>JAHVAK010000201.1:4045500-5394000 GCA_019845155.1 Luehdorfia chinensis | reverse complement strand
GGCCAGGCCAGGCACAGGCCTCCTGTCATTTCTGAGAGGGTTTTTGGAGCTAGGAAGAATCCACCACGCAGCTCCAATGCGGGTTGGCGGACTTCACATGTCTTCGAAATATTTTGAACACTAAAATTGCAACTAACAATTTTAGTGGTGCTGGCATCGGGAATCGAACCGAGGTCACTCGCGTACTATGAAATTTAAAGCGAGCGCCCAGCCCCTGAGCTACCACGGTTCCGAATAATATGCTAAACCGAAAATGTGAAACTCATCACCAATGTGTGGATACCTACTGACTCTGTGCTCACCAACTCGCCTGAACAACATGCAAAGTAACTTAGAACATCCATGGAATTCATGTGTTGGAATCAACACTAGCGTCAAGGAAAGCCGATGAAATTGAATGAATTAGGAATCCGTCTAGGTAGATACCACCCCAGGGCCGTTTATTCTGCCGTGAAGCAGTGGTGTGTCAACATTACTGTGTTTCGCTTTGAAGGGCACTGTGAGCTAGTGTAATCACTGGGCATATGAGCTTTAAGAACTCATATCTCGGAGTGACGGGCGCAGTGTAGTGTCGCACAGAAATGTTCTGGGTGACATAGCATTTTTATGGGTAGACGTTGCACTTTACATCGGGTGAACTTTTTGCTCGTTTCGTAACTCTATCCAATAAAAAAAACAACGTGTGCATTGGATGGATGATTGGATTGAACGTGTGTAATGGATTTCCGCAAAGTAACGCCTGATTCTATTAACTATACTATGCAGGACCAGTTAAGTAGTAGTGTGCAAACAATTCTGTGTTTCAGTCTGAAGGGCACTGATAGCTAGTGTAATCAATTACTGGGCATAAGAGACTTAAGAATAAAAGTCTCAGAGAAACGGTCGCTCTGTGGTGTGTGTGCACAGAAACGTTCTGGGTGACTCAGCGTTTGTTATAAGCAGACATTGCACCTATCATCAAGTGAATGTTTTGCTCGACTCGTCACTTTCTAATATAAAAAAACGCGCTATATATCTCGTCAATTTCCATTTTAATGCTAGAGCCTGTACTAGACCATCAGTTGAACTGGAGATTTTTCTTATGCATGTGTTCTTATGCATTTTCTTTATGTTCAACATATTCCGCTCTTTTGTGGCCATCGTGTTTTTTACGTTGTTGTTGAATTTCCACGTTTGGCAAGCATATGTGCATGGCAAAAGGGAAGAGTTCATGACCTTGCTTTTAAAGTTTGGCGTGTTCCTTTTAAGCTCCTATATGTCCTCTGAGTCGAAGGAGTCGTTCCAAGTTAGCTGTATTTTGCGTTTTACTGATTTCATATCATTGTTTTTTCGATCGTGGCCAATTTGTTTTCCAAGGTTTATGCAATGTTCGGTATACTTAAGACGGCCATTACCAACCACCGTGGTGCTGTCGGTAACATAGTTTTTAGGAAATTCATTTCTAAGAAACAAGAAAATACGAGCTATTTTAAAATACTCCTTTTTTTACTTGACTGATAGTTTACCTTCATAAATAAATAAATATAAAGATTGTCGTATTTACTTTATCGCGGCCGCCGAACGTACGAAAAATATGGAAATGTAATGTCAACTGAGGTTAAACTCAAGTCGCATACGACCATTTATGATTTTATCGTTAATCAGAGGGCTATTGTTAAAATATTAAAATTAATACCGTATCTGTAATATGGGATTCGGGATTCTAATTTTAAATCGTCGAGCCAGCAATAATAAATATCTGAGCTGAGGTAGAGAGCCGCATTTAATAATTCGACTATAGATTTTAGTTCTGAACCTGTCTCTGATAGAAACCCCGAATTGAATCGAATCGAATCGAATCGTAGACGGCTTAAGGATTCGTTTTTAATCTTTATAGCATATCCCCTCCAGCCATGTTGACTAATAATACATTGTAGTATAGCTATAAAAAGCTTTTGGAATAATGAATATCCGTACCTTAGACCTCTTTTGACGGGAAACCGTGGTTCGGCTGTTTCTAGTTGAATTCTGCACTTACACTTTTATATACGCTTTTAATGACTTGATATGCACTCTTCTTCTACCTTCTAAGTTTTTAACCGACTTCAAAAAGGAGGGGGTTCTCAATTCATCTGTATATTTTTTATGTATGTTCGTGCAAAACTTGCCTTTGGAACGTTGGTGTGAGGGGAAATGTTCAAAATTGGTTTTCTGATTATTTCCCTGAGTGTAAACAGTAAGTTAGAATCAACGGCCATGTAAGTGATAGTGCCGTTTGCTTCCTTGGCGTTTCTTAAGGCAACACACTTGGGCCTACATTATTTTTATTATACATTAACGAATTGTGCAATATTAAGCTGAAGAACGCGGATCTCGTCATGTTTGCAGATGATACTGTCCTGATATTTCACGGCGCTACGTGGTATCAAGTACGCCAGATAGTGGAAAGTGGGTTACCTAAAGTCATATCATGGTTAGAAGACAATCTTTTGAAATGAAATATTTCAAAAACAATATATTTGTTTAAAAAAATCAAGAAACAAATAAGAGACTGAACAGATGTTCTGTTCCTAGATATAATAGTATTCTTGCTTGGAAACATTATGACCACCCATCTCCGAAGCTTTATAACTTCATAAACGCAAAATTAAATATTAAAAGACTAAGCTCCCTTTCCATAATTATTGAATGGTTACAAAATTATGACTATGATAATACCGAAAAACTATTAACAAGAAATTACTAAGCGTACATTTAACATGTGAGCGTACATTTGCCGTATGGTGGAGGCTTAAGAGAATCTACCACCCCATCTCATCCCGTGGGTGTCGTAAAAGTCGACTGAGGGAAAATTAAAACCAGGACATGGGCAGAAGCACCTTCCTGGAACATCTCAATAAATAAACTGCGATTGCCAACCAGCCCACCAAGCGCAGCAACTACAGCAAAATCCACTTAAAAGAGAACTACAAACTTTTGTGGCTATCTATTAGGGTGGCCTATAGGCTATCTATGAGAGAGGCCTCTGTTCAGCAGTGGAATAGAGATGGGCTGTAGTGAGTGTGACATTTAACACAAGGCGCACAAGTATTCAAACACACAAACACACGCGCACACACACACTCTCTCACACACACAGGCACACATAAACACAAGCTTCGGGAAGACACTCCTTGCTGCAACACAGTGAAAACTAAAGCAGTAGGCAAGGATTCCATCAAATATTTTTGTATTTTATATTTTTTGTAACGTCTTTGTTTATGAACCGATTTCAATAATTATTTTATGCATTGGTTTCAGTATAGCTCCAAGAGGGACCCATTTTAATTTCATTGGTATTAAACCTAAGATTTAGAAGATACATAAGGAAACTGCTGAAATTCAAATAGGAAATGTATAGTGTTTAAGGTATTGTTAGATTTATGACAACCATAAAACAAGGTCAGAGACTGGTCACTCACTGCAAAAACAGATTACTGCCACAATCCACGTTTCACCAAAACAATATAATGCACTTGGTGTGATAGGTGGTGAGCCCATCGTCTCTGACTACCCCTTATGGGATACAGTCGTGATCTTATGTATGTATGTATGTATAAAACAAGGTGACACATTACTATACTACGACGACGGATAAACTTGTCTGACTTGGTGTACGAAGGCATACAACGGAACTCCGTAACTACAAAAGGCATGAATGAGTAGATTCAGTTGTTGTGGGTATTACGACAATTGTATAGGTACATTTCTAGGAAAAATCCACACAAAAACACTTGCAAATGCAGTACATTTCCTGCCACGAGATTCTAAACAGAATATTGCATCACATTGATGATACCTATGATGATGATATGATTCATGCAAACTTGTATGGTTATTAAAATGCTTAAAATGGTTAAAAAATCTAGACGTTTCGGTAGTTTCTGTATGGCGAATTTTTGAATTTGGAATTTATGTATGTACGCACCCACGACACAGGAGAAATCCTACTGTGGGGCATCGTATTTTAAAAAAAGAAAAAGAAAGAAAGAAAGTTAGTCAGTTACTTATACTGATTCGGAAATGTCTATTGCATCTTTAAAATGACGCCGAAAAACCCTTAGAGTAATTAATTTTAAGAGACATTCGACAGCTTAGAGCTTTTTTAACAACATTTTTCAACGTTCCCTTAAAAATTTGCACATATTAAAAGAGTAACCATAACTTGTAATTGTAAAATATGTTACAATTAACTTGTTTATAAAAAAAAAACCAAGCTGAACAAATAAGTATGAAATTATTGTTAAAAAAAATCATTTAATTTTTTTAGTTAACTTATGTTACTTTTACGTTTTTTGAAGTAGATTTTGTGATTTTTTAGAGTTAATTATTTTAAGTAAACGTCATAAAATGCTTCTCGAATTGGTCACATACATTAACAACATTTCTTTCCCGAAAGACGGTCATTTGTTTATTAGTTTGTTCCCTTTTTAAAATTGCATAATTATTAGGATTATGATTATGATTATGAAAAATGATATAATACGGTCTAATTCACGGTACATGCAATAATCAATTAGAAAACTGTCAGCAATAAATTTGCGAAATACCAAAACAAAAATAGTTAACTATAAACTAAAACAATACTTACTGAAACAAGCAACGAAGAGAAAAGTACAACTGCACCTGCCGCCGACATTTCTGGCAGATTACTGTGGCGCTGTCTACCTATTTAAGTACTATACGTATATTTAAATGCCAATTATTTTTAATTACACAGTTTTTAACATTTACATTACACTGATAAACAGTTTAATTCGCTAAAATAAATTAAAATTGAAAAAAAGAACTCACAAACAATTTTATATGCAGTGTTTAAAATAATGCTCCCGTACTAACCTCTAAAAGCAGATCTTATTTTGAGCTTTTTTAATGTCATCGGGCAAAGAGTTCCAGAACAGTGCAGCCTGAACGATAAATGAGTTACTAACGAATTTGGAGAAGTGTAGAGGAATTGTAATCTTATAATTTGAAGCGGAACGTAGAACTCTTTCATGAGTTAAAGAAATGTATCTTTTAGGCTCTTTCTTTGCGGCCAACTGTCTTATGACAGGAACCCACCGCTCAACCATCCCGCGGTGTGACTGCTCTATACCGGAGATCAAGTTCCTGCAGAGCTAATTAAGCAGCCCTCATGGTGCTGAGGATGTGTGCTCCAGAGTTGGCACCGGTCTTAATGCGTCTTTTCCGGTACTCCTACTGTCTAGCCATCGTCCCGAAGTCATGGAAAACAGTTTTTATTTATTTATATATTAAAGGAATACGACAGCTTATTACAAAATAGTAAAGTTCAGTAACAATTATTATATCAAAAAATCAAAGCCAATTATGGATTCCTACAAATTTAACTTTAAAACTATTGATATGAGCAATACATAACTATATAATAACATTTCTTTTGTGTGTGTGTGTGTGTGTGCGCGCGAGTGCGCGTGCGTGCGTTTGTTAGTTTGAGTGTGTTAGCTATTGAGTGTGTGCATTTGGGTAATAAAGTTTAGATTTATTTATTGCGATTGTCTCTTTGACAGCTTTCTTACGAGTATATTGATGGGTGGATAATATGAAAGGATCGATAAACGAAAATCTATTATTATATATACTAGGTATCAGTACCAGTGCCGAGTTCGAAGCATATCGAGTGTGTTCTAGAGGTACATGAAAGCGACGCGAACACGTGTGACAAGTGCATTTAGAGGGTACATTTAAGGAAATTGAGTTTAATAATTCAGGCGAGTCAAGGCGACCAGCAAGGATGGCGTGTAAGAACATCATGTCACTGCAATTCACGGCGGACCTTCAATTGTTCAATACGGAAGTCACGACAACAGTCTTCATAATTGTCGATGTTGTTTGTTTTAGTGCACCCGACTCGGATCCGTCAAACTGCAGACCGATCGCAATCACCTCCTTGTTCTCAAAAATAATGGAATGGAATAAACTGCCAGCTCTTGAGGTACCTAGAGGAGCACCAGCTGATTAATGGCCGTTAGCGAGCATTTTATTAAAAAAAATCTCGAACTGGAGCGGACTAAATTTAGTCCCGTTCAACCTAGATAAGATACAGGTTTTCGCGTTTACCGCTAAAAAGAAACCCTTCGTCGTATGACCTCATTTTTGGAGCACTCCCTTTGTTGCCTCGGCCAGTATCGGAATCCTTGGCATTGAAGGCCGAATTCTTAAAAGCTTGTCGTGCTCAGTAGAGCAGGACAGTACTTCGTACCGGCCCACCGCTTGCAACTTTACAAGGCGCAGGATCGGCCTCACATGGAGTATTGTTCTCACCTTTGGGAGAGAGGGGGGCACCAATGTTCAGCAGTGGACTACTACTATAGGCTGAAATCGTGAAATGGTGCCGGCATCAAAACCGATGATCGAGCCCAGGTCACTTGCGTACTATGAAATTTAAAGCGAGCAGCTCTCAAGTCCTGTAATTCAGCTAAAATATTTTGGGCTAAATAAGGCTTCCAAAATAAAACGTTTATTCCATAGCAACCGAACACTTCTTTATAATAAAGTTTCCTTATCAACTAGAATTAACAAATAACATGTAACTGCCATTTTTACTCACAAAATGATAACCGAGAGTACTGAGTATTTAATCTTAATCTAATGATAACATTTATATATGTCTTATCACGTGTGTGAATCGTGTGAATAAAAATAAATAAACATTTACATTTTTTACCGTAGTCCAAGTCATCGGCAAAGACAAATTTTCTTAATTTACTTTAGGCTTGTTTCGTGTAGGGCAACCCTACAAGGAGAAGCGACGGCTTAAGCGATTTTGGGAGATGCCGATGATTTAGAACCGATTTTACGGTTCGCTTTGGTAACCAAGTTTAGTAAAACCACGTTTTACTTAACTGAGTTCAGGTTAACACACTTTTTGATCTCGGTTTTAATCTAACCGATTTCACCAGCTCCATTTAGATCGAGGTTAGGAAAACGAAGTCTTAATGAAATATCGTTAATAGAATCTACACAAGCCACCGAAGCCGAGTGTTCTCAGCTTCGGTGGTGTATGTTGTCTAGTGGTGGTATTGTAGTGGTTGGTGGAGGGTGCCTGGTGGCGGTTCCTGGTGGCGGTGTTAGTTTGCTTGTGCACGCTACTGAGGGAGGGCGGGTGGTGCACTTCAAAAAACTAGGTAATATACACCATTTTTATATTTTGCATGCGGATCTTAGCAAAGTAACTTACTTTTCTTCATTTAATGAAATATCGTCACAATCTAAAACAAAAACTCGATGTATTCCGTATTTTGCGCCATCAAACAGTCTGTTTTTATACATAGGTTACATAGGTATGCAATCAATAAACAAAACGAAATAAAAATAATTTTTAGGTTAACATAGTTGTGCAATTGAACAATGACAGCTCTCTAAACGCGTTTGTATAAATATATATTTAATGTATGGTAAAGTTTCAGCAGTATAAATGTCCCATTGCTGAGCACAGGCCTCACCTCATTTCTAAGAGGGTTTAGGAGCTAGGAAGCATCCGCCACGCTGCCACGCTGCAAATCCAAGGAAACAAAGAGAACAAATACCTTAAAAAGAGAACAAATAGCTTAATGAAAGATAGCTTTCCTGTATTCATGAGCAAAAACATGTAATGCAAACAATTTCACATCACCGAAACCTAGTGTAGGGTATAATTTGTTCTCCCGGCTGATTTTCTACCACGGCGATAACTACCAAACACTTTCTGAAGTTATGAACTGTACAGGAGTTATTATAGTGCCACAAGTATACGAGAAAACACAGAGGCACTCACTCGTGCCAACGAAAGAGATTGCAGTCCCTTGAACTCTCTCTTATCCAGGTTCTACTATGTACGGCTGAGTGAATTGAGCTGCGGGTGGGTGCTCGCAAGTTATTTATTCAAGTAGCGCTCCTACTTCTTGTTGTAGTACACATAGTTTTTTGTCACGATTTATCACTTATGATAATTCAATTGTACTTTATTCCATCATGCGGCAACATGGCAGACTGTCGCAATTCTTATATAAGTTGGGCTAAATATATGTATTGACATTGAGTATACTTTTAAACATTCAATCCTACACAACTCATCTTTAATTAACTTTTAGATCCTAAAATTTTACATACAAATAAAGTAATTTAAATGTCCCACTGCTTGGCTTCCTCCCGTTGTAGAGAGGATTTTGGGGCCAGGAAGGGTCCGCCACGCAACTTTAGTGCGGGTTGGCGGAGTTCATATGTCGGCGAAATATCTTTATTAAAATTCTACATTAATTCTACACTAGTTTAATGCAATGTCAATAGTCCCGAAACTTTCTGAGTTTTACTAAACGTCGTAGAGATGGCGCAAGCAGTTTTAACATCTGATACTATATTGGCTGAATGATTTGGGCGAATTTTTCAAAAAAAAAAAATTCCTGCGCTTTTCATAACAAAAAGAAATTAAAAAACTTTTCGCGCTAACTGTAAAAATGGCAATAAAAGTATTTTTTTTAATTTGTAATTTCTGTGTATATTTGAAGTTTTGATGTTTAATATTGATTGTTTATTATGCAGCAAGTGCTCCTGAAAGTGTACAGTCATTGGAAAATTCAATTCAAGACCAAAATGGTGCTTTTCGTTTTGTTTGTTACAAAATCTTTTTGTTGTTAGTCCAGCAAATATTCAGTCAACTATAATTTTACTGTCGATCAAAATTTTAAAGTTTGTATACTTGGATATGTTACTTGACACTGGAAAATAGTTTATGACCGTTTCCATTAATAAAAAATAAATAAGAAATACAAAAATTAAAAAAAAAATATTATATGGATCGAGTTAAAACGTCAACAGCTCCGCTAATATAAATTATCCTTAAATAACCCAGCTTGCTACAAGATTATCGAAGATTTCAAAATAACTAGAAGAGATATTCTTCGATTACAGCGAAGATGATCAGCAGCCAGGAGAAACAGAATACCTGAAGGCGATATCTGTTGGAAGTCCCATCTCAAGTGATCTTGAATTGAATAAGGTACGTATGTGTATATTTATCACCGGTATATTGTGGATATACTAGCTTTCAGAGAGATTATCAAATGCTTTTGTAATGTCGTGATCAGCCATAATAGGTATTTGTAGGTATTGATCAAAAATAAAAAAATATAATCGTAAGTGTCTACATGAGATGCTGCTATTTACACGCCGCATCACTAAACGCTATAATTATTTTTTTCTCTATTGCCTTCTCTTAATTTATTTCGATTATTTTGATAGATTTTTTATAATATAATCTTATATAGGGGCAAATAATACAAAAATTTCGAGTATATTTTATTAATTTTTAGCACAATTACGACGACAATGCAAACTACTCGTACAAGGACCGTAACTTATGCATAGGATAAAAAAGTTATACATACAAATTAGAGGTAGCACAACCAGATTAAAGAAACTTTAATATTTACCATTAATAGATTATGAAAGAAGAAATATATTGCAGAATTAAGCTTCAAATTGAACCTAATAAAATATTTAAGTAACACTATTATAACTTAGTACTTGTGCGAAAACTTTAATACACTCAGTAAATAATAAAAAGAGCTCAAAGAACGTGAAAATAATACCTAAGGTAGAAAACTAATTGTTTTATTCATTTCACAGTCGGCTCGGTTGACGGCTGGCTTCTAAGCAAAGGGTCGCGGGTTTGATACGAGCTTTTTATATTGGTCTATTACTTCTCAAAAAATTAAAGTTCTAGTATGGTAATAGGGTGAGTCCGACCAAATCTTCCCGCTTCTGTAGTTCTCATCATAGCCACCTAGCAGAACCTTATCTTCCGGTAACAGATAGAAATCGAACACTTCAAGGTTCTCTTCTATTCTTGACTTGGTAACCGATTTGGGTATGGGAATGGAACCCAATTCTATCTGTGAAAAGATAGTTTTAGATTAAATTAATTATTTTGTAAGTGGAGATTTATGGGAAAGTGGAAAAAGATGGGCCTTGTTAGTGGGGGTTTATGGGGAAGCGACAAATTAGAACACTGTCCATCTCGTAGTTAATGGTCACCATGACCTACAGACACTTACACCTATCCTCCATTGAACATCTTCATTTTTAGCGGATGATCGAATTTTCTTGAATCCAAATTTTAACTTGGAATTAAGCTAACATTGGAAATAACATCAACACATGATTAAACAAAGAAAGGTATAGCAAATTGACTTCTTCCTTTTGCCCAATTTTGTTATATCATCAGCTTAAGCTATTAAAAGATTTTTTGATCCCAAGCTGCGCTGTTTTTCAACCACTCCTAGTTCTTCAGGTTATTGTGTGAGAATTAAGTAATGAGGTTTTGCTGCAGGTACTTTTTTATCTATTACTCCTTTACATTTATGTTACATCCACATTCAATATAATGCGTATAATTTACGAGCCGAATATAAAGATGTATGCTCATCCCATGAGTGTCGTAAAAGTCGACCGAGGGAAAATTAAAACCTTGAGATGAGCGTCTTTCTGGAACTGGAACATCCCAATAAAATAACTGCGTTTGTTAATCCGCCTGGCAAGCGTGGCAACTATTGTAAAATACCCCTAATATACTGGTACAAATAATCTATGGTGGAGGAGAGTTCAACAGTGAACTATTGATAGGCTGAAATGATGATGATCTAATATCTTCGCCAAATGTATATGGCAAATATAAAGTTAAAAAAAATGTATTTACCAGATATCTCAACACGATTTGCGGCACCGTCTTATTGTATTTATCAGCTATCTGTATCAGGACAGGGTCGTCGACGCGCGGCGGCGGGGCGCCGGGCAGTGTCCTATTGTCGTAGTAAATGGAACCGAAGGGCGTGTAAGCCATCATATTGATTTCGTTCTCACAGCAGTACTTTCGCAGTGATGGTTGCTGGATTTGCAAATTTGTCTGCAAATATTAACGAGGCGATAGATAAAATTAGCATTTGACAGGATTTCAGCGTGTTCGCATAGTGACATAGTGACAGTGTAGGCAGGCCGATTTTTCAGTGAAATTACGGGGCATTTGTCACTAAATAACTGATGACTGAGTTGAGTAGGTACTACGAGTTGAGTAGGTACTACGAGTTGAGTAGGTACTACGGTCACGTAATCGCCTGCCAAGCATGACGATAACGGCAAATATTCATAACTTGCAAGTAAAGCAGAAGTGTGTTCAGCTGCGGAAAGTAAAGCCGGTGGTAGGATTCTTATGTAAGAATCCGTCTAGGTAGGTACCACCCCAGGCCAGTTATTCTGCCGTGAAGCAGTAGTGTGCAAACAATACTGTGTTATGGTCTGAAGGGTACTGATAGATAGTGTAATCACTGGGCATATGATACTTAAGAACTAATGTCTCTGGGTGTCGGGCGCAGTGTGGTGCCACACAGAAATGATCTGGGTGACACAGCATTTGTTACGGGCAGACGTTGCACTTACCATCAGGTGAACGTTTTGCTCGTCACTTTAACCAATAAAAAAAAACCGGGTGACAAAAATAACCTACCTCAAACTGTGCAACAGCCGGTTTAATACAAGAATTTTTGATAATTCTTTCTATCATGTGCTCATTAAAGTTTGAAACTCCTATAGACCTCGCGAGGCCTTGCTTTTTAGCTTCGATCATGCCCTCCCAAGTCTCCAGGTAATCGGTGAGGTCATATGTACCGTTCTCCTGAAATGAAAGACAGAGATGTATTTTTTAAGGTTTGCTATTAAATTATTATTCCAATGAACCACTCAAACTACGATTAAAAGCATGTACTAGGTAGATGGTTCACGGCAATAAACGAAGTAATGTTTCACAGTCCGTACTCTAAATCATTCTTCTAATTATTAATTTTCTTATTAATCGAGGATAAACTTCAGAACTCACAAATTTTCCGACGGGTAAGTGAATGAGGTACAAATTCACATAGTCCAAGGAAAGCTTTTCTAATGATTTTCGCAGTGCAGGCACCACAGCGTCGCGTGCGTGCGCGTCGTTCCAAAGCTGTCAAAAAATATATTTTTATATCGTCTTTTATCTGTATCCGTCAAGAAAAAAAATCACACTTAAAAATCTAACCTTCGCGGTAATGAACATTTCCTCTCGTTTTACCACTCCCTCGGCAATTTTTGTTTGAATAGCTCGACCCACCTATCGGAAAAAAATAGATTTTTTTATTGGAAATTTAAAGTGACGAGCAAAACGTTCACCTGATGATAAGTGCAACGTTTGCCCGTAACAAATGCTGAGTCACCCAGAACATTTCTGTGTGACACCACACTGCGCCCGCGACCCCGAGACATCAGTTCTTAAGTCTCATACGCCCAGAGGTTACACTAGCTCTCTGTGCCCTTCAGACCGAAACACAGTAATGTTTGCACAATACTGCTTCATGGCAGAATAACTGGCCCCGGGGTGTCACCTATCTAAATGGACCAGTAAAATTTTACTACCGTTTTTCTGTTATTTTTCACGGTTGTACAGTAAGCTATTCAGTTTTGTTATGTTTACATCAGGCGTATTATGTACTGATGATTATATACAGAATACAACAAAATGTATTTTGGATATTTGTGTAAATTTTTATCATTTATTTCTTAATAATCATCATCATCATTTCAGCCTATCACAGTCCACTGTTGAACTTCGGCCTCCCCCACAGATTGCTACAAATCACGATCCTGAGCCACCAGCATCCATCGATTTCCCGCAAAACCGTTCAGGTCTTCGCTCCATCTAGTGTGGGGGTCGCCTAACACTGCGTTTTACCGGTCTAAAACATATTATGTTCTCAACGAAGGTGATAAAGAAGCTCCCTTTTTTGAGACTTACAGGGGTCAGTAGAAGACCCAAAGAAAATTAGGGGGCGTTGAGATGAGACAGAGGCAGAGTGGGCAGGTTAAAAAAATATAGTTTCTTAAAGACAAAAATCAACCGCGCGGCCTAGTGTTCAGAGTACATGACTTCTACGTCGTGTGTCCGGGGCTCGAATCCCAGCCGGACCCAACATTTGTACAAAAACATTAATTGTTGGTTTTCAGGTCTCGTTGTGTTGTGCATGTAAAAATATCTGTTAACCACACCCATGATACAGGAGATATACTATTGTGGGGGATAACTTAAAAAAAATTATATAAAAAATTGCATACCTAATGTGAATGGGACTCTTATATAGAACTTTATATCTAGGTAGGTTTTAAAAGAATATCTACAATACTATTAATATTGAAACTTTAGGTGTAGAAAAAGACGAAAGAAGGAATATGCTAGTAAAAAGACTGACAACAGCATCGTTCTTGGAATATCCAAATAAATAAACTATGATTGCCAGATATGACCAAGTTTTCTCTCACCGGTTCTTCGGTTTCGTATATAACGCCGGTGTCAATCAGTCGATAGCCGGCGTCAATTGCCCAGCCCACGGCTATCTCCATTTCGTCGGGCAGTGGTGTTGCTCCATGAGTCTAGGTAATACTCGTATAATAACAGTCATAATAATGTCTAAAATCATTTAACAAAAAGTACAATATTTGCATTAATTATTCAGTTTAGACAAAAGTGTCTAGGATTCAGCTTGGTCACACACGTAGTGTACACTGCTGATATTCTACCAAAATTGACAGAACGATAAAACACTTGAGCAGATTAAAAAATAATGAAGGGCTAGATTATAGAAACTAAATCTATAAGCAGTGTAAGCATAAGCTTTATTGTATTATATTACTAATGGCCTTTTTCCTACCGAGATGTCCTAAGATGCGACTAAGGTATTGTACGGACATACCTTATTCGTGCAGAATAACACCACAATATGCAATGTTGTCACTTTACTGCTCGTGGGATCGCAATTTGTTCTCAGTGGATATCTATGTCGGGAAAGGAGTTTGTATGTCAAACTTCAAGTCTTGTAGCTTTGGATATATCGTGATGAAACAGTGGTAATAAATCGCTTTTGTATAGTATATAGATATTAATTAACATCCATCAGCGGTCTTGTGTGGTGGCGGCTTCAGCCCGTGGGTGTCGTAAAAGTCGACAGAGGGTAAAATAAAAAAGGAGATGGGCAGCAGCATCGACCTGGAACATCTTAATAAATAAACTGCTGTTGCCAAACCGCATGCCAAGCTTGGCAAGGAGAGCTACAAACTTTTGTGGCAATCTATGGGGGAGACCAGGGTTCAACAGTGGATTAGTGATAGGCTGAAATAATGATGAGTGTTCTTTTTGCGTTACACAAAACAAAACTGACAAAATTAATGTATAATGGTTAATACAATTGATGCTATAACGGAATAAAATTATTTTAAATATATTTAAATATTTTTTTTAAAATAGGTATATGGAAAAAATATACAAACCATGTTTGTCATTCCAAACCAAGTGCCTAACCCGATGCCAGGCATCTGGCGCCCGTCATTGAGCCGGTACGTTGGTACGACCGCGGAGGCGCAGATGCACTAAAAATTAATGAAATATACAATAAGTTATAATTATTATAGATGCGTAAGACGGAATATGACACTGTTCGTGCACCATGCTGGCTGAATAACGAGGCTCTGGCAACCGAGTAATTGTGAGAAACCCTTCCGAATAATATAAAAAAGTAAAGTTTCAGCCTATAAATGTCCCACTGCTGAGCACAGGCCTCCTGTCATTTCTGAGAGGGTTTTTGGAGCTAGGAAGAATCCGCCGCGCAGCTCCAATGCGGGTTGACGGACTTCACTTGTCTTCGAAATATTTTTAATTTCTCGGACATGCAGGTTTCCTCACGATGTTTTTATTTACCGCCGAGCTCGTGGTA
This sequence comes from Luehdorfia chinensis, assembly GCA_019845155.1. NCBI lineage: Eukaryota > Metazoa > Arthropoda > Insecta > Lepidoptera > Papilionidae > Luehdorfia > Luehdorfia chinensis. The sequence continues at coordinate 5,379,202 of JAHVAK010000201.1, read as the reverse complement.
AATCAGCACTTAAAATTGCAACTAACAATTTTAGTGGTGCCGGCATCGGGAATCGAACCCAGGTCACTCGCGTAGTATGAAATTTAAAGCGAGCGCCCAGAACCTGAGCTACCACTGCTCTGAATGACTTTTTCTAAATGATTTACGATCCTAAAGATTCTGGTGACTACTGGTGGTGATATTAGGATTCCTGTTCATACTGATTATAGGATTCCTATACAGATATCTTAGCAAATAATCCTCTTTTCCTTTATTATAATGGATTTCCGCAAAGTAACGCCTGATTCTATTAACTATACTATGCAGGACCAGTTAAGTAGTAGTGTGCAAACAATACTGTGTTTCAGTCTGAAGTGTACTGGATAGCTAGTGTAATCAATTACTGGGCATAGGTGACTTAAGAATAAAAGTCTCAGAGAGACGGTCGCTCTGTGGTGTGTGTGCACAGAAATGTTCTGGGTGACTCAGCGTTTGTTATAAGCAGACATTGCACCTACCATCAAGTGAACGTTTTGCTCGTCTCGTCAATTTGTAATACAAAAAACGCGCTATATATCTCGTCAATTTCCATTTTAATGCTAGAGCCTGTACTAGACCATCAGTTGAACTGGAGGTTTTTCTTATGCATGTGTTCTTATGTATTTTCTTTATGTTGAACATATTCCGCTCTTTTGTGACCATCTTGTTTTTTACGTTGTTGTTGAATTTCCACGTTTGGCAAGCATATGTGCATGGCAAAAGGGAAGAGTTCATGACCTTGCTTTTAAAGTTTGGCGTGTTCCTTTTAAGCTCCTATATTTCCTCCGAGTCGAGTCGTCCGAGTCGTTCCAAGTTAGCTGTATTTTGCGTTTTACTGATTTCATATCATTGTTTTTTCAATGGTGGCCAATTTGTTTTCCAAGGTTTATGCAATGTTCGGTATACTTAAGACGGCCATTACCAACCACCGTGGTGCTGTCGGTAACATTGTTTTTGGGAAATTCATTTCTAAGAAACAAGAAAATACGAGCAATTTTAAAATACTCCTTTTTTACTTGTCTGATAGTTTACCTTCATTAATAAATAAATATAAAGATTGTCGTATTTATTTCATCGAGGCCGCCGAACGTACGGAAAATATGGAAAATGTTATATGCACTTACAAATATGCACTCTTCTTCTACCTTCTAAGTTTTATAACCGACTTCAAAAAGGAGGGGGTTCAAATTCATCTGCAAATTTTTTAGGTGTGTTCGGGCAAAACTTGCCTTTGGAACGTTGGTGTGAGTGGAAATGTTCAAAATTGGTTTGGTGATTATTTCCCTGAGTGTAAACAGCAAGTTAGAATCAACGGCCATGTAAGTGATAGTGCCGTTTACTTCCTTGGCGTTTCTCAAGGCAACACACTTAGGCCTACATTATTTTTATTGTACATTAACGAATTGTACAATATTAAGCTGAAGAACGCGGTTCTCGTCATGTTTGCAGATGATACTGTCCTGGTATTTCACGGCGCTACGTGGTATCAAGTACGCCAGATAGTGGAAACTGGGTTATCTAAAGTCATATCATGGTTAGAAGACAATCTTTTGAAATGAAATATTTCAAAAACAATATATTTGTTTAAAAAAATCAAGAAACAAATAAGAGACTGAACAGATGTTCTGTTCCTAGATATAATAGTATTCTTGCTTGGAAACATTATGACCACCTATCTCCGAAGCTTTATAACTTCATAAACGCAAAATTAAATATTAAAAGACTAAGCTCCCTTTCCATAATTATTGAATGGTTACAAAATTATGACTATGATCATACCGAAAAGCTAAGAAAATTACTAAGCGTACATTTAACATGTAAGCGTACATTTGCCGTATGGTGGAGGCTTAAGAGAATCTACCACCCCATCTCATCCCGTGGGTGTCGTAAAAGTCGACAGAGGGAAAATTAAAACCATAACATGGGCAGAAGCATCTTCCTGGAACATCTCAATAAATAAACTGCGATTGCCAACCAGCCCACCAAGCGCAGCAACTACAGCAAAATCCACTTAAAAGAGAACTACAAACTTTTGTGGCTGTCTATTAGAGTGGCCTATGGGCTATCTATGAGAGAGGCCTCTGTTCAGCAGTGGAATAGAGATGGGCTGTAGTGAGTGTGACATTTAACACAAGGCGCACAAGTATTCAAACACACAAACACACGCGCACACACACTCTCTCTCACACACACAGGCACACATAAACACAAGCTTCGGGAAGACACTCCTTGCTGCAACACAGTGAAAACTAAAGCAGTAGGCAAGGATTCCATCAAATATTTTTGTATTTTATATTTTTTGTAACGTCTTTGTTTATGAACCGATTTCAATAATTATTTTATGCATTGGTTTCAGTATAGCTCCAAGAGGGACCCATTTTAATTTCATTGGTATTAAACCTTAGATTTCGAAGATACATAAGGAAACTGCTGAAATTCAAATAGGAAATGTATAGTGTTTAAGGTATTGTTAGATTTATGACAACCATAAAACAAGGTCAGAGACTGGTCACTCACTGCAAAAACAGATTACTGCCACAATCCCCGTTTCACCAAAACAATATAATGCACTTGGTGTGATAGGTGGTGAGCCCATCGTCTCTGACTACCCCTTATGGGATACAGTCGTGATCTTATGTATGTATGTATGTGTAAAACAAGGTAGACACATTACTATGACGAAGGACGTACTACGACGACGGATAAACTTGTCTGGACTTGGTGTACGAAGGCATACAACGGAACTCCGTAATTACAAAAGGCATGAATGAGTAGATTCAGTTGTTGTGGGTATTACGACAATTGTATAGGTACATTTCTAGGAAAAATCCACACAAAAACACTTGCAAATGCAGTACATTTCCTGCCACGAGATTCTAAACAGAATATTGCATCACATTGATGATACCTATGATGATGATATGATTCATGCAAACTAGTATGGTTATTAAAATGCTTAAATGCTTAAAAAATCTAGTCGTTTCGGTAGTTTCTGTATGGCGAATTTTTGAATTTGGAATTTATGTATGTACGCACCCACGACACAGGAGAAATCCTACTGTAGGGCATCGTTTTTTAAAAAAAGAAAAAGAAAGAAAGAAAGTTAGTCAGTTACTTATACTGATTCGGAAATGTCTATTGCATCTTTAAAATGACGCCGAAAAACCCTTAGAGTAATTAATTTTAAGAGACATTCGACAGCTTAGAGCTTTTTTAACAACATTTTTCAACGTTCCCTGAAAATTTGCACATATTAAAAGAGTAACCATAACTTGTAATTGTAAAATATGTTACAATTAACTTGTTTATAAAAAAAAACCAAGCTGAACAAATAAGTATGAAATTATTGTTAAAAAAAATCATTTAATTTTTTTAGTTAACTTATGTTACTTTTACGTTTTTTGAAGTAGATTTTGTGATTTTTTAGAGTTAATTATTTTAAGTAAACGTCATAAAATGCTTCTCGAATTGGTCACATACATTAACAACATTTCTTTCCCGAAAGACGGTCATTTGTTTATTAGTTTGTTCCCTTTTTAAAATTGCATAATTATTAGGATTATGATTATGATTATGAAAAATGATATAATACGGTCTAATTCACGGTACATGCAATAATCAATTAGAAAACTGTCAGCAATAAATTTGCGAAATACCAAAACAAAAATAGTTCACTATAAACTAAAACAATACTTACTGAAACAAGCAACGAAGAGAAAAGTACAACTGCACCTGCCGCCGACATTTCTGGCAGATTACTGTGGCGCTGTCTACCTATTTAAGTACTATACGTATATTTAAATGCCAATTATTTTTAATTACACAGTTTTTAACATTTACATTACACTGATAAACAGTTTAATTCGCTAAAATAAATTAAAATTGAAAAAAGAACTCACAAACAATTTTATATGCAGTGTTTAAAATAATGCTCCCGTTCTAACCTCTAAAAGCAGATCTTATTTTGAGCTTTTTTAATGTCATCGGGCAAAGAGTTCCAGAACAGTGCAGCCTGAACGATAAATGAGTTACTAACGAATTTGGAGAAGTGTAGAGGAATTGTAATCTTATAATTTGAAGCGGAACGTAGAACTCTTTCATGAGTTAAAGAAATGTATCTTTTAGGCTCTTTCTTTGCGGCCAACTGTCTTATGACAGGAACCCACCGCTCAACCATCCCGCGGTGTGACTGCTCTATACCGGAGATCAAGTTCCTGCAGAGCTAATTAAGCAGCCCTCATGGTGCTGAGGATGTGTGCTCCAGAGTTGGCACCGGTCTTAATGCGTCTTTTCCGGTACTCCTACTGTCTAGCCATCGTCCCGAAGTCATGGAAAACAGTTTTTATTTATTTATATATTAAAGGAATACGACAGCTTATTACAAAATAGTAAAGTTCAGTAACAATTATTATATAAAAAAATCAAAGCCAATTATGGATTCCTACAAATTTAACTTTAAAACTATTGATATGAGCAATACATAACTATATAATAACATTTCTTTTGTGTGTGTGTGTGTGTGTGCGCGAGTGCGCGTGCGTGCGTTTGTTAGTTTGAGTGTGTGCATTTGGGTAATAAAGTTTAGATTTATTTATTGCGATTGTCTCTTTGACAGCTTTCTTACGAGTATATTGATGGTGGATAATATGAAAGGATCGATAAACGAAAATCTATTATTATATATACTAGGTATTAGTACCAGTGCCGAGTTCGAAGCATATCGAGTGTGTTCTAGAGGTACATGAAAGCGACGCGAACACGTGTGACAAGTGCATTTAGAGGGTACATTTAAGGAAATTGAGTTTAATAATTCAGGCGAGTCAAGGCGACCAGCAAGGATGGCGTGTAAGAACATCATGTCATGCAATTCACGGCGGACCTTCAATTGTTCAATACGGAAGTCACGACAACAGTCTTCATAATTGTCGATGTTGTTTGTTTTAGTGCACCCGACTCGGATCCGTCAAACTGCAGACCGATCGCAATCACCTCCTTGTTCTCAAAAATAATGGAATGGAATAAACTGCCAGCTCTTGAGGTACCTAGAGGAGCACCAGCTGATTAATGGCCGTTAGCGAGCATTTTATTAAAAAAAATCTCGAACTGGAGCGGACTAAATTTAGTCCCGTTCAACCTAGATAAGATACAGGTTTTCGCGTTTACCGCTAAAAAGAAACCCTTCGTCGTATGACCTCATTTTTGGAGCACTCCCCTTGTTGCCTCGGCCAGTATCGGAATCCTTGGCATTGAAGGCCGAATTCTTAAAAGCTTGTCGTGCTCAGTAGAGTTGCAACTTTATAAGGCGCAGGATCGGCCTCACATGAAGTATTGTTCTCACCTTTGGGAGAGAGGGGGGCACCAATGTTCAGCAGTGGACTACTACTATAGGCTGAAATCATGACATGGTGCCGGCATCAAAACCGATGATCGAGCCCAGGTCACTTGCGTACTATGAAATTTAAAGCGAGCACCCGGCCCGTGGGCAGCCACCGCTCTCAAGTCCTGTAATTCAGCTAAAATATTTTGTTTCCAAAATAAAACGTTTATTCAATAGCAACCGAACACTTCTTTATAATAAAGTTTCCTTATCAACTAGAATTAACAAATAACATGTAACTGCCATTTTCACTCACAAAATGATAACCGAGAGTACTGAGTATTTAATCTTAATCTAATGATAACATTTATATATGTTTTATCACGTATGTGAATCGTGTGAATAAAAATAAATAAACATTTATATTTTTTTACCGTAGTCCAAGTCATCGGCAAAGACAAATTTTCTTAATTTACTTTAGGCTTGTTTTGTGTAGGGCAACCCTACAAGGAGAAGCGACGGCTTGAGCGATTTTGGGAGATGCCGATGATTTAGAACCGATTTTACGGTTCGCTTTGGTAACCAAGTTTAGTAAAACCACGTTTTACTTAACTGAGTTCAGGTTAACACACTTTTTGATCTCGGTTTTAATCTAACCGATTTCACCAGCTCCATTTAGATCGAGGTTAGGAAAACGAAGTCTTAATGAAATATCGTCACAATCTTAAACAAAAACTCGATGTATTCCGTATTTTGCGCCCTCAAACAGTCTGTTTTTATACATAGGTTACATAGGTATGCAATCAATAAACAAAACGAAATAAAAATAATTTTTAGGTTTACATAGTTGTGCAATTGAACAATGACAGCTCTCTAAACGCGTTTGTATAAATATATATTTAATTTATGGTAAAGTTTCAGCAGTATAAATGTCGCATTGCTGAGCTCAGGCCTTACCTCATTTCTGAGATGGTTTAGGAGCTAGGAAGAATCCGCCACGCTGCCACGCTGTAAATCCAAGGAAACAAAGAGAACAAATAGCTTAATGAAAGACAGCTTTCCGGTATTCATGAGCAAAAATATGTAATGCAAACAATTAAACCTAGTATAGGGTATAAATTGTTCTCCCGGCTGATTTTCTACCACGGCGATAACTACCGAACACTTTCTCAAGTTATGAACTGTACAGGAGTTATTATAGTGCCACAAGTATACGAGAAAACACAGAGGCACTCACTGGTGCCAACGAAAGAGATTGCAGTCCCTTGAACTCTCTCTTATCCAGGTTCTACTATATACGGCTGAGTGAATTGAGCTGCGGGTGGGTGATCGCAAGTTATTTATTCAAGTAGCGCTCCTACTTCTTGTTGTTGTGCACATATTTTTTTGTCACGATTTATCACTTATGATAATTCAATTGCACTTTATTCTATCATGCGGCAACATGGCAGACTGTCGCAATTCTTATATAAGTTGGGCTAAATATATGTATTGACATTGAGTATACTTTTAAACATTCAATCCTACACAACTCATCTTTAATTTACTTTTAGATCCTAAAATTTTACATACAAATAAAGTAATTTAAATGTCCCACTGCTTGGCTTCCTCCCGTTGTAGAGAGGATTTTGGGGCCAGGAAGAGTCCGCCACGCTACTTTAGTGCGGGTTGGCGGAGTTCATACTCGTATGTCGGCGAAATATGTTGATTAAAATTCTCCATTAATTCTACACTAGTTTAATGCAATGTCAATAGTCCCGAAACTTTCTGAGTTTTACTAAACGTCGTAGAGATGGCGCAAGCAGTTTTAACATCTGATACTATATTGGCTGAATGACTTGGGCGAATTTTTCAAAAAAAAAATTCCTGCGCTTTTCATAACAAAAAGAAATGAAAAAACTTTTCGCGCTAACTGTAAAAATGGCAACAAAAGTATTTTTTTTAATTTGTAATTTCTGTGTATATTTGAAGTTTTGATGATTTGATATTGACTGTTTATTATGCAGCAAGTGCTCCTGAAAGGGTACAGTCATTGGAAAATTCAATTCAAGACCAAAATGGTGCTTTTCGTTTTGTAACAATCAGTCCAGAAAATATTCAGTCAACTATCATTTTAATGTCGATCAAAATTTTAAAGTTTGTATACTTGGATATGTTACTGGAAAATATGTAGTTTATGACCGCTTCCATTAATAAAAAAATAAATAAGAAATAAAAAAATTAAAAAAATATAATATATGGATCGAGTTAAAACGTCAACAACAGCTCCGCTAACGTAAATTATTCCTTAAATAACCCAGCTTGCTACAAGATTATCGAAGATTTCAAAATAACTAGAAGAGATATTCTTCGATTACAGCGAAGATGATCAGCAGCCAGGAGAAACAGAATACCTGAAGGCGATATCTGTTGGAAGTCCCATCTCAAGTGATCTTGAATTGAATAAAGGTACGTATGTGTATATTTATCACCGGTATATTGTGGATATACTAGTTTTCAGAGAGATTATCAAATGCTTTTGTAATGTCGTGATCAGCCATAATAGGTATTTGTAGGTATTGATCAAAAATAAAAAAATATAATCGTAGGTGTCTACATGAGATGCTGCTATTTACACGCCGCATCACTAAACGCTATAATTATTTTTTTTCTCTATTGCCTTCTCTTAATTTATTTCGATTATTTTGATAGATTTTTTATAATATAATCTTATATAGGGGCAAATAATACAAAAATTTCGAGTATATTTTATTAATTTATTAATTTTTAGCACAATTACGACGACAATGCAAACTACTCGTACAAGGACCGTAACTTATGCATAGGATTAAAAAGTTATACATACAAATTACAGGTAGCACAACCAGATTAAAGAAACTTTAATATTTACTATTAACAGATTATGAAAGAAGAAATATATTGCAGAATTAAGCTTCAAATTGAACCTAATAAAATATTTAAGTAACACTATTATAACTTAGTACTTGTGCGAAAACTTTAATACACTCAGTAAATAATTAAAAGAGCTCAAAGAACGTGAAAATAATACCTAAGGTATAAAACTAATTGTTTTATTCATTTCACAGTCGGCTCGGTTGACGGCTGGATTCTAAGCAAAGGGTCGCGGGTTTGATACGAGCTTTTTTTTTTTTGGTCTATACTTCTCAAAAAATTAAGGTTCTCGTAAGGTAATAGGGTGAGTCCGACCAAATCTTCCCGCTTCTGTAGTTCACATCATAGCCACCTAGCAGAACCTTATCTTCCGGTAACAGATAGAAATCGAACACTTCAAGGTTCTCTTCTATTCTTGACTTGGTAACCGATTTGGGTATGGGAATGGAACCCAATTCTATCTGTGAAAAGATAGTTTTAGATTAAATTAATTATTTTGTAAGTGGAGATTTATGGGAAAGTGGAAAAAAGATGGGCCTTGTTAGTGGGGGTTTATGGGGAAGCAACAAACTAGAACACTGTCCATCTCGTAGTTAATGGTCACCATGACCCACAGACACTTACACCTATCCTCCATTGAACATCTTGATTTTTAGCGGATGATCGAATTTTCTTGAATACAAATTTTAATTTGGATTTAAGCTAACATTGGAAATAACATCAACACATGATTAAACAAAGAAAGGTATAGCAAATTGACTTCTTCCTTTTGCCCAATTTTTTTATATCATCAGCTTAAGCTATTAAAAGATTTATTGATCCCAAGCTGCGCTGTTTTTCAACCACTCCTAGTTCTTCAGGTTATTGTGTGAGAATTAAGTGATGAGGTTTTTCTGCAGGTACTTTTTTATCTATTACTCCTTTACATTTGTGTTACATCCACATTCAATATAATGCGTATAATTTACGAGCCGAATATAAAGATGTATGCTCATCCCATGGGTGTCGTAAAAGTCGACCGAGGGAAAATTAAAACCTTGAGATGAGCGTCTTTCTGGAACTGGAACATCCCAATAAAATAACTGCGTTTGTTAATTCGCCTGGCAAGCGTGGCAACTATTGTAAAATACCCCTAATATACTGGTACAAATAATCTATGGGGGAGGAGTTCAACAGTGAACTATTGATGGGCTGAAATGATGATGATCAAATATCTTCGCCAAATGTATATGGCAAATATAAAGTTAAAAAAAATGTATTTACCAGATATCTCAACACGATTTGCGGCACCGTCTTATTGTATTTATCAGCTATCTGTATCAGGACAGGGTCGTCGACGCGCGGCGGCGGGGCGCCGGGCAGTGTCCTATTGTCGTAGTAAATGGAACCGAAGGGCGTGTAAGCCATCATATTGATTTCGTTCTCACAGCAGTACTTTCGCAGTGATGGTTGCTGGATTTGCAAATTTGTCTGCAAATATTAACGAGGCGATAGATAAAATTAGCATTTGACAGGATTTCAGCGTGTTCGCATAGTGACATAGTGACAGTGTAGGCATTACGGGGCATCTGTCACTAAATAACTGATGTCTAATGGTGATGAATGTAGTGCTTCTTGTTACTACTACTACTACTACATACATACAGTCACGCCTTTTGCCCATGTAAATGGTAGGCAGAGACCACAGGCGTGGCCCACTCTTCGCCTCCGCGAGAAACATGACGTGACGGGTTGGGAACCACGTCGCCGCCATTTTGTACGAGTCAAAAAATTCTTGCTCCCCATTGCGTATGCGTATAGTGCAGTAACCACGAGCAGTATTGTGACAGCATTGCATATTATGGTATTCAATCCTCTTAATGTTGTAGTTACCGAGCTTATTTGGCAGTAGAGTGTTAGGTACTACGTTACGTACTACTAGTTGAGTAGGTACTACGAGTTGTGTATGTACTACGGTCACGTAATCGCCTGCCAAGTATGACGATAACGGCATATCTTCAAAACTTGCAAGTAAAGCAGAAGTGTGTTCAGCTGCGGAAAGTAAAGCCGGTGGTAGGATTCTTATGTAAGAATCCGTCTAGGTAGGTACCACCCCAGGCCAGTTATTCTGCCGTGAAGCAGTAGTGTGCAAACATTACTGTGTTACGGTCTGAAGGGTACTGATAGATAGTGTAATCACTGGGCATATGATACTTAAAAACTGATGTCTCTGGGTGTCGGGCGCAGTGTGGTGCCACACAGAAATGATCTGGGTGACACAGCATTTGTTACGGGCAGACGTTGCACTTACTATCAGGTGAACGTTTTGCTCGTCACTTTAACCAATAAAAAAAAGCCGGGTGACATAAATAACATACCTCAAACTGTGCAACAGCCGGTTTAATACAGGAGTTTTTGATAATTCTTTCTATCATGTGCTCATTAATGTTTGAAACTCCTATAGACCTCGCGAGGCCTTGCTTTTTAGCTTCGATCATGCCCTCCCAAGTCTCCAGGTAATCGGTGAGGTCATATGTACCGTTCTCCTGAAATGAAAGATAGAAATGTATTTTGTAAGGTTTGCTATTAAATTATTATTCCAATGAACCACTTAAACTACGGTTAAAAGCATGTACTAGGTAGATGGTTCACGGCAATAGTCGAATAGGAGGTTCAAACCGCCAAAGTAATGTTTCGCAGTCCGTACTCTAAGTCATTCTTCTAATTATTAATTTTCTTATTAATCGAGGATAAACTTCAGAACTCACAAATTGTCCGACGGGGAAGTGAATGAGGTACAAATCCACATAGTCCAAGGAAAGCTTTTCTAATGATTTTCGCAGTGCAGGAACCACAGCGTCGCGTGCGTGCGCGTCGTTCCAAAGCTGTCAAAAAATATATTTTTTTATAGTCTTCTATCTGTATCCGTTAAGAAAAAAAAATCACACTTAAAAATCTAACCTTCGCGGTAATGAACATTTCCTCTCGTTTTACCACTCCCTCGGCAATTTTTGTTTGAATAGCTCGACCCACCTATCGGAAAAAAAATAGATTTTTATATTGGAAATTTAAAGTGACGAGCAAAACGTTCACCTGATGATAAGTGCAACGTTTGCCCATAACAAATGCTGAGTCACCCAGAACATTCCTGTGTGACGCCACACTGCGCCCGCGACCCCGAGACATCAGTTCTTAAGTCACATACATTACACTAGCTCTCTGTGCCCTTCAGACCGAAACACAGTAATGTTTGCACAATACTGCTTCATGGCAGAATAACTGGCCCTGGGGTGGTACCTACCTAAATGGACCAGTAAAATTTTACTACCGTTTTTCTGTTATTTTTCACGGTTGTACAGTAAGCTATTCAGTTTTGTTATATTTACATCAGGCGTATTATGTACTGATGATTATATACAGAATATAACAAAATGTATTTTGGATATTTGTGTAAATTTTTATCATTTATTTCTTAATAATCATCATCATCATTTCAGCCTATCACAGTCCACTGTTGAACTTCGGCCTCCCCCACAGATTGCTACAAATCACGATCCTGAGCCACCAGCATCCATCGATTTCCCGCAAAACCGTTCAGGTCTTCGCTCCATCTAGTGTGGGGGTCGCCTAACACTACGTTTTACCGGTCTAAAACATATTATGTTCTCAACGAAGGTGATAAAGAAGCTCCCTTTTTTGAGACTTACAGGGGTCAGTAGAAGACCCAAAGAAAATTAAATTAGGGGGCGTTGAAATGAGACAGAGGCAGAGTGGGCAGAGGGCAGAGGGGAGGTTAAAAAAATATAGTTTCTTACAGACAAAAAATCAACCTCGCGGCCTAGTGTTCAGAGTACATGACTTCTACGTCGCGTGTCCGGGGCTCGAATCCCAGCCGGACCCAACATTTGTACAAAAACATTAATTGTTGGTTTTCAGGTCTCGTTGTGTTGTGCATGTAAAAATATCTGTAAACCACACCCATGATACAGGAGATATACTAGTGTGGGGGATAACTTAATTTTTTTTTACATAAAAACTAACATACCTTATGTGAATGGGACTCTTTTAGAACTTTATATCGTGGTAGGTTTTAAAAGAATATCTACAATACTATTAATATTGAAACTTTAGGTGTAGAAAAAGACGAAAGAAGGAATATGCTAGTAAAAAGACTGACAACAGCATCGTTCTTGGAATATCCAAATAAATAAACTATGATTGCCAGCTATGACCAAGTTTTCTCTCACCGGTTCTTCGATTTCGTAGATCACGGCGGTGTCAATCAGTCGATAGCCGGCGTCAATTGCCCAGCCCACGGCTATCTCCATTTCGTCGGGCAGTGGTGTTGCTCCATGAGTCTAGGTAATATAATAACAGTCATAATAATGTCTAAAATCATTTAACAAAAAGTACAATATTTGCATTAATTATTCAGTTTAGACAAAAGTGTCTAGGATTCAGCTTGGTCACACACGTGGTGTACACTGCTGATATTCTACCAAAATTGACAGAACGATAAAACACTTGAGCAGATTAAAAAATAATGAAGGGCTAGATTATAGAAACTAAATCTATAAGCAGTGTAAGCATAAGCTTTATTGTATTATGTTACTAATAGCCTTTTTCCTACCGAGATGTCCTAAGATGCGACTAAGGTATTGTACGGACATACCTTATTCGTGCAGAATAACACCACAATATGCAATGTTGTCACTATACTGCTCATGGGATCGCAATTTGTTCTCAGTGGATATCTATGTCAGGAAAGGAGTTTGTATGTCAAACTTCAAGTCTTGTAGCTTTGGATATATCGTGATGAAACAGTGGTAATAAATCGCTTTTCTATAGTATATAGATATTAATTAACATCCATCAGCGGTCTTGTGTGGTGGCGGCTTCAGCCCGTGGGTGTCGTAAAAGTCGACAGAGGGAAAACAAAAAAGGAGATGGGCAGCAGCATCGACCTGGAACATCTTAATAAATAAACTGCTGTTGCCAAACCGCATGCCAAGCTTGGCAAGGAGAGCTACAAACTTTTGTGGCAATCTATGGGGGAGGCCAGTGTTCAACAGTGGATTAGTGATAGGCTGAAATGATGATGAGTGTTCTTTTTGCGTCACACAAAATAAAACTGACAAAATTAATGTATAATGGTTAATACAATTGATGCTATAACGGAATAAAATTATTTTAAATATATTTAAAAAAAAAATTTTAAATAGGTATATGGAAGAAATATACAAACCATGTTTTTCATTCCAAACCAAGTGCCTAACCCGATGCCAGGCATCTGGCGCCCGTCATTGAGCCGGTACGTTGGTACGACCGCGGAGGCGCAGATGCACTAAAAATAAATGAAGTATACTCGTACAATAAGTTATAATTATTATAGATGCGTAAGAGATGCAGAAATGTTCTGGGAGACAACAATCAAAACAGACAGACAACAACGTGAGCATTGTAATAGCTCGCATATAAAATACTTTACAACTTATTATAAAATAAAACATTTTCATGCTGCTGGTATTTTCCCTAACATACATACACCAGATATCGTTTTAAAAGGTAGCCGGGACCAGTGGCTTAACAAACCCTCCGAAGTACGAGAACTCAAGCTAAATGCTTCTCGAGTAGGTAACCATTTTTGACGTCTAGTTCGTCCCCGAGGAAGAAAATACTCGTTCAACATAGCCATACATGACTTTTTCTAAATGATTTACGATCCTAAAGATTCTGGTGACTACTGGTGGTGATATTAGGATTCCTGTTCATACTGATTATAGGATTCCTATACAGATATCTTAGCAAATAAACCTCTATTCCTTTATTATAATGGATTTCCGCAAAGTAACGCCTGATTCTATTAACTATACTATGCAGGACCAGTTAAGTAGTAGTGTGCAAACAATACTGTGTTTCAGTCTGAAGTGTACTGGATAGCTAGTGTAATCAATTACTGGGCATAGGTGACTTAAGAATAAAAGTCTCAGAGAGACGGTCGCTCTGTGGTGTGTGTGCACAGAAATATTCTAGGTGACTCATCGTTTGTTATAAGCAGACATTGCACCTACCATCAAGTGAACGTTTTGCTCGTCTCGTCAATTTGTAATACAAAAAACGCGCTACATATCTCGTCAATTTCCATTTTAATGCTAGAGCCTGTACTAGACCATCAGTTGAACTGGAAATTTTTCTTATGCATGTGTTCTTATGCATTTTCTTTATGTTGAACATATTCCGCTCTTTTGTGACCATCTTGTTTTTTACGTTGTTTGTGAATTTACACGTTTGGCAAGCATATGTGCATGGCAAAAGGGAAGAGTTTATGACCTTGCTTTTAAAGTTTGGCGTGTTCCTTTTAAGCTCCTATATTTCCTCCGAGTCGAGTCGTCCGAGTCGTTCCAAGTTAGCTGTATTTTGCGTTTTACTGATTTCATATCATTGTTTTTTCGATCGTGGCCAATTTGTTTTCCAAGGTTTATGCAATGTTCGGTATACTTAAGACGGCCATTACCAACCACCGTGGTGCTGTCGGTAACATTGTTTTTGGGAAATTCATTTCTAAGAAACAAGAAAATACGAGCAATTTTAAAATACTCCTTTTTTACTTGTCTGATAGTTTACCTTCATTAATAAATAAATATAAAGATTGTCGTATTTATTTCATCGAGGCCGCCGAACGTACGGAAAATATGGAAAATGTTATATGCACTTACACTTTTATATACGCTTTTAATGACTAAATGTGCACTCTTCTTCTACCTTCTAAGTTTTTAACCGACTTCAAAAAGGAGGGGGTTCAAATTCATCTGCAAATTTTTTAGGTATGTTCGGGCAAAACTTGCCTTTGGAACGTTGGTGTGAGTGGAAATGTTCAAAATTGGTTTGCTGATTATTTCCCTGAGTGTAAACAGCAAGTTAGAATCAACGGCCATGTAACTGATAGTGCCGTTTACTTCCTTGGCGTTTCTCAAGGCAACACACTTGGGCCTACATTATTTTTATTGTACATTAACGAATTGTACAATATTAAGCTGAAGAACGCGGTTCTCGTCATGTTTGCAGATGATACTGTCCTGGTATTTCACGGCGCTACGTGGTATCAAGTACGCCAGATAGTGGAAACTGGGTTATCTAAAGTCATATCATGGTTAGAAGACAATCTTTTGAAATGAAATATTTCAAAAACAATATATTTGTTTAAAAAAATCAAGAAACAAATAAGAGACTGAACAGATGTTCTGTTCCTAGATATAATAGTATTCTTGCTTGGAAACATTATGACCACCTATCTCCGAAGCTTTATAACTTCATAAACGCAAAATTAAATATTAAAAGACTAAGCTCCCTTTCCATAATTATTGAATGGTTACAAAATTATGACTATGATAATACCGAAAAGCTAAGAAATTACTAAGCGTACATTTAACATGTAAGCGTACATTTGCCGTATGGTGGAGGCTTAAGAGAATCTACCACCCCATCTCATCCCGTGGGTGTCGTAAAAGTCGACAGAGGGAAAATTAAAACCATAACATGGGCAGAAGCATCTTCCTGGAACATCTCAATAAATAAACTGCGATTGCCAACCAGCCCACCAAGCGCAGCAACTACAGCAAAATCCACTTAAAAGAGAACTACAAACGTTTGTGGCTGTCTATTAGGGTGGCCTATGGGCTATCTATGAGAGAGGCCTCTGTTCAGCAGTGGAATAGAGATGGGCTGTAGTGAGTGTGACATTTAACACAAGGCGCACAAGTATTCAAACACACAAACACACGCGCACACACACTCTCTCTCACACACACTCTCTCTCACACACACAGGCACACATAAACACAAGCTTCGGGAAGACACTCCTTGCTGCAACACAGTGAAAACTCAAGCTGTAGGCAGGGATTCCATCAAATATTTTTGTATTTTATATTTTTTGTAACGTCTTTGTTTATGAACCGATTTCAATAATTATTTTATGCATTGGTTTCAGTATAGCTCCAAGAGGGACCCATTTTAATTTCATTGGTATTAAACCTTAGATTTCGAAGATACATAAGGAAACTGCTGAAATTCAAATAGGAAATGTATAGGTGTTTAAGGTATTGTTAGATTTATGACAACCATAAAACAAGGTCAGAGACTGGTCACTAACTGCATAAACAGATTACTGCCACAATCCACGTTTCACCAAAACAATATAATGCACTTGGTGTGATAGGTGGTGAGCCCATCGTCTCTGACTACCCCTTATGGGATACAGTCGTGATCTTATGTATGTATGTATGTATAAAACAAGGTAGACACATTACTATGACGAAGGACGTACTACGACGACGGATAAACTTGTCTGGACTTGGTGTACGAAGGCATACAACGGAACTCCGTAACTACAAAAGGCATGAATGAGTAGATTCAGTTGTTGTGGGTATTACGACAATTGTAAAGGTACATTTCTAGGAAAAATCCACACAAAAACAGTTGCAAATGCAGTACATTTCTATAAAGAATAATTAATTTTAAGAGACATTCGACAGCTTAGAGCTTATTTAACAACATTTTTCAACGTTCCCTGAAAACTTGCACATATTAAAAGAGTAACCATAACTTGTAATTGTAAAATATGTTACAATTAACTTGTTTGTAGAAAAAAACCAAGCTGAACAAATAAGTATGAAATTATTGTTAAAAAAATCATTTTATTTTGTTTTTTGTTAACATATGTTACTTTTACGTTTTTTGAAGTAGATTTTGTGATTTTTTAGAGTTAATTATTTTAAGTAAACGTCATAAAATGCTTCTCGAATTGGTCACATACATTAACAACATTTCTTTCCCGATAGACGGTCATTTGTTTATTAGTTTGTTCCCTTTTTAAAATTGCATAATTATTAGGATTAAGATTATGATTATGAAAAATGATATAATACGGTCTATTTCACGGTACATGCAATAATCAATTAGAAAACTGTCAGCAATAAATTTGCGAAATACAAAAACAAAAATAGTTCACTATAAACTAAAACAATACTTACTGAAACAAGCAACGAAGAGAAAAATACAACTGCACCTGCCGCCGACATTTCTGGCAGATAACTGTGGCGCTGTCTACCTATTTATGTACTATACGTATATTTAAATGCCAATTATTTTTAATTACACAGTTTTTAACATTTACCTTACACTGATACAGTTTAATTAAAATAAATAAATATTTAAGTAATTTAAGGAATATAGACGTAATAATACTCATTAAAGTACAAGTACTGTTCACAAAAAATGCCTCTGTATTGCGAAGAACCAGCAAGAAACAATGTGAGCAGTTTTTTTTCTTTTTTTAGTAATTCCAATAGTCGTAATAGCTGAAGACCGCGTCTACGTCTGCGTGGATTTAGGTTCTTTAAAAATACATCTCGTGGGATGTCTTACACTTTCCGGAATAAAAAAATACCATATGTCCGTCTCCAGTATGCAAGCTATCTGTGCCAGATTTCATCAAAATCGGTTGAAAGTTCACGGTTGAGTCATTAAAAGGTAATAAAAAAAAACAGACGAGAGTGGTAGCGATGAGTGAAGAGAACCGGTTACCAAGTGGCAACGAACAATTTTCTCACATGGCGACACGTAGCATAGTAAAAGCCAACATAGTGAAATGTTGCAAAATTCATTATTTCTTCATCATTAGCCTGCGACAGTATACTATTAGGCATAGGCTGTCAGCATTAGCAAATATCACTCTTGTTTTACCTGAAAGAATATGAGCTGATGTTATTAACTAAGACAAAATCAAGTCATGTCAAAAAAGTAAAATCACATCTTATAAACGACCCACTGGTGGTCTTAAAATTGTATCCAGTGTCTGATCCGGAGTACGGTGCCTCCCTTGTTCATTGCGGTCGCGATCTGCAAGCAACCGTCGTATGTGGCACTATAGGTCAGCAGATTGGAATGGGATGCGGTCCTTCTTTGCATTCTAACTTTGGCAGCGATCTTGCTAGATGCTTGCTTGGCTAGATGGTCCGAACTCCGTTGCTGAATCTGTCATGGATACCTATTGTACTTCAGGGAATGGAACTCTTTAATCCATCATCTGTGGTGCCCATCGGAGGCAAATTTATTTATTTATTTAAACTTTATTGTTTCCCCTTAAAGGATACAATGGGCGGACTTAATGCCTAAAGGTTTTCTCTCCTACACAACCATACGGAACAACCATAAGGAAATTAAGTAACCAAAAATTAATTATTTTGAATTTGGAACACGTATATTATTTTAAAAACTTCTTTCGATTTTGCGCCATTTCAAATATATTTTCGTGTTCATTATCAAATTACAATATGGAATGGGGTGTTAAAGAAAATTGGATTGCAGTGATCGCTTTGTACAAAGTGGGTATGGAGCCGTCGGTCATATTCCAGACACTTCAAAAGCTTGGTATCAGCCGTATGTTCGTATATCGTACTATCAACAGATACAACAACACTTCCTCTGTCGAAGACCAGAAAAGATCGGGGCGGCCGCGTGTTGTTAGAACTACAAAGGCTGTTAATGCTGTTAAAGCCAGAATTCGTCGAAACCCCATTAGGAAGCAAAAAATCTTATCTTTGCATTCTAACTTTGGCAGCGATCTTGCTAGATGCTTGCTTGGCTAGATGGTCCGAACTCCGTTGCTGAATCTGTCATGGATACCTATTGTACTTCAGGGAATGGAACTCTTTAATCCATCCTCTGTGGTGCCCATCGGAGGCAAATTTATTTATTTATTTAAACTTTATTGTTTCCTCTTAAAGGATACAATGGGCGGACTTAATGTTAGTTGGCATTCTCTGCCAGTCAACCCAAGGCGTAGCGAAACAATGTGGCAGGTGTAAAATTTAAAGAAACTAAATATTTAAACCTTAAAAGCTACCAATAAATATAAAATAACATTTAAAAAAATACTTAAAATACATATAATAAACAATGATACATAAATATGTCTATACATATAAACTATCATACATACACACATATACAGAAATACACGTAGTGGTTCGACTTAAATTTGAAAAAAAGAACCCACAAACAATTTTATATGCAGTGTTTAAAATAATGCTCCCGTACTAACCTCTAAAAGCAGATCTTATTTTGAGCTTTATTAATGTCATCGGGCACAGTGTTCCAGAACAGTGCAGCCTGAACGATAAATGAGTTACTAACGAATTTGGAGAAGTGTAGAGGAATTGTAATCTTATAATTTGAAGCGGAACGTAGAACTCTTTCATGAGTTAAAGAAATGTATCTATTAGGCTCTTTCTTTGCGGCCAACTGTCTTATGACAGGAACCCACCGCTCAACCATCCCGCGGTGTGACTGCTCTATACCGGAGATCAAGTTCCTGCAGAGCTAATTAAGCAGCCCTCATGGTGCTGAGGATGTGTGCTCCAGAGTTGGCACCGGTCTTAATGCGTCTTTTCCGGTACTCCTACTGTCTAGCCATCGTCCCGAAGTCATGGAAAACAGTTTTTATTTATTTATATATTAAAGGAATACGACAGCTTATTACAAAATAGTAAAGTTCAGTAACAATTATTATATAAAAAAATCAAAGCCAATTATGGATTCCTACAAATTTAACTTTAAAACTATTGATATGAGCAATACATAACTATATAATAACATTTCTTTTGTGTGTGTGTGTGTGTGTGCGCGAGTGCGCGTGCGTGCGTTTGTTAGTTTGAGTGTGTTAGCTATTGAGTGTGTGCATTTGGGTAATAAAGTTTAGATTTATTTATTGCGATTGTCTCTTTGACAGCTTTCTTACGAGTATATTGATGGGTGGATAATATGAAAGGATCGATAAACGAAAATCTATTATTATATATACTAGGTATCAGTACCAGTGCCGAGTTCGAAGCATATCGAGTGTGTTCTAGAGGTACATGAAAGCGACGCGAACACGTGTGACAAGTGCATTTAGAGGGTACATTTAAGGAAATTGAGTTTAATAATTCAGGCGAGTCAAGGCGACCAGCAAGGATGGCGTGTAAGAACATCATGTCACGCAATTCACGGCGGACCTTCAATTGTTCAATACGGAAGTCACGACAACAGTTTTCATAATTGTCGATGTTGTTTGTTTTAGTGCACCCGACTCGGATCCGTCAAACTGCAGACCGATCGCAATCACCTCCTTGTTCTCAAAAATAATGGAATGGAATAAACTGCCAGCTCTTGAGGTACCTAGAGGAGCACCAGCTGATTAATGGCCGTTAGCGAGCATTTTATTAAAAAAAATCTCGAACTGGAGCGGACTAAATTTAGTCCCGTTCAACCTAGATAAGATACAGGTTTTCGCGTTTACCGCTAAAAAGAAACCCTTCGTCGTATGACCTCATTTTTGGAGCACTCCCTTTGTTGCCTCGGCCAGTATCGGAATCCTTGGCATTGAAGGCCGAATTCTTAAAAGCTTGTCGTGCTCAGTAGAGCAGGACAGTACTTCGTACCGGCCCACCGCTTGCAACTTTACAAGGCGCAGGATCGGCCTCACATGGAGTATTGTTCTCACCTTTGGGAGAGAGGGGGGCACCAATGTTCAGCAGTGGACTACTACTATAGGCTGAAATCGTGAAATGGTGCCGGCATCAAAACCGATGATCGAGCCCAGGTCACTTGCGTACTATGAAATTTAAAGCGAGCAGCTCTCAAGTCCTGTAATTCAGCTAAAATATTTTGGGCTAAATAAGGCTTCCAAAATAAAACGTTTATTCCATAGCAACCGAACACTTCTTTATAATAAAGTTTCCTTATCAACTAGAATTAACAAATAACATGTAACTGCCATTTTTACTCACAAAATGATAACCGAGAGTACTGAGTATTTAATCTTAATCTAATGATAACATTTATATATGTCTTATCACGTGTGTGAATCGTGTGAATAAAAATAAATAAACATTTACATTTTTTACCGTAGTCCAAGTCATCGGCAAAGACAAATTTTCTCAATTTACTTTAGGCTTGTTTCGTGTAGGGCAACCCTACAAGGAGAAGCGACGGCTTAAGCGATTTTGGGAGATGCCGATGATTTAGAACCGATTTTACGGTTCGCTTTGGTAACCAAGTTTAGTAAAACCACGTTTTACTTAACTGAGTTCAGGTTAACACACTTTTTGATCTCGGTTTTAATCTAACCGATTTCACCAGCTCCATTTAGATCGAGGTTAGGAAAACGAAGTCTTAATGAAATATCGTTAATAGAATCTACACAAGCCACCGAAGCCGAGTGTTCTCAGCTTCGGTGGTGTATGTTGTCTAGTGGTGGTATTGTAGTGGTTGGTGGAGGGTGCCTGGTGGCGGTTCCTGGTGGCGGTGTTAGTTTGCTTGTGCACGCTACTGAGGGAGGGCGGGTGGTGCACTTCAAAAAACTAGGTAATATACACCATTTTTATATTTTGCATGCGGATCTTAGCAAAGTAACTTACTTTTCTTCATTTAATGAAATATCGTCACAATCTAAAACAAAAACTCGATGTATTCCGTATTTTGCGCCATCAAACAGTCTGTTTTTATACATAGGTTACATAGGTATGCAATCAATAAACAAAACGAAATAAAAATAATTTTTAGGTTAACATAGTTGTGCAATTGAACAATGACAGCTCTCTAAACGCGTTTGTATAAATATATATTTAATGTATGGTAAAGTTTCAGCAGTATAAATGTCCCATTGCTGAGCACAGGCCTCACCTCATTTCTAAGAGGGTTTAGGAGCTAGGAAGCATCCGCCACGCTGCCACGCTGCAAATCCAAGGAAACAAAGAGAACAAATACCTTAAAAAGAGAACAAATAGCTTAATGAAAGATAGCTTTCCTGTATTCATGAGCAAAAACATGTAATGCAAACAATTTCACATCACCGAAACCTAGTGTAGGGTATAATTTGTTCTCCCGGCTGATTTTCTACCACGGCGATAACTACCAAACACTTTCTGAAGTTATGAACTGTACAGGAGTTATTATAGTGCCACAAGTATACGAGAAAACACAGAGGCACTCACTCGTGCCAACGAAAGAGATTGCAGTCCCTTGAACTCTCTCTTATCCAGGTTCTACTATGTACGGCTGAGTGAATTGAGCTGCGGGTGGGTGCTCGCAAGTTATTTATTCAAGTAGCGCTCCTACTTCTTGTTGTAGTACACATAGTTTTTTGTCACGATTTATCACTTATGATAATTCAATTGTACTTTATTCCATCATGCGGCAACATGGCAGACTGTCGCAATTCTTATATAAGTTGGGCTAAATATATGTATTGACATTGAGTATACTTTTAAACATTCAATCCTACACAACTCATCTTTAATTAACTTTTAGATCCTAAAATTTTACATACAAATAAAGTAATTTAAATGTCCCACTGCTTGGCTTCCTCCCGTTGTAGAGAGGATTTTGGGGCCAGGAAGGGTCCGCCACGCAACTTTAGTGCGGGTTGGCGGAGTTCATATGTCGGCGAAATATCTTTATTAAAATTCTACATTAATTCTACACTAGTTTAATGCAATGTCAATAGTCCCGAAACTTTCTGAGTTTTACTAAACGTCGTAGAGATGGCGCAAGCAGTTTTAACATCTGATACTATATTGGCTGAATGATTTGGGCGAATTTTTCAAAAAAAAAAAAATTCCTGCGCTTTTCATAACAAAAAGAAATGAAAAAACTTTTCGCGCTAACTGTAAAAATGGCAATAAAAGTATTTTTTTTAATTTGTAATTTCTGTGTATATTTGAAGTTTTGATGTTTAATATTGATTGTTTATTATGCAGCAAGTGCTCCTGAAAGTGTACAGTCATTGGAAAATTCAATTCAAGACCAAAATGGTGCTTTTCGTTTTGTTTGTTACAAAATCTTTTTGTTGTTAGTCCAGCAAATATTCAGTCAACTATAATTTTACTGTCGATCAAAATTTTAAAGTTTGTATACTTGGATATGTTACTTGACACTGGAAAATAGTTTATGACCGTTTCCATTAATAAAAAATAAATAAGAAATACAAAAATTAAAAAAAAAATATTATATGGATCGAGTTAAAACGTCAACAGCTCCGCTAATATAAATTATCCTTAAATAACCCAGCTTGCTACAAGATTATCGAAGATTTCAAAATAACTAGAAGAGATATTCTTCGATTACAGCGAAGATGATCAGCAGCCAGGAGAAACAGAATACCTGAAGGCGATATCTGTTGGAAGTCCCATCTCAAGTGATCTTGAATTGAATAAAGGTACGTATGTGTATATTTATCACCGGTATATTGTGGATATACTAGTTTTCAGAGAGATTATCAAATGCTTTTGTAATGTCGTGATCAGCCATAATAGGTATTTGTAGGTATTGATCAAAAATAAAAAAATATAATCGTAAGTGTCTACATGAGATGCTGCTATTTACACGCCGCATCACTAAACGCTATAATTATTTTTTTCTCTATTGCCTTCTCTTAATTTATTTCGATTATTTTGATAGATTTTTTATAATATAATCTTATATAGGGGCAAATAATACAAAAATTTCGAGTATATTTTATTAATTTATTAATTTTTAGCACAATTACGACGACAATGCAAACTACTCGTACAAGGACCGTAACTTATGCATAGGATAAAAAAGTTATACATACAAATTAGAGGTAGCACAACCAGATTAAAGAAACTTTAATATTTACCATTAATAGATTATGAAAGAAGAAATATATTGCAGAATTAAGCTTCAAATTGAACCTAATAAAATATTTAAGTAACACTATTATAACTTAGTACTTGTGCGAAAACTTTAATACACTCAGTAAATAATAAAAAGAGCTCAAAGAACGTGAAAATAATACCTAAGGTAGAAAACTAATTGTTTTATTCATTTCACAGTCGGCTCGGTTGACGGCTGGCTTCTAAGCAAAGGGTCGCGGGTTTGATACGAGCTTTATAATTGGTCTATACTTCTCAAAAAATTAAAGTTCTAGTATGGTAATAGGGTGAGTCCGACCAAATCTTCCCTTCGTTCTCATCATAGCCACCTAGCAGAACCTTATCTTCCGGTAACAGATAGAAATCGAACACTTCAAGGTTCTCTTCTATTCTTGACTTGGTAACCGATTTGGGTATGGGAATGGAACCCAATTCTATCTGTGAAAAGATAGTTTTAGATTAAATTAATTATTTTGTAAGTGGAGATTTATGGGAAAGTGGAAAAAGATGGGCCTTGTTAGTGGGGGTTTATGGGGAAGCGACAAACTAGAACACTGTCCATCTCGTAGTTAATGGTCACCATGACCCACAGACACTTACACCTATCCTCCATTGAACATCTTCATTTTTAGCGGATGATCGAATTTTCTTGAATCCAAATTTTAACTTGGAATTAAGCTAACATTGGAAATAACATCAACACATGATTAAACAAAGAAAGGTATAGCAAATTGACTTCTTCCTTTTGCCCAATTTTGTTATATCATCAGCTTAAGCTATTAAAAGATTTTTTGATCCCAAGCTGCGCTGTTTTTCAACCACTCCTAGTTCTTCAGGTTATTGTGTGAGAATTAAGTAATGAGGTTTTGCTGCAGGTACTTTTTTATCTATTACTCCTTTACATTTATGTTACATCCACATTCAATATAATGCGTATAATTTACGAGCCGAATATAAAGATGTATGCTCATCCCATGAGTGTCGTAAAAGTCGACCGAGGGAAAATTAAAACCTTGAGATGAGCGTCTTTCTGGAACTGGAACATCCCAATAAAATAACTGCGTTTGTTAATCCGCCTGGCAAGCGTGGCAACTATTGTAAAATACCCCTAATATACTGGTACAAATAATCTATGGTGGAGGAGAGTTCAACAGTGAACTATTGATAGGCTGAAATGATGATGATCTAATATCTTCGCCAAATGTATATGGCAAATATAAAGTTAAAAAAAATGTATTTACCAGATATCTCAACACGATTTGCGGCACCGTCTTATTGTATTTATCAGCTATCTGTATCAGGACAGGGTCGTCGACGCGCGGCGGCGGGGCGCCGGGCAGTGTCCTATTGTCGTAGTAAATGGAACCGAAGGGCGTGTAAGCCATCATATTGATTTCGTTCTCACAGCAGTACTTTCGCAGTGATGGTTGCTGGATTTGCAAATTTGTCTGCAAATATTAACGAGGCGATAGATAAAATTAGCATTTGACAGGATTTCAGCGTGTTCGCATAGTGACATAGTGACAGTGTAGGCAGGCCGATTTTTCAGTGAAATTACGGGGCATTTGTCACTAAATAACTGATGACTGAGTTGAGTAGGTACTACGAGTTGAGTAGGTACTACGAGTTGAGTAGGTACTACGGTCACGTAATCGCCTGCCAAGCATGACGATAACGGCAAATATTCATAACTTGCAAGTAAAGCAGAAGTGTGTTCAGCTGCGGAAAGTAAAGCCGGTGGTAGGATTCTTATGTAAGAATCCGTCTAGGTAGGTACCACCCCAGGCCAGTTATTCTGCCGTGAAGCAGTAGTGTGCAAACAATACTGTGTTATGGTCTGAAGGGTACTGATAGATAGTGTAATCACTGGGCATATGATACTTAAGAACTAATGTCTCTGGGTGTCGGGCGCAGTGTGGTGCCACACAGAAATGATCTGGGTGACACAGCATTTGTTACGGGCAGACGTTGCACTTACCATCAGGTGAACGTTTTGCTCGTCACTTTAACCAATAAAAAAAAACCGGGTGACAAAAATAACCTACCTCAAACTGTGCAACAGCCGGTTTAATACAAGAATTTTTGATAATTCTTTCTATCATGTGCTCATTAAAGTTTGAAACTCCTATAGACCTCGCGAGGCCTTGCTTTTTAGCTTCGATCATGCCCTCCCAAGTCTCCAGGTAATCGGTGAGGTCATATGTACCGTTCTCCTGAAATGAAAGACAGAGATGTATTTTTTAAGGTTTGCTATTAAATTATTATTCCAATGAACCACTCAAACTACGATTAAAAGCATGTACTAGGTAGATGGTTCACGGCAATAAACGAAGTAATGTTTCACAGTCCGTACTCTAAATCATTCTTCTAATTATTAATTTTCTTATTAATCGAGGATAAACTTCAGAACTCACAAATTTTCCGACGGGTAAGTGAATGAGGTACAAATTCACATAGTCCAAGGAAAGCTTTTCTAATGATTTTCGCAGTGCAGGCACCACAGCGTCGCGTGCGTGCGCGTCGTTCCAAAGCTTTAAAAAAATATATTTTTATATCGTCTTTTATCTGTATCCGTCAAGAAAAAAAATCACACTTAAAAATCTAACCTTCGCGGTAATGAACATTTCCTCTCGTTTTACCACTCCCTCGGCAATTTTTGTTTGAATAGCTCGACCCACCTATCGGAAAAAAATAGATTTTTTTATTGGAAATTTAAAGTGACGAGCAAAACGTTCACCTGATGATAAGTGCAACGTTTGCCCGTAACAAATGCTGAGTCACCCAGAACATTTCTGTGTGACACCACACTGCGCCCGCGACCCCGAGACATCAGTTCTTAAGTCTCATACGCCCAGAGGTTACACTAGCTCTCTGTGCCCTTCAGACCGAAACACAGTAATGTTTGCATAATACTGCTTCATGGCAGAATAACTGGCCCTGGGGTGGTACCTATCTAAATGGACCAGTAAAATTTTACTACCGTTTTTCTGTTATTTTTCACGGTTGTACAGTAAGCTATTCAGTTTTGTTATGTTTACATCAGGCGTATTATGTACTGATGATTATATACAGAATACAACAAAATGTATTTTGGATATTTGTGTAAATTTTTATCATTTATTTCTTAATAATCATCATCATCATTTCAGCCTATCACAGTCCACTGTTGAACTTCGGCCTCCCCCACAGATTGCTACAAATCACGATCCTGAGCCACCAGCATCCATCGATTTCCCGCAAAACCGTTCAGGTCTTCGCTCCATCTAGTGTGGGGGTCGCCTAACACTGCGTTTTACCGGTCTAAAACATATTATGTTCTCAACGAAGGTGATAAAGAAGCTCCCTTTTTTGAGACTTACAGGGGTCAGTAGAAGACCCAAAGAAAATTAGGGGGCGTTGAGATGAGACAGAGGCAGAGTGGGCAGGTTAAAAAAATATAGTTTCTTAAAGACAAAAATCAACCGCGCGGCCTAGTGTTTAGAGTACATGACTTCTACGTCGTGTGTCCGGGGCTCGAATCCCAGCCGGACCCAACATTTGTACAAAAACATTAATTGTTGGTTTTCAGGTCTCGTTGTGTTGTGCATGTAAAAATATCTGTTAACCACACCCATGATACAGGAGATATACTATTGTGGGGGATAACTTAAAAAAAATTATATAAAAAATTGCATACCTAATGTGAATGGGACTCTTATATAGAACTTTATATCTAGGTAGGTTTTAAAAGAATATCTACAATACTATTAATATTGAAACTTTAGGTGTAGAAAAAGACGAAAGAAGGAATATGCTAGTAAAAAGACTGACAACAGCATCGTTCTTGGAATATCCAAATAAATAAACTATGATTGCCAGATATGACCAAGTTTTCTCTCACCGGTTCTTCGGTTTCGTATATAACGCCGGTGTCAATCAGTCGATAGCCGGCGTCAATTGCCCAGCCCACGGCTATCTCCATTTCGTCGGGCAGTGGTGTTGCTCCATGAGTCTAGGTAATACTCGTATAATAACAGTCATAATAATGTCTAAAATCATTTAACAAAAAGTACAATATTTGCATTAATTATTCAGTTTAGACAAAAGTGTCTAGGATTCAGCTTGGTCACACACGTAGTGTACACTGCTGATATTCTACCAAAATTGACAGAACGATAAAACACTTGAGCAGATTAAAAAATAATGAAGGGCTAGATTATAGAAACTAAATCTATAAGCAGTGTAAGCATAAGCTTTATTGTATTATATTACTAATGGCCTTTTTCCTACCGAGATGTCCTAAGATGCGACTAAGGTATTGTACGGACATACCTTATTCGTGCAGAATAACACCACAATATGCAATGTTGTCACTTTACTGCTCGTGGGATCGCAATTTGTTCTCAGTGGATATCTATGTCGGGAAAGGAGTTTGTATGTCAAACTTAAAGTCTTGTAGCTTTGGATATATCGTGATGAAACAGTGGTAATAAATCGCTTTTGTATAGTATATAGATATTAATTAACATCCATCAGCGGTCTTGTGTGGTGGCGGCTTCAGCCCGTGGGTGTCGTAAAAGTCGACAGAGGGTAAAATAAAAAAGGAGATGGGCAGCAGCATCGACCTGGAACATCTTAATAAATAAACTGCTGTTGCCAAACCGCATGCCAAGCTTGGCAAGGAGAGCTACAAACTTTTGTGGCAATCTATGGGGGAGACCAGGGTTCAACAGTGGATTAGTGATAGGCTGAAATAATGATGAGTGTTCTTTTTGCGTTACACAAAACAAAACTGACAAAATTAATGTATAATGGTTAATACAATTGATGCTATAACGGAATAAAATTATTTTAAATATATTTAAATATTTTTTTTAAAATAGGTATATGGAAAAAATATACAAACCATGTTTGTCATTCAAAACCAAGTGCCTAACCCGATGCCAGGCATCTGGCGCCCGTCATTGAGCCGGTACGTTGGTACGACCGCGGAGGCGCAGATGCACTAAAAATTAATGAAATATACAATAAGTTATAATTATTATAGATGCGTAAGACGGAATATGACACTGTTCGTGCACCATGCTGGCTGAATAACGAGGCTCTGGCAACCGAGTAATTGTGAGAAACCCTTCCGAATAATATAAAAAAGTAAAGTTTCAGCCTATAAATGTCCCACTGCTGAGCACAGGCCTCCTGTCATTTCTGAGAGGGTTTTTGGAGCTAGGAAGAATCCGCCGCGCAGCTCCAATGCGGGTTGACGGACTTCACTTGTCTTCGAAATATTTTTAATTTCTCGGACATGCAGGTTTCCTCACGATGTTTTTATTTACCGCCGAGCTCGTGGTAAATCAGCACTTAAAATTGCAACTAACAATTTTAGTGGTGCCGGCATCGGGAATCGAACCCAGGTCACTCGCGTAGTATGAAATTTAAAGCGAGCGCCCAGAACCTGAGCTACCACTGCTCTGAATGACTTTTTCTAAATGATTTACGATCCTAAAGATTCTGGTGACTACTGGTGGTGATATTAGGATTCCTGTTCATACTGATTATAGGATTCCTATACAGATATCTTAGCAAATAATCCTCTTTTCCTTTATTATAATGGATTTCCGCAAAGTAACGCCTGATTCTATTAACTATACTATGCAGGACCAGTTAAGTAGTAGTGTGCAAACAATACTGTGTTTCAGTCTGAAGTGTACTGGATAGCTAGTGTAATCAATTACTGGGCATAGGTGACTTAAGAATAAAAGTCTCAGAGAGACGGTCGCTCTGTGGTGTGTGTGCACAGAAATGTTCTGGGTGACTCAGCGTTTGTTATAAGCAGACATTGCACCTACCATCAAGTGAACGTTTTGCTCGTCTCGTCAATTTGTAATACAAAAAACGCGCTATATATCTCGTCAATTTCCATTTTAATGCTAGAGCCTGTACTAGACCATCAGTTGAACTGGAGGTTTTTCTTATGCATGTGTTCTTATGTATTTTCTTTATGTTGAACATATTCCGCTCTTTTGTGACCATCTTGTTTTTTACGTTGTTGTTGAATTTCCACGTTTGGCAAGCATATGTGCATGGCAAAAGGGAAGAGTTCATGACCTTGCTTTTAAAGTTTGGCGTGTTCCTTTTGAGCTCCTATATTTCCTCCGAGTCGAGTCGTCCGAGTCGTTCCAAGTTAGCTGTATTTTGCGTTTTACTGATTTCATATCATTGTTTTTTCAATGGTGGCCAATTTGTTTTCCAAGGTTTATGCAATGTTCGGTATACTTAAGACGGCCATTACCAACCACCGTGGTGCTGTCGGTAACATTGTTTTTGGGAAATTCATTTCTAAGAAACAAGAAAATACGAGCAATTTTAAAATACTCCTTTTTTACTTGTCTGATAGTTTACCTTCATTAATAAATAAATATAAAGATTGTCGTATTTATTTCATCGAGGCCGCCGAACGTACGGAAAATATGGAAAATGTTATATGCACTTACAAATATGCACTCTTCTTCTACCTTCTAAGTTTATAACCGACTTCAAAAAGGAGGGGGTTCAAATTCATCTGCAAATTTTTTAGGTGTGTTCGGGCAAAACTTGCCTTTGGAACGTTGGTGTGAGTGGAAATGTTCAAAATTGGTTTGGTGATTATTTCCCTGAGTGTAAACAGCAAGTTAGAATCAACGGCCATGTAAGTGATAGTGCCGTTTACTTCCTTGGCGTTTCTCAAGGCAACACACTTAGGCCTACATTATTTTTATTGTACATTAACGAATTGTACAATATTAAGCTGAAGAACGCGGTTCTCGTCATGTTTGCAGATGATACTGTCCTGGTATTTCACGGCGCTACGTGGTATCAAGTACGCCAGATAGTGGAAACTGGGTTATCTAAAGTCATATCATGGTTAGAAGACAATCTTTTGAAATGAAATATTTCAAAAACAATATATTTGTTTAAAAAAATCAAGAAACAAATAAGAGACTGAACAGATGTTCTGTTCCTAGATATAATAGTATTCTTGCTTGGAAACATTATGACCACCTATCTCCGAAGCTTTATAACTTCATAAACGCAAAATTAAATATTAAAAGACTAAGCTCCCTTTCCATAATTATTGAATGGTTACAAAATTATGACTATGATAATACCGAAAAGCTAAGAAATTACTAAGCGTACATTTAACATGTAAGCGTACATTTGCCGTATGGTGGAGGCTTAAGAGAATCTACCACCCCATCTCATCCCGTGGGTGTCGTAAAAGTCGACAGAGGGAAAATTAAAACCATAACATGGGCAGAAGCATCTTCCTGGAACATCTCAATAAATAAACTGCGATTGCCAACCAGCCCACCAAGCGCAGCAACTACAGCAAAATCCACTTAAAAGAGAACTACAAACGTTTGTGGCTGTCTATTAGGGTGGCCTATGGGCTATCTATGAGAGAGGCCTCTGTTCAGCAGTGGAATAGAGATGGGCTGTAGTGAGTGTGACATTTAACACAAGGCGCACAAGTATTCAAACACACAAACACACGCGCACACACACTCTCTCTCACACACACAGGCACACATAAACACAAGCTTCGGGAAGACACTCCTTGCTGCAACACAGTGAAAACTAAAGCAGTAGGCAAGGATTCCATCAAATATTTTTGTATTTTATATTTTTTGTAACGTCTTTGTTTATGAACCGATTTCAATAATTATTTTATGCATTGGTTTCAGTATAGCTCCAAGAGGGACCCATTTTAATTTCATTGGTATTAAACCTTAGATTTCGAAGATACATAAGGAAACTGCTGAAATTCAAATAGGAAATGTATAGTGTTTAAGGTATTGTTAGATTTATGACAACCATAAAACAAGGTCAGAGACTGGTCACTCACTGCAAAAACAGATTACTGCCACAATCCACGTTTCACCAAAACAATATAATGCACTTGGTGTGATAGGTGGTGAGCCCATCGTCTCTGACTACCCCTTATGGGATACAGTCGTGATCTTATGTATGTATGTATGTGTAAAACAAGGTAGACACATTACTATGACGAAGGACGTACTACGACGACGGATAAACTTGTCTGGACTTGGTGTACGAAGGCATACAACGGAACTCCGTAACTACAAAAGGCATGAATGAGTAGATTCAGTTGTTGTGGGTATTACGACAATTGTAAAGGTACATTTCTAGGAAAAATCCACACAAAAAACAGTTGCAAATGCAGTACATTTCTATAAAGTAATTAATTTTAAGAGACATTCGACAGCTTAGAGCTTATTTAACAACATTTTTCAACGTTCCCTGAAAACTTGCACATATTAAAAGAGTAACCATAACTTGTAATTGTAAAATATGTTACAATTAACTTGTTTGTAGAAAAAAACCAAGCTGAACAAATAAGTATGAAATTATTGTTAAAAAAATCATTTTATTTTGTTTTTTGTTAACATATGTTACTTTTACGTTTTTTGAAGTAGATTTTGTGATTTTTTAGAGTTAATTATTTTAAGTAAACGTCATAAAATGCTTCTCGAATTGGTCACATACATTAACAACATTTCTTTCCCGATAGACGGTCATTTGTTTATTAGTTTGTTCCCTTTTTAAAATTGCATAATTATTAGGATTAAGATTATGATTATGAAAAATGATATAATACGGTCTAATTCACGGTACATGCAATAATCAATTAGAAAACTGCCAGCAATAAATTTGCGAAATACCAAAACAAAAATAGTTCACTATAAACTAAAACAATACTTACTGAAACAAGCAACGAAGAGAAAAGTACAACTGCACCTGCCGCCGACATTTCTGGCAGATTACTGTGGCGCTGTCTACCTATTTAAGTACTATACGTATATTTAAATGCCAATTATTTTTAATTACACAGTTTTTAACATTTACATTACACTGATAAACAGTTTAATTCGCTAAAATAAATTAAAATTGAAAAAAAGAACTCACAAACAATTTTATATGCAGTGTTTAAAATAATGCTCCCGTACTAACCTCTAAAAGCAGATCTTATTTTGAGCTTTTTTAATGTCATCGGGCAAAGAGTTCCAGAACAGTGCACCTGAACGATAAATGAGTTACTAACGAATTTGGAGAAGTGTAGAGGAATTGTAATCTTATAATTTGAAGCGGAACGTAGAACTCTTTCATGAGTTAAAGAAATGTATCTTTTAGGCTCTTTCTTTGCGGCCAACTGTCTTATGACAGGAACCCACCGCTCAACCATCCCGCGGTGTGACTGCTCTATACCGGAGATCAAGTTCCTGCAGAGCTAATTAAGCAGCCCTCATGGTGCTGAGGATGTGTGCTCCAGAGTTGGCACCGGTCTTAATGCGTCTTTTCCGGTACTCCTACTGTCTAGCCATCGTCCCGAAGTCATGGAAAACAGTTTTTATTTATTTATATATTAAAGGAATACGACAGCTTATTACAAAATAGTAAAGTTCAGTAACAATTATTATATAAAAAATCAAAGCCAATTATGGATTCCTACAAATTTAACTTTAAAACTAATGATATCAGCTATACATAACTATATAATAACATTTCTTTTGTGTGTGTGTGTGTGTGTGTGTGTGTGTTTGTGCGTGCGTGCGTGCGTGCATGCGTGCGTGCGTGCGTGCGTGCGTGCGTACGTGCGTGCGTGCGTGTGTGTGTGAGTCTCACCTTTGGGAGAGAGGGGGGCACCAATGTTCAGCAGTGGACTACTACTATAGGCTGAAATCGTGAAATGGTGCCGGCATCAAAACCGATGATCGAGCCCAGGTCACTTGCGTACTATGAAATTTAAAGCGAGCACCCGGCCCCTGGGCAGCCACCGCTCTCAAGTCCTGTAATTCAGCTAAAATATTTTGGGCTAAATACGCAAAGTAACAAACGAACGTAGGCGCGCGTACGTGCGTTTGTTACTTTGCGTGTGTTAGCTATTGAGTGTGTGCATTTGGGCAATGAAGTTTAGATTTATTTATTGCGATTGTCTCTCTGACAGCTTTCTTATATTTATGGGTGGATAATATGAAAGGATCGATAAACAAAAATTTATTATTATATATACTAGGTATCCGTACCAGTGCCGAGTTCGCAGCATATCGAGTGTGTTCTAGAGGTACATGAAAGAGACGCGAACACGTCGTGTGACAAGTGCGTTTAGAGGGTACATTTAAGGAAATTGAGCTTAATAATTCAGACGAGTCAAGGCGACCAACAAGGATGGCGTGTAAGAACATCATGTCATGCAATTCACGGCGGTCCTTCAATTGTTCAATACGGAAGTCACGACAACAGTCTTCATAATCGTCGTTGTTTTAGTGCACCCGACTCGGATCCGTCCAACTGCAGACCGATCGCAATCACCTCCTTGTTCTCAAAAATAATGGAATGGAATAAACTGCCAGCTCTTGAGGTACCTAGAGGAGCACCAGCTGATTAATGGCCGTTAGCGAGCATTTTATTAAAAAAAATCTCGGACTGGAGCGGACTAAATTTAGTCCAGTTCAACCTAAATAAGACACAGGTTTTCGCGTTTACCGCTAAAAAGAAACCCTTCGTTCCCCTTGTTGCCTCGGCCAGTATCGGAATCCTTGGCATTGATTATCGAGTGACGTTTAGTTTAGCGGTCACTCGGAAGGGAAGGCCAAATTCTTAAAAGCTTGTCGTGCTCAGTAGAGCAGGACAGTACTTCGTGCCGGCCCACCGCTTGCAACTTTACAAGGCGCAGGATCGGCCTCACATGGAGTATTGTTCTCACCTTTGGGAGAGAGGGGGGCACCAATGTTTACCAGTGGACTACTACTATAGGCTGAAACCGTGAAATGGTGCCGGCATCTAAATAAGGTTTCCAAAATAAAACGTTTATTCTATAGCAACCGAACACTTCTTTATAATAAAGTTTCCTTATCAACTAGAATTAACAAATAACATGTAACTGCCATTTTCACTCACAAAATGATAACCGAGAGTACTGAGTATTTAATCTTAATCTAATGATTACATTTATATATGTTTTATCACGTATGTGAATCGTGTGAATAAAAATAAATAAACATTTATATTTTTTTACCGTAGTCCATCCAAGTCATCGGCAAAGACAAATTTTCTTAATTTACTTTAGGCTTGTTTTGTGTAGGGCAACCCTACAAGGAGAAGCGACGGCTTGAGCGATTTTGGGAGATGCCGATGATTTAGAACCGATTTTACGGTTCGCTTTGGTAACCAAGTTTAGTAAAACCACGTTTTACTTAACTGAGTTCAGGTTAACACACTTTTTGATCTCAGTTTTAATCTAACCGATTTCGTTAATAGAATCAGGCGTTACTTTGCGGAAATCCATTATAATGAAGAAAAGTAAGTTACTTTGCTAAGATCCGCATGCAAAATATAAAAATGGTGTATATTACCTAGTTTTTTGAAGTGCACCACCCGCCCTCCCTCAGTAGCGTGCACAAGCAAACTAACACCGCCACCAGGAACCGCCACCAGGTACCCTCCACCAACCACTACAATACCACCACTAGATAATATACACCACTGAAGTCGAGAACACGACACGTGTTTCGCCCCAAAACGAGGCATTATCAAGCGTAATAGACTCTACGACAGACGGCCGCCTGGTGGCGGTGTTAGTTTGCTTGTGCACGCTACTGATTTCACCAGCTCCATTTAGATCGAGGTTAGGAAAACGAAGTCTTAATGAAATATCGTCACAATCTAAAACAAAAACTCGATGTATTCCGTATTTTGCGCCATCAGTCTGTTTTTATACATAGGTTACATAGGTATGCAATCAATAAAAAAAACGAAATAAAAATAATGTTTACGTTTACATAGTTGTGCAATTGAACAATGACAGCTCTATAAACGCGTTTGTATAAATATATATATAATTTATGGTAAAGTTTCAGCAGTATAAATGTCCCATTGCTGAGCACAAGCCTCACGTCATTTCTGAGATGGTTTAGGAGCTAGGAATAATCCGCCACGCTGCCACGCTGTAAATCCAACGAAACAAAGAGAACAAATAGCTTAATGAAAGACAGCTTTCCGGTATTCATGAGCAAAAATATGTAATGCAAACAATTAAACCTAGTCTAGGGTATAAATTGTTCTCCCGGCTGATTTTCTACCACGGCGATAACTACCGAACACTTTCTGAAGGTATGAACTGTGCAGGAGATATTATAGTGCCACATTTTTTTTTTTTAATTTAAGACTGATGGTCACTGTTAGCCCGTAGGCTGTCACAGCTTCGCCGGATTGAAAGGTGGCATAGCGCTGAGGGCGCTTAGCCGAAACCTTTATTTATGGATGACTGGCGCAGGGGCCCCCGAGAGGGGACCTCGGCTTGGACCGTCATCCTGTTCGCGAGAGTAACAGACTCGAGGGTGCCCAAGGAGGCCGGCCTCGGCTCGGTCAGTTATGTGTGTTTGTGTAGTGTTGAGTAGAGCGCTTGGGCCCTAGTGGTCGCGTCTTCAGGGTCCTTGAGGACGTGCGTCGGTCTCCTTTTTCCGCGGGTCGAGTTTTGGTGTATCGCGAGGGGGTTGTATGTGGCGGCACTGACAACCAGTGGGTTGGGGTGCGTGGCGGCAGAGTCGAAGTATCGGCGAGAGGCCAACTTTAGATATTGGGCTACGGTAGGAAGCCCTAAATCGATATGAAGGTTAGCATTACGCACGAACCACAGTGCTCCCGGGGCCTTACGCATGAATCGATTTTATATTATAGTGCCACAAGTATACGAGAAAACACAGAGGCAATAACTGGTGCCAACGAAAGAGATTGCAGTCCCTTGAACGCTCTCTTATCCAGGTTCTACTATATACGGCTGAGTGAATTGAGATGCGGGTGGGTGCTCGCAAGTTATTTATTCAAGTAGCGCTCCTACTTCTTGTTGTAGTACACATATTTTTTTGTCACGATTTCTCACTTATGATAATTCAATTGTACTTTATTCCATCATGCGGCAACATGGCAGACTGTTGCAATTCTTATATAAGTTGGGCTAAATATATGTATTGACATTGAGTATACTTTTAAACATTCAATCCTACACAACTCATCTTTAATTAACTTTTAGATCCTAAAATTTTACATACAAATAAAGTCATTTAAATGTCCCACTGCTTGGCTTCCTCTCGTTGTGGAGAGGATTTTGGGGCCAGGAAGAGTCCGCCACGCTACTTAAGTGCGGGTTGGCGGAGTTCATATGTCGGCGAAATATCTTGATTAAAATTCTCCATTAATTCTACGCTAGTTTATTGCAATGCCAATAGTCCCGAAACTTTCTGAGTTTTACTAAACGTCGTAGAGACGGCGCAAGCAGTCTTAACGTCTGATAATAGATTGGCAGAATGATTTGGGCGCATTTTCCAAAAAAAAAAAAATTCCCGCGCTTTTCATAAGAAAAAGAAATGAAAAAACTTTTCGCGCTAACTGTAAAAGTGGCAACGAAAGTATTTTTTTTAATTTGTAATTTCTGTGT
Organism: Luehdorfia chinensis; assembly: GCA_019845155.1. NCBI lineage: Eukaryota > Metazoa > Arthropoda > Insecta > Lepidoptera > Papilionidae > Luehdorfia > Luehdorfia chinensis. The sequence continues at coordinate 5,341,812 of JAHVAK010000201.1, read as the reverse complement.
ATATTTGAAGTTTTGACGTTTAATATTGATTGTTTATTATGCAGCAAGTGCTCTTGAAAGTGTACAGTCATTGGAAAATTCAATTCAAGACCAAAATGGTGCTTTTCGTTTTAAAGGTATTTGTAGGTATTGGTCAAAAATAAAAAAATATAATCGTAAGTGTCTACATGAGATGCTGCTACGAGAATTTACACGCCGCATCACTAAACGCTATAACTATTTTTTTCTCTATTGCCTTAACTTAATTTATTTCGATTATTTTGATAGATTTTTTATAATATAATCTTATATAGGGGCAAATAATACAAAAATTTCGAGTATATTTTATTAATTTATTAATTTTTAGCACAATTACGACGATAATACAAACTACAACGGACCGTAACTTAAGCATAGGATTAAAAAGTTATACAAGGGTGGATTGAGAAGTACTCGGCCTAACACAGATCCATTCAATTCTAAAAATCAAATCTACCCACATTATTTAGTTCAGTTCAGACTAGTTCATTGTGTGAAGTTCGAAACGTGTGCGATAATTAGTTGTGATTTTATAAATTTATTAACAAAGTAATCGGTCATAATTTCCGCGAATGGAGCAAATCGAGCAGCGTGCCGTCATTAAGTACCTCCATAAGAAGGGGCTATCATCAAAAGCCATCCATGATGACATAGTCAGTACATTAGGCGATTGTGCTCTATCATATTCATCCGTCAAAAAATGGATAGCAGAATTTAAGCGTGGTAGAGAGAGTGTGAAAGATGAACCCCGCTCTGGAAGGCCTTCGACGTCAACTAATGACGAAAATATTAAAAAAGTACTTGATTTAATAATGGGAGACCGCAGATTAAAAATTAGAGAGATAGCCGAGATTATAGGCATCTCTTATGAACGAACTCAAAACATCATTGTCAACGAGTTGGGTTTCCACAAGGTGTCTGCGAGGTGGGTTCCGCGACTGCTTTCAGTTGAACAAAAAAGGACGCGATTGACTATTTCACGCGACTGTTTGGAGTTATTTGAAGCCGATGCAGATGATTTTTTGAATCGTTTTGTTACTATGGACGAAACATGGGTTCATTACTGTACACCGGAAACAAAACAACAATCAAAACAGTGGAGAAGATCTGGTTCACCACCCCCTAAAAAGGCTAAGTCGATTTTGTCGGCAAATAAGGTGATGGCTTCAGTATTCTGGGACTCGAAAGGTGTGATTATGATTGATTATCTTGAAAGGGGTCAGACTATAAACTCTGATTACTACTGCACCTTACTACGTCGTTTACGAGAAGAAATACGAGTAAAAGAAAAACGTCGAGGAATGCTCAGAAGAAAAGTCCTGTTTCATCAAGATAACGCCCGTGTTCACACGTCAGTAGTCAATGGCTGGAATTCACAACTGTGGCTTTGAACTGTTACCGCATCCGCCGTATTCACCTGATCTGGCACCATCAGACTTCTTTCTGTTCCCTAACCTAAAAAAGCACTTGTGAGGTCAAAGATTTTCGACAAACGACGAGGTCAAAGCAGCTGTAGACGCATATTTTGACTGTAAGGAAGAATCTTTTTTTTTAACGGTCTAAATGCTTGGAAGGGGAGGTGTCAAAAGTGTATTGAACTTGATGGTGATTATGTAGAAAAATAAAAATATAACTGATTTAGTATGTGTTTTTTTCTTGGTTAGGCCGAGTACTTTTCAATCCACCCTCGTACATACAAATTACAGGTAGCACAACCAGAATAAAGGATCTTTAATACGAGTATTTACCATTAATAGATTATGAAAGAAGAAATATATTGCAGAATTAAGCTTCAAATTGAACCTAATAAAATATTTAAGTAACACTATTATAACTTAGTACTTGTGCGAAAACTTTAATACACTCAGTAAATAATTAAAAGAGCTCAAAGAACGTGAAAATAATACCTAAGGTATAAAACTTATTGTTTTATTCATTTCACAGTCGGCTCGGTTGACGGCTGGATTCTAAGCAAAGGGTCGCGGGTTTGATACGAGCTTTTTTTTTTTGGTCTATACTTCTCAAAAAATTAAGGTTCTCGTAAGGTAATAGGGTGAGTCCGACCAAATCTTCCCGCTTCTGTAGTTCACATCATAGCCACCTAGCAGAACCTTATCTTCCGGTAACAGATAGAAATCGAACACTTCAAGGTTCTCTTCTATTCTTGACTTGGTAACCGATTTGGGTATGGGAATGGAACCCAATTCTATCTGTGAAAAGATAGTTTTAGATTAAATTAATTATTTTGTAAGTGGAGATTTATGGGAAAGTGGAAAAAAGATGGGCCTTGTTAGTGGGGGTTTATGGGGAAGCAACAAACTAGAACACTGTCCATCTCGTAGTTAATGGTCACCATGACCCACAGACACTTACACCTATCCTCCATTGAACATCTTGATTTTTAGCGGATGATCGAATTTTCTTGAATCCAAATTTTAATTTGGATTTAAGCTAACATTGGAAATAACATCAACACATGATTAAACAAAGAAAGGTATAGCAAATTGACTTCTTCCTTTTGCCCAATTTTTTTATATCATCAGCATAAGCTATTAAAAGATTTATTGATCCCGCTAGCCCGCCAGCTGCGCTGTTTTTCAACCACTCCTAGTTCTTCAGGTTATTGTGTGAGAATTAAGTGATGAGGTTTTTCTGCAGGTACTTTTTTATCTATTACTCCTTTACATTTGTGTTACATCCACATTCAATATAATGCGTATAATTTACGAGCCGAATATAAAGATGTATGCTCATCCCATGGGTGTCGTAAAAGTCGACCGAGGGAAAATTAAAACCTTGAGATGAGCGTCTTTCTGGAACTGGAACATCCCAATAAAATAACTGCGTTTGTTAATTCGCCTGGCAAGCGTGGCAACTATTGTAAAATACCCCTAATATACTGGTACAAATAATCTATGGGGGAGGAGAGTTCAACAGTGAACTATTGATGGGCTGAAATGATGATGATCAAATATCTTCGCCAAATGTATATGGCAAATATAAAGTTAAAAAAAATGTATTTACCAGATATCTCAACACGATTTGCGGCACCGTCTTATTGTATTTATCAGCTATCTGTATCAGGACAGGGTCGTCGACGCGCGGCGGCGGGGCGCCGGGCAGTGTCCTATTGTCGTAGTAAATGGAACCGAAGGGCGTGTAAGCCATCATATTGATTTCGTTCTCACAGCAGTACTTTCGCAGTGATGGTTGCTGGATTTGCAAATTTGTCTGCAAATATTAACGAGGCGATAGATAAAATTAGCATTTGACAGGATTTCAGCGTGTTCGCATAGTGACATAGTGACAGTGTAGGCATTACGGGGCATCTGTCACTAAATAACTGATGTCTAATGGTGATGAATGTAGTGCTTCTTGTTACTACTACTACTACTACATACATACAGTCACGCCTTTTGCCCATGTAAATGGTAGGCAGAGACCACAGGCGTGGCCCACTCTTCGCCTCCGCGAGAAACATGACGTGACGGGTTGCGAACCACGTCGCCGCCATTTTGTACGAGTCAAAAAATTCTTGCTCCCCATTGCGTATGCGTATAGTGCAGTAACCACGAGCAGTATTGTGACAGCATTGCATATTATGGTATTCAATCCTCTTAATGTTGTAGTTACCGAGCTTATTTGGCAGTAGAGTGTTAGGTACTACGTTACGTACTACTAGTTGAGTAGGTACTACGAGTTGTGTATGTACTACGGTCACGTAATCGCCTGCCAAGTATGACGATAACGGCATATCTTCAAAACTTGCAAGTAAAGCAGAAGTGTGTTCAGCTGCGGAAAGTAAAGCCGGTGGTAGGATTCTTATGTAAGAATCCGTCTAGGTAGGTACCACCCCAGGCCAGTTATTCTGCCGTGAAGCAGTAGTGTGCAAACATTACTGTGTTACGGTCTGAAGGGTACTGATAGATAGTGTAATCACTGGGCATATGATACTTAAAAACTGATGTCTCTGGGTGTCGGGCGCAGTGTGGTGCCACACAGAAATGATCTGGGTGACACAGCATTTGTTACGGGCAGACGTTGCACTTACTATCAGGTGAACGTTTTGCTCGTCACTTTAACCAATAAAAAAAAGCCGGGTGACATAAATAACATACCTCAAACTGTGCAACAGCCGGTTTAATACAGGAGTTTTTGATAATTCTTTCTATCATGTGCTCATTAAAGTTTGAAACTCCTATAGACCTCGCGAGGCCTTGCTTTTTAGCTTCGATCATGCCCTCCCAAGTCTCCAGGTAATCGGTGAGGTCATATGTACCGTTCTCCTGAAATGAAAGATAGAAATGTATTTTGTAAGGTTTGCTATTAAATTATTATTCCAATGAACCACTTAAACTACGGTTAAAAGCATGTACTAGGTAGATGGTTCACGGCAATAGTCGAATAGGAGGTTCAAACCGCCAAAGTAATGTTTCGCAGTCCGTACTCTAAGTCATTCTTCTAATTATTAATTTTCTTATTAATCGAGGATAAACTTCAGAACTCACAAATTGTCCGACGGGGAAGTGAATGAGGTACAAATCCACATAGTCCAAGGAAAGCTTTTCTAATGATTTTCGCAGTGCAGGCACCACAGCGTCGCGTGCGTGCGCGTCGTTCCAAAGCTGTCAAAAAATATATTTTTATATCGTCTTCTATCTGTATCCGTCAAGAAAAAAAAATCACACTTAAAAATCTAACCTTCGCGGTAATGAACATTTCCTCTCGTTTTACCACTCCCTCGGCAATTTTTGTTTGAATAGCTCGACCAACCTATCGGAAAAAAAATAGATTTTTATATTGGAAATTTAAAGTGACGAGCAAAACGTTCACCTGATGATAAGTGCAACGTTTGCCCATAACAAATGCTGAGTCACCCAGAACATTCCTGTGTGACGCCACACTGCGCCCGCGACCCCGAGACATCAGTTCTTAAGTCTCATACGCCCAGAGGGTTACACTAGCTCTCTGTGCCCTTCAGACCGAAACACAGTAATGTTTGCACAATACTGCTTCATGGCAGAATAACTGGCCCCGGGGTGTCACCTATCTAAATGGACCAGTAAAATTTTACTACCTGTTTTTCTGTTATTTTTCACGGTTGTACAGTAAGCTATTCAGTTTTGTTATATTTACATCAGACGTATTATATACTGATGATTATATACAGAATACAACAAAATGTATTTTGGATATTTGTGTAAATTTTTATCATTTATTTCTTAATCATCATCATCATCATTTCAGCCTATCACAGTCCACTGTTGAACTTCGGCCTCCCCCACAGATTGCTACAAATCACGATCCTGAGCCACCAGCATCCATCGATTTCCCGCAAAACCGTTCAGGTCTTCGCTCCATCTAGTGTGGGGGTCGCCTAACACTGCGTTTTACCGGTCTAAAACATATTATGTTCTCAACGAAGGTGATAAAGAAGCTCCCTTTTTTTTAGACTTACAGGGGTCAGTAGAAGACCCAAAGAAAATTAAATTAGGGGGCGTTGAAATGAGACAGAGGCAGAGTGGGCAGAGGGCAGAGGGGAGGTTAAAAAAATATAGTTTCTTACAGACAAAAAATCAACCTCGCGGCCTAGTGTTCAGAGTACATGACTTCTACGTCGCGTATCCGGGGCTCGAATCCCAGCCGGACCCAACATTTGTACAAAAACATTAATTGTTGGTTTTCAGGTCTCGTTGTGTTGTGCATGTAAAAATATCTGTAAACCACACCCATGATACAGGAGATATACTAGTGTGGGGGATAACTTAATTTTTTTTTACATAAAAACTAACATACCTAATGTGAATGGGACTCTTTTAGAACTTTACATCTAGGTAGGTTTTAAAAGAATATCTACAATACTATTAATATTGAAACTTTAGGTGTAGAAAAATATGAAAGAAGGAATATGCTAGTAAAAAGACTGACAACAGCATCGTTCTTGGAATATCCATTTTTTTTTTTAATTTCATAAAAGTGACGGAACGAGCAAAACAGTTCAGCTGGTGGTAAGAGTAACGTCTGCCCATAACAAATGCTGTGTCACCCAGAAAATTACTATGTGACACCACACTACGCCCGTCACCCTGAGACATCAGTTCTTAAGTCTCATATGTCCAGTGATTACGCTAGCTCTCGGTACCCTTCAAACCGGAACACAGTAATGTTTGCACACTACTGCTTCACGGCAGAATAACTGGCCCTGGGGTGGTACCTACCTAGACGGATTCCTGCATAGGAATCCTACCACCAGTAATAAACTATGATTGCCAGCTATGACCAAGTTTTCTCTCACCGGTTCTTCGGTTTCGTAGATAACGCCGGTGTCAATCAGTCGATAGCCGGCGTCAATGGCCCAGCCCACGGCTATCTCCATTTCGTCGGGCAGTGGTGTTGCTCCATGAGTCTAGGTAATATAATAACAGTAATAATAATGTCTAAAATCATTTAACAAAAAGTACAATATTTGCATTTATTATTCAGTTTAGACAAAAGTGTTTAGGATTCAGCTTGGTCACACACGTGGTGTACACTGCTGATATTCTACCAAAATTGACAGAACGATAAAACACTTGAGCAGATTAAAAAATAATGAAGGGCTAGATTATAGAAACTAAATCTATAAGCAGTGTAAGCATAAGCTTTATTGTATTATATTACTAATGGCCTTTTTCCTACCGAGGTGTCCTAAGATTCGACTAAGGTATTGTACGGACATACCTTATTCGTGCAGAATAACACCACAATATGCAATGTTGTCACTATACTGCTCATGGGATCGCAATCGGTTCTCAGTGGATATCTATGTCGGGAAAAGAGTTTGTATGGCAAACTTCAAGTCAATAGGTCTTGTAGTTTTGTATATATCGTGATGAGACAGTGGTAATAAATCGCTTTTATATAGTATATAGATATTAATTAACATCCATCAGCGGTCTTGTGTGTCGGCGGCTTAAGAGAATCTACCACCTCATCCCGTGGGTGTCGTAAAAGTCGACAGAGGGAAAATAAAAAAGGAGATGGGCAGCAGCATCGACCTGGAACATCTTAATAAATAATCTGCAATTGCCAAAACGCATGCCAAGCTTGGCAAGGAGAGCTACAAACTTTTGTGGCAATCTATGGGGGAGACCAGTGTTCAACAGTGGATTAGTGATAGGCTGAAATGAGTGTTCTTTTTGCGTTACACAAAACAAAACTGACAAAATTAATGTATAATGGTTAATACAATTGATGCTATAACAGAATAAAATTATTTTAAATATTTTTTTTTTTAAATAGGTATATGGAAAAAATATACAAACCATGTTTGTCATTCCAAACCAAGTGCCTAACCCGATGCCAGGCATCTGGCGCCCGTCATTGAGCCGGTACGTTGGTACCACCGCGGAGGCGCAGATGCTCTAAAAATTAATGAAATATACACTAACTTATAATTATTATAGATGCGTAAGATGTAATATGACACTGTTCGTGCACCATGCTGGCTGAATAACGAGGCTCTGGCAACCGAGTAATTGAGAGAAACCCTTCCGAATAATATAAAAAAGTAAATTTTCAGCCTATAAATGTCCCACTGCTGAGCACAGGCCTCCTGTCATTTCTGAGAGGGTTTTTGGAGCTAGGAAGAATCCGCCGCGCAGCTCCAATGCGGGTTGACGGACTTCACTTGTCTTACGAAATATTTTTAATTTCTCGGACATGCAGGTTTCCTCACGATGTTTTTATTTACCGCCGAGCTCGTGGTAAATCAGCACTTAAAATTGCAACTAACAATTTTAGTGGTGCCGGCATCGGGAATAGAACCCAGGTCACTCGCGTAGTATGAAATTTAAAGCGAGCGCCCAGCCCCTGAGCTACCACGGCTCCGAATAATATGCTAAACCGAAAATGTGAAACTCATCACCAATGTGTGGATACCTACTGACTCTGTGCTCACCAACTCGCCTGAACAACATGCAAAGTAACTTAGAACATCCATGGAATTCATGTGTTGACATCAACACTAGCGTCAAGGAAAGCCGATGGAATTGAATGAATTAGGAATCCGTCTAGGTAGGTACCACCCCAGGGCCGTTTATTCTGCCGTGAAGCAGTGGTGTGTCAACATTACTGTTTTTCGCTTTGAAGGGCACTGTGAGCTAGTGTAATCACTGGGCATATGAGCTTTAAGAACTCATGTCTCGGGGTGACGGGCGCAGTGTAGTGTCGCACAGAAATGTTCTGGGTGACATAGCATTTTTATGGGTAGACGTTGCACTTTACATCGGATGAACTTTTTGCTCGTTTCGTAACTCTATCCAATAAAAAAAAACCAACGTGTGCATTGTAATAGCTCGCATATAAAATACTTTACAACTTATTATAAAATAATACATTTTCATGCTGCTGGTATTTTCCCTAACATACATACACCAGATATCGTTTTAAAAGGTAGCCGGGACCAGTGGCTTAACAAACCCTCCGAAGTACGAGAACTCAAGCTAAAATGCTTCTCGAGTAGGTAACCATTTTTGACGTCTAGTTCGTCCCCGAGGAAGAAAATACTCGTTCAACATAGCCATACATGACTTTTTCTAAATGATTTACGATCCTAAAGATTCTGGTGACTACTGGTGGTGATATTAGGATTCCTGTTCATACTGATTATAGGATTCCTATACAGGTATCTTAGCAAATAAACCTCTTTTCCTTTATTATAATGGATTTCCGCAAAGTAACGCCTGATTCTATTAACTATACTATGCAGGACCAGTTAAGTAGTAGTGTGCAAACAATACTGTGTTTCAGTCTGAAGGGCACTGATAGCTAGTGTAATCAATTACTGGGCATAGGAGACTTAAGAATAAAAGTCTCAGAGAGACGGTCGCTCTGTGGTGAGTGTGCACAGAAATGGTCTGGGTGACTCAGCGTTTGTTATAAGCAGACATTGCACCTATCATCAAGTGAACGTTTTGCTCGTCTCGTCACGTTCTAATATAAAAAAACGCGCTACATATCTCATCAATTTCCATTTTAATGCTAGAGCCTGTACTAGACCATCAGTTGAACTGGAGATTTTTCTTATGCATGTGTTCTTATGCATTTTCTTTATGTTCAACATATTCCGCTCTTTTGTGACCATCTTGTTTTATACGTTGTTGTTGAATTTCCACGTTTGGCAAGCATATGTGCATGGCAAAAGGGAAGAGTTCATGACCTTGCTTTTAAAGCTCCGAGTCGAAGGAGTCGTTCCAATTTAGCTGTATTTTGCGTTTTACTGATTTCATATCATTGTTTTTTCGATCGTGGCCAATTTGTTTTCCAAGGTTTATGCAATGTTCGGTATACTTAAGACGGCCATTACCAACCGTGGTGCTGTCGGTAACATTGTTTTTAGGAAATTCATTTCTAAGAAACAAGAAAATACGAGCTATTTTAAAATACTCCTTTTTTACTTGTCTGATAGTTTACCTTCATATATAAATAAATATAAAGATTGTCGTATTTATTTCATCGAGGCCGCCGAACGTACGAAAAATATGGAAAATGTTATATGCACTTACACTTTTATATACGCTTTTAATGACTAAATGTGCACTCTTCTTCTACCTTCTAAGTTTTTAACCGACTTCAAAAAGGAGGGAGTTCAAATTCATCTGCAAATTTTTTTAGGTATGTTCGGGTAAAACTTGCCTTTGGAACGTTGGTGTGAGTGGAAATGTTCAAAATTGGTTTGCTGATTATTTCCCTGAGTGTAAACAGCAAGTTAGAATCAACGGCCATGTAAGTGATAGTGCCGTTTACTTCCTTGGCGTTTCTCAAGGCAACACACTTTGGCCTACATTATTTTTATTATACATTAACGAATTGTGCAATATTAAGCTGAAGAACGCGGATCTCGTCATGTTTGCAGATGATACTGTCCTGGTATTTCACGGCGCTACGTGGTATCAAGTACGCCAGATAGTGGAAACTGGGTTATCTAAAGTCATATCATGTTTAGAAGACAATCTTTTGAAATGAAATATTTCAAAAACAATATATTTGTTTAAAAAAATCAAGAAACAAATAAGAGACTGAACAGATGTTCTGTTCCTAGATATAATAGTATTCTTGCTTGGAAACATTATGACCACCTATCTCCGAAGCTTTATAACTTCATAAACGCAAAATTAAATATTAAAAGACTAAGCTCCTTTCCATAATTATTGAATGGTTACAAAATTATGACTATGATCATACCGAAAAGCTATTAACAAAAAATTACTAAGCGTACATTTAACATTAAGCGTACATTTACCGTATGGTGGAGGCTTAAGAGAATCTACCACCCCATCTCATCCCGTGGGTGTCGTAAAAGTCGACAGAGAGAAAAATAAAACCAGGACATGGGCAGAAGCATCTTCCTGGAACATCTCAATAAATAAACTGCGATTGCCAACCAGCCCACCAAGCGCAGCAACTACAGCAAAATCCACTTAAAAGAGAACTACAAACTTTTGTGGCTATCTATTAGGGTGGCCTATGCTATTAGGCTATCTATGAGAGAAGCCTCTGTTCGGCAGTGGAATAGAGATGGGCTGTAGAGAGTGTAACATTTAACACAAGGCGCACAAATATTCAAACACACAAACACACGCGCACACACACTCTCTTTCACACACACAGGCACACATAAACACAAGCTTCGGGAAGACACTCCTTGCTGCAACACAGTGAAAACTAAAGCAGTAGGCAGGGATTCCATCAAATATTTTTGTATTTTATATTTTTTGGTAACGTCTTTGTTTATGAACCGATTTCAATAATTATTTTATGCATTGGTTTCAGTATAGCTCCAAGAGGGACCCATTTTAATTTCATTGGTATTAAACCTCAGATCTCGAAGATACATAAGGAAACTGCTGAATTTCAGCAGTTTCCTAAATAGGAAAGGTATAGTGTTTAAGGTATTGTTAGATTTATGACAAGCATAAAACAAGGTAGACACGTTACTATGATGAAGGACGTACTACGACGACGGATAAACTTGTTTGGACTTGGTGTACGAAGGCATACAACGGAACTCCGTAACTACAAGAGTACGTATTACGACAATTGTATAGGTACATTTCTAGGAAAAATCCACACAAAAACACTTGCAAATGCAGTACATTTCCTGCCACGAGATTCTAAACAGAATATTTTATCACATTGATGATGATGATATGATTCATGCAAACTTGTATGGTTATTAAAATGCTTAAAATGGTTAGAAAATCTAGTCGTTTCGGTAGTTTCTGTATGGCGATTTTTGAATTTGGAATTTGTGTATGTACGCACCCACGACACAGGAGAAATCCTACTGTGGTGGATCGTTTTTTAAAAAAAGAAAAAGAAAGAAAGAAAGTTAGTCAGTTACTTATACTGATTCGGAAATGTCTATTGCATCTTTAAAATGACGCCGAACAACCCTATAAAGAATAATAATTTTAAGAGACATTCGACAGCTTAGAGCTTATTTAACAACATTTTTCTACGTTCCCTGAAAACTTACACATATTAAAAGAGTAACCATAACTTGTAATTGTAAAATATGTTAAAATTAACTTGTTTCATAAAAAAAAACCCAAGCTGAACAAATAAGTATGACATTATTGTTAAAAAAATCATTTTATTTTGTTTTTTAGTTAACTTATGTTACTTTTACGTTTTTTGAAGTAGATTTTGTGATTTTTTTAGAGTTAATTATTTTAAGTAATAAACGTCATAAAATGCTTCTCGAATTGATCACATACATTAACAAAGTTATTTCCCTAAAGACGGTCATTTGTTTATTAGTTTGTTCCCTTTTTAAAATTGGCATAATTATTACGATTAAGATTATGATTATGAAAAATGATATAATACGGTCTATATCACGGTACATGCAATAATCAATTAGAAAACTGTCAGCAATAAATTTGCGAAATACAAAAACAAAAATAGTTCACTATAAACTCAAACAATACTCACTGAAACAAGCAACGAAGAGAAAAATACAACTGCACCTGCCGCCGACATTTCTGACAGATTACTGTGGCGCTGTCTACCTATTTATGTACTATACGTATATTTAAATGCCAATTATTTTTAATTACACAGTTTTTAACATTTACATTACACTGATAAACAGTTTAATTCGCTAAAATAAATATTTAAGTAATTTAAGGCAGAGGAATATTTTTAAAATTCAAACGACTTTTCATATAATTTACTAAAAGTATCTTCATGACAGAATAGAATAGAATTAATTTCGTTCAATTAAAATTATTGACGTAATAATACACATTAAAGTACAACTGTTCACAAAAAATGCCTCTGTACTGCGAAGAACCAGCAAGAAACAATGTGAGCAGTTTTTTTTTTTTTTTAGTAATTCCAATAGTCGTACTACCTGAAGCCCGCGTCTACGTCTGCGTGGATTTAGGTTCTTTAAAAATACATCTCGTGGGATCTCTTACACTTTCCGGAATAAAAAATACCATATGTCCGTCTCCAGGATGCAAGCTATCTGTGCCAAATTTCATCAAAATCGGTTCAAAGTTCACGGTTGAGTCATTAAAAGGTAATAAAAAAAAACAGACGAGAGTGGTAGCGATGAGTGAAGAGAACCGGTTACCAAGTGGCAACGAACAATTTTCTCACATGGCGACACGTAGCATAGTAAAAGCCAACATAGTGAAATGTTGCAAAATTCATTATTTCTTCATCATTAGCCTGCGACAGTATACTATTAGGCATAGGCTGTCAGCATTAGCAAATAACACTCTAGTTTTACCTGAAAGAATATGAGCTGATGTTATTAACTAAGACAAAATCAAGTCATGTCAAAAAAGTAAAATCACATCTTATAAACGACCCACTGGTGGTCTTAAAATTGTATCCAGTGTCTGATCCGGAGTACGGTGCCTCCCTTGTTCATTGCGGTCGCGATCTGCAAGCAACCGCCGTATGTGGCACTATAGGCCAGCAGATTGGAATGGGATGCGGTCCTTCTTTGCATTCTAACTTTGGCAGCGATCTTGCTAGATGCTTGCTTGGCTAGATGGTCCGAACTCCGTTGCTGAATCTGTCATGGATACCTATTGTACTTCAGGGAATGGAACTCTTTAATCCATCATCTGTGGTGCCCATCGGAGGCAAATTTATTTATTTATTTAAACTTTATTGTTTCCCCTTAAAGGATACAATGGGCGGACTTAATGCCTAAAGGTTTTCTCTCCTACACAACCATATGGAACAACCATAAGGAAATTAAGTAACCAAAAATTAATTATTTTGAATTTGGAACACGTATATTATTTTAAAAACTTCTTTCGATTTTGCGCCATTTCAAATATATTTTCGTGTTCATTATCAAATTACAATATGGAATGGGGTGTTAAAGAAAATTGGATTGCAGTGATCGCTTTGTACAAAGTGGGTATGGAGCCGTCGGTCATATTCCAGACACTTCAAAAGCTTGGTATCAGCCGTATGTTCGTATATCGTAATATCCTAGAAATATCCTCTTTACCTATGACAAAATTTTCACGACTGAAGAACACTACAATAAGCAAAATGATAAAGTGTACGATCACAGTTCTAAAGAAGCTGCTCAAGTGGTCGGAAAGGTACAATGTAGTCATCATCCTGCGTCAGTGATGGTTTGATGGGGCGTGTATTATCAAGGAGTCACAAAACTACATTTTTGTGAAAAAGGAGTGAAAACTTCAGCCAAAGTGTATCAGAAACCAACTTTCCGGACTTTATAAGAGCAGAAGACTGGCCCTAACCTAGCCTAGACCTCAACTCTTTAGACTTCAAATTATTGTTATTATCAGTTTTAGAGGACATGGCCTGCTCTAAGACGTGGCCATTTCGAATAGAATATTTTTTATTTCCTGCTGAGACTAATAAATGTGTAGGTATAAATTTTAATAGTATTACATTACTTCATTCAAAAAAAATGCATTTTCATTTGTAACAAAACTTATGGCCGGACTTGGTATAAATATATATATATATTTTTATATATATATATATATATATATATATATACAAATACATATACACAAACATACATATTTATATACAGAACATACACACGAAACAGGAAAGCAATATTAAAAACTTGCAATTAATTTTTAAAGTATTCCCGGACTTTCTCTTTGAAAGCAGACTTGTTGGGACCTTTTTTAATGTCAAGAGGTATATCATTCCAGAGTCTTATAGCCGTTAAGGTGAATGAGTGAGATATGTAACCAGAACGGTGTAAGGGTTCGTTTGGTCGCACCTGCAGAATGGCATTGCGCCAAAACAAAACCGATGATCGAGCCCTGGTCACTTGCGTACTATGAAATTTAAAGCGAGCACTCGGCCCCTGGGCAGCCACCGCTCTTAAGTCCTGTAATTCAACTAAAATATTTTGGGCTAAATAAGGTTTTCAAAATAAAATGTTTATTCCATAGCAACCGAACACGTCTTTATAATTAAGTTTCTTTATCAATTAGAATGAACAAATAACATCTAACTGCCATTCTCACTCACAGAATGATAACCGAGAGTACTGAATATTTAATCTTAATCTAATGATAACATTTATGTATATCTTATCACGTATGTGAATCGTGTGAATAAAAATAAATAAACATTTATATTTTTTTTACACGTAGTCCAAGTCATCGGCAAATTCAAATTTTCATAATTTACATAAGGCTTGTTTTTAGTGTAGGGCAACCCTGTAGGGTTGAACAAGGAGGAGCGACGACTTGCGCGATTTTGGGAGATGCCGATGACTTAAAACCGGTTCGCTTTGGTACCCAAGTTTAATAAAACCACGTTTTACTTAACTGAGTTCAGGTTTATACACTTTTTGATCTCGGTTTTCATCTAACCGATTTCACCAGCTCCATTTTGATCGCGTTTAGGGAAACGAAGTCTACATGAAATATCGTCACAATCTAAAACAAAAATTCGATGTATTCCGTATTTTACCCCATCAAACAGCCTGTTTTTATACATAAGTTACATAGGTATGCAATCAACAAACAAAACGAAATAAAAATAATTTTTGGGTTTTCATAGTTGTGCAATTGACAATGACAGCTCTCTAAACGCGTTTGTATAAATATATATTTACTTTATAGTAAAGTTTCAGCCTATAAATGTCCCACGGCTGAGCACAGGCCTCCCTCCCCTCACTTCTGAGAGGGCTTAGGAGCTAGGAAGAATCCGCCACGCTGCTCCAATGCGAGTTGGCGGACTAGTAAACGTCAAATATTGGGCGTTCTGAATTTTAATCTCGTTTAGCTTTATTGATGTGGATGAAATGCAAACTGTAGCATTGAACGCAGTTAAACGCTTAACGCAGTTAGCTTGAACTAATCACGTTAATTTTCAACGGTGAAATCCGCCCTTAGTTGATACAATTAAATAGGGTTTTATCAAAATTACAGTTTAACCTTATTTTGTCTCCATTAGTGATGAACGAAGTATATGCAAAATTTTTTAGTCAATAAAGTCTACTATCAACATTATGGAAGTATACATATAGTAAAGTAATACATTTACTGTATACACATACGTCGTCATATCAAATGTATACATACAATGTGTCCGGTATCGTATTAGCGATAATTTAGGCATTGATTCTACATCTCATCCACAATCTCAAACGAGGCATCCAGCGATAAATAGCAATAACTTGAAAGTATGTGGCTTCACAGATCCGCAAATAGTCTTATTCGATTTGTTATAATATTCTTCAACATTAGGCACCTAAAAATAATGTAAAACTTTAAAAGAATTAAGTTAAAAATACATCTAAATCAAAAAAAAAATTCTCAAAAAGAATTAAAACTGCAAGTTATTGTTAAACTTTGCAAAATCCCGTATCATTTTAGACGGGTTCAAGACAATCGAGAGAAGCGACGAAGCTAAATTTACGAGAGCGGAAATCATAAATCACCGCAACGATCACCTACGGTCAACAGAAAATCTGCATGCAGTGCGCCCCAATACTTTTCAGCATGATGTTTCTGTAAATATCGGCCATCATAGACGACCGTTTAATTGCCCCATATATTAAATGGCCCAAGATTTTTGGAGTTCTTTCGGATACAATTCGAGGATGCTCTAAGCTGCCATTAAGTTATCAACGAGGTATGATGCTGCAGCTAGATGGAGCACCAGTGCATTTTGCTCGAGTCGTTAGAGAATACTCGTACTTAGATACATTCCAGTATTTGCCTTGGATCGGACGATGCAAGCAATTCCATAGCATGGCGACCACGTTCTCCCGACCTAACACCTACGAATTTCTTTTTATTGGGACATATGAAGCAGAAGGTTTATTTTACGGTACCAAATACTAGAGAAGAGTTATTGCAAAGAATAATGTACGTTGCAGATGAGATAAGGTTAGATCTGAATATGATCCAACGATACTCCGAGCAAGTAGCAATAACAGCTACAGCTTGCTTACAAATCGGGGATGGTCATTTTGAACACATAATTTCAGTGTTTTAGATATTTTATTGTGTGACATACTTATTTATTAAAAAATAAAAAGTACACGTATGTTTACATTTATTTTTACCTTATTTTTTCATTAAATTAATTTTGTATCGCCTTATAATAAATATCGGTGCAATACTCGTAATTCATGCTGGCGACAGGTGTATTTTCAATTAGCAATATCTCCTAGAGTTTTATTACTTTTCTCAAAATCTGTCTATGTAATACTAAAAAAATTGGTCACGATAAGGCTTAATTTTGCAAAATGTGACAATAACTAGAAGTTTTTTTTTTTTAATTCGAAATAGTTTTAACGTAATGAAGAGTATTTCATCAAATCCAATAAGACGAAGCTGATCTGTGACGCCACAGACTTTCAAGTCAAGTTATTGAACACATTGTATTAATATTAATATTACATATAAATACAACTTATACTTTCATTAACTCTTCCTTGCCACATAACATGGACAAATATTTTAAAATTAGGTTTTGCAAGAATAAGTTTCACAATGTTTTGACTTATCCTTTAATTTAATAAGGGCCCCAAATAGTAAGAAAAATTATGAGCGAACGTAGTTCTACAAAAGGGTATAAATGGAGTAGCAACTAGTATTTTTGATACATTTAGTAGTAATAAGATGTTGCCTTAAAACTATACATTTTATAAATAATTGTCGATCTGTTAGTACAGACAATTCCATGTACAAACTGTGTTAGATAATGAAAATCCTTGTAAATTGCCACCTCGATGCTTTTTGTAAAAAAATTAGTATAAAATATCAACCTATAAATGTCCCACTGCTGAGCACAGGCCTCCTCTCATTTCTGAGAGGGTTTTGAAGCTAGGAAAAATCCGCCACGGTGCTCCAATGCGGGTTGGCGGACTGCACATGTCTTCGAAATATATTTTTTATTTCTTAGACATGCAGGTTTCCTCCCGATGTTTTCCTTCACCGCCGAGCACGTGGTAAATCCGCACTTAAAATTGCAATTAACAATTTTAGTTGTGCCGCCGCCGGGAATCGAACCCAGGTCACTCGCGTACTATGAAGTTTAAAGCGAGCGCCTAGCCCCTGAGCTATCACGCTTTTTGTGCACGTTCTTATTTAATCAGATGTGTTTAAGTATTATATATATTTTTGTAGACACCTAAACGGTAATACCATATATTAAAGACTAAGTCAAAATTTCTTTGAGTATTCAATTTAGGCTTGTTAAAAGATCTTGTGAACGTCAAAATTTACAATTTATTTTCTTAAAAGTGCAGATAAGCAACAACTTAGTGTTTCTATTTGATATTTGCAATTCATATTACGATCCAGTGTCATGCCTACTTAATAGATGTAACGGATATCAATATGTAACAGTCCCACGAGAAACATTGACAACAAATGTGCGCGCACTGATACTTAAATTAGGTTGTTTATTATTATATTTTTTTTTATTTAATAAAAGTGACGGAACGAGCAAAGCGTTCACCTGATGGTAAGTGCAACGTCTGGCCATAACAAATGCTATGTCACCCAGAACAGTGTGACACCACAATGACCCCGTCACCCTGAGACATCAGTTCTTAGGTGTCATATGCACAGTGATTACGCTAGCTCTCAATGCCCTTTAAACCGAAACACAGTAATGTTTGCACACTACTGCTTCGCGGGCAGAATGACTAGCACTGGGGTGGTACCTACCTAGACGGATTCCTGCATAGGAATCTTACCGCCAGTGCTTATACTCGTAATATATATACATACAATATACTTCGTTATCGTTAATTTCATATATTTCCTTTTATTGAGGGTAAGTGTTAGAATATTATTACCAAGCCAGTATAAAATAGTTTTTAGGTTCTCCTCACTCATTTTTTGGTCGTTGCTCCAATAATGTGCACCGAAAATAAGAACAGTATCATTCACAAAACATATTATTCTCGTGTTTATAACATTTAATTTACTTAGACCATTTGAATACGCCAAGAATAAGGTTGGACCAAGCACTAAGCCCAGCGGAACACCATAATCTCTACACACCATAATGTCTGTACACTCTGTATACCATTGATGTATGGAATTGTGTATGTGTAAATTAATTTATTGTGATTATGTGTGGTAGCGCCCTAAGAGAATCTACCACCCCATCTCATCCCGTGGGTGTCGTAAAAGTCGACAGAGGGAAAATGAAAACCAGGAGATGGGCAGCAGCATCTTGCTGGAACATCTGAATAAATAAACTGCGGTTGCCAACCCGTCTGCCAAGCGTGGCAACTATGGCAAAATCCCCCCAAAACGAGAGCTACAAACTTTTGTGGCAATCTATGGGGGAGGCCTACGTTCAGCAGTGGACTATTGATAGGCTGAAACGACGACGACGAAACGACGATTATGTGTATGTTTTTAGTGAAAATATTTACGCGCCTGCAAAATAACAAGCCATAACAAGTGAAAAATATTCCAAATACAGTATGTGCTATTGTGCTAATATGTTCTTGAGGTTACAATCAAACCTGATTTTAAAATTTTGCATATTCAGTGCACGACGATTATATTACGCATTTACTGAGGAAACGAATGCGCTGTTCACACCATTAATATATCTGATATGCTTAAAATTATACTGAGCTGTTACATGAAAAGTAGCTTTATCAGAGCCGCGAATACTGAAGACATTGACGGAAATAGTACAGTCAATTTACTAGACT
Source organism: Luehdorfia chinensis (assembly GCA_019845155.1). Classification (NCBI taxonomy): domain Eukaryota; kingdom Metazoa; phylum Arthropoda; class Insecta; order Lepidoptera; family Papilionidae; genus Luehdorfia; species Luehdorfia chinensis. Next base: position 5,322,593 of record JAHVAK010000201.1, on the reverse strand, counting down.
GACTTATAATTGGGTGTTTAAGTTGCTGAAAAAATGAAACTGCTAAGAAATCAATCAGTTAACGTTACTATTATATAGGATTTCTTACAAAGATACCAAAGCTTTTTGATTAAATTGTGCGGTCAATTTAAATGTAGACTGCCAAAAAATGAACGAATCTTTTTCGAATAACGTTTCATGGATCAGTATGTAGCCGCGTATGAAAATGCGTTCGTTACAGAGAGGTTCCTTAATATCGTTATAAATTTAACGCAAAACACTCAATTGACGAAGAATATCGTCAACTGAAGTACGACGATGAAGTACAAGTACCGTACTGGTACTTCATCGTAGTACACTTTTGAACAGTTTTGGAACAAATTAAGTAATATTGTAGACTCAAAAAGTTACAAAATATAATAATTTGACCAGTTTTGTGAAATGTTTAATGTGTATACCTATTTCTTATGCTCAGTTTTGAATTTTTTCCCAAGTAAATATGGTTAAAACTAAATGCAGAAACCGGCTTTTATCAAATCATATTTCTTCCATATGACATGTTATCATCATCATCATACCAGCGTATCACTAGTTCACTGCTGAATATATGCCCTCACAGATTGCCACAAAAGCTCATTCGGGGGATTTTGTCATAGTTACCGCGCTTGCCAGGCGGGTTGACAAACGCAGTTTATTTATTCAGATGTTCCAGGAAGATGCTGCTGGCCCATCTCCTGGTTTTGTATTATCCCTCTGTCGAGATTAACGACACACACGGGATGAAATGGGGTGGTAGGTTCTCTTAAGCGGACATCACACGGCATACTATGCAGGAATCCATCTAGGTAGGTACCACCCCAGGACCAGTTATTCTGCCGTGAAGCAGTAGTGTGCAAGCATTACTGTGAAGTGTGTTCGGTTTGAAGGGCACTGTGAGCTAGCGTAATCACTGGGCATATGAGACTTAAGAACTGATGTCTCAGGGTGACGGGCGCAGTGTGGTATCACACAGTAATTTTCTGGGTGACACAGCATTTGTTATGGGCAGACGTTGCACTTACCATCAGGTGAACGTTTTGCTCGTTCCGTCACTTTTATGAAATAAAAAAAATACATGTTAAACAAGATTTAATTGAAACTGGCGGTTGCACTTCATTTGAGCCGTTACTGAAGATGCTTAAATGTAATAAATAAGTAATAATGATTACAGACTTGATAAAACAATAAATATTTGAATACCTAACAATATACCTTTTTTAGTAAAATTCTTAATATTAACGATTAAAACTTTTAGTAGAATTTTGGTATAATTTATTTAGTCCTTTAAGTATAATTTAGTACTGGCAACAAAATTTGTTAGTAGCCTCCTAAATACGAAAATGGTAACACTGACCACGGGACGCTCGGCACGTGTGAAACATCGAAGTTTTAATAATTGAAAGAATTTATAATTAAAGAAAACCTATATATAAATATGGAGTAAAACAGGCTATATGATCACTAAATTTTTAATTTTAGTACAGTTACAACCACCAGATGGCGTGAATTATGCCGTTTCCGTCACAGGACACGAGTTGATCGATCTTACCCCCAAGGCGCTCCAATGGATGTTTCACATTTGTTCTGTTCAATGGGATACGAACTCCAAGACTATTCATGCATGGGTACTAATTAATAGAAACAAGTAAGCAAATTTATTAAAACGTCGAAAGACCTTAAACTATGTTAAACAAATCTCAACACCGCGATTCAGTTTTTGCATACTTTCTATTGCGTACAATGAACTAAACATTCCGCCCGCCATGGACAGAATGTCCAGAATAATACATAGGTCAGTTAAATTACACATTCGATTAATTACTTTTTACAAGCGATACACACGTGTTGCCATACAAATAAATAGACAAATAAACCCTTTTGTGGCATTATGTCCCCTTTCTTTTGTAGCTCTAACAGCTATAAGACCAGCATAATTATCTACACTTCGATAAAATGGCTTACAGGGAACTGTAACTCTTGCTTTTGGTAGTTCACCCATAAACGGTTGAATCGTTCTCGCAGAATGCCACAAACAAATTACGCAATTAGGAATGTATGCCTTTGCCAATTTCTGCCATACATAATTCAATATTTTGTGCGAATATAACTTAACATTGGATGTGGTCCACCATTTAAAGTTTTGTCATGAGAGTCAGCAAAGGTTTTGACTTTAAACTTTGTATAAATCTTTTAATGAAATTACTTTTCACGGATTTTATCGCGTTTAATTTAAAACTATTTATAACCCGACGTTTCGGGCGCTTTACAGCACCCATGGTCACGGGGGGACTGAGGTGACAGTTGTCCTGATATCATAGTTAACCCGGAGTACCTCCAGCTTTTAATTATTATTTTTAGTCCGATCTATGCAGAAAGAGCTTACTGTGTCTTGAAGCCTCGCAGTGGTATGCTTGGTTTTTGATTTAATTTTATTAATAATAGGATCCCAAGCCAGTTGTAGTACCCAACCATCTTCCCTATTGAAATTAGGATGTTTTTTAATTTCAATAGCCTCGCGAATTATCCTTGGAAGGAATCGGTGTTCTTTTGCAAGGATTTGTAGTCTATCAAATCTGGTGTAATGGTTGGGATGATCCAGAACATGGTCACAGACTGCAGACTTCCTAGAGCGTCGATGCTTCACATCAGCTATATGTTCTTTAACGCGGGTTTTTATGGATCTTTTAGTTTGCCCTATGTAAGAGAGACCACATTCAGAATCTCGCTTGTATACTCCTGCATCTTGTAGAGGGATGTTACACTTGATAGAAGGCAAAAACATACAACATCTTCTTCGGCGGCTTGAAAAATGGTCTTATAGAAGCTCGCTTCAAGATGTAGCCAATCTTGTCCGTGACTCCTCTAACATATGGAAGAATAGCAGGTACACGCTCGACTGTGGCCGGCTTCACTCGGTCACTGCGACGAAGGCGCGGAACCCGAAGCTTGTCTTGCAAAACTTGCTTGACATGCTGAAGCTCGGCGGCCAGGTGTAAACAAAATAATATAATAGGTGTATACAAAAAACATTATTTGTATAAATCTTTTGCAAAAAGTGATTACTCTAATGAGCCTACGCAGAGATAAAAACTGTTTAATTCAGTGGTATGACGTGCCATTTTAGATCTTTTCTGAAATTTTTCTTCCGGAACCTTTAGGTTGGAATCAAACTGTGGACTGTATTCGATAGCAATTTCGGATAACCAAGATTTGAGATCTAAAATCTCTGATGGTCTTAAACCACGAGAAACGCAGTCAGCTGGATTATCTTTTGAACGTACATGAGACCACTGACTCCTATATAATATAGACAAAATTTCAGAAGTCCTATTTGCAGCGAAAGTCTGCCAGCGACTTGGGTGACTTCTTAACCAAACAAGCACCACTGATGAATCTGTCCAGACATGTAGGCAATTTTTGGCACCTTTAATGTCTCTGCAACATCTACCGGTAAATGTGTTATCAACTCTACTCCACGCAACTCATGGTGCGGAATCGACCTTGTCTTGGATGTAACCAGACTAGTATGTACTTCACCAGTACTGCTGACGACTCAAAAATAGACTACAGCTGCATTAGCATGGCAAGAGACATCGCTGAAACCACGAAGTTTAACAATTTTATGATTGTCACTTGTATGAACCCATATAGTGAATCCAGTTAACTTTAATAAACTATTGCGATATACTATCCACCCTTTAAAAAATTCTGGTAGTTCTTGATTCCACTCAATATCTGACATCCAAAGTTTTTTTATGATTACCTTGGCGTTAACGATTACAGGAGATATACAGCCATATCGTAGCGGGCAATATCTAATACTACTTTCCTTTTGGTCAAAGTAGTGTCGATAACATGAAGCTTCGCGAAATATTCAAAAGTATCAGATCTACTGTTCCAGTTTAGACCCAGAACTTACATGTCCAGGTCCTTCAGCCGAATCACCACGTCGTCAACAAACACACAAATCTCGGAGAGGTTTCATACGCCGATTACGCCGCACAAAAAGAAACGACAGCAGCACGCAAACAGCTGCTAGAATTTGAAGCTGCTAAAGCTAAAGGTCTTGTGGGAATGGAAGCAGCAGAAGCAGTAGTCAAGGTAAAAACCGCTTATGTTGAAGCTGCCACGATTAAGGCAAAAATTATGTCCAAATTGCTAAACAAATAGCTGGCAGTCGAGTTGGCAGAATTGGAGTCATGATTGCGCTGTTAAAAAAAACTGCTTCTGAATCCTTAACCAGCAAAATAGAAGACTGACCGATAATACTGTAAACCAGCATAAGGATGCTCTTATGCAAGAGTGCCCTCGTGAAAAAAACTAGCATAACTACTAGTCTGGCCATAAATACTGTTACATAAAAACTTTTCTTTTTTTCAATTTTTTAATTATTTTGAATTTGGAACACGTATATTATTTTAATAATTTCTTTCGATTTTGCGCCATTTCACATATTTTTTCGTGTTCATTATCAAATTACAATATGGAATGGGGTGTTAAAGAAAATAGGATTGCAGTGATCGCCTTGCCCAAAGTGGGTATGGAGCCGTCGGTCATATTCCAGACACTTCAAAAGCTTGGTATCAGCCGTATGTTCGTATATCGTACTATCAACAACAGCACTTCCTCTGTCGAAGACCAGAAAAGATCGGGGCGGCCGCGTGTTGTTAGAACTATAAAGGCTGTTAATGCTGCTAAAGCCAGAATTCGTCGAAACCCCATTAGGAAGCAAAAAATCTTATCGCGAGAAATGAAGATTCCCGCTAGGACTCTGTCGGGTATTATATAACAAGACCTGAAGCTCGGTGCTTTTTGCGATATAAAGAGAGTGGATTGATCAAAACGCCTTCTGTCGCGATACTCAGGTGAAAGGCACAGAAAAGTTAAAAAAAATTCACGACTGAAGAACACTACAATAAGCAAAATGATAAAGTGTACGCTCACAGTACTAAAGAAGCTGCTCAAGTGGTCGGAAAGGGACAACGTGGTCATCATCCTGCGTCAGTGATGGTTTGGTGGGGCGTGTCTTATCAAGAATTCACAAAACTACATTTTTGTGAAAAAAGAGTGAAAACTTCAGCCAAAGTGTATCAAGATAGAGTCTTGGATCATGTTGTGAAACCTCTCGAGCAATACACTTTTAAAAATATACCGTGGACTTTCCAGCAGGACTCTGCACCTGGTCACAAGGCACGAACTACCCAAGCCTGGCTTGAAACCAACGTTCCGGACTTTATAAGAGTTGATAACTGGCCCTGATCTAGCCCAGACCTCAACCCTTTAGACTTCAAATTATGGTCAGTTAGAGGACATGGCCTGCTCTAAACGACACGGCGACATTGATTCTCTTAAAAAAATCTTTGGAGCAAGCAGTAGCGAAATTTCCCTTGGAAACATTGCGTAAATCCATAGAGTCGTGGCCAAACAGATTAAAGGCCTGTATAAAAGCTAAAGGTGGCCATTTCGAATAGAATATTTTTTTATTTTTTTTGCTGAGACTAACAAATATGTAGGTATAAATTTTAATAGTATTACATTACTTCATTAAAAAAATGCATATTCATTTATAACAGAACTTATGACCGGACTCGGTGTGCTCTTCGTGATACAGTAGCCACCTCATCATACAAATTGCAGAATCAGAAGCTGGTAACTAGACTTACAACGTCTAATGATCTTCCTTTATTTTTTGGTGACCAGATGGAGTGGTTGCAATTTAAAGAAGCGTACCACAAATCTGCCAAAATATGTAAATACAGCAACACAAAGAATGTATGGCGGTTACGTAAGTGTCTCCGTGGTGACTTCATTATTGATTGGTGGAACTACACCTGACCTGGTAATCAACACCTTAGAACTTCGATTCGGTAAACCTAAAACTATCACTAACAAAATAGTACAGCAGCTAAAAAAGGTAAGTCCTTTGCCGTTATCTTACCACAGTGATATTATCATCCTCGCAATTAAAATATGTCGTGTGGCGGCGGTCTAAGAGAATCTATCACCCCATCTCAAATCAAAAGTCGACAGAGGGAAAATGAAAACCAGGAGATCGGCAGCAGCTTCTTCCTGGAACATCTGAATAAATAAATTGCGGTTGCCAACCCGCCTGCCAAGCGTGGCAACTACGCCAAAATCCCTCCAATATGAGAGCTACAAAATTTTGTGACTATCCATGGGGGAGGCCTATGTTCGGCAGTGGACTTGTAAATGGCTGAAACGAAAACTAAAAGTACACAGCTGCTGCAAAAGCTGTACAGCAAAGTGATTATCTTCGCAGCCCGGAATTGGTGTCTGTCATTAACGTGGGCGAACTATTGTGTGACTCACAAGTTAAGTGTAAGCGTTACTAATTGTGATAACGAAACGTTTAGTTTTTGCGCGTGTAAAATTAAAGAATTAAATATGCCAGAACAAAAGGTCCCTAATGATGATGATGATGTTCTCCATTTTTTTTATTATTTGATAAAAGTGACGGAACGGTTGACCTGATGGTGCCCATAACAAATGCTGTGTCATCCAGAAAATTTCTGTGTCCATGACTTAGAGACATAAGTTCTTAAGTCTCATATGCCCAGTGATTACGCTAGCTCTCAGTGCCCTTCAAACCGAAACATAGTAATGTTTGCACGCTACTTCTTCACGGTAGAATAACTGGCCCTGGGGTGATACCTACCTTGGTGGATTCCTGCATAGAATCTCACCTTATCTTACCACCAGTAAAGCAATGTTTACGCCCTGTTTTAAAGCACGTAAAAATCGAGTAGCGCCTTTTAAAGCGATATATCGATTAGAAATGTGAATAGAAAAAATAACGTTTTTATTTCCAATAGGTTAGGTGAAATTGATGAATTAAGCAAAACTAATGAAAGGCGTTATGTTCCGACTAATTTATAAATTGCTGATTTTGCAACCAAAAATAATAATTAGGAATTTCACAAAAACTCATCTAGGTTCCGGGGTCCGTCTTTCCTTTATACAGAACTAAAATTTTGGCCACGAAAACCTAAACAGAAGTTTTAGAAAAAATATTTACAATCATAAAGCCGGCAAGGGAATGTGGTAATATTCGTGAGCCACCAGTTCCTGCTCTAAACCATTTCTCGGTGTGGTTCCATTTGCTTCGTAGTACCGCCGCTGTGCTGTTATTTATAGAAATTGGTGATTGGAAATATTATTTATAGTAAACTAAATTGATAAGTTATTCATGAAAAAAGCCAAAGAATCATTGCTACGCTATTCACAGTCAGAATAATTTTAGAATAAAATTGATTAGTCGAAACAAAGTAAGAATTAATCGTAATAGTTGCTCACGTTCTTCTGTACTGACTCCATTTTTGGACAACGAATGGTTGTTACGGCTGTTGGCGGGCGATTAAACGTCGTCAAAAACATTAATATAAGCATGGAAAAACCCTGTGATCGTGGATGTCCGACATCGCAAAGCCAAACCTTCAGTTCAAAACTATCATGTTCTCGCTGCGCAAAAATATTGTCTTGTGAATTTAAGTTTGCCGAATAAGAAAAGCCGTTCCGAAGCCACCCTGTCTCGGTGATTTACCAGCTGAGAGATTGGTACATCACCAAAGGCCCTTTTCAGTGTGTGATCTGTTTGGAGTAGATCTGACGACCCATGAACGTTACAGTGGGCAGGCAGAAACCTAAAAGGTATGGCGTTCTTTTTACTTGCTTAACCAAACAAGCTGTGAATATTGAAATTGTATGAACGCTTACCACTGACTCCCTTATTATGGCACTAAGTAGAATGGATGCATGTCGAGGATGGCCCCATACTGACAATGGGACCAACATGAGCGAAGCTGACTCTGAACTTCGAAAATTCATTGAAGAGAACAGCAGCAAGTTGGAAATGAACCGCTAAACAAAAGGGTCGACTGGAAATTCATACCACCAGCTAGTCCTCATTAATACATGACGCTAGTTAAGTAGGAGGTCGCAGGGACAGTTTAAATATGTACTTTATTTTAATTTTAATCCTAACAGTACAGCTGCTAGCTTACAACTTACTATTTTAACGAATTCAATAGCTTATATACTACGGGTAAAATGCTCCGATTCTAAAGGTCAGACAGCGGGCGGGGCGGGACGGTGACGCGACGCTGACGGGATATGGATATCGCGATATGGATGTCACACTGGCGGCGTGGCGATCGCGTCAGCGTCCCGCCGGCGGTCCCGTCTCAATGAACTTGATTTTTCGAGCATTTTTTTCCTATTGGTTTCCAAATCGTCGATTTTAGACCAGCATTTTTATAGAAAACAAACTGAAAACTTTTGATATGAAATAGGAAACCAGTAGATAAAATTCTGGACATGATAAAAAAAACCCAGTCTCGATACGTCAATTTTTTCGGGAGTTATCGTGACCAGTTATCCCACATCCACGTCAATTTTTTTTAAACTGTTTTATTCAAAGCACCAATATTAGATGATTCTGCAAAATAATTTTAATGAATTTATTAAAGTGTTTTCTAGATATCAGTCTATTTAAATTAGCATATACTTGCAATATAATTGTGAAAGAGGCATTTGAAGACCGCCCAATCGCTTGACCTTGACATGTCGGGTATAAAGCACTATCTCACGCCGCTTCGCGCCATAAGACCTGCAAAATAAAAGCTGAAGGTACCCGGATAAACTATGACATCAGCATAATAGATAATAGATGTTTCACATAAATATCTTATAGCACCTACTAAATGGCTAACCTCCATATTTATATGGTCATTAAACATGTTTGGAAAAATAGGGTTATTACGGACTTCCAACCTCTCATCAACAACAGACAACAAGCGTTATCGACTTCCGTCTACTGATGCTCTGTTGTTAAACTGGATATCCATTCTCATTGTCAAATCTCTTTGTGCAGCTTTTGTAGCAATTTTTATACACATGTTTATTCAGTGTCATGTGTCCGATATAGTTTTTATCTCAGACTAGGTTTTTTCTGTATCAGTGAGAATTATGGGTATTACTTTTGGTTTTCGAGTCACTTAGCCGATAGGTGTCCGGCAGAATACGAGTAGAATAGCACCTACCACTTTCTTATTCGTGCCGAACAACACCATAATATGCAATGCTGTCACTCGTGGGAACGCAATAAGGACTAAGCATTTTTTGAGTCGAACCAAAATGGCGGCGTCGTGGTTCGCCACCCGTCACGTCTCGTTCCGGCGGGTGCGAAGAGTGGGCTACAGCAGCGGCATCAGCCTACCCCTTATATGGGAAAAAGGCATGACTGTGTGTATGTGCGAGACACTTTAATATTTTCAAATAAGTACAGTAGTCCTCCCTATAACACGGTAGATTAGTTCCGCGTTATAGGAAAACGCGTTGTAGGTGTACTCTCGTTTTTTTTTTTAGGACTGATGGTCACTGTTAGCCCGAAGGCTTTTACAGCTTCGCCGGATTGAAAGGTGGCATAGCGCTGAGGGCGCTTAGCCGAAACCTTTATTTATGGATGACTGGCGCAAGGGCCCCCAAGAGGGGACCTCGGCTAGGACCGTCATCCTGTTCGCGTGAGTAACCGACTCGAGGGTGCCCAAGGGGGCCGGCCTCGGCTCGGTCAGTTACTGCGATCGGGAGGGTGTACTCTCGTATAACGAGCTTGTATTACCCCGTCTAACGCTTTATGTACAAATGATTCACGTTTAACTTTTCTCGATAAAGGGGGTTTAAATTGAATATTAAGAAAAAACTATTTTATGAAAGAAATATGTTTTATTAAAATCAAACTAAGAACATTTTAAATAAAAAACTTATGCATATGTAACGAAAAACAGTTAATTTCAAATAAATTACATTCTTCCAAAAACAATTTTATTACATGGTTATTCGCTGTCGAAGCTATCTGAAATAATGTTTTACCGACATAATTTTTAATAGAATGTTCGAAGGTTTAGAAATCCTCGCGTTGTATGGGGGAATACCCGTGTTATACGTGTTATATATCGCGTAATATGAAAATGTGTTATAAGAGTACCGTGTTGTAAGGGGGATTACTGTAGTTGAATCTACTACTTATAAACAAAAAGAAACGATAAACTTAAACGGTATAAAAATAAATTCTTCGTCTCCTTTTTTTAATTCTAACCTCAATAGAACTCTGCCAATGTCAAGTCAGTCACGGGAGTGACAATAGATAAAAAAATTTCGATGAACAGTGAAATTATAGTTCACTTCTGCTGAAGATTTGCTGGACTGATGGAGTCAAAACGAAAAGTACAATTCTAGTGTTAAATTAAATTTTCCAATCACTACACTTTCACAAGTACTTTCTGCATATTAAACTATCAATATTTATCATCAAAACTCAAAATATACACAGAAATTACAAAATTACCGCCAATTTTAGAGTTGGCGCAAAAGTCTCTTTTTTAAAAACTATTTATTAAAAACAAAATATGATCTGCAAACCTTCTTCCCTGCTGCATATAATTAAAAAAATCGTAAAAAAAAATAGTAATTTACACGTTATACAAATATTTTTTATTAACACAAAACACTTTGTTTATCTACTAATAGTTATATACACGAACTGTACCGTATCACAACCGAGCAAAACGAAAAATTTCAGAAAATACTGTCTTCACTTCACAATTCTTACTATATATAATATAAACAACGCTATACGATATTTCACTTTTAATAGTGATGCTAAAGAAGTATTTCGAGAGTTTACGTTAGGTACATTCTTGATTAAGAATATAGCCTTAATCGTGAAGAAAGTTTTCGTGATTACATTTTAGCTAAACAAAATCCAATGTTAAAAAACTAGCTATCAGTCAATAACCTCTGAAGCTTAATAAAATTTGTCTAAATGATCGACTTATTCCTTATTTTGTAGAAGTCTCAAAAGGGTTTGGTGTTGCCTGATTTCTAAAGTCTTACCAGCGCCGGTTGCTTAGAGCCGGCATATGCTGAGTTGGGACCGATTTGTGACGACATGTTTTTGTAACATTTTTTGTGTATTGTTGTGTAAATGTGTTGTCGTTACAAATAAATGTATTTTCTTTCTTCTTTCTTTCTTTCTTATTTATTTGTAATAAGACTTCTTTACACGAGTCCGACATGGTAACCACCTCGGTGTCAGCTATTCTTCTAAGTTAGCTACTGTACAAGTAAAATTACTGGGCATATGAGACTTGATTACTAATTGTCTCAGGAAACAAACGATATTTTCTATTTTTCATCAGCCTGTTATAGTCCTACTGCTGGACTTAGCCTCGCTCAAGAAGAGAGGACAAGTCGTAATCGACGCTTGCAGGCATATTAACGATCGCCATATCAAACGCTGCAGCTCGTCATCCGGTCGGTGTATTTCAGATCTGGCATTTTACGAAATATTATGCTGCAATCTGTCTGGTCATTTCCCGTAGTCGACTCTTACGACACCCACACACCGGCGGTTTTAGTTACACCGCAACACGGTTCGCGTAGTGCCAAAAAGGATCATCTGGAAGGAAACATTTGGAAACAATGTTACTGTTCAATAATATAACAATTTTGTTACAGTTCGAAAAAGTAAATAAGTCACAGTGGACAAACAGATAAATACTCATAAATGTGCCTAAAATTACTAAACGATTATCTATAACTAATCCTTGATGTCAATCCGTTCAATCCTCGAGGACGAGGAGGCAGTCTCTCGCGTTCCGTACCGGCGGACGGTACTACGCTTGTAAATTCAGATAACATAAAATTATCATGGTGGTCAACTTTTTTTTTATTTTCTTGCTGTCGGCAGCCGTAAGTATTTTTGTATTAAACCCATCCAGTAAATGCTAATTAGTAAATTAAAATAATAATTATTTGGGTGTTACAAAAATGAGTTTTGTGTTCCCATTATATCTATGAATTTTAACTATAGAATTTATCGAAAAAAAACGGTTTAGTTAAACAATTTTAGGAAGGTATATTCCCATACTTGTCACTTTTAAAAATTATTACAATAACAATATTACAGTCTTCATTAATTTCCTTAATTTAAATGTATTATTGTTATTTATAATAATTATTGAATTTATTCTGATTTACGGATTTACAAGTACATCCCAAGAAACATTTTTCTGCCATTGATTTTTACGATCAAATATATTTTCACTATAGAATGTAAGATAATCTTTACTTGCATACTTAATGATTGAGCCCACCGGTTCACCTTAGGACATATACGATCAATGATGTCACTGCTTCGCGAGCGAGGATTGTTATACGAATTACTTCGGAACGTATTGGATTCAATACTAATTCGATTAAATACAAGAATGTATCAAACAACAAGTATGAGTGGTGGTAGAATTTCTATGCCGGAATCCTTCTAGGTAGGTACCACCCCAGAACTGGTTATTCTGCCGTAAAACAGTAGTGTGCAAACATTACTGTGTTTCGGTGCGAAGGGCACTGAGCATCTGAGACTAAAGACCTGATGTCTCAGGGTGACGGGTACAGTGTGGTGCATCACATAAATATTCTGGTTGATACAGCATTTGTTATCGGCGTTGTGTTGCACTGAACGTTAGGTAAAAGTTTTGATCGCCACGTCTAGTAATCTTATAAAAAAAAATAAAAAATTGGAAAATTAAGCCGCCTTCCACAATTACAAAGAGACCTCACGGTAGCAGAATTTTATACTCCAATGACTGTATATTATTTTGTGTATGTTCTTGTGTATGTATTAAAAACACGAAGGTCTAGTGGTTAAAGAACCTGACTTCATAACTGTGTGTTCTGGGATCGATTAAACGTTTTCGGGTCTGATTGTATCGTGATTGTTCCTGTATCTCCTACTGTAGATCTTAACCTACTTGCGATCGTATCGCATCGGGCCCGGGTATGTAAGTACGAGTGATTTCTCTGTGTTTGCGCTAACAGTTGTAGTACTGCAACATCTTCCTGTGGGTTTCTTGCTCTCTATAGGAACATCTAGGAGCGCAACTGAGATTAGTGAGGTGGTAGGGTTCCTATGCAGCAGGAATCTGTCTAGGTAGGCACCAACGCAGCCAGTTATTCTATCGTGAAACAGTAGTGTGCGATCATTACTGTATTTCGGTCTGAAGGGCGCTGAGAACTAGTGTAATTAATGGGCATATGAGACTTAAGAACTGATGTTTCAGGGGGACGGGCGCAAAGTGGTGCCACACAATAATGATTTGGATGTCACAGCATTTATTATGGGCAGACGTTGTTTTCCACCACGGGAACGTTTTGCTCGTTTCGTCACTTTCTTCTATAAAAAAAAACTAGACAGTCGAAATCGGCCGATTAATAATTATGCTTTGACTACAAATAAATAAAAAAGTTTTCATGTAATATACAGTCACTGTATTACATAAGATAAAACCTTAAACCTGTTTGTTGTATGATAAATGCAGGTAAACGTACGTGTACATTAGGTACGAGGGTTGTACCCTAATGCGTTAGATAAAATTTTCCATCAAGTTGCCCGACGTTACAAGGTCTACTGGTTGTGTACCCCAGAACATAAAGTTTATTTTACAAGCTACTTTATTCGCGTAGACGACAGAATTCTGTAAGTCTAAAATAGTAACTTAGATCGCTATTTATATTTTGAGTTAATAAGTTTAATCCTCTGGAGCAAAGAGACAGACAGGCAGAGAGTTTTTTTTAACTCAGGTCAGAGAAATTTTAGAGCGAGCGTATGACCCCTGTGCTGAATACTTAGTTCTTATTACAATTATATTTAATAATTACTAGCAATGTTAATAAGATAACTATTATTCCTGTAAATGACTTTCAACTAAGCTTACAAGCTTGTGCTAGGCGAAGGTTCACAACAATAATCAAACGGCTCGAGCTTCCGGCGTTGTTTCGCTATCTGTACCCTAAACAATTGCCGCCTTAGCTTAATAATATCCATTCTATTCAATAATGTCCATTCGAAAAAAGTAGCGGTGCACCTTTTTAAAACTAATGCGGTCATCGCCGTTGAAGGCAACTTATTATAATGTATTGGTCTTCGATGATTTTGTCTAATACCGTAACATGAATATAATTTGCAGATTTCCTTCACATATGGAGCAGTTCCAACGTTCAAGCTCAACGATGGTCGGGAAATGCCCGGCATTGGTCTCGGCACATGGCTCGGTTTTGATAAGGTCAAAATTTTTTTTGGAACAATGTTCTTTTACGCGGGTTACAGTAGACAGAAGAGTGAACTGACTCCCTCTGTTCCTTTCTGATATATACGGTTATATGTATGTGTGTGCCTCCAAGTATTGAGATTCGACAATCAAACCTTGTGCGCGGTCAGCTGTCCGCAACTCTATTATTTATAATTCACTATTTTATATTTAATTTGTAAAAAATACTATTTTTACTAAAACATTAAATTATTGAAATTAAACATTAAACTCTTTATTGATTTAAATCCTAACTCTACTTTTTTGCTTTGAAACAATGATAAAAAATAAAATATACAAATTAGAGAGAGAGATAGAGTTGAATAAAAGAGGGCTGCGCTTTTTGGCGTGACAAAAATACACTAATTTAATCTGAAATAGAAATCTCCATATTAAATCACGCTTAAAGTTGAAAAAATAACATAACAAACTTATTTCCTGACGGGGACCGCACAATTTTTTTCATCTAAATAAAGTGTAGCAAAAATTTAAATGACTTCTTTGGGCGCGAATGATAATAAATTTTCAAATTAGAATTTGAGTGCACCGTTTTCGTAAAAACAAACTACCAATTACCAAACTAACATTTGCGCAAAAACACAAATTGTTGGTTTTCTGGTCTGTAAAACGCACCCACGATACAGTACAAATCCTAGTCTGGGTTTTAGAAAAAAGATGAAAACTATATTACTAAATAAATTAAGACTACTATTATACTGATTTAATAAGACAACCTTCTGTTGTTAAACTAAACTTGCTGCAAATAAACAACAACAATTAGAGCTTCCTACATTTTCCGTAAATATACCATTTTTCGACGTACATCGATTTTTTAAAAACTTTTTTTTACAGAAATCTTTACGAGAAGTAAAAGAAGATGAAGTTGCCAATGTAGTAGAATGGGCCATCGATGCCGGCTACAGACATATCGACACAGCTTCGATCTATAACACAGAGGAACAAGTAAAAAACTTTCTTGTTTGAGAAATTTCAAATTAGTAATTTTTGTGTGTAACAATTTTATATTTATGTATGGGTGTACGTAAGGTTAAAGTGGTAATGAACTGTGTAATATTTTTATATGTATTGCCGACCAATTTTACCTTTTAAGATCCGGGGTTCGAAACCCAACCGCATCCAACATTTGTGCAAATAATATCCGAAGCAAACACAAATACTAGTTGACTTTCGGGTCTCGTTGTATTGTTATTGCCCCTGCTGTCTTCTGCATCCTAGCCTACCACATTTTTAGAATGAGGTACATAAGACGCGGATAAGTTAAGGCAAGTGAGTGCCTCTGTATTCACTTATGGCACTATAATATCTCCTGCCCAGTTGACTGCTTCCGACAGTAGCCTGCCGCCGTGGTGGAAAATCGACCAGGGAGACGTTATATTTTTTTTCATACAATTATATCGTCGTTCATATAATTACTATCATTACTTATACATATGTTCAGACTTCTGAATATGTATGTACCAACTTTAAAAATACACATTTTAATTCGTTAGGTAGGCCAAGGAGTTAACAAAAAAATTGCCGATGGCGCAATCAAGAGAGAAGACCTGTTCGTGACCACAAAGGTATGCTAAATTTGATCATACATACGAGTAATACGTATGATCAAATTAATACACTACTATAACACTTTTTTCTTTTTAAAAGATAATTATTTCTACAAGGTCTACTACCTCTCTTATAGCATGAGCTTCGGGCACATTAGTGCCTCTGTGTATGTAGGTACACTTGGCAATATAATATAATAATTGATAGCTACCAACAGCATTCGGCCTTCGGTTCTTTTTATACGAGCAAAGGCTCACCTGATGCTAAGTGCAACGTCTGCCCATAACAAATGCTCTGTTTACCCACAGCATTTCTGTGTGGCACCACACTGTGCCCGTCCCCTTAAGACATCGGTTCTTAAGTCTTATATGCCCAGTTATTACACTAGCCCTCAGTGCCCTTCAGACCGGAACACAGTAATGTTTGCACACTACTGCTTCACGGCAGAATAGCTGGCGCTGTGGTTTTTTCTACCTAGACGGATTCCCGCGTAGGAATCCTACCACCAGTAATAAATATCGGCACGCTGTGGATGCCCTTTTGAATTCTTCTCGGCTCATGATATATTGTGAAAATTGACAAACGATGTTTGAAGGAACAATTGCAGTTCTTTATTGCCAATAATGACGTGGAGTACGTCGTAATATCCTAATTTATCGAATTCTGATTTTTGGATACCAAATTTATTTTGTTCTTATAACTTTTGTATGTACTCGTAGTATACATTGTATTATATATATGTAGACTCTCGATATTATTATGTATAGTATACATGATGTTATTGTATGCGCCAAGGAATTTGAAACGTTTAAAAGTAAAAAAAAAAAAAATCTACATATAAAAGATCGCTGACCAGCACATCGTGTACTATAAATTTGTACGTCGATCACTACTGCCTTCGAAAAACTCGCGTCAAAGCTCAATGCAAGGCAAAGTGGTTTCGACGTCAAGTTGCCTTGGAAAGACCAAACTGCGACTGCGCGGCGATTGGAAACTGCGAGTAGAATGCGGATTTTAATGTTGCAATTGTTGACATTTACTCATTAATTTGGACTCTGTCCAATAATAAATTCGACCATTTTCTATAATAGTTTAAAAAGTTAGTATAATTATTTTGCTTTGGATAATAAAGAACAAGACAACACAGAATATTCTGAGATTTAGTATTTATCTTTTTTTTTCAATAATTATCGAATAAGAGATCGATCCAATAATTATGTGACTTAATAAATAAATTATTTATTAAATTATTTTATTTAAAATACAAATTCCAAAATACATTCAGAACCTTTGATTACAATATATTGTCGTACTTTACTAATTAGGATAATAGGATTTAATCTAAAATTCTATAATAAAATTGATTTATTTTTGCTACAAATTTTTATGCCACTCGATACCCATTTAGGTTTACGGTTGACTTTAATAACTATTTTTCTACCGAGAACAGAGGTCATAGAAAAGTTGGAAATTGTCACGAAAATATAGTATGCAGTATTAGGATCGACAGTGTTATATTTTTCTTGGCCATATTTTTTTTAACAGGGAACTATTAATTGAGCAGCATGATCCGACAAAAAAAACTCTAACACTTCGGTCACACGGTTACACGGTTTTTAACTAATCTTCTTGGCTGTTTTAGCGCTACGTTCAAGTTATAATTTAACAGTAAACATTCTCAGTACTATGTATTAGCTGTAACTTTCCAAACCAACAAAATTAAATAAAACAATTAATCAGTATTGTAAGATGTCAAATAGCTGTGTGTCGTGAGTATAACGTATGTAAGTATATATGGGTCAGATTTACATACTTCTTTTACAGCTGTGGAACAACGCACACGCCAGAGATGCTGTAGTGCCAGCATTACGAAACTCGCTGAAGAAACTTAATTTGGACTACGTCGACCTCTACCTCATACACTGGCCAATAGCACAATATGTATGTGATAAGTATCTCGTAATTTCCGTTTATATTTTGCATTACCAAAATATATCGTAACTGATGGTCAATTACTGATTACCCAACTATTGTCATCATCCTTTATAAGTCCACAGTTGGACATATGCTTGAAAGATCTGCCCACTCAACACGCTGGTCAGGCGGGTTGGTGAGACCAGTACCGAACACTTTGAACCTATATTAGGAATGTACTATGCGCGATAATTTGGTCGCAAGATCTTCCTCTGTCAAACAGTAAGATGCACGGTGTGCAAGTAAGGTTGACATTTAAAAATAAAGCTGGTATATCCTCTTTAAACTCCGATTTTCAGAAGTTATCATAAATGAAAACGAATATTATAATAATTATTGTATGAAAGTAAAGAGTATTAATTTGCTACCGTTCAATAGATATATCTATGTATATCAGTGTAATGTATACAGGACAATTGAGGACGCCGCGGGTGTTGGGTTCGAATCCCTGCCGGAGCCAACATTTGTACAAGGGCACACATTGTTCGACTTTGAATCTGGTTGTGTTGTGATTGTCCTCGTGTTTCTGACACCGCGTCCTATCCTACCTTCGATTAAGCATTATCGCATAAGCGTTACATCGGTTAGGACGTGTGAGCGCATCTGTGTACATGCGCGTACACTTGGCACTATAATATCTTCTGCACAGCTGACAGCTTCCGACAGTATTCGGAGGGACATCAAACTAAAAAACTGTACTAAATTTTCAAGGATAACTACACGTTCTACGACGTCGACTACCTGGAAACTTGGGAAGGAATGATCGATGCCAAGAACTTGGGTCTTGCTAAATCCATCGGAGTTTCCAACTTCAACCAGGAGATGCTAGAGAGGCTCATCTCCAACAGCCCCGTGAAACCCGCTGTGTTGCAAGTGGAGGTAATTTCTTCTCTTTACATGTATAATTATTAATCGAACTCGTTCCTTTATAGTTCACGTAATATAAAATAGAAGGACCTTTTTGTCACTTTGTCTGTACGAACAAATTTAATTCAACTACGTAAGTTACTGCCATGAACTTTACATAAATAATAATTGTTCGACAAACTTAGACCATGTTTTATCGTGTTTGGTTTACTGTCTCCAAAGCAATGAACAGTTTTTGTATAAAATTCCACAGAACGCAGTATATTATCAGAACCTTTGACTATTGTAAACTTTGTCATAGGCCGCCATCTATGGTATGATGGGAAAGACTGCGCTTAGATCTGGCTACTTAGATCGTCCACGGAAAATTGTTTTCAAATAAGGTTTTGTAGTGCTCTTTTCGTTTATTCTCTAATAATTATAATTATAATTCCTTAAAGCCCCCGCGAATGAAGTAGCGGATACACTGGTCAAAAAAAACTTTGGTACTTCTGGGAATGGATCCAGGTGGTAGGATTTCTATGCAGGAGTCTGTCCAGGTAGGTTGGTACCCCAGGACCAGTTATTCTGCCGTGAAGCAATGGCAAACAGTACTGTGTTTCGGTATGAAGGGTACTGAGAGCAAGCGTAATTACTGGGTAACTAATATGAGACTTAAGAACTGATATCTTAAGGTGACGAGCCCAGTGGAACCACGGCACACAGAAATATTTTACAGCATTGCTATGGGCGAACGTTGCACTTACCATCAGGTGAACGTTTTGTTAATTTTCTCATTTTATCAATAAAACTACTATTAGTTCCATCCTCTGTGGTGCCCATCGGAGGTAGGTCCCCCAGTCTTAGTTTGGTAGCACCTGCAAAACAGTATCTCTGCAAAAGTCGGAGTGTTACCAGACCTAAGTTAATGCATCGTCATCTCAGGATTTTAAAATCAGCTATTTTAAGAAAAAGTACAACTCTGCCCCTAGGTCCTTCAAAAGAGTTATTGCCATGGCATTGGCAGCATTGGCGCGAAACTAGTTCACCCTCTTTCGGGAGCCCGTGGGCTCTGCTCTCTCGCCTAGGCTACCCTAGGGAATTTCTGTAGGCCATCAATCCCAACTCTGCACAGAGAGGGTGACTCGCTCGCCCAGGCCGCAGAGGTGTCAATTTTCTAAGCTCTCTGTAGCGTCCATCTCTAGGCTACAACTACTAGGCTGTAGTCTTGTAGCTGTAGCTTGTGTCAAGGGCACCCTTGTGCCAGCTCTTTCCATTTGATCGCATTCAACGAAGGAGCGGCTCGAATCGTCTGCGACCAGACTTTCCGATCAAACCGATCTGGGACTGATCGTTTACACGGGGAGCGTTGTGACCGCTCAACAAATATGCATATGCCGCAAGTCTCAAATATGCATATTAATTTACACTCAAATCTTTATAATGACCTTTTCTCTTAATATTCAGATAAACCTCAATCTACAGCAGCCAGCCTTACGAGAATACTGCGGTCAACAGGACATTGTAGTGACTGGCTACACCCCTTTCGGATCACTCTTTCCAAATAAAGCGAGGTCAGACGCTCCACCGCCTCGTGTCGACGACCCGGCCCTTGTGCAGATCGCCAACAAATATAAAAAGACCGTACCGCAAGTCGTCCTGAGATATCTGGTGAGTTAAGGCTCAGTTGGCGCAGTGGCTAAGCAATTGGCTTCTTCGCTAAGCGTTATGGGTTCGATTTCTTCGAAAAAATATTTGTATGACATGATTGTTGTTCCAGGTCTGGGTGTTTGTATATGTGCAAATTATGTCTGTAAAACGCACCCACTATGCAGGAGAAATACTAGTACATTATAAAGGATAAGAGATATTATGCCCAAAGAAGCATAATATCGCTTATCCTTACTTCTATGATCTACTGATGGTAGGATACCTATGCAGGTACCATACCAGTATTAGTACCAGTGCCAGTTATCTGCCGTCAAGTATCAAAGTCCAAGCATTAATGTGTTTCGGTTTGAAAGGCACTGACAACTAATGTAATTATTAGGCATATGAGACTTAAGAACTGATGTCTCTGGGTGACGAGCGCAATGTAGTGCCACATAAAAATGTTCTGGGCGCACGTAGCACTTACCATTAGTTGAACGTTTTCCTCCGTTTCGTCACTATACACAATAAAAAAAACACACATATCGTAAGTGTAACCACAGGGTAAAAAAATCGGTCAATAATGTAGCAGCCGTCTTCGTTTTTACAAGCAGTATCTTTACGGCGACATAATTAGTGTTTTTGACGCAAATTATTGTTTTCATTAGTTACGAACAGATGAGGTCGCTATGATACAAATAAATTAGAAATCCAGCTAAGCATCAGGCAATTAGAATCACGAATAATTTTCAGGTGGAGCTGAACGTCATACCGATCCCTAAAACAGTGACCCAGTCGCGGTTGGCGCAGAACATCGACGTGTTCGACTTCCAGCTGACGCAGGAAGATAAAGACCTCCTCAAGAGCTTCGATAAAAATTATAGAACTATCGACATGAAATTTTGGAAGAATTCACCTTATTATCCTTTTGAAAAGAATTAAATAATTCACTGTTCTACCTTACATATTGTTTTTTTATTTGATTCGTCCTTCCAAAAATTTGAGCCTAACTAAGGTAAGTTTAAGAGCCGAGCGCTCGCCCCAAAAATTCATAGTACGCAGTGACCAGTTTCCCAACAATTTTGCCGACCGAGACTCGAACACAGGTCATTCGCGTACAATGAATTTTAAAGTAATCGCCCGGTTCCTACCACCTACCTACCACGGCTATTACCGCACTGTTCTACAAATAGTTCTACTGTTTGCACTGACAAGATAGTATTTTTTTACCTCAAATTTGGCTCGGTACCCGATTACAAAAGTATTTCGCATTCGACAGACTTGGAAAAGGCATATGACGGAGTGATGAATAATTATTAGTGGTCGATATAATCTATGAATGGAATGCAGCTTGATACAAGCAGTGAAATCACTCTATAAGGATTCCAATGCTTGTTCCGGGGAAAACGGAGCTTACACAGACTGGTTTAACATCAAAAAAAGTTCACATAATAATTTCTCGTGAATACTACATATTTACAAAAAACTACTTATTTCCGGATTTTATCGCGTATAATATACATCGCGTTAAATTTTGAATCGTTTAACATAATAATTAAGTTTTCGATAACGAACAACTGTTATACAAAAACCAAAAAAGTCATTCATATATTCTCAATGAAACAGTCGTTTACTCATGGACTTAGAAAGTACTGTCTTACGTGGCGGCTTAAGAGAATCTACTACCCAATCTCATCCCGTGGGTTTCGTAAAAGTGAAAGGGAAAATGAAAATCAGGAAATGGAAAGCAGCATCTTCCTGAAACGTCACAATAAATAAACGGCGGTTGCCAAACCGCCTGCCAAGCGTGGCAACTATGGCAAAATCCTCCAAATGAAAGCTACAAACTTTTGTGGCAATCTATGAGGAAGTCCTAAATTAAACAGTGGACTAGTGATAGGCTGAACTGATGATGATGATGATAGACGAACTGACAGCTCGAAAACGCGTGACAAATTTTGATTTGTTCATCTGTGCGTTAACTAGTGACCTACAGTTTACGACAATATCGACGAACAGTTGTTTTTTCCCCATTTTATGTAATTAATTAATTATTTAATTGCAGTTTCTAAAACAATATTCCTTGACCACCTCGTTTATCTATATCTATACATATAATAAATCTGCAAACTTCACGTGGCTGTACATTTAAAAATTTTGGTAAATAAATGATTGAGGGATGCTAAAAATAAGTAAATAAATACATAGAATAGAGAAAAAAAGTAAAGAAGAAAAGTCTGTTTGTCTGTCTGTCTGTTTGTTTGTAAACTCATCACGCTAAAACTAAATTTAATCAAAATACACAGTAAGAAAATCATTGAGGATATCTTCCTGTAACATTTAGTCTTTGTTTTATTTAAATCGGTTTATTCTATAAAAAGTTATGAGTACTTGAAATTCACCAATTAGTTCAATGGTAGATGAATCAATGCACTTAATTAAAATCCAATCTAAGAAATGTTTAAAAAAATTACGGAAAATTAGGTTCAGCTATCCGAATCCGATGAAGCTGTATAAGCCAGCCACAACGGCTAGCAGCAAAAACATCACCAAAATTATATCAAATATTTGTCTTTAAGTCTGGGTGCTGAATGCTACACGATATATATATATATTATATATATTATTCAGCACCCAGACTTATACATATATATATATATATATATATATATATATATATATATATATATATATATATATATATATATATATATATATCTTAAAACTCTGCATGTTATTGATCGAATAGTCTGGATAAATGTTAATTGCTCAAAGCAATTGCCAGAAACTTTAGGAATTTATCGTTAAAATTTTAAAATTGGTCTATTTATTTAATAATTGTAGGGTTATTAATTATTATTATAGGTTAATTGGCTTGGGTTTACATATTTTTCATTAACTGTAAATATATATTTTAAATTGTGTTGTAAATATGTACAAACAAATAAAATTGGAGTGTAACCGCTGAAACAGTTTTGGCGGGACTTTTTAGAGAGCAATCTAAGCTACTTTTTATTTCAAAAATATTTAGTGTTATATAACTTAGGTGTTTTCCCCGCGGCTTTAATTAGCATTTTGGTCATCATTATTTTCGTTCATGGCAGCCAAGTATTTATCTTAATCCATACTTAATATTATAAATGCGAAAGTAATTCATAGGGACAGACCTTCTGTCTGTTTGTTACCTTTCACGGTTCAACCACTTAACAAAGCATGACGACATTTGGCACAGAGATAGCTTGCATCCTGTAGACGGACATAGGATACTTTTTCTTCCAGAAAATCAAAATGTTTCCACGGGATATTTGAAAAGCCTATATCCACGCGGACGAAGTTGCTAATTTCATCATCAGCATCAGCAGGGCATCAGCTAATTTCTAATAAATAAAAATCTATTGACCAAAATTAAGCTAGTTAAAAACTACACGAGTTTTTTCGATGTAAAATATAAAACGCTTACAACTGGTTGTACTAAAAATAACCACTATTGCATACAAAAAATGCAAAAAATGTGGGAATCAAATTCTCGCGTGCTAACCTTCAAAACTGGTTTCCTTTTTTATCTATCTCTCTTTTGACCTATTGAATCCTCTTCCCCTTCTCGCGCATCGGTCGTATAGACGATATAGATATGTTCTAAGTCTATGCGATTACTGAACAAAAAAACTGTAGGTATCCGAAAAGTTTTTTGTGTTTTTTCGTGGAGTTACGTTTAATAACAGTGATTACTGCCGAAAATGATTACACTACTCGAATTGGAGAACCAATAAAAAAGCGGGCTGTTTGGAGTGTCTGATGAAATAAGGTTTAATAATGTTGGCGTCCACATGCCTTGTGAGGGAACAAGAAGACGCTGCAGGTACTGGTACTGGTAACTCCTATTGCACAACAACAACAACAGTCAAAAATCATGTGTGTCAAGCACCCTGTTTTTATTTATCACCGCTAAAATTAATAAATAAGTACTTTTTACTTAGTTATAATGTGGTTTTAGTATACCAACAGTCGTGTGGTATCGGCGTAGAATAAACTACTACCCCATCTAGTCCCGTGGGTGTCGTAAAAGTCGATCGAGAGACAATGAAAACCAGGAGATGGGCAGTGGCATTTAACTAGAACATCCACAAAATAAACTGCGGTTGCCACAAGCGTTGCAACTATAACAAAATCCCCCCAGCAGTCTATGTGGATGGAGGCTTATTTCAGCAGTGGACTAGTGATAGGCCAAAACTATGACGACGAACCTTATTTACGGATTTTTTTTTAGGTTAGGTGACGAAACGAGCAAAACGGTCACCTGATGGTAAGTGCAACGTCTGCCCACAACAAATGCTGTGTCATCCAGGAAATTTCTATGTGACACCTCAATGCGCGTTACCCTGAGACATCAGTTCTTAAGTCTCATATGCCCAGTGATTACGCTAGCTCTCAGTGCCCTTCAAACCGAAACACAGTAATGTTTGCACACTACTGCTATACGGCAGAATAACAGGCCCAGGGGTACCACCCCTGACCACCACACACCACACCTACCTAGACGGATTCCTGCATAGGAATCCAGTACCAGTAACAGATAGCTAGGAAGCTTGCAAGGCAATGGTAAAAAATATAGACCACATTATTTTTTTGAAATTAGTAGTGGTCATATAGAAACTACGGGTTTTTTTAAGGAAATCGTAAAACAAAAAAAAACTGAAACGAGTTTTTCCGTAATCCTATAATCTAGCAAAGGTCAGGATTAAAATATATATAATCCTGAAATCGGGTTTAAATTTAATAATTGTAGTGAAATTCTGCAACGTTTCTTAATAATGGAGTAAGAGCTTACATTTTAGCTTTGTGGTTTATGAAAATAAGTATACAAACCTTAAGCTTTAAAAACACATGTATCCTGCAAATTACCATATAAGACAAAAAAATCTTCATTGCGAAATCACAGACAGATTTTATTTATTTGTATAGATAAGGTATAAGGCAAAGACGTAAAAGAAATAACTATGAACATTAAGTGGCTAAAAATATTCATATTAAGATATTAAGAGAAATGTTAAAACTGCCATGAAAGAAAATCAAAATGCAAATTAAAGCTGCGCGTAACACGTCCATCCGCATAAGCCCTAATTGCTACAGTTTTTCAGATTTTACGCAGGAGCCATGAATATTTCCGAAATATAAAGTACCTTAGATTGAAAAGTCCCCTACCTGCCAATGAAAGTCCCGTCAAAATCGATTCAGCCGTTTCGGAGATTAGTGCAGGCAACAAACAAACAGACAGACAAACATTTTAAAAACGTTTGTTTGATTTTTGGTACTCTGCACAATATATTTTTATCTTAATCTCATATTTATTAAGAGTTTAAGAAAACAACTTTATTGTGAAATCACAGATAGAGACTCCATTTTATTTATTGGTACAGATTTAAAACACAATTTAGAATAAGTATATACAACGAATTAAAAATGTGTAAACCTAAACTAACTAATCTTTAATAATAATTAAATTAATTAAAAATCAGCACAATGATGACCAAAAAATGATGACCGTGGTAGCTCAGGGGCTAGGCGCTCGCTTTAAATTTCATAGTACGCGAGTGACCTGGGTTCTATCTCCGGCACCTCTAAAAATTGTTATTTTAAGTGCTGATTTACCACGTGCTCGGCGGTGAAGGAAAACATCGTGAGGAAACCTGCATGTCGTAGAAATAAAAAATATTTCAACGACATGTGAAGTCCGCCAACCCGCATTGGAGCAGCGTGGCGGATTCTTCCTAGCTCCAAAACCCTCTCAGAAATGAGAAGAGGCCTGTGCTCAGCAGTGGGACATTTATGGGCTGAAACTTTACTTTTACTTTTTAATTAAAAATGTATTTAGTTACTTTTTTGAGGTCTTCCTCAATCATTTATTTCGCAAATTTTTAAAATGTAAAGACACGTAGAAGTTTACAGATTTATTATATATATAGTATAGATTACTTTAATTCATGGCATTTTCAATATTTCTCTTCAAGTGGTTTAGAAAATACATAGTTTTTTAGTTCTTTATCTTATCTTTCTATTACTACTATAACAAAGCTGGACTATAACAAAACTTAAAAATTGCATTTATTGAGAAAGGTTCTAGTCTACAATACTTGATGCTATAGATTTAAGTAGACGCACGTTGAGAACCAACATTACCGAGTAGGACCAAACTGAGAAAGGTCAGCCATGAACCATGTCGTACGGTACAATCAAGTGGTTAACTTATTTCACTATTATTTAACTTCAGTTAAACCACGGGCTACAACTAGTCGGACAATAAATTATTTGGCTAGTATAAAAAAATCGAGTCTAGGGTCAGCAGCTGGCACTCCCCGTTTCTCCTAGGCGACGCTCTTATACTCTACGTACCTACTTAAAATGGATTAAGTAAGACTAAGTGATAAAAATTGTACTGTAGGTACTAACACAGTCGGATAATAGCAAGTTTAATTTGATTTTTATCAGGGGTGGGACCTAGATGATTGGGGGCCTTAGAGGATCTAGCCTTTCCCCCCTCCCCATCCCCTGGATCCGCTACTGGATTTTCTTACACCACCACTCCACGGTTTACGTCATCGAGCAATGGTTGGCATGTCCCAAAAAGTAACCCTTTGGAAATAATGTACAACACGCAGCTTTTTCAAAAATAATATAAATTTTGTTATACCTAAAGTAGACAAACATATCGCACTTTCGTCAGTCAGTGAGGCCACGCGGTTGTCGACGATGAGAATTACTTATTGTCTCGGGTAACTTATTCTTCACCAGTCCTTACTAGTCCACTGCTCGAGAAGAGAGGCTAAATCTTTTAAGAAGAGATTAGTAGTAATCGTCCGGCTTGGCAAGAGGATTGACGATGGGTACTGCTATACAGGTATGACGTATCAAAACAACAAGAATGACTGGTGGTAGGATTCAATAACAGGAATCCGTCTAGGTAGGTGGCTTAAGAGAATCTACCACCCCATCTTATCCCGTTGGTGTTGCAAAAGTCGACACAGAGAAAATAAAAACCAGGAATTTGGGCAGCAGCATCTTCCTGGAACATCTTAATAAATAAACTGCGGTTGCCAACCTGCCTGCCAAGCGTGGCAACTATGGCAAAATGCCCCCAAAATGAGAGCTACAAACTTTTGTGGCAATCTATAGGGGAGGCCTATGTTTAGCAATGGTCTAGTGATAGGCTGAAGGCTAAGGTACCACCCAGGGCCAGTTATTCTGCCGTGAAGCAGTAGTGTGCAAACATTGCTGTGTTTCAGTATGAAGGGCACTGTGAGCTAATGTAATCGCTGGGAATATGAGACTTAAGAACTGATTTCTCAGGGTGACGGACGCAGTGTGGTGTAACACGTAAATGTTCTGGGTGACACATAATTTGTTATGGGCAAACGTGGCACTTAGCATCAGTTGAATGTTTTGCTAGTTTCATCACTTAATCCAATAAAATAAAAACCAGACGGCTCGCAACGTAGACGATGACACCTGTGTATTTTCGATCTGGCATTTTACGAGATTGCTATTCCGCCACCTGTCTTTAACCTTAATATTCTATAGGCTTTTCCCGTTGTCGACTCTTTCGACACACAGACAGATTTTTACACCGCAGCTACACGGTTGATGTAGAGCCAATTTATGATTGTTTCCAAATACCTCTGGAAAAAATAATATAACAATTTTGTTACTATTCTAAAAAGTTAATAAGTCACAGTGGACACACACAGATAAACACCCATTAATAAGCTGAAACAACTAAACGATTAGATACCCAGCCTGATTATGCAACAATAACCAATGCTTGATTTTAATCCGTTCATCAGGAGTTCATCGAGGAGGCAGTCTCGCGCGTATCTTCGCCGGCGGACGGTACTACGCTTGCACATACAGATTATATAAAATTATGATGGCAGTCAAGCTCTTTTTTATTTTCTCCCTCTCAGCAGCCGTAAGTATTAATATTAATATTTATAGTAAATTACTATTAAGTAAATTATTTTTAGAAAATTAAATAATTTGTAATGTTTTGTCTCTCCATTATTTATCTAGGATTTTAAAACCTTTTATATATGTTACCTGGGTCCCAAGGGGACCAAGTAACATATATAAAAAAAATTACCTCAATAGCCGGACAGTTTTAATGGTTTTTACTTTTTACATCTTGCCAGAAACATTGAAAGTCCGCTGTAGCTGCGAGCGCGAATGTTTAGTAGATTACGATCTTTCAAGATATCCAATAAAAAATAATTTTATTACGTTCATAGCCATATTATATAAAGTAAAAAATGTTATTTAATGTCATAAAAGTACAAAAAAAATATAATTACATGTAAAAGAAATATTTACGAGTAATTGTTCTTATAAATTTCATCATCGCCGTCGATATTTTCATTTTCTTCGCCATTACTCCTCCAGTCGATGGCATGATCGTCCTCAATATCGCCTTCTTCGACAGTTTCGGAAAAAAAAATAAGCAAGTTTATACAATTACGAATAATTATAAAAATATGTACAATAACTTGCCATAATAATTACATACCTGATTTAGTTTTGAGCGAACCACTCGCTTTTGCAAGGTGGTAGATTGCTAGCGTCAAAAATTCGCAACTTCTTTCGGTCAAAAGCTTCGTTTACATCGGAGACTGTATACGAGTCGATGAATATTTGAAGTCTAGCGGCATCAACTTCAATTACATTAGGGACTTTGTAAACATTACTTATAAATCTATGAATAATATTAAAGATGTTTTGTCATCATCATGATCAATTAATTCGCTGTTTCCGAAGTTCTTGAAAGCTTCCTGGTACTCTGGATATTTTTTAATGTCTTGTATGGTTTTAATTTTCCTTTTCTGAAGAACGCAGGATTAAAGTCACAACCTGTGATGTCAGTGAAATCCAGGTAAGCTCTGACAAATTAACTGTACCAACTCTGCATGTATATTGGTTAGGTCCACATATCTTAAATTATTGCCAGTACCCCGTAAACATCCTGAACAACCGAATCACTTTTAAGGTGATGCATGTTACCAAGCATTATAGACGCAATATGTTGTATGTTGCTGCATATACCTATGTTGTTACCTCGCGCTCGCACCTACAGCGGACTTTCAATGTGTCTGGCAAGATGTAAAAACCATTAAAACTGTCCGGATCTTGAGGTAACATTTTTTATAGGTCCCAAGTAACATATATAAAATTTAGGTTTTATACTATAACGAAAGTATAATTATAATTTATTAGTTTAGGGCTGCCTGGCAGGGAGTAGTAATTTCCCTGTTACCTGCCCAAGTAACCACAACCCTAAACTCTATAGTCGCTGGTCGTTCTCTTGGGCTACAAGTTCCTACGCGTAACACAACTTATACAGTATCTTGAAAGTTTAAATTAAGAACTGGTGTTTATTAATAGGGGTCGATTTTTAGACCTCATCGGCCCCAAAAATCAGTTTTCGTTTATGTCGACCCTTGGGAAATCGATTTCGACCCCAAAGTTATTTTTGGTTCTACACACAGGAACATAAGTAACGTTATACGCATTGCTTGTTTTCTTTATAAAAAAAAAGAAAAATTAGCGCGCACCTTGTATAAACTGATGGGGTCATCGCTGTTAAAGGCAACTTATAATATTCTTACTAACTAACTTATGATTTTACCTATTACCGTAACATGAATATAATTTGCAGATTCCCTTCACTTTTGGAGCAGTTCCAACGTTCGAACTCAACGATGGTCGGGAAATGCCCGGCTTTGGCCTCGGCACATGGCTCGGCTTAATTAAAGTATTTTTTTTAAATTACCTAGATAATGCTTAGCCGTCGGCGTAAGAACATCTGCCATCCGTCTTTTTTGATAACCATTTTTGTTAATAACGCCTCAAAAGACAAAAACTATATCATTATCTCAAAATTACAGTATTATCCACCCCTGCAAAATTTTAGTGTAAGCCTGGCATTTAGCGCATCTGGCCTACTACCGTAACATTAATTACCAGTTGTGCAACGCGGTTTTAAAATTACGCATGTATAACCTTTAACCTTCCTCAATGAACGGGCAAAAAATATTTTTTAAATCTGATTAATATTTACAGAGATTAGTGTAATAACTTATATAATATACTTATTTATTATAAGCTTTATTATACTATAGTAAGATTAACACATTACATTTCGACGACCGCGTGGCCTAATGGTCAGAGTGCCTAACTTCTACGCAGCAAGTTTTGGATTCGAATTTTAAGTGGGCCAAACTTTTTTTTTAACCTTTTCGTTAAACTTTTGCGCCACAGCACACACTGGTTTTCTTATCTGTAAAACACACCCACGATACAGTAGATATTCTACTATAGAGGCATTGTTTTTTAAAAAGAAGAAATACAATATCGAAACGTATGAATAAATCTTAAATACAGATCTCCCTTCTGTGCCTTAATTAGACAACGTTCTGATCTTAAATAAAACTGGCTGCAAAGGAACAACAATAAACAGAGCTTGATAAATTTTCCGAAAAAAATAATATAAATAGTGACTTTTTTTATTTTTTCAGGATGCTTCACGAGAAGAGAATCAACGTGAAGTTGAGAATGCAGTAGAATGGGCCATCGATGCTGGCTACAAACATATTGACACAGCTTCGCTCTATAATACAGAAGAACAAGTAAAAAACTTTCTTAGTTAAGAAATTTCAAATTGTAGTTTTTGTCTGTAACTATTCTATATTTATGTATGTGTGTATGTAAAGATAAAGTGGTAATGTACTCAATAATATTTTAAATATGCATTGATGACCGCGGACACAGTACCTGACTTTAAGGCCGCATGTCCTGGGATCGAATCCCAACCGAAGCCAACAGTTGCGCAAACAATACCCGAAGCAAACACAATTATTTGTTGGTTTTCAGGTCTGGTAGTGCTATTATTGTAGCCTACCACCGATCTTTTAGCATGAGCGTTACATCAGGCGCGGTTAAGTTAAGGCGAGTGAGTGCCAGAGGCGAGTGGCACTATAATATATCCTGCCCTGTTGACTGCTTCCGATAATAGCTTCTGTCGTGGTGAAAAACCCGACCAGGAAGACAATATTTTTAATACTATAATTTTATCATTCATATACTTGCTTTCATTGTTTATACATACATATTATGTTCTTCAGTCTTCTGAAGATTCAGCATCACCTTTTCAAAATACATTTTTCAATTCGTTAGGTTGGCAAAGCAATCAACAAAAAAATAGCCGATGGCGTAGTCAAGAGAGAAGACATGTTCATAACCACAAAGGTATGCTTAATTGTACATACATATTATACAACTGTTTTTACGTCGTTTTTTAAGACTTCTTTTACCTCGTTAATAATAATTCTATTTCTTGTGAGTCTGTCTGTTTTACACTGACATATGTATTACGGAATTGAACATAAACTAACTTTGTACTTTTAGTCCGTTTTAAAAACGAGGTATATAAAAGATTTTACGATACTTGTGTATTATTTTACAAGTAAATTATTTCTACTAGATGTATCACCGATCTTATAGGATGAGTTTCGGGCGCATAAGTGTTTGTACGTACACTTGTAGCAAAATGACACTCCTGCGCAGTTTACAGCTACCAACAGCATTCGAAAGTTTTTTTATAGGTTTTTTTAGAAGGGGTACCTAATGGTAAATGCAACGGCTGCCCATAACATTTGCTGTGTCAATCACAAAATATGGTATAATGAATATAGTATAGTATACATGTTCTTATGTTATGCGCCAATTAATTTAAAGTTTTAATAGTTAAATATAATCGTCACATAAAAGATCGTTAATGGTAATCGTAATCGTAATGGTAACAAAGGCCGTGTGGTGGTGGCCTTAAGAGAATCTACAATCCCATCTCATCCTGTCGGTGTCGTAACAGTCGACAAAGGAAAACAAAAACCAGGAGATGGGCAGCAGCATCTTCCTGGGACATCTGAATAAATAAACTGCGGTTGCCAACCCCCCTGCCAAGCGTGGCAACTATAGCAAAATCCCTCCAAAATGAGACATACAAACTTTTGTAATTTTTTTTAATAATAATTTGAAACATGGACACAAAATATCACAGTGAGATTTTTCGACTCCTATATATCAATAGCCCTGGTTACCAATATCAGGATTAAGGAGTTACTTTCGACTTAAATTTCAGATTCATTTTTACTTTTTTAAATTTCAGATATTAATCAACAAAGTGTTCTAATTTCTAGGGTTCGTTTTACGGATATCGTTAGAGTTGAGGAGCATTAAAACTTAAGATATTTTATTGTGCATTCGTCCACAGTAACCCTGGTGTATGCCTCGTAAATTTTTAATCCTTATTATAATGTGTACATTGATCAAATTAAAAATATCCAGAAAAAGTTGATTAGATATCTCCGGTCTCGTACTACAAAATAGCTGATTTCTTTAGCCGTTGCAAAAATTCCACATACTACCTACACAAGCGAAGACAAATAGCGGATTTAGGTCAGTCTGTAAAGTCTTTTTTTTTTTATTTTTTGTGTCGTTAGGTGAGTATAGCGATCTAACCTGAAAATAAAATCACAAACATATATAACTAAAATCTTAACACAATGTAAATTTGAATAAAGTTAAAAAAAAAATATCGTGGTAAGTGTTTTAAGAAAATAATCAAGAAAAGAGTTCTTCGACGGAAGACGCATAAGAGAATAATTATTAAACTACAATTTCATCGTCCACCGCGTAAAAGAATGCAGTCGCTTTTTTTGGCTTAGATATACATATATTCTCTTTCGAGTCTTCTAAATCTAGAATGGCGCAAGATCTTTTCACAGGACAAAGATATTATTTATAAATATCAAATGAAACGTTAGGTGTCCATCTATTTAGAAAGCCTGGTGAATTGGGTCTAGTTGAAGCATCAGGAGTGGCACAAAGTTCAGGGACACCTAACGCATCACGTGGAGAATTAAATTGTGTAGATATATTTGGAGATTCAGGTAGTAGCAAAATATATGGCGAGTCGTACAAATTAAAATTTTCAAAGTTTAAGTTTTCTGGTAAATCCTGCAGGTGAACTCAAATCATGACCGGATTATGACGAATTTTCCGAAACAGTGAAGAAGGATGTGGTACTTAAATAATTGCAGTAGTACTGATGTATGTAACGAGAGTTGGGCTTTTGAGACACCAAAATGAGCCGATAATATTTTATAGGCAATACGGGAATATGCAATTGTAGTTTTCTGAAAAAGTTTTTTTTGTCTTACTACAATAAAAACTTAGGCACTCATTTACTTATCTCTTAGACCCTGTCATTTGTTTTTCTATTAACCTTTTTTTTTTCTTTTCTCTGTTTCTTGAACTCATATTTGCTTTTTCACGTTTCTGTTTTGCCTTTTCTGTATGTTTTAATCAGTCCCTGTTCTTTCTTGCTCGCGTACTCCCTCTATCTTACCTTCATCTTACTTCAAGAGCTGCTTAATCTATCTTTACACGTGCACACGTAGGCTTAGTTTCTTCTGTTCATGCCGTCTCTTTGGTTATCCTTCTTCAGATAGCTAGACGGTCTACTTACTCTTGGCACCCCTTATGGAAGTAATAATAAATGTTCTAATGCCGAGCTTATCATGCAACAGTGCACACATAAGGAAGACGTCACTTCTGTAGACGTGGATATTTCTGTGGACTATTTATACACAAAAGATTTCTACAGTGTTACAAGTACATTTAAGATGACAAGTTAATTTTTGATGTTAGAATTCAGGCTATAAGGAATTTTCATTATGCCGCTTAAATACCCACGACTCTCCGTTAATTATAATTATTTCCTGTTGATATTTATCTACGAATCATCAAAGAAACACGCACTGATCTTTTATAAATAATATTTTTGTATGCACTCATACACACTTTTCCATGTTTTACAACCTCTGTATGAAACAGAAAAATATGCTGCCAGTATTAATTAAATAAATATTCGGATTAAGTTCCCAAAATCCTCCATCTTTGCTCATTTTATGTATCTACAGGAATAGACTGTTATTATGAACACAGTATGTATTTGATTTATTTCACAAACAAATATTTTTTTTAAATATGTGTTAAGGTGTCTTGACATGTAACAAACGATAAGAAAGGTAAAAAAATATCGAAAGTACGTTAAATATTTTCAAAGTTGAGTACTTGCATCCGAACAGTCTATAGGAGGAGACTTTTTACATTAGATAATTTTAAATAAATACTAAGATATAAAACATGATTATCTTTTATACATACTTATACATCATAAGATAGCTTACATCATAAATACATTTATCCGAAAAGAAATCTGATTACCAGATCCAAAAACTTTTTTTTTAAATTTTGGTGTATGACCTGTACATTAATAGACTACTGTACTGTACTGTACTGTTAATTTTCTGTTTTGACATATTTATGAATACTTTTAATTAACCTTCTTTCTTTACTTGATTTATTGTAACTTGAGATGTATTTTAGCTGTGAGTTTTCAAAACAACAAAATGAAATTAAAAAAAAATCGTTATTGTAAGATGACAAAACGGATGTGCGCCTCTAACACAAGTATATATGGTACAAAAAAAATTAACTAATTTCTTTTACAGCTATGGAACAACGCACACGCACGAGATGATGTTGTGCCATCATTACGAAACTCACTGAAGAAACTTAATTTGGACTATGTCGACCTCTACCTCATACACTCGCCAATAGCACAATATGTATGTGATAAGTAACTCTCATTTCCGTTTATATTTTGCTTTATCTCAATATTTCGTAACTGCTTCAATTCACATTGAATACCCAATCATCGTCATCATCGTCCTCATCATTGATAAGTACATTGCTGGACATAGGCTTGTCCAAGAATAAGCTAAAAACTGTAGCATGGAGTTCTCTGACGATTTGCCCACTCAACACGCTGGTCAGTCGGGTTAATGAGGTACTGGTCTGTTCAATAAATATAAATAAAAGTCTGTGTATGCCAGGACAACTGAGGACCGCGTGGGTGCTGGGTTTAAATCACTGCCGGAGCCAAAATTTATGCAAAGGCGTATTTCGGATCTGATTGTGTTGTGATTGTGTCCATGTTTCTGACACTGCGCCCTATCCTTCCTTCGAAGTTATCCCATAAGTGTATATCGGACGCTGGTAGGTTTCGCGTAGCTGACAGCTTCCGACAGTATTCGATGGGACATCAAACTCAAAAACTGTACTCCATTTTCAAGAATAACTACACGCACTATGACGTGGACTACCTGGAAACTTGGGAAGGAATGATCGAGGCTAAGAACTTGGGTCTTGCTAAATCTATCGGAGTCTCAAACTTCAACCAGAAGATGCTAGAGAGGCTCATCTCCAACAGCCCCGTGAAACCCGCTGTGTTGCAAGTGGAGGTAATTTCTTATTTGTACAAATATGACAGGGTTTTAATGTTTTACCATGAAAGGCTAAATCTTAATAATAATAAATAATCAAACTCGTTTCTTTACAATACACATAATATAAGATAGAAGTCCATCAAAAATATTAAAATTTTTAAAAAAATATGCCAAGCCTCGCATCGCAGCCTATATAACTTAAAAAATAATTTTATTAACATTGAATTGCCAATTCAACAATTTTGTTATAAATTAAGTACATAGTTAATAAAAAAAACAATATTTTGTGACCCTATTTATAGTATATCTTTGTTTATATAAAAATATCGTGACTTGGGATTTGAGATAGTTTATAGATAAAAACTATGCCACTAACTTAGACTTCATTTCATCGTATTTCTTTAACCGGTTCCGAAATAATGAACGTTTTCTAAATAGATATTCCACAGAACGACATCTATAGTATGAAAACCGTTGACTTTTGTAAACCTTGTCATAGGCCGCCTATCTATGGTTTACGATGGAAAAAACTAAGGGCTTACACCCTCCAAAGTAAATTGCTTTCGGATAAGATTTAGTTGATGCTGTAATAATTATATTATATGTCCATATTAAACAAATTTTTCAAGTCCTCGCGAATGACGTAGTGGATACAACTAGTAAGAAGTAAAACTCTTTCGTTTATACCACAAGAATGTCATAATCACGTATTTTGAAGTCACATTAACCCTTTTTTGTATCTCATTTTCTAAATGTCAAATCTACAGCGCTAGGAATAGATGACTTAAAAACTTCACGTAGGCAATTAATTTATTAGTGCATTTAATATTTTCAACAAATTAAATCAAATCTGATGTAATCCCGTGGGTGTCGTAAAAGTCGACAGATGGAAAATTAAACACCAGGAGATGGACAGCGGCATCTTTCTAGAACAACTGAATAAATAAACCGCGGTTGCCAACCCGCCTGCCAAATGAGAGCTACAAGCTTATGTGGGAATCTATGGGGAGGCATATGTCCAGCAGTGGACTAGTAAAAGTAAAGTAAAGTTTCAGCCTATAAATGTCCCACTACTGAGCACAGGCCTCCTCTCATTTCTGAGAGGGTTTTGGAGCTAGGAAGAATCCGCCACGCTGCTCCAATGCGGATTGGCGGACTTCACATGTCTTCGAAATATTTTTTATTCCTCAGACATGCAGGTTTCCTCACGATGTTTTCCTTCACCGCCGAGCACGTGTAAATCAGCACTTTAAATTGCAATTAACAATTTTAGTGGTGCCGGCACCGGGAATCGAACCCAGGTCACTCGCTTACTATGAAATTTAAAGCGAGCGCCTAGCCCTTGAGCTACTACTACTAGTGATAGGCTGAAATTATGATGATGATAATATTGCTATGAACATTCTAGAATGTTAAGTCTTTCCCTTAACAAATAGAAAAGTTTCTAGAATGTTATGTCTTCCCCTTATAATAAGAGAAGTTTCAAGTATAATGTATTTTCGTCTAAGCGAATATTGAAGTTTCTGGATTTAACACAAACATGTATATCGGGATTTTTTGAATTTTCTCGGCGCTCTAGAATATTCGATGACATATATTAGCGCGACCGGAGAGTGAATTGGATAAGTCTGAGTTTATATGAGCTACAGAGTGACATTTTGACTAATTCGATTTTCTATATTTAAGTAAAATATACACATCTTTCTTCAGATTATCATTTTATTGGTCTAAATCCGAACCAGTGCGTAACAAAATAGTATTTAATGGGATTAAGTGATGAGACGGGCAAATCATTCACCTGGTGGAACGAGACACCCAGAAGCTCTAATACCGAAACAAAACATCGACCACATCCAAATAGCTACGGATTCCGTGCTAGTGCAGATCCCACCCGCAGATCCGAGATCGTGATTCTCGGCGACTTTAACATCCGTCGTGCCCAATTGCTAGGATCTCATACCACCGATCATGCGAAGAGATCTGTTTATAACTTTGCCTAGGCATATTATCTGACACAACTAGTTACTCCGCCCACTCTAGTTCAAGATGTGGAGGACCACACACCTTCCCTGCTGGTCCTTCTGATTACCTCTCATCCGGACAGGTATTCGGTCTATTGGAGGTTGATCTCAGTCTGATTTTGGTAGTACCTCCTTAATGTCATCTCGCCAGAAGCCGGAGTGTTATCGGGCCCGGACTAATGGATCGGCGCCTCAGGATTTAAAAACCAGCTATTTTAAAAAGAAGTACGCTACTTTACCAGGTCCTCCAAAAGATGTAGTTATTAGAATCTGGCGTTACTTTGCGGAAATCCATTATAGTCAAGGAAACAATCTGCAAAAAATCTGCATGCGGATCTTAGTAAAT
Source organism: Luehdorfia chinensis (assembly GCA_019845155.1). Taxonomy (NCBI): domain Eukaryota; kingdom Metazoa; phylum Arthropoda; class Insecta; order Lepidoptera; family Papilionidae; genus Luehdorfia; species Luehdorfia chinensis. The sequence goes on along the minus strand of JAHVAK010000201.1, from coordinate 5,284,615 downwards.
TAAATTTATTTACTAAGATCCGCATGCAGATTGTTTGCATGCGGATCTTAGCAAATTAACTTTCTTTCCTTTCCTTTTTTTTTATTATAATGTGTACATTGATCAAATTAAAAATATCCAGAAAAAGTTGATTAGATATCTCCGGTCTCGTACTACAAAATAGCTGATTTCTTTAGCCGTTGCAAAAATTCCACATACTACCCGTACACAAGCGAAGACAAATAGCGGATTTAGGTCAGTCTGTAAAGTCTTTTTTTTATTTTTTGTGTCGTTAGGTGAGAATAGCGATCTAACCTGAAAATAAAATCACAAACATATAACTAAAATCATAACACAATGTAAATTAGAACAAAGTTAAAAAAAAAAATATCGTGGTAAGTGTTTTAAGAAAATAATCAAGAAAAGAGTTCTTCGACGCAAGACGCATAAGAGAATAATTATTAAACTACAATTTCATCGTCCACCGCGTAAAAGAATGCAGTCGTTTTTTTTTTGGCTTAGATATACATATATTCTCTTTCGAGTCTTCTAAATCTAGAATGGCGCAAGATCTTTTCACAGGACAAAGATATTATTTATAAATATCAAATGAAACGTTAGGTGTCCATCTATTTAGAAAGCCTGGTGAATTGGGTCTAGTTGAAGCATCAGGAGTGGCAAGAGTGGCACAGTTCAGGGACACCTAACGCATCACGTGGAGAATTAAATTGTGTAGATATATTTGGAGATTCAGGTAGTAGCAAAATATATGGCGAGTCGTACAAATTAAAATTTTCAAAGTTTAACTTTTCTGGTAAATCCTGCAGGTGCTATTGCGTATCCAAAGTGAAGATCACTTATAAAATTGTTGGACGAATATCTCTCAAACAACTGTCTGCATACTGGCTATGATTAACAAAAATCACGTCATGTCCGCATTTAACAGAGAGCGGCTTGAATCGTCGACGACCAGGTACTTTCCGATCGGATTGATCCGCGACCTATCATATACCCCTCTTCTATAGTAAAAAGTCTGAAATATGCAGATTAAATTACAGTTGAATCTCTATAATGACTTAATTTCCCAAATATTAGATAAGATTAATTTACACACAAAATCAAATAACTTTGTCTCTCAATTTTCAGATAAACCTTAACCTACAGCAGCCAGCCTTACGGGAATACTGCCGTCAACAGGACATTGTGGTGACTGGCTACACTCCTTTCGGATCACTCTTTCCAAATAAAGCGAGGTCAGACGCTCCACCGCCTCGTGTCGACGATCCGGCCCTTGTGCAGATCGCCAACAAATATAAAAAGACCGTGCCGCAAGTCGTCCTGAGATATCTGGTGAGTTTAGGGCTCAGTTGGTGCAGTGGCTAAGCAATCGGTTTCTGCGCTAAGGGTTGTGAGTTTCATTTGCGCACGGGAAAACTATTAGTGTGTTCTGAGTGTTTGTGAATGTGCAATTTATGTCTGTAAATAGCACTCACGATAGAGGAGAAATATTAGTACCCTGTTAAATCGATAAATACGTAATAAATAAATACTATTTTTTTATTATGTTATGTGTATGTAATGTGTAATTTTATGTATGTAATGAGATAAATACATTATTACTCCTCTACAAACACATGGACTCCAAAATATAGGACGCCTTAGACGGATACATACGGAGAGAAGAATCTCGCGGGCGTATGACGATACGCTCGCGAGTCTTGGTTCAAATGGAGATGTCTACGTGTGGATCACCTTATTGCAAAACAGGATGCATTCAATCTGCACCGAGAAATTAAAATCATGACTGAAGAAAAACAAAATCTTAATTACTGGATGAAAATAAATTACCAATTGTTAACATGGCCAGGAATAACATTTTATGGGAGACAATGATTTAGATTTCGAGCCGGAGTAGGCACTAGAGAGGCGTTGTTTGCAGAACAGGTTTTGGTTTAGAAATGCAGAGACATGCAGCAAGACGGTTACTTGTTTCGGTTTCGGTCTCGGGGGACGGGCGCAGTGTGCCGCCACTCAGAAATATTCTGGAAGACACAGCATTAGTTATGGGCAGACGTTTCACTAACATCAGGTGAACGTTTTGATCGTCTCGTGTGAAGCAGTAGTGTGCAAGCATTAATGAGTTTTTCGGTCTGAACATCACTGATAACTTGTGTAATTACTGGGCATATAAGACTTAAGAACTGATGTCTTAGGGAACAAGCGCAGTGTGGTACCACATAGAAATGTTCTGGGCGACACCGGCATTTGTTACAGGCAGACGTTAAACTTACCTTCAGGCAAATGATTTGCTCTTCCCATCACCTTCTACCATAAAAAATGAAGGAATCAAGATGTAGAAGGTGTTTATTACAACACAGGACTACGGTGGAATGCCTCATCACAATCCGACTCACTAGTGCAATTAGTATTCAGCTGCAGCGCAACTTTTCCGCATGAGGTGCATGCTGTTGTCGTCGTCGTTTAGGCCTAATACTACTCCACTGCTGAACATAGGCCTCCCCATAGATTGCCACAAAAGTTATTAGCTCTCGTTTTGGGGGTATTTTGCCTTAGTTGCCACGCTTGGCAGGCGGATTGGCAACCGCAGTTATTTATTCGGATGTTCCAGGAAGATGCTGCTGCCCATCCTGGTTTCATTTTCCCTCTGTCGACTTTTACGACACCCACAGGACGAGATGTGGTGGTATATTCTCTTAAGCCGCTGTTATAGTTTAATTATCTGACAAGATACGATTTTAAATACGACCGAAGTAGATGGTGTCCTTCTAATGACTTCTAACGACTATGCCATCTTTTGGTACTGGCTACCGGAAGTTTTCATTTATAATAACGTCTGTGTAATTTATAATTGTTTAAAGCACTATGCAAACTTACGACATACCACAGGGCAATAAAAATTAGGTCAATTATAAAGTTATCTAAATTTTTACACGCCTATGCAAACAGTATCTTTACGGCCACATAATTAGTGTTTATGACGCAAATGATTGCTTTCAGTAGTTACCAACAAATGTCGCTGTGATTCAACTAGAGTAGAAGACCAGCAGAGCATCAAGCAATTATAATCACTGACAATTTTCAGGTGGAGCTGAACGTCATACCGATCCCCAAAACAGTGACGCGGTCGCGATTGGAGCAGAACTTCGACGTGTTTGACTTCCAGCTGACGCAGGAAGAGAGAGACCTCCTTAAGAGCTTCGACAAAAATTATAGAATTATAGACCTTCCATTTTGGAAAAATTCACCTTATTATCCCTTTTGAAAAGAATTAAATAATTCACTGTTTTACTACTTATCATACTAGTTTTATTTGATTCCCTCCCGTGATATGACGTGGCTTACTAATTAAAAAGAACCGTGGTAGATCAGAGGTCGAGCGCTCGTTGAATTTCATTGTACGCGAGTGATCTGTTTCCTCACTAGTTTTCTTAACCGAGGAGTACGTGGTAATCAGGACTTTGCTATTAATAATTTAATGGTGCCGATACCGGGAATCGAAGACATTCGCGTACACTGAAACTTAAAGTAAGCGCCCGGCCCCTGCTGCCCGGCTCCTGCTGTCCGGCCTCTGCTACCCACCACGGCTATTACGTACTGTTACACAGACAGTCCCTGACCACGATACGGTCAGTTACGATCCAGGCTATACTGTACACACAGTTAATAGCTTTAATATAACCACCACGACTCGCGACCGCCGTAGAGAGCGGCGCGCAGCAGTCGAAAATCACACCGCGTACACACAATACACCCGTGTTCCAGGGCGGTTCTCATAGCCCAGAGTTACCGACACACAAGTCGAAAGTCCGAATGGAGGCCCGCAGCCTCCCTCGGACAGTCATTTGACGACTTAAAATCATTTGAGATATTCGAAATCGCGCAAGCACGCAGCAAACGCGACTACAGTCCGAATTTCGTGGTTTTTGTAGGAGTTTATTTAAGTATTTATGTTTGGGTCAAACCAAACCTGGCACGCGGGCCCCTGGCTCGTGAGCACAGTATCCGATGAAGCTGTAAAAGCCAAAAAGGCTATCAGCAATTACATCACCGAAATTATATATATACACCGGTCATCCATATCCAGAATTTGAATGCGTAATACCATTTGTGGCGAGATGGCCTGTAAGGCTATGCAGGTAGTGCAAAACCCGTTCCGTACTATAGTCCAGCCAAATCAATCAATCAATGACAATAGTACTTTGGCCAAGCTTTGGATGCGAGTAGTACGTAGTACGGGGAGAATAGGCTACCGCACAAGTTGACTAGAGGACGAAATAGTTCCCAAGATAGTTCTTAATGTAAGTTAGTATTTATTAGCAGATATTTCCAATTTATACGTATTTTAGGTACTCGTATATTGGCTTTTACCCAAACATCGTCCTATTTGAAAAGTATCGTATGTTTGTCTCCAACAAACAAAGTTAATTGCTCTTGCATTTATATCAAATATATTATTACATCGTATTTGTTTCAACAGTACCAAAGTTATGAACATATTTTTGAATAATATTACACAGAACGCTTAACAGAAATCTTAACCATTAAAAACTTTGTCTTTGGAAAAGATTACGGTAAATTGAGTATCGGACTCAGATCGTAATATTTGCTTTTTAGAGCACCATTGTCGTTCGTTCCCAAGTTCAAGCAACTTCCGTTTCACTCATAATTATATGTGTTTATTAGATTTCATTTTAATAATCTGTCCTGAACTTGACGAAAAATCTGCGCAAACGAAATAGGCGCTACAGCAAGTTCTTAAATAAAAAGCATGTATTTATGCTTATTTAATTTTCGCAAAGTACCGTAGCTTATTAGAACGACAGTGAACTGGTTTGCAGTTAAACATTAACGTACTTCTCTGAGAAACCTTTATTAATTCAATGCTCCTGTGCCACCTGAATTCAGTTAACTAGTTGAAGTGCAATGTATGATTGTACAATGAACGCATGTATATATATTGCCACAGAAAGTTTGTAGCTCTCATTTTGAGGGGATTTTACCATAGTTGCCACGCTTGGTAGGCGGGTTGGACAAACGCAGTTTATTTATTCAGAGGTTTCAGAAAAACGCTGCTGCCCATTTTCAATTAGATATGTTTCAATACGAAACCGAAACACGCAGCTCCTTTCAGCATTTATTTTTGCTCGCATTATGATGTATATACCTAACTAGAACCGATTTAGAACTAGAGTACCATGGACTCGACCTTTCTTGTCATTTATCGTATCTTGGCACCTCGGCGTTTACATGAGTTTTGTGAAAAGATACGTATTCTTTTGGGCTTGGTTTTTTTATTGGGGAAAACGACGAGACCCAGAATATTTCCGTGTGGTACCACACTGCGCCCGTCCCCCTGACACGTTAGTTCTTTAGTCTCATATCACATTAGCTCCCAGTGCCCTTCAGACCGAAACACGATAATATTTACACGCTACTGTTTCACGGCAGAATAACTGACCCTGCGATGGTACCTGTTCGTTTTCATTTAAGAATGTGTTACGGACGCCACGCAGATTCGTTGCAGCTGACGTAACGTCCTGACTTCGTCTACCGGATTTGAGAGCTCATTGTAACTTACATTAAAATAATAAATTATAAAATATAAATATTAAAATGGCTCGGTAACTCTTTTATAGATTTTTTCGCAGATATATTTTATACCGATTGCTAACCTCTATATTTATATAGAGATTAAACATATTTGGCAAAATAGGGTAATTAGGGACTTCCCACCTATTATCGACAATAGCGTAATTGACATCACATACTTTCAATGTCGCACTTTGACTTCCGTTTACTGAAGTCTACGGTCTACTGACTCTGTTATAAGGGGGGATATTCATTCTTATTGTCAAATATCTTTGTGTAGCTTTTGTGGGATTTTTACGAGTATATACCTTTCCCGTGGTAAATTATTAGCACACTTACTTAGATACTCGGAACTAGTAGACCGCGTGGCCTAGTGATTAGAGTCCCTGACTTCTACGACGCAAGTCTTGGGTTCAAATCCCAGCTGAAGCCAACACCTGTGCAAAAACACAAATTATAGATTTTCGGGTCTGGTTGTGTCATGATTGTCGCCATGTCTGACACTGCATCCTAGCCTACTTCCGGTATTATCTCATGAGCGATACGTCGGGTGCGGTTAGGTTGGGACAAATGAGTGACTCTGTATTTGAGCGTACCACTTGTGACACTATGATATCTCCTGCGCAGTAGTCGCTGTGGTTGAAAATCGGGACTGCAGAAACCATGCATGCTGTTGTAACGATGAAATCATGTATTTTCTCATCGCTGAGAGGATCAAAAATGCAATTGCATTATATCCGCAGGTTTTTTTTTGTTTCAACTAGTATTTTAAGCAAATTGTAATCGGAACATCCCCGCAAGCTGTGCTTTTGCTTTTAAATGGAATACATAAAACATTAACACCTCTAATTATTAAGTACACATTCATATATACATCTTTTCGATTCGTACAAAATTATCACAATCATACAGAAGCAAAGCAGAATAGCACATTCCTGCTATTTTTCCACTAGGACGCTTTGCAATTTCTTCATTTTGTATCCGATTCTTTATACCATTCTTAACAGATTTTTTAACGTTAATCCACGGATCGTCGTCAGTAACATTATATAATTTATAGTTAAGCAAAGTTGAAACATACCTGGCTCTCAAATCACTGGACGAACGGCTAGGCGCCGGTTGTGATAGTCAATAAAAGATTGTGAGCTGTTACAGAAATACGTGATTTGGGCATTGTTTTTGACCAACAACTATGGTTTGACGTTCGTATAAATACGACAAAATTATAACAAAAGCTTTCAAAATGCTGGGTATTGTTTTGAGAAATACACGGGACTTTAAGAAATCTTCCAGAAATATTATGCTATTTAATTCGTTGGTTAGATAAAACTTAATAGTGTAACATAGAATTGATTTGGGCATTGTTTTTGACCAACAACTAAGGTTTGACGTTCGTATAAATACGACAATATTATAAGAAAAGCTTTCATAATGCTGGGTATTGTTTTGAGAAATACACGGGACTTTAAGAAATCTTCCAGAAATATTATGCTATTTAATTCGTTGGTTAGATAAAACTTAATAGTGTAACATGGAATCCTTTCTATGACGTTTACTTCTAAACGTTTGGAAAGTGTACACAGAAGTTTTCTTTACCACCTGTCTTTTAAAAATCATCTAGCCAACAAGCTTCCCAGTTATAGTGGTCCCCATGCACATTATAACATGCGCCCTTTGGTCAGCAGCTTTAATATTTTTTTTTACAATTTGGTTAACAGGTGCTTAGAATGCAATGACCGTTTTTCGCAGTTAAGTTGAATGCTCCTTGCAGATTGCCCAGAAGGAAATCATTTATTTGTTTCACCATCAACCTCGGATATATGTAATACAACGTATAACATTGTGACTTAAAGTAATGATTTGGAGTCTTTACGTAGGTTCAAAAAGTTCATACTAAATTTGGTTTTCCACTTTAAATTTTTTTTAGTAATTGTTTCAATAAATATTTTAGAATTTAGATACATTTTAAAGTCGTTTGTTTTAAAATAATTGTTTACTTTTTTGTTCATGTTTAATTTTAAGCTGTAACTTTTTTTTAATTTAATTTGTATTTTAATAATTATTTTAATTCTGGTGAGTGTTACGAGTATAATTACTGTCTGATTATTGTATGTATTAAAATATAAAGCTAATTTAATTTTATGTTATGTTATATTCAATAATTGTTGGAACATTTACAATGACATTTGTACTCAACTTTGACTATTAAAATGTATAATGTATCCAATGTTGGGGAACGAGAAAACGGAATGGAAGAGATTGTGGAAGCGATGAATAGTATGAAATTGGGAAAAGCTGCAGGGTATGCTAGAATTACGATTGAGATGCTGGAAGCTGGACAGGGCGTGGTAGCTAGTCAGCTGTACCGCTTTTTTAACCTTAGCTGGAAGAGCGGCAACGTACCAGTAGACTGGTGTAAGGCCGTTATCGTACCGCTTTACAAAGGAAAAGGGTCGCAGCAAGACTGCAAAAACTACCGAGGCATTACCTTGCTCAGTATCGTTGGCAAACTTTATGCAAAAATTTTGATTAAGATAGTGATGAATAAAACTGAAGAGAAGATATGGGATGTATAAGCGGGATTTAGGAGAGTAATGGGATGCATGGATCAGGTCTTTTCCTTACGAAGCATAGCCGAAAAATTCTTGGCTCAAAGTCAAAAGGTCTTTTGCGCATTCGTGGACTTGCAAAAGGCCTATGATAGGGTAGTAAGGAATGAATTGTGGTCGACATTGCATAAGTATGCGGTGAACGGCAGCTTGATACGAGCACTAAAATCACTCTATAAGGATTCCAGAGCTTGTGTCAGGGTTAACGGAGCTTACACAGACTAGCTTAACATCGAAAAGGGTGTTAGACAGGGACGTGAGGCTTCGCCGTAACTGTTTAAACTATTCACATTCGATCCTGCGCTCTGGCGCAGAACGGACGTCAACCGACAGCCCTCTATGCTAACCAAGCTGACAGCCCGCATAATTTACGGACCGCAGTCTGTAGTAACAAGTTGTCATCGTCATTGATAGTGGCCAACACCCGCTCCCGTAGCGGTGTGTTTGGTTTTCTTCATTCGTGCCTTCAGTGATCGTCTCCCTTGAAGTAGAAGTGTCGTGATTCGTGGTGTGCGTACGCGATAGCGTCGACAGTGCTGTGTTGTGTTGTGTCGCCTTGCTGGGTAAACCGTGAGTAGATATTACACACACATTCTCGCCTCAGAGGCGGCTATTGTATTTTGTGTCCGCTTGTTGCGCTAGGCAACAGCCAGGTACACACCCTCTCGTACCTAAAGCGCAAGGCTGTAGGTGAAATATTTGTAGTACCCTGCTTACGTAGAGAGAAATTTTCTTTTGTGTTACACACCGCCACTCGAACCGTCGAAATGACGACTTTCCGCAATCCCGCGTCGGAATTCATACAACTCGCTGAGTTTTTGCGTGCCGCGCACCCCGAGATATGGGCTCAGTTCCGATCGAATTGCCTCGTATCCGACTAGTACAGCAGAGGAGCCACACGGCCTCGTTCGACACCGAAGGCCCGTCATCGCCGGCTTTAGAGCCCGCCTCACCTCCACCTGCGCACGGTGACTCATCCGCACCTGTGTGCGAGTCAATTAGCGGCTTAATAGCCGGCAATAAAACCGCCACGCCGACCGTGTCAGCTTTGTGTGAGACAACTGCATCTGCGGGTAATAAACCCGACGTTAATGAGTGCAATAAACACTTAAATACATCGTCTAACGCACCTGCGCCTTCCTTCCGGGAATCGCAATCTATTGTTGGGCCCGAGGCCCTTTCGGACTTGGGATCCGATATGGATTGCGAGGAAGCCAGGCATGACGACGGCTTTACCGTCGTCGTGAGAAAAGCGAAGAAACGCGCCGCGAAGAGTGCTACCGAGCCTAACTCGGGTACCACATCGCCGTCCGTCTCACGGAACCCGGCAAAGAAAGGCGTATCAAACGCCCGAAAGCCGATAGAAAAATTGCTGCCCGCGCATCTCGCGGCGCAAGCCACTAAGACCCCACCGCCAATAATCCTACAAGACAAGGCGCAGTGGAACGATTTGTCAATTTGGATGACAAATCAAAAAATTGTTTGCCCGAAGGCACAGACCGCAGTACAAGGTATCCGCGTATACCTAAGCACAGTTAGCGACTTTAGGGCCGTTACCAGTCATTACGTGTGAGGAACATCAGCTTCCACACATACTCCCTCGCGGAAGAACGTCGACTCCGCGTAGTCATAAGAGGCTTGCCTAAAGAATTAGAGACAAGTCACATTTTAAGTGACCTTAAGTCACAAAACATACCTGTGTTGGAGGTGCATCGCATGCATCACCCCCAAAACAAGAAATCATATGACTTAATACTTGCTATTCTGGAATTAATTCCAGAAGGCAAGCAGATTGTTAATGTCAAATCAATCTGCGGCCTCTCTGGCCTGTCTATAGAGGCACCCCGTAACAGGGGCATCATTGGCCAGTGCCACCGATGCCAGCTGCACTCAGCCCGTAATTGTTTCGCCCGCCCTCGTTGCGTCAAATGCCTCGGGGATCACGGCACTCAGGAATGCGCTCGTACACCCGAAGCGCAAGAACCCCCAAGCTGCATACTCTGCGGCGAGCTGGGACACCCTGCGAATTACCGCGGGTGTGACAGAGCGCCGAAGAGTAAAAAGCGCAGGGGAGGTAAAAAGAACGGCCGTAGGAAGGGCCCCGGGGCCCCGCAGCCTCAGACTCCCGCTCCTAAACCGGCAACTAAACCCGCGCCTAAAACCGCGCCAAAAACAACGCCCGCGCCCGCTCCGGCCGCAGCGAAATCTGGCTTTGGCTCGGCCCGGTCCCACTGACGGGACTACCGGGCCGAGCCAAAGCCAGAGCGCCGCGTCGGCGCCAAATGCCTGGACGAAACCTCTGCCCATGACGCAGAAGAGCGCAGCCGCTTCTCGGCCCGCGCCTCAAATCACAACACCCAAAATACAGGGCTCATCTAACTTCGCCGCAGATTTCTCGTTAATTTGCGGCTTCATGCGCAGCATAAATGTTGCGGAGTTATCAAGCTTAGCGCGCAAAATCCGCGAAACAAAGTCTCCTCAAGACCGACTCATGGCGATCGTAGAGCGATTTGGACGTTTCAATGCGCCTAAAACATCACACGCCGCGTTGAAAATAAATCATTAATTGTTACCAATGGCGTCCCATGTAAGTAGAATTAAACCTCGCTCTCTGACTGTCTCGTATTTTAACGCAAACGGTCTTAAGACGCAGTTAGTTGAAGTCGCGAATTTCCTTCGCGATCATGACATCGACATTATGATAGTGCAAGAGACTTTCTTAAAACCTAGTATGCGCGATCCTAAGATAGCCAATTACAAATGCATCCGTAATGACAGAGCGACCGCGAAAGGCGGCACTCTGATTTACTATAAAAAGTCCTTGCACTGTATCGCGCTCGATACTCCAGACTTATTTAATATAGAAGCTTCCGCGTGCAGGTTTGCAATAACCGGCCACAGGCCGCTTGTACTAGCATCAGTTTACCTCTCGCCATCCAGACAAATATTAGAATCAGATTTAAAATCTCTACTAGATTTAGGTCGTTCTGTTATACTTGCCGGTGACTTGAACAGCAAGCACGGCAATTGGAATTCCAATGTTAATAACACGAACGGTAATAAACTGTACGACTTAGCCGAGAGCCTTAACGTAATCGTTATAGCTCCCGAAACACCAACTAGAGTACCGACGCAATTACATCAGCAGCCGGATATTCTAGACGTAGCTATAATTAAGGACGTGAACTTAGCAATAGACTCTATAGTTACGCTTCACGAACTTGAGTCGGACCACCGTCCGGTCATTTTTGAGCTGGGCCAGCCAAATGGTGAGGTCACTCAGACCAAAACCATTGTGGACTGGCGTACCCTTGGAGTCAAACTCGAGGCTACGAGCTCTTAGCACTTAGACGAAATTCCTAATACTATCGACTCGCCAGAGGTAGCCTGCCGAGCGATAAAATCCTTTTCGAATCATCTCAAAACAGCCGTCGGAGAATCCTCCCGGACGGTTACGGTGTCGAGCGATCGACGCTGTAACCTACCGGCGGACTTCCGACGCCTGCTTAGAGAAAAGCACCGTGCGACTAAAGCGCACGATAGATATAGAACATACGAAAATAGACTCAGACTGCGCCTCCTACAAAGGAATGTTAAAGAGCACTTATCTGAGTACAATCAAGACAGCTGGGACACTATGCTTGGAGAAATCGAGCCGTCGCACACTGCCTACTGGCAGCTGGCACGATCTCTCAAAGCAGAGCCGGTCTCACCCATGCCGCCACTCATTAGATCTAACGATAACTCGCTCGCCTTCGACGACAGCGAAAAAGCCGAATGCCTCGCAGACAGTTTAGAGAGCCAATGCACTCCGTCTCTCGCGCCTGCGGATCCCGACCACCTGTAGCAGGTGGCCGCGGAACTCGAACGCAGGGCTGCAATACCAAGTCGTATCACACTAAAGTGCCAGACAGACTCGTGAACATCATACGAGCCTTCTGGTCTAACCGCCTATTTCGCTTCCGGGTAGAGGGAACGCGCTCCTCAAGCCGCCCTCTACGAGCGGGTGTCCCTCAGGGCTCCTGCCTCTCCCCACTCCTTTTCTCGCTGTACACTAGCGATATTCCTAAAGACCCGAAAGTCAATCTTGCGCTTTTCGCAGAAAACACGGCCCTGTACTATTCCGACAAGCACAAGGGCCGTATAACGATTCAACTCCAAGCCGCAGCCGATCGCCTAGGCGAATGGTTCCGGAAATGGAGAATAGAGGTAAACCCCGAGAAAAGTGTAGCGATATACTTCTCAAGGGGCACACCAAAGCCCGCTAGACGATGTCACCTAATCGGCAACAATCAGCTAGGCACGACACCCTGTTCGGACGCCCTATTCCCTGGGAAAAGAGCGTCAAATACCTCGGGGTCACTTTAGACGCACCGATGTCGTTCGCTGCACACATTAAAAACATACGCAATAGAGCGGCTTTTATCTCAAGCCGTCTATACCCATTAACTTGCTCCTCAAGCAAAATATGCTTAAGACACAAACTTCGCCTCTATAAGACTTGCATAAGACCCGTAATGGACTATGCTTGCGTCGCTTTCGCTCACGCGACGGGCAATCAATTAAAGAAGTTACAGAGCGTTCATAATCGATTCTTGCAAACTGCCACCGGAGCCGGTTGGTATCAACGCAATGTAGATCTTCACAGCGACTGTGAAATGCCCTTAATCTCTGAACACTTCAGAGAATTATCACGGCGGTTTTTCGAAAAAGCCGCGGTTCATTCAAACCCGCTGGTGGTTAAAGCAGCAAATTACCGACCAAACAGAAACGCGACCGAACGCAAACGTCGCCCGCGAAACGTGCTAGACGACACGGACGTCTCAGCTCTTCCTGACCACGATATTGTCAGTCACGATCCAGGCCACACTGTACACACAGTCAATAGCTTTAATATAACACGCACCACGAAGCGCGACCGCCGTAGAGAGCGGCGCGCAATAGTCAATAATCACACCGCGTACACACGATTCACCCGTGTTCCAGGGCGGTTCTCACCGTCCAGAGTTACCGACACACAAGTCGACAGTCCGAATGGACGCGCGCAGCCTCCCTTGGACGGTCATTAGACGACTTAAAATATTTAAGATTTGGCCCGCGAGCACAGTATCCGATGAAGCTGTAAAAGCCGAGAAGGCTAACAGCAATTACATCACCGAAAATATGTGTTAAACTATTCATAGACAATTGCTTCATAGATTTCAAAGAGAGTGTGTTTGGATTAAGAATGAATGAATGATCTGACCGTCAAATGCCTCCTATACGCCGAAGATCAGGTTATATTAGCATCGTCGGAGGAGGAGTTGCAGGCGATGGTTAATATTATGCATGATGCTCTACAAAGCAAAGGAATGAAAATTAATGTACATAAGACGAAAGTAATGGTTTTTGAAAGAGAAGAAAGTATGTGGGATTGCAAAGTTCTGATTAAAGGAGAAAGAGTGGAACAAGTGAGAGAGTTTGTGTATCTGGGTTCTAAGTTTACGAGAGACGGAAAGTATGACTGTGATATTGAGAAAAGAGTATCGGCAGTAAAAAGTGAATGGGGCTCTGCATAACTTCTTGAGTAGCCAGAACATATCTAAAAAGGCTCGACTAGCTGTACATAGGGGGGTTCCGGTCCCCACACTTATGTATGGTAGTGAATGCTGGGTCTGGCAGAAGAAGCATTAAAGTAAGATTAACACTGTGGAAATGCGAAGTTTCAGAAGTGTAGCTGGAGTAATTCTGATTGACAAAGTGAGAAACCGCGTAATAAGGAAACGCTGCGGTGTAGTTGAAGATGTAGTGAAAAAGATAGAGAAAGGGATGCTTAGATGATTTGGACACGTAGACAGGATGAATGAAAGGAGATTGACGAAACAGATTTATGAGGCTTGTGTGAATGGGAAAGACGGTAAGGGTCGACCTAGGCGTACGTATTACAACCAGATCGGTGAACTTTTGAGGAAAGGTCACGTTAAAAGTACCCGCAACCGACGAGCGTGTATGAAAACGCTAATGAAAGTAGAAGAAGCTAAAGATGTGTAGCAGGATCGTAGCAAGTAGAAAGATGTGGTCTCTGCCTACCCCTATGGGAAAGAGGCGTGACTGTATGTTATGTTATGTTGGGGAACCTTAAATAAATAAACGGATTATAACCAAATTCAGTTTGAATAAAAATTGTTACTGGGATTTTTTTAATACGTGCCAGCGTGCGAAATAAGCTTACGAGTCATTTTCATATTTTAATTTTAATACTTTTCAAATAAAGTAGAATTAATTAACAAACAAACGATGAACTCGATCAGTTAACAAATAAATACGTAATTATATACAAAATTAAACAAAAGCACTCGTGCGATACGTAACAGAAGTAAAACTTATATTTTAGAAATCTAATAAAAATAAATAAACATAAATTAAAAACTCTGTATTAGATATACAATTTATAACTCTCTTTTCCATTCTCTCTACGTTATATCTTTCTTCTCTCTCTTGTAACGAAATTTTCCGGAACATGACGTGTTCTTGAAATTTATTTAATTCTCATTCAGTTATCGATTCGCCGCCTAAGGCCAAAACCTAAACAACGTAAATAGAAGTAATTAATAAACGATGATATAGGTACGGAACTGAGACATGCAGCTCGGTGTTTCTCAGCAAGATAGAATCTGTAACGATGATATCAGCAGCAGAACTGAAGTAACCGACATAACTAAAAATCGGCAAACTGCTCGTAGAACCGATAACAATTGGGAAAGAAAGGTTCTCGAGTGGCAACCTCGTATCGACAAAAGCAGTGTAAGGCGACCCATCATTAGACGAAGTGACGAAGGGAGATCTTCGTAGTCCGGTCGGTGTATGTACAGATTTTTACTGGTGGTAGGATTCCTATGCAGGAATCCGTCTAGGTAGGTACAACCCCAGAGCCAGTTATTCTGCCGTGAAGCAGTAGTGTGCAAGCATTACTGTGTTTCGGTTTGAAGGACACTGTGAGCTAGCGTAATCACTGGGCATTTGAGACTTAAGAACTGATAACTCAGAGTGACGGGCGCAGTATGGTGTCACACAGAAATATTCTGGTTGACACAGCATTTGTTGTGGGCGGACGTTGCACTTACCATCAGGTGAACGTTTTGCTCGTTTTGTCCACTATATACCATAAAAAAAATTGTCTGACGTCGCCTGCACACAGCCGACGATATGTGCCAAAAAAAGATACACCTTCGAAAACGATCTAGTTATAATTCCAAAAGGAATTAGCAGGAATAAATCATAATGACCCATTAATATCCCGGAATCACTAAACGATTACCCAGCTTTATTATGCAGTAATAGCGAATGCTTGATATATGTCTGTTCAATCATCGAGGAGGCAGTCTTGCGCGTTCTATATCAGCGGACGGTATTACGCTTGCTCTTGCTTACACATACAAATTGTGTAACATTACGATGGCGGTCAGGTTTTTTTTAATACTCTCCCTCTCGGCAGCTGTAAGTGTACCTACTATTTTAAAGTATTTTATTGAACAAATAAAAATAATCATAAAATTTTAACATAAATTCTTGTGTAATAATTTATTGCTTACATTTTGTCAAAACGAGTTTTGTATTCCCATTATATCAATGTTTTTATATAATTACCTACTAGTTAAATAGACATTATACGATATAAACCACAAAACTTCTCGAAAAGAAACAGTGTAGTAAAGTAATTTTAAGTAGGTAATTTCTCTTATTTGAAATTGAATGTTTTATGTTTATTTCAACAACAATATTACACTCTTCATATAATAAATAAGAATTCTGAAATTTAATACTGATTATTTACACAAAGTACTTATTTTGTATTTCCATTTACAAATCTACAAGTATATTCCCGAGGAACATTTACCTACTATTGTTTTTTATCACCGAAGTTAGATAGAATCTGAAGTTATCCTTCACTTATGTAGGTATACATTTAATGTTTGAGTTCACCAGCCATGCATTTGCTTAACTGAAATAAGCAAATGCATGGCTTTATGACACAGAATAGAAAATTTATGTTCTAAGGCGTTATGGGGACTCGCGAAACTGGTAATAAAATACTTACATACATACATACATAGAGTCTCGCCTCTTTCCCATTGGGGTAGGCAGCAACCACATCTTTCCACTTGCTACGATCCTGACATACAACTTTCACTCATACAAGCATTCATTTCGTTTTGATAAAAGCTAGTCGGTTGCGGGTACTTTTGACGTGGCCTTTCCTTAAAATGATTTCGATCTGATAGTGATACGTTCGCTGACGTTGACCCTTACCGGCTTGCCCATTCACGCTCGCCCCATAAATATGATTCGTCAATCTTGTTTCATCCATCGTCTCTACGTGTCCAATCCATCTAAGCATTTCTTTCTCTATCATTGTCACTACATCTTCTACTACACCGCTTCGTCCCCGTTTCACGCTTGTTCTGAAAACCCATTATTCACTTCCATACATTATTAAGTAATATTATATTACATATGTTTATGTTAAAAAAATGCATGAGCCACGGATGCTTGACCCAGTTTCTTTGTTCGATAAATACGGTAAAGTACCGGGTAAGGGCCCCCAGCCACCCGATCTACTGCTGTATTCTCCTGCTCATTCCGAGATAGTAGTATTCTACACCTTATTCCTACCTTCTCCACCTTTCCTTATTCCCAACTTCCTATTCTCCACCCCAAGTAAAATTCCTACCTAATTCTTTCTCATTCTTCTCCGCCAAGTCATTAGTTGCCGTCGAAATACTATTTATTATGTTATATTAGGGAACGCAACTCGTACCAAAATAGCGGAGACTTGGTTCGCCACACGTCACGTGGGCTAGTGATTGTATGTATATACATACAATCTATATCCATACAATCACTATCCTACTTTTAGTATAAAAACAAACATTAAGACTCAAGTTTTATTCTCGTTATGGGGTTTAATGTAGAAAAAATATTTTATTATAGCATTGATTAACATTTTGACATATAAGATTTGTTAATACTTTGAAATATATCATAGGATTTTTATTTTTGTTTAGCGCTAAACCTTGTAAAGATTTTACTCTAGACCTAGGATCTAGACAATGCGACGTTTGTTAATCCAACTGATATCTCTTTTAAACGATATTCACAACTGCTTTATTTACAGTCAACCCTTGATTTGTGGATAGTAATAGCAAATCCACAAATTTGTGGATTGTAATAGCAAAAGCTAATTGTATTGGAAATTGTTTTCTTGAACGATTAGCCAAAAGTAAATCTTTGTAAGGATACGCGGATGCATTGCAATAAGTTAAAAACTTAATTTTTTATTTTCGCAATGGAGCTGTTTCAATTTCTTGTTAAACTCTACTTTCAGCTGGGAAGAGGACTGGCAATACTTACAAAAGAGTTAGTTTCATAAATTAACAAAATTTGTTAAAACAACATATTAATAACTTTAAAAAACACTATTTTTAACAATAAATAAAGATAGATTAGAAAACTATTTAAATATCTGCTACAATTTTTTTCACTGTAGTTCATTTTTTCGTTCAAGTAAAAACCCTCTAGTTTTTACCGTATGATATAAGGCCTACTGGTTATGTATCCCACACCATGTTACCGCTATCCATAATCGGTGATTTTTTTATGTTAATAGCTTGAACAGTTCTTTAAGTTTAATCTGCTCGGATAGACAGTAAGGCAGAGTGTTTTTTAAGAATAGATTGGGTTTAATGAACTAGTTATGTACGTACGGAAACACAAGTTAAATACATTTGTTTCCGTACGTACATTAAATTTTCATAAATATACAAAGACGAAAGTGTCAAAATATTAGTATCCTTGAATAGTTCTCGTAGCGACTCGCGAGGAGCCAAGTTATATATTGCCCGAAATGCTTGTTTTTGTAAAATGAATATTGTTTCCAGACCGGCGGCGGATCCTCAATGTAATACGCCATAGGGCATAATACTGTGGAAGTATGCAAAATACACTAATTTAGCTGTAGCCTCATCAGTCAACAGTCTAATCCTTCTAATTGCAAAAATGGCAGAACTTAATTTTGAAGCTATTTTTTCAATATGTGCTCCCCACTGTAGCTTGGAATCAATATTGATTCAAAGAAATACATTTGAATTTTCAAAAGAAAGGTTAGAATTCTCTAACTTAATATAAGAAGTGTAGACATTTTGTTTTACCCGCATTTAAAAGTAAATTATTTGCCGCGAACCATTTGGAAACAATGTCCAGAGTTTCATTGGGCTGTTCCAGCGTGAAGTTATTTCTGTTAACTTCAAACAACGATGAGGTATCATCAACAAACAGAACTATATGAGACGTATTTTGTACCAAATAAGGAAGATCATTAACGTAAGCCAAGAACAGAAATAGACCAAGGATCGATCCCTGAGGATCACCCATTTTTACTGGACAACCTGACGATATAATACCGTTAATCGCTACTTTTTGCTCTCGATTGGTTGATACGATGATAAAAGATCTAGTGAGGCTTCACAAATATTATGAAATTACTATGCTCTGCTCATTCAAATGCCTTTTGAGAGATCACAAAACACACCGATAGTTTCATGAATCTTCCCAGTTTTTTTTTTCTAATATTTTACTGGAAACAGGCAACACTGAAATGAGACAGTAATTTGTAGGAATTTCTCAACTACCCGATTAAAATACTGTTTCAACTTTACAATGTTTCATCAGATCAGGGAAGACAGCAAAGTCAACACAGAGATTAAAAATTATCGCTAATGTTGGAGCTATATCGATATTAATTATATACCTACATATTACCAAGACTAAAAGCCCCCAAAGATCTTCTGTTTTCTTTTTATTTAGTTTCCTTAAAATCTTTACAATATCTGCAGAGCTAATGTGATTAAATTGAAAGTAAGGAATGTTCATGTTTACATATTCTCTTAAGAATGGACTCCGCAACTACAGGACTTGACTGCAAATGTTTAGTAGTTTTAATTTGTCGCACCACGACTCGCGACCGCCGTAGATAGCGGCGCGCAGCAGTCGTCAATCAAAGCGCGTACACACGACACACCCGTGTTCCAGGGCGGTTCTCACCGCCCAGAGTTACCGACACACAAGTCGACAGTCCGAATGGAGGCCCGCAGCCTCCCTCGGACGGTCATTAGACGACTTAAAATCATTTGAGATATTCGAAATCGCTCAAGCACGCAGAAGAAGAGTTTATTTAAGTATTTATGTTTGGGTCAAACCAAACCTGGCACGCGGGCCCCTGGCTCGTGAGCACAAGTATCCGATGAAACTGAAAAGTGTGAGTGTGTAAACCGGAAATTATATGTAGTTTTAATTTGAAAAAAAACATTAAGAAACTCATTTGCAACTTTATATTTATATGAATATAACTAATGTTAATAGCATTGCTTGTATTCTTTGTAAAAAAAAGAAAAGAAAGTTGCGCGCACATTGTTTAAACTAATGCTATTATCACCGGCAAAGGTACAATTTCTAACATTGGTCTTCTAAGAGCTTGCTTGCTACCGTAACATGAATATAATTTGCAGATCCCCTTCACTTTCGGAGCACTTCCAACGTTCGAGCTTAATGATGGTCGAGAAATGCCCGGCTTTGGTCTGGGCACATTTCTCGGCTTTGTAAAGGTAAATATTTAAATCTTAATAATCTTTTCATGCAGATGTAAGCAAGCAAATTACCTTATAATGGATTTTCGCAAAGTAATGCTTGATTCTAGTAATTATTCAATACAGTTATAATTGCTAGCTAATATCAATCACCTCCTCATATTACACGTCTCATGGCGCGAAGCGGCGTTAGATAGTGCTTTATAACCCGACATGTCAAGGTCAAGCCTTTCGGCGGTCTTCAAATGCGTCTATCACAATTATGTTGCACTTATATGCTAATTTGAATAGACTCATATCAAGAAAACACTTTAATTAATTTATTAGAATTATTTTGAAAAATCATCTAACATTGCTACTTAAAAAAAAAAGTATCATCACGATAACTCCCAAAAAAATTCGAGACCGGGTTTTTTTTTATCGTGTCCAGAATTTTATCTGAAATGGAAATCACTCTTAATATTTGAACCCCAATGCGATTTTTCTTAAGAGTTAAATGAGCGTAATGAGACGTGCACTTTAGGATTTTGCAAACTCTTTTAATAAATGTTATAGCATAGTTTGTTATAACATATAATTTGTGATTTACAGAAATCTTCAATAGAAGTCCAAAAAGATGAAATGGAGAAAGCAGTCGAATGGGCCATCGATGTCGGCTACAAACATTTCGACACAGCTACGTTCTATCACACAGAAGATGAAGTAAAAAAGTTTTTCTATGTTTATTTTAGTACACCAACGAGATTAATATCTGTGTAATATTAGATTGGTATATGTATGCTGGTAGGTAACACTGGTAATAACCTACAAAGGATAAATTTCTAATCAACTTAGCAATTTTTTTAATACCTGACACACATTGCAGGTCCTGGGTTCCAATCACGGCGAGACCAGCGTTTGTACAGGAACAAAAATTATTGGTTTTCGGGTCTGATTGTTTCTTGCGTGTGGAGTTTAACTTTCTGTAAAACATTGGGGCATTGTTTTTAAAATAAAAAAAAATATATTTATTGAATTTTTAAATACTTTGTCAGTGCATTTATATTTAGTATCACCTTATTAATAATAATAACTAACTTCGTTAGGTCGGCAAAGCTATAACCAAAAAGATGGCAGACGGCGCAATCAAGAGAGAAGATCTCTTCGTAACCACAAAGGTATGCTAAAGAGATGTAGCTACTTCTTTACAATTAATGTTTATGTTTGTCCTTAACTAATTTTAGACAACATTTCAAGAAAATATTCATTTTAAACTCAAAATTGTTGCCTATAATCAGTTTTTAGAAATGTTAGAAAACTAAATATCTGATTTTATACAACTGCACTGTAATGTCGGCCACACACTACGAGTAATCGCTACGATCGCACTATACTGTTGAAACTGCAACTATCGATCGTAACGTCTATATGAGAAACCTGTACGTCTTGTACGATTTTCTTGAACTGTGCCGTCGAACGAAGCAAATTTTGATTGAGTTAAGTCGCTATCGAACGAAACTGTACAGTTTAAACATAACGGGTAAAGTTACGTTTTTCCGTCGTCGCCGCTGACTTGTTAAATTGCCTATTAAAAAAGTCTTCTACGAGTGGCCGCGAATGATTAAAACAGTTTATTGAAATATTTTAAATTAATAAAATGAACATAGCATATAACATCAAGCAAGGAGTATCATAACCGAGAATTAAAATGCTTAGCTTATATGAAGTTAATCGATAAATTGCAAGCAAGCGAAATTATTTTCATCCATTCGTAAAAAGTGAGGTTAATGTTATTTGAAATATCTTCAATTGTTTTACCAAAAGTTGACATGAGAATAATTTATCTTTTCGTTAGCGACATTTTCGCTTCTTGATTTTTGCTATTGTTTTTTTAAGGCGACGAATAATCCAACAATTGCTAATGCGTCGTCTGTTGATGCCATCGTGGAAAGAAATAAAGAACTGTACAGTTAAGTCGAATGCGTGTGGTGGCGGCTGAAGGGAGTCTACCACCCCATCCTGTGGTGTCGTAAAAGTCGACAGAGGGAAAATGAAAACCAGAAGATTCGCATCTTCCTGGAACATCTAAATAAATAAACTGCGGTTGCCAACAGGCGGCCCAGCGTTGCAATTATGGCAAAATCCCCCAAATTGAGAGCTACCACTTTTGTGGCAATATTTGAGGGAGGCCTATGTTCAGCAGTGGACTAGTGATAGGCTGCTATAAATGAATATGTGTAGGCAGAATGGAACGTACGTTTTACTGTGCGGTCAAAACCGTACAGTGCGATCGTAGCGACTTCTCGTCGCGTGTGTGGACTCCATAACTGTAAACAGTGCAATGAATCGTCACACACATTATATGTATAAAAGAGAAGTCTCGTTTTGTCTGTCTATAGAATACTTAATCAACTGACGTGAATATTACACAGGTAATTTTGTACCAACCTAGAATAAAACTTTAACGAAGTTTCAAAGTATCTATTTTATTTAAGCCAATAAATAGTTAGTGAAATACGTGCTTCTAAAGTTGTAAAAAGTGTATTCCCCCTCAAACTTTTCAACTATGAGGAGGAAAATCCTAAAAAAACTGAAACACTTATACTAATATTGGTTTGAAAAAGATACGTCGTATAGTTTTAGAAATATAGGATGTTTTCGATTACTCGCTATTCCCTACGGAACCCTTCACTGTGCGAAGGCCGACACGCACTTGGCTAGCTCTTTTTTTTAATCCTCTATTCCCTTGCTTATTAGCAGATTGATTAAGAAGAAGAATAGAAGCCTAAGATTAAGATTAATATTTTCTTACCCCCCCCCCCCCCCCCCACACACACACACGGAACAACTATTACTTATGTACAATATATGAAACAATATTTTGACAACCTTCTTTTACAGCTGTGGAACGACGCACACGCACGAGATGATGTCGTGCCAGCGTTACGAAACTCGCTATTAAAACTTGATTTGGACTATGTCGACCTCTACCTCATACACTGGCCAATAGCACAATATGTAAGTGATAAGTATCTTTGACATCCATTGATATTTTACATGCATACATTTATATTTACATATATTATATTTTGAATACAAATAGTCACCACCACATCTTTCCACTTGCTACGATCCTGACACCATCTTTCGCTTATTTTACTTTCATTAGCGATTAATATAAGTTCGTCGGTTGCGGATACTTTGACGTGGCCTTTCCTTAAAACGTCTTCGATGTAATCGTGATACCCACTTGCCCATTCACACTCGCCCTATAAATCCGTTTCCTCAGTCTACTTTCATCCATCTGGAATTCTTGAAAGATTCACCACGCTGGGCTGGTGAGCGCAGTACCTCACACTGGTGATACTGCTTCCGACTAACAGTCTGTGGGAATTTTATCATTCTATAAGCGTATACAGGGTCATTCGTAATGTCCTATACATCCCGGCAGGCTGGGTTTAGGGATGATGTGTATATGCCCCCAAAAATATAATGAACCTCGTAGCATGATACCTGCACGAGATATATCGACTTAAAAAAATTGCTTAAAACTCATCGGTCACTACCCTGTTATACAGCTGATCGAGGCAATGAACTCATAAATTTAATTGGACGTTTTTCCATTGAACTGCCATCGAAACTGCACTCGCACTAGTATAACATGAAGCCAAAGGAAATCTGTTGCGAAGTAAATCTGTTAGTATGACGACGTAGTAGGGTAACATAATTTAAATGGAGAAGAAAACGTATTTTGAATTTGTCTGGTTCAGGGCAACGACTTTCTGAGTTAGGGTCGCGTCAAGTTTTATAAAACATTATTTTTAAAGTTTTGTATAGACATTTTTAGTATTCAATTTTGTCATTAAAGCTTCACTGTTGTGTTTATCAGATCAAAGTAGCATGAGGTTGGTGCCGGGATGTTATACCAATTATGAATAACGTTGTATATTAGATGGACTTACCATACAGTAGTTTCCGAGGGCCTCGCCAGTCAGCCACATTTGGAAATAATTTCAGAACCCCAATTCAGAGTTATTAATGCTTCTGACATATTTTGATTACTAAATAAATATAATTACATAGCCTTTATTATATATATCAGTGCACCCAAATTTTGGATTTTGAGTCTGGTTGTGCTGTGACTGCCACCCTGCTCCTGACACTGCGTCCTATCGTACATTCGATCTTATGGCATGAGCGTTACATCGGGCGGGGATAGGTTAGAACGATTGAGAACCTCTATGTTGATGCACACACTTTGGCGACAGCTTTCGACAGAATTCGGAGCAACATCAAACTAAAAATCTATACTTTTTTTTACTAGAAAAACCGCACGTTCTACGACGTCGACTACCTGGAAACTTGGGAAGGAATGATCGACGCCAGAAACTTGGGTCTTGCTAAATCCATCGGTGTCTCAAACTTCAACCAGGAGATGCTAGAGGCTCATCTCCAACAGCCCGTGAACCCGCTGTGTTGCAAGTGGAGGTATTTCTTCTTTGTACAAATATGATACATTATATCAGTTTTGTGTTTACCGTGAAAAGTTAAATTCTAGTAATCATTTATTATGAAACTCGTTACTTTGCAGTAATATATATATATATATATATATATCTATATATATTATATATATATATATATATATATATATATATATATATATATATATATATATATATATATATATATATAT
The DNA here is from genome assembly GCA_019845155.1 of Luehdorfia chinensis. Lineage (NCBI taxonomy): Eukaryota > Metazoa > Arthropoda > Insecta > Lepidoptera > Papilionidae > Luehdorfia > Luehdorfia chinensis. The sequence goes on along the minus strand of JAHVAK010000201.1, from coordinate 5,260,121 downwards.
AATAAAAGTATGTTGTTGTCTGTTTATACGAACGAGAACTTTCGAGAACTACTACAGCTACTGACACTGAATTCTCACTACCTATGAACAGTTCTTCGATAATATTCCACAGAACGCCTTCTGTAGTATACTATCCGAATCCTTGACTATTCTAAACTTTGCCATACGTGGTATATCTTATCGCATGTCAAGCAAAAGAGGATAATGCAGTATCTCAGACTTACATATCTGTAAGGCTAGCAATCGGAGCTCGGAAGAATCCGCAACGCTGCTCCAGTGCAGTTTGGCCGGACTTCACACGTCTTCGATTTTTTTTTTATTTCTCAGACATGCAAGTTTCCTCGCGATGTTTTCCTTCACCACCGAGCACGTCGTAAATCAGCACTTAAAATTGCAATTTACAATTTTAGTGGTGCCGGCACCGGAAATCTAGCCCAGGTCGCTCGCGCACTATGAAATATAAAAGGAGCGCCTAGCCGTTTGAGCTACTACGGCTCAGAAAACTTCATCATTATCATCATTTCAACCTATCACTAGTAGTCCACTGCTGAACATAGGCCCCCGTTGATTGACACAACAATTAGAAGCTGGCATTTTGGGGGCATTCTGTCATAGTTGTCACGCTTGTCAGGCGAGTTAGCAACCGAAAATTATTTATTCAGATGTTCCAGGAAGATACTGCTGCCCATCTCCTGGGTTTTATTTTCCCTCTGTCGACTTTTACGACACTGACACGATGAGATGGGGTGGAGGATTCCGAACAGAAGGGGTGGAGATCTTAAGCCGCTACCACACGGCCAGTTAATTTATTAGTGCAATTAATGTTTTCACATAACCAATTTAATTAAAGCTGATATATTTTATTTAATAGGATTAAGTGACGAGACTTTTAAGTCGTTCATTTGGTGATATGTGGCACCCAGAAGCACCAGCATAGCACCTTCTGCGTAACGGCACACTGTTAAATTTCATATGTCCCGTAATTTACACTTTACTTTTACTTTATTTCACTTTAGGTGGTAGGATTCCTTGGTAAGAATCCATCTAGGTGACACCGCAGGGTCAGTTATTCTGCCGCCAAGCAGTAGCTTGCAAACGTTACTGTGTTTAAGTTTGAAAAGTACTGATAGCTAGTGTAATTACTGGGAATATGAGACTTAAGAACTCATGTCTGAGTGAAGAGCGCAGTGTGGTGTTACACAAAAATGTTCTGGTTGACACAGCATTTGTTATGGATAATATTATAATAACGAATTAAACTCTTTCTGTCCCTCTGTCTTTTTACTACTTTTTACTTGTACCCAACCGTTGAAATGATCTTGACGAAATTAGGCACAGAGATAGCTTACATCCTGGAGCCGAACATAGGATACTTTTTATTCCGGTAAATCAGAGAGTTCACACGGTAGTTTTGTTAAACCTAAGTCCACGCGGACGTAGTCGCGGGCGTAATAGTAGTTCAACTTGTAATAATAATAAGCTTCAGTGCCCTTCAAAATTAAATCCAGTGGTATTTGCACACCGCTGCTTGATATTGATAAGTGACGTCGTGGCGGTGGATTCCTGCATAGGAATCTTACCTGCACGACTTAAAGTTCTCATTCACTTATTTCATTTACTCGCCCTTATTGCACTGTTGGGGAACCATCTACCCATTAGGTGTACTATTTTTACAACCGTTTACTGTTAACAATAAATTGCACTCATAATTAATGCATTTCACAAAAAACGGATTAATTAACTTCGCAATTTTCAGATCAACTTAAACCTACAGCAGCCAGCCTTACGAGAATACTGCCACCAACAGGATATTGTGGTGACTGCCTACACTCCCTTCGGATCTCTCTTTCCAGAAAGAGCGAGGCCAGACGCTCCGCCACCCCGTTTTGACGACCCGGCCCTTGTGAATATCGCCAACAAATATAAAAAGACCGGTGCCGCAAGTCGTCCTGAGATATCTGGTGAGTTTAGGCTCCATTGGCGAAGAGGCTAATCAAGCGACTTCTGAGCTTCGATTTCCGGGCCTTGGTGCTTGTGAGTGATCAATTTGAGTCTAGAAAACGCACCTACGATGCAAGAGAAATACTAGAACGTTATCAAGGATAAGAGATTAAGCTCTTTAAGCGTAATATCTCTCACCTTACTTAGTCCTTACTTCTATGATTTACCGGTGGTAGGATTCCCATGCAGGCACCACCGCATTGCCAGTTAGTCTGCCGACCAGCAGTCTTGTAAAAGTATTAATCTGCTTCGGTCTGAAAGGTCCTGATTACTAGTGTAATTACTGAGCATATGAGACTTAAGAACATGATGTCTTAAGGTGACGAGATCGAGAAATGTTCTAGGTGACACGGCATTTATTATGAGCAGACGTTGCACGTACCATCGGGTGAACGATTTGCTCTTCCCGTCACCACCTACCATAAAAAACAAGAATAATAGATGTGGCAGCGTTACCGTTACCATCCTTTGCGCAGTCAATAGTTGCAGGGTATTTGCCGCGCGAGATAAATGTTAATTTTATCACACAATACGATACTATAAATTGCAAAGGAACACCGATTCCTTCCAAGGATAAATATATTCCTACCGAGGATAAAAATACCAAGGATAATTCGCGAGGGTGTTAAAATTAAAAAGCACCCTAATTTCAATACAGTAAAACAACAGCTACCTCGGATTACTTAGACATCAGGACGTCTGACAAGGGTCCCGTGATCAAGGGTACTATGAAGTGCTCGAAACGTCGGATTATAAGTAGTTAAAATCCGTAAAATTATTTTATAAACAAGATTAATTAATAATCAAGATACGTTTTTAATACGGCCGAGGTGGATAATGTCCATTCGAGTCGATCACTTTGCCATCTGTTGTGTGCTACCATTTCATATAATAATAAATATGCAAAGTAATATGCACACGATATACAACTGGGCCATAAAAATAGCTCAATAATGTAGTTGTCTTCATTTTTACACGTCTGTGCAAATAGCATCCTCTCGGTGATATAATTAAGTGTTTTTGACGCAAATGATTGCTTTCAGTAGTTACCCACAGATGTCGCTGAGATACAACTAGATTAGAAGACCAGCGGAGCATCAGGCAATTATAACCACTGATAATTTTCAGGTGGAGCTGAACGTCATACCGATACCCAAAACAGTGACCCGTTCGCGGTTGGAGCAGAACTTCGACGTGTTCGACTTTCAGCTGACGCAGGAAGAGAGAGACCTCCTCAAGAGCTTCGACAAAAATTATAGAACTCTCGACGTGAAATTTTGGAAGAATTCACCTTATTATCCTTTTGAAAAGAATTAAATAATTCACTGCTGTAACTTACATAGTGGTTTTTATTTTATTAGTCCTTCTTATAATTTTGACATGGATTACTAATTTAAAAGAACCGTGGTAGATCATTCGCCTTAAAATTTTGTAGTACGCGAGTGACTTGTTTACTAATTATTTTCTTTCACCAAGAGGTAAATCAGCACTTGAAATTGCAATTAACAATTAAATGGTGCCGGCACCGGGGATCGAACACGGGTCATTCGCGTACAATGAAATTTGAAGTAATCGCCCGGCCCCAGCTACCAACCTACCACGGCCATTACGCACTGTTCTACAGACACTTCTACTGTTCGCACTGACACGACAGTATTTTATACTTCAAATTTGGCTTGGTACTTCATTATAAAAGCATATATTAAAGCCATATTAGCTGAAAACATATTTCGAACTGAAGTCCGGTAATCCTCACAGTTGCGGCGCAGGCAATATTTCGTCAAAAAATCTTCTTGAAAATGAGAGGCCTGTGGGCGCTATGAGTAGGATGTCTGTAAGTTTACTTTTACGTAATCAGCCTCTTTTTCTTCTAATTTATCAATCGTTATCGATTCATTTTTGAAAGAGTTTCAATCCTTTAAAAGAAACTGGCTACGTGGCTCTTTTAAAGTGGACGGTGCGTTGCCTTTTTAGGAGAAAGGTACCTTGCTCCTGCAAACGAGCCCTAGCTACTTTAAAAGCGTTATAAGTACAAGCAGCCACTTTTATGAAACGCCAACAATTAAGTATTGTAAGCAATGGTTTGTAAAATTTTATACTAAAACCATCACAATGATTTGTCGAATCACTGTGATGAAAACGATGTCCAAATATTTTGTGCATCTCGTCTAGTAATCAGTATCAGTCTGTTTAGTTCACTGCAAGACATGGGCCACTCCAATGTACGGAGGATTTGCTGTGCTTGGCGATCGCAGTACCAGATACCACGCGGCGATCTAAACAGTTTAACGGGCATTGTTGAGATGGTTATTTCGCTATTTGTTGGAAGCCTAAAGAGGAAAGTAATGAGATTTTGTTTTTATTTTGGATAAATTGACGAGACGAGCAAAACGTTCACCTGATGGTAAGTACAACGTCTACCCATAACAGATGCTGCATCACCCAGAACACTTCTGACTTTTGAGCGATACCACACTGCGCACGTCACCTAGAGACATCAGTTTTTAAGTCTGATATAACACTAGCTCTCAGTGACCTTCAGACCGAAATACAGTAATGTTTGCACAGTACTACTTCACTGCAGAATAACTAACTTCATATAGTTACAGAAAATAAAGAAACATTCTTACATACATTTATTTGTCAACAAATTGTTTGTAAGGCTAAGTAATAAGGCTTCATTCGGTTTAGATCCGCACAAAATATTAGAATCTTTCTAATTCTCCTTCTAATATGAAATTGGCGTTTTGTATGGGAACAATATAAAGTCGTTTCTTTTCTGTAAATTATATTTGATTTATCAAAGTGTGTGCCATTCCACCAGTCTATGCACTTTTACCATCTCATAGGTAGTTAATTGATCCCTTTAAATCTGAAAAAACCATGGGGGCTAGAATCAATAAACTCTCTGAAGGCGGTTTGGACTGCCACGTCGTAGATTTAATTTTTTTTCCTAGTAAGAAGTTATCCAAATTCCGGAAAAAGTAGGTAATCTGTTGGAGCAAGGTCCGGGGAATACAGTGGATAACGCAGACATTCCAATTGCAGCTCCTCTAGTTTAGCGGTCGTCTGTTGTGCAGTGTGTGGTCTAGAGTTGTCCTGAAGCAGCAGTGGCCTATAGCGAATGACCAGCCTCGGTTGTTTAGCAGCCTAGTTTTTCCATCATGGTTTGCAGTTGCTGACAATAGATATCTGCCGTAATCGTTTGACCAGATTTTAGAAAGCTGTAGCGAATGACACCGGCACTACTCCACCAAACAATCATTAGAAAGTTTTTCTGAGTAAATTTTCGCTTGGGGCAGGATTTGGCTGGTTGTTCAGGGTTCAGCCATTGCGAGAAGCGCTTCCGATTATCGTACAGGATCCACTTTTCATCATAGGTAATGACCCGATTTAAAATTCCCTTCATTATTGTGCCGGTTGAGCAATATATCGCAGCAGTCTAGGGGTGTTTGCTTGTTTGCTTCACTGAAGTCATGAGGTGACCGCCGTTGAAGCTTTTTTACCTTCCCTGTTTGCCTGTTTGTCAAGTGGATTCAAACTGTTTTATTACTCACAAGCGAAGCCTGCAGCTAACTCTGATGTGGTTTGCGATGGATCCGCTTCCACAATAGCCTTTAATTCTTCATTATCCACTTTGGTCTCCGGGCCGTCCACGGAGCTTGTCTGAAGGTCGAAATTTCCAGAACGAAAACGTTGGAACCAAAAACGTATCGTGTTTTCTTTTGCGACACCAGCGCCATACCCATCGTTAATCCTTCGAGCTGTTTCTGCAGCACTGGTGCCACTGTAGAACTCGTATTCGTAAATAAAGCGATATTTCAAGTTTTCTACTGTGCGAGATGAGCGACGGCAAAGAAAAAACTAATGAGGAAAAAACAAATTAATGACTGTTTTCGAAACTCAAATATACCAGCTAAATGGATTCATAAATTTGAATTTGGAATTCTAAACCAAAGACAATATATTTCACATCAAAGTGGCCAGTACGTCAAAACGCCAATTTCATATGTAAGGACCTAATAATAAAGGCGTTGGCGAGTACCCATGACTTTAGGCACGTAGTCGAAGGCCGCCCGTTTAGATATGATGAGAAATTGTAATAAAAATAATTAAAATTTATTGGTTATTTAAACCATTTGCACGCATTGACACGTTAGTCCATGAAGTTGTTAAAATAGTAAGGCGGTCATAGGATTTTGGCTCCAGTGAACGCAAACCGGGCGAGTTTGCGTGCGTTATATTGCTCTCCTATTTGTACATGACTTCTACGTGGATAGTAAGGACTCTAATGGGATGAGATAGATTCTGAGTAAAAAGAAATGATTAAGAAAAGAATTGCGAAGAAAGAAATGTTAGTAACACTGGGTTTATTTTCATAGTAATTTTTGAAGAAAGAAAGAAGAAAAGTCAGTGTTCCTTATTTTATTACATAATTTATTAAATGGTATATCGCGCAGTTTTATAAGTTGACTAAGAGAATTGCTAGAAAATCCTCATAACCTCCAACAATGGAATAATCATCTCAAAAATGTATCTGGAATATTACCATAGTTATTCAAAACGAAGCCGTGTGGTGGCAGCTCGTTAAAAGAATACTACCACTTCATCTCATCCAAATGGATCTCGTAAAAGGCGAGTAAGGAATTAAACTGCACTGTGCACCCAACAGCGCATGGTGACGATGGGCTCACCACCTATCACACCGAGTGCATTATATTGTTTTGGTGAAACGTGGATTGTGGCAATCATCTGTCTTTGCAGTGAGTGTCCAGTCTCTGACTACCCCTTATGGAATAAAGTCGTGATCTTATGTATGTATGTTCAAAACGATAACGAGAAATTATCCCTACCTTCGCATAGACATATGTATTGCAGTGGACTGTTAAGAAGCGGTATAAACGTGGTAATGAAATAGCAAAAACAGAGAATAAGTTAATAAAATAAAAATAAATTTTCATATGACTGTACGTTTAATACCACAGTCATATATCGTGTTAATAACCAATCAATTCCTACTTAAAACTACGTTATGTATGTACATAGTCGTAAGTTCGTTAGCTAGCGTTAACGCATTGTTCTTTCGATAAAAAGTACAATGGATTCCCTAAATAACCGATAACCGTTCCACATAAGCGATGTGAAAGTTCTTTTTCCAACAACGAAAATTAACAAACTTACCTACAGATGTTAATGATTCCTAACGACTCAGTTGACACTTTAAAAAACTGCACTAATTTGCATTCTTCTTTTAGATTTAGAAAATTTATTTGACCGTTTATTATTATGGGCATCGGTATCTGATAACAAACTTATAGATCGATAGTCAAAGTCGATTAAACCATAGCGACAACGTCGTAGCCGAGATTCCAACTCTTGGATCACTGCGAGCCCCTCCTCTGATAGTCGTTGTCATCTCCTATTCTACATGGTCCAAGTACAGCAGGGAACGCGGAACGCTACGTCATCGTCTGCAGTGTCGTTGGACTCTGGAATCTCTGTCCAAAATAGATAAGAACAGCATTAACTATACATAACAAGAAAGCTAAAGAAATTGTTATTGTGCATAAGTTATGTCATTGAAACAGTTGTTATTGGTGTGACTTACTCTTTATAATTACTAATTGCTTATTGTCTTAAACGAAACAAGCCTGCTGAAGTTGGTCTTAAAATAATTCAACAACTAATAAATAATTATATCAGCCAAAACCAAACTTTATTCAAACATACAAATTGTCGGTTTTCGGGTCTGGTTGTGTTGTGATTGTCCTAGTGTTTCTGACAATGCATTCTAAATTACCTTCGACGTTATCGCATGAGTGTTAAATCGAGCGTGTATGTTAGAACTGGTGAACACTTTTACTGGTGGTAGGATTCCTATGCAGGTATCCGTCTAGGTAGGTACTAACCCAGTGCCAGTTATTCTACCATGAAGCAGTAGTGTGCAAACATTACTGTGTTTCGGTTTGAAGGGCACTGACAGCTAGCGTAATCACTGGGCAAATGAGACTTAAGAACTGAAATCTCAGGGTGACGGGCGCAGAATGGTGTCACACAAAAATTTTCTGGTGACACAGCATTTGTTATGGGCAGACGTTGCACTTAACATCAGGTGAACGTTTCGTCACTTTCTCAAATAAATAAAAAGAACTAGTGTGTGCGCGTAGACTTGTAGCACTATAATATCTGATACGCAGTGGATAGCTTCCTAAAATATTCAGAAGTTGTCAAACGAGAACATATCGTTACTGGTAGTAGGATTCCTATGCGGGAATCCGTCTAGGTAGATGGTGGTAACCTAGCAGGGCCTGTTAATTTGCCGTGAAGGAGTAGGGTGTAAACATCACTCAGTTTCAGTCAGAAAGTCACTCAGAGCTAGTGTAATACTGTGCTTGTGAGACTTAAGAACTGATGTCTACGGGTGCGAGCGCAGTGTGGTGCAAGACAGAAATACCGTGGAAATACCCATCGCGTCCCATTCTTTTATAAAAAAAGGAATACCCGTTACTGTTACCAGGTATCCCCTCTGTTCGATTCAGTCCATTTACATTCACAACGTCGTTGTCACTTTTTTTACCTTTTAACTAATTTGACGATGGACAACCTCTGCTTACAAATGATTCAAGTGAGTTGAACCTCTTGTGAATGTTATCAATACATGTTTTTAGCAATCTATCAAAAATGTCCATCATTGTAGATATCAACTATATATAATTTTATGAGCAGTAACCTTCTCTTAAAATCTCGAACACCATCATATGTATATTCCAGAATAGATTACCGAATACCGGTTCACTAGGAATCCCCTACCAAAAGTTTCCTCGCAATTAAAAAATTACCATTTTTCGTAGCATTAAGAATGTATTATATATTTAGGGAACAATGCTTACAGAAAAAAAATACAGTAGGCCATAAAATGCGCAAGGCTCATTAGCTGCAAATCGCTTCCTTCGCAGGAAATCATAAAATGGTTCCAGAAATGTCAAAACTGTATCGCCAACGGAAACATTTCCTTTATTATCAATATCATCATCAAGTAAAAGCGTCAATAACCTAACGGTTTCCGGTACGGTTAGCGAAACATGACGTCACAGGATCAAGCCAGCCAATCGACTATTTTCGTGAAGTATCTCCTAGCACAAGCTTAGTTAGAGTAGTTTACAGGAATATTAGTAAAGTTGACAGCATTGCTACTTAGTACTCTTTTTTAAAAAAACAAAAAAAAAACTCACTCGAAAGTCGAAACTCGGTGACACATATCTAGTGGTAGGGGCAGAGGTCAACGCCGTGCCGTACTCGCAGCGCAGTCGCATGGTCGCAGTGGACGTCGTGTCGTCATTTAAAACAGACGTAATGTTGTACAAGCTGGTGGTGTTATTGCTAGTTGCTGGTTTAAGTTGCCTAACTGTAAGTATTGTGTATTTATATAGCAAAGACTTAAATCTACGGACATATATACGTAAGAAAATAAAGGTTTACAGAAAAAAAACCTTTTTAAATAATGTTACAGTTAACTTTTCTATTAGGGTATTATCATGCAAACTTTTACGGCGCTTTAATTATAACATAAAGCGCGCCATAGACAATTTGATAAGGAATCCTAAAGTTTGTTTCTCTATATGTCAAGGCAGCCTATCTTAAAACTAAAAATGTTACTAGCACATAAGATGACCTAAGTCAAAGCTTGCCTAGGGATTAATACAATCTACCACGTGCTCAGCGGTGAAGGAAAACGTCGAGATGAAACAAACCGGTGCTCAGTAGCAGGCCATTTATAGTCTGTTACTTTACTTTAACAGTTAATATACAAACAGATAAAATGGTATTGACATCAGTTATTTTTTTATTTCGGGTTTATGTTATTAGCATCATCATCATAGCCCATCACAAGTGTACTACTGAACATAGGCCCCCCCTCATAGATAGGCATAAAAGTTTGTAGCTCTCAATTTGGAGGGAATTTGCCATAAATTACTTTGACATGAATGAGGGAAAATGAATACCAGTAGATGGACATATTCGCTTACTAAGTCCAAATCTAATGTCAGAAAAAAAATCCGTAAAAACATAGAGCTAATGAAATGAAAATTAAAAAATAAACATTAGAATCGCGAGACTAACATATTTAAAATATTTAGAAAGGCTCTGCATTTACATATTTTTTTCTAATTCGTCTAATTTACTTAATAAAGCTCATTTTGCGGATAGAGAAAGAATTACGGTAGAGATGCTGAAAGCTGGACAGGGCGTGCTAGCGGCTACGTACCAGGAGTGCAAGGCCGTCATTGTAACACTTTATCGGGTCGCTGCAAGACTGCAAAAACTACCGAGGCATTAGCTTGCGCAGCATTGTCAACAAACTGTATACAAAGGTTTTGATTAAGAGAGTGATGAATGAAACTGAAGAGAAGATATGGGATGTACAAGCGGGATTCAGGTGAGGAATGGGGTACATAAATCAGGAATTTTCCTTACGAAGCAAAAAATTCGTACACTTGGAAAAGGCTTATGACAGAGTGGTCAGGAATGAATTGTGGTCGACATTGTATAGATATATGGGTTGAATGGCAGCTTGATTCAAGCACTAAAATCACTCTTTAAGGATTCCAGTGCTTGTGTCAGGGTAAACGTGGCTTGCACAGACTGGTTTAACATCGAAAAAGGTGTTAGACAGGAATGTGTGGCTTCTCCGTGGCTGTTTAACGTATTTATAGACAATTACTTGAAAGATCTTAAAGAGAGTGCGTTTGGATTAAGAATGAATGATCTGACCGTCAAATGCCTCCTATACGCCGATGATCAGGTTATATTAGCATCATCGGAGGAGGAGTTGCAGGCGATGGTTAATATTATGAATGTTGCTCTACAAAGCAAAGGAATGAAAATTAATGTAGATAAGACGAAAGTAATGGTTTTTGAAAGAGCAGAAAGTATGTCGGATTGCAAAGTTCTGATTGAAGGAGAAAGAGTGGAACAAGTAAAAGAGTTTTTATACTTGGCTTTAAAATTTTCGAGAGACGGCAAGTACGACAGTGATATTGAGCGAAGAGTGTTGGCAGGAAATGAAGTATAATAATATGGGGCCATGCATAACTTTATGTGTAGCCAGAATGTATCTACGATAGTGAATGTTGGGTCTGGCAGAATAAGCATGAAAATAAGATTACTTAATTCTGTGGAAATGAAAAGTTTGAGAAGTATAGCTGGAGTGACTTTGATGAACAAAGTGAGGAACAGCAGGATAAGGGAAGCGTTGCGGTGTGGTAGAAGATGTAATGACAAAGATAGACAAAGGGATGCTTAGATGATTTAGACACGTAGAGAAGATGGATGAAAGAAAATTGACGAAACAGATTTAGGAGGCGGGTGTGAATGGGCAACCCGGCAAGGGTCGACGTAAGCGAACGTATTACGATCAGATCGAAGTAGTTTTAAGGAAGGACTACGTCAAAAGTACCTGCTACCGACGAGCTTGTATGAAAACACTAATGAAAGTAGAAGAAGCGAAAGATATCAGGGTACCTACCCCAATGGAAAAGAGGCGTGCCTTCTATGTATGTATGTATTTTATATATTAACAATATAGTAAACAAATGACTAGACTATTATGTGATTGACATTGTCAGTATGAACGTAAATAGTGTGTGATGTTTTATTTTATTTAGCTCTTTTTCAAACGTCCTTCAAACTATGGCAAATCTCACACTCTCACGTACGCGCAATATACTTGAAAAGGGGTACAAAGTTTTCTCTTCACGTATTAGTTGATGTACCAGAAACATGCTTCTGTCCATATTCTGCTTCTAATCATTCCCTTTTTAGTCTTTTCTGACAAGGTCATGTAAAAATTTCCAGAAATATATTGTATATGTATATTTTTAGGGTCCCTTAGTAAAAACGTTTAACGTTTAAGCCCTATTAATTTTCTCTCTGATCGTGTCCGTATTTCACAACCATTTTTCTAGACTATTGGCTCTATATAATGAAATTTTAAAGGAACGTGTTTTTTATGAACAGTTATACAATAGTGTAGTGAAATTCCGTAAAAACATACAGTGGTACACCATCCGTGTAACTAAAAAAAAAGCGTGTAAGATATCGTTAAATAAGTTTCAAAATAACGATTTTATTAAAGCTGAGATGAGATATGCTCTCTTAAGTACCCCCCACACACTTTTGAACTATGCGATTTCCAATTTAAGGTGGTAAAACCTACAAAATACTCTTGGTTTGAATAAGATATGTCGTATAGATATGGGATATTTTCGTTGCTCATTCACTATCGGCGACTCCCGTACTGACATAATATGTTATTTACGTCCAACATACGTGTGATAGATACCTACACTATTAACGATAGCCTTCACCTTTGGTGTACACATCAGCTTGAACTCGAATACGTTGTAACTAGAATATTCCATTTTATATCACCGATACGTATTATAATTCTATTATTAGACGCGTTCTTTATTTTAAAGAAACTTAACCTTATTGACTAAAAAACTTTTTTTTAATAAATTGCCTCGGTTTATATTTGATATTGAGTGCGTTTTACAGTAATACTATTTTGCAGTACATACTATTCTGCCGGAACAAACATTTGTTAGCCAACGCTAAGCTTTTGTACTGTCCTGACCAGTCGCGGGTTCGATTCAAAACGAAGTTTGTTGCGACAGTAGCACAGTAGCCATTAATTCTTATTAGATTTACAACTCTTTTTATTTATTATGTTTATCACAGTGTTTCTCATGTTATTTTGCTATAACTTCTCCATCCACGCATTTATACAGTCGACGGCGGGGTGTAGGGCTCTCCCAAGTTGGGGGAATTTGCCGTAATCGCCACGCTTGGCAGGCGGATTGGCGATTTCGGCACCAAAACCCTCGCACCTTATACGCTGCAGCCCACCGATAGTCTAGATAGCTTAGATGTGATGTATTTGAGATGGTAATTGTGCCATATATCTGAAGCGATGAGATTTTTGTGGCGTTTTCCTTAATCGACTTTTACTTCATCCTCCTCATAAAATGTTAATAACATTTTTAAAAATATTGCTATTCGACTGTGTAAGAATGCCAAAAAAGGCATTTAATCTAGTTCAAAACAAAACAGAGAAAGTTTAAAAACAGCTATAACTTTTGGCGGATAATATTGCCAATGAAAAGGGTAACTACCCGCCAGATCGAATGTTCTGATCTGGGGAGTTCGTCTCCTCGGATTAGTTTTTAGATGTCATATATAGTGTGTATATAGTTCGCATCTCAGAAAACTTTCATAGCGTGCTTGTAGACGTATGGGAATATTTCTTGAGCTTCTCATGTGGCGACATAGATGTCGCTACAAATTTTTTTCAAATTTAAATTATTTACCATATTTCTTCACTGATATTTTAAGGGTGCGTTTGACGCGGTTGCTAATGCCTAGTGGCTCAACGATTGACTTATACGCCATGGAACACAAGATACACCCGTTTTCCAGGGCGGTTCTCACCGCCCAGAGTTACCGACACACAAGTCGACAGTCCGAATGGAGGCCCGCAGCCTCCCTCGGACGGTCATTAGACGATTTAAAATCATATTAAGATATTCTAAACCGCGCAAGCACGCAGCGAACGCGACACAGTCCGAATTTCGAGGTTTTTGTAGGAGTTTATTTATTTATGTTTGGGTCAAACCAAACCTGGCACGCGGGCCCCTGGCCCGTGAGCACAGTATCCGATGAAACTGTAAAAGCCAAAAAAGGCTAACAGCAATTACATCACCGAAATTATTTATACGCCATGGAATAAATATTTGTGTGGCCTTTAGATTGTTTTGGGGTCTGGGTGTTTTCGCATGTGAAAATTACGCAGGTGAAATGCACCGACAATACAAGAAAAGTCCTAGATTGAAAAAACGGTTTTATTAATAAATAAAAAAGAATTCTATGAGGATTCTTAGACGTATTTTTTTACACCTAACTGTTTCTTTGTAATTTACAGAATGGCAAAGTTCTTGCGCCTAAGTTAAAACTGAACGATGACAGAGAGATACCAGCCCTGGCACTCGGCACATGGCTGGGGAACAACACTAAGGTACTTATCTAAAACAAGCAAAAACCCGCAGTCCATTTTTGGAATCAAAGCACATCCTTGATTGTAGACTGCAACGGGCCTGTTTCCGCAACTCCACGTCTATACACGTATTTTGCGTGTAGGCAGGAATATAAGTTTACTAGCTTGATCCGTGAGAATATTTCGCACAGTATAATGATCATGAACAGATGGCGCAATCTAATAAGTAAACAACTCAACCGACAGCTGTCGTGCGTCTTAATTGAACAGATTGTCAGCATATGGCGCTTTCTACAATTAAATTAATTAATTCAGCCTGTTTAATCATTTTTTTAACGAAAACATTAAGTTTAATACATTTGCTTATTTTGCGTCAGTGTAGGGAAAAATAATCTTTAGTTTGATACGCCATATCAAACATAAATTTGACACAGTATTACGGGCGATATTTCAAACCGACAAAAAACATCCTTTGAGACATAACACCAACCGAACCTTCTCGCGGAACCGCAGCAGACACTTTATGTTACCGACGACCTCGGAGAGCAATCTTGGCGATCCGAGATACTTAGCCCGTGGCATATCCTTATATTTATATATTTTTTGCTATGATAATAAATGACGGAATATCAAGTCGTTGATCTGATGATAAGTGCCTGTCCATAACATTAGTCATAAATATAAAAAATAGGCGGGTAAGTTGTAGCAGTGGCCAAGTGATTGACTATTGCACAACGGGCCGCAGGTTCGATTCCCGCACGGAACTAATTTTTATATGTATGTTCAAGAAGTTGTTCGTGTCGTGTGTGTTCGTGGTTTGAGTGTTTGTGCATGTGGAATTTATGTCTGTATTACCGTACCTAGAATATGGGAGAAATCTTATTTTGGGGAAAGATTTTCAATAAAAAAAATTACTGTCAATACAAAAGATACCGTTATGTCTTTTCTTTCTGTAATTATCGCAAACTTCGACCGAGCTAGAGAGAGAAACTTCGAAGAGACATGATCTCTTCTCCCTCACTTATAATGATGATATCCATCTGGCCGATTTTAACTACAGCGATATCTTATAGTTACGACACGGTGTCACCAGCGCGGGACGTATTATAATGCTGTTGTTGTCCAAAAACATATGTTTCATCTGGGTGTGACTAGTAGCAGAGATTCGTCCATCTATCCATACTCGTACAACATAAAATATACTACATATCCTACACTGTTTAACATAGACGTGGACGCGGATTTTTTGTATTGATATATAACGAACGAGCAATCGTTTCATCTATTTACGTGAAACTCTACCCATAACAAATGTGAACCCCCAACACTTCTGAGGGCACCACACTGACCTGTCAAACTCACTCTTAGTTTAATAAGTTGGGAGCCCTACGAAACACAGTGTTTGCCACTACACTTACGAGAACCTGGGTCCTGGGGATACCTCCTAGATTCGGCGATGTTAACTTAAAGGTGCTCTTGCCATTCTATATATTTAATTCCGGCCTGTTACGGCACCACTTAATATCTATGGATTCTTTTACCCATACACACCACGCTGAGTAAACTAAAAATATTTTTTTTATTGGCGTGTTACACAAAACAATGGACTAGCATGGCGGGCATCGAGCGTTCGTCGGCATATTTTACAAAATTGAAGATCAAGTCGGCAGGGGACTTGCTAAAATACTTGGCAAAGTTCCGAGAAACGAGCTCTTTATCACCACTAAGGTAAGCTGTCCTAATGTGTAAAAAAAAATAACTTACAATCGTCAAGTTATGGTGAGTAAGGCCTTCTATATTTAAAAAAAAGTTAGAGCAAAAGTAGCTTAGCGTTGGAGCTTTCGTCTTAACTACAATCGCCAGCGCCAGTACCGCGTACTGCAAATTGATATTTGAGGTGGTGATTTGCGTGGTAGACAAAAATATGCAAAGATTATACGCGCTCTAAAGTAGCTTGGACTGTATGTTAGCTAGGATCTTGTGTTAGGATATTTACGGAGGATCCCTATATCCTAACTGCCGCGTAAAATAAGCCGACCAAATGATTCGTACGGTATGGTACCTCGCTGACCTGAGCATTCACAATTAGGCTCTTCGGTTGTTTCTTATGATTAATGCTCTTATTAAACTTCTTAATAATGTTCAGTTATCAGAGTGCGGCTCCTTAAGGCTGCAACATAAAGTTTTATAGCCTAAAACCTATCTTTAAAAAACGTGCTACGTAAGACAAAAAGAATTTTAAATTCGGTGAAGTAATTCCTGAGATTATCGCAATCACACATACAAACTGTCTAGCTTTATTATAGTAGTAGGATTCATAAAATGTAATATATTTAGTTCAATAGTATTAATTACATTTTTACAGCTGTGGAATGATCGTCACTCAAGAGACGCTGTCGTTCCAGCCCTACAGGAGTCCCTGCAGAAATTAGGCTTGGATTACGTCGACCTATACTTGATTCACTGGCCCGTCGGTCAGTTCGTAAGTTCATTATCATATCAGAAGCCAACATTAGTAGCAAAACTACAAGCTTATGGTTTTTGTGGTGACGGGATTGTCCGTGTCTCTGATACTGCATCCTGCCCTCTCAGTATAACAATCAAGCAATCATATATCGTAAGAGCGATATAACGAGCGTGGGTAGTTTAGGACGAGACTCTGTATTTGAGAATACATTTGTGGCACTATAATATCTCCTGTGGAGATTATAGCTTCCGACAGTATTCGAAAGTTGTCGCCGTGGTCGAAGATCGGCCAGGACACCATCATATTAAGTAAATGTATATACATAACGCTTTTTCCCATACAAGGGTAGGCAGAGACCATAAGATCGGCCAGGAGGACATCATAACATTAAGTGAATGTATACACAATCACGCCTTTGTCCCATACAAGGGGTAGGCGGAGACCACACACGTAGCCCACTTTATCGCGCTCGCGGGAAAGGACATGTGACTTCGCCGGCATTTTGTTACGAGTCAAAAATTCCTTTCACCTCAATGCGTTCCCACGTCCACTATAGTGACAGCATTGCATATTATGGTGTTCTTCTGTACGAAGAAAGGCTGTCCATATAATACCTTAGTCGCCTTCTACGACACCTTCGATAGGAAAGAGGTATGTGCTATTCTACTCTGCCTATTCTACTCTACCTATCGGCTATAAATGCATATGATTAAAAAATAATGAAATAAATTTTTTAGTGATCGTTAAGTAGTTGATTATTTCCGACAGCGAGTTTTAGTAATCAGTGCACGTGATTCCAAGTCATGGGACCTCGGTTCAAATTAGTACATACAGTAATGTTTGCACACTACTGCTTCACGGCAGAAATAACTGGCAGTGCGATGGTATCTATCTAAACAGTATACCTGGAAAGTGTACACACGTATCCGTGTGGTGGCAGTCCGTGTGGTGGCGGCTCGATAAAAGAATACTACCACTCCATCTCATCCAATGGATCTCGTAAAAGCCGAGTAAGGAATTAAACTGCACTGTGCACCCAACAGCGCATGGTGGCGATGGGCTCACCTCCTATCACACGAAGTGCATATATTGTTTTGGTGAAACGTGGATTGTGGCAGTCATCTGTTTTTGCAGTGAGTGCCCAGTCTCTGACTACCCCTTATGGGATACAGTCGTGATCTTATGTATGTATGTATACCTGGAAAGGAATCCTAGTATCCAGTATCTGTCTGTTCTTTTCGCATAAGCGTTATATCAGGTATGAAAACATAAGGGGTGTCTGTGTTTGTGCGTAACTTGTGGCACAGTCACGCACGTCGTAACCACAAGAAACTAAAATATACTATTTTTTTTTGTAATACGTTCAGAAATTTTTAAGTAAATTTACATTCAAAAATCGTAAAGCAGCAGGATAAAATCAAAATAATTTGAAAATTTCATACGTATTTTGATTTGGTTACTATACTATTTTTAAAACGGTATGCAAAATATTACATATTTGATACATTTACATGCCTTTTTTCCATACAAGGAATAGGAATATTTACTGGTGGTAGGATTCCTATGCAGGAATCCGTCTAGGTAGGTACCACCCCAGGGCCAGTTATTCTGCCGGTGAAGCAGTGTAGTGTGCAAACATTACTGTGTTTCGGTTTGAAGGGCACTGAGAGCTAGAGTAATCACTGGGCATATGAGATGATGTCTCAGGGTGACAGGCGCAGTGTGATGTTACACAGTAATTTTCTGGGTGACACAGCATTTGTTATGGGCAGACTTTACACTTACCATCAGGTGAATGTTTTGCTCGTTCCGTCACTTTTATGAAATAAAAAAAAGGCAGAGATCACACACATAGCATACTTTTCCACCCGGAGACCAGACGGGCGTATTATTTTAACCCAAGATATAGGTAGCATACTATATTATGGAGTAGATTTGGCTACCCCTCACCCGGCGAATCTTACACGTTACCATTGGATATAAATTAATTAATTATTTTAGGGCAACTTAACTTATGACTACACAGACTATCTTGAAACTTGGCGTGGTATGATGGACGCGAAGAAACAAGGGCTTGCTAAGTCCATTGGATTGTCCAACTTCAACCAGCAAATGATCGACAGAATCATAGACAACGGTTTGGAGGTGCCGACTGTGCTGCAAGTTGAGGTCAGTATTTCATTCTGTCAGGGATGAATCAAGAAAACGAGGTTTCTTGAAAATTTCTTAAGCTTTCACGCCTTGCTTTAAAAACCGATGGTATGCAATATTTGACGACTGCGTAGCTTAGTAGTCATTGTACCCGACCACTGCGTTAGAATTACAGCCGAAGGTAATTTTCGTTTAGAATAAATCATTAGTATTCGTGTATGGTGTTTTGTAATGTTTCTGTCACTGCATCTAATCCTTCTCCTTCACGCTTAAGCGTTGCAACCTTACAACAGACATGAAATAGCGACGTCAGCGAGGTCTTTATATCTTCGGAGTACTCGTATGTTTAGTGTATCCTGTCGCCAACATTTGTGAAAAACACAAATTGTTCGTTTCCCAGTTTAGTTGTGTTGTGCACGTAAAATTGATGTCCGTAGACGCAATCACGATACAGCAGAAATCCCATGGTATTTGGTAAGGCATCAATTTATTTATAAAAAAATTGTGTTACTTCTCCTTTACCGACTTGTTAACCAAGGAGGAAAGATTTGCCGATATCACCAAGCTTGGCAGGCTGATTGGCGATCCTGTCTGTGTATTATCGATGACGGTTACTACTCCATCTACCGGAAGCCATGAGACTTTTTGGAGATTCTTGAATTATGACTAGTGAAGTCAGTTTCTGGGGAATGAGTTTAAATAAAAAAGTTGTTAAGTTTAAAGTTGTGGGTCGCGATTTTAATAAAATATTATATAAGATCGACACGAAGATATTTCTTCTTCGATTCTAGTGGTGGTAGGATTCCTATGCAGGAATTCCGTCTAGGTTGGTACCACCTCAGGGCTAGTTATTCTGCCGTGAAGCAGTAGTGTGCAAACATTACTGTGTTTCGGTATGAAGGGCACTGAGAGCTAGAGTAATCACTAGGCATATGAGACTTAAGAACTTATGTCTCAGGGTGATGGGCACAGTGTGGTGTCACACAGAAATTTTCTGGGTGACACAGCATTTGTTATGGGCAGACGTAGCACTTACCATCAGGTGAACGTTTTGCATCGTTTCATCACTTTATCCAATAAAAAAAAAAGACTGATCGAAAAAAAATATAATCGACTGTGCAAATATAATAAGCAAAAATTTGGACGGTCTCGGTAACTTTGGAAACCTGCACTGAAAAGCGCGTTGATGAGACAGTTCCTTAACACCCCAAGACCAACTAGGAGATCCTTGTCCAGCTTTGTGACATTTGTAGGCTTTTACCTTTACGTTACATGGGATGTAATTTATTTCAGTATTTAATCTACATTGCTTTTTTACAGATAAACCTGAACCTTCAGCAGCCAGAGCCTACTTAAGTATTGCAAGGATAAAAATATCGTAGTAATGGGCTACACGCCCTTCGGTTCGCTGTTCTATGGAAAGGCAAAGCCCGACGCTCCGCCGCCACGCGTCGACGATGCCTGCTCTAGTGGCGATAGCTAAAAAATACAATAAAACTGTACCTCAAGTTGTCGTCAGATATCTGGTAAACATTATTTGACACTCCTTACGTTACAACCGTATTTCATCTCGTGGGTATCGTGAGATGAATATCGGAGCTTCCAGCTGGTGGCAGAATAATCATTTCGAAAAATGCCAGACCGAATATTCATAGGCCGGTGATTGCCGACGAGGATACATATGCCGCAGTGGAGTCCATAATGGTGATAATGACGTCTGGAGAATAGCTTCGCAGAATTTTCCCATGGTAATTCTCCATTCTCCAGGCGCTTCAATTACTTTAAGAAGAGTAGAGTTCTACTAGGTTAACGTACTCACAATCAAAAACTTTGAAAAGATAACTTTAACTAAAAAATATATCATTGTTACTAATATACTTGCAGTATTAGAAAATCATCAATCACCCTATTTCGTCCCGTTGGTGTCGTAAAAGGGGTCAGACGAAAGTATATAAACTATGCCATGATATCATCTTACTTTAATATCAAAATAAATAAACTATGACAAAAACGTATTTCGTGGCAGTGTTTGGGGAGGCCTATTTTCAGCACTGCACTTGCGTGGCTGTAAAAATGAAGATATTTTTATTTACAGATTATAAACTTGTTACAGATTGAACTGGGAATTATTACCGATTCCAAAATCCTTGACCAAATCAAGAATAGAACAAAACATCAATGTCTTCGACTTTCAATTGACGGAAGAAGAAAAAACTCTTTTGAAATCTTATGACCGAAACTATCGGACTATTCTACAGCTGAAATGGCTGAACCATCCGTACTATCCCTTCCAAAAACCACTTAATTAACGGGTATCGCAATGTGTAAAGTTAATAAAATTAAAAATACCACAGAAATATTATTTTTATTATTCAACTATTCCTGCGACTTCGTTCGCGAGGACTTTTGTTTAGACAGGTTATTAAATAAAAATAATCTAAGTGATGTATTTGCTTACTTTATATTGTATATTATTTTATTATAAACAAATACTACAAATATGAGAGAACCAACGAAAATATATAAAAATTATCTTTATGAAAAGCCACATTACGTGGATGATCTTCCTCTAGCGATGTTGCTTTGACGGAGATTTAGGCGAAAGAAGCTCCGTGGGAATCCTCTTTGTTGTTCTTTTTTATCTTAACCAAAAATACTTTATATAATTATAAATTAATTTTCAAAGAATAGTCTCATAGAAAACTAATGCACGCTCCATGGCAAAACAAGATTCAATAATAAATATATGTGTATTACAAGCTCGAGCAGACCAGCCTCTTCCAACAGCATCTGTTCATTAGTATGGCGCATGTGATAGCGATCTTCCTCCTCGATCATTTTCAAAGGAAATGGACGACCCGCCACACGACGCCGTCGTAAGCAGAGGCATTTAATCGAGAATGACATGTGGCACTAATAAAAGAATGAGCCCTTTATTTTTACAGAGCACACCTACAATTTTGCATAAGCCACGAACTGCTCTTTTCTGCAAAGTAAAGATTGTATTCAAGTCAGCTGCATGTCCCCATAATAAAATATCATAAGACATAATGCTATAACTAAAGTAAACTACTCTTGCAGTTGCTATATCTGCAATTGGTCGGATCTTTCTAACAACCTATGCAGCCGAACTGAGTTTATTAGCTTAGGTATTTGTATATGGACCCCACTGAAGCTTACAATCTAAAGTGATTCCCAAAAATACGGTACTATCGACAAACTAATTTATCGTTTTGTAAATCATAATTTTGTAACGTTAAATTTAGTAATGGCATTTTGTTTTTTTAGTACTTAATGATAAATTGTTTGCATGGAACCAATCCAAAATACTATTCAGAGCACTAATGAATTGATTAGTTTTTTTCGTATTCAGCATTTTTTCATATTAAATGTTTTTATTATATCGCGGGCGTTAACGAGTCTAATCTAAACTTCTCAGTGTCGGCACTAACATTCCTAATTAACAATTCGTGTGCATTAATAACGACTTATGACCAGCAGTAGTTTTCATCGGTATATTAGTAAAAAATTTATCAAACTCATTATCTACTTCTTTGTTGAATTCAATCGGTCTGCGGGCTGTAGTTAATAAAACTTATTATCAGTAGGCTTCATTTTATCGGTTTCCTTATGCTACTTCCCATACTGCCTTAATTTTGTTATCAGCGAATTAAATTTTACGCCTTGAAAAATTAGATTAGCGATAGAGCATAACATTCTTAAATATTTTGGAATATTTTTTATCATATTTTTAGTAAATTATGTCTCCTCATATAATTCGAAAAGCTTTTTACTGGTGGTAGGATTCTTAGCAGGAATCCGTCTAGGTAGGTACCACCCCAGGGCCAGTTATTCTGCCGTGAAGCAGTGATGTGTAAACATTGCTGTTTCGGTTTGAAGGGCACTTAATCACTGGGCATATGAGACTTAAGAACTGATGTCTCATGGTGACGGGCGCATTGTGGTGTCACGCTGTCCTGGGTGACAATGCATTTGTTATGGGCAGACGTTGCACTTACCATCAGGTGAACGTTTTGCTCGTTCCGTCACTTTTATCAAATTAAAAAAAAACGCTTGTCCCTAATTTTAAGAATATTCGCGTTAAATCAATCATTAAATTTAAAACTATACTTAACATTCAGTGTCATAGTTTTAAAAATCTTATTAAATTCTTTGTTTAAAACCTCAAAACCCAATTATGGTCTAAATATATTTAGAAGGATAAATTATTTAATTAAGCATTCATCTTATTCTTGTAGCTAAATAAGCTAATTTATATATATAATAAGCTAATTTATATATATAATAATATAAGCTAATTTATATATAATAAGCTAATTTATATATATTTATATATATAATAAGCTAATACTTATCAAATCTACATTCTAATCCCCATACACTTAATGGGTTCATTACATTTATCAACTAATTTCAAAATATGGCACTCAAATTCACTAGTTAATATCTTGTTGGGCAATACATACATATATACATACATACATAAGATCACGACTGTATCCCATAAGGGGTAGTCAGAGACTGGGCACTCACTGCAAAAACAGATAACTGCCACAATCCACGTTTCACCAAAACAATATAATGCACTTGGTGTGATAGGTGGTGAGCCCATCGCAATACATGGGCAATACACACAAGTAATTATGTATACATCCAGTACAATGCAATTTCAGCTACACAGTCTACAGAAGGTACAATAATATCTTTACGTTCGTTGTTTGTATAACATTTGTACTAGTTATAAATGAACCCCGCGATTTGAATATTTTCTGCTAGCAATATGATAGCCAATAAATCTTACTTGTTTTCGGGTTTAATTTTTCGGTTTTTGATTCAAATAAAAGATATTGCTTGTTGCTAGGGGTATACATATGGTAATTAAAAAAAAAACACTAAATGTTAGCAATCGTCCAGAGCCTTCAATCAGCCTTCAATTAAAATTTATGTTCGGAGTCCAGAGCGGTCGACTCTCGATGTATTAAAATTAGACTTTTCGATTTTCTGTCAGAAGTCAATGTATAAATTAAATTTTGATTAAGAATGTTAAATGTCCTACTCGTATGTTCAGCATTGAAATTATGATGATGATGATGATCGGTCGATTATTGGCCCATAACATCGACGTCACGATGTTTCAATTAATTCAAGCGATTATGTAAGTAAGTACCGGTGTTTCACATATTAAAATCGATCTTTTGGCAACATCGATGAACATCGAGCATTCCTATCGCAATTTTGAATTTTGACATAAGTTTTTGTCCGTGTACCGCCGTGAGTCGTTCTCGATTGATTCCGTAGACATGTCTTCGAAAAAAATTGTTTTATTACTATTTACGTTATATAGTGTTATTGTAAATATAAATACACAGACGGTTCATAAGCGTTTTGAATATAAATATTCCTTTAAACCACCGTATTTAGCACAAAAAGATGGAACAGTACCGTTTTGGGAGTACGGTGGCAGTAAGTACATTAATGTTTCGATATCATTACTAAAATATTCGTTTTGTAAATCTAGAATCTTTTTTCACAGTCTTCTAAACAGTTAATTTTTATATTAAGTTGTATTTTATTATGTTATGAAAACTGAATATTCAGCAATAAAATTTCTTGTTGTTACGGTAGTGTTCATTGACAGCGACACGTCAGTGAAATCTGTCACTGTAGAATAGGATGGACTTATACTTCCTTTAATGCTTACGAAAGAGATAAAAGTACTTCTCCAATTCTTGTTTTTACTTCCACGACGGCACTCAGCATGTTTACGGTTTAATTTAATATAATATCGAAATTAAATTAGGACATAACTGATTTCTTTTAAATACGTAAAATAAAGAACATGATTCCATTGTTTTCTATACTTAATTTTGTACAAACATATAATTAGGTTTGCATATGCATTGCTTACCCCGTTTTTGATTAATTGCCACATTCTAGTTAAACTTTATATCTCAATTGTATTCTTTTTAATATAATACTTAATTTAATAATTTGATTTTAACCTAGTTCATTACATTTAATTTCATAAATTTTTAATTATTGAGTTATACAGTAATATTAACTAACTATATTACTGTATAACTCAATAATTTTCATTGTAATTACATTTACTTTTCATTGTAAATATAACAGTTACACAATTCTTCATTTCTTCTATGTAACAGTTCTTTTTTTGGTACCACTTCCACAGAGAGTAAAGGCATAGTATTGCAGAAAATCTTAATTAACAATGTAGCAGACACTGCATCTCAGATACTGCTAACATGTATGTGCCCATACATGAACAGTGATATTTTAATATATATTCTTTGGTTTTCATTATTCAGTATAATAAAGCAATATTATAATTTAATTATTTTAAAATACATACATACATATAGTCAATACATGGCCTAGTCATTAGAGTACCTGACTTCTATGCCACGGGTCCTGGGTTCGAATCCCAGCTGGAGGCAAGCTAAAATACAAATTGTTGGTTCTCGGGTCTTGTTGTGTTGTGTTTGACCCTGTGTTTCTGACACTGCATCCTAGCCTACCTCTGATCTTATCGCATCAGTGTTACATTGGGCGCGGGTAGGTTGAGACTAGTGAGAGCCTCTGTGTTTGCGTGTACACTTGTGGCACTATAATATCTCCTGCGCAGTTGATGGGGCTCTCAACAGTATTTGGAAGTTGTCGCTGTGGTCGAAATCGGCTAGGAGAACATCTATCAACCACAGCCTAATTTTCGCCCTCGCGGCAAACGAGATGTGACGGGTGGCAAACCACGTTGCTGCCATTATGGTATGAGTCAAAAAATTCTTATTCCCCTGTGCATTTCCACAAGCAGTATAGTGACAGTATTGCATATACTGTTGTTATTCTATAAAGTCTGTTCCTCCAATACCTTAGTCTCTCGTTACAACACCTCAGTAGAAAAGAGGGAGGTGCTATTCTATTCTGCCGGGCACCTATAGACTATATTATATTAATATGCATAGTAATTTTATGTTAAGGTAATTAATTGCATAATAAAATATGATCACATTTATTATATACTTAAATACAATCGGTTTTAAGATCAAAATCATACAAAATGATGCACAAAAATGCATATGCAGTATTATCAAACCTAATGATTGCTTAATTGAAAAATTGCAATTTGTGTTTTACAATTAACTTCTGACATGCAGGGTTTTATAAGTTTTAAATATTTAGAGCATTAACCCATGAAATGTTTGCTGCAATATGCACTAATTATTACTTTCTCATAAGAACCCCAGTTTACAATCTACACTTTTTGAATATTTACTTTAAGAATAAATAAAAAACCTAGTTACTATGTTACTGTGTTTAAGGTTGAATTTCACTAAGAGCATGTATATTACTGGGCATATGGGTGACACAGCATTAGTTATGGGCAGATGTTGCACTTACCATCAGTTTAACTTTGTCCTTGTTTCGAAAAAAAGAATGTTATTATATCTTCTCATTTATTATTAATCAACAAAATACTCATGATGAAACAAAAAAGTTTTAGCACACATATTTTTTTTCTGTAGGTTGATTTTCAAATGTGAACATTCTCATTTGCATCAATAGGTAATAATGAATATGACACAGTAACAATGAGTGAAAGTGTCTGTGCTTTTGATAATATTTAGTGAAGTAGCCTACTCTTCTCTCATTTTGCGAGGGCTTTGGAGCTGGGAAGATTCCACCCCACTGTGGTGCCACTCCAGTGTGGGTTGACGGGACTCCACATGTCCTAGTTTTTTTTTATTTAGATGTAAGTACAATGTCAATTTTAAGGACTGTGATTGAAAGTACAACTACAGCACCAGTTATTCTGCCACCAAACAGTAGTGTGCAAACATTACTGTGTTATATTTTGTTCTGAAGCCCATAAAATTGCTGCGCAATAACTCCTCAACTCACTTGTGATAGAACTAATTGCAACACACATTGGTAGTATAAATATATGCTAATTTTAATAAGAAGTCAGTATTAAATTATCTGTGGAAGGAGGAATACCATGACAGCCGAATTCGGAATAGTCAACACAGCACAGTAATAAAGCCTTGTGAAAAATCGGAGATCTAGATACAGTGACCTAGATACACCAATACAATCCGGAAAGCAAAAGAGAGTCCATGCCAGTGAATGATAAAGAGGAAGACAGCTGAAGAAATTCAAGGTGGTCGCCACCATGCGCTGTTGGGTGCACAGTACAGTTTAATTCCTTACTCGCCTTTTACGAGATCCATTGGATGAGATGGAGTGGTAGTATTCTTTTAATGAGCCGCCACCACACGGACAGTTGTGAAGACAAGGAAAAGGAATACTTTTTGGCGGCTTCGAGGCCACTAAATGCCCAATATGAGAAGTGTATTTTTCTTGAAGCAAACAACATTCAAAACTTTTCTATCAATTAATATTTTAGGTTGAGAACTTATCAGCCGCTCCTCGTATATAACTTGTCTCGATTTTAGGTGACACTACTACTATCAAGGCCATTTACTATCAGATGAAGGACTTGTTCTTCTTGTAGAATGTCAGGGTGTCAGTACTTGGGTTTTGAAAAAACATGGCCATGATTGTATTTACCAATGCAACTCTACCTACAATAATGATGTATCATCATTAGGAAAGTTGTATATATTAGTAGCATAATATGTTGTATTTCTACTTTAATTCAACAACAATTGATACTTTTTATTTCGCTGTATGGTGTGAATGTTATCTATACATTCTTTGTAAACTGATATGAGGTATTTAGTAAACAGGCTGCCATTTTATTGGTAGCATTTGCGGGTAGTATATCAAATGTAACTGGATAACAGCAGATAATGATTAATTCCTATTGTCATAAATAACATTTATCATCAATCATTCAATGCATATTGTATAAAGTTCTTATTTATACAATATGCATTGAATGATTATTTTTGACTTATCTTATTATGAAGTAGAATAGTAGCAGAGATTATGTATCAGTATTAGTTAAGTTTAAATAATACTCTCACAGGTAGTTTAACCTTAAAATATAATTCTACCTGAAGTTGGAGAACTTTGTCGTCCTATCACGCTGTGAATAATTGCTCACCTTGAATTACTCAGTATAAAAACAACCAAAGCTAGATTTAAATGCAGGCACTACTAAATTTTCAGTTATTATATTACCGTATCCTCAGTGGTCAATAAACATTCTGAATAAACCTTTTAGTCTAAGAAATATTTCAAGGACATGTTAATAATGATGATTACTAAACTGAAACCTGTACCTTTACTGATAGCAATTTGGCTAGTTCCCCATGGCACCATAACTCGTTCATAACAGAAAAGACATGTTTCCATTTGTTGGACAATAGTATGCTGTAATTTATACTTTTGCCCAACTACAATTTCTTTTATAGTAGAAAGTGACGAGATTAATGAGTAGAAATTCACCTGATGGTAAGTGCAACATCTGGCCACCCAGAAAATTTCTGTCTGACACCACACTGTGCCCATCACTCTGAAGAGTCTCTATAGTCTAAGTCTCATGTGCCCAGTAATTACAATAGCTCTGAATGCACTTCAGATCGAAACAGTAATTTTTTGCACACCACTGCTTCATGGTAGAGTAACTATTGTTGCAGTGGTACCAACCTGAATATAACAACCATGCCCTCATTTGCACAAAACATATGTTGCATATTCATACTACTCGTACTTTGTTTTCCTTGGTACTAAATTCGATTGTCTTTAATGTTAAGAGTACTTTGGTCTATATTACCCTACATTTTTATAAAAGGTGTACATTATCAAAGTCCCATCTCCTCTTGTCGGTGTCGTAAAAGTCGACTGTGTGAAAATTAAAATCAGAAGATTGGCAGCAGAATCTTCTTGGAACATCTGAATAAATAAAATGCGGTTCTCAACCAACTGTGACAAAATCCCTCCAAAATGAGAGCTAAAAACTTTTGTGACTATCTTTGGAAGAGACCTCAGTACAGCAGTGAACTTGTGATAGGTTGAGTGATTGTTAAAGAAGTGACACATTGCAATTCTACTGGAAGAGGTTTCACACATTTTATAATATTCCTTGGCTTTGCTAATAGAACGGTGATGTTGCGATCTAAGCCAAGTGAACACGAGTTTGATTAAACTGTTCTACAGTAACCTGTTCACAAAGCTGAAACTTTGTTTGGCTACTAGATGTCAATTGATTGGTGCAATGATTTAAGTCGTCGTTGTTTCAGCCTATCAATAGTCCACTGCTGAACATAGGCCTCCCACATAGATTGCCACAAAAGTTTGTAGCTCTCGTTTTGGGGGATTTTGCCATAGTTGCCACGCTTGGCAGACGGGTTGGCAACCGCAGTTTATTTATTCAGATGTTCCAGCAAGATGCTGCTGCCCATCTCCTGGTTTTCATTTTCCCTCGACTTTTACGACACCCACGGGATGAGATGGGGTGGTACTTAACACCACTTATATTTCTGGTTAACGCAAATGAGAGTTAATCTGGAAAACCCAGAAAATGCCCTATAGATATTTTATGTATGCAAATACAGATTAAATAAACAAATTTTCAGAAAAATTCTTGTTGATAATGGATTGTCTGAATTTTGTCAAATCTGTATCATGATAAATCCTTAGAATTATATGACAAAGCAGAGGTTGTTTTATTGGTGTCCCAAAAAAATTGTGGATGAATAAAATGTTATACTTCTCCAAGTTACTGAGAATTTAGTAGTAAAACTTCATACAATAAGGTCGACATAAATACAACTGCTAATGTTTACAAATTCGATACGTTTATTTTATCAACAGTAACAAAACAGTTTTAAACATTTTGAAGGGAAATACCTCGTCTCACTTTGCTTATACAGTGTTAAAGTCCAATGCCATTGTTTTATAATTAATTATTTTTCAGTTTTATTCTTTTGAATTTTTATATAACAGTGTGCTATTACCAGCTTCTTATCAGAAATTGTTCTAGTCTGAATAAGGCACAGGAAATATGTTCCTGAAATTTCCTTAGGCTATTCCCTACGAAATGTCTGGGTTATTCATTGGTTGGTCGACTTTTACAACTTTCACAAAATAAAGAAGGTGATGAATTCTATTACAAAACGGTCGTTAAAAAAAATCCAAAAAATAAAAAGCACAATGTCGTATAGACAATGGTTTGTTATTAAAAATAGCGTGTTAAATGAATTATATCAATATTAGTTACATGTGACTATAAGTCTTAAAACAGTGTTAAGTTTTATGCTCATTATAAAAAAACAAACCTTACATTTTTCTCTGTATTTAGACCGACTTATTATGACTAAATATTTGTCGATAGGTGTCCGGCTGAGTAGAAAAGCACCTACCTCTTTCCTACCGAGACGTCGTAAGAGGCGACTAAGGTATTGTTGTAAAACCTTTTATTAGTGCAGAACAATACCATAATATGCAATGCTGTCACTATACTGCTCGTGGGAACGCAATGGGGAGTAAGATTTTTTTTGATTCTCGTTTCCCACGGGGGCGAAAAGTGGTCTACGTGTATGGTCTATGCCTACCGCTTTATATGGGAAAAAGGCGTGACTATGTGTATGTAAATATTTATGACCTGTATCAAATGTAAACAATTAATCAAGTTACAAGTTAGTTCACCTTAAGTTGGTCTACTCATATACAGAAAGTCAGTGGTTCAGTTATTGCTAAACTAAGTGCTCTGAATCGGCTTAGAAACTTTCTGCCGGTCAAGGTAAAGATAACTCTGGTGCACTCTCTTATTTTTCCCATAATTGATTATGCTGATGTGTGTTATCCTGATATTAATGATAATCTTCTGGACAAGCTTGATCGTCTCGTAAATAACTGTATCCGTTTTATCTTTTGTCTTCGCAAGTATGATCATGTTTCCTCGTTCCGCTCTCAGTTAAAGTGGCTTCCTATTCGTCAACGAAGGCATCTCAAGATACTTTCCACAGTTTTCTCGGTTTTATTTGATAACCACTACCCTGATTACCTCAAACGTAAGTTTCAGTTCTTGTGTGACACTCATAACCGACAGCTTCGTTCTTCGGAGACTTCGACTCTCTCTATTCCACTTCACCGCTCTGGTTTCCATTCATCATCAATTGCTGTCCAAGCTGTTCGACTATGGAATGCGCTGCCTGAAAATCTAAGACTACCCTCTAGCAAATACGCATTCAAAAGGAAAGTTTTAGCTCATTTTACAAACTGTACCGATTTACCAAACAATGAACATCATCCCCATCACTAGTATATATTATTCTAGTTTATAATAATATCTATTTATATATATATATATATATATATATATATATATATTATGTGTGTGTGTTTATGTTTGTATACGTGTAGGTATATTTAATATATTATATCGTCCCTTTGTAACCGCCTTCGTCGTTTACTCACTGCCCAAAGGTTGACTGGCAGAGAATGCTTTTAGCATTAAGTCCGCCTTTTGTTCCTGTAGTAAGGTTCAATAAAGAATAAATAAATAAATAAATAAATCAAAGGCCCCTTCTTTGTTTAGATGCTATAGCTTCTGGCGAAAGCGTGCGGTTAGCGCCGTCGCTACGGAGTCAGAAGGGCGCGATATGGACCAGGACACCTATCAACTTCGACTGGTGGGAGGTGGACGTAATGTTTAAGGTTACCGGACGAGGAAGAATAGGCGCCGATGGTTTGGTAAGTGGCTTATTCGTGGTCCTGAACTATGTGTAACATTACAATGATATTATAATTTGCAGAATATATTGTACAAAAGCTGACGCTGACCCGCCGCCGCTTAGCACGAAAGTTATTTCTTATATTTACGCGAACACTACACATTTAAATGAAACTAATTTTACGGATTTGATCGCATTTAATTTTATTATTTATAACCCGACGTTTCGAGTGCTTTACAGCACCCATGGTCACCGGAGGACTGAGGTGACTGATGTCCTGATGTCATAGTTAACCCGGAGTACCTTCAGCTTTTATTAACGAAACGTCGAGTTATATATAGTCTAATTAAACGCGATAAAATCCGTAAAATTATTTTCATTTAAACGTAAGTTATTGTTACGTTAAAGTCGGTTTAAGAGAAAAACAGCACAAACGTGGTGGATGTTCACACATTTAGGAGTTAATTATCGTAAAATAAAAAGGGAATTTACCACCCCATCTCATCCCGTGGGTGTCGTAAAAGTTGACAAAGCGAAAATTAACACTAGAAGATGGGCACCTACTTGAAACAGAAGTAAATTTGCGGTTGCCAACCCGCCTGTCAATCGTGGCAAATATGAAAAAATCCCCTCAAAATGAGAGCTACAAAGTTCTAGTCAATACAGGTCTTGTAGTTTCGGAGATATTGTCATGACTCAGTGGTAAATCGCTATCATTTGTATATATATATATATATATATATATATATATATATATAGAGAGAGAGAGAGAGAGAGAGAGAGAGAGGAGAGAGAGAAATGTGGCTATTCGCTCGGTTGCCGCAGTAGCGACTGGCTTCTGCACATCAGGCGACGGGCTCGATTCCCGAACGGCACAAATATTTGTATGACCTACACATAGTTGTCCTGGGTGTGTGTTTGTCAATGTGGCACATTCTGTAATCCTAGTGTGGGACAACATTTTCAAAAATATTACATATAATAAAAGTAGTGTTAACATTTTAAATGCCGTGGTTGCTCAGGGGCCTGGTGCTCGCAAGTAACCTGGGTTCGATCCCCGGTGCCAGCACCTCTATAATTGTTCAACAATTTTAAGCGCTGATTTACAAAGTGCTTACCGGTGAAGGAAAACATCGTGAAGTAGCCTGCCTGTCCGAGGAATAGAAATATTTCGAGGACATGTGAAGTCCGCCAACCCGCATTGGAGCAGCGTGGCGAACTACTGCCAGCTCCAAAAGGACATTTGTAGGCTGTTACTTTACTTTTTTTAACATTTTATATACATAATTATCGAATAATAGTTAGTACTAATTAATGTAAGTAATTAAATTACAATAATCATTATGAGTACTGTAATTATAAGGAAAATATGTGAAACATAAAACACGTTATGCTAAATGCTACTGATACTCTTTTTTGTATAGCGCCCTTTAATGTTGGTTCATATTTTAAGTCGTAGGCAGTGCCAGAAGTTTAGAAGGAAAGTTCTTGACAAGTTATTTTATGTAACAATAATTAATATTTTCATTCAGAAATCTTAACAAATTTCAACTTTAAACAGAGAACAATTCGAAAAATTACCACCTAAAAATAGCCCACTACCGGGAATAGAACTCTCATTTTTAGAGGCCTGTTGGAGCAGGAAACTGTCTGCAACACTGCTCCAGTGCGGGTTGGCAAACATCACAAGCTATCGATTTTTAATAGGAGAAAGTGACGAGACGAGCAAAAAGTTCACCTGATAGAAAGTACAACCCCTACCCATAACCAAGGCTGAGTCACCCAGACCATTCCTGTGTTGAGTTGTTGTGACACTGATCTCGGCAACTTAAGACATCAGTTCTTTCGTCTCATATACCCAGTAATCACACTAGCTCTCAGTGCGCAGACCGAAACACTGTAATATTGGTAGTACCTACCCCCGCGGCAGGTTGACAAATATATATTGCATATAACGTGAAGTCCGCCTATTGGACCTATACTTTTGTATGGTCAATAAACATTAAAGAAAATAAATAAATCCTACTACTAGTAAAATATTTTTTTAATATGACATATCATATAAGATATGCCAGACATGTAATCAAACATTTTGATTACTACTTAGAATGCAGATTTCTCACACTCGCTGACAACGTGGTGTGGAGAACAGCATGTGTTAAAAATATTCTTTCTATAACACTGTAGCGACTTTTCCAAACCTCCATCATAACCTTCTTAAATAATAATGTAAGGTGACCAGAGACCTACGGGGGACAGACGAAGGGAATGCGGGAATCTAGGTAGGTACCACCCCAGGGCCAGTTATTCTGCCGTGAAGCAGTAGTGTGCAAGTATTACTGTGTTTCGCTTTGAAGGGCACTGTGAGCTGCTAGCGTAATCACTGGGCATTTGAGACTTAAGAACTGATATCTCAGGGTGACGGGTGCAGTGTGGTGTCACACAGAAATATTCTGAGTGGTATATTGTTGTGGGCGGACTGACCATCAGGTGAACATTTTGCTCGTTTCGTCACTTATACAATAAAAATAAATTCTTTCTTACAATATTGTTGTTAATAATTCAAGTTCCAGAAATTTCAGCATAAAATTTTCTCCTCAGGCGTTCTGGTACACGACGCAGCGCGGTGACTACACTGGCGAAGTGTTCGGCTCGTCAGACCGGTGGAACGGTCTCGGCCTCATGTTCGACTCATTCGACAACGACAACAAGCACAACAACCCATACATAATGGCGGTAGTCAATGACGGAACGCGTAACTTTGACCATAAGAGGTGAAGATATAATTTACGGTATTTTTAAATACGTCAATTTACTACTACCAGGATTCCGCCTAGGTAGGTCCCACCGCAGATATTTTGCCGTCAAACAATGGTGTGTAAAATACTGTGGTAAAGGTGTAAAGGTTTCGAAAGCTCAAAAAAGGTATCCTTACTAATTTATTTCTAATATATCAAATGAAATATTTTATTCAAATAATTTAACATATCAAACATACATATGAAAGAAGAGTACTTTGTGAAATTATCATTTAAAAATTTTGGAAATTGAGCCATTGAGCCATTTCACGTTGTCAGGATAACTCATGACAGATTCATCTGAAATTAAAAAAACAAATACATTCTGTTAGTGTATGTGTTTAGCTCATGCTTGAACAAAGGAAAAAAATTCAAATTTATGTCGGATTTGTGAACAAAAAGTCTCATTTGTTGGTAAATATTTGCACAAAAATTAGCTGTAATGAAAATAAGTTCTTCGATTCAAGCACTATATAACGTTATTTCTGAAATTGAAATAACGCAAAATATTTTTTTTTTTCAACTTACACAATATTACAGGGCAGCACCATAAATTAAAGGACCTGCGACAGCGGTAATACCCAGGGCATCCTTTTGCTCTTGCCTGTGCCGAATTCTTGCTTCATAGCTAAGCAGCTGCCTCAATATACCTGCGACGCGAATTAAAATTTTGAAAGAATATTCTAGACATATTGTACTAATTAGTAAGATATAAAAAAGAACGATTTTTTTTGACATTTTCAAACCCACCTAACCCCTTAAAGGAGACTGGAGTGTGCATATGCTATTTTCGAACGAATGTCGAAGTGCGGTGCTATACAGAATTTTCCCAAAAAGTGGTAGGGTGACAATGCAACTGCTATGGACAGGCGAGGTCACCACCAGACGAACGACAAGCTCGTCCTTTGACTTGTTGCAATTTAAAAAAAGTATAAAGCCATAGGCAGAGGAAGATATTAAATACATTGTACATTAAATAAATTTGTTGTGTTTTTCTACAGCGATGGATCAACGCAATTGCTGTCAGGTTGTCTCCGTGACTTCCGTAACAAGCCCTTCCCGACACGTGCCCGCATCGAGTACTACCTGAACACGCTTACTGTTTACTTCCACAATGGTGAGTTCTTTAAAGCTACAGTTATCTCAATTGATGTAGTCGCGTGCACCAACATGTATCATCGACAAAACATTAATTTTGCACGCGACTATAAGCAATCGTTTTTACAGCTATTTTATTTCAGGATTTTCTATAAAAAATCATTAATTATAGAGTCTCAAACAAAACTACCTGCCTGTATAATTTATTTCTATCACTATGATATTCTATATACACTATATTTATAGATAAAGACATATGGATAAACAGAAATGCCCTAACATCAAATGTTCTTCCAAATTCCAAATAATTAAATGTTAAAACGTGATATTTAATAAACTTTATTTAAGATTATAGAATCATTTCAATATTTCGAAAGAATTCTCAAAGAACTAAGTTACTAAAGTGCTTTTTAATTATTTCCCAATGTTGCTCTATAATCTGTGCAAATTTCATCTAATTTATAAGAAACTAGCTTTATAAAAAACCTAAAAACCTATATCTATGGATTTAGGTTTTTTAAAAATGTGAAATTTAGCAAATGTAGCATCGTCATCAGCCTATAGAAAGTCCACTACTGGACAAAATGATCTCATCTTGCATGATCTACCATAACCGCCGCGCTGGCAGACGGATTGACTGGATTGGCACACGGTCTGGATAACCAATCGGGCGGTCTATATTTTTTTTTCATTGCATAAAGTGATGAAACGAGCAAAACGTTCACCTGATGGTAAGTGCAACGTCTGCCCATAACAAATGCTGTGCCACCCAGAAAAGTTCTGTGTGACACTACACTGTGTCCATCACCCTGAAACATAGGTTCTTAAGTCTCATATGACCAGTGATTACGCTAGCTCACAGTGCCCTTCAAACCGAAACACAGTAATGTTTACACACTACTGCTTCACGGTAGAATAACTGGCCCTGGGTTGGTACCCACCTAGACGGAGTCCTGCATAGGAATCCTACCACAAGTATATAATTGTGGTAGATTAAAAATCAGGATGTATGTCGAACATTATATAAAAAGTAAATTCCTTCATAAATATGTGTCGTTCAACCTCATAAAACTGGAAGAGCTTTGTCTGTGAATATTTAAATAAAATATGCGAATAATTAAATTATCTTTGCATTATTTATAGACTACCAAATCAAGTTTTGGTTTAATTTGTAATATCACACATTATAGAATGACTTGATGTCCCACTGGCCGATTTTGATCGCGGTGACGTCGTTTAGTTCAGAACCAGAAATGGAGTGAGTATTAGCGCCATGTGGTGGCGGCACAGAGTAATCTACTACCACTACTCGTACCACTACTACTCTCTCAGAAATGAGAGGAGGCCTGTGCTCAGCAGTGGGACATTTATAGGCTGAAACTTTACTTTTACTACTCGTCCCCTGGGTAGCTTAAAAGTCGACAAAGAGAAAAATTTAAACCAGGAGATGATGGACTAGCCACCTGTAACATTTAAATAAATATACTAAAGTTGCCAACCCACCTGCCAAGCGTAGCGACTATGGCAGTATCTCCCCTGTAATCTTTGAGGGCAGCATAGATCTATGAATTTTTCAATTTATAGAGATAATAACACAATCATCATAAAATATATTCAATCTTTGTTTCATTTTAATGTCTCATATACTTCTGATGTTACAAAAATTGTAATGTCCGGAATAATGCTAGTTTTATAATATAAATGCGACTGTAACTCCCTCTCTGTCCCTCTGTCCGTTTGTTTCACGGCTCATCCGCTGAACCGATCGAAATTATACACAGGGATAGCTTGCAACCTGGAGACGGACTTAAGAGTTTTTACTCCGGAAAATCAAATAGTTCTTGATATTTGAAAAACCAATATCCACGCGGACGAAGTCGCGGGCACCAGCTAGTATAAAATATATTTAATCTATGTTACATTTTAAAGTCTCAAATACTTTCGGTTTTTCCCACTAACTTTTTGGTTGACTGGTAGAAAATGCCATATGGCATTAAGTCCGCTGTTTGTACAGTTAGTACAATAAAGTGTAAATAAATAAATAAAAAAAAACAATGTAAGTAAGTAAGTAAAACATTTATTTACGATTAAAAAACATACAGCACAAAATACAAACAAGAAATAAAATAAAAAAAAAGAAAACAAAAAAAAATGTCTTAGCCACTACGAAAAAAATTAATAAATATATACACACATATATATATATATATATACACACACACATACACACATATACCTATTACCAAAATATCTGTGCTGCAGCATATAATCGTAAAGTGGACCGAACTCAGTTAAAGCCGCGATGCTAACATCGCAGCACTGGTTTTCAGTTCGGCCCAGAACAGGAGGAAACTTGGACGACTCCATGTGCACCGCCATGCTAATCTGGCACAAAATAGTTTTTAATTTTGTAAGCTCCTATTGACAGCGTAGTTAAATAATAAAGCTACTTTGAAATTATGAGCACGAAAGTATAATCCCACTCCTTCCAAGTCATATATTAATTTATGATAATAAATAGTCAATCCCATAAACCTACCTTTATTGATAGTTAGCCACTATTTTTTTTTTTGTTCATCTAACAATAACAATTTGTATCTAATTCTAAACCCATTTACTGATTTTAAGTCACGCAAAGGAGGCGGGAGGTTATTCCAACACTTTGTGGCACTATATTTGAAACTACCTCTAAAAGCGGCTGAGCGGTTGAAGGGGTATGTTAGCTTGTTACCAGACGATCTGGTAAGATACATATTACTTTCGTCCTGGGCCCAACTCAGCTTATTGTAGAGGTATATAGGCTCTTTGGATTTTACTATTCCAAATAACAGGGTGGCGAAGTGTAGACGCCTGCGGAAGTCCATCTTTAAGATATTTGCGTTATTAAAGAAAGGGGTCACGTGTGTACGCGGTGGTACATTAAAACAGAACCGCGCGCAGGCATTCTGTACCCTTTGTATATTTTGTTTAGTCCGTACTAACAGACGTGACCCTATAAGGGAATCTGCGTAATTAAATTTGGAGAGAATGAGGGACTCGCAGAGGTTAATACGTAAAGCAACGCTTAAATAATCCCGAATTCGATACAGTACTTTTAGTCTGTAGAAGCAATTACGTGCAATATCTATAATATGCTTTT
The DNA here is from genome assembly GCA_019845155.1 of Luehdorfia chinensis. NCBI lineage: Eukaryota > Metazoa > Arthropoda > Insecta > Lepidoptera > Papilionidae > Luehdorfia > Luehdorfia chinensis. Next base: position 5,221,735 of record JAHVAK010000201.1, on the reverse strand, counting down.
CAAACCTAAGGTTCTCGTCCATCATCACTCCAAGATTCCTCGCTTCAGAGACTCTTTTAATTGTCTCATTATTTACAACGACAGCTGGACGTCTTGCACTAACCTTCCGTATTTGAGTAGGTGTTCCCAGAATCAAATACTTGGTTTTTTCGGATTTAAAACCAATGCGCTACGCTCAGACCATAAAGATATGCGCTCCAGATCAGAGTTCAACTTTACCAACGCTGTTCCTGTGTCGCAAGGCTTAAAAGAAATATACATCTGTAAGTCATCTGCGTACAAATGATACTTACAATGTTTTATATTGCTGATGATATCGGCGCTGTATATCATAAAAAGCAGTGGACCCAAAATAGACCCCTGCGGAACTCCCCGTTCGACAGGTCGAATCGCGGAAAAACTTTTATCGTTTTCATTTTGCTGCAGTTCGACTAGCTGAGAACGGTTCTTAAAATAGCTGTCGAACCATTTAACTGCGTTTGCACTTAATCCGTAAAATGATAATTTGGAAAGAAGTAAGGATACGTTAAGGGTTTCAAATGCGCGCGAGAAATCTAGCAGGGTCAGAATAGTGCTCTCTCCATTGGCTTGTGCCCCAAGAATGTCGTCTACTACGTCGATTAATGCAGTAGTAGTACTGCGCTGCTTTCTGAAGCCAGACTGAAGCATTGGAAGAATATTGTTTACCTCGAGATATTCGGTCAACTGATTGAATGCTGCCTTTTCTATTACCTTGGATAAGCACGGTAAAATGCTGATGGGCCGCAGATCTGATAGTGAAGTAGGATTACCACTTTTAGGAATAGGCTTCACAAGGGCTTGTTGCCAGACATCGGGGTAAATATTTGTCTCAAATGACTTATTAACAATATTATTATTAAAATGTACAATTCTAATGTGTTACTGCCAATTTCACGAACAAAATTCCCACAGCTGTGTCGCACTTATCGTTTCTTCGTAGAGTCGTTATGCTCGACGTGCGTATAGCTTTATTACTATGGTCTAATAACGAAATTCCTTCAACAGGCATGACAAACAACGAAGCGGACTACGAGCTCTGCTTCCGCGCGGAGAATGTGGCGCTACCACGTGGCGGGTACTTCGGTCTGTCGGCCGCCACTGGAGGCCTAGCCGACGACCACGACGTCATACATCTGCTGACCAGCTCACTGCATAGCACACAGCAACAAGGTAAGCTACGTGATATTGGTTCAGAATACCATTAACTCTTAAATTGGCAGATTCGATGGTTTTAATATTAACATAATAATTGTATTTTGTGGCTTTAAGGATCGGAAGTCTACTAAGAAAACTCTACCATATAAATTTATTCAAAAAGTAAATGCTTAACAAGTTGTAACTGGTGGTATATAGAAAAATATTGTGATATATTGTGGCGTGTGGTAGCGGCCCAAGAGAGTATATCACCCCATCACATTCCGCGGGTGTCGTAAAAGTCGACAGAGGGAAAATAAAAACCAGGAGATGGGCAGCAGCATCTTCTTGGAACATCAGAATAAATAAACTACGGTTGCCAACCCGCCTGCCAAGCGTGGCAACTATGGCAAAATCCCCCAAAATGAGATCTACAAACTTTTGTAGTAACTATTGGACTGCAGTAACAAAAAGGCACCTGACTCAGCATTATGCTGCAGCAGCGATGTCATAACTTCGGTGCCCTTTACCAGAAAAACACATGGCCAGTTATAAAACATTAAAAAAGAAAACAACTAGAAAAAAAGGGGAAATAGAGCATCTAAGAGTCCATATTAACTAACTGCTTAATGAATGTAGTCCGGAAAAAGACTTGTTGACCAACACCGGCGACAAACCGAATACTATCGGAAGCTATCGACTGCGCAGGAGAAATATAGCGCCACGAAAATTTTTGTTTTTTCGTAAATTGTGGCTTCGGCTAGGATTGGAACCATGTCGCCTCGGCGTAGAAGTCGGGTATTCAGACCACGCGGTCGTGAAACAGTAGTTTTAATCTGTATTTGTTTCTAGATTCAATGCAACCGAAGGCACTCACTTCATCTTTCTTCTTTAGACGCATTTATCAACAAAAACCCCAAGATGTAACAATTACTTCAAAAACGTCGCTGCTCGCCAGAGTAGAATAGCACCTACCTCATTTCTATCGAGGTGTCGTAAGAGACAACTTAGGCATTGTCAGTGATTTTTTTGACTCTTACCAAAATGACGGCGACGTGGTTCGCCACCTGTCACGTCTCGTTTCTCACGGGAGCGAAAAGTGGGCTACGTGAGTGGCTTCCGCCTACCCCTTTATAATGGGAAATTGGCATGACTTACAGTTTAAGTTCTCATGGAAAGTTTCATTGAAGTAGCCAATAATGGTTATTTTATTATTTATTAATTCGAAATGCTGTAAACTGTTTCACCATACTCATCATTTCCATAAAAAGTCCAATGTACCCTCATAGAATGCCAAAAAACACGGTCCTGTTTCCATCGACCTCCCGATCGAAGCAGTCAGCAAGCAGAAGATGCATCGCAAAACCGTGCAGTTCGTCGCTCCATAAAATGGGGGGGTCGCTTTACAATAGTACCTATAAGCAATTAAAATGTTACAAATTAATTTTATTGCAGGTGGTCAGCAAATCAGCAACGACGAGCAGCAGAAACTGTCGCAGGAATATCAAGAGTACCAGAAGAAATTAGAACAGCAGAAAGTCGACTACAGAAAGGAACATCCTGATGAGGTATGTTCATTTTTTAACTTAGTAAATACTGAATTTATAGGAACCCAGTTAGTTGTTATTACAAACATGACGACGGATACCGTCGCCTAGTGGTCGAATTTATTGGTTTTCGAGTCTGGTTGTGTTGTACATGTGAAATTTAAGTGTGTAAAACACACCCACGATACAGGAGAAAGCCTAATGTGGGCATTTTTTTATTTTTAAAATAATCGATGAACTATGTTTTATTATTTAAATATGGAAACAAATTTAAAATAATTTCTTAGCGGAACTTTGCCATCGAGTCTCCGAAAGGATCTAGTACAGCATATTTAAAATAGGATAGTTAACAAAAGTATACAAATATCCCTTTTTATCAGGAGGACCCTGGCCGATTTCGACCATGGCAACAACTTCTGAGTACTGTCGGAAGCTATCAACTGCGCAGGGGATATTATAGTGCCACAAGTGAACGTGCCAAACACAGAGGCACTGACTCACTCTACTAACCTATTCACGCTCGATGTAATACTCAAGCGATAACGACGACGGTAGGCTATACGCAGTGTTAGAAACACGTGGATATTCAGAACACAACATATTTTCACCCCATTTTATTTAAATATATATTTTTATTTTACAAACATTTCACCTGCTACGTTTTTCTCCCACTTCCCACCCAGGTTGACTGGCAGAGAATCCATCTAGGTATTAAGTCCGCCCATTGCATTCTTCAGATTAAGGTGTTACAAATAATGAATAAACTAGCTAACCCGTGTGAATATTTCGCACCGTATCGTGATGATTAACAGATGACGCCATCTACCTTCTTTAAAGAATGTAATCAACTCCAACCGACAGCTATCGTGCATGTTAGTTTAAAGTGTCTACAGATGGCGCTTTCTACAATTAAATTATTTAATTCAATCATTTTAATAAATTTTATTAAGGAAACCATTTATTTTAAGACATTTACTTATTTTTCATCATTAGAGGGATAAATAATCTTCAAAATGGCGTATCAAACATTAATTTTGTTACAGTATTAAGGGACATATTTCATACCGAAAAAAAAATACCTTTGTGAAATAATATATGTATATATTTTTTAGTTTTGGATCTTGATTACTTTCTTGACCTCATTGTATACTATGAATGCTTTGTAAGTGATAGTTAGAACACGTCGACACTAATATTGTTGTGATATTCAGAGTATAATAATAGTATAGTATAGTACACTTAGTAAATAAATATTAAGTAAAATAAATACCCAGGAACATGTCTCGTCGTTGAACTCTGTCATTAGCTTAAGAGTTTGTGAATGTCAGCAATATTATACTTATGTAAAATTAGCTGTTGAGTTTCCTAATAAATAAATAAATAGATAGATAAATAAATAAATAAACACAACCAGATCCCAAAATCTGAGCTTTTTTGCACATATGTTGGCACCGGCTGAGATTCGGGCCCAGAACAGCGTAGTAGTCAGCTACTCTGACCACAATTATATACACCACATATTATACTAACTAGAACAAATTAAATAAAACTAGTTTTCTCTTATGATACCTGCGGGACTATGACGTCACTGCACGGCAGCTCTTGTATCTAATATTTTTGTGTTCCTTGGCTTTCAGGTACGCGATAAAGACGGTGAATTTGACGACTGGTTCGAATCGGACGGACAACGCGAGCTGAGACAGATCTTCCAGGGTCAAGGTCAAATACACGACATTCTGCGGGATCTCAACAAGAAAGTCGATGAGGTGTGTATTTGATGGTGTTACTAACTAAAATTTCATCGATCATCAGATCAGATTGAAGACGCTTTAAGGAAAGGCCACGTCAAAAGTAGTATGGCGCACGTGAAAGTAGAAGAAGCGAAAGATAAGTATCAGTGGAAAGATGTGGTCTCTGTCTACCCCAATGGGAAAGAGGCGTGACTATCTATGTCATCATCATCATTTCAATAGTCCATCTATAGTCCTCTGCTGAACATAGGTCTCCCCCGTTTTGTAGCTCTCATTTTGGGGGCGATTATGCTATAGTTGCCACGCTTGGCTGGCGGATCGGCAACCGCAATTTATTCAGATTTTCCAGGAAGATGCTGCTGCCCATATTCTGGTTTTTATTTTCCCTCTGTCGACTTTTACGACACCCACAGGATGAGATGGATCACATCTATGTATGTATGTACTAACTTAAAAATGCCGACTACAATAATCTCAAACGACTAAAAACCAGAGAGCAAGACAGAAAGCAAGAGATTCCCGATTCAACTGTATTTTTTGTGATGTTACATCGAATCCGTGACTTTTAACCTTTTTTTTTGACATCCTTTGCGTGTTTAGTTCCCATTTCTATATTTTTAAACAAATTTTTGTATTGTTTACAGGTGATTGGCAAACAGATGAACTCACTGTCAATGTTGACAGCTGTTTACAGTCACTCGCAAGGTCAACCTATTCAGCAAGGACAGCCACCTATGCAGGTAACCATACTTTCTAAATTACATTTTAGTGAAATTTTTCTCTAAAACCAAAACCAGAATTCTCCGGTTTCGGTTTTGGAGACGGTCTATGCCATTAATAAAACTAGTGCCATTTAAACAGCACCGTTGCCACAGTGACTAAGGGCGTGACTTTTGCAATACGGATGGCGGGTTCTATTTTCGCACGAGACAAATATTTGTAGACTACGTACGGGTAGTTGTTCCTGATTTGGATGTTTATGCTTGCGAAATTTATATCTGTAAAATGCAGCTATGATTCAGGAGAAATCCTAGTGTGGAGTATCGTTTTATTTTAAACTTAAAACACCGGTGTTTACGCAGCACTGCTTGACGGCAAAATATCTGTAACTGTAAGGTTAGGGTACCTAGGTAAGTTCCTGCATAGAAATTCTACCACTTGTTTAAATGTCATAAATTTTTATGACTTGTTCATTCTTGTTTAGATGCCTGCTTTACCGATCGGCCGACAGGATTGGGATTCGCTCGTCGCTAACAACCAAATTATGACCAACACCATCGCAGAGCTCAAGTATGTTGTATTATCTTATTTTGGAAATTTATTTCTTAGTATTTCATAAGTGTTTTTTTTTTATTTTTATTCAAAAACAACGAAAATAAATGTCAAAAATGGTTTTTTGCCATTTCTTTTCCCGTAGCTGTAAATGTCAAGTGAGGGAAACGGCTGGAGCGTCTTGTACTTCGATAACTAATTGAAGTGTCGCTTGCACAGTCACTTCTACGCTCCGACTCCTCGGTTGGAATCTCTGCCTTAGCTAACATTTGTGCAAGAACGGAATTTATGAATTGGCAGATCTGATTGTGTTGCAATTGTCCACGTGTCTGACACTGAATCCTAGCTTATGTGGCACTTTAAAATATTCAGCACAGTAGATAGCTTCCGCCGGCATTCGGAAGTTAAAGAAAAATAATATTCGGAAGCACCGTGTGGTGGCGGGTTAAGAGAATCCACCACCCCATCTCATCCCGTGGGTGTCGTAAAAGTCGACAGAGGGAAATAAAAAACCAGGAGATGGGCAGCAGCATTTCCTGGAACATCTGAATAAATAAACTGCGGTTGCCAACCCGCCTGCAAAGCGTGACAACTATGACAGAATCCCCCCAAAATGAGAGCCACAGTCATGTGTCTTAGACCAAACCAAAAAAGCCTTCGCAATCCCATTTCTTTTAAATAATACAAGCAATACAGTTAACATTAATAATATTCCTGTTAACCACTCCAACAGCTTAATAACTTGTGCTAGGAGATGGTACACGACTATAGTCGAATGGCGGGCCCGGTCCTGCGACGTCATATTTCGCCGTTTAAATTGCACAATTGTTGTCTTTGACGAATTCAAGACTTTGCATAAACGCTGATTGCTAATTGTTTCTACTCGTGCTTCATATAAATTTCTATAAAATACCATAAGTGGCATATTATATGTACGAATATCATTGTTTTTTCTCGAACTCGGTAAAGGCAGTGGATCAGGTTCATGACCCTTTCCATTTATCAAAAGCATGTGAAGCTGTGAAACGTTTTACTTTACTTTATTTCAAAGTATTTAATTTGATTATTCACAGAGGATTCATCATCGACGTTTCTCGGAAGTCGGACTCATTGCTGGCAAGTGGTGGTGGCGGCGCTGCAGCCGGTGCTGCTGTGAACCCACAGTTCCTCAATGAAATGAGGGACAGTGTCAATCAGGTCAAGCAGACCGTAGCCAGTGTTGCCCAGAGGTATTGTCCTTAAAATATGTACTTAAAACATTAAAAAACATCACCATCTAGTCTTTATATATGTCAGTTTACTTGTATAAATTTAGAAAAAATAAAAAATAGCGTCCTGGCAACACTACTGTCAATTGTCGTAGTACTTTGAAAGTGTTAATTCTTCTGTATAGGATAGTGATTGTAAAAGTTGATTGGCTACAATAGGGGCGGGTCGCTAGTAAACAATAATGATACAATTTGTAGCGACATCACCACATGAATAAGCTCCATATCTTATATGTTCTGTATGGCGCTTTTAAAGTTTAGACGCTAACTTTATTTAAAGATTACTGCTAGGAGGAGACGTACTCCGCAGACCAGACCACGCTATTCCATGTCACATTATAATTTCCCTTGCAGGTTATCATCAGCGCCTCAAATTGCTGCCCAAGCAGCGTGTCCAAACATATCTTGTGTGAGCACGACTATGCTCCTAATGGTGGTTGCTGCACAGCTGGGTGTCATGTTCCTCTACACGTTATACAAGTACGTATAATTAGCGAATCAATTTTGACCTGTCTTTGAATTACTCGGTCAAAACTGTGCTAAATAATTGTTATCATATACATCCATACTTATGTTATATATGTTAAAGTAACCCTATCTGTCCCTCTGTCTGTTTGTTACCTTTTCGCGGTTCAACAGTTGGACGATCTTGACAAAAATTGGCACAGTGACTTGCATCCTGGACACGGACATAGGATACTTTGTTATCCCGAAAAATGAAATCGTTCCCACGGAATATTTAAATAAACCTATATCCAAGCGGACTAAGTTTCAGGGATCAGCTAGTATCAAATAAGTCATTAAATGTCATTATAAGTGTAGTAAAACATGATAGCCAACTGATTTATTTTTACAGTTGACATAATTTTGAATAAGTATGAAATATTATGCTACATCATCCTCCTTAAATAGCAATATGAATAACAGACTCAGTAATTATTTCGAAACAAATATAAACTTAATAATTACACATTCTAAATAGCAATGTTTATTATATTAGGTAACAGATATAATTCTATTTAATTGTTATTTTTTTATGGAATAATTATTAGTTTTTGAATTTCTTCTTTTCGCGAATTTTTCGCCACCCTTTCTGGTCGTGGTTCAAAACTTTTAGAATTTTCTTCTACCGATCGCGAACTAGAATCCGATGCATCTGTGCGTTGTCCAGAGAAACCTTGCTCCAACGGCGCCAAGAAGCGTTGTATTTGACCTTGGTTCGAATTTTATCAGGTGTCTATGATTCGTTCGCAACACTTCCCGCATTGTCACTCACAAAGCAGGAGCGTGGTTGTGGGGCAGAACCAATTATATGCGCCGCACAAAGCAACTTCGCTTCGCTGCTGATTTCGGATTATGTTTTTTTTTTTATTGTATTAAGTGACGAAACGAGCAAAACATTCACCTGATGGTAACTGCAACGTCCGCCCACAACAAATGCTGTGGTACCCACAATATTTCTGTGTGACACCACACATTGTCCGTCACCCTGAGACATCAGTTCTTAAGTCTCACATGCCCAGTGCTTGCGCTAGCTCATAGTGCCCTTCAAACCGAAACTCAGTAATGCTTGAACACTACTGCTTCACGGCAGAATAACTGGCCCTGGGGTAGTACCTACCTAGAGGGATTCCTGCATAGGAATCCTACCACCTGCAAATGTTCTTATAGTCACGGTATCCGTCATGTAGTAAAACAAAATGATAGCCAAATGACAACTGCTTTATGTTGCATGCATAAGTTCTTTAGTCTCATATAATTCTTACTTATATCTCGCTATCAGTGCCGTTCAAACCAAAATTAAGCAATGTTTGCACACTACTGCTTCACGGCAGAATAACTGGCCCTGGGGTGGTACCTGCCTAGACGGACGGATCCTGCATAGGAATCCTACCAAAAGTGCTACAATGAGTAAATCATATATTTAATATTATAGTTACTAAATAATGCAAATGCAGACTACTTTCATATGGACATTTATAATCCATATGAATGTGTAAAAAGAGAAGTTGCTATGAACATAACACTGAACAGAACAGAAAAGAACTCTTAGCTCCAAACCATTCTCACATGTCACCATTGAGAATGGTTTGGAGCTAAGAGTCTGCCACGCTGCTGCCTGTGCAATGTGGCCTTCACATGTCCACGAAATATTTTTATAAGCCCCGCGACCGCCCAGCCCCTAAAAACTAAGACATATAACATTTAAATGAAGACGATTTAAATAGAATTGGTGATGGAAAAAAAACATTTAATTGATATTTGTTTTTTTTTACAGAGAGAGAAAAGAAGCGCAAGCGAAAAAGTTCTTCTAAGGCGTTTGTGAAAATAACGTTGTTGAATTCACACTACTTGTAAAATGTGTGCAGAACTGCCAAAATCTATGTACACAATTACTAAAATTAATATAAATGTTGTTGAAATAAATATAAGTCACAAAATGTCAGTACATCTAAAACTGAAATTTAGAAAACAACATGTAGTACTTAATTTTTTTTTATTTTCACGCAGATGTGTTAACGACTGTTATTCAGTCTACAATATTAAATCTCGATATTCTATCTGTTTCAATGCACAAATATAGCAAATAATAGAATAATCAGAATAACATAAATAAACTTGCAAACACGTTGTATAATTTATGGCCACCATGTTATATCTAAGTTAAGGTTGAAAGAAATTGTTGAAGTTATGGTTGTTTTTATAGTATTTTACTTATTGTTCAAAACTCAATTAATAGATTTAGTTTTTTTTATCATTATCAGTGTTTAAATTTATATATATTATAATATATATGTAATCAAACAAAAATAGGAGTATCTATTAAATATATGAGTAATGTGAATTTAACATTTGAACTTATTTTTTTACCAATGTGTGTGAATATGTGAGCAAGTGAAATTATATAATTTCTGTACATAATATTTATATTTTTTTCTCTCTAGTAAATTTTACTATTTGTGATGTGGTTTTTTTTTTGCTAATCCAAAACGAAAACTTGACTGTATTTAAAATTACATCATCAGATTTTATTCATAGCATTTGTACAAAATGTGTTATTGGTTAAATTTTTAATTACATAAAGTTTTTTTAACGTGAAATATTCTTTAATTTGTGGTGTTTTTTTATCTAAGTAAAACATTGACCATATTGTCTTTAAAAAAGAATACTATAAATGCTATTAACATAACTAATAGTTCCTGTTAACCACACTAACTAAGCTTAAAAGCTTGTGCTAGGAGATGGTTCACGACAATAGTCGAATGGATCGCTCGATCCTACGATATCATGTTTCGCAGCCCGTACCCTAAACCATTAGGCTATTGCCGTTATATATATTGCCTAATTGTAGTGTATGGCGGTGTATTCTGATAATTAAATAATTTTGGATCTAAACGATTACCAAATTAATTATTATAATAATGTTTAGTACCCTATTTTGCCGTCCAGTGGCTGCGTCACCATATCTTGTCCCGCAAGTGTTCAAATCGTGACTGGACTAGGTAAAACTCTACGAACATTATTTTCCTAGTGTTTTTAGGTAAAGTTTCGTAGCTAGTTCAAAGCCTAAACCAAAAATTAGCCTGATCGGTAACGAAAACTGCATATCCAATCCGCGTGGCAAGCGTGACCACCTTACGTCAAGCTTTATGGATGGCGCTAAACTTTCGATTACGCTGAAACAGTAAGCGCTGTTCACACGCCGTAACCTAGTGTACGTTTGTATCGCATCACAAGACAACAAATACAAATAAAACCGACCAAGTGCGTGTCAGACCACGCACAGTGAAGGGTTCCGTAGTGAGGAATAACGTGTAACTCAAAAACTACACATTTTTAATTTAACTTTTTTATTTAAGCCAATAGTTGGTTAGATATGGTCTTCTAAAGTCGTAAAAAGTGTGTTCTCTTGCACATGCACAACACAGACAGATCCGACAACAATTTGTGTTTTGCACAATTCTCTGTTACATCAAATATTATCACGTCGCTTTCTTCGCGCGCTCTCGAAAGCTCAGCATGGTTTCGTAGGTTCTAAATCTACTATCACAAATTTGGTTAGCTTCGTTACAGCCTTCTGTGTATTCCCGTCTACAAGTGGATGAGGTTTATACAGATTTCTCGATGGCCATCGATAAGGTTAATCACAAATTGTCGGATGCAAAATCTTCCTTTGGTCTGGGTGGATCGCTGTTATCGTGGCTCTCATCATATTAAGTTGACAGATGTTCATGTGTAGCTATTAAGGGTCACTCTTCCTGGTTATACAGTGTTAAGTCGGGTGTTCCTCGGAGATCCATCCTGAGACCTCTCTTATTCAATATTTTCATAAATGATATCATTAACTGCTTACTTAATTCTAAGTGTTCAATTTTCGCAGATGACTTGTAAATTGTAAAAGAGATTTTAAAAGAAGATGACGCTTAATCTTTGCAGGAAGATATTGATAGAATTACTGATTGGTGCAAATTAAATGGCATGGATGTCTCAATCCCTTCAAATGATTTTTTATTAGCTTTACACGTAAACGCACTGCAATTGAAGGCAAATATATGATTAACAATTGCCCGCTTCAGATACATGAATCCGTCCGCGATTACTATACATTTTAGACTAAATTACAGATTAATGAGCATATTGAAAACATTTTAACATTGAAGGGCCAATAGCCTAATGGTTTAGGGAACGGACTGCGAAACTTGACGGCGCAGGCAATGACGGCAAGTCTGCTATTCGAATATTGTCTAGCACCAAACCCTAGCACAAGCTTTTAAGTTTATTTGGAGTGGTTAACAGGTTTATTATTAATGTTAATAGCAATATTAGTATTCATTTAAAAAAAATCCAGATGAGCGCGTAAAATTCTGGGATTTTTGTTTAGAAATGCTAAGCCATTTACGTCTTAAAACTTAAAAAATGTTGTTACGCTAGTTACAAGCAAATTAGAATAAGGCACGGTAGTATCTAGGTACATAAAGTTCGGTTAGAATTTTATACCATTGGACAAGATAAAAACATATCTCTTGTCTTAAAACAGATAGACGTAAACTAAATGCAAGTTATTCTTACACAAGCTCATAAACGGACTAGTTAACTCAAGGCAGTTGAGTCAAATATCCTTCCAAGTTCTCTCCCGTATACCGCGATATCCCATTTTACTGTTCACTCACCGAATCACCAGAACTAAGTTCGGTAAATTATACAAAGATTTTATAGATAGAGATAAGTCCATTTATTTGTTTAGCGAGAATTAGTACAATTGAAAGTTAGGTTAGTCAAGCCACTTGACTCTTCACTGGGATAGGTCAGGCGCTAGATAAGTTATTATGTTATTTTACCACTCCGGCATTTTTTACAGGCAATGTGAACAAGATAATTTTGCTTACATTTAAATTGCTCAAATATTCGTAATACTGACTATTAGTACTTAGGTACCTACTAACTACTGCCTAAAATACTATACATAGAAACACTTACATTTTCATTAATTTTAGATGGATGGCAATGGAAAAAATAAACTTTCTAGTGCACAGAATCCAAAAAGAAAGCTGGAATAGGAAGTATCTCTGAAAAAGAATATAAGTTCTATCGAAAAGTTTATCCTTCGACCCGATCTTCGGACGAACGACGAGACGCAATAAAACCAAGATATTCCTACATCAGAACTGGTTACAGTCTTTGTCATCGGTAGTGGAAGAACCTCTTTGTACCGTAGCGTCGCTTGAGAATATAGGTACTTCAAGAAGATGTTATGATGCCAGAGTTATTGATTGCACCCGGGCATTACATTTTTTTTTTTTGGCTTGTTTTTTTTTTGATAAAGTGACAAAAAAAGTCGAGCAAAACGCTCACCTGATGGTAAGTGTAACATCTGCCCATAACGAATGCAGTGTCACCCATATCATTACGGAGTGGCACCACACTACGCTCGTCACCGGGTGAATAGCCAACCCTGACAATATTATATATTCATGTAATTCTACAATATTGTAAATTCATTAATTCCTACCTCAAGAAACACGTTGTTGGAATGTAATGTCGTGGTAATAAGTGTTGGAAATGAAAACTGGAAAACCAGTTAACTGAGTTATAATCAGGTGCTACTTTGCGGAAATCCATTTAATTCACATGAATGAATCACAATGAATCACAATAGCATGCACAAGCAAACTAACACGGCCCCCAGAAACCCAAGCCACTTCAACAATACTACTAGGCAAAGTACATCTATTGCAATTAATATAGCCTCGATTTGAGGTGAAGCACGTGTCGTGTTCTCAACTTCAGTGGTCTATATTGCCTAGTAGTAGTGTTGTAGTATGGAAGGTTTTTAACGGCGGCGGTTTTCAGTGGCGGTGTCAGTTGCGCACACTATTGTAGTTGCTTTTACATGCTTTTGTAGAAGGGCGGGCGGTGCTCTTTTAAAACTAGATAATGTACACCATTTTATATTTTACATGCGGATCTTAGCAAATTAACTTTCTTTCCCTATTAGACTGGTAAACTAGCTGAGCCATTCATCGACATCCTTATTTTAATATAAGCAAATAAATAGATTTTTTTCTTGATTTAAAATGATAACTGAATGCTATTACGACTTCTACAAAAAAGGGGGACTGTAACCTTTTCGAAGTTATGTACATTGGTTTAAAACCATTTCCATTATTAACAAAGTATCAAAGACACGAAATATCTAAAAGATTAAATTAATATATTTAACACAAAAGTTCCAAAATAGTGATACAATCACAATTACCCAAACCGATTCTATGACGGCGAAAAGCTACATTAATTGCTGGACACACAGATACAAAGCTGCCGCTGCTCCAAAAAACGAAAATCAACACCACCCAAACACTACAGAAGTCGCGTACATGTTTATAAATACCTGTTGACGATATATAACGACAAATACGAGGGAGATAAGGCTGAATGAGATGTTTACGTTTGTCTTTCCTGTTTAAAAAGTGAAACTGTAAACAACTAAACGTCAAAGTCTATCCTTCACTCCTCCGGTCGTGTAGTTTCTAAATCCAATAAAAATTTGATAAAATATGCTTTTACCACTTCGTAAATGTTATCATGTGATTAAAGCGTGTATCTTTTTAGTATTAATTGTTACAATTCTTACATTGTTTGAACAATGGCGTGGCGGGAAAAGAACAGCGCGCGCCCAAGACTTGGAGTTAGTTCAAGATGAATTTGAAAAACAAATTTTGGAAGATGAAGCACGAATCATTCCAGGTCTTGGTGAAGGTGGAGTAGCAGCGCATTTAGTTGGGGAAGCAAAGCGTCTTGGGGAGGAATCTGAGAAAGCGCTAGCTATCAACGTTTATTTAAGCGATCGTATCGCGTATAACAGAACTTTAAAAGGTAAGTTTTTATTGAACTTACGTTACACAAGAGAATCCTGTTATATCGGTATCACTGGTATGGAAATTAGTCATTCATATATGACCTCTCATGAGCAGCAATAACATTATTAATTACAATAAATGCTAGTGTTATAATTATTTTTCTATTAAAATTAATTAAATAGTTTCTTCTGAAGAGTATTAACAAAAGTATTAACAAAAGTTAAAAATTATGCTTTTATTGAAATTAAAAAATGTGCATGTAAAAGGTTAATTTCCTTTTTGAAAATATTTTTGTCCTAGAAGAAGCTAAAATTCAATATGTTTCAATATGCTAGTTTATTTAACTTCCATTCACGTTTAGTAGTATTATTCTGTTTTTATTTTAAATATTTGTATATCACCTGATTGTCACTGGTGATAGGATGGTTCTATGATAAATCTAGCTCTTAGATTTTTTTGATTGTGATTATCATTCTCCATATTGAATTAAGTTTTATTTATGTGTAATGAAAGCCAAAATTTATTTTGAGGTAAGTATAAATTGCATGAGGTAATAATGCATTGGAAATAAAACTATTATATGTACTAATATAATATGTACATTACATGATAATTATAATGTAAAAACATTATAATGTGGTACTGTAAAATTATTTCTTAGTTGCCAATAATGAACAATGTGCTTATCAGAAATTATATGTTTCTGTAATCTTTTAACTACTATAGGTATCACTTTGTAATTAAAAAATTATTGAAAACCCTATTACTTTATATTGACTTTGGACTAGCTCACCAGCTAATATACAACCAATACCTGATTGTCAATGTTTGTATTTGTGTGTGCATGCAAGTTAGATTGTGAATGTGTTAGTAATTCTGTGTATGTGTGTCATGAAAGATCTAAGAGTAACATGAAAATCACATGCCGGTTAATTAAGAACACTTATTTTGCACTTGCTCACTTTAATAGAAATGTGATAATTTTATACTACTTTGTTTCAGCTCAAATTGACCATAACAAAATAAAAAATAAAACTGATAAAATAAAACAATGTAGCTGTTGCCTGATGTCTGGCAGATTTGAATCTACAGTAAAATAAATGTAGTTTTTTTAATAAAAAAAAAATATTTCAATATACCAATAAAATATTTTGCGTCTTGCGTCCCTAAATAAAATTCACAAATCGTGTTGCCAAATAATGACACAAAATCATTATTTTAAGCGATGACAAAAATGGTTCGGCTTTTGTCTTCGGTTAATAATTAATTGAAAACAGTGGAATCTATTGATCTAGTAATAATTGGTTAAGTCACTTCGATAATCATGTAAAATGCTTAGTTTTCAACAAGTTACTTATTTGTGCAATGTAATTTAAAAATGTAATTTAAATTTAAACAAACATTATAATTTTAGCCCTTTATTTCCTCCAAACTATAATTCCTGTCAACCTATAATTATTTATGAATGTAACATTATAATTTGAGCTGTACATTTTTTATTACCCCATGTGTACATTACCCCCATGGCCTAGCAAAATAGATGTTTCACATCACTGGTTTTTTCTTTTGAGATCAATATGAACTGGTGGTAGGATTCCTATGCAGGAATCCATCTAGATAGGCAACACCCCAGGGCCAGTTATGGGTTATCACTGGTGGTAGGATTTCTATGCAGGAATCCGTCTAGGTAGGTACCACCCCGGGGCCAGTTATTCGGCCGTGAAGCAGTAGTGTGCAAGCATTACTGTGTTTCGGTTTGAGGGGCACTGTGAGTTTGAGGTTGACTGGGCATTTGAGTCTTAAGAACTGATGTCTCAGGGTGATGGGCGCAGTGTGGTTTCACACAGAAATATTCTGGGTGACACAGCATTTGTTGTGGGCGGACGTTGCACTTACCATCAGGTGAACGTTTTGCTCGTTTCGTCACTCTATACAATAAAAAAAAACTTCTTTTAATATATTTACTATCAGATCTCATCTTCTGATTCTTCTTCTGGCATCTGACTCGAAGGACCAACTTATGTATTGTGCAATGCCTTTGGGGCTGCCTAAAAATTATATGATGTTGTTGAAAATCCTTTTATTTCAGAGCATGCTCCGCCTTCTCTTACTTTTATTATGTATCCATATGGAGCCATGACAGTAAATTTATTTCTGCAGATCATCGCAACTCAGCATGTTCTCGTGTGCTCTACGACGCGGAACTGCCATCGGCTTCAGTAATTATAATCTTCCACAACGAACCTTATTCGGTCGTGGTCCGGACCATATGGAGCGTGGTAAATAGTGCGCGTCGGGACCAGCCCTGGTACCGACGCGCCAACTACGTCGACAGGGCTAGTGGAACAACTATGAATCTAGGTAAGTTGTTTATAAAACGATTTCGCTAATGATTTCTTATATTTACGCGAATATTACATACGAGTATTTAATAAAACTAAGTTTACGGATTTTATCGCGTTGAATCTTGACAATATATAACCCGACGTTAGGACATCTGCCAGGTTTGTCTTCACGGGATCAAGGGTGCTGTAAAGCGCTCGAAACGTCGGGTTATAAATAGTCAAATAATAAAAGTGTTTTCGCTAGTTCAAAAAAACTTGTAACATAGTTGTAATTTGGTGAAAAGTGTAGAACTTATACGGGTAGAGCTATATTGCAGCAAGATAATGTCTGTAGCAAAATTTACTTACAACAACAAGCTAGCATTTCTCCCTATCATCTAAAATACCCAGTTATTTTAGAGTAGACATATGTGATATTATTATTTCGCCATACGTGCAACGTACAGCAGAGTCTACATGCGTGACAAACCCAAACATGGTGATAAACTCAAATTTATCGTAGAACTGAAGACCAACTGCAGTTAATCTAAAAATTAACAAGTATCGTTTAAAAAACTTTTATATACCACGTTTTTAAAACGGGCTAGTATGAAGGTAGTTTTTAATCAATTGCAATATAATACCTAAGTTCCTAACAGATAAAGAGACAGACAGACAATAAAGCGAGTTAATAATGAATTGTCATCCAATACGCAATAAGCTGTCTTTGAAGTTTCTAGTCTCTAACTCGTCGGGAAGTTAGTTGAAAATTAGTTACTAAATTTGAGCCGAACAGGTTGAGAAAACGAGTTACTAAAAATGTGGTAAATAACCCCACTAAGATATATTTAATTAGTTTTGATAAATACTGGTGGTTTTAAACAAAAATGTTCTGGGTGCCACAGCATTTGTTGTGGGCAGACGTTGTACTCACCACCAGGTGGACATTTTGCTCGTCCCGTCACTTTATCCAATAAAAAAGAAACCTTTGGTCGGATATTAATGAAATATTTCTGTCATTTCTCTTACACTTTCACGGCAAACGCGAAATAACGAGGCGGTGTTGCGGACTAAGTTATGTCTTACACTGTATATCTATCTGTCATAGGGTACCCAGGTCAAGATCCAACCTCGCCGTTCGTTTATTTAAAGGAAATCATACTTGTTGACGATAATTCGACGCTACCGGAACTGAAGGGCAAGCTTAGCCACTACATCCGAACCCGTCTTCCGCCGGACCTCATACGCATATTGAGATTGCCCGATCGGTATGTAATTGTTTTTAATTCTTACTACTTTACTAGAGAGTTTGTATGTTTGGACGCTCTAATCTCAAATTTGTTTACGATTTGAAAAATTATTTTGCATTGGACAGCCTGTATATTGAGGAAGGTTCTAAACTATAAACCTCCATGCTATGGCCTAAGGGTACCGAACCCAGAGAAACAAACATTATTGAGAAGGACCGAACTGTAAATGCTCAGGTCATCGTAGGTACCATGTCGTAGTCATGTAGTCAGCTTATTTTACACGGGTGAAACTGCGGGGCACAGCTAGCTACTTTATATACAATTCGGTTGTCGCAGTGGCTAAGCGATTGGATTCTGCGCTATATACAAATTTAAATGGCGGGTTTGATTCCCGCACGGGATAAATACTTTTATAACCTATAGATAGCTGTTCCGAATCTATTTGTAAACTCACCCACGATGCAAAAGAAATCCTAGTGTGAGGCATAGTTTTTTCAGAAAATAAATAAAAATATGTCCCTCGACGACATACGTCCCTTCACATTCACTTAACGATTCTTTTTTGAATCCGTGCTAGCCACTTCTTTTTTTTCTGCTGCCGTAGGTGCCGCGTCGTAAATCCTGGGTTCGAATCCCACTGGAAGCCAGTATTTGTATATCACATAAATTATTGGTTTACCTCTCTGGATATAATATGCGTGTTCCCCAAGGCCCTGCATCAATAATTTCTGCAGCCTTATTGGATAAGCGTTAAATTTGATATAGTGAGGTGAGACCGAGTGAGTGCCTTAATGTTTGGGGCGCTATATCGTGCGCAGTTGGCAACTACCGACAGTGGTCAACAGTTGTTGGTTCAGCAGGAGCACTTCGTCAAATTTGTTTTTATCAAATGTCAGATATTTTGATAAAATCTCCACAATAGCTTCATTATTTTATTATTTAAACCCGAATTATTAATGTAACTAAATAATTTCGTATTTATTTGGGTTTTGACATCGGGCCGCGTGGTGGCGGCTCGTTAAAAGAATACTACCACTCCATCTCATCCAATGGATCTCGTAAAAGGCGAGTAAGGAATTATACTGCACTGTGCACCCAACATCGCATGGTGGCGATGTTGGGTGCACAGTGTATTATATTGTTTTGGTGAAACGTGGATTGTGGCAGTCATCTGTTTTTGCAGTGAGTGCCCAGTCTCTGACTACCCCTTATGGGATACAGTCGTGATCTTATGTATGTATGTATGTTGACATCGTCAATCAGCTCGTAGAATTTGTTATAACAGTTGTTCCGATATTGACTTAATTTTACAATGACATGAAACCCAGGATGGGTTTAACACAAGCCAGACTAGCAGGAAGTCGCAACGCAACTGCTGATGTTCTGGTCTTCTTAGACGCACATTGCGAAGGTAGCGAAGACTGGCTCAGACCGATACTTCAGCGTATTAAGGACAACGGGACAGCGGTGGTCACTCCAATTATTGATATGCTGGAATCGGATACATTGGAGTATCAGCCTGGGAATGAGGATTTCGAGGTGACGAGAAGATGACACTTGCGTAGAAATTTACATAAAAAACCATGAAATTATGCTTACTAATGTGAGGTTTAGTTTCCATTTCAATCGTAATGGGGGTATAGTTCAATGAAATCCACAAAATTTACGACTTAAAGGTGATTTCATTGTTTTTTTTTTTCAAAAATCATAGGCATCACAGTAAAATTCAATATCTTGTTTAACCTCAAGTCATTCATTCATAAAACTATTTTAGTAATAATGTTGCGACTTAATAGTATAATTTTGTTTACATAGTTCACACCGAAATCTTCTTTAACCGCTTTAGAGTATTCGTCTTTAATATACGTTTATTATGCTTCTAAATCATTATAATTATATTATAAAAATAAGAGACACAACGAGACAATGTAATTCCAAATAGACTTCCCCATCGTGTTTATTTTTCTATATAGCGTTGGTCTTACAAGAGCACGGCTGGCTGGCGCTAGGTACGCCGTGGGCGATGTCCTTGTGTTTCTGGACGCTCACTGTGAAGGTCAACCGGACTGGCTGCGTCCAATGTTGCAGCGGATCAAGGATTCCCCACACAGCGTAGTTGTGCCTATCATCGACGTCATCGAATCCGGCAATTTCTACTATAGTGTCCAGGACCCGGAGGCGTTTCAGGTGCGGGCCTGGGTTTGGGCGGTTGTATCAACTATTTCTTCGATTCTATCGGATAAGTTCCCATAATAATCATCGAAAAAAACATCGCTATGAAACCTTACCTAACCGTAAATGTCTCCAATCCGTAGAGAATGAGCGTGGTGACCTATGTTCTATACATGCTCTGCAGACTGTGACATGTTAATAGTGTTCGCTATAAGACCCGTATAAACGGGCACTGTTACCATATTTCACTAACCAGTCGCATATTCCCATTTGTCACATTTTATTTATACAACAAAAAAAGTTTAAGTACAATCAATGATTGTCTTAACTATCTTGATATTTAATTAAGCGTTTAAATTCCTAGCAACTAGGGCTACCCTTCATTGTTATAACGAAGTTATTATAAGAGTGATAAAAAACGTATCGTAAAATGGTAATTTTAAAATTTGCTGATAAAATGTAAAAGGAATAGTTGCTACAATTTTCTCTTAAATACTACTCAATGTTGTCTGTTTGTTATAATTCACGTTTTCCCCAGCATTCCCTTGCTTGCTTGTCTCGTGTCGTGTCACGTGCCGCACTGCTTTGTTTTTCTTGAATTGTTTTCGGTTCGGCTTCCGTTGGTTTTATTTCGTTGTTTTTGTGTGGGGCTGGATGTTTGTGCTTGTAATTTTTTTTTACACAATAGTTTGTATCCTGCACAATACTCCTGTATATTTATTGCATTTTATATTCGCTGTCCATTAAAATAAAAAATATATTGGTATCAGTGAAGAGAAATGAAATCTGGGTAGAATTTAACGGGACCTATCGTGACAATATTTTAAACTAAAATGTATTTTTGAAATAAAACTTAATCTTACGTCTTTTGTCTCCCCGTGGATTGAATCACGTAATATATAATTTAGGTAAACACATGTGCATTTCAGTGGGCAAATGTTCGTTATGAAGTTCGAACAGGATGTTTTACAAATAAGTACGAGTACAATAAAACAATAGACAGGCTCATTATGTTGTCAATATTTAAAATGTAACTAACAAATATATTTAATTAAATACAAGTATAGAACATATCTATTATATTAAAACTTAATAATGCGGCTTGCACAGTGAAAGGTTACACTTGTTTTTGAATAAATCGTAGGTAACATACAACTGAATAGTATATTTTCAAACTGATCTGTTATACTGCGATGGAATAACGTCAGTCGATTTGAATACTATGATATGAAGATGGCGAGATGCTTCCACAGGCAGGGCCTCATGCGTGCTCGGATGACGGGAGCCAGAGCAGCAAGAGGGGATGTCCTCATATTCTTAGACGCCCACTGCGAAACCGGAGCTGATTGGCTACGACCTCTTCTTCAAAGGATCAGGCACAAAAGGGATGCGGTATTGACTCCCCTGATCGATGTAGTGGACCAGACGACTTTCCAGCTGGATGCTGCTGAGCATTTTCAGGTTTAAGGAGTTTAATTCTGCCGGAAAATGCTTGTGTCATGTCTTTTGTGTACAGCGTTTCTCAAACTTTTCCAGAACAACCTTTATTAATTAGAATTTTCTCAGAATTTCATCTCTGTAGTGGTACAATTTTTAATAGTTCCTATCCTACAGTACAAGTTCGTATTTTACAATCTTAAGAGTTAAGCTTGACAGATAGAGAAGTGATATTTAAAGAACAATGTTATGTTAAGTTGAATTAAATTACTAGAAATTGATACAATTTTAAAATCCTATTCCACATATTTTTATAGAAATTAAAATATTAACTATAATTTCAATGTGAAATCCAAATACATTTAATATTTTTTTTATAAATTGTGTGTAATGGTTGGGAAACGCTGACCGTAATGCTTAATGTACTCGTATTAAGAAAAAAATATATGACATGCTTGTAGTAATAAAAATAACAACAAAATGGAATTAATTATGTTTTGTAACGGTGATGGCATTGTTAACGACTTTGATTCTGACCGCCGTTGGAGTACACGCAACGGTGCGATATGATTGCTTTCGTTTTTACGCCGATAGCTTATATTTCGGTAAACATATTTACTGATAATTTTTTTTATTGGATAAAGTGATGAAACGCAAATTTCTGTGTGATAACACACTGTGGCCATCACCTTGAGACATAAGTTCTTAAGGCTTATATGCCCAGTGATTACGCTAGCTCACAGTGCCCTTCAAACCGAAACACAATAATGATTGCACACTACTGCTTCACGGCAGAATAACTGCCCTGGGGTGGTACCTACCTAGACGGATTCCTGCATAGGAGTCCTACCACTAGTAAAACTATCAGACAGTGGAACATTTATAGAAACAGTTACCTTTATATGATTTATAATTGTTATTTTATTCAATCTGATGACTTAGAGTCCCTACGCATAGTATCCGTACATTTTCAATTGGAATGCCAACGTTGCAAGTACTAATAAGTTTTGTAAAACGAAGTCTACTTTTCTATAATTTACTTGGGCAGTCGACTCTATTCACAGTTTTTATTGACAAACGTATGCACAGTGTATAATAGCTAAGCACACAATGGGCTAGATTTATATGACGTCATCGTGCTATAATTCGACCAATTACATTAAATGACTGTATGAAAATAACGAATCGACTATTGTTATACTTGGTTGATCTTTACAAACTATTGCATTTTCAGTATATTTTTCAACGATAATTTTGCATATTATTTTATTGTCAATTTTGTGTTTAATGTTACCCACGCAACTCCAAATTTCAATGAATTCGAATTGTTGATAATTATTACAGCTCAGGGGCTAGGCGGTTCGATCCCGGTGCCTGCACCACTAAAATTGTTAATTGCAATTTTAAGTGCTGATTTACCACGTGCATGTCTGACTCGTTAAAAGAATACTACCACTCCATCTCATCCAGTGGATCTCGTAAAAGGCGAGTAAGGAATTAAACTGCACTGTGCACCCAACAGCGCATGGTGGCGATAGGCTCACCACCTATCACACCAAGTGCATTATATTGTTTTGGTGAAACGTGGATTGTGGCAGTCATCTGTCTTTGCAGTGAGTGCCCAGTCTCTGACTACCCATTATGGGATTCAGTAGTGATCTTATGTATGTATGTCTGAGAAATATAAAATATTTCGAAGACATCGCGTTCTTTATAGAATACTGACCTACGAGAGCTTGAGTCAAAGTTGAGTTTTGTATAGGGACAGGTAATTTTAGCGTCAGAATTGATGTCTAATTTTTTTACTCAATTACATATTTATCGTATTTGCCAATAAGCCAGACCAGACCAGACCAGACCTCGATTGCAAGACATTTCATGGCGATTTCCCAGAAATATACTATTTTGAATTAAGCCTATATTCTATTAAGCATGCGTCATGGGCAGTCCGCCAACCCGCATTGGAGCAGCGTGGCAGATTCTTCCTAGCGACGGCTTGTACGGTATTGCGGAAAGTCGATGGTTCCAGGTGCCTCAAAGCCGAGTCTTGTGGCAATCTTTGAGGGAAACCTGTGTTCAGCAGTGGACTTGTTATAGGCTGAAATGATGATGATTATATGATCTGGTAATGGAACATTATTAAACAAAGAGCGGGCTATTTTTTAAACACAGTCACTATAGTCTACCTGATGGCTTACCATCCCTTAGGATAGCTGCGGTCCTAATATTTCTACATCCCTTCTCAATGAAGTTGGTGCAACCCTAATGACTCCATGATAGTATTCGGGATTGATTCCTTTTGCTAGTGTTATGTGAGAGCTTCTATCTCCGGCCGAGATAGTTAAACTCCTCGTTGCACTTCTGTTCTCCACTGTCCTCATTCAACAATAATTAAGTATCTACTAGGCCACCGTCTCAGAAAGCATCACTTTACAGGCGTGATTACGGAACGTTTCCCTTTTCCTATCGAATCTGAGACATCATTCATTTCATATCGCAACCATCGGTATGACAATAGTTTACTTTGAATCAATTTAACACGTCCGTCACCAATTAAAGCCGATTTTTCGTCGCTTAAAATCGTAACCAATCTTTTTACCGGGTGGTGGCGGCATGACATAAGCTGCCTTCATATCTCATCTCGTGAGTGCCGTAAGGAGAATGGCGTAACAACTGTGTAGAAAATTACCAGATTGAAAATACACATACTAGTGACGGGCAAGGGCGTCAAAGTCGCGAGCTGTCTGGTTCTGGGATGACCAATCCGCGCAAAGTCGTGATGGATGGATGGCGCGGACTACTCATTAGTATTGAATGATTAGGGTTCCTTACACGTAGACGTGTGATGGCTGTCGGCGAGCATTTGAAACTGTAAACTGTTCGAAAGTAATAAAAATAAAGGAAAATATTACTTCTTTCTACTATTTATATGCACTGTAGTATTAAAACTTATCATAGCAGCTACTAATTATTGTATTGTAGTTTAACACGATCGCTACTAACATAAATTTTGCTTACATTGTACGAGTATTTTGTACTTTGCGCTCTATTTCTTGCACTTAATTTGGACAATTTAATGTGTAATTCATATTTTATAATTTTAAAATGATGCTGATAACTTCGCCAATAGCTTTATTCTATTTTTGATAATAAATTTAATACAAAACAACATTAATATTTTAAGATACCTACCATTAATGGATTTTAAGACGTTATGTACTCGTAATTTTTGCGGCATATTAACAACTAACACTGCAAATCGTATAGTGCTTACTGCACCTGTAATTCTCATCGTTTCAGCCTTTTACAAGTCCACTGCTGAACATAAGCCTCCCCCATAGATAGCCACAAAAGCTTTGTAGCTCTCATGGAGGGATTTTGCCATAGTTGCCACGCTTGGCAGGCGGCTTGGCAACTGCCCTTTATTTATTCAGATGTTCCAGGAAGATGCTGCTGGCCATCTCCTGGTTATAATTTTCCCTGTGTCGACTTTTACGATACCCACGGGATGAGATGGGATGGAAGATTCTCTTAGGCCGCCACCACACTTCTACTTTTTCAAAAATTTTATAACACAATCAGTGGCCTACCATGTGGTATCGTTGATATTGGCGTAAGATAATTTACTGACCCACCACGTCCTATGGGTGTCGTAATATTTGACAGAGAGAAAAATTAATTAATAATTTTTCTCTCTGTCAAATTAATTAATAATTTTGCTATGTTTCGCTAAGTTATGATGGAAGTCTATGTTCAGCAAAGAACTTGTGATGTAATTATTGTAATGAATGAATGTAAAATAAGTGATCTTTGCATAACACTTCAAGCTTGGTGCACTTTGTGTTCGAAGTTTCCGTGCATCAAATTCTATTGTTTCGTAGTTCGATTGTTATAAATTATTTCTATTGATCATTGGAAGCTATTTCATAATGCTGTGTAAACTGTACTGCAGGTGGGAGGGTTTACCTTTATGGGACACTTCACGTGGATAGAGGTGCCGGAACGAGAGAAGAAACGTCGAGGTTCCGACATTGCTCCCACATGGCAAGTACTGTTTATTCTACGTTATTATTCTTTTCTATTTTCCTTAGCTTATTAAGTATGGCAGATAATATCTTGAATTTATGTTACCAACGCACAAATAACCAACCCACAAACGTTACTTACCACTTTGGATTGTTTATTCGTTATATATAATGATGGGTTCTGTGATTGTCATCTCGTCGCACTGAGAGTCTTGTATTCGAACTCAAATCCAAATTGTAAGCTTTTGTTTTGCATCGCATAATGAAAGTCGATAATAACTTCGTGTAGACGGAAACGACGGTGTTGTGAAATGCTAAATTAGTCATGAATTTTAATTGTTCACACTGTATTGCAAGAAATTACTAGAAACAAAGCCACGTATAACACCCGAACTTGAACGTCATCCATAATTGTCTTTGCTGTTTTAAATAGCTAAGAATATTTTTCACCATTTGATGCATGCTTTCTTCAAAAATTTAACTAGTGTAATCTTCTAATGTCCAATATTGAAAAACATTGTTTCGTTAACTTTATATATAAATGTAAAGCAGTTGAATTATTAAATAAAAAATATATCAATGGAAAATTGTTGTTAGTGTATACGTACGTACATGTAGTCACGCCTGTTTTCCAATGAGGTAGGCAGAGACATCTTTCCACTTGATACAGTTCTGACACACATTCGCTTCATTAGTGTGTTCATACAAGCTTTTTTTTTATTGGATAAAGTGATGAAACGAGCAAAACATTCACCTGATGGTAAGGGCAACGTCTGCCCATAACAAATGCTGTGTCATCCAGAACATTTCTGTGTGACACCACACTGTGCCCATCACCCTGAGACATAAGTACTTAAGTCTCATAACACCAGTGATTACGCTAGCTCACAGTGCCCTTCAAACCGAAACACAGTAATGTTTGCACACTACTGCTTCACGGCAGAATAACTGACCCTGGGAAGGTACCTACCTAGACGGATTCCTGCATAGGAATCCTACCACCAGTTGCGGTTATTTTTACCTTCCCTTTCTTTTAAAACAACTTCTATTTGATCGTGATACGTTCGCCTATGCCAACTTAAGGGCTGGCCCGCTCAATCTCGTCACATAAATCAATTTCGTCGATCTTCTTTCATCCATCCTCTTTACGTGTCCAAACTATCTAAGCACCTTTCTGTAAATCACCATTTCAATACGTATTTTGTCTTAACATCAGTTCCCGTATCCCTCAGGTCACCCACAATGGCTGGTGGATTGTTCGCGATGAACCGCGCGTACTATTGGGAGCTCGGCGCGTACGACGAACAGATGGCGGGCTGGGGCGGGGAGAATCTCGAAATGTCCTTCCGTATATGGCAATGTACGTTGTTATTTTGTCTTTTAACAATATGAAGTCTTCACGGCTTTGTCAGGAGTTGGGTCGCGGCAGTCGTGCAGCCAGGACGATTTTATAATAAGGTTAAGTGACGAAACGCAGAATGTGTTCACCTGGTGGTAAGTGCCATGCCTGCCATCACCTAGCATGCCTGCCAGGCATCACCCAGTGCCCTGGAAGGTTCTGAGCAGCAACGCGATGCGCTATTTAACATGAGACATCGTTTCTTAAGTCTCGAATACCCTGTAATTACTCTATCTTCAGTTCCCTTCAAATTCGCACACAGGAGAAAGTGACGAGGCGAGCAAAGCGTTCACCTGATGGTAAGTGCAACGTTTGCCCATAACAGATGCTGTGTTACTCAGAATATTTCTGTGTAGCACCACACTGCGCCCGTCACCCTGAGACATAAGTTCTTAAGCCTCATTTGCCCAGTGATTACGCTAGCTCACAGTGCCTTTCAGACGGAAACACAGTAATGTTTGCACACTACTGCATCACGGCAGAACAACTGGCCCTTGGGTGGTACCTACCTAGACGGATTCCTGCATAGGAATCCTAACACCAGTAACTAATTTCCTGCAAGTGCGAAAAGTGAGCTACATCTATATATATATTTTCGGTGATGTAATTGCTGTTAGCCTTCTCGGCTTTTACAGCTTCATCGGACACTAACTACATCTATATGGCCTCTGTATAGCCTCTGCCTAACTGTTATAGGGGAAAAGGCATGACTGTATGTATGTATTTATTCAGCCATCTGGCTCACCTCGAGACGGTTTTCTTAGTCTTCTCTTACAATAGTGGAATCTATGAAGAACGCGTATTTACTCCAATCGTATGTTGCAGGTGGAGGAACGCTGGAGACGATACCGTGTTCGCGTGTAGGCCACGTATTCCGCAGCTTCCATCCGTACGGGCTACCGGCGCACACAGACACACACGGTTAGTATGAAGATCTTTTGACGCCTTCTTGTTTACCATTTACGAAGCTTCTATATCCATCCGTCTGTTAATTGTCTACTTGACATAGGCTATTCTATCGTATCCATATTATTATCTCATCCTTTATTTTGTCTAGATCTAAACTTATACTTCCCTCATAGATAAATTGTGTCAATTTCCAGTCTAGATCGGCTTCCCGTATACAAAATATGTTCAAGTCTAGAAGTTTAGTGTTTTTATGTGTTCATTATCTTGTTCTGGTCAGTGATTTTGATCTTATGACATGTAATATATTTTTATAAGCAAACACTAATGTTACCTATATCTGAGTTAAATAAATTATGTTTTTGTACCAGGAATTAACACAGCACGCATGGCGGAGGTGTGGATGGATGATTATGCGGAGCTTTTCTATTTACATCGACCAGACCTTCGCGTATGTATAGCAAACACGGGTATTCTCTGTTTTAAAAAATCGATTATGTCGTTATCGGCCAGAAGCGTCCGGATCGACGAATTGGTATCTAACTTCCTTGTGTATTCATTTTTATGGAAGAACATGAGACGAGTTAATTGTTAATCGCATAGGATCGACATGCGGATCTTAGCAAATTAACATTCATTTCCTTCACGAGTAAATTGTTCAAGTGATGGCAAGATTAACGCTCCGTAAAATGCTATGTAACCCATATCACTCAAAATATTTTTTTTTTCTATTTAAAATGTGCTACTGACGTCATCTGGTAATTACAATGATTTTTAAATTTAGGAACGCCGATGCATTTACAGTCCAGAGATAAAGATCAGCTGGGCTTCTTACTGGTTCTTAGGACTGAGACCTTTTCCTTTCGAGTCAGAGCTGAAGTAAAGAGAAAATAGATGTCTCATCTTAACTCACTCTCTCACCGATTAATCTTTATTTTATTCCTTAACTTTTATGGTATTAAACTATTGAATAAAACATTGAAAAATGTTGGTACCAGCAAAAAACCCTACGGCTTACATTTAATATTTCACAGAATAACCCCAAGATCGGCGACGTGACACACCGTAGAATACTGCGCGAGAAGCTTCAGTGCAAGAGCTTCCAGTGGTATTTAGACCACGTTTACAAGGAGAAGTTTGTGCCCGTACGCGACGTGTTTGGATTCGGGAGGTGAGTCGTACCAAATAGCCCACACCTAAATTGTTGGCCTCCTAGATCTGGTTCCATATCTTGACATGTATTTCGACTACTGAATGTGTTGTGTAATGTACTTTGAATACTTGCATGCTGATCACACGATTGTTTCAGATTTGCGAATCCGTCGAGCGGTCTCTGCCTGGACACGCTGCAGAGAGAAGGAGAGGCGACGCCGCTGGGCGTGTACCCGTGCCACGAGACGCTGCAGGCCACACAGTACCTGTCACTGTCCATGACCGGCGAGCTGCGTGATGAGGAAAAGTGCGCAGAGTTGCAGTATACTAGGTAGCAATTACTTCGTTCACCATTCACCACGGCCTTTGAAGGACCAATTCTAATCATATAATATACAAAACTTTACAATTCAGGCGAAATCCACATGAAGAGGGCGCAGGGGAAGGCCGACACGTGCTGATGGTGACATGCCACGACAAAGATCGTTCACAGGTAGTTTTTTTTTTAAATAAAAGTCGTTCAGATAATTTAACATGTACCGTTAAATTTTCCTGTGCGAGAATCGAACCCGCGACTCGTAGCGCAGAAGCTTTTTGCTTAGCCACTTGGCTTACTGAGCCGAGCAAATGTACTAGACAATTCTAGAACTTCTTGAACATGTCACTGACTGGACTCATTCTTCACAAATAACTTAGCTTGCTTAATTATTGTAGTCGTACATGACCAAAGTTTAGTTTACTACCTTTTGTAGTGTACAGTGACTAACCACGGTTGTTTTACCCACCACTACTAAAACCATGCCCGGTGTCCTACCACCAGGAATTGATGGAGTTTATCTTGCAGAAATGGCGCTACATCAGTACTAAGCAGCTACAACACGTCGAGTCGCAATTATGTCTGGAGGCTGGAGCGCATCCCGGATCGGATGTAACGGCGAGGACCTGTCGACGGGATGCAGCAGCTCAGCGCTGGCTCATCGATTACAGTGAGGACAACGACTTCCGAGCCTCAAGTGAGTGTTCTGTGGCGTTATCTTATCACCAATAGTTAACCAGTATAAATTATAAAGCCCTGTATACAGAGTCACCAGTTTTGCTGTTCCTGCATTATCTGATGTAACGCTTATACAATAAGATCGGAAGAAGTATCGCAGGATCGGAAACAAGATGCAGTGTCAAAGAGCCAGTCTCTTAATCACAATACAGTCCTGCCAGCGGCCGTGGTACCAGTCTGGCGCCTTATACGCTGCTGCCCCTTACCGGTCCGTATTTAAGGGTGTGGCGTTAAAAGCGATGATATTTTCCAGGCATTTCTCTCAGTCGACTCTTGCGATACCCGTGGGATGAGACGGAGGATGAGATTTTAGACAACGGCACTGCACAACTTTTTTATTTTTTAAAACGGTTACATTTTGTTGCAGATGATGTAGTACCTAGTGAACAGGAATTAAGATTGCAACGTTTAAGAGGACAGCGGTAAGTTTTTTTTTTATTAAGTGCGTGCATATGCGAGTTAGCTTGTGTGCATGATTGCGAATGCGCATGTGGGCGAGTGTGCGTCCGTTAATGGTTGCGAGTGTGCGTGCGTGCATGGTTGCGAGTGTGCATGTGTGCGCGTGTGCGTGCGTGCATTATTGCGAGTGGGTATGTGTGCTTGTGTGCGTGCGTGCATGGTTGCCAGTGTGCATGTGGCGAGTGTCCGTGCGTGTACGTGTGCTAGTATGCGTGAGTGCATGTGTGCTAGGATGAGTGCGTGCATGTGTGCTAGTATGCGTGCGTACATGTGTCCTAGTATCCGTGCGTGCATTGTGCGAGTGTGCATGTGTGTTAGTATTGTAGTAGAATTTGTTTGTGTATACTATTTTCAGCTCAACGATATATTATTCTAATTCGTTTGAAGCGTATAAAATTAACCTATCTTCCCGGCCGAATTCGACCATGGTGGCAATATTTTTAATTAATAACCAGAAGAAGCAACATTATAGCGTGGAATAATTACATTTATTTTAGCCGGATATCTCGCTCATTACTCTCATACGAAGCTGATACCGAAGAAAAAGAAACACGAAGAGCTCACCGCAAAGCGAAGCGACACGGCAAGAAATCTAAGAAGAGAAGCAAAAAGAAGCATACGAAGAACAAATTCATACTTACCCTCGTACGTACGACGATGAACAACTCCGAAGAGCACTTGGAGGCCGACATTCATTGCAAGCATCGGAAACTTTACCCGAACAATACGTTCGTGAGGGATCTGGTGACGATCCTCAACAATAATAATATTAAGGTGAGTTCTATTGCTGTTGGGATTTCTATGCATGAGTTAATTTAAGTATGTACCACCGCAGTGCCTAAGCAGTAGTGTAAAAGCGTTGACTGTGTTCAGGCTTGAAAGGCACTGTAGCTTGCTGTAGTTAAAAGGCATAAGAGGCTAAATAACTGACGGCTCAAGGTGACTTTGTACTTCAAATCCTCCCAGTTTAGAACATAATTGTGTGTGAACTATTCACGGGCTGGTGGCTGATGCACTGCTAAGAGGTCATCGTACCTTGCATAATCGCAGTTACTTTGAATCCAAGTCAAAGCCAATATTTGTGCGCAAGTTGTTGGTTTTGGTTTTGGATGCATTGTAGTTTGATTCTGGCAACTTATCCTTCAGCCTCATGTACCCCAGGCCGATTTTCGACAGCGGCCACAACTTCCAAATACTATGGGAAGCCGTCAACTGTGCAGGCGATATTATAGTTCTCCCAGTTTACGTGTAAACACAGACACTCACTCATCCTACCCTACCGGCGCCCGAGGTAGACAAGGATTCAGTGTCAAAGACTCGTGGAAAATCACTACACAACTAGACCCCAAAACCAACAATTTATGCTTTGCACATATGTTGGCTCCGGCAGAAATTCGAACTCAAGATCTCCGCAAGAACAGAAGTTCGATGCTCCAACCGACTACGCTACGCGGACGTCAGTCCAGGCGTCATATTGGATACTATAATGTAAATATAAGTCCCAACTTCTATGTTCAGGAGTTGACAGTCCAATGACGTGATGGGAAACTGTCCTCGTTCTAGGTGATAAACAATGGCCGGGTCTTCGAGCGGAACAAAGTGACAGACCTAGGCAAGGGTCAGAAGGTGGAGAAGATGCTGAAGAAAATGGAACTTCGACAGACCAAGGAGGACGCGAAAACATCAAGAACTGCAATGACTCCGGCGACTTTGTTATCGCCACCGCAAGATCAAGCCAGACAAGCACCACTCATGCAGGTATAGCTAAGACTGATTTACTAAAACAAAAAAAGTTAGAACTTTCCCCATAACAGAAGTTCGATAAATCAGTTATTTATGTTTTTATAACAGGTTGCGAAACAACCCTGGCGTGGTTCTAAAAAACTCAGACCAGGTAGGCTTGATCCAGAAAGCCAGCCGATATTGGAAGCCATGGGCACCCTCAACGTGGATGACATGACCGGTTTAAATCCTCCCCCATCAAAAGCGGTGGCGCAAAACAAGATCATTGTCGAAGACTTTGTGGAAGTGAAATCATTGCCGGATAGCACTGAACCTCCGCAGGTACTATTTTATGAAATTCGTCGTCGATGTCGTATGACACTTCCGCAGTGTGGTGTCACGCAGAAATGTTCTGAATTTCACAGCATTTTTTATGAGCAGACGTTGCAATTACGATGGTAAATGCAACGTCTGCACATAACAAATGCTGTGTAATCCAGAACCTGATGAACGTTTCGCTCGTTTCGTCACATTTTCCAACTAAAATTTTTAAACTTTTATGGGGTAACTCTACAGAATCTATTAGAGCATTTAGGGCACAAAAAAAGTGTTTACGCGCAATCTACGGCATGGGCTATTTGGACAGTTGTAAATCTAAATTTATATCCAGTAATATTTTTCCTCTTCCATGTTTATATATGTTTGAAATATGTGTTTTTGTACAAAATAATTTAAATTTATTTCAAAATGTAAGAAATGTTAGAAGTCAATATAAACACACCCTTCATGTACCAAATCAGAGATTGACAGTTTATCAGAAAAATGTTTATTGTATGGCCATTAAAATTTATAACCGTTTACCTGATATTTTCAAGAATAAAAAAAATCGACAATTCAAAAATGACGTAAAGAAATTTTTTTTAAGCAAATGTTATTATGATATTGGTGAATTTTTAAATGACAATAATATGTAATTAATTAATTATTATTATTTATGAGTTTAATGAATTATGAATGTAACTAAATGCCTGATTATAATTTATGAATGTTATATTATAAATGGACATGTAAATGATCAACAATTAATTCTATATTTATTTTATATTTGCACACTTTTTATTCAAGTAAGAGCATGCTGGAATGTTAAAATTTTATAATACCTTTTTTTAAGTACCATGTCTCTGGCAAATAAATCATTTTGAATTGAATTGAATTGAATTGAAAAAAAAATAGAAACCTTGGTCCATTTGACAACAATCACTTCACATAGTAGTATATAATATTCAATAGTATATAGAAGTAAGGCGTAGGTGCTCCGAAGGACCATGGTGAAATGATTCATTGAGAACAATTCTGTATCCGAGTCTCGTCCCTGACCATTCGAAACGTAGCAGCGTTGTGCTGCTATTTTGTGCTGGCGTTCGGTGTTGTGGTCCTTCCTAGGCCGAACCGACCTGCGTGACTAACACGTCACTACAGTTATCTAAATTTATTGTTGACAAGTTCTATCCATCTCGTGAAAAAGTTGCCAATCCTTCTTTGTCGTAGTCACTCAGGCCAGATGCATTTCATTCGATATATATTATCTATACAGTTAAAATATAAAAAGATAGAAAAATTAAATATAGTAATGATGTAATGTATCTATATTATTAATTTCCAGCGTAATGTTAAAAAGCACAAACGTCGCCGCAGACGCACAACCCACGCTCCGCAGTTCGAAGCTGACGATATCGAAGACTCGCCCCTCGTCGATTTCAAGCCTAGGTAACTTAAAAGTTTATTTTGTTGTCATCTAAATAACATTCTTTATATATCGTAAGACGATTCTTATCGTATATAAGGGATATGTATTTGGGATTAAAATAATCCATGATCATCATGAGCAGCTGGTCCAGAGTATGATTCCAATGGCCTAATGTCAACACTGCTTAATGGAATACAAAAGCACACATTCCAATACAAAATAGATAACGCTCGGAGGATGGTTCTGATAGCAGACGTTCCCAGTTCCAAAAACTTTCTATCTAGCAAAAGATACTATATGCCGTCGAAGATTTGAAAAAAGCTATTCATCGCTCAAAATTCTGTTGGTTTTGTTTGGCTCAGAATTTTTTCCTGTTTATCTTTTGTTTTCTCATCTATTGCTCACTTCTGTCTTCACTGAGAACCAGCGTCAGGATGTGTTGTTTGACTTCAGTTTGTGACATAAAGTTGAGTTGTACAAATTATGTACCAAAATAGTCTCCTACAAAATTATTTTAAGCTGTGCCCCGCGGTTTCACTCGCGTAAAAAAGCAGACTCCGATCGATTATATACATATATATACTTCCCTATTTTAATCAAATTTTGGGGTTTAAATTTTTTTTCGCGGAACACTAATTATTTTGTTAAAACCTAAGTTATCCGCCATAATATCAACTATTTGCCGTTTCGGAGATTAGCCGGAACTAACAGACACACCGAAAGACAGATAAAAACATTACAAATAGATTTTTTGGTATAAGTACCGTATATACTTTCATAAGCATTGAGTAAAAAGCTGTTATTTTGTCATTACAAACAGACACTTAAATTTTATTTACTTGTATAGATTTTTTTCTGGTTTAAAAGAAAAGTCATAATATGTTTGTATCTATTCTAATTGTGTTTATATAAAAATAAAAATCTTCTTTCTAAGTATGATGTGCTCTTGACCTATTTTCGACCACATTGACAACTGCCGAATATTGTCGGAAGTTATCAACTATGTAGGAGAATATTATAGCGCCACAGGTATACGCGCAAACACAGAGGCACTCAATCATTCCATCCTACTCGTACCCGATGTAAGCTCATGCGATAAGATTGGAGGTAGGCTAAGATGCAGTGTCAAAGACGACAACCAAACCCGAAAACCAATAATATGTGTTTTTGCACAAATGTTGACTCCGGCTAGGGATTCGGACCCAGGACCCGCAACATAGTAGTCATGGTACTCTAACCACTAAACCACGTGGTCTTCACTTCCTTCTAAATAAGGCAATCATGTAAGGCTAGCATAAGGTTAGGTCACATGCAATGTGATTGGTAAATATGAGTGTTTGTTTTGCAGGGCGTCTCTACAGCAATGGGAAGACGATACTGAAAAAGACGATAAAGTTGGATCTGGAGAGGATAGGGACGACGTCATGTTGATAAGTGTGGAAAGTGGAAATCATTCACCATCGTCATACGGTAAGTGGAAAAATAAAATGAAGTTCTGATCGTCGATGCATTAATGCTTAAATTCAAATGTGGTCTTCGGCGTGTCCATTGTGTCTCAATCGTTAAGTTTATCTTGGTTACATCATCATGCCTGTCATAACGTTAAAGGTACGCTTTAGCTGACGATTGATTGCCGATAGGTGTCCGCTATAGTAGAATAGGTGTCGTAAGACGCGACTAAGGTATTGTATGGACAGCTTTTAGTCGTGCAGAATAACACCATAATATGCAATGCTTTCACTATACTGCTCGTGGGGGCGCAATGGGTTGTATGAATTTCTTGTCTCGTTTCGTTTCCCGCCGGGGCTAAAAGTAAGCTTCGGGTGTGGTCTCTGCCTACACCTTATGGGGAAATGCGTGACTGTATGTATGTATTTTTCAGGATTGTCTGGTCCGCACCCGCACGGCCCCCCCGCAGTGCTGGTGCAGCGGCTGCAGCGCGCGCGCCCGCACGCACGCACACACGCACGCACACACGCACCAGCGGACGCACACGCACACGCACGCGCTGACTATCCGTCGCACGTCAGTATTTTTTTATTGGTAATCTACTGCAGCAACTCGTGAACCTTCTTAAACATTTCATGGAGAGTACCCGCAACCGACGAGCTTGTATGAAAACACTAATGAAAGTAGAAGGAGCGAAAGATGTGTGTCAGGATCATAGCAAATGGAAAGATGTTGTCTCTGCCTACGCCAATGGGAAAGAGGCGTGACTCTATGTATGTACACGGTCACACTGAGAATTTTGGAAAGTCATGGCTTTAAAGAAGCCATATGTAAAAGAGTTGGATTATAAGAGATAACTATGAATTTACCAGAGTTATATGGAATAATGTTACGGATTGTAGGTGTCTGAGATTATGAGATGAGATATAATTAGAACCGCGTCACCACAGTTTTAAATTTTATGGAAGTGATCTAGGTTTCGCATTACAATTGTTAATTGCAATTTTAAAATAGTTAGTAGCAATCATAAGTACTTGACGTTGAAGGAAAACATCGTAGATAAGAATCAATTGTGTGAAATAGTGTGAAGTGAAATTTCAAATTATTCGGACGCCGGGAAGTGAGTGAAAATTTAATTAAAAGATTTTATGGCATTGTGAGTTACATACACTCATGCACACAGTTGAAATTGATAAAAGCGTAATGATTTCTTATATTTACGTGAATATTACACATTTAATAGAACGAATTTTACGGATTTTATCGCGTTTAATTTTTAAACTATTTATAACCCGACGTTTTGTAGTGAAGTCTTGCAGTGGTATGCTTGGTTTTTGATTTAATTTTATTAATTATAGGATCCGAAGTCAGTGTTAGTACTTAACCATCTTCTTTATTGAAATTAAGATGTTTTTTTTAATTTCAATAGTCTCGCAAATCATGCTTGGTAGGAATCGGCGTTCTTTTGCAAGGATTTGTCTATCAAATCTGAGGATTGGGATGATCCAGATCATGGTCACAGACTACAGACTTCTTAGAGCGTCGATACTTCACATCAGATATATATGTTCTTTAACGCGGGTTTTTATGGATCTGTTTGCCCTATGTAAGAGAGACCACGTTCACAATGCAGCTTGTATACTCCTGCATCTTGTAGAGGGATATTACACTTTACAGATGGTAAAAACTGACTTTTTTCTTCGGCGGCTTGAAGAATGTTCTTATCGAAGCCCGCTTTAAGATATATCCAATCTTGTCGGTGACTCCTCTAACATAAGGTAGAACAGCAGATATACGCTCGATGGTGGCCAGTTTCACTCGTTCACTGCGACGCAGGCGCGGAACCCGCAGCTTGTTGTCGTGCAATACTTGCTTGACATGCTGAAGCTCGGCGGCCAGGTATTTCCTGTCACAGATCCCTTGTGCTCTCTGAAAGAAAGATTTTCCTTCGATAGCTAACTGTGATGGATGTTGGTGAGAATCGTCACGTATAAGCACCTGTCAGTATGGGCCTTTTTTCTATACACAGTGTGACTCAAGGTGTTATTAGGATTCCATATTATTAAAACAACAAGAAAAGCTAGAGTTATTTGTCTGTAACTCTGTTGTGAACTGTATTGTAGAATTTATGGAGCTGAGGTGGCATAAAAATGCAGTTATTTTATCGGATTAACTATGACATCAGGACATCTGTCACCTCAGTCCTCCCTGACCACAGAAACTGTAAAGCGCTCAAAACGTCGGCCTATAAATAGTTTAAAAATGAAAGGCGATAAAATCCTTACAATTCGTTTTGCTGAATGATAAAAGCGTGTTAAAAATAGCGCGTACAATTTACAATTTAGTACAGTTGACAGAAGGGAAACTTATATACAGGGTCATTCGTAATGTCCTATACATCCCGGCAGGCTGGGCTTAGGGACAATGCGTATATGCCCAAAAAAATATAAGTGAGAGAGAGCCTCGTAGCGTGATACCTGTAGGAGATATGTCGACATTGCTTAAAACTCGTAGGTGACTACCCTGTTATACAACTGATCGAGGTAATGAACTCATAAATTTAATTGGGCGTTTTTCCATTGAACAGCCATCGAAAGAACTCGCAGGTACTAGGATAACATGAAGCTTAAGGAAATCTGTTGCGAAGTAAATCTGTTAGTATGACGCCGTAGTAGGGCAACAAAAATTAATCAGCAGCATCTCCTGGAACATCTGAATAAATAAACTGCGGTTGCCAACCCGCCTGCCAAGCGTGGCAACTATGGCAAAATCCCCCCAAAACAAAAATATTACTCGCTGTAAAATAACTGCTCAGTATACATAATAAACAATTGTTAAGTTAATCGATAAATATTAATTAGAAATGAGAGAAACGCTGCACTCAAAGTCGACCTTGAAATTTTACTCTCACTGCGCCCAAAGACATTTCACTTCAAAAATAATTTAACGATAGGAGAAGACCGCCCAATCCGCATTAGAAAACGAAGGCCTCCCAGTTCGAAAAATCTCACGGGAATAAAAGAAGCCAGCTGCTTAGCAGTGTCACACTTAAAGACTTACTTTTTTACCCAAACATTTTTGACACTTTGAACATGTATCTAAACAACCGTGGTTTATTTTCGGTGTCCATAGAAATCTGTAACCACAAAACCTCGCTCATTGCACTCTCAGGGCCTCGATAAGTCGCCGGTGAAGCTGGTGATGAAGAGCAACCTCACGTTTAATCTTGATGATGAGTTCTTCAACTGGAGACGGAATGCCGATGATGTCGTGTAAGTTTTCTTTTAAATAAGCATTCAACTTCCATCATTTAAACCATCTCTAAAGATCTTAAGGCCGTGTGGCAGCGGAAGAAAATCTGCCACAGTCTCGTGGGAACCGCAAGAGTAGAGGGAAGTGCCTGGTTAATCTCATGGCTTCCGATAGGTGGTTGAATAACTATATCGAAAAAAGCCAGACCTACAATAAACAGATCCTTCACGGGCAGCGTCTGAGGTGCGATGCGTCTGCAAAGCGTGGTGATTATGGCAAATCCTCCACTTTCGGGAGGGACCTATGTCCAGCACTGGACTATTAACAGAAGAAGAAGAACGCTCTTTAGAATTACCTAGTATTGATTTGAACAAAATATTCAGCAGCTGCCTCTAAAAAGTTTGTTGCCGGACATAGGCCTTTACAAAGGTGAGAGGATTCACCGTAACTACCACGCTAGGGAGACGAACCTTGCACCTTGAATACTTCTATCCATCGCTGATCTAGATAATTGAGGTATGAAATATTTGGTTGGTAGATGGTTACACCGCCATCTTCCGGATGTGACGAGATTATTCTGGCATTATTCGACTTTTACAACACCCCTATGATGAGATATACTGCTAGCTTATTTTATGTTGCTATCATACGCTAAATAAATAGACATTTTTGGATAAAATAGAATTAATGGTGCCCTGTTGTGGCGGCTTAAGAGAATCTACCACCCCATTTTATCCCGCGAGTGTCGTTAAAGTCGACAGAGGGAAAATTAAAACCAGGAGATGGACAGCAGCATTTTCCTGGAACATCTCAATAAATAAACTGCGGTTACCAACCTGTCCGCCAAACGTGGCAACTATGGAAATACCCCCCCAAATGAGGGCTACAAACTTTTGTGAATCTATAAGGGGGGGGGGGCTATGTTCAATAGTGGACTAGTTAGTTAGTACAGGCTGAAATGATGATGATGGATGCAAAATTAATGGTAGGTTTCGTGCCACATCCCACAGAAGTTATTCTGCTTTGTATGTATGGAAAGAGAGATGATCTAATGATACTGATTTATCGTCTGCACAACGAAAAAATTTATTATCTTAACGAGCGATTGATTTGTTCGCCTTAACGTATGTATATATAGAATATATAAGCATATAAATTTAATGTCTGGGATGGTAAAGTAGCGACATAATTTTCAAAATTTTTTTTGTTACAGTAATTTACTTGGCGAGCTGGGGATACCAGTGAACACGTCGCGTAGTGTACCGTCCAGCCAAAACTGGAGGAAGCCAATACGAATCGGCAGTGATTACCCAATTGCTAGCAACATTATAGCCCAGCCATCAGGGACGAATGGAACAGGAGAGGATGAGTCAGGCACCTCCGAGAGTGCCAGCAAAGAGACCTAATGTTGTTTTATTTGTTGCTTAGCATTTGTTAAGTTTGTTATGGCAGATGCCACGGTACCTTCTATATCATTACACTTAAAGGTGTGCTGGGCGAACAAAATTCTATGTTGCTACTCTCAGCATAAAAAAATAAAGATCTATGTGTCTGTATACAGCTCTTTTGAACCAAAATAGGCTTACTTACTAAATAGCCATGTTTATATTTAATTCAGTACATAACATGAAATAGATTTTTTTTTTGAAATTACGATTACAAGATTTAAAATTGACAAAAAAATTATATGCCAACGTAAAAATAATTTCATTGTTATTTAGTTCCCCCATTGGTATTTAAATTTTCGTGTAACGAATTAAAAAAATATTTTTCTGTTTGATTGTTGTCATGGTTACGATGGCATTAATGTTTCTAAGCAAAATAGCGCCACACTCGTAAGTTGCTTTGTCCCGGACGAAAATTATAGATATTCTGAGTAGCTCATTAGACTTAGCATGCACAGAATTTTATTCGCCGAGATACCCGTTTTCGGCTATATGTGGATCTCAATGTACTATCTATCCGTTATCCAAACTGTTGCCATGTTGGTCGTTGAAATTTATATGGAATCTGAGGTGACATCGGAGGTATGCTAATACAGTGTCAGAGACACGGACGGATAATGTGGTCGACAAGTTGTTTGATAACCAATTCCAGATAAGGGATAGATAGGTTACAGGGAAAGGCTGTCGTTGTTAATGGCCATTCCCTATGTCTGTAAGTTACTATAAAATAGCAAAAAGTCCTCGCTGCGCAAAGGTTTAATGTTTTTTTACAACTAAACAATCCATCTAGAGTATTTTTCTTAGAATCGACTCAGTAGTTTTCGAGATTTTACCACATTAAAACTCATACTCTACCCATTATAGATAGATATACATGTAGATTCCTATATATAGATTTAGGATAATTTAAAATTGAATATCATATTGGCGTCTGAATATGAAATAGAGTACACTTCTTATGATAAAACCTAATGCGGCAAATGTATTATGGTGTTTTGTATTATACTACTATTGTAGACTTGAATAGAAAACTTATATCCTGCATTTATGCAACGGTGTTAAATGCGTACTTTTAAGAGACTGAAAATCATTAGAAGGTCCGTCCAGTTTACATTATTACAATATTCAAAATTAAATATAAGATTCGACGACTGCAACATTTGCCTAAAGACAAATTTTCGTGTTTGTTTTTTTTCCATTTGCAAAATATATATTAAAAAGAGCGTAAAATGTGAATGGAAATATGATTATCTTTATAAAATAACACTCAATGTAGATTTAAGAAAGATTTATTGACTCATTGCAATGATTATTTTTAAATTTTTGTAATATTGTGTTCTTATGTAAATAATTATTAGTAAAAAAACAATCGGAGATTATTTTATAATTTAATGGAATTTATTGTTAGGTTGTTATTTCCCCAGGCTGCCTTACTCAGTAAAAGATGCGCAACATAGTCATATTTTGTTGCAATATTAAACTTTATTTTTGTTAACATGAGAAATTTGTTAATAATACTAGAATACTCTAATTTTTCACAATATAAAATAACTTTACCGTAAATACATTGTTTTGCAGTTAATTTTGACAGAGCTCACATCTGAGAGGTCTAGGCACCAACAATGATTATAATTATTTTACTCGTTATTGACGATAATATTATTTAAATGTAATATACGATTTCGCTTTGTTCGGAAGTCGTCGGTGCTCAACATAATAATATCATAAGTGTACTTAACTAGATATAATATTTTATTCTGAAGACTTGTTTTATTTGTGTAGTTCTAGATAGACTATAAAAAAATCCCGGAAAGAGGCAGTAACAACCAAAACGAAAATACGTGGTGCATTAATAAAAAGAAATAGTTAAACAAAGTATTTTGTCCATAGGTAAATTATTTTTCGTTGTTATAACGGAGTAGGAGTAGGGTTATAAAGGAGTCCATTTTAATGGAGACGGACGTGCAGAGCTTCATTAATTTAACATTTATTAAAGGCAAATTCTCAAAAAAAATTAAATCAAATTTAGAGGTGATGGCACCGTGGATCGAACTCAGGTTACTCGCGTACTATGAATTTAAAGGCGAGCACCAGGCCCCTTAGTCTATATATATATATATATATATACGTCTAGAAGACAGACGGCATTTCTCTGCAAGTGGTGCGTGTTTCTCAGATCTAGTATTGTCAGGTGTCCCGATTTGCGTGGGACGTCCCGATTTTCAAGGGTTTGGTGACACGTATTGATCGGGACGCTAAATGTCCCGATTTTTCCCTAACCTCCAAATTTATCTAGTTTAAAGTTTTTTTTTCTTGTACCTAACCAATGGTAACATACCATTTAAAAAAGTGACCGTCCGATAAAAAAATGATTCACTAAACCTGGTTTTTTAGTAACTATTGTAGTTGTCCCTATTTGAAAACGAAATTCCCGATTATTTTTACCTTCCGTCCCGAAATTTGACACGTCGGACCTGGCAACACTATTGAGATCGCAATAGGCATAGTGATTTGCAGAACTTTAAACACGCGTTTTGAAAATGTTTGTCTGTCTGTCTGTCTTTTTATTTTTTCGGGCTAATCTCTGAAGCGGCTGAATCGATTATTGCGGAGGAGAGGGCTTTTCAGAGAGTAGTTGAAGCTACTATTTCTTTCGGAAACC
Source organism: Luehdorfia chinensis (assembly GCA_019845155.1). NCBI lineage: Eukaryota > Metazoa > Arthropoda > Insecta > Lepidoptera > Papilionidae > Luehdorfia > Luehdorfia chinensis. Next base: position 5,178,929 of record JAHVAK010000201.1, on the reverse strand, counting down.
TTAAGAAGGGTTCCTGTGTAAAATTTGAAAAAGTTTAGAAATTATGAATATTTTTGGTGAACGGGTGACACCCCCCCCCCCCCGCGACGCCGTTGGCAGATGGATCTTAGGAGAAACAAAACAAGATCGCTTGAGTCGTGAGACAATGTGGCGAAAATTTAAAGGAATATTCTAATTGGCGAAAATAAAACATTGTAAATAACAAATACATTATATTGTCTGTAGTGAGATCGTTGTCTTTGTTTCATATAACAAACGGACGAACAAACTTTTGTACTAATGTAATTAGGTTTTAACTAAATAGATTCTAATACGATAGAATAAATTACTATCTTAAATATAGTAACACAGATAGTTTCTTTTGCGTTTTTCGTATATATGAGCGTATACAGATGTTATTTAGTCACAATCATAATATTAACTGTTATGTGACTGACACTTGAATTTATTTATGCAAAAAAATAATGACTTTTTCTTTAACATACATATATCCTCAGAAATAACTACAAAATCAGACAAGCTAAATTTGTAACTAATTACTATAAAAAATAATCAAAATATTTTTCATTATAATTAGTAGAGCTACCCTGTGGGTTTAATTTAAGTCACGCCACTTTCCCGTATAAGGGATAGACAGAGGCCACTCACGTAGCCTACTTTTCGCCCTGGCGGGAAACGAGACGTGACGGGTGGCGAACCACGTCGCCGCCATTTTGGTACGAGTCAAAAAATTCTTACTCCCCATTGCGTTCCCACGAGCAGCATTTAAGCATACATTGTTACATTAATCACCATCAAGTTTAACATGCGCCTTATTGATGTCGTGAACATCAGAAACATAACCTCTAAAAATTTAGAAAATCAACAAAATTATAATAAAAGGGAAACCGATTTATCTTTGTAGAAGACTTCTTAAAATAATCCTATTTTGTTATTACCAATTTGGTTTATATTTCTTCCTCTATTTATTTCGTTTCGCCGACGTTCATGTCTAATGTTGTGTGTATTTTAACTAGCGGCACGCTAATATGGTGGCCGTTTTGACATCTTATAACCCTCATAAGTCATATTATCCAAAAAAAATATAGTCAAGTGCGAGTCGAACGTAAAAGCCTTTGTGAATTGATTTTTTTTTAATAAACCCATATATTCACAAGATAGAAATATTTCTTTAATATGTTTCATCAATACTACATTGGTTTAGTTCATTGTTCAGAGTTCAGAGAGCCGTCGCCTACTTTTCACCTCCGCGGGAATCGAGACGAGATGGGAGGCGAACCACGTCGAAATCCAAAATTTCTTACTCTCCATTGCGGTCCCACTGCGGTATATTGACAGCATTGCATATTCTGCACTAAAAAAGCTTTCCATACAATTAATTAGTCGTATTTTATGACACCTATATAGGCAGGTGCTATTCCGGACTGCTCTGCCGGACCTATCGGCATAAATACTAAATGAATTTTGTTTCCTAAAATTATTGAATCGATGAACTATAATTTTACGACGTTTGCCATTTCACTATTGACATTGAAGTACGTAGTTGTCAATTTTTATAAAACTTCATGAGCGGACAAATGACAAAACGACCATAATAGGGTGCCGGTAGTTTAACATAAGTAAATTATCTTTGTTGTTGAAATAACTAGGGATGCAATAGGATTACATATTAAAATAAATGTAATGAATTATTGCAATTCTTAACGATGAAGCAGTTAATAAATACACATGTAAGTATAATGGATAGCAGTTATAAATAAGGCTTTGTTTTTATTACAGTTCAACATTAATAACTGAACATACGATGCAGATACACTAGTGTAATAATTCTACAAAAAAGTATATGATGAGTTACAATCTAAACGGCCGTCCCCTTCCTATCCCTATAACTCTATTCTGGCCATCGCTCCCCGGGACACTTTGTAATCTTCCTCTTCCTCTTCCTCTGCCCAATGTCTCTAAATCCACATTTTTATACGATCCAGCTACAAAAACATCTTCAATTTCGCTCTTAGTGAATGTCTTTTCGCGATTAAAAGTATTACCAGCCGTGTAATAAAGCAGGGAGGGATCAATATCGCGTGTCGGGAATTCGTCGTAGCTGCTGAAGCCTGTTGCGGCGCGTCGTGTGACCTCCGGTCGGTCTGTTGTGCGGTTGGTCAGTGACAGACATGAACGTAAGTGCTAGAATAGCATACACTGCGGTGAGACGATGGTTTAATTAATTTGACAGAATGGGTCAGTAAAAATTTGGAGAATTCGCATGGGGGATCGCAGTAACCTTCTCCTGGCCGATTTTCAACCACAGGAATAACTTCCGAATACTCTTTTTCTTTTTTGCCCCACAGTAGGATTTCTCCTGTACAGTAGGTGTTTTTTAGAAATAAATTTCACATGCACAACACAACCAGACCTGAAAACCAAACATTTGTGCACAAATGTTGGAGCTAGGGCTGGGATTTGAACCCAAAACCCACGGCATAGTGGCCAGGTTATCTAGCCAAAAGGCCACGCGAACGACAATATTCATTATATAAAAACGCCGTCTAGTGACATCCAGAGGCAATAGAAAATAGATAGACTCACGCAACGAACCTTCGCGAGCATAAGATGTCGAGAGGCTGAAAAATTCATGAACGCGACTTGTTTGCTTGTTAAGCAGGAGTATGAGGGTCTAAAAAGTTTTACAATAGACCGTAACCGTCGCAGTAAAACTAGCCTTGTAATAACTGAGCAGCCACACTAACCTATTAAACACACCAACATAACCTAATAAACGTTTAATTAAATAACTTCAGTAATATACTTCGCCGCAACAAGATTTTACTGCTAGCTCGTGGTATTTTTTTTAATGGTAGAAAATAACAGGACAAGCAATTCGTTCACCTGATGGTAAGTGTATTGTCTGCCCATCATAACAAATCTGAACTGATTTCTGTGCTGCTCTCACTGCTCCCATCCCCCTGAGACATCAGGTCTCAATGCCCTGTAATTACACTAGCTCTCGGTGACCTTCTAACAGAAACACAGTAATTTTGGCAAACTACTGTTTCACGACAGAATAACTGTCCCTGCGGTGGTCCTACCTAGATGAACCTACCTAGACGGATACTTTCATAGGAATCCTACCGCCAGTAAATAATGCCGGAATCACACTCACCCTACGCTGATTCTCTTCACGCAACAGACGCCGCAATACACGAGTGTGACTCCACACCGCTGCCGTCAGTTGAGCGGATGACAAACATGCCAAGGAAGTAGCGGTCAGATCTGAATCGTTTATATCTGTAGTACAGAGGAAAGATTACATATGGAGGGGCGACGAAGCCGTCTATACAGAGCAAGTATGGGACCTATGTTGAAGGGTTGTCGCGTCCATTTATTTATCGACGTACATTCAGTATTATTTTATAAAATATAGTAAATATCATTATTAACTAAATATTAATATAATAACACCACATGTACTACTACAAATTGTTCGTCGTCTTCAAAAATAAATTTCCATAGGATGAAGAAAGCGATTTCTTGTTTTTGTATTTACAGTATACAAATTCAGTCTATGTTTGTGATCACGTGACAACATTTTTGAACGTTATTAGTGTTCGATACTGGTTAAGCTATTGCTTTCTTATATTAAAAATGAAAACAAAAAGATTGTAGGAATTTCGATCCTATCAAATTATTAATTTTACATGATGCATTTCTTTATATTTTAAATAAGCAGGTTCCTAGGTCACATCTAAACATGTTTAGAAAATGTTGTTCTGACTAAATTGTCAGCTCTTTAATTTTTGCTATCTCTATCTTATATCCCCGACACTTTGGGGCGCCAGCAATATTTGTACTAAATCTTCTTAGTTTTTTGGTGTCTATGTGACCACGCCATCAGATTTTTGAAAGCTTACCTCTCCGACACTATGGGGCTCCTCTGAATACCATTGACCTTACTGAATGATTCAGCGAATAATATTAATTAAAATTTTCACTTTCTTCTTTTCTTATCAGAAATTTGTTAATGGCGAGCTTGATCAGAATTAATTTAATATATAGTGTTTTCTTGTCACAACCCTTTCTCCGTGAACTGTCGCGACACTGACTAGACGTTGTCGGCATTTATGAAAAGATCAGAGCCATCCGCCTACTGTAATGTTTTTCTACTGTGCCTTTAGGATAAGACTTGGAAATTATTATGTTTTTTGAGAAGGGAATCTTTCGACTTTGATTTTCCTACACATGTACGCAGGATTGTGTTAAACAAGCGGTACATTTCTCTGTGGTAAGTAAAAGTAATATGGGCAACCGTTTCCGAAGAGCGGCTTATTGGATACTACTTCGGGAAGTTTCTTTTCTAAGCTGACTTGCTACCATCTTGGATCGTTTTTGGATCAGGTGAATGTACTCACTATTATATGTTGGTTTTTATTTATCATTAAATTATTTTTTATAATACTCTCACACATCCAATTACAGAAGGATGTAAGGCAGGGCGATGAAATAGTCCCGAAACTATCACCACTGCGTTGGAAGATGTCTTCAAGCTACTGGATTAAAAAGGATACGGTATTAAGGCATTAACACACCTATACCGGTTGTTGTTGGGAACACTACGATCGAAGTGGTCGACAAATATGTATACAGAGGACAAATTGTTCGACTAGAACTTATCTTCGACTAAGAGGTCAATCGACCGATCCAACTTGAATGGGCAACGTTAGGGATTTTTTTTGTTTGTGTTGCCAATGATGACATACGGACCAGACTCGTGGTCTTTCACTGGAGGTCGCATGCGGAAGCACAGAGTCGCTCAGCGATCAAAAGGCTAAGTAAACAAAGATTTTTTTTACAGGCATAATGTTTATAAACCACAATAAGAATGTCAATTATTTTTCTTAAACAAAAAGTAAAGTAGCACTCTATAAATGTCCCACTTCTGAACACAGGCTTCCTCTCATTTCTTAGAGGGATTTGAAGCCGGGAAGAGTCCGTCACGCTGCTCCAATGAACAACGCAACGCTGACTTCAAATGTCTTCGAAATATTTATTATTCCACAGAAATGCAGGTTTCCTTACGGTGTTTTCCTTCACCGCCGAGCACGTGGTAAATCGGCACTTAAAATTTCAATTAACAATTTAAGTGGTGCCGGCACCAGGAACCGAACCCGAGCTGGGTTCGGTTCCCGGTGCCTAGCGTACTAGCGTACTGAAAAATTTAAAGTGAGCGCCTAGCTCCTGAGCTCCCTTTTTAAAAGTATGGTCGTAAATAAAAAAAAATTTAAAAGTCCCTCGTGTCAGGTGCTGGCACCACTAGCAATTTTGTGCTGATTTACCATGTGCTCGGCGGTGAAAGAAAACATCCTAAGGAAACCTGCATGTCTGAGAAATAAAAAAAAATATTTCGAAGACATGTGCAGTCCGCAAACCCGCATTGGAGCAGTGTGGCGGATTCTTCCTAGCTGCAAAACCCTTTCAGAAATGAGCACAGCTCAGCAGTGGAACATTTATTGGCTGAAACTTTACTTTTTACTTTTTTACAGGGCTCGTCGGGGCTCGCTTTATTTTTTAAGTACGCGAGTGACCTGTGTTCGATCCCCGGTAGTCACACTTTTTCAAACTCTGATATACCGTGATCAGTAGTGAAAAAAATCATCGTTACATGTCTGAGTAATAAAAATATTTTGGGGACATATTAACCCGCACTGGACATCGGTGGCGAAATCTTTCGGTTTCATCTTGACGACATCGACCTTCTACGGTGTGTTGTGTAATGGGTGCAACGATTAAACCTATCTATCATACTCGCCATTTGGCAGTCGCAACTCGATCTCTGAGGAATGCGGAGCGACATCAGCGCCCCGCATAAACTCTCCCAAGCTGTCAATAGAATTGTCGCTCCGGCCGTCACAGTCGCCTTCAGCATAGGAATGCACCTGTGATAACAAAAAAATCGAAGTCAAGACTTCTTTATTCAATTTAAGTTTATTTAAAGCTCTTACGGACTTCAAAATCTATACATGTTCGAAAAAATAAGATCTCAACTGATCTAACATTAACAGAGACTCTATAACTCACTTATAGTTTCTGTCAACCCGATATTCCAGTGCCCAGTGCCAAAAACCTTAAATTTTGAGTTAAGTGTTACCTGACGATTTTCACAAGTATAGCGTTGAAACTATGCTAGGGGCTGTTTAAGTATTACGTAAGCAGGCTTGGGGGGTATAGCGATTACAAATTAACGTAATAAGTTCATTTTCGCAAATTTGTTTTGTTGTTAAAAATTCCGCACGCTTATCAATGTCAACTATTTTTAATTGTATTTGTATTTCAGCGGCTCTAGTCACAATTTGTCGTTTTAGTCCACTTAAGTATACCTAACTTGAGTTAACAGTCCAGACAATTTGATTTCGCTCTTTATATTTTCCTTCTAGCTCAACGAAATTTATAATAGACCATTATAAATAGGTGTACAGGTTACATTACATTTTCTGATTTCCAGCGAAGATCATCGTAATCTGGTAACCAAGACGGGTCATCCCTCCGCCAGTCTAGTGCGCTCGAGATGTTTTCCGCATTGTCTCCGTTGTTAAGAGCGTTCACATTATGTAGTATATCTGGTAAGTAATGAATAAACGTTAAAATGTATTACTTTACGTAGATATGAGTTGTATGCTATTGAACTACCTGAGCAGGCAGTAATATCGATATGCTTGTGGTGCTTATTATTACGTGAATTATTATTAAAGTTTTACTTTCATACTTTAACGGTGTTAAGACCATAATTAATAACGATTTTAATGTAAATGATGACTTCAATTGCATCGCCACAAATCGGAGTGCTTTTCCAGGTGCTATTTTAACTTTATGCAATATAAATTTTAGTTTTAAACGATGAATAAATAAAATAGGATAACAAAGAAGTTACAAATAAACGAGAAAACTCTCCTGAGTTGCCTCGATTAATTGTGGCTCCTTCCTCTTCCCTCTTACTACACTAGAATAAATTACCTTTAGGCCAGAGTTTCCCGAAATCCGGCATTGGGCACCAATTTTTATTATTATCTAACCAACACCCGGGATCACCTTTGTCAGAACAGCTATTGAAATCCACGTAATCTTGTTTGGAACGAAAACAGATTAAATTGTCTTCAGTCCATGCATTTTTGAGTTCCCTTGCTGGCGATTCCAGCCTGGCGTCAAGGCAGCCATGTGGATAATTCCCCGTAATTTGCTCTTTCTCTTGCAATGTATAGATCGCATTATGATAATCGCGTGTTGTATTTTCAAGTCTGATCGGTGTGATGGGGCGGCATAGTTGTGGATTGGAAGTTGATACGCTTTTATCTTAAAAATAAAATAAAAGAAAGGAGATGAAATGTAATAAGTAGACCCATGGTAACTCAGGGGCCGGACGCTCGTATTTCATAGTAGTGACCTAGGTTTTACACTACAATTGTTGATTGCAACTGATGAAGAAAAACATCGTGGGGAAACCAGCGTATCTGTAATAAAAAAGAACGGCGTGCAACTCTGTACACGTGACAGAAATGAAACATATATTAAAAAATTTATCACAATATAAAAATAAATAAAGATGAATTAATAAAAATATTACTCACTGTAAAATAACTGCTAAGTATATAAATTCTTAATTAAGTATAACAGAAATGTTACAATTAAATATGACCTTGAAATTTCACTGTCAAATTACTTTCCCCAAGTGATAGCAGAGTGTTGTGCTGCCCCTTCCCCTGAGCACTGACAAACACGATAACACCCAGACCAGAAAACCAATAATTTGTGTTCCATGCTAGTATGGATGGACAGGTAGAAAGCAAAAATACTAATGGAAAAATTTAAACAGAATGGCATCATTGAAAACCCTTTCAATTTTATTAGTAATAATTTATTTTCACACAAAATACACAGGAATTGGACAACTAAAAAAAATCGCCTAAAAGATTGCTTTCTTTTTTGTAATAGTAGTCCTTATGTAATATTTAATTCTGTCATTCACAGCAGTGCTACTACACCAAATCCATGGAGTAAAAGTGTCTGTTGATTAGGCTATAATGATAAACTATAGATCAACATCTACCATTCTGTCTTCAACAGTTTTAAGTACTTAAGACAATAACTATATTGTCCTTTCTAATAACAGCTTAAAAATTAGAAAAAATTATAATTTATAAAAATGGTTGTTATACATTATTGTAATTATAAGAAAACTTTAAGTTCAAAAAGACTGAAGAGGAAAAGGTAGACAGAAAAATCTAAATTCAGGATATAGTGCATTTGCTTAGATGTGAAATTACACAAAAACATTAAAAGAAACTTATGTTGATGCAATTGTTACATATATTAATTAATATATACAATACTTTTTTAAATTGCACCAACTTAAGTTAATAGTAGATTATTTAACAGATATAGTTTGTTTGCAATATGTTTTGTAGTCATAACATCAATTCTCATATTATTATCTTTTAATATTCTTATAAGATATACATCAATCATCATGATTTAGATAAGAGATGGAATTAATTAATTAACAGTTTAAAATGATAAATCTTTACTCTGATTATTTTTGAGTAAAATAGTGTACAGTAAAGAAATATGATATAAAATTTCTGTGTAGCCGTAGCCTAACTTATTTTTAGTTTTTATGGATACTTTTGCATGAAAACATTTTTTTGATATATGAAGGAAAAAAATAACTATCAATAGAATTAACTGACATACTGACCTGAATCTGTATCAATGAACGCTTCATTTAGCTGGTATGCTTCTGTTTTAGGATTCTCCACATCATAAGTTAAGTTTAACGGATTCCTAGAGCAAACAAGCAATGACTTTATATTACATAAATATCTTAAATTGGAATTCATAAATATTTTTTCTTAAAACTTGTGGGAAAACTATTCATTGGTGCGCTGGAAAATATTTTTGGAATAAATATACCTACATATAATATTTCAATCAGAAAGGATTAGTTAGTGTTTAAATACTTTAGAATTTAAAAGATGTATGATTTTACTTTTTTTAATAATAGTAAGTGACGACCGAAACAGTAATTTTTGCAGACTACTTCACGGCATAACAACTGGACGTGCGGTGGTACCTACCTAGACGGATTCTAGTATAGGAATTCTGCTACTTGGGATCCTATATGAATTTGTACCCAAATTATTTATGTATGCTATATTTTAAATAATCTTACCTGATTTTCTCAATCTTACGTTTTTTTTTCTTTGCGTCTGTAGAAAGTTTCCAACTTTTTTGTTTCTTATAAAATTCCAAGCGATAAATTGCTATTAATTCTGTCTTTGGAGGTTTTATCGCTTCCATATTCAAACTAATACTTAAAATTTACAAAAGGTTATTCATTATAGTAGAATTTTAATCTCGCTGATGTCTCGCTGTAAGCTAATTTGTTTTTGTTTTTTTTTTCAGTTTCGGTCGGTATTCAGTTTGAAAGGTGATGATAATTAGACGGTAGTTGTCAAACTGCAAGTTGTAGATGAAGTAAGAACAATTAAGTAATTAAAAGCAGTGAAAAATCATTACGATTATATTTTCATACTCCTTCTACTTTAGTTTGCTATCTCTATGACTTTATAGATACCATTTGAATCTGAAAAAAATAAATTACAATGGACAACAAAATCGTTAAGTTATGATAAGTTTAAGTTTATCGTAGTTTCCATTCAAATAAGCAGTAATGTCACGTGTTACAACAAAAAATCACTCCCAATGCAAAATAGCAGATTACGTAGTGCAAAAAAATATGTTTTATTTAATATACTTATATGATTTTTAAATAGCAATAACGTTTATAATAGATAATGCACCATACATATAAGTACCTACTGAAAACTGCAAAAGTAGTCTTACAGATCTGTGCACATTGTATATATATAATATATATACACTAAAGTGGGAAGTCATACTTTGCTAAAATTTAAATTCGATTGAACCTAGTTATTGGGTATATACGTTCTAGCCCAGGGCTGTCTAAAGCACGACCCGAGGGCCGCATGCGGTCCGTTGCAGGTATTTGTGCGGCCCGCGACGTTCTTTTGATCAATCGCAAATACAAACAATTTCCTTTTACAAAATTTATTTGGTTGAACATTATTTTATTTTTATAGCTTATCAAATAAATGAATTAAGTGTTTGTTCGTATGGCAATAAGTTTTCTGTCACTATTATTAGAGGAATTCTCATTTTCATAAACTGTAAGTATATTTCCGCAGCCCTATAATCTATTTATTAGTTTGTATTAGCCCGGCATCGTATCTGGTTTGGAGAACCCTGTTCTAGACTAACTGTTGTCAGTGGAAATTATGACGAATATTGTCATTCTCAATTTTATATGAATTCATTTCAATTATCTTTATGACAAAGGTGTTTTTTTAAACTCGGCGTGTAGACGGACTTTCAATGCAGCCAAATCGTATGAAAATAGTTTCTGTCCATGACGTAAACACAGTAAATATACTCGTATTAAAGCAGTATAGAAACTAGACCCATTTGCTGAGTTAAATACCGACTTTCCATTGGAGCACTAATTATTTATTTTGTAAAAATGAAAACTTATTTTTAATTATTGATTAAAACATTTATTTGGCTTCTATAATGATGAAATAAATCGAACTAATGAACTAGTTTACGAATAAAATTAGGTAAAAATATCAAAACTAATAAGGTAATTATTCTTCGTTATTATAAATACATATGCCGCTCTGCCGTAAAGATTATGATCGCTTACCACTGTTTTGTTTTGTTAGGGTAGGTGGGTGGCATTGGAAGGGACCAGGACTCCGCATCCCATACCCTTTCGGTGTGCCCAGCTTGGGAGTCGGAGCGGAGAATCCTGGTCAGCCGTATCGGACGGAACCTCTTCCTGCCAGAAGTAGTCGGCGGTGCTGAGCGGGGACACGGCGTGGAGGGCTGTAGCCAATTTCTGTGAGACCGTGAGATGTCCAGAAAGAGGCTGCCGAGAGGGATCGCGAGACAGATCCCTCTCGGAGACGATGCCGCCGAGGCAACGGTGGGCATCGTCACGGCCCTCCGATCACTAACGATGTTCCCCTACCACAAACGGGGCCTTAGGGATCGCGGGCAAACGGGATAGGGGACCCGAAAGCCCAGTAAAGCGACCCTGAGGTGGACGATGACTCGAAGTGGTCTCGGGTCAACGGGATAGCACAGTGAGAGTGCTGGGGGTAGTGAATTCTATCCCCGGGTCGGGCTATATATATAGCGAAGCGTTAGAGAGGCCACGGTTGCGTTCCGAACGAAGATTCCGTGACCCCTCTTAAGCGCTGATGGAGACCACCGTGGGGTTTTAGTCGGTAAGAGTCCGACATAACCCGGCTGCCCCCCTGGCCAGTCGGGAATCCATGCAGGATTTCACCATGTACAAAAAAAATTGGGTGGCATACAAATGGGTTCTCGCCTTGTCGTGGCGGGGGGGCTTATCAACCGTGGCTTGGTCGCCCACGGTGAAGCTAAGAGGTGCCCACGTGGTCAGCCTGAGGCTTCGGCCTGGCCTGGGGAGGTCGCCCCGAGTGGGCTTGGTAAGCCCGCTCTGGATGCGAACTGGAGGACTCCTGGGGGGAGGAGTGAGTCGGCACACCCTGCCCTATTCAGCCGACGTGGAGTCGCGGGGGAAGAGGAGTGTAGATGTTGCGTTGCCTCTCTCCCTGTCCCCCGCGACTTTAGCAGGGCCGTACCGTAGATGCAGCGGTGGTGGGGCCGCGGAGGGAGAGGAGTGTTGGTCTGTCGTTGCCTCTCTCCCTATCCTCCGAATGTGGCTGGCGGCGGAGCCACAGACCAGATCCGCTGCCGGGGCCAGGAAGACTTGTGTTTTGAGAGCAAGTATCCTGGCCCCGTGGCCTCCGCGTGGCGGACTGGGGAGGGTTCGTTGCGCGCACAAAGGGGGCCGACAGAAGAGAGGAGACACGCAGTTCTCTCCCGAGGAGGGGCCGCCGATATAGGCAGCCAGCGCCGGTGGGGTCGCGTGTGTGCGCGAGCGTTCCCGTGGCCCTGCCAACATGCGGCGATGGCAGAGCACCATGGGATTTTAGGCATTTCCCCATGTAAAAAAAAAGGTGGGTGGCATACGACCACGGCTATCCTCTGAACATCACTATGAATATGTATTAAATATAAATACATAAAATATATTATTTGTAGGTTGTTTATGTAATAGACGATAAATATTTAATAGTTATATACATAATAATTTCAGATAAGAATATTTTCCCGTTTCTTATTTTTTAGAGCGTGATTTTTCAGTAGTCGGGTTTTAGTTTTAGAACTTACTATTTTTATATTGTAAAATTGGTAAAATTAACACGGACTGTCAGTGGGGCAAGTAACACAAACAACAATTAAACGCCAAATGTAATTATTGATTTACTCTTCTCGAGGCGGCTCCCGCGTCTGACAGCACTGGGACGTTCGCTAAGACTATTGTTGAGGCGTGCGTATTTATTGTGGTGTAATGGTTAATGGTTAATATGTGTACCATACGTACATATCAATAACGTTGCGTACCAAAGTTTTCGCTGATTTTCTAATTTTTAGGGTAACATCTTCCCGCATACCTTTGCCGAAAAAGAGATTGTAAACATTTTTTAAAAATGGAAAATATAGATCAATTTGTAATGTCTGTGTCTCGTCCGTATGTTTAAATTATATAAATGTACGGTGTAGATTTTTTTCAATAGCATCGCCATAAGCCTTAGTGGTTTTTTTCTATATGCTTTTTATAAAAATAAAACTGCGTTTTACCTTCTCAGCGGTGAAGGAAAACGTCGAACCCATGTTATGTCCGCCAACCCGCATTTTCTTTTATTGTATGTAGTGACGAAACGAGCAAAACGTTTACCTCATGGTGAGTGCAACGTCTGCCCATAACAAATGCTGTGTCACCCAGAATATTTCCGTGTGACACTAAACTGCGCCCGTCACCCTGAGACATCAGTTCTTAAGTCTCATATGCCCAGTGATTACACAAACTCTGAGTGCCCTATTTAATGTTTCAAAAAAAATTTTTTTATTGAAAAGACGCCGTAATGGCCAAAATATTGCGTCAATTTGTTGGAACTGAATTCTTTGATAGTTTTAGTTATCACCAATTGAGCGGAATTCCGACAACAAATCACGCGACAGATTTAATTAAATCAATAACAGAACGTTATATAAATATACGTATCCATCATGTAAAAAAAAATCCATCATGTATTGAAAGTAAATAAGAAAGTTACTAAAAGACAATTATTTAACAAATTTGTGCTATTTCAAGGACATTAAAAACTGATTATGAATCAAATTGCTTTATTTTATTGATACTATGATGGTGGGGCTTGAACGGTTAAAGACAACATTCTGAAGAAATCTTCATGTCCTGTAGATAAAAATATTTCGACGACTTAGGAAAACTGTCAACTCACTTTGGAGTGGTGTTGCGGACTCCTCCAAACCCTCTCAGAAATGAGAGGAGTATAACCATGTAGTTTGTGGCCATCCCATTCAATGCGCCGTCTAATGGCCATTTTATCAATCACCAATGCTGCTATTATTCTTTGGTTTGATGTGTCTGATTTATGTTTGAGAGCAGTGAAAGATTCTTTAGTGAAGCCTGGCACACCACCGACTTTTGAGTAACATTTTTATTGTACGCGGATGCGGTAAGCACGTGTTGAATGTCTTCCTCACATAATCATAGGGTTTAGACGAATAATAATGTAAGGAAAGGGCAAAACTTCGTAATGCTGGTGAGTACACCTGTTTCGAAATACCTCCAGATGTTTCACGAAGACGCTGATGATGAAATAAGTCACTTATCTGCAAAAAAACAAACTTCTGTAAGTAGATTCATACAAACATATAGGTAATCACGCTGTTTTCCCACATAAGGGGTAGGCAGAGACTACGGGTGTAGACCGTTTCAGCTCGCGGGAAACGAGAAGTGACGGGTGACAAACAACGTTGACTCCATTTAGATGAGATTAATTTTTAGCTTGGGAGGAGTAAAATATTCATAACTAATCGTCATCATCGTCCTTATGTACCTTCCAAAGAGGTACCTTCTTTGGTTGAATTAGAAGAGTAAGGCAGATCTAAAGTATACAATGTTGCGTCGATCTCAACACCGCGGTTCACTATTTGATAGTCTTTGTTTAGCGCCATCTGTTATTAACTAAAGTAGCCAATAATATAATTATATTAATAATATGAAATATAAACATTATGTAAACAGAAAAAGATAGAATGTTTCGAGTAGGAATCGCTGAATCATTTATATATCTATTTCCGCTTTTCTTGAATGTAAAACAATTTCCTTTTAAATGTTTGGAAAATACATATAGTGCTGGTTTTAGAAGGCATCCATTTTTGTCTTCCCGTATCATCAATCCACTTTTCTTTTATGAGTATGTTTGAATATTAAGGGAAACTGAAATTTAAAATATATATAATATAAATAAAGTTTTTTATTTAAATATATTATTTAGATAATAATTATAACCTTTATCGATAAATTTTTGATCGACCCTTCTCTACTCGAATAGCTTGAAAACATTTTTAATATTGTCTATGTAAAACTGGAATTCCTTTTGTTCTAAGTGGAAAATACTATAGTGTTTATCTTAAAAAATATTGTCATCTCATAATGCTTTTTTATTCATCCATACTAATATCATAAATGCGAAAGTTACTCTCTCTGTCCCTCTGTCTTTGTTACATTATCACAGTTTGACCGCCGAACCGATCTTGGCGAAATTTAGCACAGAGATAGCTTGCATTCTGGAGACGGACATAGGATACTTTTTATTCCGGAAAATCAAATGGTTCCCAAGGGATATTTAAAAACATTTATCCACACGGATGAAGTCGCGGGTATCAGCTAGTATTAATATATATTTACACTTACCGATGATACGAAACTCCACCATGGGACTGATTTGTGGATCGACTATCGTTTTTACACTCTAAAATAGCACTAAAGAGCATGATGTTATAACTGTGTGTCAAATTTCGTGCAGTAATGTTACAAAACGAGGTAAGACAACGAGGTAAAACAGATCAGGGCAGAGATTGAGTGTCTCGATGTTTGCGCGTACATATATCCCGCGTAGTTGCCAGCCTCTAATAGTATTCGGAAAAAAACGCGTTGGTCGAAATCCCGTGGCCAGGAAGACCGTCAACATCATCATGATCGAGGGACTACACTGAAAGATATACCGGAGGCGGAATTCAATGAAAAAATAATAAGCTAAAGTGGTGTTGAGAAAAATTACTTTTCTGTTAAGTAGTAAGCCTGCCAATGCTAATGCATGGACGCATGCACGCATTTATTTTAATTTTACAGAGTATAAATTAGTATGTTGGGTAATTATAGTCCATCATTTAAGTTTCAGCCATCACTATCAAATGGAAAACATTCTACTGAAAAAAGGAATCTAAAAGAAACAATTTAATCTGCATTTAATATATTGTGCAAGATTTTATTCTAATAAGATTTTATTACTCTCTTTAAATACTTGAAGACAAAAATATTAAGCTAAATTATATAGTTTCACAAATGTTATTTAATATTATTTTAATATTGGAAATATTTAATTTGATTTCAATTAAAATATATCAACTTTCTATATAATATAATAATACATAGCGAAGTTTTATTATGCTGCTACATGCTTTGGCACGCAGCAAACTTAACATAAAAGTAAACTTTCTTACCACCAATTTAGTAACCAATAATCTGGTGTTGCCAGTAGTCCACTGCTGGACATAGGCTCCATGTTGGAAGGATTTGATGGAATGTATGTCAAGTTTCGTAGAAGATGGATTATATTTATGCACTTAAATAATTTAATTAAATTAAATAATTTATTTCATTAAACGTTGACAACCTGATATTGATAATACTAGAAAAATTTATTTGACAGTAAAACGAACCACGGTGAATCCATCACATAATATCACAAATTTAAAAAATAAGGAGGATTATATCAGATGTTGAACATAATGTGTTATTTTCATTTCACAGTTATTATTTTAAAACGTACAAAATTTAAGAATTATTTACTTCCCTCATTATTAACAGACTTTGCAGTGTCTTTAAAAAGGGCGTCTAGTGAGCTCATCTGCACTTTACTTAGTTTAGCTCCTTTCATGTCTAACACTTTGTGAAACTCCGCCAAAGTGCTTTCAGGTAAGAGCTGCAGGAATTGCGCAACAAAGCCTTCAAGATTCCCATCCAACGGCGCCATGACCAGCTTCAAAATCATTTCAGCTTTAGTCATTAATTTTATCACAACTTTGGTGTAAGTCGCTGGGGCTTGACGTTTAACCTCCGACCCAATCGACGGCAGCTCTAATAACGCAGTCTTAAGCATATGCGTATCTAGTAACAACTGCTCAGATCCTACGGTCGATATTGGCTTGCACTTGTAGACGTTTTGAATGAACTTCGGTATGAACGAGTTCGCAAATCGTATGCAGAACTGCGTGAAATATTTTCTCGATGATGCCAAGTTATCCCTCAGATTGGGTATAGTATTCTTCAAGTGCATTATAATCTGCGTCACGTATGAGCTTTGGTCTCCAACATTGTCGAAATGCAACCATGATATCTTCGTCATTGCCTGTAGCGCGGGCTCACAAGCCAGCTCCAAGTCTTGCACGAGCAGTTGTATGCAGTTGCTGATCATTTTATGGAACAGGTCCTGTTCCGGAACCAGATCTATTTTGTCTGCTAAAGTTGGCGCCACTTTCTCTTTCAGTTTCTGTTCAAGGTGTATGGTTGTCTCTAGGCAGTATTCCGATGTGGTTATTACGCTTGTAATTCTGGCGATTTCCTGTTTTGTGTACCTGTGGATATGAAGTTATTTTTAAATTGATTTATGAATTCACTTTGTGAATTTGTATGAAATAGTTTAAAATTTAGACTGTCTATAATTCATACAAATATGTACTTTAATTGATTAAGAATTTAGAAAGAAATCGCACTTACGATACAGGCGAAATCCTAGTGCGAGGCAAATTTAAAAATAAACATTAAATCGTATATTAGAAGACCGTGTGGCCATGTTGTAGCCTGAGACTTCTAGGCCATGGGTCATGTGTGGGTTCGAAATCCAGTGGAACATATGTTTATAACACACAACACACCGTTTGTGTTAAAAACAAATTGTTCAGACTTCGCGTTGGGACGGGGGCAACCACGACGATCGCTGAAGAGCGGACCGGCGGGACAATTCTTCACCCACTATGCGCGTAATAATTAGTCCATTCTCAATTGTGTACGGTTTAGCTTATTACAACTAATTTCCATACGTACATACATTCACGCCTATTCCCATAATGGGTCTGGTTGTGTTGTGCGTGTTAAATTCATGTCTATGAAACACACTCACGACGCAAAAGAAATCTTAATATTTTTCAGAAAAGAAAAAATACCGGATGGGCTCGCGGTCTGGGCGGTCGCTTTAAATATTTCATAGTACGCGAATAATCGGAGTTCGGGTCCGGTGCCGGCGCCTCTAAAATTGTTCTGCAATTTTAAATGACCATTTACAACGCGCTCAGCGGGGTACGAAAACATTGTGAGGAAACTTGCATGTCTAAGGAATAAAAATATTACGAGGAAATGTGAAGTCCGCCAACCCGCGTTGGAGCAGAGTAGCGACTCTTTTTGGTTGCGAAGCTCTCTCAGAAATAAGAGGAGGTCGTTTTAAAGACGCTGTTAGCCTGGCGGCTTTGATAGCTTTTATTTTCCTACTTTGTATTTTGTACGGACAGCCTTTATTCGTGCAGAATAACACCATAATATGCAATGCCCGTGGGAACGCAATGGCGAGTAAGAATTTCTTAAATCGTACAAAAATGGCGGCGACGTGGTTTCGTCACCCGTTACGTCGCTTTCCTACGAGTTCAACAAAAATGGCTTACGTGTGTAGCTTATGTCTACCCCTTATATGGATAACATACGTGAATGGTGATAGAATTCCCAAGCAGTATTCCGTCGGGTTCCGACGGGGACAGTGTATTGTCACACGGAAATGTTCTGGGTCACACAGTTTTTTTAAGGCAGATGTTGCACTTACCATCAGGTGAACCTTTGTTGGATGTTATATGTTAGACGACCGTTTGGTGGCTTCAGAGAATCTACCACCCCATCTCATCCCGTGGGTGTCGTAAAAGTCGACAGTGGGAAAATTAAAACCAGAATAGCAGCATCTTCCTGGAACATCTGAATAAATAAACTGCCGTTGCCGACCCGCCTGCCAAGCGAGGCAACGATTGCAAAATTCCCCCATAATGACAGCTACAAACTTGTGGCAATCTGTGGGGGAGGCCTATGTTCAGCAGTGGACTAGTGATGGGCTGAAATGATGATGATGATGAAGTACCATATGAAATTGAGTTGAGTCGCTGGCGAACATCGGTAAGGGTGGCCCCGTGGTTAGAGTACCTTATTCTCCGCCGCAGCTCCTGGGTTCGAATCCCAGCCGAAGCCCATATTTATGCAAAAACGCAAGCTGTTGGTTTTCGTGTCTGGTCGTGCTATGATTGTCCTATGTGATATGGCAAAAAAAAAGGAAAGTTTCAACCTATAAATGTCCCACTGCTGAGCACAGGCCTCCTCTCATTTCTGAGAGGGTTTGGAGCTAGAAAGAATCTGCCACGCTGCTCCAATGCGGGTTGGCGGACTACACATGTCTTCGAAATATTTTTTATTTCTCAGACATGCAGGAATCCTCACTATGTTTTCCTTCACCGCCGAGCACGTGGTAAATCAGCACTTAAAATTGCAATTAACAATTTCATTGGTGCCGGCACCGGGAATCGAACCCAGGTCACTCGCGTACTATGAATATTTAAAGCGAGCGCCTAGCCCCTGAGCTACCACGGCACGGTGCTATGGCAAAATCCCCCCAAAATGACAGCTACAAACTAGTGGCAATGTATGGGGGGGGGGGAGGGGCTATGTTCGGCAGTGGACTAGTGATAGGCTGAAATGTTGATGTTGACGATGTGTGTCAGTCGCACCGGGCGGGCGCGGCGTCGTCCCGCAGCAGGGTGTGCAGGTTGGTGACGAGGCTGGGCATGTTGGCGGCGGCGCCCAGCGCGCCCAGCGACAGGTGCGCGGGCCCGGCGCGCGGCAGGGCGCCCTGCAGCACGCCGCCCGCGTACTCGCGCAGGTACTTCTGGAACACGCCAGCCAGCTCTGGGGACAAGCATTCACTGGTGGTAGGATTCCTATGCAGGAATCCTTCTGGGTAGGTACCACCCCAGGGCCAGTTATTCTGCCGTGAAGCAGTAGTGTGCAAACATTACTGTGTTTCGGTCGGAAGGGCACTGAGAGCTAGCGTAATCACCGGGCATATGAGACTTAAGAACTATGTCTAAGGGTGACGGGCGCAGTGTGGTGCTACACAGAAATTTTCTGAGTAACACAGTATCTGTTACGGGCAAACGTTGCACTTACCATCAGGTGAACGTTTTGCTCGTCTCGACACTTTATCAAATAAAAAAAAAATCAGCTTTCTTATGGGATGGATCGACGAGACGCTTTTGCTTTTTTAACCGACTAAAAAAATAGAGCCGGTTCCTTTTTTTAATAGAATAATGGGCAAACGAGCAGGTGGCTCACGTGATGGCGGGTGGTCACCGCAGGCCATGAACATCACCATCGCAGGCAAAGAACATACCAGAGGAATAGCGGATGCGTTGTCGGCCTTCGTATCGGTTCGGAGAAACCGCAGGCGGCAACAGATTCCATAAAGTGGTTCAGCGTGGCAGAAAATTCCGCGAAAAACACACTGTAGTGAAATACTAACCATCCATGTAAGGTGCGATGATTAGTAGGTATTCAGCGGCTGGAATTAAATTGGTTGGTTCTATGTTCGACTGTATGTATTTTTTTTTGTTAAAAGTAATGTAACCCTATTCTTGTCCTACGGAACCTATATGGTTCCGTCGATCCGTAGGATACATCGAATCCGTCCGCCAAAAACGGGCGGTAACCGGGGGCATTTTATTGTCATATTTTTTGTCATTTTATTTTATAATCATAATTAGAGCACTTTCATTTTGATCTCAGCCAAAGAACTGAGAAGCAAGAGCAGGCAGTTTATAGAACGCGATCAATATGATTTCTAATGTGTCAGTAAGAGCACTTTTATTTTGATCTCAGCCAAATAACTGAGAAGCGTGAGCAAATAATAAATAAAAAAATTTAAATCATATTGCACGCGTTCTGTACACTCCCGTACAGAACGCGAGCAATATGATTTCTAATGGCACAGTTAGAGCACTTTCACTTTGATCTCGGCCAAAACGACGAGAAGCAGGAGCTGGGAGCTCATAGAAGCAAAGACAGAGCGCATATATATGGGATGAACTTGATTTCTAATGTTAGCTGGAGCACTTTGATCTTAACAAAAAGTCCGAAAAGCAGGGACAGCTAAATAAGACTCAAGCCTTACCGAGCATAGGTTCTCCGGTGGTGAGTCGCGCACACTGCACCAGACACTTTTTGTAAAAAAGGAACAGATCCGCACAACTCGCTATAACCGCTCCACTGCCCCCGCCGTTGATTGTATTGCCAGGTCCACTGCTAATGTTGCCCGTGTCTGTTGATTTTGCATCCTAGAAACGATAAAGATGACAACTTTCGTCTTCTTGAGTAAGGAGAACGAATGCTTTTCTTTCATTTAAAGTTATCGGAACAATTAAAATGTTCGACTTGTTGCGGGTTCGTCAGAGACTTTATTACTCTTAGTAAGTCGACTGAGGAAAATGTCCGAAAATCATAGGCTATGAAAGATGCAGAGGTTTAGGTAAGATGACCCTGAGCCTAATGGGATAAAGCGCCCTCTAGGCTCATAACAATAAAGCGCACTTCTTGTCCTGTAATAGTCAATCAATACATTTTAGTAGTTTTAGTGAGTAGCCGTGTCGCGGCGGCTTAAGAGAATCTACCACCCCTTCGCATCCCGTGGGTGTCGTAAGAGTCGACAGAGGGAATAATAAAACCAGAAGATGCTCAACAGCACCTTCCTGGAACATCTGAAAAAATAAACTGCGTTTGCCAACCCTGGTTTTTACTGGTGGTAGGATTCCTATGCAGAAATCCGTCTAGGTAGGTTCCAACCCGAGGGCCAGTTATTCTGCCGTGAAGCAATAGTGTGCAAGCATTACTGTGTTTCGGTTTGAAAGGCACTGTGAGCTAGCGTTATCACTTGGCATTTGAGATTTAAGAACTGATGTCTCAGGGTGACGGGCGCAGTGTGGTGTCACAGAGAAATATCCACCTGACACAGCATTTGTGCGCGGACGTTGCACGTACCATCAGGTGAACGTTTTGCTCGTTTCGTCACTTTATACAATAAAAAAAAACTAAGCTAAGCGTGGCAACTATGTGTAATTTTTGTGCCAATCTAAGAGAGAGGCCTATTTTCAGTAGTGGACTAGTGATGGGCTGAAATGATGATGATGATGATGATAAGGACATATTCTGCAGTCAAGCAGATGGTTGACTGGTGGTAGGATTACTATGCAGGAATCCGTCTAGGTAGGTACCACCACCCCAGGGTCAGTTATTCTGCCGTGAAGTAGAAGTGTGCAAGGGCACTGTGAGGACACTTGAGAACTGATGTCTCAGGGTGATGGCCGCAGTGGGGTGTCATCATAGTAATGTTTTGGACGACACAGCATTTGCTATGGTCAGACGTTGCACTTGGCATCAGGTGAACGTTTTGCTCGTTTCATCACTTTATCCAATAAAAAAAAGTTACAGAGAATATGAGACTCGAGAACCTATCTTTCATGGTGACAACCCCATTATGGTGTTCCACAGACGGTGCGGTACAAGTGTTTCTGGGTTTCTTCCTAACTGGTACTTTTGGGCAGCTGTAGCATTTACATGAGGTGAGCAGTTTGCTCATCTCGTCACTAGATCAACTTCTACTGGAGCTGAGGACTCTTCGTAGCTCTAAGACTATGAATCTAAAGAGGTTTTCAGTAATAGGCCGTTTATCTGTTGCTACTTTACCTGTATAAACGTGTCCATAAGGGAGCGAAGGCTTGTGTCGAGGCTGGTGATGTAGAGCGAGAGGTAAGGTTCAAAGCAGCCGCCGATCAGACCCACCCACGGTGACCCACCAGCTGGCACTTCGTCCGTTTGACTCTGTAATCGTAATTTGGTAAAAAATATTAATTGTTCTAGTTAAACAAATATGATTTTAACGTGATACAAAATGGAACTGAAGCTGCGATACTAATTAACAACATTATCATCTTTTCTACACAACTTACATACATATAGTCTCGCCTTTTACAATATAAGCGGTAGACAGAGGCCACTCACGTAGCCAACTTTTCGCCCCCGCGGGAAACGAGACGTGACGGGTGCCGAATGATATCGCCGCCATTTTGGTACGAGTCAAAAAAATCTTACTGTCCATTGCGTTGTCACGAGCAGTATAGTAGACATCTTTGCATATATTGTATGCCGGACACCTATTTTTATGGAACAATGTGACAAGCAAATCGTTTACTGATGGTAAGTGGTAAGTAAGAACTCTTTTGGTTTGCACTACACTGCGCTTGTCACCTTGACAAATGTGTTCTTAAGTATCATATGCCCAGTAATTACACAAGTAATGAGTGCCCTTCAGACCAAAACATTAATGTTTGCACGCTACTGATTCACGGCAGAACTGTCTCTGCGGTGGTACCTACCTGGACGGACTCCTGCACAGGAATCCCAACACCAGTGTTTAAGTAAAAATGATCGGTATCTCTAAATCCCACTCAGAAATAATAGTAGGAGCTGCTCAGCAGTGGGACATTCATAGGCTGATGTTACTTTAGTACCGTTTTGGGTTTAGGTGGTGCGTGCAATTTATGCCTGTACCTACTGTGGGGTATCTTCTTAAAAAAAAAAACCTGCCTAAACCAAGATTAAAAAAATTGGTCTTAGTGGCCAGAGGACGAGAACTCCGCGCCGCGGGTCCTGGGTTCGAATCCCAGCCTGAGCTGGAGCGTTACATCTGGCGCGGGCAGGTTGATAAGAGTGAACATCTGTATTTACACGTACGTTGAATTGTCGGCTCGGTTGGCGCAGTGCTTTAGGTCTTGACTTCTGCGCCCCGGGTCGCGGGTTCGATCCACGGGAATACATGGCCTACAGATAGTAGTTCCGGGTCTGGGTATATGTGCATGTGGAATTTATGTATTTAAAACGCTCCTACGACGAATTTTAAACAATGCCCTACAAGAGGAATCCTCCTGTAGGGCATTTGAGCAATTTGAAAATTTGAGCAATTTGAGCATGAGCCGCCTATACAAAATAATATACCTACCTCTTTAGCGTCATCATTGAGAGAAATTTGCTTTTCGGCGATCGTATCTACGTTATCCATTCCTGTAAAGTCAGTGCCTGTAATAAAGTGAATAAGCATGTAAACATTTTTTTGATTAAAGGTCACAAACGGAAAAGCGTGATAAAATAAAACATGAAATGTTAGAAGTGAAGTTTCTAATATAGAAAGGTTTTGGAGCCGAAAGCTCGCACCGGCAGCTGATGAAGCAAGAAGACGGTGGTTGTATGTAGCTCAGATCAGTAGTGGCAGAGGTTAATTTGGTCAGAACAGTCGACTAAGGAAAATTCTAAGCCTTTTTTTTTATTGTATAAAGTGATGAAACGAGCAAAACGTTCACCTGATGGTAAGTGCAACGTCTGCCCATAACAAATGCTGTGTAACCCTGAACATTTCTGTGTGACACATGAATGTGCCCAACACCCTGAGACATCAGTTCTTAAGTCTCATATGCCCTGTGATTACTCTAGCTCAGCACAGTGTCCTTCAAACCGAAACACAGTAATATTTGCACACTACTGCTTCACGGCAGAATAACTGGCCCTGGTGTGGTACCTACCTAGACGGATGGCGTATTGGAAATACGCCATGACATATCCAGACCGGTGGCAAGAAGCACGCATCTTGTACTGCTAATGGCGATCAACGCGCACAGTGTGAACTCATAGTAACGTCACAGAGGAGAGATTGCATACAGAGGGGCGACGAAGCCGAGGTCGGTAAGTGCCAGTAAGGGGCGAGACAGCGGCCCATACTGGCCCCAGCAGTATGCGGCCTATGTTAAAAGGTTAAATAAGGCGTGGATAAAGGTTTTTTAAATAGCGCGTGAGAACCAATTGATTTTCCGAAAAAAAAAGTATCCGATGTCCGTCTTCAGGATTCAAGCTGCCCAATTTCGTCAAAATCGGTTTAGCACTTGAACCATGAAAAGGTAACGAAGAGACAGAGGGACAGAGAGACTTACTTTAAAAGTACGTAAAACAAATATTATTATTACCTGAATATTCTTCTTTAAAAATAAATAAAGTACTGAGTTATTATCCGCTTCTATGTGATGAAGAAATGTACGTCATGTTTTTTTTTTCAATTTACGGTAATTAAAATTCTATGTTTGTGACAAATGTTTTGAAAGCTATTAGTGTAGGGCTGCCATACGTTCCGGTAGGCGTGTCCCGGTTAGAAGCGTTGTGTCCCGGACAGCAAGTCATTTGTCCCGGCAAGCACACAATTCGTAAGTACCGCATCTGTGATCTGCGAGTGAAGTGGAGTGGAGGCGAGTTTCCCGAGTTGTTGAATAATCCATGGTTTTTTACCCTATTTCGGCATCTCAGCATTTGTGGCAGCCCTGCATTAGTATCGACTGTCGAATCACTGGTTACGCTATCATCAGAGCATTTCTATCCAGTCAAATTATTAATTGAAAAAGATTTGTATTTGCAATCAGCACGTTCGTAAGTCACGTCTGAACAAGTTTGGAAAATTTTCTTCTGACTGATTGTCGGCTCTTAAATGATTGCTATCTCTTTCTTGTATTAACGATCAGCAAAAGAGAACTACGAAATACGAAAGTATCAGAACAAGTAATAATTACTGAAAAAACATATTAACACTCACCAACAAACCGTTTATGCAACAATATTTCAAAATTGTAGGTTTTTTGTATTGCGTACAAAAGCAACTTGACGTCGACTTCATTGCGCCGCGATGACATTATATTCGTGAGCTCCGTTCGGGTTATCTAAAATCAAAAAGAGTCATGAAAAAGCATTTTCATCGGTCCATAATACGTGGGCTAAATTTCAAATTGTACGGACGTCCGGAATTGGGTGAAAGAAAAAAAATATTCCATTAAAATTTTACAGATCGAGCTATTAAAGACGTGTTCGAATAGAAAATGATTTAAACAAAAAAAAACACGTCATTTAAACTTTTTTATTGGATTAAATGACGAGACGATCAAGACGTTTACCTGATGGTACGTGCAACGTCTGCCCATAACAAATTCTGTGTCACCCAGTACATTTCTGTGCGGCACCACAGTGTGCCCGTCATCCCGAGACATCAGTTCTCAAGTCTCGTATGCCCAGTGATTACACTTGCTGTCAGTGCCATTCAGACCGAAACACAGTAATGTTTGCTTACCTACGTAGACGGATTCCTGCATAGGAACCCTACCTGCTGCTAGGATTCCTACGGAATCCGTCTAGTTAGGTAACACCCCTGGCCAGTTATTCTGCCGTGAATTCAGTAATGTGAAACATTACTGTTTCGGTTTGAAGGGCAGTGAGAGCTAGCGTAATCACTGGGCATATGAGACTTAAGAACTGATGTCTCAGGATGACGGGCGCAGTGTGGTGTACACACAGAAATGTTCAGGGTGACACAGCATTTGTTATGGGCAGACGTTGCACTTACCATCAGGTGAACGTTCTGCTCGCTCCGTCACTTTTATCAAATCAAAATAAAATAAAAAATCACCTTGCAGAACTGTCGCGCGATGCGCTCGCTGAGCAGCCAGGCGTGCGGGAAGACGGCGCCCTGCGACTCCTCGAAGCTCAGCAGGTGCTTCTTGAGCCACGCGTAGCGCCGCTCTATGTGCGACAGCCACGCGCACTCCTGCTCCGGGGAGAACAGGTGCTGGTATTCCTAGGAGGTGGTAGAAAACTCCTAATTAAGTACCATATTATCTTCATCTCATCCCGTGGGTGTTGTAAAAGTGGACATAGGCCAAATTAAAACCAGAACATGGGCAGCAGCACCTTCCTGAAACATCTTAATAAATATACTGCGGTTGCATAGACGCCTGCCAAGCGTGTCAGCTATGGCGAATTTCCCCTAAAATGATGGATGGATGGTTATGTGATTTTCTGGGATAAAAAGTATCCTATGTCCGTCTCCAGAATGCAAGCATTCCATTACATTCATACACTAGCTGTGCCCGGGGTTCCACCCGCCGTTTAATTTCAAGCAATAGCTCCTATGGGTCGTAGCGTGATGTTAAATAGCATATAATCTTCCACAAGAAGCAGGCTATCAAATGAATAAAAAAATTTTTTTCAAATCCGACTGGTAATCCAGGGATACATACATAGTACAGATCAAGAGAATAAAAGCGTTTTAATAAAACTAATGTATTTAAGTAACTTTTCTATGTATTGCCGACGTTTCGAGCCTTTCGCAGCTCCCATGGTCAGGGGGTACCCAGGTATTCGACTCTAACATCGTAATTAGTCAATCCGTCCTACCTTAAACTTTTAATTATTAGTTTTGTGCCGATCTACGCAAAAAAAGCTTACATTGTCTTGAAGTTTATTTTTATGGAAGTAAATGACGGGACGAGCAAATCGTCCACCTGATAGTAAGTGCAACGTCTACCTGTAACAAATGTTGAGTCAAAGGTTTTGTCTGGCACCACACTGCACCCCTCACCCTGAGACAAGTTCTAAAGTAACATATGCCAGTAATTATACTCGGCTGTCAGTGCCCTTCAGACAGAAACATAGTTATGTTTGCGCACTACTTACTGCTTCTTCACGACAAATAAACTGGCACTGCGGTGATATCCACCGAAACAGGTTCCTTTATAGGAATCCTGCCACCACTTAGTCTTGCAGTCTTATGGTTGGTTTTGGATTTTATTTTATTAATTATAATATCCCAAGCAGGTGGGAGCAGAATGTTTTCTTGCACCAACCTGTAACTGCATAGAAATGAACCAATTGAGAAGTTCCTTCTTAACTTTGGGATCCAGGGCGTCGACTACGCCGCACGCTTCCGCTAATGTACGCTGAGTGACACCGCCTTTGCTTCCTGGGAAAGAAAGTATGATCAAAAATAGCAATAAAAATTGTTTACTACTGCTAATTTGGTTCGGGAAGGGGGTGGTGGGGGTGACCTTCGATGTCACCTAAAATGACTTTCAAACCTAAACACAATAATGATTGCTTAATCGCAATCCACTCATCGATCTTTAGATCGATCTGTTTCGCAAATAATCGTAAATAAAAATCGATTTGCGAATAAATCGAATCGAGATCAGAACTACTACCCTACTTTCTTACATTTTGCATCGGGCGGCCAGCCGGCCATTCAACAAACTTGCCTGTGATGCCGGCGCCTCCGCCGCGCCGCTTTGTCGAATAATCTCCGAAAAGCGATACTGACTCGAGACATTTAATATTGGACTAGAAATCGGGACGTCTGGCAACGCTGCCGCAGAATAAAAAAAAGTAAAGTAAAGTTTCAGCCTATAAATATCCCCACTGCTGAGAGGGTTTTGGAGCTAGGAAGAATCCGCCACGCTGCTCCAATGCGGGTTGGCGGACTTCACATGTCTTCGAAATATTATTTATTCCTCAGACATGCAGGTTTCCTCACGATGTTTTCCTTCACCGCCGAGCACGTGGTAAATCAGCACTTAAAATTGCAATTAACAATTTTAGTGGTGCCGGCACCGGGAATCGAACCCAGGTCACTCGCGTACTATGAAATTTAAAGCGAGCGCCTAGCCCCTGAGCTACCACGGCTCTCCTAGCCCCTGAGCTACCCCGAGGTGAGGGGCCTGGTGCTCGCCTTTAATTTCATAGTAAGCGAGTAACCTGGGTTCGATCCCCGGTGCCATCACCTCTAATATTGTTCTACAATTTTAAGTGCTGATTTACCACGTGCTTAGCGGTGAAGGAAAACATCGTGAGGAAACCTGCATGTCCGAGGAATAGAAATATTTCGAAGGCATGTGAAGTCCGCCAACCCGCATTGGAGCAGCGTGGCGGATTCTTCCTAGCTCCAAAACCCTCTCAGAAATGAGAGGAGGCCTGTGCTCAGTAGTGGGACATTTATAGGCTGAAACTTTACTTTACTTTTACCAGGCCCCTGCGCTACCACGGCTCAAGCCTAGTAAGTTTGTAGCTGTCAATTTGGGGATCTTGCCATTGTTGCCGCGCTTGGCAGGCGGGTTGGCAACCGCAGTTTATTTATACAGATGTTCCAATAAGATGCTGCTGCCCATCTCCTGGTTTTTATTATCCCTCTATCGACGCTTACGACACCCACGGAATGAGATGGGGTGGTAGATTCTCACAAGCCGCCACCACGCGGCGTCATTTCTGTTATGGCTATTTTAATAAACTTTAAATTTCTTATTAACGAAATTACCAGTGAATGCATCCTTAAAATCGGCGAGTATTTGCGTAGCCAACTGCGCGCGGATCGTGTGCACCTCATCGCGTAGCGCGTTCAGCTCCCGGATGTCGCGATAGGACTCGAAGTGCTGTAGCACCTGTAAAGTGATTTAAAAGTCGTGATATTATAACGACCTTATAGCACATAATGACCACGGCGACACTTTTTGGTATAAACCAGAAGCTGTCACCTGAGTAGGACATATTGTAGTGCCGTATGTCACAAATAAATCACCAAGGCACTCACTATTGTCAACTTTCTGTATCCAAGAAGCGCTAACAGCCAATATGACGCCACAGGATCGAGCCCGCCATTCGACTATTGTCGTGAAGCAGTTCCTAACTCATGACTTTAAGCTTAGTTGGAGTGCTTAACAGGAATATTAGTAGTGTTTAAAAAATATAACGCTTATGTGATAAGGTCAGAGAAAGGGTTGATGCAATATTAGATGACTGGGGACAATCTAGCGAAAAAGCTACAATTTGTGCGTTGAAAAATACTCTTTGTATTGCAAAGGATTGACTGCGGTTTCAACCCAGGACCTGTATTTGCGCCGATCAGCAAACCACACGATCGATCGTGAAATACTACGTAAAGTCAATACATTTTAATGAAATAAAAAAAATACATTTCAGGGAAGGTTAATAGGAATATTACTAAAATTCCTGTTAACCACTCCAACTAACTATCAAAAAGTTGTGCTACGAGACAGTTTATTTAATTTTATTTATTTATTTATTTAAGCTTACTTACAATTATCATTACAGGGTTAATTTAATTTGATATTATAGCTACTATACGAAAAATTTAAGGTGAAAAATAACATAAAAAAGTTAAACAGTTCACATAGTTGAATGACGGACTTGAACCTGTGACATCATATTTCGCAGTCCGTACCTGTACCCTAAGCAATTAGGCTATTGTCGCATAAGGTTTAATTTAGTAACACTATAGAAATATAATATAATAATACAATTATAATTCCATGTAATTAACAAACTCAATCTAATGTGTGTAATTAGGATCAACTACAGAAAGTACCTTCTGCGAACTGAGATAAATTAATTTGGGTATTTATTTTTTATCTTAATATTTTTTATATTAAACATTATTCGGTAAAAACTATGCGGATTTCGAATAGGCACAATTTCTAAGGAAGATAATAAATTGAAATTGACAGTAAAAGTTCCAAATTTACATTCATTAAATATAATTTAGGACAAACAATTACCATGAAGGACCAAACATCACTAAGTTTGCCTTCAATTAATTTATAGTCATATCAATAATTTGTCGTCAATTGTAACGATGATCTTTTTTAAAAAAAAGTTGTTATATATAGTGTAGAGTTCAAAAAACAATATAGTGTTTCGTGCAATAAAATTCTTTTTCACTTTTTTTTCAAAAATAACTTACAGTAAATGATAATTTTCTAGATTGATTTCAGTCGTAATTTTATAATTCATTTCAAACATTGTGAAAATTACACCTATTCTGTGTATTGGGTAGAATGGCCGTCCCTCTTACTTCCATAATAGCCTGCAGTGGCAACACCAGCTCCTTATACTGTCTGCGCTGCGCCAGTCCGCGCAACGTCGCCGCACCGCCGGCCAACATATGCAAGTGATTAAGTGCAGTAATGGCAGCAGTAAGGTTCCATTTAGCGCAATCCAGCTGTTTGATCTCAGCAGTAATTTCGCGTACCATGCTCTCACTGCGCTCTGCTTTTTTGTTTATGTCTGCCACCTAGGTATTACGAAGAAGTTTCGACTTAAGAAATTATATAACATTGTTACCCCAAAAAGTAACTACAAAAATGTTAACAAACAACACATAATCCATCTGGTGTCACACACTGTGACTCACAGACAACAACTCAACTCAATGAAGAATCAAAGTAAACATAATGCTATTTAGACATTTTTATTACAAAAGAAATGTCTACAAACTATATTCAATATAAATAATATTAATTCCCTAAGAACTTTAAAAGTAAGTAAAGTAACAGCTTAGAAATGTCCCAGTACCGAGCACAGGCCTTTTCTTATTTCTGAGATGGTTTTGGAGCTAGGAAGAACTGTATTTCCAGATAATATTTTATTAATCTGACAATGAAAACAGTGAAAATTATTATAAAAAAAATGTCTACCAAAGACATACACAGCGACTTGGTGGAAACATTAGGGGACTCTTCTCCTCCATATTCCACAGTTGCACGCTGGGCTAAGGAGTTTAAGTTGGGAAGAACATCGACGGAAGACGAACACCGCGAAGGACGCCCATCGACGTCCCTCACTGAAGAAAATGTGAAAAAAGTTGAAGAAGTTGTATTGGAAGATCGAAGAGTGACTATCAGGCATGTAGCTGAGGTCACAGGGATCTCATATGGCAGCATTCAAAGAATCCTTGCGAACGAATTGCATATGAGAAAGGTCTCCGCGCGTTGGGTACCGAAAATGTTAAACGACGAGCAAAAGAAGAAACGAGTCGACATGTCAAGAGCAAATCTCGAAAAGTTCCAGGCAGACAAGGATAATTTTTTGTCACGTTTTGTGACCATGGACGAGACCTGGATCCACCATTTTGATCCTGAAACAAAACAACAATCGATGACATGGAAACGATCCGATGAACCGACGCCGAAGAAATTCAAAGTGTCAAGCTCAGCAGGGAAGGTTATGGCGTCTGTTTTTTGGGACGCTGAAGGAATAATCATGGTGGACTACTTGGAAAAGGGGGCCACTATTACAGGCTCCTACTATGCAGAACAAATAAGAAGATTGCGGGAGGCTATTAAGGAGAAAAGGCGAGGCAAACTGCGGGCTGGAGTGCTGTTCCATCAAGACAACGCACCGGTTCACAAAGCTGCAATTGCCATGGCTGCCATTCAGGAAGCGGGCTTTGAGCTGGTGGAACACCCCCCCTATTCACCAGATCTAGCCCCCAGCGACTTCTATCTCTTTCCACGACTCAAGGAACACCTCCGAGGCAAGAAATTTGACGATGATAGCGACGTGATGGCCGCGGTTGAGGACTTTTTTGAGAGTCAAGATAAAGATTTTTTTTCTAAGGGAATTTTAGGATTAGAAAAGAGATGGACTAAATGTATAGACTTGCTAGGAGACTATGTTGAGAAATAAATTTATTTATTTATTTTATTCATTGTGTTTATTATTGATTATCATTACTTTTGGATCACCCCTCGTACATTCTGGCTTAATTTTTAAGAAGAGCTGTTAAAACACTGCAATTTATAATTAATAATTTGCCGAAACGTGGAGGCTGTAGTAGCACAGGTGCTTGGTGCTTGCCTTAAATTTAATAGTATGTGAGTGACCTGAGTTTGATCACCGTTACCAGCACCTCGTAAATTGTTCTACGATTTTTAGTGCTGATTTACCACATGCTCAGCAATGAAAGAAAACAAGATTCTTCCTGGGCTCAGCAGTGAGATATTTATAGGCTGTTACTACAGAATGTGTGAAATCAGATGGTGCCCAATTTAAAAAAAAATTGATATGTAGATGTTTTTTAGATCTAAATGAATATTTTGGCACAATTTCCTGATATATTCTTATTTGTTATTGTACATCCAAAATGGGCCAACTGTTGACGCCAATTATCTTTTAAAATTTGTAAATCTATTGTAAGCTTTTATAAAAATAAATGAATATCTGATTTTATCATCATGACAACTATGATGAAGCCTTTGTTTCAGTTATCATGTCTTAAGTTATCATCAACGCCATACAAAAAAATGCTACTGCTTTTCTTATAGGACTTCCTAATTGATAGAAATAGACTATCAAACTGATAGAAATTGAAATGACAGATAAGATGAGTGAATGACATGAATTGACAATGATTATCATCAATGTTACCCCGACCTTTGCTTTACAGCCATTAAAACGTCAAAACACATAAGTACTTGTCTGATGGCTTATAATTGCTTAATAGCACTAACAACCCTTAATGCAAACAACAAAGTTATTAAAAAACTTTATTATAAATAGTAGGGTGTTTTTTTTAATTATACAATGCAAAGGGTAAAAAGTACCTAGGACTTAAAAAAGAAATATGAACACATTGATCATTCAGTTACCATGGGGCATTCATGCATTCATCACATGTGCAAAACAACTGTTAAACATGTAGTTATAATAAAGTTGTATTAAACACAGTTATAATAAAGTTGTGCGGAACAACTATTAATCATGTACACATAGCTATAATAAAGCTTTTAAACTTGATGTATATAGCCACAAGGAAATTATGTTAAATTAAGACTTAAAACATAGATCGGTAATATTTAAATTAATTAGTATTAGTCATGTAAAGTAATAAATAAACATATTCAAATACACAGAAGAGAACGGTGAGGCAAACAGGCACTAAATGAATGCAGTTAGCCGAGAAAATGATCGCCTGTGATTGGTCGACCACTAAGACGGCCCGTTTAAAATTTTGTGACGGCCCGGGCCAAATTATTTAAAATGCGGGCCATTTCTGTTTCGACACAGTGCGGCACCAACAGCCGAACAGTAAAGAGCTCCGAAAAAGTACAGTGAATAAGAAAAGAAAACCAGCGTTTTATTGGAAGCCTTCCTCAACGTTCAAGCAATCTGCGTATAGCGACAGTGAATTACCAGCAATAGCAAATGTACAGACGGTGTACACCAAACTTCCCCATAAATCATAATGGGAAGATGATGCTGTCAACTAAACTTTATAACATACATACATACAGTCATGCCTTTTTCCCATAAAAGGGGTAGGCAGAAGTGACTCATGTAGCCCCCCTTTTGCTCTTGCAGGAAACGTGACATGTTGAAGTCAAGAAATTATTACTCTCCATTGTGTTCCCATGAGCCGTATAGTGATAGCATTGCATATTGTGGTGTTATTCTACACAAAAAAAGGCTGTCCATACAATACCTAAGTCCCCCTTGTGACACCTCAGTAGGAAAAAGGAAAGTGCTATTCTACTTAGCTACAACTATTGGCTTTATAACACTATTCACAAAATGTGATATTGTCTTATTATTATAAAAACAAATGTATAGTCTTTGGTGTACTATCACAATTTAACTATTTAACTAACACAATTTAACCAACACACCTGTAATGCTAACTCTGAAATGCAGCTTTGTGCTTCCAATAATGCTTCTTGTCCAGCATCCCTCTGTGCTGCCTGCTCCCGAACTAGGCGCTGAATATCGTGCTGAACAGACGCAAGACGAAACTCACAGCGAGCGGCTGCTGTCTCCACACCCGAAAGTGACTGCTCCGTTGGGAAAATTCGGTTTATGTATGCTACGGCATCAAACTATATGCAAAGAAAAGTTTATCAGAATCAGAAGAAATTTAGAACATAAATAATTTGTGGGTATTAAATCCAAAACCTTAACACAGAAGCCAAATTTTAAAAAAACAATTTGCTAATGATCCAATCAAACTATTAATATGTGAGTGGGACTACACTGTAGTCCTTTAAGATTTCAAATAAAATAAATGCACATACAAATAACTTCTTAGAGTGCACAAACTAAACTAAATACATAAGGTCATATTCGGACCTTTTTTTCAGAAACTGTTTAAAGAATAATATCATCCGTTAATTTCTATGATGGGGTTCATTGCATCATAACATGTTTTGTTATGTAGTCAACCCTTACCGGCATGCCCATTCACACTCATCATAAATAAGTTTCGTCAATCTTCTTTTATCCATTCTCTCTATGTGTCCAAACCATCTAAGCATCCCTTTCTCTATCTTTGTCACTAAATCTTCTTCCACACCACAACATTCCCTTATAATGCTGTTTCTCATTTTGTCCATCAAAGTCACTCCAGCTATACTTCTCAAACTTTTCATTTCAACAGCATTAATCTTATTTTCATGCTTCTTCTGCCAGACCCAACATTAACTACCATACATAAGTATGGGGACCAGTACTCCTCTATGTACAGCCATGCCTTTTTAGATACTCTCGGGCAACACATAAAGTTATGCAGGTCCCCATATAATTTACTTCCTGCCAACACTCTTAAAAAATATTTTCAAAGACATGTGAAGTCCGTCAACCTGCATTAGAGCAGCGCAGCGGATTCTTCCTAGCTCCAAAACCCTCTCAGAAATGAGAGGAGGCCTGTGCTCAGCAGTGGGACATTTATAGGCTAAAACTTGACTTTTTTACTTTTCAACGCTCTTCGTTCAACATCACTGTCGTACTTTCCATCTCTCGAAAATTTTTAACCCAAATATGCAAAATCTTTCACTTGTTCCACTCTTTTTTCTTAAATCAGAACTCTGCAGTCCGACATACTTTCTTCTCTTTCAAAAACCACTACTTTCGTCTGATCTACATTAATTTTAATTCCTTTGCTTTGAAAAGCATCATGCATAATATTAACCATCGCCTGCAACTATTCCTCCGATGATGCTAATATAACCTGATCATCTATAAAACTTATATGTATTTACTATTTAAGCAAGCTGGGCTGTAGATTTAAAACTATTGTCAAAATAGTAACTATTGTTACAATCTGCAACTTACTTCATCGTTATCAAACTGTTCTGTTCCTCCCATTAATTCTTCAATCCTACTCATCACTGAACTGGGAAAGTTCATTTGGACCTCCGGTCCGCTATCCTTGTCATCTAGCATTTCGTTAGAATCCATGATAAAAACTTAACGCAATTGGACAATGAATAAAATTGCCTAGAAAAATTCATAACAAAATTATTATTTGTTAGCTGTCATTATGACATGTTGACAATGACAATTCATTGCGTATTTTCAGATACTCTCGTCTTCTTCTTCGTTTTTGATCCAACGAGTAATAATTTAATTGTAATAAGGACTTCGTTTCGATCGGCAGTAAAATGATAGTTGACTTTTACTGAAGATTTGTTCGACTGAATAATGGTGATGAAGATGAAGATTTGCTGGACTGATGGAGACAAAACAATGGTACAATTTTGATCTTGAATTGAATTATCCAATTTCTGTACACTTTCACGAGCACTTGCTGCATAATAAACTATCAATATTAAACATCAAAACTCAAAATATACACAGAAATTACAAAATTCAAAACACTGCCGCCACTTTTGGAATTGGCGCCAAAAGTCAGATACTCTTTATTACCCGATTTCACAGATTGCTTTGGAAACCAAGTTTAATAAAACCGCGTTTTACTTAACTGGTTCAAATGTATCATTTGATCTCGGTTTTCGTCTAACCGATTTCACCGACTCCATTTTGATCACGTTTAGAAAAACGAAGTTTACATGAAATATCGTCACAATCTAAAACAAAAAGACGATTTATTTCGTATTTTGCGACATCAAACAGCCTGTTTTTATACATAGATTACATAAGTATGCAATCAATAAACAAAACGAAATAAAAATCATTTTGGTGTTTACATAGTTGTGCAATTGACAATGACATCTCATTAAACGCGTTTAAAGAGCTAAGACCCGATTTCACCGATCGCTGTGGAAACCAAGTTTAATAAAACCACGTTTTACTGAACTTAGTTGAAATGTATCATTTGAACTCGGTTTTCGTCTCATCCGATTTCACCGGCTCCATTTTGATCGCGTTCAGAAAAACGAAGTTTACGTGAAATATTGTCACAATCTAAAACAAAAACTCGATGTATTTATTATTTTGCGACATCAAACAGCCTGTTTTTATGCATAAGACACATAGGTATGCAAACTATAAAAAAATAATATTTATTGTGTTTACATAGTTGTGCAATTGACAATGCAGCTCTCTAAACGCGTCTACAGAGGTTGAACGTCGAAAATTGGGCGTTCAGAATTTGAACCGCGTTTAGCTTTAATCGCGTTCAGTTGATGTTGGTGAAATGCAAACAGTAGCATTGAACTCAATTAAACGCTTAAACTTCGTTCAGCTTGAACTGATCGCGTCTAGTTTCAACGGTGAATTTCGCCCTTAGTGTTGATTTAACGAATCAAACGGGTTTATAAAATGTCAGTCAGTGTATGGTATGGTAAAATCCGTCCATACTTCATTTATAATAGATAATTAATTATTTGCCCATATCATTTCATTATTCATTTTATTTCATCTTAGTTTTCTCCTGGGCAATGCAGAACTACTGCATTTAACAACAGCTGTATGAGTTTCTTTTAGCCGGATTTAGTCATTGTATGGAATTGGCGCATACTAGAAAATTAGCGATAGTGTATTTATTGAATTTTGTAATTTCTGTACACAGCTTGGATGTTTAGTATTGATACTTAGATTAAATTTTATATTGGGAGTTTAAATGTTTAATATTGATAGTTTATTATGCAGCAAGTGCTCCTGAAAGTGTACAGTCATTGGAAAATTCAATTCAAGACTTTTCGTGTTGTCTCCATCAGTCCAGCAAATCTTCAGTAAAAGTCAACTATCATTTTACTGTCGATCAAAATTTTGAAGCGTTGCTTCTAGAAGATTGTATACTTGAATATATTACTTGACACTGGAAAATAGTTTGTGAATGTTTCCATTAATAAATAAATAATAAGTGTAACGAGTGAAAAAAGCGCGGGAAACGTCGAAAGAGCTATTGTGTTATTAAGTGAAAATATGAAGTTATATTTTATTTAATTTGTCAGTGGCATATGCGCAAACTGCGCAACTCGAAAAGTGGCGGTAGTGATTTTATTTAATTTTGTAAATTCTGTGTACATTTGGAGTTCTGATGTTTAATATTGATAGTTTATTATGCAGCAAGTGCTCCTGAAAGTGTATTGTCATTGGAAAATTCAATTCAAGACCAATATTGTGTTTTTCGTGTTGTCTCCATCAGTCCAGCAAATCTTCAGTAAAAGTCAACTATCGTTTTACTGTCGATCAAAATTTTGTAGTGTTGCTTCTAGAAGATTGTATACTTGAATATGTTACTTGACACTGGAAAATAGTTTGTGAATGTTTCCATTAATAAATAAATAATAAGTGAAACCAGTGAAAAATAAACTTTAAACTGCACTGTGCACCCAACAGCGCATGGTGGCGATGGGCTCACCACCTATCACACCAAGTGCATTTTATTGTTTTGTTGAAACGTGGATTGTGGCAGTCATCTGTTTTTGCAGTGAGTGCCCTGTCTCTGACTACCCCTTGTGGGATACAGTCGTGATCTTATGTATGTATGTACGAGTGAAAAAAGCGTGGGAAACGTCTAAAGAGCTATTGTGTTATTATGTGGAACTGAGGTTACATTTTAATTAATTTGTCAGTGGCATATGCGCAAACCGCGCGAAGCCAAATAAAAAAAAAATAAAAAAAAAAGAACGATCATTCGTTTCTTGCAAAGTTCATTCTTCATTTTGTTGTTTTCATTTTCAGTTTTTGCTCCGCGTTCGAGGCGTTCCGTTGTCTGATTGCGTTTGCGACAGAATGATCTGTCACGACCTCTCTTCGAACTAACCCCTGTGTATTTGTGTTTCATTTTTAGTCTGACAGTGTTTAAGTGAATTGTGCATTACAATGGCTCGGCTTACAGAAGAGATGGTGATCGCGCGATCGAAGCAATCAGATCTCTCAGCGATAAAGAAGTTGAACTGCTGGTAAGTAGTAGTGAAATGACTCAGGTTGTTTGTGGGCAGAAGTAGGGCTACCGTGGAAAATCACGTTCCGCTAGACCTGACCTCGCCGTACATTAATCCTGTTATTATTCCCGCAATCTCAGTGTCCTATAGTTTTTCTCTAGCACGAGAAATTATTTTCATCGTGCAAATCAGCTGTCTTACTACCAACAAAATGTGTTAATCTCCTAATTTGTTTTAATACGTTTTCAAACTTAAGTTAGTTCAAACTTAATAACTTAATGCATTTCCATTTTGTAGACTTTGTGAAAGACGTTGCTGTTAACTTAACCAAAATAATCCATTTTAATTTCTAACCATTGCATATGCATTAATAAATAGTGTATATTTCAATATTTAAAGAAATAATTACAGTAATTACATTATTATTATCTTAATACTTAATTATCTTAAAACA
Organism: Luehdorfia chinensis; assembly: GCA_019845155.1. NCBI lineage: Eukaryota > Metazoa > Arthropoda > Insecta > Lepidoptera > Papilionidae > Luehdorfia > Luehdorfia chinensis. The sequence goes on along the minus strand of JAHVAK010000201.1, from coordinate 5,140,315 downwards.
CCACATTTAATGCACTCTCAAACGGTGCTCTAAAGAAAACACTTAAAAAGATGAACATCCTTAAAGATTAAGTTAAATTAGTGAATTTTTTAGATTTACATTTTTTTGTCAGAATAAATATTTACGGTAATTAATTAATGTAATCTTACCAAAATGCTCGTTTCTACTACTGTTTTCTTGCAACAGAAAAAATGTTATTTATTCTGTCCTTCATGACAAAGTATCTCTTGTAGACTAATAATACATTTGATCCTATTTACTATGTGTATTTTACTGTATCTTTCATTTATGTGTAATACTTGTCATATTTTTATGGGCGCAATAATATTTCCTAGATAGTAAGTAAACAGGTAAACCTTGATTCATAATAAAGTATTTTTCTGTTTACTTGTGCACGTATATCTACATAGTTTTATGCTACTCTGTTATACTTTATCATATAATTATCATATTTTTTTTATATAAATACTAGAAATCTTTTTAACATTGGTAATATTTCTGTTAACCTCTCCAACTGTTATATGTTTTATTGCTTTTCCCTCACAATTTTCGCCTGTGTCATACACATTCTATAAAAAAAAATTGCACATGCATAGACACCCAGACCCAGAACAATTATCTGAAGGTCTTATAAATATATTCTGTAAGGGAATCAAACCCGAATGCATATAGCCAAAGCTATTGCTTAGTCACTCCATTCACCAAACTATCAAAACTAGATAACAAAATGATCTTAATGATCAAAAGAGGTATCCACTTGTTTTACAAATTTAATCCAATTTGAGTCTATTGTTGTATGAAGTGGAAACAAATTTTTCCATGGAGTAGTCTGAGCAAACATTTGTGTAATACATGACTCACTTTTTGTGGGCTGGCAATCTATTTATGGATATTATGAGACAATGCTTAAGTAAAGATGTATTTGAAATATATAACCTTTGCATCGGAATGTGACACAATTTGATGGTTTTTGGGCTTGATTGTGTTGAGCAGTTGTGCATGTGAAATTTATGTCTTTAAAATGCATCCATGACACAAGAGAAATCCTACTGCAGGGCATGGTTTTTTTTAAAGACACTGCCCCTTAGGTGAAATTGTTGTCAATAATTTGTATACAGATTATTTATTCTGAGTAAATTTTATCATAGAAGTTTTAATGATAATGTTTGCTGGTCTTCATCGGCTATGGAAACATTTTATAACTATACAATCAGAAATACATCTGCAAAGGATATATCTTATTGTCTTTTTTTTTTAATTTCATAAAACTGACAGAATGAGCGAAACGTTCACCTGATGGTAAGTGCAACGTCTGCCTATAATATAACGCCGTGTCACCCAGAACATTTATTTGCGGCACCAGTCTGCGCTCTTATATGCCCAATAATTACACTAGCTATCAGAGCCTTTCAAAACGAAACAGTAATGCTTATTCACTATTGCTCAATGGCAAATTAACTGACACTGTGGTGGTACCTATCTATACAGCTTAATGCATAGAAATCCCTCCTACCACCAGTAAGGTGTATGTGTTATGTATTTATAATATTCCTTTTATAACAATTAATTGAAAACATGTTATGTATTGCGATGAATGAGGAAAGTATCGTAAAAGTGCAGCTACTAATGTTAGTGGTACTTTTTTTTATTGGAAGAATTGATGTGTCACCTGGAACATTTCTTTGTGACACCCCGCCTCGACAATCACCATGAGACATCAGTTCTTAAGTCTCATATGCCCAGTGATTACACTAACCCTCAGTGCCCTTCAAACCGAAACAGTAACTTACCTAGACAGATTCATACATAAGAATCTATCACCATTAAAATTTGACCAACATCCTCTATTTGAATGTATCAAATTGTAGTTAACAAGACCTGTGCGGGAAATCAGGTATTTTTCAAAACTCACCTGAGTCCATATCTTGATTAGGCACTTAAGCGACAAATCATTTTTTGAAAGCGTGCATAATTTGTTTTCTAAATTTGCGGAAGTTTTGTACTGCAATTAATATTTTATGCTGTTATATAACATTTAATTTGTTCCTGAATTATTAATTATAATCTTAACCACCACATACCTTATTTATTATCATATCTGGTATTTGAATCCCTGGGCTCATATCGCATAAAGATTGTGCTTTTTTAGTCACTTGATTGAATAAAAAAACGGGTTTTCTGTTGAGTGCTTACTACGCACCAGGCATCGCCGGTTCCAGTAGCGAAGCAGAGAACGGCTTCCGTATTTGGAGTAATACTTACGGCCCTATAATATACCCTTTGCTACTTGTAGTTGTCATCCGAAAGATAACACTTCTTTATGATAAATATTTTTGGATTACAGTACAGTACAGTTTTCTTGTCAGGTTGGAATATATAAGTATAGATAAATATTTGACATTCAATAAAGTAAATAAGATATACAATAAATATTAGAAATGTTATTACCATATTATAAAATATATGTAAAACCCCCATCCTAAATAATTAGTATTATAGTACATACGTACATACATAAGGCCACGACTTTATCCCATAAGGGGTATTCACTCACTGCAAAAACAGATGATTGCCACAATCCACGTTTCACCAAAATTATATAATGCACTCTGTGTTATAGGTGGTGAGCCCATCCACCATGCGCTGTTGGGTGCACAGTGCAGTTTAATTCCCTTACTCGCCTTTTACGAGATCCATTGGATGAGATGGAGTGGTAGTATTCTTTTAACGAGACCGAACCGCCACCACACGTGATGTCGACCGCGTGGCGTAGTGGTTAGCGTACCTGACTTCTGCGCCACCGGTCCTGGGTCCGATTCCCAGCCGGAGGCAACATTTGTGCAAAATCACAAATTGTTGCTTTTCGGGTCTGGTTGTGTTGTGCATGTGAAATATATGTTTGTAAAACGCACCCACGATACAGGAGAAAATCCTACTGTGGGGCTTCGTTTTTTTAAAAAAGAAAAAAAAAAGTATTATGGTATACACCATTTCTGCGATTGTTTTTTGGAGGCGGGAAGAGTCCGCCACGCTGCTCCAATGCGGGTTGGCGGACTTCACATGCCGTCCAATTAAACCTCCTAGTGTATTTACGTAGAATATAGAGATACTGTTCTAGCAAGATCTGAATATCCGTTCGCACGTCCTTGTGTCGGTGCCTTATTTGGTAAAATGTGACTGAACCGGTTAGTTATGATCAGGTTCCGTAGACGGATGGTCGGACTGTATTTATTACTGGGTCTAAAAATAAAAAGGTCGAGCTGGCAGAATTCTTCGGACTTTCTGATTCCTTCGAAACTCCCTTGGACATCGAAAATAGAAATGATTTACACAAAAAATTATTGCATGCGAACTATGCATACTTTTATTACTTTACCAGCTTGCGGGCTTATCATGAAGTCCTACGAAGCTGTATCAGCTACAACATTGTCAATAAAAATATCATCGATAATATATTCGAAAGAGCTCACATTTCACTTAGGTATTTATGGATGGATAATTTAATTTTTAAATTATAATTTTGAGCGGTGATTCACCGTATTCAATAAATAAATTAGAAAATATTTTAAGGATATGTGAAGTCTGAGACCTCATTAAATGGCAGATTCGATCAGACTTCAAAAAACCCTTTGAAATTGAAGGAAGCAGTGCTTAACAGGACGTATACAGGCTTTCCTTTTATGTTTAAACTTGCTTTGCCCCGCGGATTCACTAGTGAAAAATAAGCCGACCTGATCATTCAACATCCTACGAACCTTCTCGGTAATGTTCGGTTGTTAGCGTGCGGCTCCTTAAAGGACCATAGCATGGAACCTTCCACAAAAAAGGCTGTATAATGCAAAAAATGTTTTTCAGATCTGATTTGATATATATATTTTCGGTGATGTAATTGCTGTTAGCCTTCTCGGCTTTTACAGCTTCATCGGATACTGTGCTCGCGGGCCAGGGGCCCGCGTGCCAGGTTTGGTTTCACCCAAACATAAATAAATAAATAAAAACTCCTACAAAAACCTCGAAGTTCGGACTGTGTCGCGTTCGCTGCGTGCTTTCGCGATTTCGAAAATCTTAAACATTTAAAGTCGTCTACTGACCGTCCGAAGGAGGCTGCGCGCGTCCATTCGGACTGTCGACTTGTGTGTCGGTAACTCTGGGCGGTGAGAACCGCCCTGGAACACGGGTGAATCGTGTGTACGCGATGTGATTATTGACTATTGCGCGCCGCTCTCTACGGCGGTCGCGCGTCGTGGTGCGTGTTATATTAAAGCTATTGACTGTGTGTACAGTGTGGCCTCGATCGTGACTGACAGTATCGTAGTCAGGAAGAGCTGAGACGTCCGTGTCGTCTAGCACGTTTCGCGGGCGACGTTTGCGTTCGGTCGCGTTTCTGTTTGGTCGGTAATTTGCTGCTTTAACCACCAGCGGGTTTGAATGAACCGCGGCTTTTCCGAAAAACCGCCGTGATAATTCTCTGAAGTGTTCAGAGATTAAAGGCATTTCACAGTCGCTGTGAAGATCTACATTGCGTTGATACCAACCGGCTCCGGTGGCAGTTCGCAAGAATCGATTTTGAACGCTCTGTAACTTCTTTAATTGATTGCCCGTCGCGTGAGCGAAAGCGACGCAAGCATAGTCCATTACGGGTCTTATGCAAGTCTTATAGAGGCGAAGTTTGTGTCTTAAGCACATTTTGCTTGAGGAGCAAGTTAATGGGTATAGACGGCTTGAGATAAAAGCCGCTCTATTGCGTATGTTTTTAATGTGTGCAGCGAACGACATCGCTGCGTCTAAAGTGACCCCGAGGTATTTGACGCTCTTTTCCCAGGGAATAGGGCGTCCGAACAGAGTGATCGTGCCTAGCTGATTGTTGCCGATTGGGTGACATCGTCTAGCGGGCTTTGGTGTGCCCCTCGAGAAGTATATCGCTACACTTTTCTCGGGGTTTACCTCTATTCTCCATTTCCGGAACCATTCGCCTAGGCGATCGGCTGCGTCTTGGAGTTGAATCGTTATGCGGCCCTTGTGCTTGTCGGAATAGTACAAGGCCGTGTCGTCTGCGAAAAGCGCAAGATTTACTTTCGGGTCTTTAGGAATATCGCTAGTGTATAGCGAGAAAAGGAGTGGGGAGAGGCAGGAGCCCTGAGGGACCCCCGCTCGGAGAGGGCGGCTTGAGGAGCGCGTTCCCTCTACCCGGAAGCGAAATAGGCGGTTAGACAAGAAGGCTCGTATGATGTTCACGAGTCTGTCTGGCACTTTAGTGTGATACAACTTGTAATACAAGCCGTCGTGCCAGACTTTGTCAAATGCCTTTGCGACATCGAAAAATAAGGCCCCTGTGCCTACAGGCTTAGGGCGGTCGTTTAAATTCTCTAAGATGTGCTCCGTTAAGCGGTGCACTTGATGAGTACACGAGTGTTCGGGGCGAAAGCCGAACTGCTCGTCTGGAAGAATATTATTTGTAAGGACATAGTCTTTTAATCGACTGAGTATAATTCGCTCATAAATCTTAGCCATCGAGTTGAGGAGACTTATTGGGCGATAATTAGACGGAATGTTCCTAGGCTTATTAGGCTTCGGAATGCCTATAACGTCGGCTTCCTTCCAGTCGTCCGGGAAGGAGCAGCTGGAGAGGAGCGCGTTGAAAATACTTACTAACAGACACAATAGCGGCGTAGTTAGACATTTGATCACCCTGTTGTTTATGCCATCGAGGCCGGGCGCGGATCGGTTTTTAAGATTTTTAACAATCTTCGTGACTTCGTCGAGAGTCACTGGAGTCAGTGGTTCGCCCACTGGTGGTATGGCAGCCCTGCGTTCGAGTTCCGCGGCCACCTGCTGCAGGTGGTCGGGATCCGCAGGCGCGAGAGACGGAGTGCATTGGCTCTCTAAACTGTCTGCAAGGCATTCGGCTTTTTCGCTGTCGTCGAAGGCGAGCGAGTTGTCGTTCGATCTAATAAGTGGCGGCATGGGTGAGACCGGCTCTGCTTTGAGAGATCGTGCCAACTGCCAGTAGGCAGTGTGCGACGGCTCGATTTCTCCAAGCATAGTGTCCCAGCTGTCTTTAGCGTACTCAGATAAGCGCTCTTTAACATCCCTTTGTAGGAGGCGCAGTCTGAGTCTATTTGCGTCTGTTCTATATCTATCGTGCGCTTTGGCCGCACGGTTCTTTTCTCTAATCAGGCGTCGGAGGTCCGCCGGTAGATTACAGCGTCGATCGCTCGACACCGTAACCGTCCGGGAGGATTCTCCGACGACTGTTTCGAGATGACTTGAGAACGATTTTATCGCTCGACAGGCTACCTCTGGCGAGTCGATAATATCTGGTATTTCATCCAAGTGCTGGGAGCTCGTAGCCTCGAGTTTGACCCCGAGGGTACGCCAGTCCACAATGGTTTTGGTCTGTGTGACCTCACCATTTGGCCGGCCCAGCTTAAAAATGACCGGATGGTGGTCCGACTCAAGTTCGTGAAGCGTAACTATAGAGTCTATTTCTAAGTTCACGTCCTTAATAATGGCTACATCGAGAGTGTCCGGCTGCTGATTTAACTGCGTCGGAACTCTGGTTGGTGTTTCGGGAGCTATAACGTTTACGTTATGGCTCTCCGCAGCTGATTTGAATTTCCTGACATTAGCGCGTTCAAACATACAAACCCTCCAGCTTTATTCACCGCTAAATATTTAGGATTCATAAATGCTTTGTTTCATCTCAACATGAATAACGACTTATTCTATGTTAAAATTACGCTCTTGCCAGCCTTTTAAGGCTTCAAGGTCGTCGATTGGCGGTATTATATTGCGTTTACGTCGCTGATCCGTCCGTATACGGTGCGGTTGTGGGTGGCGCTCCCGATATGGTCATGAGGAACGTGCTGGAGTAAATCGAATAGTCGGTCTGCTTCCCACAAACGATTGATTTGTGTTTTGAAACTTTTTTTTTATTAGATTTTAATGATATGGTAAGTAAAAACTATACGTCTAACTAGATTTTCATTGATTTCAATTGAATATTTATTTATTTATTTTAGGAAGACTTACAGACAAATAATTACAAATAAATATCAAAGTAGGTACACAAGTTGCTAATTACAAGCCTTCGCATATTAATATGCAGTTTTTAACAAATTTTATATAAAAATAAAATAATAATAATTAAGGTATCGTATTATTATATTATTGCGTGTATTATTTAGTTTGTCAGTACGTATCTTGTTTTAATTGTATACTAGCTGTGCCCCGCGGTTCACCGCGAGGGTCTCCTTAAGTCCATAGCATTAAGTATTACATACATACAGTCACGCCTCTTTCCCATAGAGGTAGGCAGAGACCACATCTTTCCACCTGCTACGATCCTGACACACATCTTTAGCTTCTTCTACTTTCATTAGCGTTTTCACACACGCTCGTCGGTTGCGGGTACTTTTAACGTGACTTTTCCTCAAAAGTTCACCGATCTGATTGTGATACGTACGCCTAGTATATTCATATTTTCTGAACCATGCAAGATATCGAAATGGAACATACACGAAAATTTAAGTTTAAATTCCTATTTTAATACCTAAAATTTTAGGCATCGTAGGTAGAGCCGTGGTAGCTCAGGGGCTAGGCGCTCGCTTTAAATTTAATAGTACGCGAGTGACCTGGGTTCGATTCCCGGTGCCGGCACCACTAAAATTGTTAATTGCAATTTTAAGTGCTGATTTACCACGTGCTCGGCGGTGAAGGAAAACATCGTGAGGAAACCTGCATGTCTGAGGAATAAATAATATTTCGAAGACATGTGAAGTCCGCCAACCCGCATTGGAGCAGCGTGGCGGATTCTTCCTAGCTCCAAAACCCTCTCAGAAATGAGAGGAGGCCTGTGCTCAGTAGTGGGACATTTATAGGCTGAAACTTTACTTTTTTTTACTTAGGCAGAGACCACAGTCGTGGCCCACCTTTCTTCCCCGCGGGAAACGAATATCGCGGGTAGTGAACCACAACCATATTATGGTATTTTTCTGCACGAATAAAGGCAGTCGCCACTAACGACGTCTCGGTCCAGATACCTATCGTCTGCTTAATATCTTCTGCGCAATCGATAGCTTCCGATAGTATTCGGAATTTGTCGCAGTGGTCGGAAATCGGCCAGAAAGTTCCAGAATGCATCGGTAAAGATTACAGAATCGAACTAAGCTGCCAACTGAGTTCTGGTTTCAATAAATTTCGCTACATTCCAGTTGGCCGTGAAAAATTAAAATCCAAGAATTTGACCTGATTTCGTAGTAGCAGCCACTGCAATGTGTTAAGGTAATGAATAATGGTATACTTTAGCAGGCAACCGTATCGTGTCGTACTTTGCGGAATTGTAATTTCGAAAGCTTCCCAGTGAACCATGCATGTGTAACTTATCTTGAATGTATACAATTTGTATAGCAAAGATAAGCCAGTAAATACTAGATTTGTCTATTTATTTATTTACTATTTAGTGTATTTACCTTTTCGAAAAGGATTACAAATGGCGGACTTAATGCCTATTGGCATTCTCTTACAGTCATCCAAGGGCGTGGAGAAACAATGCGATAGGTGCTTTTGAAATATTGGATTAGGTAATATTTTAAATACCTATATATTAAAACATTAATAGCAATAAAGGAAAATTTTAGCATAAAAATGTCTTGTAATAAACAAGGTTTAATTTGATATGAAGCAGTTCCCGTTTCACTGGGTTTTGAAAGCAAGGAATTTTAAATTATTCAAATTAATTAAATGCAGAATGTTTTTAGATGTTAAGTATTATGAAACAAAGACAGCCTCTTAGCGCAGTGGCTTTGCGATTGGCCTCAACGCTAAGGATAGCGGGTTTGATTCCCACAGATCCGTAGTTTTTGCATATATGTACAATTTGTCTTTCTTTTTCTCTTATTGTCTTAAATGTTTATCACTTAACAGACATAATTTTCACATTCACAACCCAACCAGACTCGATAAGTAACAAATGTTGGCTCCGGCCTGAGATTCCAACCCAAGACTCGCGACCGTTCTACGCACACACAATACAGCTTAAATCCTAGAGTGGGACATCAAAGAATCCATACTGGTACTGGGCAAGCACTATACATTTTCATTCCGTCAGCCTTTTACCAACGTTGCATTGTATTAATAAAATATTATAAGTCAGTAAACGTTAGGACATCAAACATTCCTATCTTCCATCAAATCATTAGCAATTCAGCAATTATTTATAATATAATGTCATTAGCAAGAATCAACTCTTATCATTTTATATCGACAAAAGATTGTGGGAAGGCTTTTTGGTCCTTCGAGCATACGAATAGGTGGGATCTTCGCGAAAGTTCGGTGCATAGCTCTCTCTGTCCCTCCGTCTGTTTGTTATCTTTTTACTGTTCAACCGCTGAACCGATCTTGATGGAATTTGACAAAGAGGTAGCTTGCATCCGGGAGACGCACATAGACTACCTTTAATTCCGTAAAATCAAATAGTTCTCACGGGATATTTAAAAGACCTATATCCACGCTGACGTAGTCGCGGAGATCATCTAGTTAATAATAGGATTATTGTATTCAACATTTGTGCCAAAACAAATCGGTTTTTTGTGCATATGAAATTTATGTATGTAATAAGCAGTGCTTTTAAAGCACTTACCGTGTAGGAGAAAACCCAATGCGAGGCATCGTTTTTATTAAATATGTATATACTCGTACGTCTCATTTGAAAAAGCTGCGAGTCATTTTTATTAATAAGGGGAGATTTCTTTTGAGATAATGTAACGTCCGCTCTCAGTTATTAATTAAAACTTTATTCTATTCACTTAGATTAAAAAGGTAAAAAGAGCAGACTTAATGCTTATTTACATTCCATCCCAGTCAACCCGGGGGCGTGGAGAAAATTGTGATAGATGCAATATTTTTTTTTGTAAGCAATGTTCTGGGTGACACAGCATTTGTTACGGGCAGACGTTGCACTTAGCATCTGGTGAACGATTTGCCTCAAGGGAAATGCCTGAAAAATCCTTACCGGTGGTAGGATTCCTGTGCAGGAATCCGTCTAGGTAGGTACCACTCCAGGGTCAGTTATTCTGCCGTGAAGCAGTAGTGTGCAAACATTACTGTGTTTCGGTTTAAACGGCACTGTGAGCTAGCGTAATCACTTGGCATTTGAGACTTAAGAACTTATGTCTCAGGGTGATGGGCACAGTGTGGTGTCACACAGAGTTTTTATGGGTTTGCAGCATTTGTTATGGGCAGACGTTGCACTTGCAATCAGGTGAACATTTTGCTCGTTTCATCACATCATCCAATAAAAAAAAAATCAAAAGTGTCTGATCATAATTATTCAGACCTGAACGGACAGCAGCGTATAAAGTGCGAGAAGTCTGGTACCGCAATCTCGAAACCACTTGCCAAACGATTACAGCCAATATTCCCACATTGCGAGATGGCTATGTCTAGCAGTGGACTGTTTAGAGACTGCTGACGGTGATGATAACATCTCTTGTCTATGCTAATGACATAACGACATTCTTTAAAGAGTTTAAATAATGTCAATTTAAGAATTAGCGTCGCCGCTATACTTTTTCTTTCAGTATCTTTAATAGCGTGCTACCGCGCTACGCTTTACTGGTATAGGGACATCCGTTTAGGTAGGTACCACCGCAGTGCCAGTTATTCTGCAGTCAAGCAGTATTGTGCAAACATTACCACCGTGTTTCGGTCTGAAGGGCTATGAGTACTGATGTCTCATGGTGTCGAGCGCAGTGTAGTACTTACAGAAATGGATAGTGTAACACAGCATTTGTTATGGGCAGACGTTGCACTTACCATCAGGTGAAAGATTTGCTCGTCTCGTTGCTTTGTTCCATTAAAGAAACAAAGTTTTGGTATGTTTGTTAATTGGAGTCATTCTAAATACCGTAATATTCAGTGTGATGATTCGCCCATTGCCGTTTGTTAACTATGGAAATGTTTGGAACCCACGCGATGACGTCACGCTGGGGCACAAAGCAAGAGTCACTGTTGCGTCTTCACTTTGTTGTTGTTTCTTGTTTTTAAAAATTAAGATTTCACAATATAGTATGGGTTGTTTGTTTTGTAGTTGCGGCAATAGAAGAATCTGCTTGTTTTATTCTGTGGGTGTCGTGAAAGTCAACTAAGGAAAATTCTAGAAAAATCCATTGACCGCCGATTGATGACGCAATAACCTATTCAGTTGCTTATGCTAGACCTACAATAGACTTGTGACGAGCATGCATCGTCAGGTGCGCGGTGTCGTATATTGTTTTACTACTATAAAAAAGAGTTCGTATGTTTGAATGCGTTAATCTCAGGAAACACTAAGCCTTATTTGAAAAAATATTTTTGCATTAGATAAGCCCGTTTATGGTTAAAGTGATGAAACGTGCAAAACGATCACCTGATGGTAAGTGCAACGCCTGCCTATAACAAATGCTGTTTCACCCAGAACATTTCAGTGTGACACCTCACTGCGCCTATCAGCCCTGAGACATCAGTTCTTAAGTCTCATATGCCCAGTGATTACGCTAGCTCACAGTGCCCTTTAAACCGAAACACAGTAATGTTTGCACACTACTGCTTCACGGCAGAATAACTGGCCCTGGGCTGGTACCTACCTAGCTACGTCCTTAACGAGCCGCACGCTGAATGCCGAATGGTGAATCCCAAGCATTCAGTGAAGTACCTTGCCGTCGGCGCAATCATGTGGTCGGCTTATTTTACGCGGGTGAAACCGCTGGGCAGGGCACAGCTTGTTTATATATAAGTAGGTGATTAATGAGCCTTATGGTCAATCAAGATATACATAGATGCGTTTTGATAAGGGCTAGGACATAAATGGTCACGTGCCCTAGTTGTCAGGCAGAGTACCAGATTCCTACGCCGCGAAGTCCTGGGTTCGAATGCCGGTCGGAGCCAACATTTTTGCATAAACGCAAGTTGTTGGTTTCCGGGTCTAGTTGTGTTGTGTGCATTTGAAAATTATGTTCGTGAAAGGCACCTCAAGATACAGGAGAAATCCTGGTATGGGGCACCGCTTCAAAAAGAGGAATGCCTCATTGCCACTCCGGTCCTCACTTACTATATAAAACATTTCGTTATCCAACTACTTTACTTGGTATTCTGTAAGAGCGTAGTTTTAGTAGCCTCCGGTCGAGCCAACCCTTGCCGTCAAGCTGTTTTTATACCTATTAACTAAGAGTCTAGAATCGAAATCTTCGAAATAAAATTTCCGTTTTTAGTATATCAAGAAATCTAGGTAATTACACTAAATATGATAAAGACAACTGATGGAATAGTATGACAGGCTATTTTCAGTTTTGTGTTTAATGACCAATTCAAGTTGCGTATGAGAGCGGGAGGAATCGCGGACCCAATTACTGGCAGATATGCGTTTAATTGTAGAACTCTTGATTTGTGGTTGGTGGCTTTTAATGGCCCGTCAACGGCTAGAATTGCTCTTTTGTCTTTGTAATAACTTAAAATTGTCTCACTTCTGAGCACTCGCCTTCTCTCCATTTTTGAGACGGTTTTGGAGCCGTGAAGAGTCCCTTAAATCTGTTTTCCTCGCGTAGTTTTCTTTCATTGTGAGAAATTAAAACTTAAAATTTAGATTTACAATTTTTGTGATACCGGTACCGTAATCGAACCCAGGGGGGGCTACTGTGTAACTCTGGTTGGTTTTGTGATCGGATTTTTTTTTTTGGAATATTAATCTCATTCATTGGTTAATAGGATCAAATGGAACCGATCACGAAACCTACAGAGTTACACAGTAGATCCCCCGGTCAGTCGCGAATTATGACACTGAACACGAGCGCCCTCTCCCTGATCTACTAATGTTTGCAAAACATTTATTACTTATTTAAATTTTGCTTTTATTGTCGTTTTAATGTTGCAGAAATTGGTAGTGTAACAACTACAGCTACTATTACAGTATTTTTCAAAATGAGACTAACATAATATAGTGTTCACACAACGACTTTAACATCCATTTTAATCAAAGCCGGTCTGCGGTATATTGCGGTGACTCTTGTCGCAATTACCTGGGTGGGCGGATGTATGTCGAGAGTTGTCTAGCATGTCGGGCAGATTATATTACGGTACAAGCTTCGTTATTGCCTTATTCATATTTCAGAAAAACTATTTATAGATAATTCTTACTAGCAGGATTCGTATGCTGCAAGCCGTCTAGGTGGGTACCACCGCAGTTTCTACTGCCGTGCAAACATTACTGGTTTCGTTCTCAAGAGCGCTGATTGCTTGTGTAATTGCTGGGCAGACGAGACTTCAAAACTGACGTGTCCGGGAGACGTGCCCTGTGTGGTGTCACACAGAAATGTTCTGGGTGACACAGAATTTCGATTGTCTCTGTCACTGTTTTCCATAAGAAAACAGTTCACGTACTGATATGTAGTTACTTTCACATTAAATATCCTTAGTTTTTCGCAATTAAATCATAGTAAAAAAGATTGGCAAACTTTAGTGACTGCGGCCGGCTGTCGCTCGTAGGACCTATAACCGTGGGGGGAAATATGTTCTTGACTGGCAACGGCAAACTTAGTAGAATGATTGCCCACTAGAGAGAGTTGCGACATGTTCATGTGTTTCGCACACAGTGAATAGATGAGACATTCAGTGATATTGAGTACTCTATACATTCATATTCTATCACGCCAGTTTTACTGGTCCGATCCATACCAAATCCATTTCTTAAGTAAATAAATTCTGCAAACCTAGGTAAGATTCAAACACACGTGATGTCATACCTCAAAGGTTATGGCGGAAGGACCCCCTTCCTCACAAAAGACAAACGATTGCCAAAGTTTGAAAACAACGAAACGAATACATATAGAGGTAAATTTGCAATTTCAGTTTTATTTTATAACAAAATAAGTAAGAATTTCCATTGGCTTGATGAGATTACAACCAGAAACACCGTTACTGAATGCTCCGTAAAACACGTCGTGGCATCATCTACATCCGAAAGTTCAAGTATACGTAAATGCTTTCAGATTGTTTTTTTTTTTATTTCGTCAATACTATTACTACAATATTACTAAACTCCTGTTTATACTGGAGTTTGCAATTATCGTATTGTCATGAACAGTCACGCCTTTTCCCATATAAAGGGTAGGCAGAGGACACATAGGTATCCCACTTTTCGTACTTGCGGGAAACGAGACGTGACGGGTGGCGAACTGCTACGGCGCCTACTGGCGGCGAAGGCGAACGTCGCTGCCATTTTGGTACGTGTTAAAAAAAAGCCGTGTGGTGGCGGCTCGTTAAAAGAATACTACCACTCCATCTCATCCAATGGATCTCGTAAAAGGCGAGTAAGGAACTAAACTGCACTGTGCACCCAACAGCGCATGTATGTAAAAAAAAGTTACTCCGCAATTGCGTAACCACGAGTAGTATAGTGACATCATTGCATATTATGGTGTTATTCTGCACGAATGGAGGCGGATTGGAGTTCGTGACAATCTTACTACAATATTAAAAATGGAGGGTTTGAATGTTTGAGCAAGCTAATCTAAGGGAATATTGATCAGATTTGAAAAATTAATTTTGCATTAGATACCCCGTTTATAGGTGACGCGTAGAGAGGATGGATGAAAGATGATTGACGAAACAGATTTATGAGGCGAGTGTGAATGGGCAAGCCGGTAAGGGTGTAGGCGAACGTATCACACAGTGAATAGATCCCTACCAAATACATCTAGATCAGATCGAATATCAAATACAGATTTATTAAGATCAGATTTAAGTCATTTTATGGAAAGACAGCTTCAAAAGTACGCAACCGACGAACTTAATGAATAAGAATCAAAAGATTTGTCAGGATCGTAGCAAATGGAAAGATCTCTACTGCAGTGAGGAAAAAGCGCGACTATGTATGTTTATTGAGGAGGGTTATAGGCTATAAAAACGGGCGCCGCTTGTTTTTAAGAAAAAAACCACAACACATAACAGTTACACACATACATAGAGTAACGCCTCTTTCCCATGGTTGTAGGCAGAGACCACATCTTTCCACTTGCTACGACCCTGACACACATCTTTAGCCTCCTCTACTTTCATTAGTGTTTTCATACATGCTTGTCGGTTACGGGTACTTTTGACAGTTACATGTTACTTTATATTTAATCTCATTATAAATAATGTGCGAACGAAGACGCAGGCATATGTTGTTATTAATGTTAAATACCTATATAACACATTATAAAATATTAACAATTTTTTTAATGTACAAGTAACTTTTTCTGTTACAGTAGATATTTAAAATCATTCGAGCTGCCTTTACGGCTTGCAAGTTTCAAATTGATTTCATTCCTAAAAACCATATATTGTCGGCCGAAGATCTAGTTTTGTGTTAGGTACATAAACTGCGTCCGCGGCTTTGTTAACGAGAATTTTTGTAATATTTGAGGAAAAAATTAAGTTTGCTTATTATCAGCAGCCTTCAAATTCTATATCAACTACTAGAGTTACAAGTTACATACGCGTATACGTTCGGTCAGACGGACAGATAAGTTATTCATTTGTATCGATTGTTGCGCGATTCACCGAACCGTGAAGTTAAACTTGACATTGTGTACTGACGGATGTGGTATTAAGAATCAGGGCGGTACAACTGGCGTCATTTACTGTTGGCAGAAATCACGGCCAATTTGTAGCCACGGGTTGATGGCCTCCATTGGAAGCACAGAATCCGTTTATTTTAATATAAACTTTCCTCAACTTGATTGGACTTTAGTTTTTATTTGGACATTATTTTGATTAATTGCTGATGCGATTTGTAATAAAAACGAACATCATAGACAGATATTTCCCCCCGTTTTTTATATATGGATAGAGGTGTGGTATGTAGGTGTGACACTATTTACCTTATTATTTCTTGGCGTAGGAAATAAACTATTGAGATACCGTAATGACTTACCATATTTATTAGGGTCCTAAATCAAAATTACATGCGTTAGCGCGCACTGATCACGAAGCAGCAAGCGGTGCTGCGAAAATCTTGTAGTATTGTGCAATCTGGATAAGTCGCTTAAAGAGTTCTTCTTCTTCTCTTCTTCTTTTCAGCCTATCACTAGTCCACTGCTGAACATAGGCCTCCCCCACAGATTGCCACAAAAGTTTGTAGCTCTCATTTTGGGGGGGATTTGCCATAGTTGCCACGCTTGGCAGGCGGGTTGGCAACCGCAGTTTATTTCTTCAGATGTTCCAGAATGATGCTGCTGCCCATCTTTTGGTTTTCATTTTCCCTCTGTCGACTTTTACGACACCCACGGGATGAGATGGGGTGGTAGATAAAGAGTTCAATGTGGCAAAAATATACTAGGTTAGCATTTCGATCATTTTCAGACCATTGGCAAACTTTATGTACATTCTCGAATGGTTGAAACATCGAATTAAGACTCAGTCGGAAACAGGAACAGGAGGTTTATTGTGTAACTCCGGTATGTTTCGGGATCGGTTTTGTTTGACCCGATTAACCAATGAATGAGGTTAAGTCGCAAAGGCTTCTATACGCGAAAGCTCCGGGCTGATATTCTATCTGTGTCACAACAATTTCTATTTTTTGTGGTGTCCTTTACCTCCGTCTCAAAGGCTTGATGGCTGAACCTCGTCCAGGTAGTACAGAGTGAGCTCATAATGGAAGGAGAATTTTTCAAATACTTAAACACAATTAACTAGTACATTTAACTAGACTGATTAACTTTTATTGACTAAGTAATATATTTAAAACAAAGCCCGAGAACTCAGTACGCAGAGTACAAAGACAGAACTAAAACATAGATATATTAGAAATTGGATTAAAATTAAATACATAAACATGAATTCACAAAAATATATCCCTGTAAAATAACTGCTCTGTATATTAAACAATTATTAATTAATCAATAAATATTAATTAAGAATAACAGAGAAACGTTGCGCGAAAACGTACAAAAACGATGCACTCTAATTCGACCTTGAAATTTTACTCATCGCGCCCGAAGAAGTTTCACTTCCATAATTATAATTACTATGTATTGTAGATTTAAAGAGTGATTCTCATAGATAAATTTTCATAGAGAGTTCAAGAGTAATTCCATCATAGTCGACTATGAGGTAGCGGAGAACCTTTCCCTGTCAACCACAGGATGGCGTCAACTGCGCTAACGTAAGTTTCATATAAGTCATATTTATTTTAATTTCTAATCAATGTAAATTATTGTAACATATCTAAGCGTAATTAATATTAAATTTAGATATTGTCAATATATTAAGAACTTTATAATCATTATGGAGAAGTTGTCAATACTCAACTTATAGGGCGATAAAGTCGGGACACGATGAAGTGCTGTGCGGATGTTGTCTCAGGGACGAGAGAGCTGTGATAGCACATCAAAATGCCCAAAAATAATAATTTTCGTATTGAGTAACTTATTAGGCTTGTAACTTATTAGGTAGATACGTTTACGTAGTAAGTTATAGGTATAAAATAAGATAAAATAAATAAGATATTATACGACATATAACAAACATAATACCATACAAAAAAAAATTATAAATAAAAACCCAACCAGACGGGAGCCCTCGACAGAGAGGGGGGGGGGGGGGGCATTTATTATTATTATAACGTAAACAAATATGAGGAACCAAATAATCTTTAGATTTTAATAACTATATAATATACGGTTACAATAGTACCATAAATATGAACAAAAAGGTTGGCAGTGATCACCTCGTTCTCAGGCGTTATTATCATCCATGTATTCTTTCATATTATAATGATATGAATGGTATATAAAGTCTTTGTTTAAAAAAAACTAATTGAACATCTTGTTTGAAAGACTTCACTTTCTGGGATTTTGTAGGGAAAACATTGTCCCATGAATGAGTTACTCTGTGTGGTCGTTCATTTGTTCAATCTAAATCTCATGCAATTCTTTGTAATTCAAATTCAATTGATTGATGCGCTAGATAATGAGATCCCCAATGACCAACCGAATTATGTTTACGAGAAAACTTTGCGTAGCCATACAGGCGCCAGTGTCAGTCATTTGGTCTCGTCCATTGGGACAGCGCCAAGCCGTCTCAAACTTAGGTCTATGGTAAATAGTGTAGGTGGCCCAGTTTCGACCATTGTATTATTTGGCATGCTTAGTTACTAATTTTGTACAGTCGACTCGGTGTCGCGTTATTAGTCGTCGTCGTTTCAGCCTATCACTAGTCCACTGTTGAACATAGGCCTCCCCCATAGAATTGCATACTACAAAAGTTAGTAGCTCTCATTTTGGGGGGATTTTGCCAAAGTTGCCTCGCTTGGCAGGTGGGTTTGGCAACCGCAGTTTCTTTATTCAGAAGTTCCAGGAAGATGCTGCTGCCCATCACCTGGTTTTTGTTTTCCCTCTGTCGACTTCTACGACACCCGCGAGATGAGACGGAGTGGTAGATTCTCTTAAGCCGCTACCACACGGACCTACCTCGCGTTATTGACGAGCGTTTATGTTAGTAGTGATGTGTGTTTCGTTACTCTATTTTTGAAATTCATTCAAGGATCTTTGGAACTGTTGTTACTAATTGACACCCGCAACTTTGTCTGCCTCGAAAAAGGTATTTTAAATATCCCGTGGGAACTGTTTCATTTTCCAAGATAAAAAGTATCCTATGTCCGTTCTCGGTATGCAAATTATCTCCGTGTTAAATAACGTCGAGATCGGTTCAGCGGTTGAACCGTGAAAAGGTAACAAACGGACAGAGGGACAGAAAGAGTTACGTTTTCTCATTTATAATATTAGTATAGATAATATGCTTTCGAGAAAATATTTTGTTATATAATCCTAAATTCTTAACGTTCTTGATAAAAAAATATTCACGTTTTTTTTTTTGGGTTCAGCCCAATTTTCAGTAGAAAGTGTTTTTTAAATTATTATGCCAACTTGTTGTAAAACGCGATAGTCTCCGTTTCTTTATTTTTAGATCATCTAAGCCAGTCACTCAGCCACTGCGATCAAAAATATAATTCACGTTTGATAGTTAATGATAAATAACACACGCCTGAACTGTAATTTCATTATTAAAGTGTTACTAACGGATTCGGAGTCGTCTTGTAAACGGCCACAAGCATTCACCAAAACCTAGTTTGCGAGAACGTTATGCGTTCATCCGTTACGGGAAGAATACCGCCAAAGACGGTAATTATTTTCCAAGACAGCTACTCGTATTTGAAATGCTCATCAATAAACTTCATATTGTATGTACGTATGTGTCTTTGTGGTTGTCGTAGTTTATATAGCTTAGTAGTCGTGTGTGTATATAGGTTATAGTTTATTAAGTATTGAAACGGTTTATTAAGTGTTAAATGAAATTGAAATACTTAATACTTATAAACCAATAACACATTCAACATGTTCAAAATGTTTTTCATTATTTATCATAATATTCAACCTCACATTACACCTAACTAGTATTAATAATTTTTTGTATCTATTTATGTAATACACGTGTACTATAAAATAGGATTTTTTTTAAAACTCCCATTTTATAATTTAGCGCTGACCCTAATTGATGCATCGATTTAAATACGCTGTTCAAAGCTCTAGTTATAAATAGAACAATGTCACTTTACACAAAGTAAAATCGATATGACTGCATATCTATAAGTCGAAATGAACTGCATTTGTAAATATTAGAATAACGCTAGATCGAAGGACCGCTGGGTCAGCTCTATTTCTACAATCAAAATGACGTTATGAGTACGTTCTTATAGTGTGACACAAAACATTATGTTTTACCCAATTTTGTTTTAATACATACAAATTACGGTGTTTGTTCAGAATAGTTTTTTAACATGCAATTTAAACTAAATTTATGAAATAAAGAAACATTTATTATAATTTATATAAATTCAACTAAGGAAAACCCCAAAAAAAAATCCTCGGGTTCCGGCAGATGACTGATTCTCAAATATGCCAGTCCTTAATTATCGATGCCGGTGATTGGCAGCAGGAGATATAAAATACAGTAACATCAACTTCCTCTTGACATAGAAAGGCCTACGTCCTCGAGTGGATTGTGTATAGAGACGGATGACGGTGACTATAATAAAACCATTTAATGAAAGTGGGATCTTGGCCAAAAGATGGCTTTATTTGGATTCATAATTTATAAAAAAACACGTCACAGTCTATGATGCAGTTCTAAGATTATATTAATTTCCTGATTTTGTTTACATTTTCATGGTAAGTGTACACCCCTCATCATGTAGCTCACTATAAAATGTAGCGCCGACGAAATTTTTGTGATAGTGCCGCTACGTGTCTCACGCGATGTCGATTTTCGTTCGGTCACGATGGAATCTGACTATGCGTTAATCGCTCCTAGTGTTTAATTATCTGTAAAACTTGCGTGTAAGTCACACCAATTGGCGATAATATGATTAATATAGTTCTGCGTTGCATGACATCTAACATATAATTAAAATCACATTCCTTGTCTATTTTATATGTCAAGCAATTTAACATTTTACAGTGTACGTCGTCTACTATCACGCCACGTCACGTTAGGTGTGAGCATAGGTTAATTGACAACTTTAAGGACGTCTTGTCGGACTCCCAGTCAGTGTTTAGTATTTCTTGGTTTTCAACAACTTTTCTTATTTCCTTTGTTGCGCACGCACTAAGTCTGTCACATAAATCGAGGAATATTTTTTTATTTTCTTCGTTAGAAATTTCCAAAACAATTACGTGCTATTTTTGTTATATAGATAACAGGATTGTAATTTATTGGTTTTAATGTACGTAGTTGAAGAAGTGCGTGCTACAACTAACCTGCCTATTAGAAAGGACTTGGTATAAAAATATACCCGTCAGTATAGGTAGTAAAGTCAGGTTTTTTTGGGATTTCCGTCGAAACTTAGTTGAGTAGTGCGGCGAGACGGGACGAGTCCAGCCGAGCGGAGACGACGTCTGTGACTTACCATGAGTCGTGTAAAAGGTGAATAATTACAGACCGGATGGTAAACGCACTGGCTCAGTAAAAACCTATTCATTGTAATCGGAGGAGAGATTTAGGGAAATTATTCCAGTTTTTTGCTGTATGCATTATGAACAAAGCAAAACGCTTCGTCCGAATGCAAGGTATGCCCATAGAAAAGGATGTAAACCCGCCGTGCGTCTTGTTGTCCAGAGCTTAATGTAATAGCTTATGTAATTACAGGGCATGAAACTTAAGAACCGGAAGTCTCATATTGAGGACCGCAGTGTAATGTTATATATTGTTAGTCACTGAAGGGATATCTCATTGTGGTAAGAGCATTGTGGTGCTACACAGAACTTTCCAGATTTCTGGAGGACACCAAAACTGTTATGAGCTGGCGCTACCATGAGGCAAAAGATTTGCTCGTCACGTACTTTCGAAAGAAAAGAAAAGATTATTTTTTATTGGATAAAGTTACGAAACGAGCAAAACGTTCACATGTTGGTCAGTGCAACGTATGCCAAATACAAATGCTGTGTCACCCAGAACATTTCTGTGTGATACCACACTGCGCCCGTCAGTGATTACTGATTACCCTAGCTCTCAGTGTCCTTCAAACCGAAACACAGTAATGTTTGCATACTACTGCTTCACGGCAGAATAACTGACCCTGGGGTGGTACCTACGTAGAAACCTGCTTAGAAATCCTACCAACAGACGCACACCCAACTTGCGAACTGATGTAGTATCTTCTGTTGCTGTTCACATATTTACATCGCTTCTACAAATTCACTTTACATCGAGGGGTGCACGTGTATAATCACCGGATTGGTACAACTATAGGAATCCGGGGAAGATAATGAAAATTCACAACGCACTTTGTGCTAATAGATATATCTCGAAGAAAACGAGAATGTGAATTCCTTCGATACGTAGTTGAGTGGCGCGGCGCGGCGAGACGGGTCGGGTCCAGCCGAGCGGAGACGAGACAAGACCACTTCTGTGACTTGCGATGAGTCGTGTAAAAGGTGAATTATAATAGTCCGGCAATTTCTGCGCGACCGTCCTGTCGGCGAGAGACGTTGGGGGAAGAAAGGTAATATACGTCATACTACTCGTATCTCCCGGCTATATATGTATGTAGTCAAGCGTAGTTACACGCGCTTTCTTTCCCCGATGCGCTACCCACCCCATCTAAAGTACCTCGTCCCCATGACCGTCGCGAACAGTCCTGCACGAACTTGCCGGACTATAGTAGTCGTCTTATTTTTTGAGGAATAATGTCCATTTTTTTACTAGATTGGATATAATGCAATAGAGTAGATACGATAAGCCTACTATAGCAAATTTTACAAAAAAAATAAGTTAGTGAAACTGTCTCGGGTCATGGATAGATCAAATAGTAAACTCGCCGTGAAACATGAAAAACTTTAATACGATCTTTTATACAAAAGTTTATTAACTAATTGACTCGGAGATTCATGGTGGAAGTTTCTAGGACATTGCATAAGGAGCGGCCCAGCAAAGTAATGAAATTCGTATCTATATACAGCACACCTTAAACCTGTCAACTCATTTGATATTTGTGTTTTTAGGGTTCCATATCTCTATAGGAAAAGGGAATTTTATTATACATAATCGATAATCGATTTTCTCAACAACAGTGCGCTGTAAAACACTAGTAATCTGCCAATAATCTTATTAACCTTCATGTTTAGTACTGGTTAACATTTTAAAATATGAACATAACACTTAACGAAGGGGAAAAATCACACTCATTTTTTAAAATTTATTTGTCATGTTGGGCGTCATTTTAAAGGCTGCGTTATAATTAAAATAGAAACAAGTTTTTTTCAGTAAAATAAATAGTATATTGAAAATAACGATACTTTTAATAAAATTATTTAATAGAGCACACCCAAATTACAGAAATATAGCGTATATTTACACTCTCGTACATTAGCTTAAAAATAGAACAGTATCCTCTATATGCCTAATGCCAGTTCCACTAACGTGGATCAGACATATTTTTATTAATAAAAATTCACAATTATTGTTGTATAACGCGTCTAGTAATATAAATCATGATAATAGTATGAATAAAACTAATATACCTGTTCCTTTCCGTATTAATTACAACTATTTGTTAATGGTAGCGCCACACCCTTGCGCATCGGCTATTCCGCCGGGCCCACAAAGGCGATGTTACTGGATGACACGACCTAGGTACTGCTGGGGCGAACGTACTCGAAGGTCTGAAATATTAAATGTACAGTTGAAGTATACATAATTATTTATTAATATAAATATTCCAGACAACGTTCATACAATGTAATGCATAACAACAGAAAATAAATACTATACGAACAAAATAAGCACATATATATTGGTCCAATTTTATATGTACTCATATATTTGTTTCCTACTTAGAAATCCGATTAGGTAGGTGCCAACGTGGGCATAAATACTTAATGTTTTGGGTGCAACAGCATGTGCAATGGGCAGACGTTGCGCTTAACGATTTGCTCGCAGATGCGCCACAGAAACGCGGTAGCCCCATGAAGGCCCTAAAGGCTTTATACTGTATATGTATATAATGCATAGTTACTTTAGCCTCTTGGATGACAATTGTTTATTGTATTGATAATTCGACTTCGAATCATATTGTTTTTTGGCGTTAAGATTTCGTCACGATATTTTTCTTCGCCGCCGAGTACGCAATATATCTGTATTATAAATTTTAATATTACAAAATTTTGTGACACTACACATGCAACAAACAAAATGATTTAATTATTACAAGCTTATATTTAACTTCACATGTATGTTTATATGTATGTGAAGTTCAAATCTTGCAAGCCAAATTTGAACCATTTTCCTATGTTTGATAGAGGTAACATTTTGCATACCTATGTAGCAATACAATATAATAATATAGTACTATGGAGCTTTATTAAAATTCATGTTAAAGCTATGATGGTAATAATGTCATCCTGGCCGTATTTTTACCACGACAACCACTTTTACATACTGGCGGAAGCAATCAACTGCGCCGTAGTTATTATAGTGCCACTGGTGTTCGCTCAAACACATGCACTCAACCGTCTCAGCACTAAGTGTTGGCTCCTGCTGCAATTCGAACCCAGAACTCGCGGCGTAGTCGTCAGGTACTATAACCATTAACGCGGTCGTTAAATTTAAAGGTCGACAAATACGCAACAAAAAAGACGCAAACTATATATACAACATCTAAAGGTTATTGGTATGTAGCAGGAGACGTCCTCCCCAGATCAGACCACCCGATCTGGAGGGTAGCTACCCTTTTCCTTGGCAAAACCATCTGCCAAACAAGTATTTGCCAATCGAGTCGACAGTAATGTCTTCAACTTCATATTATCGACGGAGCGACTAATAAGTACAGTCGCAGGCTGTGCATTCTAGACTTTGGTATGAGAAAGTGGGTAAAACTACTGTTGACAACGAATATATTATGTATCCGAGACCAGAGACCTCAAACTAAAATTCAAACCTGGAACCTATATCATTGTCAATATTCAGACCGCTGAGGTATATTCCGGTCGTCAGGCGAAATCACCAATCAGCTATCTCTTTGAATAAATAAACTGAACGACAACTTCAGCTCCGTACCTGTTTAAGAAACCAGTTACGCGATTACTTTCGTTTTCTATTGGCTCTATCTCGCCAACGATTAGTCATGAACATTAAAAGGCGTGCAATTTTATTAATAACATTGGACTTTTACTCTCCGTAAGGTTTCCGGAACACGAAAAAAGGACGCGAGGTGTCGTTGGAAACCCGACAGAACCGAAGCCTTTTACGCTATACTTTTAAAAAATATAAACAAATTAAGATAACATGGCCGACAGCGGATATAACCCAGAGCATAAACGTTACATTCTTTATATTTTACAATTTAATTTACTTTAATTAAATTTATATAAAATTAAAGAAGTAAGCTACGGTAACATCATTAATGCAAGAAATTATAAAAAAACTAGTTAATCCGCTCCGGCTTCGCACTAGTCGTTGTTATGTATAGCGACACTGGTGGTAGGATTTCTATGCAGGAATCCGTACTGCTTCACGACAGAATAACTGGCCCTGGGGTGGTACCTATCTAGACGGATTTCTGCATAGGAATCCTACCACCAGTACCTGTCTGTTTGTTGTCCGTTATGAATTTTGTATAGACAATTTAATATCTTGCTTTGATTATATCTGTCGTTGGTTGTCCGTCGCGATGCTCAGTGGAATCTGGGTTCGAATCACAGATAAGGTAATATTTGTACAGTGTAATTTACCGTGAATGTCGGTATCTTTGGCTGCATCGGAATCTTCCGATTATATCGCTTCGGGAAGGCGAGGACGACGAGCGTTTGAGCGGGGATATGGCGTTACGGTATTATTAATTTCGCGCAGATGATTGCTTCAGATAGTAAGTACTGGTGGTAAGATGCCCAAGCAGGAATCGGTCTAGGTAGGTACCAGGGCCAGTTATTCTGGTGAGAAGCATTGCATGTAAAAATTGTGCAAACATTGCGGTGTTTCGGTTTAAAGGGCACTGAGGACTAGCGTATTCACTGGGCATAGGACTTAAGAACTGATGTCTCAGAGTGACGAGCGTAGTGTGGTGTCACATAGATATGGTCTGGGTGACACAGTATTTGTTATGGGCAGACGTTGCACTTACCATCAGGTGAACGATTTGCTCGTCTCGGCACTTTATCCTATAATAAACATGATTCTAAAACCAAACAGTCTTTACAAAGCATAAGCGCCGTCATACATTTGATATCCCTAAGCAATACGGTAAAGGAAAGAAAGTTAATTTGCTAAGATCCGCATGCAAAATGTAAAATGGTGTGTATTACCTAGTTTTGAAGAGCACCGCCCGCCCTCCCACAACAGTGTGCACAAGAAAACCAATACCGCCACCGGGAGCCGCCACCAGATACCCTCCACCACTACCACTAGGCAATACACACCACTGAAGTCGAGAACACGACACGTGTTTCACCTCAAAACGAGGCATTATCAAGTGATATTGACTCTACGACTGTCAACCGTCTCGGCGGTGTGTATTGCCTAGTGGCAGTGTTGTAGTGGTAGAGGTTATCTGGTGGCGGCTCCCGGTGGCGGTATTGGTATTCTTGTGCACGCTGTTGTGGGAGGGCGGGCGGTGCTCTTCAAAACTAGGTAATACACACCATAATGGATTTCCGCAAAGTAACGCCTGATTTTATTAACTAAGCAATACGACATACAATTGTTGGTTTTCTTGTTATTTGCATATGAAATTTAAGTCAGTAAAACGTTTTCACATAACAGGAAAAAATTCTAATGTGGGGCATCGTTATAAAATGCCACATTGCCAGTAATTGAGACTTCGGTCCCATACAGTGATGGGACTGCTTTATACATGAACCGTTTTTTTTTCGTGTTACATTTCGTTACAAAGGGGTAGGGGTGGTTCCATATAAATTTAGTCATGTTCTTATGATGGGATCCATGAGAAAATGGTAAAAATCTTAAATTCGCATGAATATGTTTTGAGTTGCTGCACGAAAGTCTGTTTTTGCTTTAAAAAAACTAAACTAAGTAAACTAATTATTAACAAGGTCCACGCGGAGGAAGTCGGAGGTATAGTTATACGAGTAAATAAAAAAGAAGTTTTAAAAAACGTGAAATAGGTCTATTTTTTATGAAGTACTAAATTATTATATTTTTTCTAAAGCAACTAGTATAGTTTTCCCTTTCGGGGAGGCCGAGAAATACTATTACGAGAAAGCTTTATTTCAGTAAGTTGTTGCATGAGTTCACGGCACTGACCTAAATGTGGAATCGAACGAGCAACTTTGTTTTGTAGACTTAACCATGACACAATAAAGTATTGGCCGGCCGCGTTGCAGTGTTTAGCATAACTACCATACCACCTGATTTGTCGGTCCTCAGGATCTACGAAAATCTACATACGCAGTTTCCGCTGACAGATCGCACGTTTTATGCCACGATATCGGG
The DNA here is from genome assembly GCA_019845155.1 of Luehdorfia chinensis. NCBI lineage: Eukaryota > Metazoa > Arthropoda > Insecta > Lepidoptera > Papilionidae > Luehdorfia > Luehdorfia chinensis. The sequence goes on along the minus strand of JAHVAK010000201.1, from coordinate 5,113,297 downwards.
TTATAAGGTGTTTTTTGACGACAGCGGGGCCTAGTATTCAGAGTACCTGACTTCTACGCGCGGGGGTAGCTGGATCCTTGGGTTCTGGGGCGGGTCCTGGGTTCGAATCCCAGCCGGAGACAACGTTGCTAAACTCAAATTGTTGGTTTTCGGGTCCGGTTGTGTTGTGATTGTCCCCGTGCTTCTGACACTGCATCCTAGCGTATCGCATCAGCGTTACATCGGGCGCGGGTAGGTTTGGACGAGTAAGTGCCTCTGTGTTTGTGCGTACACTTGTGGCACTATTATATCTCCTGCGCAGTTGATAACTCTCGTCAATATTCGGAAGTTGTCGCCGTGGTCGAAACCGGCCAAGAAAATATAAGTCAATCACGCTTCACTAAACAATCACTTTATTGGTTGTTGGATCCATAAAGGCCGTCCGTAAAAGTTGCATCCGAAGTAATTACTGGTGGTAGGATTCCTATGCAGGAATCCGTCTAGGTAGGTACCACCCCAGGGTCAGTTAATCTGCCGTGAAGCAGTAGTGTGCAAGCATAACTGTGTTTCGGTTTGAAGGGCGCTGCGAGCTAACGTAATCACTGGGCATTTGAGACTTAAGAACTGATGTCTCAGGGTGACGGGCGCAGTGTGGTGTCACACAGAAATATTCTGTTTGACACAGCATTTGTTGTGGGCGGACGTTGCACTTACCATCAGGTGAACGTTTTGCTCGTATCGTCACTTTATACAATCAAAAAATTAAAAAAAATTGGTAGTAGTTACGGGTCGGAGTGTCTGAGTGCGACTTATGCCTGTTAAACATAGCCAATTTACTAAAAAAAAAAATTCGTAATTTTTTTTAATGATAGAATACATATATAATACGCCTGCTGAACAAAGGCCTCAGCCATAGATGCAACAAAAGTTTGTAGCGCTCATATTGGGGGGATTTTGCCATAGATGCCACGCTTGACAGGCGGGTTGGCAACCGCAGTTTATTTATTCAGATGTTCCAGGAAGATGCTGCTGCCCATTTCCTGGTTTCCATTTTCTCTCTGTCGACTTTTACCACACCCACGGGATGAAATGGGGTGGTAGATTCTCTTAAGCCGCTACCATACGGCGTGGGTTATATCGCATCAATATAAACACAATCATAAAAGAATAGATTTTGGATTCCAACCTTTTCCAGACTGACTAACCTATTGTTACTGTGTGTTCAAGCTGCTAGACTTTGGAACGAACTTCCTGATGACATAAGGACACCTACAAGCAAATGTTCTTTTAAACATAGGGTCCGTAGGTATATCGAGAATGCAATGTCTCTCTCTTAACACATCGTATTATCATAGGTATGTATTTGTGCATGTGTGAATATATATATATGTATGTATGTATGTATATGTACTCGTATATGTGTGTGTGCGTGTGTGTTTTGTGCAGGTATATGTTTAATGATTTCATGTTTGTAGATATTTACATGTGGATAATGTTTTTCAATTTTTTTTTTACTTAAGTCTAATTTGTTTATATATCTTTGTTATCTTTTGTACCGCCATTGACTTTTTCTGTTTTCCCAAAGGTTGGCTAGTATAGAATGCATATAGCATTAAGTCCGCCTATTGTACCTTTACTTTTTTATGGTCAATAAAGATTAAATAAATAAATATTTCTTGTCATGTCAATAGTCGTGTCTTGTTTTTACAAACTATTATTTAACTTTATTCGTATGTTTTTCCAGTTTAAATCGTGTAAGTCGATTTTGACCTACTTTACATGTAGATTAAATTTGACATACCTATGTACGAGGACTGTGCAATAATATGGTACCATGGAGCTGAATGCAGAAGTTGGTTGGAACTCCTCAACTAGTTAATAGAGTCAGGCGTTACTTTGCGGAAATCCATTATAGTGAAGGAGACAAAGTTAATTTGCTCCCTCCTCGTTGCCTCGGTTTGAGGTGAAACACGTGTCGTGTTCTCGACAGTTTCAGTTTTTGAATGCGGTTAGCAAATTAATTTTCTCTCCTTTACTCCTCAACTAAGCAAGATAGCTCTGTCATGTTGGGGCCCGTTGAATTTGTTTTGACAAGTAGCAACATTTTAAGTCCACCGCTGGACTAAATATATTCGTCATAAATAATACTTTATAATAAAAATATAATTTTTGTTTAATGATTATTAACAGTAGGGTGCGGTAAAGGTCATTTACAATTATGTTTGGCAATCTGCCCTGCCGCTTTCTTCTTCATCATCAGCCATCATCCATCATCACCACTGCTGTACGTTTTTTACAAAATATGTTTTTAAATAGTGGAATACCTTGCGCATATGCATGTCGCGGGGACTAGGAAGAGTTACGATGAAACTGTTCCGACTAAAATACCACGGTGTTGCACCGCGCCTCCACCTCAGCTGCATAGGACCGAGGGAAGAGCAGCGTCACACCGGGAATCATTTACCCGGGCAGTCATCATCAACCACATCACTAAGGCTTTAAATCGGAGAAAGTGACGACTTGTGAATGTCGCTGTGCTTTCGCCGATGCTGGCGGCACTATTATATATCCGGTGCAGAGAACTGCTTCCGGTTTTTATATATATATTTATTTAAACTTTATTGTTAAATTTTAAGTCCGCCCATTGTATAAAATGATGCTTGTGTAAAAAATTGGCATTCTCTGCCAGCCAACCCATGGCGTAGTGAAACATTGTGGCAGGTGTGTTACTCACAAAGAAAATAATTTACTAAAACCTTAAAATTTACCAAGTAAAAAAAAATACTATTACATAAAATACCCAAATAAAACTAAAATAAATACATAGTATTATATCATAGTACTATGAAAATACAATGATGCATAAGTATGCACATTTGTTTTAACTCACATAAATAATTTATACATATACAATTAATATGAGAACCGTGGTAGCATCGGGTTCTCGCCGTGAGTACGTGAGTAACCCGGGTTCATTGTAGTTTTAACTGATGATTTACCACAGGCTCGGTGGTTAAGGAGACAATAGTAAGGAAATGTACATGTCTAATATAATAAAAAGTATGGCGGCATGTGAAGTCTGCAATATTACTGCTGCGCTATAGTGGCGTGGCGAAACCAGAGGATGCCTATGCTCCTCTATGAGACATTTATAGAATAGAATAGATTTTATTAGCGAGAACATGCACTAACTGTACTTTACAATCATTAAAAAAAATAAACTCCAAAATAAGATTTCCTGTATCGTTACAGATATAAATGGCACTTACACAAACACTCAGACCCGGATCAACTATCTGTAAGCCATACAGATATATGTCCCATGCGGGAATCGAACCTGCTATCCTTAGCGATTAAACAATGTAGTATGACACAACTCCAAGTTGCTGCGCCTACCTTAGGTTCTCACCTCATCCTGGATTGAGTGCTAGAGAAGGCGTATAGTCATAAAGAGCGAAAGAAAACATTTATTACCACTGCCCAATGAGACAACATACTTATACACAATATAAAAGACAATACAAGAATGTCTTTTGTTACCTTTTGTGTGCGATTAAGCAATAAAGACTCAGTCAATAAATATAACAAAAAGATCGGTACTCTAATATAATCATACTAAAATAATTACAAGTCTTTTTTAAAGATGGAAATAATAAATTATACTTCAGAATATGCCACGCCTGCCCACAACAGCGCGGTGTCACTTCCCACTGGAAAATTTTGTGTAGCATCGCACTGCGTTCGGCACCATCAAGAGATCGGTTCTTTAGTCTCCCGTGCCCTATAATTACATTAGCTTAAGTGACCTTCAAACCGAAACAAAGTAGTGTTTGCACACCACTGCTAACCGCAGAATAACGCGTATCGCCTAGGTATGCGCCGTTAGTCTGCATAAGAATCCATTTACCGGTAAAAGACAAAAACATAATTAAACAGCTTTTAAACTGTGCACACACTGACCGCTTACGACAGCTACTAGTGGTCAGCCAACTGAAGTCGTCATATACATTTTATAATAGATGAAGCTTTTTGCTGTTGGTATTCTTGTCTGACTGTCTGTCTTTTACAGCTGCATCAGCCAATTGAGCTGACACCTTGGTTTGTTAAGATTACTTATAAATAAAGTTAATACTCGTATTATCATCATACAGTCATGTCACTCTCGCGCTTCACGTGTCTCGTGAATAGCGTTGCCAGGTGTACCAATTTGACAAGTCCCGATTCACCATGGATCGGGACGCCAAATGTTTCGATGTCTGACTAACCTCTAAATATATCTAGTTTGTTTAAGTTTAATTTAGTTAATAGAATCAGGCGTTACTTTGCGGAAATCCATTATTACGAGTATAAACGAAAGAAAGTTAATTCGTTAAGATCCGCATGCAAAATTTAAAATGGTGTGTATTACCTAGTTTTTGAAGAGCACCGCCCGCCCTCCCTCAACAGCGTGCACAAGAAAACCAATACCGCCACTAGGAGCCGCCACCACTACAACACTTCAACTAGGCAATACACACCAATGAAGTCGACAACACAACAGGTGAAACACGTGTTGTGTCCTCAACACGTGTGTCCCGTATTACGGTCTGAGGGCTGAAGCTTCCGAAGCAGTGTCGTAGCAACTGTTGTGTTTTAGCGATTGCTCGTTACCGGCCACACGAATGCGGCGAGTACGGCCCTGTACTATTCCGACAAGCACAAGGGCCGCATAACGATTCATCTCCAAGCCGCAGCCGATCGCCTAGGCGAATGGTTCCGGAAATGGAGAATAGAGGTCAACCCCGAGAAAAGCGTAGCGATATACTTCTCGAAGGGCACGCCAAAGCCCACTAGACAAATTCACACAATCGGCAACAATCAACTAGGTACGATCACCCTGTTCGGACGCCCTATTCCCTGGGAAAAGAGCGTCAAATACCTCGGGGTCACTTTAGACGCAGCGATGGCGTTCGCTGCACACATAAAAAACGTTCGAAATAGAGCGGCTTTTATCTCAAGCCGACTATATTAACTTGCTCTTCAAGCAAAATGTGCTTAAGACACAAACTTCGCCTCTATAAGACTTGCATAAGACCTGTAATGGCCTATGCTTTGTCGCTTTCGCTCACGCGACGGGCAATCAATTAAAGAAGTTACAGAGCGTTCAAAATCGATTCTTGCGAACTGCCACCGGAGCCGGTTGGTATCAACGCAACGTAGATCTTCACAGCGACTATGAAATGCCCTTAATCTCTGAACACTTCAGAGCATTATCACGGCGGTTTTTCGAAAAAGCCGCGGTTCATCCAAACCCACTGGTGGTTAAAGCAGCAAATTACCGACCAGATAGAAACGCGACCGAACGCAAACGTCGCCCGCGAAACTTGCTAGACGACACGGATGTCTCAGCACTCCCTGACCACGATACGGTCAGTCACGATCCAGGCTACACTGTACACACAGTTAATAGCTTTAATATAACACGCACCACGACGCGCGACCGCCGTAGAGAGCGGCGCGCAGGAGTCGACAATCACACCGCGTACACACGATACACCCGTATTCCAGGGCGGTTCTCACCGCCCAGAGTTACCGACACACAAGTCGACAGTCCGAATGGAGGCCCGCAGCCTCCCTCGGACGGTCATTAGACGACTTAAAAACCTTTTAGAGATATTCTAAATCGCGCAAGCACGCAGCGAGCGCGACAGTCTGAATTTAGAGGTTATTGTAGGAGTTTATTTATGTATTTATGTTTGGGTCAAACCAAATCTGGCACGCGGGCCCCTGGCTCGTGACCACAGTATCCGATGAAGCTGTAAAAGCTAAAAAAGTTAACAGCAATTACATCACCGAAATTATATATATGCGGCGAGTCACTTAATGAATAAAAAATGTTATCTGCTAATTGTCGCATTTGCTGTTGTGATTGGTCTGCGTGTGCGAGCAGCCTAATATTGCAAACAGAATATCTAACGCGGGTGACTGCACTCGCTTGACATTATTCGTGCTATATATAAATGTTCTTACAGCGAAATTATGTCATGACTAACGCTGAATTATTTTAGGCTAGTTTTAAATTATATCATCATTTTATCGTATTATAATAGAATAATAATTTTAGTTAAATCGTATACATACATTTGGGGACATTTCTCAAAAATTTTAAAATGCTGTAGGGTCACCCTCAATTTTGACCATGTATCGTGAGTAGTCGTTTTACTACATATGTATAGTGAATCGACCACCCCATCTCATCCCGTGGGTGTCGTAAAAGTCGACAGAGGGAACATTAAAACCAGAAGATGGGCAGCAGCAAGTTCCTGGAACATCAGAATAAATAAACTGCGGTTGCCAACCCGCCTGCCTAGCGCGGCAACTATGGCGAAATTCCCCCCAAAATGAGAGCTGCTAACTTTTGTAGCAATCTATTGGGGAGGCCTATGTTCAGCAGTGGACTAGTGATATGCTGCAATGATGGTGATGATGATCGTGAGTACGTTTTACAGACATCATTTTTTTAAAAAAAAAAACGATGCCCCACGGTAGAATTTCTCTTGTGTCGTGGGTGCGTTTTAGAGACATAAATTCCACATGCACAAACAAATATTTGTCCCGTGCGGCAATCGAACCCGCGACCCGCGGCGCAGAAGCGAAGTGCTTAGCCACTGCGCCAACCGAGCTGACAAAATAAATTGCACATACACACGAATCACTCACAACAACTTAACAAACAACTAGGCCTTAGAAATATTTGTACTCCGCCGTAACCTTAGCCGAGACCCATTGCGCAGAACTGATAGCTTAAACACTGCGCTAACCAATTCTGTTTTGTTTTTGAGAATGCCTCTCAGCTGTGGTACGTGTATAGGCTGGAATTTAGTTTTTACTAGCTATAACAGACTAGCGGTTCCCCAGAGTTTCAGCCGCGTAAAATAAACCATCCTGCGCCGCAGTACGTCATGGTGTTCGGTTCTCAGCGTACTGGCAACCTTCCTCAACGTGCTATCTAATCTTCTATATAAATAAAAATCAATTTCCGGATGTATGAAAGATTATCGCTTGAGAACAGCTAGACCGATTTAACTGATTTTTTTTGTTGTGTTCGTAATTGTCAGGATATAGATTGGTATGAAAGAAAAATTACTAGAAAAGTCGGAAATTTTTGTATTAAAATCTCAATAAAAAAGTGACGTTTTGACAGTTCTGCTGTCACATGTTAAAGGCACTTAATATTTTTTGGCTAAGCGCACTTCTCATTTTCTTCATTAGTAAATTGCACCCGTGCGAAGCCGGGGCGGGTCACTAGTACAAAAATATTTTTTCAATTCGGATTAGTATTTCCTGAGATTAGCGCGTTTTACTGTAAACGCATATGTATAACATACAAACTCTCCAGCTTTATTATAGTAGAAAGATATGTAAATAACATTTTCCTGTAGCTGTGGATTTAATTATTTGTATATTATCTGTGTAATGTTTATGTTCATCGAATTGGTTTTTTTAATCGCTTATTCAAGCGAAATTTCATGTTTTAATTTTGCTTATTTACTTTTATCATAGGCATAGATGTTCGTGTTTGGTTGTTTTCAACCTCGAAGCCTAAAGAAGAGATCCGTAGGAGGCATTGTAACAAAAATTGATGAGGCAACGTGATAAAATATTTTTTGAATGAGATATTCCCAAGTTTGTAAATGTTTCAACATTTATCGTTATCGTTAAATATGGAGTGATAAGTTCTATTCGGTTAGCTAACATTTTTGTTGTGTTTATTAAAACTAAATCAAAACTATTTCGAATTGTATTACTATTTTCTTGTAAACACAAACGGTAGACGACCAAGTGGCTTAGCGTACCTAGCTTTGAATGCCTTGGAAACATTTGAACTAAAAAACATTTACACACATTTGTGTTGAAAGAGCTTTACGATACGGAAAAAAATCCTTGTTGTGGGGCATCGGGTGGTTGGATTTCTATGTAGGAATCCGTCTAGTCAGGTCCCCCCAGGCCAGTTATTCTGCCGGAAAGCAGTAGTGTGCAAATGTTGCTCTGTTTCAGTCTGAAGGGCACTGAGAAAAGTGCCATCTATGGGCATGTGATACTTAAGCACCGATGTCGTAGAGTGATGGGCGCAGTGCGGTACCATACAGAAATGTTCTGGGTGATACAGCATTTGTTACGGGCAGTCGTTGCACTTACCATCAGATAAATGCTCGTCTCGTCTCTTTATCCAATAAAATAAAAAATAAACGTTTAAAAAATAATCAATATTTTACGTGTGATTTTTACTTTACCTTCACTAGGTTTAGTCCCCTTCAATCTGAAATACAATAATATGAAATAAGTGAATCGGTTCGATTCCCGGTGCCGTCACCACAAAAATTGTGAATTGCAATTTTAAGTGACTTGCCGTGTGGTACTGGCTTAAGAGAATCTACCACCCCATCTTAACCTGTGGGTATCGTAAAAGTCGACAAAGGAAAAACGAAAACCAGGAGAGGGGCAGCAGCATCTTCCTGGAACATCTGAATAAATATACTGCGGTTGCCAACCCGCCTGCCAAGCCTGGCAACTATGGCAAAATCCCCCCCAAAATTACGTTATTGTGGCATTTTATTGGGGAGGCCTATGTTCAGAAGTGGACTAGTGAAAGGCTGAAATGATGATGATGAATAAATTTATATTTAATAAAGATATTGTAAATATTTTTTTATGAGGACCAAGTGCCTAAGAAGTAAAACAAAAAAAAAAGATCGAAGTCTATCCAGTGGTTTTTGCGTAATGCTCGCACAATGGCAGACCTCTATCATTTTATTTATAATATATACGTGTATTCGGTCATCAACATCTCTTTCGCTGTGTTATTTGTCTATTTAATGATCCACACAGATAGATCGAATTATATCGTACCCACTCGCAAGCTATAGTCATGCAAAGACGCATGCCTATTCGTGTAATGTCGAGCAAGCGTGTTTGCGAGCGTTCAATCTGCGGTGCCATCAGAATATAAATATTCCTTAATATATTCTAATAGCGTAACAAACCGACATAACGTGTATAATAGTTATACTGTAATTAAACATGATATATAATCGATGCGAACTGCAATATGCGACAAATTATTAATTTTTATGTGATACTGTAATTACCGCTAACGAGTATTTAGATGATAATATAATGCAGAAAGATCTTTTTTTTTTTATTGGATAAAGTGATGAAACGAGCAAAACGTTCACCTGATGGTAAGTGATTACGCTAGCTCACAGTGCCCTTCAAACCGAAACACATTAATGTTTGCTTCACGGCAGAAATCCTAAATAAGGAACACAATTACCATAAAAATCTTCGAAATAAAGAGAAGGAAGTCGCGCCTTTTTGCCATATAAGGGGTATACCACACCCCGTAGGAAACGGGATGTGACCGATGGCAAACCACGTCGCCGCCATTTTGGCACTAATCAGAAATTTCTTGCGTTCCCACGAGCAGTATAGTGACAGAATTGCATATTATGGTATTATTCTGCACGAATAATGGGTGTCCGTACAATACCTTAATCGCCTTTTACGACACCTCGGTAGGAAGGAGGTAATTGCTATTCTACTCTGTCAGAAAGTTACATTCTACAGTTACCATAAAATCTACCAAATAAAACTTATCAGATGACTACTTTCAGTTGTTATTACATACGAAATAAAAATTACTAACTGTTACGCGTCTTTTTGGCTTGGTGTAATATTTTCAACCCGTTTCGGAGTAAATGTTTCTAAAATCCGTTCTTATTTGGTGTCTTACGTCCATAAAGGAATGTGTATGTCAAATTTCAAGTCAATAGGTCTAGTAGTTTCGGAAATATTGTGATGAGTCAGTAAAAAAAAATATATATTTACGTGTGTGTATATATATATATATATATATATATATATATATATATACGAGGGTGGATTGAAAAGTACTCGGCCTAACACAGATCCATTCAATTCTAAAAATCAAATCTACCCACATTATTTAGTTCAGTTCAGACTAGTTCATTGTGTGAAGTTCGAAACGTGTGCGATAATTAGTTGTGATTTTATAAATTTATTAACAAAGTAATCGGTCATAATTTCCGCGAATGGAGCAAATCGAGCAGCGTGCCGTCATTAAGTACCTCCATAAGAAGGGGCTATCATCAAAAGCCATCCATGATGACATGGTCAGTACATTAGGCGATTGTGCTCTGTCATATTCATCCGTCAAAAAATGGATAGCAGAATTTAAGCGTGGTAGAGAGAGTGTGAAAGATGAACCCCGCTCTGGAAGGCCTTCGACGTCAACTACTGACGAAAATAATAAAAAAGTACTTGATTTAATAATGGGAGACCGCAGATTAAAAATTAGAGAGATAGCCGAGATTATAGGCATCTCTTATGAACGAACTCAAAACATCACTGTCAACGAGTTGGGTTTCCACAAGGTGTCTGCGAGGTGGGTTCCGCGACTGCTTTCAGTTGAACAAAAAAGGACGCGATTGACTATTTCACGCGACTGTTTGGAGTTATTTGAAGCCGATGCAGATGATTTTTTGAATCGTTTTGTTACTATGGACGAAACATGGGTTCATTACTGTACACCGGAAACAAAACAAGAGACTTCGACAAACGACGAGGTCAAAGCAGCTGTAGACGCATATTTTGACTCTAAGGAAGAATCATTTTTTTTAACGGTCTAAATGCTTGGAAGGGGAGGTGGCAAAAGTGTATTGAACTTGATGGTGATTATGTAGAAAAATAAAAATATAGCTGATTTAGTATGTGTTTATTTTCTTGGTTAGGCCGAGTACTTTTCAATCCACCCTCGTATATATATATATTCATTTTTGTAGATAGATAGATGGATGGGCCATTTGTTTGTTATAAAATTGTTTTTTTACATTACATACACAATATTTAAAGATTTGATATATCGTAACTAATGGTGTTAGTTTACAGAGCTATTTATAACCATAACACAATAAAACATTACAAACTGTTCACGATCTGTCGAATTACGTATATTATGAAGACAGTGTTTTGTCCATTTGACTGACACTAACCACGCGCAACAGTTACACGCGCTGACATAATGGTCGGTGGGCACGTAACGCGCACACGCCTGCGGCCTGCGCACGCGCATCGAATGCCGAGTAAACAGGACATACTCAGCACAGCACGCAGACGGCGGCTGGCCTTGATGCTTCTTTGTCATGCTCTCCCGTTCATATTCATATTCGTAAAATGTCAATCGAACAATTATTTTGTCGCCAAATCCGGTTTTGTCACGTCAGCAGATAAATCGTCGTTTCGTCGTTTGGGCCTATCACTAGTCCACTGCTGAACATAGGCCTCCCCTATAGATTATCACAATAGTTAGTAGCTCTCGTTTGGGGGGGATTTTGACATAGTTGCAACGCTTGGCAGGCGGGTTGGCGCAGTTTATTTATTCAAATGTTCCAGGAAGATGCTGCTGCCCATCTCCTGGTTTCATTTTCCCTCTGTCGACTTTTACGACACCCACGGGATGAGATGGGGTGGTAGATACCGGATATGATATTTAAATAAAAATATGTTTATTAAATACAAAAATTTGAGAATCGCAGACAGTACCTTCAATTTTATTTAAGTGAAATAAAAAACTTAAATTATAAAATACATAACAGTACTTTTTATGTATCGATCTATCGATCGAATACGTGAAGTGACAACTTTGTATCCCTTTTTAAGCATATTGCGCACACGGAGGAGTGTGAGATTTGGCATAGTTAACGTTTATATGGAGGATTGCATAAAGCTAAAATGTGCATATAATATGTGTAACAAATACATTAAATTCAATAGAAAATAAGCGAATTTTGTCCATTGGGCGACCACTAGTTTTTATAATTGTAAAATAATCATATTTAAAATTTGTGTTCATAGTTAAAATGAAATTTAGGCTTGTTTGAAGCTGTTATGTCGAACCAAATATCAAATAAAACTAAGTTTACGGTTTCTAATTAATTAACTGCAAGTTCCCGTCGTATTTGGGCGTTTTCCAGCGCCCCTGATCACGGTAGTAACTGATGTTATAGTTAAATCGGATTACCTGCAGCCTTTGAGTATTAACTTTGGACTGGTGGTAGGATTCCTATGCAAGAGTCCGTCTATGTAGGTACCACCTCAGGGCTAGTTATTCTACCGTGAAGCAGTCATGTGCAAACATTACTGTGATTCGGTTTGAAGGGTTAAGAACTTAAGAACATATGTCTCAGGGTGATGGGCACAGTGTAGTGTCACACAGAAATTTTCTGGGTGGCACAGCATTTGTTATGGGCAGACGTTGCACTTACCGTCAGGTGAACGTTTTGCTCGTTTCATCATCTATCCAATAAAAAAAAAACTGATCTACACAAAATAGGGTTAAGTGTCTGAGATGCAGGCTATTTAGTTGTTTTATTTCCTGACCAGCTGATACTCGCGTCTTGGCCCGTGCGAGATTCCACTACTATACTGTCCTCGGGCCTCTAAGCTAACTGCATACCAAAAATCAGGTCGATCGGTCACTCGGTTGAAGCGTGAAAGACGGACAAACAAACCAACAAACACGCTTTCGGATTTATAATATATGTATGTATCGATTACTGGTGTTTAAGTAACTACTAAAGCAATAACTGTGCATAAGTATAAGATGACGACTGGTTGTTCACTTGATTACTTATTAGGCATAGAAGAGAAAGTTAATTTGCTAAGATTCGCATGCAAAATGTAAAATGTTGTGTATTAGTTTTGAAGAGCACCACCCGCCCTTCCTCAACAGCGAGCACAAGAAAACCAATACGAAGTCGAGAACACGTGCACACGTGCACACAGTGGTAGTGGTGGAGGGTATCTGGTGGCGGCTCCCGGTGGCGGTATTAGTTTTCTTGTGCACGCTGTTGAGGGAGGGCGGGCGGTGCTCTTCAAAACTAGGTAATACACACCATTTTACATTTTGCATGCAAATCTTAGCAAATTAACTTTCTCTCCTTTACTATAATGGATTTCCGCAAAGTAACGCCTGATGCTATCAACTACACCTTTTAGGCGTAAATATAGGCATATGTACTTAACTCTAACAGGTAATTGCCCTAGTCGCTACGCTTGGCAGGCGAGGCAAGGGTTAGGATTGACAATCCTATATTAACATGTCCTGCATTTAATACATATATGAAGAAAGTATGAAAGGATGCTTTACTTTTGGTAAGATTCCTGTTGGAATTCGTCTAGGTTGGCGCCACTGCAGCGCCCAATATTCTACCGAGAAGCAGTAGTCTGCAAATATTACTATGTTTTGTTGTAGTTAGTGAAACTACTTGGCATTTGAGACTTTAGAACTGATCTCTTAGGGTAGGGGAACGGACGCATTTTTGTGCCACACAGAAATGTTGGTGACACAGCATTTATTACGGGGAGACGTGGCACTTACCATCAGGTGAACTTCTTTTCTCTTTTAAATATTTAAAGCAGAAACATTACCTACTAGAATTCCTGAAAGTAACTTATATCTTAGTTTATAAGCCTGCATAGAGGATGGTTTACAATAATAGCCGTATGGCCGATCTGTACCTTCGATTACTTTTGGTACCTCCTTCTGTTATGAAAACCGTACGTAATTCATTACGCATTTTGTAAATATGTATAATTTTTTACCAATTTTCGTGCCAGTTTTTTTGTTTAGTTTAAATGTGTTAGTAATTTTATTGTTATACGTATGTACAAATAATATTTTGTCAACAGGGGAGCGGAATTGGGAGATGTCAGTCTGCTTCGACGGATGCCCAACGTGGAGGTATTAGCTCTTAGGTAAGCATTTTTTTTTAAATTATATCTACACAAATAAATAAAATTGAAGTTTATGTTTGTAATCATAAAATAACTGTTTTTTACTCAATGCTTAGAGTATACTATACGGTACTTATAAGAAAAAGATAACTTTTAATATGTTTGTCTTTCGGTTTGTTCCGGCTAATCTCGGAAACGGCAGGACCGATTTTGACGGAACTTTCACTGACAGATAGCTGATATTATGGCGGGTAACTTAGACTATTTTGATTTTAAAAAATAATTAGAGTTCCGCGCAGAAAAATTTAAACCCCAAAATCCGATTTAAATAGGGAAGTATATATGTATATCATCGATCGGAGTCGACTTTTTACGCGGCTGAAACCGCGGTGCATAGCTAGTATAAAATAAAAACGAGATTCATAACGTGATGGAGCCACGCTGCAGCAAGATTTTGGATGTAGCACGTAAATGAGTCTGCTCGTCTTGGGAAGTAAAAACATTTGAATATAAATATACTACATACTTATAATAATAGCTAGGTCTCTCCTAGTGGTTAGAATAGTCGACTAGACAAGTTTCGGGTCATGGGTTCGAATTCCAGCCGGAGAAAACACAAATTGTTGGTTTTCGTATCTGGCTGTGTTGTTGTCCTTGTGTCTCTGACACTGCATCCTAACCAGCCTCCAATGTTATCGCATGAGCGTTACATCGGGCACAGGTAGGTTGGAACGAGTAAGTGCCCCTGTATTTTCGCGTACACATGTGGCACTATAATATCTCCTTCGCAGTTGATAACTTCCGATAGATTTCGGCAGTAGTCACCGTGGTCGAAAAAAAAACAACATCTGGAGAATATTAATACGATTATCTAATGACGGTAAAGTACTCATAAAATGGATGTCTTCAGTAAGTCCTCATGTATCAATCATCACAAGGATCTGTTACTGGTTGCCTTTCTGATGTTATCGCGTATGGAGTTTCAAACAAGTGCAACATCAATAGTAATAAATAACTCGGTGAAGTGCGTTGTTATTGCAAGATCAAAGCACTCTGGCGTGAAATCATTGTATATCACTGTTCCAACAGAATATTTCAAGTTTAAAATAATATCGTGCTGCTTATAAAAGTATTAATGTGCTACTAACATTTAGGCCTTCCATCACCTTAATTGCCGACACCGAACAAAGACTTTAAAATCCCGGACGTTTGGGTGAAGGCGGTTTTTCTGGGACATCCATACTTTGCAATAAAAAAGCTCGGAGGTGTTTGACAATCTTTTCACCCAGCAGCGGGTGTGTCCGTGTTTCATCCGGACTGCTTTTGAACCTACTTCTTTAAGTAAGCCTCATAGTCCTACTATTCCGGGGAAACTCAGACGGATGGGAGCCCTACTCACACTTCAACTGTTAGATATATAGGCCCTAATGATCTGAGCGCTTTGTATTTTTTTTAATGTAAATTGACGTCAATTTTATAACGTTCACTTTATCTGTGAATACTTCTGTAAATAAATAATTAATGATGCATTTAATTATACGAGTACTGTTACAAAGACATTACGCTAATCTCATTAAACCACAAAGAAACCCATATTCAGTTGTTTTAGTCGATGGAATTACGTTTGCAGTATTTCCGGGTCTTTGTTCGACATTGCCAGAAATTGTCGCATGGAATTTATTGTTGTCATTTATGATGCCATTCGTAGGATTTTTATGTTATTCTTATTTGCGGGGTATCTATTTAACGTTTGAATTTGCATCTCTTTGCATTTTATCTCTTTTTGGAATAATTCCTGCCGCACATTGCGGCATTGCTACAATTCCACCCTCATCATCCTAGATGATTGGATCTTGTGGTGGACCACAGTGCGTTTTTAAGACATTTCTCCACAAAGTATTCCTTTGTAAGTAATCTGCAGTCTGCTGCCTGCAACAGTTTTTCTGGACCGCTACGAGTTAGGGAGCTTCAAGAAAAGAGCCTATGCCTTTCTCCAAGGCCGGCAAAGCACCCGCTATTCCTCTGGTATTGCAGATGATTTTCGATGCCTGACCGTTTGCCTCCTGTTCTATAAAAAAAATCGATGTGAAGCCGATGATTTGTAAACTGGCGGGTATGCAGGTGACAGGACTTTGGTTTGTCGCAATCTGTGGGGGAAGCCTATGTTTAACAGTGGACTATGATGGGCTGATATGATGATGATGAGCCTCTTCTTGTCTCAAATGTAAAATTAAAAGGAGTCCAATCTTATCTTACTATTGTAAAGCTGAAGAGTTTCAATGTTTAAACGAGCTAATTTTGAGATAATACTAATCTGATTTAAAAAAAATATTTTTACATTTAATAACCCGTTTATTAAGGAAGGTTCCTATGTTATTAAACTTCATGCTCCGGCTTTTAGGAGCCGCACGCTTAGAACCTAACATTACTGAGAAGAACCGAACTGTGAATGCTCCGGTCAGCGGGGTACCATGCCGTAAGGCACCATCATGTGGTCGGATTATTTTAAGCAACTTCTGATGATAGCAGAAAATAATGCTATCATCAGAAGTTGCGTCAATGCAAATACAAATCTGAATGTTAGCAGAAGCTGATATGAGTAGCAGCTTTCTTTTTACAATATGGTATGATTTTACTGGTGGTAGGATTCCTATGCAAGAATTCCGTCTAGGCAGGTACCACCCCAGAGCCAGTTGTTGTGCCGTGAAGCAGTAGTGAGCAAACATTGCTTTGTTTCGGTTTGAAGGGCACAGAGATCTAGCGTTATCACTGGTTATATGAGACTTAAGAACTGATGTCTCAGGGTGACGGGCGCAGTATGGTGTCACACAGAAATCTTCTGGGTGACACAGCATTTGTTATGGTCAGACGTTGCATTTACCGTCACTATTAAAAAAAAGATGAATAATAATAAAGAAGAATGGTAATAATATGAATAGTGTAACTGATTTTGTTTTATTACTAATAATTTCTTTTATTATGTTTTATGGGTAAGTTTAACGAACATTTCGCACACACAAACACCCAGATCCAGAACAACCAGTGTTAATAAAAAAAATTAGAATACAGATAGACGCCCGATTGCCTATAATCGAAAATTGCTTCAGGATGATCTGCATATCCTAATAGCGATTAAGGTCGGTAACAGTTTAGAATCAATTTCGCAAAGCAAATACACGGTACACAAGCCAGACATTTTTGTAAGCGGCTCACTAGAGCCAGGTCGTGACCCGTCTGCCGTCTGGTATCAGCCGGCAGTGCCGCAGTGCGGTTGCCGGCGCGACCGTAAGATACGAGTACATTGAATTGCATGTTCTTGTTAAAGTACATTGTACTTTAGTAGGAATATATGTATATATATGTATGTACTTTAGACGTACCTTTTTATCTTATTGACTTATGCTAATAATAGCTGTCTAGTGCAAGACCTGCGACGATCACTTGCATGTCTTCTGATTCGTGCACGCTAGGTTCGAATCTCGGCCGAAGACTATGTTAGTACACCACAAAAATTATTAGTCTTTTTGTGCGGATATTGGTTGTGTCGGCCCTCCGATCTTAAAGCTTAAGCGTTACATCGGGTGCGTGTGCTTCTGTATTTGCTTCTGTAGCTTCTGTATTAATCAGAAGATGTCGCTTCCGTCAAAATAGGCCAGAAAAACAGTAAAAATCGAAAACATATTTTATGGTTTAGACATTTTTCAGCTAAGAACCCCCACCATTTATTTTTAATTAATTAATTTATACGATAATCAAATGAAATATACATGAATAATTATAATAGCAAAACACGTTATATTTAAAACAAGATGTTTAGAAAGCTTAATTGTTTATACATAATTGTGGTTACTTTAAAAGAAAGATCATGTGTCGTTGTAAATGTTAGATACTTTTTCAGCTCGAATTCACCAAAAAATCATAACGCAGAAAAATTGGGAATAAGACAATATGTAAAATATTTCCACCAAATTCATAAATACGTAACTAGATCTTACAGCAATAATTACTTTAAACAAGGATCCTATACTATTTTGATTACAAATTTATGAGTTCTATTCAATCCATACTATACTATCCATACTAATATTATAAATGCGAAAGTAACTCTCTCTGTCCCTCTGTTTGATACCTTTTCTCAGTACAACCGCTGAACCGATACTTTTTATACCCGGTAAATGTAATAGTTCCCACTGGATATTTATAAAAGTTTTATCAGCTAGTAGATCATAAAATTACAAACGCTAAGAATTAAAATATACAAAATAATAAGTGGCCAATGATTTTAAATGTATTCGCAGTGAGTGCGACACCGGTTTTAAAAGTTTTGTTTTTGAAGTCGTATCGTTTTTAAAGCTAATCTTAAAAAAGGTTTTGTATAACAAGATATTCCAAATACGAAATTTATACGTAAGTACATAGCTAATGTTCGAAATATCTTAATACACCATAATCTTAAAGAGCATTAGTATTGTAAAGTTCAGAAGCCTTTACAATAACCTGATGACGTTTGCTTTCGAAATATAATAAATGCTTGAGAGAGCGGTGAAAGGGACGCGTCATCTCAAGTCCAAAAGAGTCAAACTTGTGTTTTGCTCGAATAAGCGTTGGGTTTATTAAGGCTATCCGGACACTTAAGTTTGTGTTATTAATCGTTACATAGATTGAATAAGACAAAATATGTTCTACCATAGATCCGCTTTCCGTTAAAGTCACTATAAAGAGATATTTTCTTTCTTTTTCTTTTAGGAGTAAGTGATGAGACTAAGCAAAACGTTTACCTGTTGTGCAACGTATGCCCATATCAAATACTGTGTCACCCACAACATTTTCATGTGATACCACACTACGCTCGTCCCCCTGAGACATCAGTTCTTAAGTCCCATTTGTCCAGTAATTACACTAGCTCTCAGTACCCTTCAGACCGAAACGCAGATTGTTTGCACATTACGGCTTCACGGCAGAATAACTGGCTCTGCGGTGGTACCTATCTAAAGAGATTTCAGCATAGGAATCATACCACCAGTAAAATTAAGTACATGCACAATAATATACGGCAATAATACTCTTTGGTGCCCGATATTTAGATTCACTCATGTAATAACTGTCGGGGACTCCTTGCTCAGACCGTCAAGTGTGTGTCTATGAACTTTACTGGATGTCCTAACTCTACTCATAATTGGCGCCGAAAGGAGAAACATTGCTTATGTGACTACAACAAGTTCAAGTCCGTCAGACACACTCTTAAGTTGGATAATTACCTTAAAATTCGGACATTGTTCATTAAACAGATTAATGAAATATAATAATCATGTAATAGTTAATAGAGTCAGGCGTTACTTTGCGGAAATCGATTATAATAACGAAAGTTATTTTGCAATGATCCGCATGCAAATTTTAAATTGGTCTGGTGTATATTGCTTAGGTTTTAAAGAGCACCGCCCTACCTTCCACTAAAGCGTGTACAAGCAAACGAATAGGATGTGATATATAGCTGTTGACGACCGCGTGGCCTTGTGGTCAGAGTACCTGACTTCTAAGCCGCGGGTCCTGGGTGGGATCCCAGCCGGAGCCAACATTTGTGCTAAAACACAAATGTTGGCTCCGGTATTAGTGTGATTTTTTATTTTTTATTAGTTTTAGTTTATATGTAATAGTGTCTAACATAATAACTATATAATGTTATGCACGCCTTAATTGTTGCACATAGCAGCATTATACCTATATGTAAGCTGTATTTTTGATGTCACAGGGTGATGGACGCAGTGTGGTGTCACACAGGAATGTTCTGGATGACATAGCATTTGTTATGGGCACTTACCACCAGGTGAAAGTTTTGCTCGTTTCGTCACTTATCCAATTAAAAACTGAAAATACTGCTGTAATTATATTATTATTTTTAAAATGACTGAAAAAAATATCCCGCTATGTTTCTTACTGGTTACACAGGATAGAGGTATTTCTTTGCGATCCGGTGTAACTTAAAAAAAATGACGTTCAATGAGTATTATGTAAATTATCTATATTGAATAAAAAGTATTCTATTTTATTCTGTTGTTTTCAGTACTATGACTCGGCTACACTATGCTTAAATGATACTTCTATATTTTTATATATCTATTGGTTTCCTTTTTCATATATTATCGTCTATAGCGCTTCAAATTTTTAGTCCTCAGTCCGCCTTAATAATTTAATTTTCGTTCATGGTCGTTCAATGAAAGGATGTAAAAATTGTGAACATTGACGAACATTCTTTATGAATCACTCGCTAACACTCAGTAGTTATTATTGCTTAGAACCGTGACCATCAGTACGTTAAGAAGTTATGAAATTTTACTGTTAATTGTCTTATGTAAGATGTCTCTTAGACGCGCATTTTTTGCGTCATTCGACTTAGAAGAATATACACAATTCAAATATTTGGCACAGTCGTCACTGTACCAAAACGATTGCATATAATACAATTAGTGAGCTTAGCAAGCAGTAAATGGTCAGAAATTTCCGACCTTACATCATCACACGTCTGGGAGGTCTGGTGCGTGACGATTACAACAAATTGTCTCTTGGTACTTGGTAAAGGAGGATGTTTATTGGCGGCGGTGATCACTTTAAATCAGATGTGATTTTTTTTTATTGGTTTGATTGACGAAACGAGCAAAACGTTCACCTGATGTAAAGTGCAACGTCTATCCATAACAAATGCTATGTCACCTTGAACATTTCTGTGTGACACTACAGTGCGCCCGTCACCCTGAGACATCAGTTCTTAAGTCTCATATACCCAGTGATTACTAGCTCACAGTGCGCTTCAAACCGAAACACAGTAATGTTTGCATAATACTGCTTCACGGAAGAATAACTGGCTCTGGGGTGGTACCTACCTAGACGGATTCCTGCACAGGAATCCTACCAACCGTAAAATTAAATATATACACATATACTTAATTTTCATGTATATATACAGCAATGTCATCTAAAAAATGTCCAACAGTGGACTGCTTACACGCTGATGATGTGTGTGGGTGGCCAAGAGAATTTCTGGTTAACCTTACCCGTCTTTTACGATACACTCGAGACGAGTTAAGTTTTTTTTTTACAGAAGATAGTGACGAAACCGGCAAAACGTTCACTTGATGGTAAGTGTCACGTGTGTGCCCATGGCAAATGCTGTGTCACTTAGAACATTTCTGAGTGGCACCACACCCCGCTGTGTTCACAGCTCTGTTCTCGTCACCCGGAGACATTCGTTCTTGAGTCTCATATACCCAGTATTTATAGTAGATCTCATCGCCCTTAGATAATGTTTGCTCATTTGACGGCATAATAACAGCCACTGCGGTGATACCTACGACTACTCAGACGAATTCCTACATGGAATTCTACCACCAGTAAACGGTGATTGATTTTCGACACCACACATTGACTTATGCTATTTCTATTGTATTGAATTGCCGTAAGATTCAAATGAAAGACCGTTTTTCCATTACACATTATAATTTTCTTTCACTATTAATCTTACATCTTAATAACTACACTTAATATCACAATATCCATCGCCTTTCACATTAAATTCGCTCCTGTATCACTTTTTATCGTTACATTGCTTACGATAAAAACCTAAGCCTATTTATTATATTTAATTACTGCGCGGTATTTTTACTGTAGTGATTCACGTGCAATGACCGGCTGGGTATCGCGTGGGTTAGATTTTAAATCCCTTAAGCTTGTTAAGCAATTTATATGACAAAAGAGGTAACAGTATTTAAACATTGTCATGCTATGCAGATATTGTGTTCAAAGTTCACGTGATGAGGTCAGTTTTCGCAGTGTCCTTGACTGTATTCTTAAGTACACACGCGTACACAGGTGGTAATCGGACAATGTTACTGTTTTCGAAAATGGCCAATTTCGATCAAGGTAGAAAAAAAATCTTAAAAGTACACAATTTACTTATATATTGATTAAATTAATCTTCTCTAAGATTTGAACATGGAGCGTGCTTTGGTTTTCCTTGACACCATTCTTTGTAACTTTAATTATAATGTATTTTTGCCTGTGATGAAAAAGGATTTACAAAAAAGAGGATACCTACGGAGTTTCTTTCGCCTGTTTCTTCTCCGTCAGAGGAACCTCGTTACGAAACGGCGGTAGATTGTAAAGAAATGACGTTTGACAAACGACATTAATATTTCTTACGTCGAAAAATAAAGAATTTTCATTTAATCGACATAGTACTATGAGATAGATATTCTGGTATGCAACATGGAATACCTCAATTAACCATATCAGTACGTAAAAACTACAAGTCCGCCAACCTGCATTGGTGCAGCGTGGCGGACTCTTCCCGGCTCCAAACCCCTTTAAGAAATCAGGGAGTGTTGAGCAGTGGGACATTTATAAGCTGTTTCTTTACTTTTTTTTATGTGAAATAATTTAAAATTCTTAAACATTTTTTTTAATAGAGAATAACTAACGAGTACACATTTTCCCGGTAGTCAACAGTCCATTGATTCCTTCATCCATCACCGAAGAGTAATCAAGAATAGGTGTGTTGGCAGCTATGTAGGAATGCGTAGAAATGTTTGATTTTTCCGGACTGATACGACATAGGGACCTTCAATAAAAGAGCCTATTGCTTTCTCATAGACCGGCAACGCATCTGCTGTTCCTCTGGTATTGTAGATGTTCATGAGCGGTGGTGATCACTTACTATCTATAAGTGAGTCTATAAGAGTAGCCCCCTGTTCATAAAAAAAAAGTTGCCAGTAATTCGGTCTCCGATTCGCATTACCTCGGTATTCTGTGAGAGCATGTTCCTACACTGACCGGTTCATTGACTTTTAAACAGTCATAAATTACATTAATGGATCATTAAATAAACCTTTCCTACTCTCCAAATTTTTTTGGCTTGAATATTTTAACGTGACGCCGTGAGAAACCTACGATATTATTCAACGTCCGCGTAAACGGCCTTCCTCCATTAAAACATTTTAATGTTTCAAAATTCGAACATCATTTCTTTTATTCGTAAAAAATACGTTTGTTTTTGTCTTAATGACTGGCATATATTTAATTATCGGTATCGAGTTGGCCGCAATTAAGACGAAATTAACTTGAGAGCGTATGTATCTCCTCAACTTACTGTTCGCTTGGATAAACAGTCATAAAATCAACACGATCGCATTCGTATCGTAGTAATTGTGTTTATATTTCGAAAGAAATATTTTAATAAATTAAATATTTTTTCTTAACATTATACAATATTCTCTTTCACATATATACCTACATACATTCACGCCCTTTTCCCATATAAGGGTGAGGTAGAGACTACACACGTAGCCCACTTTTCGCCATCGCTCGAAACGAGACGTAGCGGGTGGCGAAGCACGTCGCCGTCATTTTGGTACGAGTCAAAATATTCTTACTCTCCATTGCATCCTCACGAGAAGTATAGTGACAGCATTGCATATTCTGGTATTATTGTACACGAATAAAGTCTGTCCGTACAATACCTTAGTTGCCTCTTACGACACTTCGGTACGAAAGAGGTAGCTGCTATTCTACTCTGCCGAACACAATTTTTTGTATTGGAAAAAGTGATGAAACAAGCAAAACGTTCACTGATGGTAAGTGAAACGTCTGCCCATAACAAATGCTGTGCCACCCAGAACATTTCTGTGTGACACCTTACTGCGCCCATCACCCTGAGACATCAGTTCTTAAGCCTCATATACCCAGTGATTACGCTAGCTCACAGTGCCCTTTAAACCGAGACACAGTAATGTTTGCATACTACTGCTTCTGGCCCTGAGGTGGTAACTACCTAGACGGATTATGTCGATTAAACTAAATTATAACTTTGATTCCTGCTTCAAATCCTTCCTGATGAAGCACCACGCAACACGGCATTCCGCGAGTATAACAGACACATTGGGGCAACTCTGTGTCAAGTGCCACTCTCTACCATTCACCAGACAATGGGCGAAATATTTTATTTTAAAAACCATTTCCCATACTAGACTTTCTCCTGCATCGTGCGAGCGTTTTACAGATTTAAATAGCACACGCACAACTACTTTGGGTTAATATTTGGCCCGTGCAGTAATCGAACCGGCTACCCAAAGCACCAACCGCGCTGTTGAATAAACTAGACAAATTTGGAAAGTTTAAAATTTATATTTTAATTCGTCATAATCGTTGTATATGCTCATTAATACTTCTGAACATTCCCATTCACAAAATATTATCATATAGGAAGTAATTCAAAGTTGCCGCGCTTGGCAGATTGGCTGGCAAGCACTGCAAACCAATTAAGAATTTCAGTATAAAATAAAATAAAAAAAATAATGTTTGCTGTGTATAGTGTTTAAAACTATATAAGTATAACGATTCAAGCCCATTTCCTCGATTGCGGCAACTAGCAAGGCCGTGTCCAATCAGAGCGTGGCCCTCCTTGCCCAACCACGTACCGGCAGCGCACGCCAGTTGCTCAATTATACTGTAACCACTGTTGTGGATGTAGGAGTTTCAGTTTCCTGTCCAAATAAGGCTGATTACAAGCGTTTTTAAACTCATTCAAAAACTAACAGAATTTATGTTATCAAAAATTTATTTATTTAAGAAAGGTTTTTTTTGGATAAAGTGATGAGACGAGCAAGTTCACCTGATGGTAAGTCTAACGTCTGCCCATAACAAATACTGTGTCACCCAGAACAGTTCTGTTTGGCACCACACTGCGCCCATCACCCCGAAACATCGGTTCTTAAGTATCACATGCCCATTGATTGCACTTTTCTCAGTGCCCTTCAGACTGAAACGCTTCAGACTGAAAAATGTTTGCACATTCCTATCAGTTAGTGGTTAGGTATCAGTTATTCTGTCGTCAAGTAGAAGTAGCTAGCCCAAGCACGCCAAGAAGCAGTAGTTTGCAAACATATCTCTGTGTTTCGGTATTAAGGGCACTGAACCGCCCCTGCCCTTTAGACAGTTTTTCTACAGGTTCGACTATTTTGCAATTTACACCCTGATAAATTAATTCTTAAGTCTCATACACACATTCATTCATTGGGAGGATATGCCCATAATCGCCACGCTGTGCAAGCTTGGAGTGGAGACCACGTTTAAGCAAACGTAGTGCGGGGCGTCCCCTGGCTAGAGGGTGCGACGATCTGCGCAAGACGGCTGGCAGAAACTGGATGCCTGAATCCAAAGATCGGGCTAAATGGCGCCTGTTGGGAGAGGACTATGTCCAGCAGTGGACTGCCGCAGGCTGATGATGATGATGATGATACACACATGCAGTCACGGCATATTCCGCTCGCCGATTTTTCGCCTCGCCTCTCGCAACCATTTAGGTATGAGTCAAAAAATTCTTACTCACCATTGCGTTCCCACGAGCAGTATAGTGTCAGCATTGCATATTATTGTATTCATCTGCTCGAATAAAGGCTGTCCTTACGATACCTTAGTCGCCTCTTACGACATCTTGATAGGAAAGGGATAGGTGGTATTTTACTCTGCCGGTCATCTGTTAATAATTAAAGCAATAAAACATTTATGTATTTAATATGATTAA
Source organism: Luehdorfia chinensis (assembly GCA_019845155.1). Lineage (NCBI taxonomy): Eukaryota > Metazoa > Arthropoda > Insecta > Lepidoptera > Papilionidae > Luehdorfia > Luehdorfia chinensis. Next base: position 5,087,952 of record JAHVAK010000201.1, on the reverse strand, counting down.
GATAAACAAACAGTAATTGTAAGAGATTATTGCGAATAAATGAACAAGATAAGTGCAGCACATAGTTTCACCCGCGTAAAATAAGCCGACCACGATGGTGCGGTACGACATGGCTTTATTATAGCAAGGAGTAACATAAGATAAAGACGTAAAAAAACATCTATGAATGTTCCAAACCACTCATTAAGATATTAAGAGAAATATTCAAAGTGCTATTAAAAAATAATAATCATAAAAATGCAAATGAAACCTGCTCGTAACACGTATGGACGGACATATCCCTCAATTTCTACAGTTTTTTTTTTAATTTTACACAAGAACTTTTTTAAATTTCCGAAATCAAAAGTAGCTTAAATTACTTTCTGAAAAACCCTCTACCTGTCAATGAAAGTCCGGTAACAATCAATCCAGCTATTTCAGAGATTAGCCCAGACAAACACAGAAAAGACTAATTTACTCTGTTAGAATTTCAATATATGTGTTATTCTTAAAGAGAAAAACAAATACGACTTATAACCAACTAATTGTTTATTCGACGGAAGTGACGAAATATTTGTTACACTAGAAAGTCTTTGAAGCATCATTACTATTTGAACAATACACCTATAGAACGCGCTCACCAAGAAAACCAAGGACCTCGGAGTAATTTTTAACGCTAAGATGACATAAGCATATAAAAATCTAGGTTTTGTGCTAAGGTTCCAGAATAGCTCCAGAAAGATCCAGATTGCATTAAGGTTTTGTATTACTTTTACATACGGAGCATTTTAGAGTAACACATAGTCAAGAGATTGAAAGAATTCAATCAAGGTTTGTTAATGCGCTTAATTACCGGACCCACCAAAAAAAGTTATGTGCGAAGACGCCTGTGAGATACACAAATTAATACCCCATAATTAAAAATATATAAATCCCCCATAAGATAAATAATCGTCCCAAACTGCTTCAGACGATATTTATGTATTACGTTTTAAGCTCAACATTCTACAACCTTTTTGCAGTTGAACGTACCGGCAAGACGAACCGTTTTGTTCCACGTACCTTTAAGTCACTCAAACTATGGTCAAAACGAGAGAGTGAACGACCAGAAAATGTTTTTCAACAATGAAAACACGTTGTTCTATCGTGTAATGCTCCATTTTTACTAACCCTAAACTATCAGCTGTCAAATCTTTTCTTATTAATAGGGTTGCCAATACGTTATTGCACAAATGGAGGCAAATTCAAATCCGTTACCTAAATCCGCCCGTTACGTAGTTCAAAAGTTACCTAGGATGTCCAATGGGCAGACGTTGCACTTACCATCAGATGAACGTTTTGCACGTTTCATCACTTTATCCAATAATAAAAATCAACTTTAAATTTGAAAAACCGTAGGAAGTCATGAGAATCTACGAAAGAGCTGTGATTAAATGCTACTAGGTAGTTGTCCATCCTATAGTTCACTGTCAGAGCGACAGTCTCTGATTTAATTTTTTTAAAGTGGAAATGAATGAAATATACTTTCTTTTCAGCATAAACAAAATCCGCACATTGGGCGATTTCGCCGGCTGCCGGCGGCTTCGAGAATTGTACGTGCGCAAGAATGAGATACGCGACCTAGCGGAGATCCGCCATCTGCGACACTTGCCTGACCTCACCAGCCTCTGGCTCGATGAGAACCCCTGCACACAGCACCCAGAGTAAGTCGTCTAATTGTTTAGGCTAAGATTAGTGTAGTGGCGGCTAGAGAATCTACCACTCCATCTAATTCCGTGGATGTTGTAAAAGTCGACAGAGGGAAAATAAAAACCAGGAGATGGGCAGCAGCATCTTTATGGAAAATCTGAATAAATAAACTGCAGTTGCCAACCCGCCTGTCAAGCGTGGCTACTATGGCAAATCAAAGGCTTTGTGGCTTTGATTTTGTGGCTTTTGTGGCAATCTGAGGGGAAGGCCTGTGTTCAGCAGTTGACTAGAGATATGCTAAAATTAATGAAATCTTCATTACGACCTGTCAGGTTATTTTAATATGAACTTTGGTTTTATTTTAGTTTTACATACTTTTTATGAGCCATACTATATATTAAGTTTTCTGTCGAATACGTTGCAGATTGTCGATCTGGGGACAAGATAATTTTTAATTTATTGTCCCAAAATGCATGGAGATAACATTAACTACCGCCCGGTACATATGGAAAGCTTAATTCAGTACTTACAGAGACTTTTCTGTTGTGGTTAGGGCGTGGAAACCGGTTAAATTTCCAAACCGGTTCCGAACGTAAATGTTTATTGGTTAAGGTTTCGGTTTCGTTTCTGTTTACCGATTTAAAAGAAAACCGGTTTCGTTCCGTTAAATTAACCGCTCAAAGCGAATTTAAATTGATGGCCGTGTCCAGCGTCCTCTGTTATTGGTCCATTGATCACACTGGCGATACGACTGGCGTGAGACAACAAAATATGAAATTTTTCGGACAAATCAGCTGTCGAAGAATTCAAATACCTATATTCCATGCGTACGAACATTATATTACTAGTTAATGAAATTAGGGATATCTTCCAATTTCTTTTTTAATGACAGACTAAAAAGTCAGCTAAAAAAGTATCTGAAATTAATGCGTAACTGGTAATTTAAATCGTTTCGGTTAATTTACACCGGTTAATCCTTCAACCGGAAATGCTTGAGCGGTTTATTAACCAATATTTAACCGAAACTAACCGGTTTTACGGAACCGGTTCCAAGACTTGGTTGTGGTTGACATACTGCAGATTGCAACCTTTCCTTGTGAAATAGCAGTTTCGAAACACGTTGGCAATATGTTTTAAATCACTGGGAAAACTTGAGCAAACTGTCCCTAGAAGAAGTCACAGTGAGATTGTTTATACTTGCTTTTATTATCACTAACCCAATGAGTATGAGTAACATATCCTAGAGTGCAGGGATTTGAGAGATCAGGCCCGTTCTTCTAGGTAATCTATGGGCGAGTCATATTTTCACCAGCGTCCTATCTTTGTGTTGTAATGCATGACATGTAATGGATGATGCAATGAGCTTATCAAAGTATTTTTTATACGTTGAGAAATGTTACGGCACAGTTTTGAAATACTTGTGTTTTGATTTACAGATACAGAATGACAGTGCTAAGAAATCTACCAAATTTAGAGAAACTGGACAACGTTATAGTCCAGCCCGAAGAGGTATGATATTTATAATAAAATAAAAATTAAAAAAAAGAAAGAACTGTTAAATATTTAATAAAATTATAGTTCTTCTATAAAATATGGAATAGTCATAAAAAACTATTATTTCCTTTATTACAAATCACGCCAAATTTTAAGCGATAAATATTCTTTTATGTGATAAAAGCTTCATTTTTCAAAGGAATTTTTATTCAATTTAATTTACATAACTTTATTTTAGGTGCAAGAGGCAATGCGACGCGGTGCACATATACCTGATTCTGATGACGAAGGATATCCACAACAGGTACGTAGAACTCAACAGAATATTTCGACCCTGCGCGTGGCTTTACAATTCATATTTAAATAATAAGTATTTTGGCAGTATAGCTTTTTTCGTACTGAGCGAGGTCTACAGCTACACAAAGTGGAACCCTTACGCCAGTAATGGCGCGCTGTTTACTTCGCTTACGTAAAAAAAAAAAGTATTATTTTAGTAAACAGTAACATACGCGCTTGCTGATATCATAGTTAATCCGGTCTATCTTCAGCTTTTAATTATTAATTTTAGATCGGACCATTATATTTTTGAATGTGTAGTATTTGCGCATTTATATGGAATCATTAACGACCTATAACCAGCAGTAGAATGCTTAAAGACTTATGTATGAGTACCTACGTACAGTTTTGGGATTGAGAAAGGTATATTTGCTTTGTGTCGTGTCGATGTTGTGGCGAACTTAACTGAACTTAATAAACAGCATCATCTAGATGGAAGCCATTTGGTGTCACGCCTGTCAACCCGATTATGGTAAATCTTTTTTGGGCTGGTGATAATGAATTTCGTACTTCAGCAGGAGGCATACGGGCAGTACCGGCGGCAGAGGTCGTGCGAGTCGAGTCCAGAGCGAGAGACCGAGTCTTTCTACGGCAGACCCCCGGCGAGGCACGAACAAGTAATAGCTTGTTGACAATACTCTATTAATAAAAGATAACGAAATGTCTTTTATGTATGTAATAAGTACCATTGTATGTAAAAGCTTACGCATTGAGATTATGAGAATGAATGATTGTAATGAGAATGAATGTTGTTGTCCAATACAGATGGAAGACAGAACGATTTAAAAATTTACTTAAGTATTTTTCCTTCTATTTAAGTCAAAACTTTCTCAACTTTGTTTCCGCCATAACAATACAAAATATTTTCATGTTAAAGAAATTGGCGTGCCCAAAAGAGAAAAGTGGAACTGGGATCAGTCTCGTTAAACATAAGGTTTATTTTTAATAATTTATTTTATGTTGCGTACTGTTGCATGTGTTATGTCATGGAGTTGTGTTTGTAATTGGGTTGAGATGCCTATTTTTATGTATTAACACTATCTATAAATATATAGTTAATTATGGTGTCAACATATTGATTATCCAAGAAGTAATTTCATATTTGTTTAAATATATCTAAAGAGTGGACGTAGAAAAGTGAATAATAAATAGTGAATGTGACTGACTGTTTGCTGACAATTTTATGGTGCTCATAAGTATATAATGTAGTAAGCATGTCATTGTGGTATCTTAACATTTTATTCTATGTGCATTTCGCAACTTAGATGCAATTTGACGCTGGCAGGACTTGCTTAACAATATAATAAGCAACTGAAAATATTCTAGCTATTTAAAATAAAATAAAATAAACTCAGAGACAAACTAGAGAAATTAAGGAAGGCAAGCTTCATATGACGTGCGCTCCAGCGACGCACACATAGACATTGCTCGCGGACACGGAATCCCAAATGGATTCAAAGTAGTCCGAGCGCGAAGTGTCGCGCGCTTCAGACTCACTCTTCGCGACGATTTTGCTTTTATACGGACATCAGTTTATAGACCGAAATGATGGCAAGAATTACAATTATAATAACTGCTTAGTCAGTGGACGCTTGAAGTCTACTTTAAACTGTTAATACACATTTTTTACACTGTCTGTTGTCTCAGATAGGTAAGCAAACAGTGATTTTTATAATAAGTAAGACTGGTAGTAGGACTCCTATGCAGGAATCCGTCTAGGCCGGTCAATTATTGTGCCGTGAAGCTAGAGTGTGCAAACATAACTTCGTTTCGAACTGAAGGGCACTAAGAGCTAAGTGTAATCACTGAGCATATGTGACTTAAGAACTAATGTCTCAGGGCGATGGGTGCGGTGTGGTGTCACACAGAAATGTTCTGAGTGACACAGCATTTTTTTTAATAATACTAGCAATAGTATAATAACTACTAATATACCTGTTAACCACTCTAACTTAGCTTAAAAGGTTTGTGCCAGGATGTGGTTCACGACAATAGTCGAATGGCGGGCTCGATTCCTGCGACATCACGTTTCAGCAGATCGTACCCTAAACCATTAGGCTATTAGCAATTGTTATGGGCAGACGTTGCACTTATCATCAGGTGAACGTTTTGCACATTTCGTCACTTTATCCCTTAAAAAAGTCCTAATACATATACACAGTATCGCGTTTCTTTTAGTATTATTTTTCTGCATTGCGATGCAGTACGGCCGAGTGTAGGTATAAAAAATTAATTACATGAACTTGCCTTCTTTACTCTCTTTATTTTGTGATTCAGATCTGAGAGGGTTATTTTCAAATGACCTTGTATAAGTCTGTGTAAAGGTGTCCATCGACCATATCGAACCGTCTCGCGATATTTGTCTTCTGATACGCGTTCTATATTATTTGGGCAACGCTTGTCTGGATCTTTTTCTAAAAACGAATCTAATAAGTGGCAGTTATAATCTGATTAACAACTAACTCGGGGCATAACGCAGGGCAGCGACGGCTCCGCGGAAGGAGCTCCAGAGCCGCCAACGGAGCCGGCGCGCTCCGACACTAATCAGGTTGGTGTGAAAGAATGTCCTGTCTGTCCCGGACTATCACATTAGCGTGATTATACCGTATTTGGGAAAAAGTCTGTGATTGAGGACGTGTTACGCGCGACTTTAATTTGCATTTTGGTCGTTATTATTTTAGATCATGGCAGTTTTAATATTCCTCTTAATATCTTTATCTTCAATGCCGTGTGGTGGCGGCTTATGCAAATCTACCACCCCATCTCATCCCGTGGGTGTCGTAAAAGTCAACAGAGGGAAAAATAAAACTAGAAGATCGGCAGGAGCATCTTTACGGAACATCTGCATAAATAAACTGCGGTTGCCCGTCAAGCGTGGCAACTATGACAAAATCCCCCAAAATGCGTGCTACAAACTTTTGTGGCAATCTATGGGGAAGCTTATGTTCAGCAGTGACTAGTGATAGGCTGAAATGATGATGATGATCTTAATAAGTGGTTAAGAAAATTAATAGTTCCATTTTTTACCTACTACTACTGTAATGAAGCAGAAGAGTGAGAATGATTGAACGCGCTAATCTCAGGAAGTACTAGCCGATTCCAAAAATAATTTTTGCATTAGATAGTCCGTTTATTGACGAAGGTTCTAGATCTATACAGGTCTAATACTGTATGCTTTGTCGAAGGTTCTTGACGGTCTAATACTGAATGTTATGGTCTTGAGGGGTCGGTAGCAGTGCACCGTACATTACTGACAAGGAGCGAACTGTCAATGCTCAGGTCAGCGAGGTACCATGCCGTACGGCGCAATCATGTGGTCGGATTATTTTAAGCGGGTAGAACCGCGGGGCACAACTAGTATTTTACATACATAAATAAGATCACGACTGTATCCCATAAGGGGTAGTCAGAGACTGGGCACTCACTGCAAAAACAGATGACTGCCACAATCCACATTTCACCAAAACAATATAATGCACTTACTGTGATAGGTGGTGAGCCCATCGCCACCATGCGCTGTTGGGTGCACAGTGCAGTTTAATTCCTTACTCGCCTTTTACGAGATCCATTGGATGAGCTGGAGTGGCAGTATTCTTTTAATATTTATAATACTATATAAAGCTATTTGTAACAATCCGGTCAGGTAACCGTATCGGTCTATGGGACGTGTGGTATGAGGTGCCCGGTGCAACCTAGTAATAATATAATTCGGTAGAGTGAATGGTCATCCTAAGATTTCAAATCACAATTTAAATTTTTAGTTTTGAAGCTTAAAACATAACACAACACACAAGTTTTTTAATATCTATAAATAACATCTCTTAATTATAAATAATAATTACTACAAAAATAGATTTTTTTATTGTTGTTATTTTTGTTGTACAAAATATAAGAATTAATAAAAGAAAAACATATTTTTGACTAAGAATATGTAGTCATACTTTTTCTTTTTTTTTGTGTAACATGTGTTTCGAGGTAGAATTATTTCGTGTTTGTTGTATAAATTTCTAATTATTCATAGCACTATGATGAACGCCATTACCGAACACTGTGTTTTTGACTTCCTGCACTGTTAAAGAGCTTGGATGTCTGTTGCATGTGCATGTAGTAATTCATAGAAATTACAAGTATATTTAACCAATCAATCATCAGTCTTAATGTCTAGGTGAAAGAGGAAACCTGCTGCATCTGATACTTTTTAATCGCTTGCATTTTCTCTACACCGAGGCCGTATCCCATACGATTTTTATTTTTTAAACCAATTATTATAAGGGGTATAAATATGCGATAAAAATTATGAAACTTTCGGTTTAATTATATGAAATATAATTAATGGTCTGTTGCCATCATCGATTTCAAAATTAAAAGTTAAAATTTTTAATGTAAAATTTAAGGACACAATAAAGTAAGTGATCTTTATAAGAGTGACATACGGTTGTTGCCGACGGTGTGAAGGGGCATATACGATTTGTTAGAATATATCCATATATTTTTGAATCTAGCTGCATAATCTTTTTCGATACTGTTTGTGCAGCGCAAGGGTTAAGAAGATGTAACCCTTAAAGTCAGGCAAGTTGGTGTGCGACTGTCCTGCGGGTGACATACGTGGGGGGGAGGCAAGGTAACACGTCATACGCTAGTATGACAGCTGGCCCTGCTACACATGTAGTGAAGCGTAGTTACAAGCGCACTACACTACCCACCCCCTCTACATCGAGCGTGCCTCGTCCTCGCCATCGTTTGTCGCCCCGCGCAACAGTCGCGCACGAATTTGTCTGCCTAAAATTGTTGTTGTGTCAGGAACAAAAATTAAATAAATTTGCATAGCAAAAATGGTCTTATTTTCTATTTTGTTACTAGTAGTAACGATCAGTTGCCAGATACAAATATGTTTTAAAAAATAAACCCTATATTGTCCGTTGTAGACTATTTTATTTATTTATTGTTTTTAATAACGTTGCCAACTGGCACATGTTTTGTTTTTGTTTCGCACATTTTTACTGCTTTTATATCAGAGTAAAGTCGCTTTGTAATATCCCAATGAAAATGAATATGTTCACAATCCGAGGGCCTTAAACAAACTAATACATAATCACAATCTTATTATATATAAGTTTTCTTCATTACCATAATCACAGCAGCCACTGAACTCCACTATTTAAAGTTAGGAGAACGAAGGAGAACTCTGTTAGTGAATGTCTCTCTATGTGACTTCAAAACTGCGTTGGTACCTTTCTCCGATTGTATCGTTTAGAATTACAATTGGGTAAGATAAGACGAAGAAGAGTGTGTTCTACTGAGATTGCAGAATGCAAATGGACAAGCACAATACGCAGCGCAGTAGCCAACTATTCTAACCACCAAGACACGCTGTAGTAACGTCCTGTGCTGTTAAACGTATACTGCGCAGTTAAATATACATGTTAAAGCAGCATACATGTTAAAAATACAGAGAAACAGACTGCGTAGTCATCTTTTCATTTCTCACTTATCGAAAACACGTATATGCACACAGCCATGCCCCCTGTCGCCCACTCGACGCGCAGCCACACCAGAACCAGACGAAAGATACGAGCACCCCGCTATGACTAGTTCACACTATGAGGTAAGTACGATTGAATTATCATAAGTGAGCGGTCGTGAAGTCCGCGCGGATACATGAGCAGTACACAAAAATATGAGCTCAGGGGTGAGGAAAAAAGTGGGGGCGCTACTGGAATGCATTTGCTACGCATTCTCGAATGAACCTGGAGCGCACCCACCCGTAGCTATCTTCACTCAGACGCTTACTTATGATAATTGTACTATACTTCCCATTTGTATCACAACTTCACAAGTTTTGTCTGCGAATTTTTCCGCGTGGACTTTAGAATTCATATAAATATTTCTTTACAGTTATTGCGTCGAAATTTATTAGTCTCAATGTAGTAAACTCAAAGTTCAAACTAGGCTAACTCAACGTTGAGAGTGTAGTGCTTTTTAATTTGTTTCCGGTGGGGCAGACAGACAGCGAATACAAATTTTTATACGTATTGATTTATATGTTTCACGCTTCTGTTATCAAGTAAACTACACTCATCTTTTAAATGCTGGCCGCTTTAGTTCTTAGTTGGTATACTCGTATTTTGACAACTTGGTCATTTATCATCGCATCAAACCATCAATCATTTAAGTCGTGCTAATTCGCTTATGTTGTAGAGCTTCTAGTCGGTGGCTATGCCGTGTGGCAGTGGCGTAAGATAATCTACTACCCCTTATTATGCCGTAGATGTCGTAAAAGTCGACCAAGGGAAGGAAATACCAGAAAAAATTAATGGCTGTGGCAGAATAACCATCTTACATATGCCAGATATAATTCTTAAAGCGAGCCTTGGCGGATGATATTGCCAAGGAAAATGGGTAGCTACTCGCCAGATCGAGTGGTCTGATCTGGGGAGGACGTCGCCTTCGACTAGTAATATTTAGATGTTGTAGATATAGTTCGCATCTCAGAAAACTTTCATAGCGCGATTATGGAATGTATGAAATATTTCTTGAGCTTCTCATGTGGCGACATAGATGTCGCTACACGAGTTAATTCTTATAACGAGCAGCAGCGTCTAAGGTGCGTCTGAGGTGCGTGGCACTGTATTTATTTGTAAGTCAAGTAAGGTAAGTTATTCTGCCGTCAAGCAGTCGAGCGAAAATAACTGCGTTTCGGTCTGAAAAGCACTATTAGCGAAAGTAATTACTGGGCTTACTACACAGATGAGTTCTGGGTGGCATAGCATTTGTTATGGCCAGACGTTGCACTTACCATCAGGAGAACGATTTGCACGTCTCCTCATTTAATTTCATATAAAAAAAGAATTCAGGTATAGGTAACGTCTACTATACTACATTAATAAACACGAGATTTTGCTGATTGTTTCTGAGAGTTAGTCACAATCGAGAAATCATGGAGTTTCTCAAGTAGTAACTCGAAGCGCTTCAGTATATTATTTCAATGCATTTATTAACAATAACATCGCGTTTTAAATAATGTCATTATTAATTAGACTCATTCCAATAAACATGTCTAGTATTATACGGGCTTCAGTATTGTGTGTCATCAAGCTTATTTCATTTTAGGCTTTGTATTCCAGACGCGCACTGGTCCCCGTTCGCCCGACGCCGCTTCCTTGAGGCATTCAGTGTCCGCACACAATGTCAAGGTAACATGCACAACCACATCATTGTAGCATTAGACAAAAGGTAAACTTAAAAAATTGAACAAAAACGTTTTATAATATTTAAAATAACACAGTTTTCGCGAATGACAACGCACTCTAGTCGAAAGCAAACATTGCGAACATAACTCGACTAAAATATGGTTTGTTTACATTTTGTCTACATTGAACTAATAAGAGTTAAGTAATTTCATTGTTTCACATTGTATATTCAGTAAAGCTTGTGCTATCACTTTATCTTTTGAATTATTTATTGTTCACAGACATACACACTTCATTTTGCATAATGTAAGAGGTCATACAAAATAAAGTCCATCGTACATTTATTCGATGTCAGGTTTTGTTTCATGACATTGACAACGACAGAATGAAAATTTGACTAAGAATTGCAATCGTTCTTTATGATCAGATCAACCGAAATCCAAGATCCTTGTATATTATATGAATATTATGCGGGACACATGTTACAGTCTACCAAAGAGGCACGTGTTTAGACCGAACGAACGCCTAAAAACAGAGTATTATGGGAGTCCAGACACTGGTTCCCTTGTTAGTCTTCCAGTTCGCTTCACAATAGTGTCGACTGAAGACGGATAGACGGAGAGCAAGGTTGACAGGGCCTTTCTTCAAGCGCTTTTACACCATAACGATTATTTTTTGGTTAAAAAAAGAAGGGTCACAATCAGTCCAGACCTGACCATAATTATTTTTCAGGAATACTCATACGCTTCGAATGGCGACTGGCGGCATTGCGGAGGAGCGGTCTCATCGCCTCACTGCCACGAATCCTACTGCGAGCGGACAGACAGGTAAACACAGGCTTCCGTCTCGATTTTGGTAAGAAATATCCAAACGGGTTCCTTGATCTGTACGTTGTCACAGATGGTGAAGAGCTCTTCAGAAACCCTCTTAAAAAGTTAACTGTTCCCAATCAAACGGCATAAGTTAATTTTTATTATATTTATTTATAGGACACACGACGGCGGTAAACTTCATAACATATTTTGGTTATTGTGGCATATTATTTTATCCTCCGTTGTCAGAGTTTATTCATTATTTTTCCGCAAATGTTACAGAAGAAATGACCAAAAAGCATTGTAAATATTTTTTTTTGCTGCAGAAGGACTTCTTTACTCAATCTTCCAGCATCAACGGAAATATATATTCATAGTCTTTTATCGTATATTGTCACACAGGTCGGAAGTATACCAACCGCGCGAGTGGGAACGGGAGAGGGAGACTGAAAGAGAGAAACGCGAAAGAGAATACCCGTCAGCCGTGATGGCCGAGCACCGCGGTTTTACGAGGCGACCCGTTACTAGAGTGAGCAGTTACTTATTTTTTATTCGCACTTTATTTTCTGTTTGAACTATACAGAAAGTTTTCAAAGGTTGTAAGGATGGAAAATATGCTCTCTTATGATCAGAGCTTACAGGCGGGGTTGAACTCTGTTAATAAATAAGCATTTTTGCCGTGTGGTTGCGGCTCGTTAAAAGAATACTACCTCTCCATCTCATCCAATGAATCTCGTAAAAGGCGAGTAAGGAATTAAACTGCACTGTGCACCCAACAGCGCATGGTGGCGATGGGCTCACCACCTATCACACCAAGTGCATTATATTGTTTTGGTGAAACGTGGATTGTGGCGGTCATCTGTTTTGGCAGTGAGTGCCCAGTCTCTGACTACCCCTTATGGGATACAGTCTCGATCATATGTATGTATGTATATATGTTTTGTACAAACGTTAGCTCCGACTGGCATTCGGGGACATGGCCCGCGGCTTAGAACATTTCTGTGTGACACCACACTGCGCCCGTCACCATGAGACATCAGTTCTTTAGTCTCATACGTCCAGTGATTACGTTAGTTCTCAGTGTCCTTCAAATCGAAACACAGTAAAGTTTGCACACTACTGCTTCACGGTAAAATAACTGGCCCGGGAGTGGTGGGCACTAAGCTCTGTGGTCATCAGTACTTTTACCATCTTAACGTTCAGATGTCGCTACGGTTTCCTGTGCAAGAAATTGTGATCTGTATACAAGTAGATAAAATGTGCTAGTGTCCTCGCAACCTAACACATTTATTTGTCTTTTGATAAATGCCGTGTAACCCAGAACACTGTGTGACACCCCACTGCGCCCGTCACCCTGAGAAATCAGTTCTTAAGTCGCATATGCCCAGTGACTACGCTAGCTCTCAGTACCCTTTAGACCGAAACACACACGGCAGAATAACTGGCCCTGGGGTGGTACCTACCTAGACGGATTCCTGCATAGAAATCTTACCAGTAACAGTACAGTGCTGGTTATATTAATTCAGTAGAGTAGTAGGTATCTATGCAAACAGCACTTGCATCTGAATACGCAACTTAACTATATGATCAGGATAAGCCAGTTACATAGTGGAGCCACTAGAGGTAACTGCGCCCCAATAATGACTTACGGTTTTCCTCACGAATCCTTAATTTATCTACGAATAGTAGTCAAAACCTTCTATAACTAACGGACAGTTAGAGTAGCTGGTAAATGACGAGAAAAATTTGTAAAACGCTGTGTAATGCCTCGTTACTCGTAGCAAAGAAACGAATAGAAGCTGTTACCAATAACAGTAAGTTGAATGTGGGGGAATACATACAATATGATATTTTTTTCAGGAATGGAATTCCTAGGATCCGACTAATCGCCACACGTTCACTATGATATTATAACACATAAAATTTTATATTATTTTCCAGAACTCTAATCTATTATCAGCAGGTGCTATGCCTCGTCAAAGAACTTGACTACCCGAGCCTGGAGGTAGCTGAAATGGCAGTTAGGTGAGTAACTTCACAGTTACCCGTGTTTAAATTACGTATTATCTACGCATCTTTCATGTCTGACCATGAAACCAAATAATATATTTTAAAAAGCAAAGATAATAAAGAAATCCCCTTCACAGATTTCATTCGTGGGTGTCGTAAAAGTCGACAGAGGGAAAATAAAAACCAGGAGATGGGCAGCAGCATCTTCTTGAAACATCTTAATAAATAAACTGCGGTTGCCAACACGCCTGCCAAGCGTGGCAACGATGGCGAAATCCCCCCAAAATGAGTGCTACAAACTTTTGCCGCAATCTATGGGGGAGGCCTATGTTCACAAGTGGACTAGTGATATGCTGAAATGATGATGATGATATAGATAATACTTATCGCAAACACATCGACGCATCAACTCGACCTCAACTTAACATATCTGATATGGTAGAAACGCAAGGTTCAGATGCAGTGATGACACCACTAGGACAGCTACTACATTTCCAAACTTGAAAACTAAATGATTGTGTGTTGCCTAAAAGTACCTTCACACGTTAAGATCGTACGGCTAAAAGAGTAAGTGAAAAAAGCTGGCTTTCAGTGAGTACTTTTTTCTATTTCGGTATAGCTCTGCACTTCTTTGTAGACCTTTAAAGTCGGGACGTGCGTAAGCACCTTAACCCTTACAAAAATTTATATTAGAGCGCTTAAATAATTTAAACTTTTTTGATGTTCACAATGTCTGGTGGCGGCTTGGTAGAATCTACCACCCCATCTCATCCGTGAGTGTCGTGGAAGTCAACATAGGGAAAATGAAAGTAGGAGATGGCCAGCTACTTCCTGAAATGTCTGAATAAATAAACTGCGGTTGCCAACTCGCATGCCAACCGTGGCAACTATTGCGAAATCCCCCAAAATGCGAGCTACATAATTTTGTTGCAATCTATGGGGAAACCTATGTTCAGCTGTGGACTAATGGCTGAAATGATAAGAATATGTGAAAATGATGATGAATGTGCAATTTTAATATGTAATATTCAATAAGTTTTAAACTATTATCGCAAGAATAATTTTATTAATGATTATATTATATGCTTTGATTCTAGGTGTCGCATGGACGAGCTCGCTAATAGTCAGTGACCCAGCGCCGACGCCGAATGCTAAGCACATCGCATGCACGTAATTTACAGCCTTATGCAGAGGTCATAAGGACAGTATTAGCGTGCAGCTATCGTGTGATAGTACAGGCGTATGTTGGATTACTCGGCGAACGATTGAAAGCTGTGTTGGTTATGTTAGGCATAAACATTCGTGTTTGTGCCTTTTAAGGAGTAGTGTTTGAACAAACATTAGGCTGTTAATGATTATGGAGGAACACGTCAAGTGGATCAGGGCTTTTAAACTTCGGTTTTAATTTAACTTTCGGTCGCTAAAATTGTTTAAAAAGTTTTAACTACTTTGGTCACACTGGTTTTGCAAGACCTACACAGTCGCTCACATATACATAAAAAATAATGAAAAAGAAATTAAAAAAACTTAACTTACCCATGTTGCATAATGAGCTTTAATATTAAAAAATAATAGTTTTGCTATTAATGTTATTTCAAGCTTTTTACAATGTTTTTGGTAGATTATAGTGACTTTTTTTTGTAAACAAATTACTATTATGCGAGCGACTGTACCCAATTTACCCACCGCAGGTAGTGAAGCCCTGAAGTGAACCACATATGCTCGGTTAATAAATTTAATAAAATACCCAGTAACGAACGTAGCCTTCATAAGTATGATGTACGATTAAATTAATAATTATATTAATTTCATTTAACCACTAACGATTACCGGCAGAATAAATCTCTTGTGACATGTATGTTTGGAAAACATTTGCCGTATACGGTAAGATGAGAAAAAAAAATATCGTTTTATACGAACAAAATAATGGTTCAATCAATTACATTTTTTGTCAGAAACTTTCACTAATAAGAGCCTGGAGAAATTAAATAATAAAAATATGAATACAATAATGATCCTTAATAATACACACTGTTAATATATAATTTCGTCTCGTCAACGTTTTTCGTTCGTATTGGCGTTATGTTAACTTGCTTTAGATTATAAAGCATGTTAGAACTACCATAACATAATAGTAAAACTTTGTAGTATAAAGTTGAACTATTCTAAAAGTTGATAATCCTACACAACTCTTTATAACTATAATGGTAATCATTAAGTTTTTTTTTCAATGATGGCTAGTATGAAAGATAAATCGGTAAAATTTATTACCGTTTCACCGTATACACTATTAATGTGAAACAATATGTAATATATTAAAATTTTATTATAGTTGTATTATATAATAATATGATATTGGACTTAAAGATACACAACGCAATTAAAATTTCACGAATATTTCTTTTAAAAATGTTTATGTAATTAAGTCAGTTATTTAGTGTCTATTATACAAACACGGCATAGAGAACACGGATCTTTTTTACTGTTGTTGTTTATTTACCTCGTTACAGCATTATCAAACTGTAGGACGTTGAAAAGTTTAGTTACAGATTTTATAGTTTTAATTATACTTGAGTCGGAAACTGCCAGCTGGTTTTTGGTAGAATCAACACAGATGTATAATATAGACCTTCATTTGTTATAATCAGCACTTAAAAATTATGTAGTAGTAGTAACTAAATAATGTGCTTGTTCATTTTGGCTTCAGTAGTAACTTCAATATGTAAAATACATGCATGATAACCTAGTGTACTAACGGCAATTCCTCTGGTATTAGCATCAGATAAGCGGTTACCTGTTTTGCTACCCACTATAAAATTCATGTTGTTAAATGTGTATTCTATTGTACTTGAATGTAGGTAGAATTCCTATGCAGGAATCTTATATAGGTCGGTACCACTCCAGGCCAGGGTCAAAGAGAATTACTTCCTCAGTCAATCTGACACACACTCAAAAATGAAAAGGGACCTGTGTCCAGCAGTAGTAAAAGAACAAGTTGTTCCTCTTTTTATTGTTCACTTACACCGATAAGTTTCTGTGATGAAGGATTAGCGGAGATAGAAATAAAAATATCTCATGATTCCTCGCTCCTCGTCTTGTATTCTAAAATAACAAAAACAAACTCACATGTTAATTATTAACTATTAAAATTTATTTTGTTTAATTTGTATTTTACAAATCTTTACTCATCATTTCTATCCTGTATATACATACTAATTATACATATTACAACTATATAAAAAACATGAATATAAAATGCAATTCTAATTTAGTGTTAATATTAAGAAAATTGTTTTAACCTATGTGCTATTTGTCTATTCTCAGAGGCTTTGTAAAAAAACTAGTGTATTGTATATTTGGCCATATTTTTAAGGCTTAAGCTATAAGGCTTGAATTAAAGCCCCACTAGACATCAAACATGTTCCTGTGTCGCAATTTCTAGAAAGTCGTATTATTTTTTGGCTTCAATGCAGATTTAGTCATATCGACGTTTTTTTTGTGTCGAAGATGTGATATGTATGTTAAATTAGTGTCAATGGAATTAGTTACAAATGAAATGTCAAAAGTTAAACATTATTGGTATCGTTGATTTGTGAAAAGTTGGAATAGCAATGAATTTTGGTTCACGTTCAGATGGTTTTATTTCTTAGTTTCTTTATTATGTGTGGCGGCTTAAGAGATTCTACCACCCTATGTCATCCCGTGGGTGTCGTAAAAGTCGACAGAGGGAAAATGAAAACCAGGAGATGGGCAGCAGGCATATTCCTGGAACATCTGAATAAATTAACTGCGGTTGCTAACTCGGCTGCCAAGCGTGGCAACTATGGTAAAATCCCCCCAAAATAAGAGCTACAAACTTTTGTGGCAATCTATGGGGGAGGCCTATGTTCAGCAGTGGACTAATGATAGGCTGAAACGAACGAACGAGCGAGACAAAAAAAACGTCCTCAGATATATTCAAACTGGTGCGCGACCGTTTTGCGGGCGATAGCCGTTGGAGGAGGCAAGGTAACACGTCACACTAATCCCCGGCTACACATGTAGTGGAGCGTAGTTACACGCGCTTTCCTTCCCCACTTGAGTACCCACCCCCTCTTACAGCGGTACAGTCGCGCACGAACTTGCCTGCCTATAATAAAACAAGTGCATCATCATTTCAACCCATCAGAGAAGTCAACTGCTGAACATAGTCCTTCCACACAAATTGACACAAAACATGATCCTGGGCCACCCGCATCTGTCGACTTTCCGCAAAACCGTGCAGGGCGTCGCTTAAGTGGAGAAGCACTGAGATTGCAACTCGCCCCATTTCAGCTTGCTGATCTTCAGGACTACGTCGATTACTCTAGTTCTGTTGCGGATATCATCGTAGTGGATTCTACCCCGCAGAGAAAAACCGAGCATAGCACATTAAATAATTTGCTGAGCTACTTTGAACTGCCGCAAGCAGACTGCAATGAAGGACCTGACAGATTAGATTATATATACATTAAGTTTTGTGCATAAGTAATGACGGGTAACACTTACCTTTACATTAATTTACATTACTCATGAATTGCTTACTTTTCACGAGTATGAATTAAATTTCAATCAACCTTGTATAGTCGTAATCAGATTGTGTCATGCAATCTTTCGATACCAATAATTTGGTATTTGGTACTCATTACTTACCATACCATAACATAAATATTATAGTTTCATATTATAATATTATTGAGAACCGCCACCAGATGCCTTCTTCAAATTAACTTCACTTCCACTACACACTACCAACGTCGAGGCATTATCCTATCACTTGATAATGCCTCGATGTGAACTAAAACACGTTAAGTGTTCTCTGCTTTACTGAAGAGTGTTTAGTTTGTAATATTAACCGAGTGGTTAGTTTGTAATGTTAACCGGTTTGAACTTTCCAAGCCCTGTGGTTTAGGGAACAGTTTGTAGTATGACATCGCTCAGTCTTATATTTATCTGCTCTGACATAAAAGCGCATTCGAAATCGAGAGAACGCAATAATTACAATACTTTTAATAAAAAGGGTTACAAGATAAAGGGTCGTAGGTTGTACAAAAAAAGTTTGTAGGAAGAAAGAGAATGACAGAAATTAATTTGTGAGGGTATCTGACGACATTCGAAACAACATAAAGTTCTTCTGAAAATCCATAAGATCAACCAGAAGTTAAAATACTACCTCGCAACTGGACAAAATTAGAAACCAGGATGGAAGTATTGTGAGAGGAGAGAAATGCGTTCTAAAGAAATGGATGGAACTTATTTAATCCGAGACATGACTGAAGGTTGTGATGGAAGTGATAATAGTATGGAAGAGATTGTGGAGGCTTTTAATAGTATAAAGTTATGTATATGACAGAACTACGGTAGAGACGCTGAAGGCTGGACAAGGCGTGGTAAGTAGTCAGCAGCACCACCTTTTTTACCATAGCTGGAGGAGCAGCAACGTATCAGGAGACTGGTGTAACGCCGAAATCGTACCGCTTTAAAAAGGAAAATAGTTGCAGCCACCACCACCACCATTTCAGCCTATCACTAGTCCACTGTTGAACATAGGCCTCCCCCATAGATTGCAACAAAATTTTGTAGCTCTCATTTTGGGGGGATTTGGCCATGGGGGCATTATGATTGGCGGATGTTGCAGCAAGACAAAAACTGCCGTGGCATTAGCTTGCTCAGTATCGTCAGCATATAATTCAGCAGGTAATGAAAATCAATGTAGATAAGACGAAAGTAATAATTTTTGACAGAGAAGAATGTATGACGAACAGAGCTCTGATTGACGAAGAAAGAGTGAAACAAATGAAAGAGTTTCTATGCTTGGGTTAAAGTTTACGAGAGACAGTGTAAGACGGGAATATTGAGCGAAGAGTTTTGACAAAAAAATAATTATTGTATGGCCATGTATAACCAGAAGGTATGTAAAAAGGCACGACTAGCTGTACATAGAGGAGTATTGTCTCCACACTTATGTATGGAAGTGAATGTTGGGTCTAGCAGAAGAAACCTGAAAGTGGTATTTACTTTGATAGACAGCGTGATAATGGGACATTGTGGTGTGGTAGAAGATGTAGTCACAAAGATAGAGAAAGAGATTCTTAGATGGCTTGACATCGTAGAGAGGATGAATGAAAGAAGATTGACGAAACAGATTTATGAGGCTTGTGATTGGGTAAGCCGGTAGGCGCACGTATAACGATCAGGCCGAACTCGCTTTAAGGAAAGGCCACGTCAAAAGTACTCGCAACCGACGAGCTCGTATGAAAACTAATGAAAGTAGAAGAAGTGAAAGATGCGTGTCAGGATCGTAGTAAGTGGAAAGATGTGGGCTTTGCCTGGGAAAGAGGCGAGAGGTATGTAAGTATAATAAAAATTTAAATTTTAAATGTCAATCTTTTTTAATGTGACAGATATAGAAAAAGTCAATGTTTCGTAGCCAATAAAAAATAAATAAATACTTCTTTATTAATAACTAGATACTCCGTAGGTTGTTATATCTAAAAAATCAGTAGTCTCCAATCAAGTGTCGAGTGACAAGTGACATCTGACGGCATGAGGAATTTGCAGCAACAGCGGCGATGGCCCACCACGCCGCGTCGTTCCAGAGCCCCGTATTGAGGAAATATTTCTTGTTACGTGACTACACGTTCTTAACATATAAATTGGAGAGTCACAGTACGTGGATATTTTTTGTAAAGGTGATCCATACATATTATTAATAACAATAAACTTGTTTTGGGATTGATATATCCGATAACACAAGAGTCAAAGAGGGGAACGGAATAGCATGTTGCCTACACATCCATACTTCCTTACTAATATTATAAATGCGAAAGTAACTCTCTCTGTCCCTCTGTCTGTTTGTTAACTTTTCACGGTTCAACAACATATATCCACGGAGACGAAGTCGCGGGAATCTATACATTTATAATTCAATGGTTTTCCTTTCACCATGGTTTTTCTGATAACGATGAGAAGACAGCTGTTTAAGTTAATTAAATAGAAAAGATATACGTTGGAACAGAAAGGTTAAACGTTTCAGAAATTTAATATGTAACATAGTAAGCACTAAGAACTAAATGTATACATGAATGTAAACATCGAATGACTCCGAATTTCGAACTCATGAATTTAACTAATGTAAACTTCGTTTCACTTCACAACTTCGTCGAGAACTAAAGATAAGGCAATAAAATAAAATAAGAATCATCATCCCCATCAGTACAGAAGTGCAAGTCTATCGCTGAACATAGGCTTAGACCACAAAGAACGGTTTTGAAGCACAGGTATCGATTGAGTTTCCAGAAAACTTGACTGGTCGTCGTTCTGTTTAGTTGGGGATCGTTTTGCTACATTGTAATAGCCGGTATTCAGGTAACAATCATATTACTTTTATCTACTACTATTAGTTCTACGAACTTTATGGTTTTCCTATTGTCACTTCAGCTTATTGATCCTTAATCAATACAAATATCTGAATATTGTTGTAATTATTTGATTGCCTAACGACCAGGGTAGGCTGTGGCGACATGTCCGCGCGTTCGTCACTATCGTCGGGGTCGGGTGGTCCGCAAGGCGCTGCCGACATCATCGATCTGGACCGCTACATGCGTGCAGCCGTACGTCCCGGGCAGTCGCCAAGACACAAACGACAATGGTATTCTGTAATAGCAAATGCGGATAAATTCCTAAGCTAAAATAAAATTTTACCGATTATTTTTTGTGGTACACGCTATTGCGAGTAGACGAAATATGCTCTACATAAACTAAGCGATACACATCATCAATATATTAAAATTCTCTACCTCTGAAGCAAATAGTACAAATATAATTTAAAAAACGCTAGATCATGTAGATAATACATAGTATAGAAGCAACTCATAGTATGTAGCTTAAGTCGATAAGTTTGTATCTTTGCGTTCGCTGGCAAGAAGAAGACACAAATGTTTACGTTCACGTTTAAAAAAATGTTGATAGTAGTGTCAACCAAGTCAATTTAAGAGTGATGAGGCCATATATTGTAGATGGGAACGGCCCGCTTTCCGAAACCATATTTCACAGAAAGGCTATATAATCAAAGCTGTGGCAGTGCGTTTTCATATTAAATAGTTCCTTGAGGCTTACTTATGAATTAAACGTCTTATCATGAAGAACACACTGAGAAATACCAACCTAATTTTGCATAGTGTTTCTACTGCACTGATTGCCCTAGAAGGATTTTAGACGATAAGAGATTGTTGCGCATTTATGTCATAAATTGCAGTTAAATATCCTCCAAAATGCCTCCAATAGTTTTATTTGATTTGGTCCGACTTTGGTTGACGTCCGCCCCTGCAATTCAAAATTTGGATCCAAATTAGGTGCGATAACAATACGCGCACCGCCTTAGTTGTTAGTTATGGCCGGTTTACACGGTAGACAGCTGGTCGCATTGTGTACTGGTGTGTCAGAAGCATATCTCGGCTCCGCCGTTTAAACTTTGAGCGATGAGAGTAACTGCCTTGTGACATTGCGAGTTGCAGGTTGTTTAGCGGGGGAGCTACTGACAAACGCGCATAAAATTAAACGATGCTTGTGACACACGAGCTTCCGATATATAACGTATTGGTGGAAATTAAATTGAGAATGCTAGTTACTGAATGACACGTTTATAACAGTACGATTATTTCACTTAGTACTTGACACCAGAAGCTAACAATTAGACAAATTGAGCAAGCGTGTGCTGTGTCGTGGCGGGTGTTGTGCCTCCACAGGCTTAAGAGAAGCAGCATCTTCCTGGAACATCTTAATAAATAAACTGCGGTTGCCAACCCATCCGCCAAGAGTGGCAACTCAGGCAAAATCCTCTCAAATTGAGAGCTTCAAAATTTGTGGCAATCTATGGGGAGGCCAGTGTTCAGCAGTGGACTAGTGACAGTCTGAAATGAAAATGATAAAGCGTGTAAACGTGTATAAGAAATATTCTGTTGAGGTAACGTTTGTCTTTGGTACCACACTTGACCCTTATCAGTTTGGATATACATTATTTTGGGTTAGGAATTGTGAGGTTAAATAACAGCGGTCTAGATAAATCATATTACGTTGCTGTAATATATTCTGCCTAATGCCGAATGCTCCTACTAATGAAGATGCGCTGTGGCATACAACAACAACGTATTATTATATATTTTCCAGCGAGCGACTGGTGGTGGACGCGGGCGCTATCCGCCGCAAGCCGGACCGCGCCCGAGCTAGCAGCGGGAGCAGCGGCGGCACCGCTACAGCTAGTGGCAGTTCCAGTGGTGGCGTAGTACATGCGAAAAGATTCTCTCACGACTCGGGGCTCTCGGACGGCAGTAATAGACGCAGACAGCGTCCACATAGGTGCTCTTCCTTCTATCAATAAATCTGGTTGACTTTTGTGGATATACCGTGGAATTTTGAGTGGATTATTACTCAATTTCAAGTAACAGGCGACTAAGGGAAAGAATAAACCGGAGACGATAACTCTGCAGAAATTGCAACAAATATTTGCACGCTTGCTATTCAACCTGTTATATCTTTATATATAATCGTTGGTGCATATGTTAGTGATAGTGTAACTTCTGAAAGACTTGACCGAATAAGATCATATTCACACAATATATTCGTTTTGTCTTGTTATGCTAGGATAGTTAGCGCTGTAGTCAAGTTATTAACAAATTTTAAATTTATAGATGAAAAGAACTCTTATCCACAATATATGTTGGAATTATGCCAAAAAAGTTAATCACAAAATCTGGACCCGATAAGCTGCGCTGTAGTAGACTCCGTCACTTAAAGTTTCATACTTAAATTTAATTCACTACTCTCTACTCTTCGATCTACCGGCCTGCTAGTTTATAGTTATAAGGATTAGGTTAATATACGCCATTTTGTATCAACTCGAGGGTGTCGTAAGTGTGTGGTACTACCAGCAGTGGACTATTATATGCGGTTGAAGAAGAAAATTATTTGTAGCGGTCAACGTAATGCCTACTGAGTTTTGCGCTACTTTTTTGATTATAATATTGTCTCCCAGGGGCAGATTTGATACCCTGGCTGCTCTAGGCTTACGGAATATTGCAGCGTCCTTACTCCCTGAAGAGCCTAAAAATTTAATGACGTATAATAAATAAATTAAAGTAAAAAGCAACGAAAGTCTACAGACGATAAAATTATTCTAGTGTCTTTAGATACTTATGATTACTATTTTTATTTGCGAGTAACAATGAATAACAATAAAAAAATCCTTACTAAGTTCTGTCGCCCTCTAAATTTGGCCGCCCTAGGCCCGGATATACTCGGCCTGTAGGGAAATCCGCCCTTGATGTCGATGTACGGATAAACTTTTTACGACTTTTTGAAACGTTGTACGTTACTCATATTAAAAATATATTTCCCACGTAAATTATTATTATATCTTTAAGCTGCGACGCATCTAAAGTTAATTGAACTCTGCCGGAGTTTTCAATCATTTCTGTTTCAATTTAATTATTTTCCTAAATCAGCGATGGATTTACCCAGATAGGCCTGGGCCTAGGGCGGCAATATTTATAGAGCGTATAAATATCAATATTGATTTTATTCGGTCGTTGTATGCAATTATTAAAACGACTATAAATGTATTGATAATACTATTACAGAACAAGAGGCGCGCTTTATTGCAATGGGCGTTAGGCGTTTTACTGCACTGGGCCTAGAGCGCCATCTAACTTAAATCCGCTTTTGTCTAAAATACCAATAACTACAGTAAGTTCTAAGCCGTGTTTTCTTCATCTTACAGGCGAGTGCGCGATGACGTAACTACAAACAGGTGTAGGGATTCAGCACGAGCGCCAGGATCTACTGCCTCCCTGCTAGCATTTCGAACAGCATGTGAAAGAGCATTGCGCGAGCAACAGGAGCAAATAGCCCGTGTAGCTCAGCTCTGCGAACGACTGGGCGAAAGTCGAACAGAGCGTCGTAATGAGAAGCATGCCGAGCGGCGCGGCGATCGACGCTCAGAACAACCGAAATCCACACGACTGAAGCCCGATCGACTGAAGCCGGAGCGAATGAAGCCAGTGCGACCAACACTCGAATGTTCGTCCTCTAGTGTAGAATCAAGTGATATATCTTCTAGCAGCCGCAATACACGAGAACGGCGTAAGGACAAACATCGGGTCAGTTCGCAATCAACTAATAATAAATCAAAACTTACATTACATTTACTCATAATGACTTCAAACTTTAAGCGATTGGTTGTACAACCAAGTAATGTTTTTCTAGCTGTACGCGGCCGCGGTAAATATTTGTTTTATGGGCCGATTTTAGACCACGGCAACAATTACCGAATACTGCTGAAAGTTATCCACTGCGCAGGATATTACGGCGCACGTGGTCGACTTAATTTATACGGGGGACACCGGGATCTACAAGTAGTCGAGCAATAAGTTAACTTGGCATTAGATAAACAATCGAGTCTCTACAATAAGAGATCGTACCAAGTGGACAGATGTGGTCTCTGCCTACCCCAATGGCAAAGATACGATCATCATATCGGCTCTGACAAATGCTTTCTAACAAATCATAGGCAAAAGTATCATAAGTAACATAGCATAGCTGTTTTAGAAGTAGCCTGCGAGGGCGAAATGTGGGCAACTTGAGTGACCTCTGCCCACCCTTTATATGGGAAAAAGGCGTGACTGTATGTATGTTTGAAAATCATCAAATATAATTTAGGGATGGTCTTAAGCTTTATTTTAATTAACATATTAAATCTGAATGATAATTTACAGACAGACGAATGCAAAACATACAAGATTATAATGAGTAAATTGGATGAGTTGAGTCGACTATTTGCTGCCAGGCGTCCGGTGCCTCCTGTGTCTTTGGGTTCCAAGCGCCTAACCGTTCCTGCGCCCCGCGTAGCCTCTTCGGGTTCTGTGTCCGTATCGGATAAGATTGTGGCCACAGAACCAGACCTTCGGGCATGCATCGCCTCAAGAAACTTATCTCCTACCGTTCAGGTAAATATTAATAATGCGTTTATAGACGTGACGAGATGGTATAATAAGGTTGTATTTTCGATGATTCGATTTTGTAAATTTAAAGGAGTGTGATTTATATGCACTGTTTTTTGTTACAAACCTAGATAAATTGGACTGCATATCGCTCACAATTTTAATGGTTATAGTTGCACTCAAACATTAACAATGAGTAGGGTTTTACGAATTGAATATGACATCTATTGATCCTTCAATGAACTAGATAGTCACTTTGTTAATCATGTCAATAATAATAAAATGGTCGGTTTTCAAACTAGTTACTTTTTTGGTGCTGAAATATAATTTAAAAATCTAATAGCTTACTAAGTACCATTTGCCGAATAATAATATTTACTTTTGTACGACCATTAAAACATTTCGTTCTCCTTGAAATAGATTATTGAAAAACTGTAAAAATTATACTTTTCCTCTGTTTTTTAAAAGTAACGGGGCATTTACTTCGTTCACTTGTTTGGGCGTCCGTCATAGTGATTATATATTATCTTTGATGTGACTTAAGTTTCCATTCACTACACTCCCTTAGCTAAAGTCATCTCGCACGATAGCCGAACTTTAAAAATGTCGTGCGTATAAATTAACTTGTTACATAGCACGATCCAATATCATCAACAGATATTGCTGACGCCACGGCCAACGGAACGCGCTGTGGGCTTGCACATACAAACACACGCGACAGGAACGAGTCCAATCTTAGTGGATGGGAAAACAGAAGCACGCAAAAAAACCGGTGAAGTCGATACAAATCGCACAGAAGCACGGCGAGAAATCGGGGGAAGGGGTGTTAACCGCCGTCTAGCGGTGACTCACGCAAATTTTATGGAAATAGCACCCGTACCAGGAAAACGCCCTAATATTACCACCGGAAAGGTAAGGAGTTATCCCGCGTCTGACATGCATTTCATTGTTTCACACTTTCTAAAAACAGCAATTAATAAATCGCCACGTAAACTTTCCTGTCAGTAAGCTGGTCATCCCTGTTATAATTACACAATGTTGCACGCGTTTGATCACTGCTTTTAAACTCTGATATCTGCGCTGGATATTTTATATTTCCATAAGTGTGTATTTGACTAGCTAGTGACCTTAAAAGAGGGTCCTGGATTCTCAGCCGAAGCCAACTATTGTACAAAAACACAATTTATGAATCTGGTTGTGTATTGATTGTCTACGTGTTCCTGACGCTGCATCCTCGCCTACAGGAGGCTTACCTTATCTAACTTAGTCAGTCGACTAGAAGAACATCGGTATCATTATTAATCCAACGTTTTAGGTAAATATTACTAAATTATTGTACACTAGAGGAAGAAAGCATTTCGCTTTGCTTTGCTACTTTAGATTGAATATCTCGATCTCCGATATAAATTAACATCATTTGAACCTCTGAATAAATGTGACACGTCGAATCTGGCTTATCAATTAAACACTTTAGTATTATTTTCACTATTACTAGATGAGTACCACCGCAGTGCCAGTTATTCTGCCGTCAAGTAGTAGTGTGCAAGCACTGATGTATTTCAGTCTGAAAGACACTGATTGCTGGAGTAGCTACTGTGCATATGAGACTAAAGAACTGATGTCTCAGCCCATAACAAATGCCCGCAAATATAGCCCCTCTGTTTTAGTTTTGTAGTACGTATTGCTAGTATATTATGGTTTTCTTGTTACTTTATTATTCTTTGTTTTTAGTGTAGTACAACGGGAGCTTAATTCTGGGCGTGAAACAACACGCGATCGATTGTCCAGCTTCGAGCTAGAGGATCCTGTTCGTGTGAGTACAAAATACTATAAAGAAGTTGACTAATTACAAAAAGCAGTGACTGCTCAACGGTTAAACGCTTGTATTAGAGCGTTTACCCATTAGATTTAAGCCATTAGCCTATTCTATAAGAGAGAATCTACCTAACCATCTCATCCCGTGGGTGTCGTAAAAGTCGAGAAAGGGAAAATGAAAACCAGGAGATGGGCACCAGGCAATATTCCTTGAACATGTGAATAAATAAACTGCGGTTGCCAACCCGCCAGCATGGCTACTATGGTATACTCGTCTAAAGTAAGAGCTACAAACTTTAGTGGTAATCTATGAGGGAGGCCTATGTTCGGCAGTGGATAGGCTGAAATGATGAATGATGATTAAATTCCTGTGCGGGAAGATTCTGTCCAGGTAGGTCTCCCCATAGTGTCAGTTATCCTGCCATCAAGCAGTGGTGTGCCAACACCACTGGATTTCGGCTTGAAGGGCAATTAAGCTAGTGTCATTACACAAACGATGTCTTATAGTGACGAGCGCAATTGCTAACAGAACGTTCCAATGGAAAATTCGGGCTCTTCAAATAATTTGGGAAAGGTGCCTATATAATAAAATATAAATAACTTTTTGGGTTTCATGTCTCACCTCCTGGACACAGCCGCCTCCTGTTAAAAGATGGTTTCGAAACTTAATTGCCAATTTACTGCAGTGCCAATTCGTCAACGAAATCCGTTTACTGTACAACTATGTTCTGATTTATTTGTAACTTACTACTGGTGACCTACACTTTTTACTGGTGGTAGGATTCCTATGCAGGAATCCGTCTAGGTAGGTACCACCCCAGGGCCAGTTATTCTGCCGTGAAGCAGTAGTGTGCAAACATTACCGTCTTTCGGTTTAAAGGGCACTGAGAGCTAGCGTAATCACAGGGCATATGAGACTTAAGAACTCATGTCTCAGGGTGACGGGCGCAGTGTGGTGTCACGCAGAAATGTTCTGGACAGATTTCATAAGTCACACAACATTTTTATTTACAGCTGTACGCACAAGCGAAACGACTACAGGCTCTTCACACAACCGCACGCCGTGCTCGAAGCGAAGACCGGACGCTGCTCGACGATAGACTTGGGAGTCTGGATCGACGGTTCGACGAGCGTCTGGAGGGAGATTCGCTCTGTGCTCGATGCAGAGGCTATTGGAGGGCGTTTCGACACTGCTTCGCAACACAGTTGTTCTGTCGACCGGGACGAGCATGCGCTTGCTAATAGATATGTTGTAAAAAATATATTATTTGCTTCAGTGTCGTGTTTTATTGCTCTTATCATTATTTCAGACCGTTGTAGTTTAATAAGAAAATTTGGTTACACTCGTAGATTTACTCATTAGAGTATCATTGCAACAGCATTAATCTTTTATATAACGCAGGCGAGTGTGGCTACGATCCATATGTTGGATCCTAGCATAGAAATTAGAGTAGCAAGTGGACTGTAACAATGTACATATTATTTAAATATCACAAATAAGGCCAATCGGTAGCGAGTGTTTGGGCTGTGGATCGGAGGTCAAATGTAGGTCGTGCGTGTCGTAGCTACTACGTTTCGATTCAAGCGTGAACAACTCACACCAATGATTATTTCACTAAACAAGAACGTTTACGTTTCGGGCTAATAGTAAAATGGTAAGTAACAGTAAAGTTTCGGTTACTGTGAACTCTGCTGACTATATCAAGTCTTCATAAGCGATTTGGTTAATGTTATTCGAAGAGATATTGTTTTTTGTTTCTAAACAGATGCCCTACATTAGGATATCTCTCACACCGCGCGTTTTACATACGCTAAATTCACATACACAACACAAACAGATTCGAAAACCAACAAAGTGTTTTTGCACAAATGTTGGCTACGGCTGGGAGTTGAAGCCAGGACCCGCGTAGAGCTGAGGTACACTGACCACTAGGCCACGCGATCGTCAGATTTACAGCATTAACTAAAAATAGACTGCCCATCAGCATATTAATTGTGGCAGCCGTATATGTTCTAAGCAAACCGGACAAACGTATGCAATCGTCAAAACGTTAAAGTATATAACCACCTGGGAAGAATTAGCTTCATCATCAGTCTGTATCGTAATATATAAAAATACATGCTTTGCTTGAATTAAAATTCAAATTACAGAATACTTTTTTTGCATGTATTTAAAATACGAAGTACAAAATATTTTTAAGTCGTGTATTTGAAATATAAAATACATTTAAAACCTTCGATTTCCATACTTACATACATAGAGTCACGCCTCTTTCCAATTGGGGTAGGCAGAGACCACTTCTGTCCACTTGCTACAATAGTAACACACATATTTCGCTTCTTCTGCTTTCATTAGTGTTTTCATACAAGCTCGTCGTTTACGGGTACTTTGCCTTTCGACATGGCCTTTCTTTTAAACGACTTCGATCTGATCGTGATACGTTCGCCTACTTCGATTCTTACCGATTTGCCCATTCACACTCATGACATAAATCTGTTTCGTCAATCTTCTTTCATCCATACTATCTGTGTCCAAACTATCTAAGATTCTCTATCTTTGTCACTACATCTTCTACCACACCGCAATGTTCCCTTATCACGCTTTTTCTCACTTTGTCCATCAAAGTCACTCCAGCTATACTTCTCAAACTTTCCATTTCTACAGCATTAATCTTAGTTTCATGCTTCTTCAAACAGACCCAGCAACTACCAATGGTAGTGCTGCCATACATAAGTGGGGCCAGTACTCCTCTATGTACAGCCAATTGCGCCTTTTAAGATACGTTCTGGCTACACATAAATTCATATTATGCAGAGCCTCATTTACCTCTACTTGATTTCCTGCCAAAGTAGAAACTCTTTCATTTGTTCCAATCTTTTCACTTTCAATCAGAACTCTGCATTCCGTCACACTTTACATTTTTAAGACTTACAAGTATTTCAATTACAAGTAATTCAAATACTTTCCAGCCCTGTGTACAGTCTCAGTATACTGCAAAACGTAGACCTCTTCCAAGTTGGCAAGATATGCCGTACTCGCCGGCAGGGGTACTGGCAGATGTCGTTATGCAAATAACAACATGTGAACTGGGCCTTTGGGCAAGTTTAGCAAGACTGTTTTGTTTAATTTGATAAAGTGAAAAAACGAGCAAAACGTTCACCTGATGGTAATTGCAAAATCTGCCCATAACAAATGCTGTATCACCCAGAACATTTCTTTGCGCCCGTCATCTTGAGACATCGGACCAAGTCTCATATACCCAGTTATTTAACTAGCTCTGTGTCCTTTAAACCGAAACACAGTAATGTTTGCACATTACTGCTTCTTAGCAGAATAACTGGACCTGGGCTGGTCCCTACTTAGACGGATTCCTGCATAGGAATACCTATCACCAGTTTATTTTTAATCCCGATAAACTAAATGGTGCATTCGACACACACTTTACATATCTCTTGAGAGCTCTTTAAAGTAGCCTCTAGTAGCATCTCTCTCTCTCTAGTAGTCTAGGTCTCTAGTAGTAAGTACACATTTACTACAATTAACGAGTACTATCCCATAAGCCAGACAAACATAGTGATTCCAATAGAAACCTCCCGCAAGAAACAGAATGTTGCACTGGAAACAATGTTTTAGTTACTTGGCAAAAAACTTCTATGGATTAAAACCTTTTCCAAAATGTGTAACTGTCAAATTGATTATGACTCTGGCCATATGCCTGTAATAGCTACATATATTCTTCTTGACATAATCAGAACAAAAGAAAATTTCAGCAATATGACAAGCAAAATTAACAGTGAAAATTAATCAATAAAAATAATAAACATCATGTAGTAACCGTAAGTGGATTTAGCCGTCGACAAATTGCAAACATGAAGTATTCAAATACTGGTATCTGGTGGCTAGTGTGTCTTTTAATACAGGTTAGTGATTTCATTACTTGAAACAAATTGCTAGTATTATGGTAGATATATTAACGATTCAAGTCAAAGAGGTTCAAACCCACTTCTGAAAGCAATGGTTATTTTCTTTAAATCTTCACATTCGCTACTACAGTAACAGTAGTTATTAAATGTATTTTAGCATCTAACTAACAGAACTGTTTTGTCACTCCCATGACTCACTTGACTTTGGCAGAATTCTAATAAGAGAGGCCAAAAGTATTAACAAGAAGAACAGAACTGTTAAAAAATTTCACATGACTTGAGCAATGACGAATTGGATAATTTTTCTCCTGGTATTTACCCAACATTTTATTACTCAATTTGTTACAAAAATAGTTTTCTTCTTCTTTTTACAAATTCATTTTTTACCAGTTTGTTATAAATGGAGTAAAAGTCCTACGTTAAGGGATACGCTTCAAATTTATGCCCCTAGGGTGGTGAGATGTCTTACTTTTTTCCCATTCGAACAGGTGATAGGCGCTCTCGCCTGTAAGAAGAAATCGTCGTGCCGTCCACCTCGCTGTCCGGGTGGCTGTAAGCCCAAGTACTGGTGAAAGCCGATTCATATGTTAAAATTTCGCTTACACTGTGTCGCATTTCAAAGAAAACTTATGAAGGTAGACTGCATTCACTTGAATATAAATAATATGGTGAGTTTCTTGTATACTACAAAACAAACAATCACATATCTAATATATCATATAAATTAGACAGCTGAAAAGATTTCCATAGTAATATCCTATTGCACGTCTCATGGCGCGAATGCCAAGGTCAAGCGATTCGGCGGTCTTCAAATGCCTCATAGACTCCTAACAAGAAAACACTAATAAATTCATTAAAATTATTTTGATAAATCATCTATTGCTACTTTGAAAAAAGTACAGTTTAAAAAAAATTGACGTGGCAAAAAAGTGACGTCCGGATTTTTTTAGGTATGTGGTCAGGATAACTCCCGAAAAATTACGTATTGAGACCGGGTTTTTTGTATCGTTTGCAGAATTTTAACTACTGTGTTCCTATTTCATATCAAAAGTCTAGCACTTGTAATTATTAAGAAAAATAATAGTTTTGGACGTCTAATTTATTTTTTCTTATTGTTTTCATCTGAAGTGGAAATTATTCGAAATATTTGAACCTCAACAAGATTTTTTTTCTTAAGAGTTAAATGAGCGTCATGAGACGTTCACTTTTAGATTTTCCAAACTTTATCTTGTATTACTGTTGCAATCCGAAGGCGGTTTGGATGCAAAATTTATTTTGCTTGAACAAAACGATTCAATTAATCTAGTTTTAGGAGTACTTGGGTAGATTTATAAGAAATTAACATTTTCACTCGTAATATTAATCCTAACTTCATTAGAGCTTAAGATACATATACTTAGAGATTATCTCATAGTCTGCAAACCTTCAAGACACTAATTTCGGTTTGCGAAAATCGGACCAAAATGTTAGTATTAAAACGTGAAGATAGAATTTTTTGTAGAGCGATCTACTGGCTACCTCCAGATTATTACTGCCATCTACCTTCCCTGGGGGTACGTCCATTCAATAAAATCGTGCACGTACCTCAAATAAATTACAGTGTAAACTCTTATATACTTAACAAAAAACTATAGAATAGACATAACCCGCTACTAGTTAGTTTCAATTATTACCCATACAATAAAACACTATAACGTAATGGTCACCTCTACAACAAAACGTCTTTGTTTAAACATAGGTTTACATTTTCTAGGAAATACGTCTGTTCTTATCATCGGCTGTTTGCCACTACAGTTCTATTAATTCTAGTATACTCGTAAATTTAGGCTCAAATACCAAACACACATTCATACTTTAGACCTGTATTCTAAAAAAGTCAACCAAAAATAACAAAGTAGACAATAAGAGATATATTATACACGTATACTCAGTTGTAAATATAGAAAAGGATGTTCAAAAATTTCCTATTTTTTCCAAAGCTCTAAGTAACTAAAACTATAGCTAAATAAAAACTCTCGGTCCCTTGAATTTCGTTACTTTAACTTTATTTAAACTATTTCACTTACTTTATTGTTATAATACAAATGCGTGGAAGCAAAAATATTAGTATCTAATAATATACACACCCAGTTGTAATTATATTTAATAATAGTTATAATTCATCTGTTAGCTGTAACAGACTACATATAAGTATTTCCATGGTGGTGGCACGTGCCTTTGAATACTAATCGTTTTTGTTGTGTTAACCTTGTTGGTAATCCTAAAATAAATAAATATATATCATGTACGTATTTTCAAATTCAACTTGTTTCTTAACTATGCCGCCCGGGGACCTTGCCCACCCGCCGCGCTTCCTCACTAGACTGATGTCGTATTAAGTCAGGTTAAGTATTAAGAGTTGATGTTAAACGTTCCAAATGATATAACATTTACTTATTTTTATGTTGTCATATAGAAATCTCTGGCGTGGTCGCTGTGGTGGTATGTGTTATGCCTCATAGCGGCCGTAGGTGGCTGCAAAAAGAAAACAATTTGTAGACCACCACCCGGCGGTAAGCCTGGCTGCGGACGCGGCTGGTCAGTTAACTTTTTCTATTTACATATTTTATAATACAGTATACACTACTCAGCGCAGGTTCAAATCCCGCACGGAAAAATTTTTGTAAAAAGAAAATTGTTCCAGGTCTAGATTGTTACATTTCTTTAAAAAATATATATAAAAAGTAAGCCAAACCATTTTAATGTAAATATATAGTACAAGCAAACGGACTTTGTATATTTAGATGATACTTCACCGTTCTATTAGGGCATTGCCCGTACCAACGTCTTCGTTGGCATTTGATATGATATGTAATGTCGTTCGATAGGCCGATAGTATTTTACTATGTAATCCAAATCACCAGAGATATTTCGCTATAGCTTCGGAGTTAAACAAAGCCT
The DNA here is from genome assembly GCA_019845155.1 of Luehdorfia chinensis. NCBI lineage: Eukaryota > Metazoa > Arthropoda > Insecta > Lepidoptera > Papilionidae > Luehdorfia > Luehdorfia chinensis. Next base: position 5,053,749 of record JAHVAK010000201.1, on the reverse strand, counting down.
CGATAAGGATTTTTGGCGCCAAAAAAGAGGCGATTGCGTTTCGCAGTGTAAAGGGGACACTAAAAGTATTGTTGGCCACTTACGTTACCTTTGCTTATCGCAACACGCAATTAGATGCTATATTGTTTATTTAATGTACGCTTATGTAAGATTTTTCTTTTGCAGGACTTAGCTGTGTAGAACAACGCGATATCGGCAAATACAAGAAAAGGCTTTGCAGAAAAATTGAAAATGATCTTCATATTTGTGGATCAAATTTACAATTGAGTTTAGTTATTAACAGAAGTTTGTTTCATTATGTTTATAAATATTTTGATCTATGCACTAATAAAATCAGTTTAAGTTTTGTTTTCTTTCAATATTGTCATCATTTCAGCCTAGTAGCCAGTCCACTGTAGAACAGTCTCAATCCACTGTAGAATGTTTTTTTCTATTAGCCTACCCTTTTTAACATATTAAAATAAATAATGAATTCATTTTATTCACGTAAGTAAAATTTGGATCGATATTCGATATATCGTGCGGGGGTGGATAAATACGTGTTTGGAAATTGTGAAAAATTGGTCATGTCATAAATTATAATTTTCTTAACTAAGATAATCAATAAACAAATCATCAGATAACCCGTTTATTGATAAGGATTCTAGGCTATGAAATTTAATGCTACGAGGGTGGATTGAAAAGTACTCGGCCTAACACAGATCCATTCAATTCTAAAAATCAAATCTACCCACATTATTTAGTTCAGTTCAGACTAGTTCATTGTGTGAAGTTCGAAACGTGTGCGATAATTAGTTGTGATTTTATAAATTTATTAACAAAGTAATCGGTCATAATTTCCGCGAATGGAGCAAATCGAGCAGCATGCCGTCATTAAGTATAGGTCATAAGAAGGGGCTATCATCAAAAGCCATCCATGATGACATGGTCAGTACATTAGGCGATTGTGCTCTGTCATATTCATCCGTCAAAAAATGGATAGCAGAATTTAAGCGTGGTAGAGAGAGTGTGAAAGATGAACCCCGCTCTGGAAGGCCTTCGACGTCAACTACTGACGAAAATATTAAAAAAGTACTTGATTTAATAATGGGAGACCGCAGATTAAAAATTAGAGAGATAGCCGAGATTATAGGCATCTCTTATGAACGAACTCAAAACATCATTGTCAACGAGTTGGGTTTCCACAAGGTGTCTGCGAGGTGGGTTCCGCGACTGCTTACAGTTGAACAAAAAAGGACGCGATTGACTATTTCACGCGACTGTTTGGGAGTTATTTGAAGCCGATGCAGATGATTTGAATCGTTTTGTTACTATGGACGAAACATGGGTTCATTACTGTACACCGGAAACAAAACAACAATCAAAACAGTGGAGAAGACCTGGTTCACCACCCTCTAAAAATGCAAGTCGATTTTGTCGGCAAATAAGGTGATGGCTTCAGTATTCTGGGACTCGAAAGGTGTGATTATGATTGATTATCTTGAAAGGGGTCAGACTATAAACTCTGATTACTACTGCACCTTACTACGTCGTTTACGAGAGGAAATAAAAGAAAAACGTCGAGGAATGCTCAGAAGAAAAGTCCTGTTTCATCAAGATAACGCCCGTGTTCACACGTCAGTACAGTCAATGGCTGGAATTCACAACTGTGGCTTTGAACTGTTACCGCATCCGCCGTATTCACCTGATCTGGCACCATCAGACTTCTTTCTGTTCCCTAACCTAAAAAAGCACTTGGGAGGTCAAAGATTTTCGACAAACGACGAGGTCAAAGCAGCTAGATGCATATTTTGACTCTAAGGAAGAATCATTTTTTTTAACGGTCTAAATGCTTGGAAGGGGAGGTGGCAAAAGTGTATTGAACTTGATGGTGATTATGTAGAAAAATAAAAATATAACTGATGTCAGTATGTGTTTATTTTCTTGGTTAGGCCGAGTACTTTTCAATCCACCCTCGTATGACCCTACAGAGCCTTATGGCATTATTCTGACAACCGAACTTTACCAAAATTTAGCAGAACTGTGATTGCTCAAGTATGCGGTGCACCATGCTGTATGCAAACCGCTGGGCACAGATAGTAGTTAATAAAACACAATTTGGATTTTCAAAATTTTATATTTTGTCCTTACAAAATAGTACTTCTTACATGACTACATCAGTAGTTCCTGCAACAAAAATTAATAAATCAATATCTTCAAACATTTATTAATGGGAGAAACTATTCTTCGTGTACTTCTTTCTCTTATTAACATTATCCTGTAAACATCTACCAAGTATGTGTATTGTAATCACCATGCTGGGCAGTGATGGGCAACCTTGCTCCACACATTCTGTCCTGACATTTTCAGATGGCAGTTTCAACAACTGTAATAGTCACAATTGTTTCTGCCCTTATCTTTAGTTAACTTTTGCAGCACATGTTAAGAGATGAGTGTATATATATATATTTATATATATATATATATATAACAACCAGTATTAAACCCATTGGATATAATTATAAATATAAAGAAGATCAAATACAAGCCAGTGCTGAGCTGTGGAACCTCAGTGGCCTGGCTGGCTGACTATAATTTTAATGTGCATGAGGATTGTAGGACCATGCTGAGAATTTGCGAAATAATCTACCAGGAGCAGTTCAGTCTGCCATATATTTTCTGCAAATTTAAGTGCTGATTTTCCAGCTCCGCAGTAAAGGAAGACCTGCAGGTCAGAGAAATAAAATATTTCAAGGACATGTGAAGTCCTCAAAATATTTTATTAAGTAGTTTATGCAAGGTATGTAGTTACATAGAACCTAACCAACAACAACTTAAAAAATGTTATGACATAACATTTTTGTTGACTCTAGGCATAAATTTCTTAAGCATAAGAATTTTATTTTGAGGTATGAACTTACTTTGTCAATATGCCATCCTTCTTAGTTAGTCGGACTATACAATCATCAGATTCTCCCATTCTTCTGATAGCACCACAGATGACATACATCTTTGAGGTGTCGGCTGCACGCCCTGTCGCTGGGTCCACATCAGCAATGACCAGTTGCACAGAGGCATGGTCCTTGGCGTGAATAAGGCGGTTACTGGCCGAGCTGAAAGTAAATTATTAAAAACATTAATATTTTGTTCCTTAAGAAATCAATAAAAAATACGTTGTTTGATATATATTTTACTGATAGGGCTAAAAATTAATAAAATTAAAATGATAATAACAAGTATTAAATAAGAATATACATATCCAGGACATCAACTTCAGTAGGTAGTAAGTTAAGAGTGGCATTTTTTAAAAATGTTAGTGAAATATAGATAAAATAATACAAATAATTTATTGCTACTTAACTAAATTAGTAATAACTTATATCAATACTAATATTAAAATAAATATGAATTTAAAACAAATAACATGTCCTATTTAATATTAAAGCAGTAGTAAGTTAGTGTAATAAGTCTATTATTACAGGCAGTAATTGCCATAAAATTATAATACATCCTAATTTTATTGGGAATTTTTCTTTATATTGGTTTTGCTCATATTATAATTGCTTATAAGTGGGGAATTATTTCGTAAGTAACTGAAAAATTATAAAAAAAAATCAGTGATGAAGCTACATGTACTACACTATGTAGGCTATTCCAAATTGACAATCTAGATTTGATTCCAAGAAATAAGTTAAAAAGACAACCCCCGAGCCAAACAAAGGTAGGACAATAGTTTTAATCTACAGCATTGTTTGAGATTGGTGAAATTTATTGAACTTTGTCTTGTGTAATGATATACTCAATCATTAAACAGACATTTTATTAATATAAGCTGGTTCCTGAAAAGGAACAAATTATTACGAATAGGTTATTGTAAATACTATACCAAAGAAAACTATGCATTGCATTTTTCTTTATAATTCTGATATCATGAGTAATAAAACTTTTAAAATAGTGAAACATATTTAACTAATTTTCAGGAGAGAATAAATGAAACAATGTGATCGGAAACATGCACCGTGAATATAAAGCGTGGAAAATGTTCACTTACCATTTTCTCGGGCAGTACAAGTCGACGAATTCACCGGCGTCGTTTTGCATTTTGAATCTGAAATATACACAAAAGAAACACTATTTTTGCAAGAAATAAATAGGTGTTGAAGTGAATTTAAAATTTAAATAAAAACTAACCTAAATAACCACACGGATCACGTAAATGACAGAAGCGAAAAGAAAGATGGCGAGGAATATTGTTTTCAGTAAGACTGCTGGATAAAATATCGATACATTGAAATATCGATATATTGAAAGTCCGATATATTGAAATCCCGATATTACCTTCTGCCCTAGTTGTCAGTATCTTGAAAAAATGTATGTATTTCGTTCAGAAACCATTAGACAACTAAAATATTTATGATTAGATGGTAGCGGTAGGATTGTTAGGTGATGAAATTATCAATGTCGTTCGCTGGGCCGTAATTGCTGCACCTGACCAGCGGTTTTTAAATTTTTTTTTTATTGGATAAAGTGAGGGAACGAGCAAATCATTCACCTGATGGTAAGCTTATTTTTCAAAGGATGTCTACAGTTTCTGATCAGTTTCTCATTTTCACATATACACGGGGTGAAACTTTACGACAATTCCATTAATTCGCTAAAACAAACACGAGCGTTTCGAATAGGAGCTATTAGTAACAACTTTAATGGTATCGGTTATGTTATTATTTAAATTTGTCATTTGTGTGTGTATTTCTAGTGTATTTTCAAATAAAAAGTGTATCTTCCACTTACAGGCTGTCCCTCAAGTTTGAATTTGTGTATCCAATAGATACAATAGACTTATTTGATTAATTTTAATTTTTTTTTAAATATTCTATATACTTTGAACTGTCTATTTTTATTCTAGTTTCATTAAAATTATATACGGCAACTGATATTTAATTTAACCGGTGTTCTGTGACTGTCAGCCTGTCACGTATAAGCTAACGTCTAAAAAAAAGAAAAGAATGTCACAAAACCGAACTCAAGTCTTCTTTTGGACTTTTGGCGCCAATTCGAAAAGTGGCAGTAGTTTTTTTATTTAATTTTGTAATTTCTGTGTATGTTTGGAGTTTTGATGTTTAATATTGATAGTTTATTATGCAGCAAGTGCTCCTGAAAGTGTACAGTCATTGGAAAATTCAATACGAGACCTAAAATTATGCTTTTCGTTTTGTCTCCATCAGTCCAGCAAATCTTCAGTAAAAGTCAACTATCATTTTACAGTCGATCAAAATTTTGAAGTCTTGCTGCTTGAAGATTGTCTACTTGGCTATGTTACTTGACCCTGGAAAACAGTTTATGACTGTTTCCATTAATAAATAAATAAAAATCTTTTTTAACAGTTGTGATCAATTTTATGCGCGATTAAAAAAAAATTCTGTTACTTTTTAATTAGACTATTTTATAATAGCCTTAATCAATTAACAGTTTTTAATAGTTCGCATAGTAAGTATGCTTTAAAATTGTACCAAAACTGACAACCATTTACAGCAACGTCAGCTCCGATTTTATTTGACTCGCAAATCTGTTTAATTTTTTTGGAAATAATTACAAATATTATAAATAAAACCGATATGTGCTTTTGTGCTGAAAAAAAACCATAAAACTATATTTTTGAGACTGGGTACACTTTTTTTGAAAATGCTCTGCTGTTTAATATTGTTAGTATAATGTGCAGTAAGTGCTCATAAAAGTGCGTAGCAGATGAAAAATTAAATTTAAGACCAACATTTTTTTTGCCTCCAACAGTCCAACAAATCATTCTATATAAGCAAAGTAACACTTTACTCTCTATCGAAATTGAATTCTGCTACCTAAAAATTGTACGTAGGTATTTTGAATATTATGCTGGGACCACCCGAACTGGCGGATAGTTAGCTAGCCTTTTCTTTGGCACCTTCATCCGCCAGAGGGCCGTTAATCACGAGTAAAGAAACACTTGAATAGCAGTGAGTTCCGATCGCGAAGCTTGAGACGAACGACCGCAACGTACTGCTCATATGGATTCGTACGCATGACTGCTAAATGTGAGCGACTTATCCGTCTGTAAATTTTGGTAGATACATACATTGAATCAAATTGCTTTTTTTTTGAGACAGTGAACCATTTAAGCCCACGATCACCATTTTACCGTTTAGTTGTGCGTCATTATTACCCGTAAACTGTGAATCGAAATGCGACGTAATTGTCAGTTACTAAGTTTCATTGTCACAGTCGCTATAGTTTTTTGATTATAGATTCCGTCTTTTGTTTCTTCGATCCTTAAGATTTAAAAAATAAGTCACCGCATAAATATAATTTTATTTAAAAATTACCATAAATATACAAGACAATAAAAAGAATATCTTACTATATGAATACACAGGTTTGTTTTTGAATAAATATACATAGCTCATTAAAAGAAAAATAATTATAATAAAATAAAAAAAAAACACTATTAATTGAAAATAGCAGTATTAATAATATCCATGTAATGATTAACGTCGCACGTTAAATTAAGCTACGGCAGTGAAAATAATACAAAATCCTATCGTAAGTTGTATAAAATACCCAAAATAACAAAGCATTTGTTTTAGTTTCAACACGGATCGATCTCCAGAAACTACGGGAATGATTTGTAATTAGGAATTTATTAGAAAATACTTTTAATTTTTAACGAATTTTAGTACCCATTTTAGTACCCCTCTGTCCTTTAATCAAGAATTTAAGAAATAATTAGCATATGCTATTAAAAAAAAACGACAGTAAATTTTGAAACAAAATATTATACTTTCTCTAAAGATGTTTTAGCACTGAACATAAACGATTATATAATTCAGACTCCGATTAATTGACTCCGATAAAATGACTGAAGTTTGTAAATTATTGAATAGGCCTAAAGTAATATTTTGTCATTGTACTACGTAAACAAAACATATTATTATAATTCAATATTATCATAATAGCCCTGCCTCTCTACTGACACTCTCATACTTCAATCCACTTCTAAACATAGGGCTCCATCGTAGATATTTTTATCAGGGCATTTAATTTTAATTTGCAGTCACTAAAACCAAAAAAGTATGCGAAACTTTAATAGAACACGTCTCTTTTCCGAGCAGAAATCAAACTTCAAGTTGATAACGAAAATGGCGGTTTGACTTAATTCATTCAGGATTCTTATAGAAAAAATCTACTGAACTTCTGTCTCAACTTCCTTAATTTCTTGCTCTTCTTCTCTTTCATCAAATTCAATTTCATCTTCTTCAACTTCAGCGTCCTGTGTAAAAAGATAATGTTTAAATCACAACAATATTTTTATGCCCCCAAACTAAGGTTTATCTTGTATCATACCATTTTACAGACTTAAATTTCACATGTACAACACAACCAGACACCAAAACCAACAATTTGTGTTTTTGTATAAATGTTACGGCTGCGAGGGAGATTTAGAGAGAGAAGGGTCATTCATAGGTCATCGGCCAAAGTTCCAGCCGGAAACAAAACTTGAGCGACACACAATATATTTGTTAGTGGTTTGAGTGTATTGGAACTGTCCCCGATCCTGCAGACTTCCTGGAGCGACGATGCTATAGCTGATGTGAAGCAGTCTGTGACCATGTTCTGGATCATTCCAACCATTACATCAGATTTGATAAACCACAAATCCTCGCAAAAGAACACCGATTCCTACCAAGGATGATTCGCGAGGCTATTGAAATTAAAAAAAACATCCTAATTTTAATAGAGAAGATGGTTGGGTATTACCACCAGCTTGGGGTCCTATAATTAATAAAATTAAACATCAGTACATCATTACGTTACCTGGTACTGCTGATATTCTGAAATGAGGTCGCTCATGTTGCTATCAGCCTCTGTGAACTCCAACTCGTCCATACCTTCACCCGTATACCAGTGAAGGAAAGCCTGAAAATATCACTAAAATATACGACAAATAAACTAGCTTACAAATTACATCTTCGACTAATAATAAACTATTTAACAACATCTTTTATTAGGGCTTTTATCAGGCTTTGTATTTACTAATTTCTTAAATAAAAAGCCTGTTTTTTTAACCTTGTTATCGAGCTCATCTAGTCCAAGTGCGGGAGAAGATCCACTTAATACTAAAAAGTATAATGTAAAACAAATAAAATTCTATGTTACAGAAAGAAGAGTTTAGATTAAGTACATTTTTTTATATTTTACTTCGTACCTTTCTCCGAAACATAGCCGAAAACTGCTCGGAGATACGTTTGAATACTTCTTGAATAGCCGTGGTGTTGCCAATGAAAGTAGCTGACATTTTGAGACCACGCGGCGGAACGTCGCAAACAGATACTTTGAGATTATGTGGGATCCACTCAACGAAATAACTGAAAAAGTATGGATAGTTTATTGCCAACATTATCCACAAAAATAATAAGTTTAATGTTAAAATAAGTCCAAGAAACCATAAGTTGTAAAAAAATACTTTGAAGTTTATCATAAGAAGCGGTATCAGCAATCTGGATTCTTTCGTTTTGAATTACACTATATGATCAGAAAACATCATCATCAACTAGCTATAATAGCTTACTGCTGGGATATAGACCTTTCTTCAATCACACTTGGCATGCTGCCAATTGCCACTTGCAACCGCAATACCAGACATCTTACACCTTAAACGGTCACCGGTCTGTGGGTTCATGCGTGCATCATGTTCATGCATGCGTAAATAAGATGTTGTAAAACCACACGAAGCAATAAATTATATGACTATGAAAATGACAATTCGAGGTCATTTTTTCGCCGTCTATAGGAGGCCTTCTAACATTTCCCATAGTCGACTTGTACGACACCCATATATTTCCACAAAAGTTTGTAGTCCTCACTTTGGGGACGATTTCGCCATAGTAAGCACGCTTGAGAGGCGGGTATTTAGATGTTACAAAAAGATACTGCTGTCCAGTTCCTGCTTTCATTTTCCCTCGGTCGACTTTTATGACACCAGCGGGATGAGATGGGGTTGTAGATTCTTTAAGCCATGGAGGCACTCGGCTAATTAATAATTCACTCTAAAAATATTGAATAAAACAGATTGATACAATTTTTTATTTATTTGTGATGACATGTATTTTTGAACAGTTTTTAATGGACACCTGAGTTATTACTTATGATTCAGGTGCCCATTAAAAACTGATCAAAAATATATATTTTTACGCTTTTTACTTCGTTATATAAAAACAAAGCCTTGATTGATTGCGTGCTGTGATGAACAGGGATTTGTCCCGTTTTGTAACGAAGGATTGTTGGACTTGGCGTACATTGGTTGGTAACCTTGCGCGACGATTTATAACTTGATAGAGTTTCCTGTAGAACTGCGACTGGAACGCGATGCTTATGATATCTCCCAAATAGTCTATTCGGGCGTGGATCGATGTTTTTAAAATGTTGAGTTTGGCAAACGGAGCTCCTTTTTAGCCACGTATTAGCTACTTATATCCCTCCCCTCCCCCTCTTGTCGTGGGTGTATGGCGATATATACTAACCTAGAATTCTTGTTCTGCACCGCGAAGACCTGTTCGTCCACCTCGCGCATGGACATTTGGCCGCGGAACATGGTGGCAGCGGTCAGGTAGCGCCCATGTCTGGGGTCACATGCTGTCATCATATTGCTGGGATTAAACATCTGCAAATGAAATAACCGTGTGGTAGCGGCGTAAGAGAATCTACCACCACGCCTCATCCAGTGGGTGTCGTAGCGTTTTATTCATCTGTAGTGTTTATTGTGTCGTGTGTCCTCTGGTTCTCTCCCTCAGAAAAGACACGAGGAATTATTTGTTGTTTGTGCTGTCATACAAGTAATTCCGCTCATCACGCGTAGCAATGAAGACAGCCTCAAAACTTTAATAGCTGTGCTTTATGGAATGCAATACGTAACTTACAACTAGGTGGTAGGATTCCTATGCAGCAATCCGTCTAGGTAGGTACCACCCCAGGGCCAGTTATTCTGCCGTGAAGCAGTAGTGTGCAAACATTACTGTTTCGGTTTGAAGGGCACTGAGACCTAGCATAATCACTGGGCATATTAGACTAAAGAACTGAGGTCTTATGTTGACGGGCGCAGTGAGGTCGTGTTGGCACGGAAATGTTCTGAGTACACAGCATTTGTTATGGGCAGACGATGCACTTAACATCTGGTTTTATCAAATAAAAAAAAAGTTTCGAGCACGCCATTTAATTGTGAACCGTCTAACACAAGATTTAAAGGTTAGTTTGGAATGGTTAACAGGAATATTAAGAATGTTCATAGCATACTTTTCAAAAACAGTATTTCTTAAAGAAATCGTATAATAAAACTCATATAGACATTAAAAAACCAAACAGATCAGAAGAAATTCATGATATCTACGCTGGGGACAGATCTAGCAGATACGAGACATCATTATTGTTAAATGTAAATATAATATTCGACAATTGCGAACGAAAAAATTAAGTTAGTGCGCCCCAGGCAGTCTCCCAGAGTTACTATCGCTATGCCGTCAAAATGACATGTTTACACGACATTTTATATCAGAAGTTATTTTTTAAGTTAAATGCGGTCGGACTGACAGACATGCAAAGTCTTTTTAACCTCGGAATTCGTCAAGTAATTCTGGGTAGAGTCGTTTCTTGTAAAACCAGTCCATCATCATCATCACCGGCCTCTAAATATTTCACAGCTTTAGATTTAGAAGACAGTGCAAATAAGAGACACGAAGTGCCGTCTGCCTTAGTCCGCTTTATACAAGAACTCCCAAAAATAAAAACTATGTAATTATACGTCCGCCGATAGGTGTCCAGCAGAGTAGAATAGCACCTGCCTCTTTCCTACAGAGGTATCGTAAGAGGCGACTAAGGTGTTGTACGGACAGCCTTTATTCCTGCAAAATTGTGGGAACGGATTAAGAATGATTTTATGACTCCTACCAAAATGGCGGCCACTTGGTTCGCCACACGTTTCGTTACCCACGGATGCGAGTTGTGGCACACTTGTGTGGCCTCTGCCTACCCTTTATATGGGAAAAAGACGTGATTGTATGAATGTGTGTGTATGTTATACGTCGTACTCGTACACTATAATTATAAGCATTGACATAACAGTATTTTTTCAAAAACACATACCTGACTCATTAATTCCGGAACAGTTTCAGGACGATAGTTGAATGAGTTTCTAGCCGTTAATGGAGCGAAACCTGAAAGAAATAATAAAAAGATAATTTAATTTAAAAAAAGACGCGGGAATTTTTACTAATATTCGTTGTTTAAAAAAATCGTTTATGCTCATACATTTTTTACATTATAGGTATGAACTTTCGACTAAAATACTGACCGGGCATAAAGAAGTGCAACCGCGGGAACGGCACCATGTTGACAGCTAGTTTCCTGAGACCAGCGTTTAGTTGTCCAGGGAACCGCAGGCATGTAGTCACGCCGGACATTGTTAACTAGAGTGGTAGTTTAGTAAAAAGATTATTTGCAACCAAAACATTAAAATCGTTAAATCAAATGTAATGAAATGATCGTTACTAAGGTATGTCTACGTCTTTATATTTATGATTCTACTGTTATTGTATAATATCATCATATCAGCCTATCCCTAGTCCACTGCTGAACTCAAGCCCCTATACATCCCCTATAGATTGCCACAAAGTTTGCAGCTCTCATCATTGGGGGATTTTGCCATAGTTACCATGCTTGGTAGGCGGGCTGGCAACCGCAGTTTATTTATGTAAATGTTCCAGGAAGATGCTGCTGCCCATCTTCTGGTTATAATTTTCCCTCTGTCGACTTTTCCGACACTCACGGGATGAATGGGGTGGTAGATTCTCTTAAGCCGCCACCATACAGCGTGATGTCCGTCAGCGACTGTAAAGTTTTAAAGTTTCAGCCTATAAATTTCCCACTGCTGATTGTTCTAAAATAACACTGCTTCTAAAATAAATAACAAGAATAAATCGTCTCGTCGACTCAGATATAGTATAATTTATTACAGTACACTATACTCGGAAACCAATATTTTGTATTAATCGAATATTCAGAAACGGTTCAGAAGACAGGTACGCTGAACACAAAATCAATTGAAATTCTGTTATTGAAAGTCTGTTACATGAGCTCCGAAAATTAAAATAATAATTAAAGCTGAAGGTATTCCGGGTTAACTATGACACCAGGACATCTGTCACCTCAGTCCACCCATGACCATGGGTTCTGTAAAGCGCCCGAAACATCGGGTTATAAATGGTTTAAATAAAACGCGATAAAATCCGTAAAAAATAGTTTTCTTTAAATACAATATACTCACTGAAATCAAGTGGTTGAGATCGCCATAGGTGGGACTGCTCAGACGAAGCGTTCTAAAGCAGATGTTGTACAGGGCTTCGTTATCAATGCAGAAGGACATGTCGGTGTTTTCGACCAGCTGATGCACCGAGAGGGTCGCGTTGTATGGCTCCAACACAACTTCGCTCACCTAAAGGAATATTGGTGCTTTAATTATCCTCGTAATAATCAAAGGATATACCTAAAACATAAGACTATGTTGTGGCTACTGTACAAAGACATTTCTTTCATGATACCATGTTTTGGAAACAAAAATTAAGTTATAAGAGATATGTAGCGACATCTATGTCGCCACATGAGAAGCTCAAGAAATATTTCATACATTCCATAATCGCGCTATGAAAGTTTTGTAAGAAAACTCCTTAGTTAATATAATAAGTACTTTGCTACTTAGGCTACTTTGCGGAAATCCATTATAATGAAGGAAAGAAAATTATTATGCTAAGATCCGCATGCAAAATTTAAAACGTATAAGCTAGTTTCTGAAGAGCACACCCCGCTCACACAATTAATCACAATTTATTGTCCACGGGCTTCATATATAAGTTCCCATATTTTTGACAATTGTTAGCCCATCTTCACAAAAGTGAAGTAACCTCTGAATCCTAATTTCTGAGAGGGTTTGGGAGTGGAGAGAGAATTCTCCGCGCTGCTTCAATGCTGGTTGGCAGACTTAACAGGTCGAAGAACGAAGCGGGGAAGAAAGGTGGGCTACGACTGTGGTCTCTGCCTAAGTAAAAAAAAGTAAAGTTTCAGCCTATAAATGTCCCACTACTGAGCACAGGCCTCCTCTCATTTCTGAGAGGGTTTTGGAGCTAGGAAGAATCCGCCACGCTGCTCCAATGCGGGTTGGCGGACTTCACATGTCTTCGAAATATTATTTATTCCTCAGACATGCAGGTTTCCTCACGATGTTTTCCTTCGCCGCCGAGCACGTGGTAAATCATCACTTAAAATTGCAATGAACTGTTTAAGTGGTGCCGGCACCCTGAATCGAACCCAGTTCACTCGCATACTATAAAATTTAAGGGGAACGCCCTGCCTCTGAGCTACCACGGCTCTGGACAAGTCGGGCTTAAATTCGTTGATTCGGTTAACTTACGTAAGATTTATAATATACCCCGCTCAGATTGTCGGGCGTTTTCTTACGTTATACCTGAACGCTGCTGCTGAAGTGATTGCTCCCTTTACAGTCGGTACTTCCGTGTTAGAATAATGAACAAAAAAATATAGTGGCAACAGGTTTCAAGAGTTTTATCCTATGACGCATAGGAAATATTATTGAACTACTAGCTGATAAATGTTTACCTTAGGTGAAGGAACAACGCTAAACGTGTTCATAATCCGATCAGGGTACTCCTCCCTAATTTTACTGATCAATAATGTGCCAAATCCTGAACCAGTGCCGCCACCCAATGAGTGTGCTAATTGAAACCCTGTAATTTAAAAAAAATAACATACAGTATACTTTAGATTAGACTGGTCTTAAAACTGTGATAATTTAGTAAAGTTACAATCTACATACAGCCTACTACTGCGCTCTGACTTCATTTTTATGTGGATTTCGGTTCCACCTAGCAGGAATCCGTCTAGGTAGGAACCACCCCAGTGGCAGTTATTCTGCCGTGAAGCAGTAGTGTGGAAACATTACTGTATTTCGGTCTAAAGGGCACTGAGAGCTAGTGCAATTACTGGTCATATGAAGAACTAATATCTCAAGGCGACAGGCGCAGTGTGGAGCAACATAGAAATGTTCTGGGCTTTGTTATGGGCAAACGTTGCATTTACCACCAGGTAAACGTTTTGCTCGCTTAATACTATACAAAAAAATGTGCTGGAGATAATATAGTGTCCAAACGGCGAACTTTTTTATGACACCTATATAAAAAAGTCCGCCATACTGCTTCAAATATTACTTTCGATGTTCGCCTTCACCACTTCGCACACGCATTCGAAATTAACAATTTAAGTGGCGCTAGGGAAAACGAAAAACGAGGAGATGTGCAGCAGCATCTTCCTGGAACATCTAAATAAATAAACTGCGGTTGCCAACCCGAACGTGGCAACTATGGCAAAATCCCCCCAAAATGAGATCTACAAACTTTTGTGGCATTCTTTGGTGAGGACTATGTTCAGTAGTGGACTAGTAAAAGGCTGAAATGATGATGATGATGATAATGAAGTATCGGGGATTGAAGTCCGAAGTTAATATTGACTTTCTTTCTTTTTCTGATTTAATTCAGTACAGCAATGTGGCCCTGCGTTCATCTGGATTATTATTGACTTTTATGCGATGTTTTGAACTAGTTTTTGTTTATTAAAGTCAATTTAAAAACAGTGTACCTTGTAAGCAATCGCAACCTTCGGCTTCCTTCCTCAACACGTCCAGAACTGCGTCCACAAGCTCTGCACCCTCAGTGTAATGGCCTTTAGCCCAGTTATTACCTTAGAACAAAAACAAATTTTAGTTAGATACAATTTCGATTTTCTGCCATGAAGCAGTAGTGTGCAAACATTACTTTCGGTTTGAAGTGTACTGACAGCTAGAGTAATTACTACGCATTGAGACTTAAGAACTGATGTCTTAGGGTGACGTGTGCAGTGTGGTGCCACACAGAAATGTTCTGGACACAGCATTTGTTATGGACAGACATTGGACGACGACCATTTGCTAGTGTCGACACTTTCTTCATAAAAAAAAAATTTAGTTACGTTTCGGAAAATATTACATATGTTCGGGATTATCACCTATATGCACGAATATACGTCAAAAGACTATTAGACTCGAACTGGATCGGACGGGAAGTCTGAAAAATTCACCCGGAGCCCATATTCTCTACTGATGTCATCGACGTCGTAGCGGTAGGGTCAAAAAACGAAGATAATTGTAATGCCTGATGGGCAAATGACTTGGAATTTATTGAAATACATAAGAGCATTAAGAGTTTGTGTAATACTTTTGTCCAGCTATGGTGCAGAATGGGTTAAGAATAATTTTAGACCATGAAAATTACACTACTGATTATAGGCTATCCCCGCAGATTACACTCAAAAGTTATTTTTACAACTGTTACGCATTACCATATTTGTCTTGTTATAGTACAGAATTACCGTATTTGTTATATTATATAGTTGTGTACTACTCTCCTATAAATAATTATTTCTTATATTTATGCAAATATTATACATTGAATAAAAATCGTTTCATTTTACCATTTCATACCCGTAGGTCACGGGGTGGAAAGGGAGGGTCAGTCTACCCGTGAGCACGTGACAAAGCTTGTTACCAATAAAGCTTAAGAACTCACCAGCACCGCTTTGTCCGAATACAAAATTGTCTGGTCTGAACAATTGTCCATATGGCCCTGATCGGACCGCGTCCATGGTACCTGGTTCCAGATCCACGAGAACTGCTCGGGGTACATACCTACCTAAAATGTATAGGTAAGATTAATCAGTAAATCAGAAAATTAAGCCATTATTTACGTATGTTCAAGATAGTTAATAGATTCAGGCGTTAAATTAATTAAACCCATTATAATAAGGAAAGAAAGTTAATGTGCTAAGATCCGCGTGCAAAATATAAAATACCTAGTTTTTGAAGAGCACTGCCTGCCCGCCCATGCATAAGCAAACTAACACCAATATCGGGAACCAGCGTCAAATTCCCTAAACCACTACAACACTACCGCTAGGCAAGATACGTGTACGCTGGTTAACACGTTTGTGGTCTCGACGGAATTAAATTTCTTTCTTTAATATATTCAAGAGTGAAAATCGAAAAAACAGACCAAAATATATTTATAGTAAGTTTTACTTAATCCATTACAAAAGACCAATAGCTACAATCCTCGAGGACGAAGAATGTGGGCCTGCACTACCCGTTACTCACCAAACAGTCAAATGTTAACAATAGTAGTTGTGATTTTGAAAGCCAGCGAAATATACATACAAACACAGAGTCACGCCTCTTTCCCATTGGGGTAGGCAGAGACCACGTCTTTCCAGTTAATACGATCCTGACACATTTTCCTCTTCTAGGACTAGCCCGTCGGTTGCGGGTACTTTGACGCGGCCTTTCCTTAAAAAGACTTAGTTCTGATCGTGACACTTTAGTCTACGTCGACCCTTACCTTTTTAGCCATTCACACTCGCCTCATAAATCTGTTTCGTCCATCTTTATTCATTCATCCTTCCCACGTGTCTAAGCACTCCTTTCTATATATTTGTAACTACATCTTCTAACACACCACAACGGTCCCTTATCTGTTCTGTTCCTAACTTTGTTCACCAAAGTCACTCCAGCTACACTTCTCAAAGTTTTATTTCCACAGCATTGATCTTACGTTCATGCTTCTTATGGCATTCAGTTATGCAGTGCCCCATATGATGGATTTCCTGCCAACACTCTTCGCTCAATATCACCGACGTACGTTCCATCTCTCGTAAGCTTTGAACTTAAGTATGCATTACAATGAATTGATCAATCAATTGAAATGATGATATATCAACAGTATTATACTAATCCTCTGATGATGTCCTCCTAGCCGATATTTAATCATGACAGCTTTCGAGTACTGTTGAAAGCTATCAATTTCTTTTACTGGTGGTAGGATTTCTATGCAGGAAACTGTCTAGGTAGGTATCACCGCAGTGCCAGTTATACTACCGTGAAGCAGTAGTATGCAAACATTAATGTGTTTCGGGTCTGAAGGGCACTGAGTGCTAGTATTATTACTGGGCTTATAACACTTAAGAACTGATGTATCAGTGACGGGCGCAGTGTAGTGCCACACAGAAATGTTGTGGCCATTTGTTATGGACAGACGTTGCACTTCCCATCAGGTGAACATTTTGCTCGTCTCGTTACTTACTACTATAAAAAAACTGCGTTGGAGATAGTAGTGTCAAAAAGACCAGTTTAAACTGGTCTGTGCTCGTTCTAACCTATCTGCCCCCTAAGTAGCGTTCATGCGATACGTTCGGAAGTAGGCTGTAGGATTCAGTTCGAGACACGAGACACAACCAACAATTGTGTTATCGCACAAATGTTGGATCCTTCTGCGGTTTATCCCCAGGATCAGCGGATGAGTTGGATCTATTCGCAGCGATTTACCAGTGAAATATTCGTCGCTCCGACACTTACCTCTAGATGCTTCATTGTAGTAAACGTTTATCCGCTCTTGTTGCAAAGGGTTATCTCCAATACACACTCCTGTGGGATCCACTCCGTGCTCGTCGGATATTATCTCCCAGAACTGTAATTTTTACGATTTCACTAGTGTCCAATTGTTCTATGTCCTATCAATGTAATTGTGTAGCAGAATCGACATCAATTAGTGGTTTGCAAGCACCACTTTGTTACGGTTTGAACAACACTGACGCTAGTGTAATTACAGAGGACATATATGACTTAACCTTATAATGACGCGCAGTGTTACATTGAAGATTCTGTGCATGAGCTTCTGGGTAACACCGTAATCGTTATAGGCAGGCGTGACACTTACCATCGAGAAAACGACTTACTCGTCTCGTCATTAAAAAAAGTGGTGGCGGTTTAAGAGAATCTACCACCCTATCTCATCCCGTGGTTGCCGTGAAACTCGACAGAGTAGAAATTAATACCAGAAGATGGTAGCAGCATCCTCCTGGAACATCTGAATAAATAAACTGTTACCAAATCACCTGCCAAGTATGACAACTATGAAAAAACCCCCAAAATGAGAGCTACATAATTTTGTGGCAATCTATGGGGGTGGCCTATGTTCAGCAGTGGGCTCGTGATAGGCTGAAAGGACGAACGACAGTGCCAAGTATTATTTTATTACAACAAGAATACAAGAAACAAACGAAACGTTAAATATGTATTTGTCATTTTTACATTATTTACTGATGAATCCAGTTTTTGATGCTTTCTATTACTACTTATATTGTTTTGATTTAAAACCCATATTGTAAACCAGATAAAAAAAATTCTTCACCGCACGGCCAAGAAACTCATTAAAATTAATTAGTAATAATGAAATTTGTAATTGAACGGATGTTTTCTTTTTATTATAAAGAGAGTTCACCACGTGCTCAATTACACAATCTAGGCGCTCGCTTTAAATTTTAGTAGTACGCCAGTGACCTGGGTTCGATTCACAGCGCCGGCAACACTCGGCACTGAATATTTATTTATTTATACTTTATTGTTTAACAATTAACTAAGGATAACAATGGGCGGACTTAATGCCATAAGGAATTCTCTGCAAGTCAGCTCTGGGTGATGGTGAGAAAAATATAAAGCAAGGGAGAACAATTGTACAAAAAAAAGTTACCTTACACACTAACTTTAATTGATACAAAAATAAATAAATACATAATATTTATACGTAGAAGCCATACAGAAAAGAAAATAGAACGTAAGAAAATATAAAAATAAGATTCGTCATTCGTATTGTAATCAAACAAGATAGCGTTGCTCAGTATTTAGCGAACGCGGGGCAGTCGTTCATTATAAGTTCAAATCCCAGCCAAAGCCAACATTCATTGAATGTCAGGTGGTCTAATACAGTCTTAGATTCTCTTTGTACCTCTGAGTTAGCACTAATACTTACTTTACCATATCCTCGGCAGATGATAGATTGATATCATTTAGAAAACATAGACTTAAGAAGAACCGAAACCTCATTCAAATAATTAAACAGCTGTTTTACTAAAAGCATATTGTGTGTTCAGTGAATTTCTACGATTATCTTTAAAAAATATTAATGTAAAAAAATAACCTTTGATCCAATCTGGTTCCCGCATTGGCCGGCCTGCACGTGCACTATTTCGGACATCTTCTTAACCAGCCTGTGCACTTATAAATTATTTTTAATTAAGCGATAGGTATACTTATTTCCGCAAAGCCACCGCTTGTCGTTGCACAGGTGTAATAGACTTTAATACAAAGTTCGAGGTGATATCGAAATCTTATCTTTGTTATCATAATTGTGCTAAGAGTGTCCCAAATGACTAGCGAATGGCGGATTCCGTCATTTTTTAAAGGACTTCAAAAAAGGAGGCTGTTCTTTGTTCGTCTGTATGTATTTTTTTAGAATGTGGAAAAATTAAAAAAAAACTTTATTGTTTTAAAGCGAATATCGTAACGTAAGCGATTTAATCATATTCCCGAATTTAGGGGGTGAAGATATAATAATATTAAATTTAGGCAGCTATCGTACCTAACATTACATTCACGATGTTAAGCATTATAATTATTTAATCAAAATACTGACTCAATAGCTTAGAGAATTGAAGAATTTCATGATTTTCTCAAAGAAGAAGAACCGTGGTAGCTCAGGGGCTAGGCACTCGCTTTAAATTTCATAGTACGCGAGTGACCTGGGTTCGATTCCCGGTGCCGGCACCACTAAAATTGTTAATTGCAATTTTAAGTGCTGATTTACCACCTGCTCGGAAGTGAAGGAAAACATCGTGAGGAAACCTGCATGTCTGAGAAATAAAAAATATTTCGAACAAATGTGCAGTCCGCCAACCCGCATTGGAGCCGCGTGGCGGATTCTTTCTAGCTCCAAAACCCTCTCACAAATGAGCAGGAGGCTTGTTCTCAGCAGTGGGATATTTATAGGCTGAAACTTTACTTTACTTTTACTTTATGATTTTCTCATGGATCACATCATCAGAACTTGACCAAAATTATATGGGACCATCTCTAAAGTACATTACATAAAACACCCCCTTTAAAATAAAAAAATAATCATCGAAAGCGTTCCACGTGGTAAAGAATTATCGCTGTTTTGTGTTTACATAAAACATTCCGACGAATTGAGAACATCCTTTTTACTTTATAGTTGTATAAAAAGAACAATGAATTTTTTTAGCAGTTTAAGAGCCCCGGCAAACAACAGACTTTCTGTCGGCCAATAATTTAGTCGTGTTCTTAATTAGTGTGAAGATGTATGTAATTGCGGGCATTATGACGATTCGGTACCGGCTAACAAATAAGTTTGATGGGCTACACAATTGCGTTCTGGCGAACTATCGGCCGAGCCGACTGCTAATTCAGTATAGCGCTCTTCCACGCGCGCAAACTTGCCGATTCTTTAGTCTGCTGACTCGGCCGACAGCTTTAATTTGCTCCGAGCTCAATACAGGTATGATTGGACTTTTAGTCTCCATTGGAAGTTTGAAATATGTATTCGGGTTTTGGACGAATCTGGCACCCTTTCTTTTCTTCTAAGTTACAAATTTAGCGAAGAGGACTATTTTTGGGCCATTTACGAAGTATGTATGGACGTCATGATAATAATCTTACGCTTCTAAGAAAATGCTAATACATTTACTTTTAAGTAACAAGTTTACAGGAAATGCCATAACGCTGGAAAATATTCCAATTTTAATTGGTTACAATACAATCTCCATCCTTAATATCGCTTCAGTAGGATATCGCGCAGAAAATGAAATAGAAATTATTAACTCGAGTAAAGACCTATATTTATATTTAAAAAAAAATGTGTCACAGTTTTCTTGAATTATTGTCATTGGAGCTCAATGAATCTGTTTGTAGATCCTAATATGTCGATAAAATATTTAGACATAATAGCTGGCAACGTGGTACGCCAGTTAATAAAAACGATGAAATGTGACATATGTGTAAACAGTTTATTACCTCAAGATGCCTTTTTTTTCACTTATTGATTTAAGACCCTAGGGGGATTGTTTTATTAGACTCTAGATGTATTTCTGGTTTGCAAAAAACAAGTTGCAATTTGGTACTGGTAGTGCCATTTGTACTAACAAAAACTCAAATTTGCACCAAGGTATTATCATCATTTTTAGGTGTCAATATATTTTCATCCAAATGCCACGATTATTATCATAGAATTATTACAATAAAATGTATTACCGAAGGTATCGCCTTACGGAAAGATTGTATTACGTAGGACCATAAAAAGATACGGAAGAAAATAAAAATCATTTAAAAAGAAGATTGTATATTAAACTCTTTATTTCAAGGAACTTTAACAACTTATTCAGCTGAAACAGCGTAATATATTAAATTTGCTTTCACCGTCATCCGTCTAGGTAGGTACTACCCCAGGCCTGTTATTCTGCCGTGAAGCAATGAGAGTGCAAACTTTCAACAGCCAACAAACAACCGAAACACAGCGGTTTGAAGGACACTGATAGCTAGTGTAATCACTGGGCATATAAGACTTAAGAACTGATGTATCTGGGTGACGGGCGCAGTGTAGTGCCACAGAAAAACATTCTAGGTGATACAGCATTTGTTATGGACAGACGCTACACTTACTACCAGGTGAACGTTATGCTCGTCTTACCCAATAAAAAAAAACCTTATCCAATAAAAAAAACCTGTAAATATGAACATAACGTCAACAATTTCGAAAGCAAGTTGCTTAGATTTTACAGGTACTTTTATATATTTAGTTTTGAGATAAAAAAGAAAATATTTTTGGTTCTTTCAAATCAATGTGTTTAAGTTGTTGACAATAATTAGAAAAAATAAATAATTATGATTGTATATTAGTTTCATTGTTAGTTAATGTCGTGTCCTATTCAAAAACGAAAAATTCTAAATACATAAAAATTTACGTTCAGGTACATTACATTTACATTACACATACATACACCTTTTACAAACTAAAAAAAAGTAGTCCATTTTTATATTTTACACCGCAACGTAAAAAAAGTTCCATAGTTCGCTACGCATTCCTTGCCCTACCGGCGAGCCCCGGTCGTAAAATTCTATTAATGTATTTTTATTTCAACTAGCAGTACAAAAACAAATTGGCGACAGTTTTAAAGTGAGCTTTGTATGGGATGGTATATCCAGTTTTTATCAGTGATCGAAGTTAAAAAATATCAATAAACAAAATAGCTGGAATAAAAAAAACAAATATGTTCATAATTTAAAATTTATTGTAATTTAAAAAAATACAATGAAATAGGTATTTTTTTACCTTGACAACAACTATCAACATTAATGGTAATAAATAGTATTAAATTAGATACAAAATATTCTTTACAATAACTTCAGTAAATTACTGAAAGCAAATAAAAAATAATCATAGCACTCATTTACTCTTGTAGTTTACTTCTATTCTTATACAGATAATCATATGTCCAATGATTCTCATCTCGTGTATGATAACTACCGTAAATCGAGGTGAACAGATAAATTTTCGATCTTTTCCTTTCGTGTCTAAATCACTTAGAATAAAACGCTGCCAGACTAAAAACATAATACTACCAAATTTCTAGACACGGTATTTTTTAGGGATAGCCGAGTTTGCCATATAAAGCGTTTGCATTATACCAAGGTTTTTTTCTATTCCCCCCGCGAATTCTATTCACCCCGGTTTTCGGTACTTAGGTGTACTTTATGTGATGTATAAATAAAATCTAATGAAAGGAATCATAGTTAGTCCCCCAGTATTACTTATTTAAAAAAACCGCTAGCCCCATGTTAAGATTTCTCCCGTATCGTGGGCGCGTTTAACAGACAAATTATACATGCACAAACACAGACCAGGAGCAGCAATAAAAGCTGCAAATATTCTCGGTGCTGGATTCGACCCCACGACCCGTAGCAAAAAAGCTAAATAGTTCTTATTTTCGAAACAATCTAATTTATATTAGTCTTATTAAAACTATTATTCATGTTCATACACAGATACGTATACATCATCACTTTTTATTTGCGCGTGTTTACGTAGCTTGGTGCGGTAGTAGTATTTCACGGTCAAATATGAACAAAATAGGAACTACCTTCATTTGATATTAATTTACTTTAATGGTTTCAAATTTACTCTTTCAGTATTAAATATTTAATAAAACAAGGTAACATTTAAAGTTTCTGCTAATGTTAGTAAATACATGTAATTCTCTCATGAAAATGAATGCATTATATTCTTTTTGAGAAAATAGATTTCTTAAACCACACACTGAAGGCGAAAAAGTGATAATTGAACATCAGTCTGAGAGCAGCCACATTTTTCATTAATTTATTTCATTCTGCTTGAATCCAACCATTCATTTGCCATTCGCAGACCATTCAACAGACATCAACAGCCTGTTAGTAATCACAGCTGTACAGTCCTCTTCCAAGAAAATAATGCTTGGCAGACGGATTGCCAATGGCCTAGCACCAGTAGTATGTTCGTTGTAGCATTTTGGGATGGTTATTCCGCTCCTTGTCTGAAGCCATTAAAGCGTTTCCCTGCTCTGATTTATTTATATGACTCATGTCAGCCACGGAATGAAACCAGTGGTCGATTTTCTAACCACGACTAGGTAACCCCACCTCTGTATTTTAATGACAAAGTTAATTTTTGCCTAGTAACTAGAGACTATGAGTTAACCTTTTCGACATGTGTACATCGATGCCTTTTGAGTCCGCTGCTTTGAGTAAATTGACTATTACAGAGATCACATGAAAAAGGTCTCTCACCAGTATGAATCCTCATATGAAGTTTTAAATTGCCATTAATAGAAAACTGTTTATTGCATACATTACAGTTATATGGCCTCTCGTCTGAATGTACTCTCATGTGTTTGGACAAATTACCAATCTGCTTGTTGCAAATTTTACATGTGTAGGGTTTTATGCCTGTGTGTACCCTCATGTGCCGTTTAAGTTGCCCAGTCTCTCTGAAAGATCTCTTACACACTTCACAGCTATAAGGTTTCTCCCCAGTATGAACGCGCATATGAATCTTCAAGTAACCATTATCCGAAAAAGGTTTTTTACACACTTTACATGAGTATGGTCGTTCACCGGTGTGGGTACGCTCGTGAAGTTTGAAACTGGCCATTTGAGCAAACTGTCTGCTACAAAAACTGCAAGTATAAGGCTTGCGACCGGTGTGCACTCGCATATGGACTTTTAGTGTTGTATAGGCTGTAAAGTCTTTTTTGCACACTTCACAAGTGTGTGGACGTTCACCAGTATGTTGACGAGTATGGATTGCCAAATAACTTTTGCTGGAAAACTGTTTGTTACACTCTTTACATGAATAAGGTTTAACACCAGTGTGGATAATGAAAATGTGCCTCTTTAGATGTGTGCGTTGCGCAAATCGACGGCCACAAACGTCGCAAACGTATGGTTTTTCGCCAGTATGCGTCAGTACATGTGATTTTAAAGTTTGATTGTGACCAAAAGATTTATGACATATTTGGCAAGTAAAGTTTTTCTCCTTTGTATGTGTTTTCATATGTTCTTTTAACCCTTTTTTCCGTTGGAACTGTTTATCACAGTGATTGCACTTAAATTTGTCCATATCATAGTGACTTTGTAAATGATTCTTTAAAAGGCAAGCTTTGTCAAATGTTTTCGCACACATATTACAAGGAAACACTCCACCAATAGAATGACTTACTGATATATGTTTTGTTAGATCCTTATTCTGTGAAAACTTATTATTACATATTAGACATGTATAGCTTTTCTCCCCACTATGTGTTAGTAAATGAACTTCCAATGATCCAAAATACGTAAATTGCTTACAGCAGACATTGCAGGTGTATTTTTTGGTTTTTGTTTGACTATTTGGCTTAGGGATCTCATCTGTAACAATAAGTTAATTTATGATAGGACTTACTAAAATAGATAGTTTTTACAGTAATAAAAAGTAAATATTTACTTTTTCCAATATGTATTCATATGAATACATATTGGAAAATCTCTCACATATTTGCTAAATACAAAAGGCATAACAAATTTGACTTTTTTTGCCATATTGACATTTCTAGACCTACGAGAAAACATTTACTGGGTTTGAATAATAGTAGTATCCGCAACCGACGAGACTATGATACATTTCCGCATTTCTATATTATAATCAGCAAACAGACAATCTAAAATCATACTTATTGGATTCCGAGTTCAGAACAGTTATCAAAAACCTTTGGCCAGTTCACAAGAAGTCATTTATTATAAAAAAGTTTCTATTATAAAAAAGGTAATTATTTACTTAAGAAAATAAAATGGTAACAATTTGGTTACAACACTTCTAGATTAAAAAATAAATATTATTTACTATGCATTTGTCTGATGATTTTCATACATTGTACCTTTTATCCCAAGTTCTTTGCTGAACATAGGACTCCCTGATGGACTTTTATAAAATATGGTCCAGGAAGTAGTTCAGAAGCATGTTTTACTTTCCCTTATTCCATTTACTTCCTGCAAAACCATTCTTCAGTCTACACTGCATTTACGAGGTTGCCATACAAGAACTTTTCTTTCCCAACAGTTATCTACAAGCAAATATGGCCGGCACATTGCCACCACAGCTTGCCGATTCTTTATAACTTATTAGGCGCTGCACAATTGCCAGCCATGATTTTTAAGGAATGTCATATTGCTGGCACTATAATCCAAAAAAATGAGCTTTGTTTTTGTTTCAAAAATTTACATTATATGAAAAAAATCAATATAATATATTTAATTAGTATAGACACTGTACCATCACTAAGGTCTGGTGCAGTAGCCCAGTCTGTATCTGCTTCCGATTCATGGTCTAACGTTCCTTTCCCAAAGTTACTCTTTAGAAATGACAAAGGTTGATCATCAGCAGTATCTTCAATTGATTTCTCAAATACTTCCAAGGATAACTTATCATCTGCAATTAAAAATGTTATCAAAACTAGACAAAAGGTCTTTAAACACTGGTGTGAAGTTCAGTTTATTTTTTTTTATCTTATATTCATAATTAAAAATGTATGCAAATTTATGAAGTTATGCTGTTAACTGGCTGAAAGAAATGAAGCTTAAAAATAAAAACATAAAATTTTATTGTATTGTATTTAATAAAATAATAATGTATTTGAGGGTACTTAATTATCTTGTTAGAAAATAAGGATTAGAAATTAACTAACATCAAACTCTTCTTCACTTGCTACCCACATAATAAATGTTTATTAACATATACAGTGTTTTTATAGACATAATAATAATATTATAGATAAAGGATAGCTGCCGTCAGAGTGATTGGTGGTTTGACGTTTCCGTTGAATTAATTGTCTGGAAAATTTTTTCATTGAGATTTTCATATTATTTGTGTTTTGTGTTGTGCGTGTTGTTGATAGTTAGTATTCGTTGGTAAGTATTTGGGTTGTTTATAATCGTATGTAGTTATTTTCATCAATAATGGAAGTTGATGGGGGAGATTCGGAACCACCGGATAAGTCCGGTGATCCCACCGCTTCCAAACGTAAAAATGTAGACGAATTAACATCTACCCTTAAAAAAAAAGTAAATCATGTTAATCAACCTTCAGCTTCATATCAAAACATGTATACCCACCCTAACTTTAGTGAAAAAAAAAAGTACTCAGATAATGACAAAGGACCCTTCATAGTTCACCTCAGTAGATCGGAACCTGATGCTTTATCTGGCTATTCAATTAAGCCGATAAAAATTGGACATTTCCTGGCACAGAACAAGGTAGCAAACATTGCTAAAAATGGTGTCTCTAATGTGGGACGGAACAGGGTTTCAATAGAATTTAAGACTCCTACAGATGCTAACAACTTTGTAGAATCCCTTTTATTACCAAAATTCAAATTATCAGCAGTTATCCCCACATTCCATGTTACTCGTATGGGTGTAATCAGAGGCATTCCCTCAGACATTTCCATGGATGAATTTGTCAGTGAGTCAGAGCTACCTTCTAGCTGTGGTGAGATCATTAAAGCAAGAAGGCTGCACAGAAAGGTAAAAAAGGGTGATGAAGTGGAATGGGTACCTACTCAGACAGTAGTTTTAACATTTTCAGGCCAAGTTCTCCCTTCTCATGTCTACTCCTTTTTCACTTCTATTCCAGTGGAAACTTATGTTTTACCAACAATACAATGCATGAACTGCTGCAGATTTGGACATATTAAGGCTCAGTGTAGATCCAAACCTAGGTGTTACAATTGTACCAAAGAACACACAGGTGAAAATTGTACTACCGACCCTCGGACTTGCTTATTCTGTTCTGGTAATCATAGTGCTACAGATAAATCCTGCCCAGAACATTCAAGGCAGAAAGCAATTAAAATGGTCATGTCCCAGGAAAATGTTTCTTACCTTGAGGCCTCTGCTAGATTTTCTGCAGTTAGAAGGCCATACTCAGACATTGTCCAGATCAATTCTTCCCCCTCACAAAATCTGTCCAATTCTCTACTACCTACTGTTTCCACAACATCCTACAAAAAAACTGTATATGCCAAACGCAAAACCAACCCCATACAACAAATAGTAGGTTATGACAAGACAACACATAACAATATTATTCGCACCCCTCCTTCAACTCTTCCCAATGGCCATGCAATGGTCTCATCCCTATCTCCTAATGATAATCTTTTAGAAAATTTAGTATCTACTATCACAGCAGTTGTTGGGAAATTTGATGACATTGACCTACCGTATTACGTGAAAAACTCACTTGATTCTCTTTTTTCAAAAATATATAAAATTCCAACCCCTAATTTTTCTGCAATGGAATTGCCGGAGCGTAATGAATAAGAAGTCTGATATTATTTACTTAATAAACTCATATAAACCATCTATTCTTGCCATTGCGGAGACCTGGCTTAGGCCGGGATCCCATTTTATGATCCCGGGCTATTCTTGTGTCCGGGATGACAGGAGTGATGGATATGCAGGAACCCTAATCTTATATAAGAATAACCTTTCTGTATCACATATATCCCTCCCTTCCCTTCCAGATAACATAAATGCTGTAGCAATAAAGACTATGGGTTTAACTTTTATATCTATTTATCTTCCTCACCCCACTCCTGCTTGTATCTCTGAGCTCAATCTTTTATTTTCTAGTATCTCCACTCCTTTCATTGTGCTAGGTGATTTTAATAGTCATCATACAATGTGGGGTTCCCATAGGACTGACCTGTTCTCTTACTTGTTATTAGAAGTCTTTAATGAATTTAATTTGTGTGTTTTAAATGATGGTTCCCCAACACGAAGAGTATATCCCTCCCAAAATGTTAAATCTGTTGTTGATCTGTCCCTGTGTTCGGCCTCAGTTGCATCCAGTACTTCTTGGCAAGTTTTGCCTTATACATATGGCAGCGATCATTTTCCTATCTTTATCTCCTTTTCCAACAGAAGTGTCCCATCTAGAGATGTTTCCCCTCTCTTAAAGTATAGTACTTCTAGAGCTAATTGGGAGCTATATCGCTCTGTAACAGATTCAAAAGTCAAAAGTCTTCCCCCAGTGACTCTAAGCAATTTGCAGCTTACATATAACCAATTTGTTTCCTGCCTCATTCAGTCAGCTAATTTATCTATTCCCTTAAAAAACGCATCGCGTAACAAAATATCATCCCCTCCTTGGTGGGATTCCCACTGCTCTTCTATTGTTCGTAAACGGAAGGAAGCAGAAAAACGTTATGCTGAATGCATGTCCATACAGAACTTTGTTTATTATCAAAAAGTAGCTGCCCAAGCTAAAAAACTCCTTTCTGAAAAGAAAAAACAGGGATGGCTTTCCTTCTGTGAAAGTCTCTCTCCTCGAGCTCCCTCTGCTTTGGTCTGGAAAAATATTCGGCGATTTCGGGGCGCCTATAACAAAAGCTTTCTTGCTAACGATTCACTCACGTGGCTCTTTGAGTTCGGTAATAAACTGTCTCCCCCTTGGGTTCCCTCAGAGGAAGAACTCCATCCCCAACTCATTTCAGAAGATCAGCCCTCTTCTCATTCTTGTGACAAAATGAATGAACCATTCTCTCTTGCCGAAATACATTTAGCTCTGAAGAACCTCAAAGACTCTTCTCCCGGCGCTGATGGGATTCCCTATTCTTTTGTTTCTAAAGCTGGCCCTGTCTCTTGCAAGTACTTCTTGGACATAATAAATAAAGTATATGTCACAGGATCTGTCCCTGACGATTGGAACACCCAACTTATTATTCCGATTCTGAAACCCGGTAAAGATCCTTCGGACTCTTCTAGCTATCGACCTATAGCCCTCTCTTCTACTCTCTCAAAAATAATGGAACATCTCATTAAGAACCGCTTAGAGTGGCTATTAGAGAATAGAGGAATCTTGTCCAAAACACAATTTGGTTTCAGAAAGGGATACAGCACAATGGACAGCCTTAGCGTGTTTACATCTGAAATACGACTAGCGTTTTCCAACCAGAAGTCTGTTGTTGCAGCTTTCCTGGATATATGTTCGGCATATGATAATGTAATTCTTCCGTTGCTCAGGCAAAAAATGATTCAGCTGAGCATCCCGGAGAGGATAATTAATTTCATATGCAACTTATTTTCCAACAGACGCATTTCTATACGCGTACAGGGACAATTACTCCCGCCTAGATCTGTGTGGAAAGGGCTACCACAAGGTTCTGTGCTAAGCCCTCTCCTTTTTAATCTTTACACCTATGATATGGATAGATCAGTCAATTATATGTCAAATATTTTACAATATGCTGATGACCTCACTCTCTACACCATCGACAAATCCATAGAAGACGCATGTTCTCGCCTAGCTATGGCTATTAAATATCTTGAAACTTGGCTATCGGATCACGGTTTATCCCTTTCCCCATCTAAAAGCAGTGTAGTTGTTTTTTCGAGACACAGGTTTATTCCTGATCTTCCGATTTCAGTGAGAAATCAGAATATCCACCATGACAATAAAGTGAAATTTCTGGGGGTTATCCTGGATACCAAAATGACCGGAATTCCCCATTTATCTTATATTTCATCAAAATGCGAGAAAAACCTAAATGCTCTTCGCTGTCTGTCAGGTGCTTGGTGGGGCTCCCACCCTTACACCCAGAAACTCCTTTATAATGCTCTCATCCGTAGCCACTTTGACTATGGTTCATTCCTATTGGAGCCTTGTAACAAGGCAGCCCTTAGCTCACTTGATAAAATACAAAGTAAATGCCTCCGCATAATAACTGGTAGCATGAAGTCAACCCCCATAAATGCTCTTCAGGTGGAGTGTTCTGAGCCACCCCTCCTACTTCGCAGACAATATATGTCAGATAGGTTTATATTCAAAACTGCTCAACTTTCATATCATCCACTTCTCTCAAGACTTCACACCCTCTCCCAGCTAGCTAGAGAATCTAGATATTGGTCTCATAAAGATCTTCCCTGTCTTCTAAAAAGTTACCTAAAACTTACTAACATACAGTCTCCAATTTCCCAAACTAGTAAGAATCCACTCTATGAAATCCCATTTGAGGCCTTAATCTTCCAACCTGAAGTCATCCTAAATGTTGGCATAAATAAAAATACAATAGAAGCCGAAAAAAAACTTAAGCAACTTGTATCTGAAAAGTGGCACGATTGGTTAATTATGTACACTGATGCATCTAAACTATCTAATCAGGGCAATGTTGGCTTTGCAGTTTGGATCCCAAAGTACATAATAGTTTTAAATTTTAAATGCACACCTAACACGACAGTTTTTACTGGCGAATCTTTGGCTATTCTTGAAGCCATTCTTTATTCGGAGTCACATAACATAAAAAAAACATTAATTTTCTCTGATTCATTAAGTTGCCTTGAAAGTCTGTTGTCAAATCCGTTCCGTTCCAACATTAAAAGTCCTATTGTACTCAATATTAGAACTGCACTGCATAAATGTCATATAAAAGGATTACATGTTGCTCTGGCCTGGATACCAGGTCACTGTGGCATTCATGGTAATGAATATGCGGATCTTCTAGCAAAAGAAGCCACTAGAACTGGCACCCATACTCACTGTAAGACCTACTTGTGTGATCTACTACCTCTGGCTAGTTCTGACCTCATGGTCTCATGGCGTGACGCATGGCGCAAATCCAAACTTGTCACGGGTAAATACTATGCTAGCATTAAAGAAGATATACCAAATAAGCCTTGGTTCTTTCACTACCGTAACTCTAGCAAAAGAATTACGTCTACCGTTTGTCGCCTTCGTTTTGTCCATACCTGTACACCAGTTCACTTAGCTAAGATGAGGATCAGGGACAACTCGATCTGCGAGTGTGGGTTGGATGAGGGATCCCCTGATCATTTATTTTTTGCTTGCCCTAAACTTTCCCAATCTCTGTATGATTTCCTTCCTTCACATATCCCACGACCCATGAATGTGGTAACCCTGTTATCTTTAGTTTACACTCCTATTGTAGAAGTTTTGTGTAATTTCATTAGTGTTAATAATATAAAATATTAATGTATATTTCTAATCAAGGTGATGGTTTTTAAGTGTGTAGTATTTGTTTGTTTTGTTTTAGATTTGGGATTCTCAATTGAAATTCAAATTTTGTCACTCCCATGACTGACTTGATATTGGCAGAATTCTTTTAAGAGCAGCCATTAAACAAAGAAGAAGAAGAATAATATTATATTTTAATTTATCCAGAGGAGACAAGTGCCACTAATTTAGGATAAATGAAATAGTAATTATACCAGTGCAATATTCACTGAATTCAAGAAATATTAACTCTTTGATGCATTTTAAAGGAAACATTCATTCTTTTCAAGTATTGGTAATTCTAATTTAGAGAACAGAATTATAAAAACAAAAAACTAACCAGTACACTTTGCTTCAGTGTCATCATTCTCCAGGCAGGATTCCTCCTTTAGCCCTTAAATTAAATTATGAGATCAATTGTATATCCTGAAATAAAATTATATCGCTAGGGATACATTAAGTAATTTTCATTAGTCTAGCACTTATGTACCCAGAATACAAATCTTTACCATTTTGAAATTCTGTCACCTCTTGTTTTACCGCATTATGAAAAACTGCCAGTCCTGTAAACCATAAACATTTTCAAAATAATTAAATATCAATAATTTACATTCAGTGTTGTTAATATTTAACCCTTAAAACATTTGCCTTTTTTAAATATATAAAAATATCAATTGAATACAAAGCTACTCTACCTTTCACACCATGGCTGATGTAATGAGAAGATAAGTTCAGTTCACAATTTAAAACTTGTTGCTTAAAAATCAATGCATCATGCAGATGTGATATGCATATGTCACAAATGGAATAAGCCTTTGTCTCCCCAATTAATGGGCTTACCTGGTAAAGAGATTAGTAAGAATAAATATATCCACTGCAACATTTCAAAACAAACCAATCAATGATGACAAAAAATTTAATTAATAAATCATTTCTACTGACGAAACTGTAAGAATAACAATTTTCCTTTGGAACTCAAAAATCAATCTAAGTTTTGCATTCATAAACTTTGCTCCTTTGGACTTTACAAATATGTAATTTTAAGGGAAAAACGACTAGCTGTAAACCAGTTTTTTTTAGTTGACATAAATAATGTATAGATTTACATGTAATGTTTTATTTATAAATACTACTAACTAACACGAAAAACTTACTACAATGTCAAAAGTTTTTTCTAACATTGTGGAGTATGTTTCTTCGATACCTTCATAGAAATGAGAAGCGCTAAGACTTTTAAAACCATATTGCGAATGACAACAGCGGCAAAGGTTTTCCATGTTTATCCTTAAAGAAACTATTTCATATTATGGCAATTCAAATACGAATAAAGAATGGTAAGATTATAGAGAGAGAAAAACAGAAGAAAACATTGTAGCTTTCAAAAAGCGAGTGTTGTCTAGTGATGATCGATATACATCGATGTATCGAAAAAATCGATATTCTCTGTACTATAGATTAAATCGAGATTCAGTTCAACGATATAACGATGTATTTCATTCGATGCATCGGAAGAACGCACGTGCTGGAATGAATGGAAGGATCAGTTTTAAAGCAAAAAAAAAAAAACAGGAAATTGTAGCGCTAATACGTTATTTTCGCCATATACAGAATTACATCAGATTTTTTCTTATATCCGGCATAAAACAACAAAAAATTACAAATTACTTAAAATTGCCTGCCTCTGCAGTTTAAATTAACGACGTAATCGAATACTAGAAAAGCGAGTAAATATAGATTTCGAGTTAGATTCGAATATATAATACTGATTCATGAATATATAGATAGTACTGCTCTTTTTCAGCACTTTCTCGCTTATTTTTTATTAGATAGAGTGAGGAAACGAGTAAAACGTTAACCTGATGTAAAGTGCAACGTCTACCCATAACAAATGCTGTGTCACCCAGAACATTTCTGTGTGACACTACACTGGGCCCGTCAACCTGAGATTAGCTATTAATTCTCATATGCCCAGTGATTACGCTAACTCACATTGCCCTAAAAGCCGAAGCACAGTTATGTTTGCACACTATTGCTTCATGGCAAAATAACTGACTTTGAGGTGGTACCTACCTAGACAGATTCCTGCATAGGAATCCTACCATGTGAAATGAAATTAAACAAAAATACTTTATTTTTCGACGAAATAAATATAAATTTCGTTTGTCAAACGTCATTTCTTTACAATCTACCGCCGTTTCGTAATGAGGTTCCTCTGACGGAGAAGAAACAGGCGAAAGAAACTCCGTAGGTATCCTCTTTCTTGTTAATCCTTTTTTATCATAATCAAAAATACATTAAAATAAAATTTAAAAAGAATAGTCTCAAGTGTGAATTGAGTTCCTATTAAATGTATCTTCTTAAATTCCATTTCAAACATTTAACGTCCAAACATATAAATATTTTTAACTGCAGCGATGTGTTTATTCATATGATCAATTTTGTTGTTTGTGGTCTAGTTAATTAGAAAATAGCTAAGGTTTTAGTTTAAACGATGGTAAGTTTGGTATATTTTGTTATGTAGTTACGTCACAGTTATAGTTACATACTTACATTTGTATTGAATATGACAATCTAGTTCCTTTATGTTTATTAAAACAAACAACGTTTAGGTCGCGTGAGTGTGATGTATGAAAAAAATAAAACATCGATGTATCGTTTTAATTTACGATGTTTTCTAACATCGATGTTTGTTGTCGGAACATCGATGTTTTTAAGACCGATGTTGCATCCCTAACTGCGGCCTCTTTTCGAATTGACGCCAAACCCTATAAGCTGTTTTGAACATTACATTCGGCTTTGAGCATGAAGTATTTTCTACAGTACCATAAAATGGGGTGAATATGGACGAAATTGAACTATACGCAACAAATCAAGGTTGCGATTGAAAATATTAATATTATAAAACTAAAACTATCACCCGTTACTTATAACTTACGTTGCAATTCCAAAATTCATAAAAGCATTGGAGTTATAGTATTATTGCCCTAAATATGACGATAATTAATGCTGGGTCAATGAAGACGGCTAAGCGAAAGCGGTGACTAGTGAAAAATGTCAGGGTTGTTAATAGAAAGAAACAATATTTAATTTGATTTATCTATATATATTATCTCTTCTATATCTCATATATGTCGCCGTGAGAGCACTCTCAACCGACGCGATGTTAATTCCTTCATCACCATTTAAATGTTTTTATCACATAAGAATTCCTTTGTCTTTAAATCATTTAACAGTTTATAATAACCGCCTAGCATTGGCCACTTTTGTTAAGAGGTGTCGCTGAGAAAGCGCACCTTACCAACGTAATCTTAACTACTTCGTCGCCTTTTAAATTATTTTATCACACGAGTATTATTTATTTGTAAAAGCTTAAAGTTTTTGTGTGAAAGCGCCCACTGAACAACGTAGTCTTAATTCCTTCGTCACCTTGTCAAATTATTTTGTCACACCAGCATTTGGTTATCGAAATTTATAGGGTGCCCTATATCGCTAACTTTTATAAATCTATCGTCAGGCACACTTCATTTTATGCGTTACCAGTGAACTGTTGTGAATTATATTAAGATTGATATTGAGTGGTGGGGAGGATTTTTGGCTGCTTGGCCTGTACAATAGTAATTTAAAAAGGGTGTTAACGACAACCTAGTGAACTTGTGTTTTTTAGCGCTTGCCGGTGAAGGTTGTGTTTGGCAAGCGTTTGTTAAGCTACTACGCTAACTACTTTAAATAAATTGTAAAATATTGTGAGAAATATAAATCTGTAATAAATAAATCATTTGTAAGTGATAAATCAAGGCGTTTCTTTACAATGGATCAAGAGAAGGAGAACGGAAGAGGAAGTACAACTGAACCCTTGTTAAATAGGGACAGTAGTACTGCTCCCCCAAAAATAACCTTCGTTCTTCAGCTTCGACATATATAATATGTTTAATATGAATGAGTATCGTAACAAACAATCCGCCGATTAGAATAAAGTTCTGTTAGCTACCAACCAATAACAAATTGATGGATAATTCATATATTTCATTCCTATCCTATTTTTTCATACTACGTAGGTCTCTCGGTAGAGAATATAATTTTTCTGTGACGATGCATATACAATGCATAAACAACAACCTAAGATACGCAGTTCCATTCAAAATTCACTTCAAAAAGATTCAATGAAATAAATTATCGTTCCACGACGTTTTAGAATTGTTGGTAATTTGACGCAATAAATTTTAATTTAGTAAGCAGCGCACTGTGCGCTCTTTTTTGAGGACGTTTGTGAGTAGTTGACTGTGTATAAAGGATTTTTTTATATACCTTTCTTGTTGGTTTTGTGCCACACAGCCACAGCCACAGCCAGGTGTCATTGTGACAACTATAATGACAATGACATTACTTCTATTATATGTCACTGTCGTTAATCGATCCAATTGTTTTTCCAGTTTTTTAGATTAGATGTAGTTTATATTGAAAATGCCTGAGACTATTATAGAGAGTGTCCTTACAAGAAAGTTAGACACAGTTCTGTTAATCAAATGGTTAAATAATGAATCTATAGAGGTGAAAACTTAACCTAAAATGAAAATATTTGTTTTGATTTTTTTTTTGCAATTTACTAAGATTTTTTTAACTTTTAGGGCGCACCAGAAGACTGTATTTTACTCTGTTGTAATAAGAGCGAGTTCGTTGCTTATTTTTTGTCATACTTAAGAACCCAGACTGACAGGTAAGCATTAGTGTCAACATTAGTAGTACAAAAAAAGTAAAAAGTTAGGTCCATGCAAACAAGTGGACATAACTTTTTATTTTTTAATTATTTGTCTAAGCACATAGTCCTCCGAACATTAAGTGGTGAATATGGCATACTATCTAAGTTGTAGTATTTATAAATAATAAAGTCTGAAAGTAAAGAAACTCTGTACTTTCAGACTTATAGAATAAGCTGTTGATCTGCTTGTCATTGTTAAAACCATGTTAAAACCCATATGATCAAAAACAAACAATGCTTGTGAAAGTATGTTCATGATTTTGACAATCATGCATAAAAATTATGTGCACACTTTGGGATATAGACTCCAATAAAGTTAATGAGGGTCAAAACCTAACTAGGATAGTTTTTAATAGAAATATATATATTAAATATTATTTTTAATATTTGTTGATTGACTTTATAATCGTGACTTTATAAATGTTATTGATGCCCGTGACTTTGTCGTTGTGTTTTAATATTATAGGTTTTTTAAATATCACATGGGAACTATTTGATTCTCCAGGATGAAAATATCCTATGACCAGTCTCCAGAATGCAAGCTATCTCTGTGCCAAATTTCATCACAATTGGTTTAATGGTTGAACTGTACAAAGGTGAGAAACAGACAGAGGGAGAGACTTACTTTCGCATTTATAATATAAGTATGGATGTGTTGTATTTTTTTTTACATTGGTAAAGTTATCCTATATCCCCCTCAATGACGTCAGTTTTAATGTAAGACTGTCATTATTACCTATAATAACAGCTTGTTTTGAGTCTAACATGTTTGCTATTTTGTGTTTTAGTATTCTGCAAACAAACAGTAATGCCTTACAATTATTACAACAACAAGGGACTCCTGAGAAAATATTATCTCAACGAAAACACCAGAGATCTGTCAGTGATCCTACAAGTGACACTGACCGAGCAACAGACAGTCTGAGTGCTAAAGTTGCTCTTCAAAATAGTCTTGAGTCACCTTGTAGAGATCGTAAAAAATCAGGACGCAAAGTCAAAACCAAACTATTTTCAGAAGATCGAAGTAAAGATTTATCAGTTTCATCAGATGAATCTAAACTCAGTAATGGAGTTAACAGACTAGTTCTGTCTAGTACACCAATGAAAAATAGTTCCAAAAATGAATATCCAAATCTACTCACAAGCCCAGTCACTCCAAATTACCGTAATTTTAAAGACAGCTATGAACGATGTGATACGCCTAGACTGTCACATAGACATTCCAAATCCCAAGAAAAGAACATCAGCTTTGGAGATTTTTTGATTAATGCCCAACCTAGAAGCAGTAAGAAGAAACGTGGTAAAAATACCTCTGATGAGAATGATACAGAAACTAAAATGGATCTAGATCTTAGTAATTCTGAGATCTTTCCTGAAATTGGTGCAAGAAAGTCTAGTTCATTGCGGTCGGAGCGACGAAGGATAAAGCCAACTAATTTAGATAGGAGTTCAAGTCATAAAAGTTTCTCATTAAATAGCTTTAATGCTGAATCCTTCCAACAACCATCACCTTTGGCTATAGAAGAAAATAATGCTTTCAAACATCAGAAAATACAGCCCAAAGAATCTGCAAATAGTTTTGATATAGAAAGAAATATTTTGAAACAAGAGAGACATAAGCTCATGGAGAAATTTAATATTTTAAATACGTCTACGTCACCTAAACTTGCTGCAACGCCGCAAATAAAAATTACGCGTAAAGAATCTTCAGGTGTAAAATATACTTATATTGCAGCTGATATTAATAAGGTTGAAGTTAAAGAGCAGATAGATTGTTTAGTTGAAATATATGACACACTACTCAAAAACAACTTAATACTTAGTCTTAATACCGAAATATATTTTCTTATATCTATTTTGCTTTCAAAACAGTATCAAGAAGATTGTATGAAAGCGGAATCTCAGGCAGATGGGGGTAATATAAGTGAATATCTTCTCAAATCGATACATAATATTACATACTTTGCTGTAAAGTCATTATGGTATCAACGGACAATATTAGATGTGATTTTAGATAAGAATTCTCTAAAAATATTAGGAGAGAATAAGAAAGTCAGGAGTTTCTATCCTGATTTAGCCAAATTTCTTCTTAATTCGTATGGACTTAAGGTTGAAGCAGAAACTAATCAGGATAAATCTAAAATAATAACGGAGAGCGGGTGTTCAAATGGTGTTATCTGTTTTAATTTAGAAACAGACAACGCCGATAATTTCCCGTCCGTTTTGAGTTTTCAGAATTTTAAAAAGCAGAGGGACATGTTTTACGAGATTTTGAGGTAAGTAATATTTATCATCTGGAAAAATAAACATTACACAGAACTTGCATCATTAAAAATCAAAGTCAATATTTCTTTATTCAGTTTATGCTTGTATAAAGCTCAGGAATGTCTAAATCTACACCATTGTTAGGGTTATAACTATTTTACCAGACTATTGGCATTATATACATGAAATTTTGAAGGAAGGAGGTGTTATAGTAAGTGTTTTACAACGGTGTAGTGAAATCACCAAAAAAAAAAATAGTGTTAGCACACCATCCATGTAACTGAGGGATGAAAAATAATTTCAGGGCACACATTACTATTGAGAAATATGAGTCATTAGATAGATATTGAAAAATGATAAAGCTTTTTCAAAATAACTATTTTATTTACGCCAATTGTTAGTGTCTCCACCTTCCCTCTCACCCATCTAACTTTTCAACTATGCTGAGATAAATTCTTAATAAATTTTATAGTACTAAAATTTGTTTTGAATTAAGATATGTCGTGTATTTTATGATATATTGGATTTTCTTGGTGACACGCTACTACCCACTACGGAACCCTGTATTGCGCGTGGTCCGACACGTACTTGGCCGGTTTATTTACTAAAGCAAATCTTATTAAAAAAATGTGAAGAAATATCAAAAGAATGCTACCTCCTCCTCTTCTCCTTTATTCAAACCATTGTAAATCGTAATGGACGAGTCCGCCTGGACGAAGTTCGACCACGGAACAGTAACTTCCAAATACTGTCGCAAGTTATCAGCTGCGCAGGAAATATTGTAGTACCACAAGTGAATGCGCAAACATTGAGGCACTCAATCGTCCACGCTTATCCGATATAACCGCTTTTGCGGAAAGATCTAAGAATTAATTAATTAAATGTTATGATATGTGTTTTTGTAAAAATGTCGGCTAGGATTCGAATTTAGGACCCGCAGAACTGTAGTCAGGTTCTCTAACTACTATGAACATTTTTGTACTAGGCACAGGTCTCCTTTCATTTTGGCCCCTATAGTCAGGCAAGTTCGTCTGTTTGTTTGTCCGGGCTAATCTCTGAAACAGCTGATGTTGACGGGGAAGATAGATGACTTTCCACAGAGCAATCTAAGCTACTTTTTATTTCGGAAAATAGTAATTTGGTTTCGCATTAGATAGACCGTTTACTGAGAAAGGTTTTAGGCTATATAACATAATGATTTCTTATTTTTACGCTAATACTACATTAAATAAAATTATTTTTTCGGTTTTTATCGCGTTTAATTTTGAACTATTTCTAAGCCAACGTTTCGAGCGCTTTACAGCACCCATGGTCACGAGAGGACTGAGGTGGTGACAGATGTCCTGATGTCATAGTTAACCCAGGGTTCCAGCTTTTAATTAATATTTTTGGTCCGATATACGCAGAAAGCGAACTGTGTCTTGAGCCTTGCAGTAGTGGTATGCTTTATAAAAATACTGAGAATTTTCGAACCGTTCATACTCAGATCAGATAGGTATCATGCCGTACGGCGCCACTATGTGGTCGGCCTATTTTACACAAACAACGAGGCACAGCTATTGTTAAAATAAAATTGTACTTATTGTCTTTGGTCCAGAGCTCGACATCCCCCGAACTGAATTCCTGACTACGGCCTTGCATACTAGTGCCCAGCTACACCGTATAATCAAGCGTAGTTACACGCGCTTCCCTTCACGCTGTAGAGCACCTCGTCCCTGCCACCGTCTGTCGCCCACTTGGGACGGTCGCTCACGAACTTGCCTGCCTATAATTTTGGCAGTCTGTTGTAAATTGCAAATAATTAGCAAGCTAATAAGTACGTAATATTAGGTGGTACCAGGACACGCAAACACCGGGAGGATCGAGGACAACATTCAAAGCTCGCATCAAAACCCTGATATCTTCTGGTCCTACTGCAGCCAATCACGCGCACCTGGCAGCCCTATTTACGGCTCATATGATTGCTGAATGTCTGCCGCCTACAGTACAGGTTTGTTGTTTTTATTTCGACACATACAGTTCAAAACGTAATCATAGGTTTTCTGAGAGTCTGTGGGCAGCCTGGGTCAGTTATAAAAGTGTTTCCTGACATTTTCCTTAGTTCATTCGACTTTTATGACACGGGATAAGGTCGAGTGAAGTTTTTTTATCGAGAAAGTGACAAAACTAACAAATCGCCTGATGGTAAGTGCAACGTCTGCTTATAACAAATTCGTGTCACCCAGGCCATTTCTGTGAGTCACAACACTGTTCTCGTCACCCTGAGACATTGGTTCTTAAGTCACATACGCCCATTTATTACATTAGCTAACAGTGCCTTTCACACCGAAATACAGTCACAATGTTTGCACACAACTGCTTTACAGAAGAATAACCTATTCCTGATATCCTACCACCAGGCGGGTTATTCCCTTTATTTCCCGAAAGGATACCATATTATTGTTTTCTTTAATATTTTAACAGGAATCGAAGCTGAGCAAGTTGCAAAGGCGATTGACGTGCCCCACTGCGCCAGAGTCACACAGATTGCCACATTTCACGGCCAAGGAGATGTTTTATAAGTAAATATATATTTCTTTGTAAGCAATTTAAGGGGAAAGGTCTATATCTTGCAGTGGCCTGCAATAAAATACCATGACATCTGCCTAAGTTGTTTTGTCTACGGCGCCACCTTTCCGTTACCACCAAAAGATGTCAACTGCGCGGAATTGAATTGAAACTATAATTTGTATTTAAAAGTAATGTAAAGTTTCAGCCTATAAATGTCCCACTACTGAGCACAGGCCTCCTCTCATTTCTGAGAAGTATTTTGGAGCTAGGAAGAATCCGCCACGCTGCTCCAATGCGGGTTGGTGGACTTCACATGTCTACGAAATATTTTTTATTTCTCAGACATGCAGGTTTCCTCACGATGTTTTCCTTCACCGCCGAGCACGTGGTAAATCAGCACTTAAAATTGCAATTAACAATTTTGGTGATGCCGGCACCGGGAATCGAACCCAGGTCACTCGCGTACTATGAAATTAAAAGCGAGCGCCTAGCCCCTAAGCTACCACGGCTCTTAATTGTATTATACTTATTTCTTGTATTTATTTTCTTTGAATAGAATTCAAATTCAGAACTGATCTGATCTGATTCTAACTATAGCGTGCTTTACTCTCTTGAGTTTTTTTTAACCGATTATATATTTTCAGGGAATTTATAATGTATGCCGAAAACGAAAGCTTCCGAGTGCATTTGCGCGATGCTTTTGCGTCTGACATTATAGCTCTGGACTCTACCTCAATTGCTACTGAGAGCTGTAAGTTGCGTACAAAATTCCTTTTTTTAGATATTAGAAATGTCAATTCAGCAAACAGGCAACTTGACGAAAGTGGTCACTTTAAATCAAAAATGTATCCTCAATTAAAACTCTTGATGTAGATGGCCTAGTCACCCTTCATGCCTGGAACGCCTCATTGTCAGTGATTGTATCTAGTTATCTTGACACTTTATGCTGATATTCTGTCATAGAGTTATAATTCCCCGCTCGAGACGTAGTTCTGCCACATAAAAATATATTTTGTCGTCATTGCCTGTGCACTGTCTGCACATTTACTGTTGCTGGTAAA
The DNA here is from genome assembly GCA_019845155.1 of Luehdorfia chinensis. Lineage (NCBI taxonomy): Eukaryota > Metazoa > Arthropoda > Insecta > Lepidoptera > Papilionidae > Luehdorfia > Luehdorfia chinensis. The sequence goes on along the minus strand of JAHVAK010000201.1, from coordinate 5,011,537 downwards.
TACAGAATACCACCAACGTACTTAAGAAGGTTTCTGAAATAAAATTTCATGTTTTCGTTAATCTTGAGGCTTGTCGTTGTTGTCTCGCGGAATAAATCAACCCTCGTTAAATACAAAATAATTGTGTGAAAAAAAATAAAGTGTTTTCGGACAATTAGACTCAACTTTACTTTTATCTCTCTTACTGTCTACTACAGTGTATCTACGATTTAGGATTTTTATTTATATGTATATATATATACACACACATATATATATATATATATATATATATATATATATAAAACTATTTAAAGTTATATTTACGAATAAAATTATTAATGTCAAACAATATTAACTTATCTTAATGTATTTCTTACAATATTTTACTGTCAATCATTTATAGCTACGTATATATCTCTTTTAAACTGTATAATATGTGTTGATTCGTCCCGAACATTGACACAATACTTAATAATTGGTACAATACTTTTTTTTCAGCAAATGGAACAGACATCCTTAAAGAATTTCTTCAGTTATCTAAGAAATTATGTCTGCTCTCAAAATTTCTCGGATACTTAACTTCTTTACCCTACTCACAAGTGCCTACGGACTTTGTCACGAAAACTGGAGCACTGGCGAATATAAGAGTACAGAAGGAGATGAACCATATTGTGCCTAAAGAGAAAGTGTTGGAGAATAATATCGCTTTAAGAAACTATGTAAGTATGATTAAAGTAACAGCCTATAAATGTCCCACCGCTGGACACAGGTTCCTCTTATTATTGCAACAGTTTTGGAAGTGTGAAGAGACCGTCACGCTGCTCCAGTCAGATTTTCAAAGACATGTGAAGAAAGCCCAACAATCAAAGATATTTTTTATTTATCAGTCACGTAAGTTTCCTCTCGATGTTATTCTGCACAGCCAAGCACGTGATAAAACAGCAATTGACTGACGACTACGTAGCCTAGTTGTCAGAGAGAGACTACTGCGATGTGGGTAGTGGCTTGAAATCCGAGTAGAAGCCCATTTTTGTGCAAAAATATAAATTGACTGTGATATTGAGAAAAAAGTATTGGCAGGAAATCAAGTGAATGGGGCCCTGAATAACTTTATGAATAGCCAGAACGTATCTAAAAGGCACGACTGGCTGTACATGTGGTGGGGGGGGGGTTGTACTGCGACTGAGCGAATCAATCAAATCGTTCACCGAATGATAAGTGCAACAACTGCCCATAGCAAACGCTGTGTCACCCAGAACATTTTTGTGTGGCACCACACCACTCTCGTCATCCTAAGAAATCAGTGCTTAAATCTCATTTGCCCAGTAATTACACCAGTTATCAGTGCCACGATTTTGACATAAGTCATCACCACCATCACTACTGATTGTAAGTTAAGATTTAGAAAATTTAAATATGTTTAATCTTTTCAGAGCCAACCTTCCATAGACTTGCGTGGAATATTAATAAACTCGGATGAAAATGGCCGCCTGTGTATCACAGTGCCCTGGATCGTGCATTATTTATCCATGCTCGACTACACCACACTACGCCTAAGATACTACCAACACCTACTTAAATTGCTGTACAATATATATGAGATAAAATTAAAAATCAACCCACTAAGTCTGTTAAAGAAAAATACAGTGATATTTTTAAAATCGATGCTCGGATGGCTCTCCGATTTGCCGCATTTTCCTCGAGAGTTTTTCTACGAAAGAAAAAGCTTAAACGTCAGTGTTGCCAGCGAAAATACTATAGACTATTACGATTTGATCGATGAGTCGATTTTGTTTGAGTTATGTCCATTCCTGAGAGACGTAAACGTGTTACTATCGACGTGTAGGATATCACAGGATCAGAAAGAGATGGGAAGTTTTAGACACATAACACCCATTAGTTTGAGTTTGAAAACAGAAGACCTTTTACGGAATAAGGAGAAAGAATTACAGGTAAAAATAGTTTATATATTAAATTACCGATATACAGGCTGTCCAAAATCTCAACGGAACTGTCCGGAATTTAGGAAAATAGAACTGAACTAGTTCAGTACAAAATAGCAAAAGCTTCATACTTTTCGAGTTACACATAATTTTTTTTAAAAAGAATTAAATTGTTCTTTAACTATTACAGTATTATAAGTCGCGATAACTTAAAATTTTGTACATTTCGAAATCTATACAAATAAATAAAATTTAAGTGTCTGAGATATCGCAACAAAGACTTTTTTGGTTATTTGCATGATATCAAAACTTAAACACGCGTTATTAAAAATTTCGTCTGACAGTTTGCTTTTTGTCCGGGCTAATCTCCGAAACTTCTGATCCGTTTTACGGGACTTTTCAGAGTAATCTAAGCCACTTTTTATTTTGGAAATATTTAGGGCTCCTGCGTAAAATCTGGGAATATAATTTTAATTTTTGTTTTTTTTTCTTTCTATTCTCTACCGCATAATAGGGTAATGACATCTGGCAAATTCTAATATTTAATGGTGATTGGGGAGCCCACAAATACTACAATCCCCGCATAACATCTCAGGGAGACTGGAGTGCCTGAAAATCAGCGCTGCATGGGATTAATCTCGTTTCAGCAAATGCTGAGTCACCTCCTTTCGCCTAAAATTAATTTAAGGATTATGTCATGAAAAGGTTTATTTTTGTGTGTTTTTTAAGGCTATAAACTGATATTTATTTATTATTTTATTTATTAAAACTAGAAATTAGGGGCTATATGGATGGACGGACGTTATGCGAGGCTTTAATTTCCAATTTGGTCAGTTAGTTCGTAGCAGTTTAAATATTTTTCTTAATATCTTAATAAGTCTGCTAGAAAATACGTAGTTCTTTTTCTACGTCTTTATCTTATATGCTATTAATAAAGCAGGAGAGTTTGCATGTTAAATATATATAATATATATATGTGTGTGTATATATATATATATATATATAGATATATATATATGTGTGTATGTATATATATATATATATATAATATATATTATGTTACTATAAATTGTAGGAGCGGTGCCCTTCAAAAACCAGGTAACACCCGCCGTTTTTATTTTGCATGTGTATCTTAGGAAATTAACTTTTTTATATTTACGCGAATATTAAACATTAACGTTTATTTTTTAAACTATTTATAACCCGACGTTTCGAGTACTTTACAGCACCCGTGATTACTCGAAACGTCGGGTTATAATTTAAAAATTAAACGCGTAAAAGCAGTTTTATTAAAAAAAAATACTTTGTTTCTTTCGCAAAGTAACAATTAATTATTCGTATATCCGTTAGGCTCGTTTGGAAGAGGAATTCTTGAAGACTCAGCCGTCGTCGACGCGTCGCGTATTAGAACTGGTCATGGAGCGTGTGACCTCCGGCGCTGTGAAGGAACTCACCGCGCAAATGTTGGGCGACTTTCGCAAGAAGACTCGGGAGAAAGCTAGCAACCTCGTGAACACTAAAAGCGGGGAAGATAATGTAAGCAACTTCCTGTTGTGTGTATAACAGGAAACATTGAAATTGCTTCGCTTCTTAAAGCAGTACTGCTAAGTTTAATTACTATTTTTACTGGTGGTAGGATTCCTATGCAGGTATCCGTCTAGGTAGGTACCACCCCAGGGCCAGTTATTCTGCCGTGAAGCAGTAGTGTGCAAAGCATTACTGTGTTTCGGTTTGAAGGGCACTGTGAGCTAGCGTAATCACTGGGCATATGAGACTTAAGAACTTGTCTCAAGGGTGATGGGCACAGAGTGGTGTCACACAGAAATTTTCTGGGTGTCACAGCAACTGCTATGGGCAGACGTTACACTTACCATCAGGTAAACGTTTTGCTCGTTTTATCACTTTATCCAATAAAAAAAAATTGCCACGCAGTGTATAGTTGCAGGGTCTCCAGATTTTCTACTTGATTGGATACATTCCGGGTAGTAGCGACCATATGGTCTAGTGGTCAGACTACTGGACTGATATGCCGCTGGTACGGGGTTCGAATCTATCATCTATCATCCTGATCCAACATAATGTGAAAACACGAAAAGTTGGTTTTCGGGTCTCGTTGTGTTGTCGACAATCTGCGCGGAGAAGATCTCATTTCGAGGAATATGTGCAAGAACTACTTTACCCTTCCACAATTGATCGTCAAGGCTAACAGAGCATTAAAGTACTTCACAGTCGTACAAGGCTGTTCGTAACGTCGTTTTTGGTACGTACAGCTAGGGATCGGAACTTTGCCGACGTCGGTTTTCCCAGGTCATCAGTGCTAATTCGCTGACCTGGGGTCTACTGGGTAACTCTGGTTGGTTTCATTAGGAGTTTACATTTGTGTTACAAATGTGCACTAAGAAATAATAAATAATTTATTTTATCAATATAATTCCGACCGATGCATCTGTTTTAAACGATACTCGTATTTGCAGCGCGCATGCTGTCAATCGTGCCAATTGTCAAACGACAGTTATGTCAAAAGCGCTAAGGTTTTCTTACATTTTCTAATTTTCGGCGCAACTTTCTTATTTTTCTCTTTATAAGAACCTTCTTTTGACAATAACAAATACAAAAAAAAAGAATTAGCGAAATCGGTCCAGCCGTTCACGCGTGATGCCATGACCAAGGGAAATAGGGATTCATTTAATATATATATATATATATATATATATATATATATATATATATATATAAGGTTAACCGGGCAATTGCGTTATATTTTTTTCACACACATTTTTAATGCCGCTTAAAGTGTTGGTTATTGAAGGATTAAAAATGCTATGGTGTAAAAGTATTTTAGGACTATCTGGATACAAGATGAATGTGTTAATTTCTTTGATATCTTGACATAAAAAGAGCAAATTGTGTTTTTTTTTTAAAGGGGAATTTGAGACGCATTTACCATTTCGGGCAAATGCGTTTTTATTTAATGAACATTAAATGGGTTAGCTTCCAGAACTGATACCAAGATATTGTGTTTAAGATATAGTTGTCTATTAGAATTTATAAATATTTATGAAAAATATGAAATATTCAAGTGTTAATAGATGATATAATAAACATGGGGAAAATGCGTCTACTTTTCCATAGACGCATTTATCCCTTGGAAAATTCAGAAGTGCTCAACTTTTTACATGAAAAAGCTTAATAATATTATTTATATTATAACAGCTCGTTTTTGTTGCGACGTCAGAGTTGGTACCGTAGTAAAAATTATTCATACTCAATAGCTGAACATCCTGCGAAGATATGGTAAAACACCTAAATTTCACCTTGTAATTTTTTTACGACATCACGTTACCAATCTAGGTAGAAGTAATAACATAGATCAAAATAAAAATTTATAGAATAGGCAGGTAAGCTTTTGATCTATATACTGATGAAAGTCTATATTTTCTAAGTATTTATCGTTATAGATATATTTCAATATAACCATAGTGGAATATGCTCGTCACCTGAAATATAAATTCGAACAAAAAAACTAAACAGTAGTACTCTTTATACTAATGGAAAAAAATAGTTTTTATCACATTAATTTGAGATATACTTCATTATATGATTATACTTAAAATTGTACCAAGAAAAAAGGTTGACGATCTCTATTATCGGGGCAAATGCGTCATACAGACACAATTCCCTCAAAAGAGTGTACGCATTTACCTCAACAAATCAAACCTAAACTCAAAACTTTCAGTCGTTACATTTCAACAATCAAAGCAATTACAATAAAAATAATTGTTTGTGCATATAGCCAATAAATATTATTTACGTGCACTATTAAATAGAAATGGATAAACGATAAAAATACTAATTTAATAAAGCTTTTGTCCACTCATGGCACGAGACACGATTTCACAGAAACAATGTGATTTTTAAAATGGCTCATGGTTGGGATATTTTTCACACAATGCCCTCCATCGATATTTTATATAATAAGTTTTCATCAAATAGATTTCCCTAGATTGCATATGATATTATAACGCAAGTAGTTTTCCAGTAATCTCGAATAAACGCTATTGCCCCAAAGACGCCAATGCCCCGGTTGACCTTATATATATATATATATATATATATATATATATATATATATATATATATATATATATATATATATATATATATATAAATAATATATATTATATATATAGATGATATTAAATTTCATCACACACGCCACATTTCATCTCATGAATTTATTTAGTATTCATGGCAATAACCCGTTATCAGGAAACACTCCTGAAATCTTTAGAGGCGCTTTACGGAACCCAACTGCAGCAACTTCGGGCCGAAGCCGTCGAAGCGGGCACGGCATCTATCAAAAGGCGATCGGGGGCTGCTCTGGCGGCCCTTTTACCTTCAGCGCCGTCGCCTCTCCTATCGCTGGCCGTGAAAGGCTGCGTTAACAGGCTTAACAAGTGGCTCAATGATAACTGGTGTACTACAGGTAATATTCAAAAACGTAGACAAAAGATTATGTATTATTAAGACATTTGGGTCTTCGAATGTTCTCGTGCAACCTGTCCCCGTCCTGGCAAATGTAGCGTGATACAGTCCCCGGCTACATAGAGCGAAGAGATGTCCAATGCGAGGCGCGGTGATTCTGCTACCATTATGTCATGCCATGGAAAAGTCGACTGAGGAAATGCCAGACAGAATTCTTGGCCTCCGATAGATGGCAGAATCTTCAAAAGCATCTCGGATATCTTCGATCAAATATCAGCAGGACTAATGGCTGATAGCAGCCTCCTTCGATCCACTGCTAAACAAACAGGCCTCTCCCCAGAAGGGAGAAGTCGATAAGCGAAGAACCGACACTAAAAAGAGATACAACTATAGGATTTATCCTGCGAAAAAATGAGATAGAATACAGTATACAGTTTCCTATTATATTTACATTTTCGACATAGTCCAAATTTTCGATTTCTTCGTAGATTTTGCTCTCATTGGCTCGACAACTAGACCAGAAACAGTAATAGTCACTGTATTTCAAAGATATATTGATGAAATCCAAAACAAATCATTTATTTCGTACTTTAGTTACCGTAAGCCACGTGTCAATTGTTGAAATTGAAAACTTAAAACTTGGGAGTCTGTATAATATGTAATGTAATAGCAAAACGAGCAAAACGTTCACCTGATGGTAAGTGCAACGTCTGCCCACAGCAACCAGAATATTTCTGTGTGACACTACACTGCGCCCATCACCCTGAGACATCAGTTCTTAAGTCTCAAATGCCCAGTGATTACGCTAGCTCACAGTGCCCTCCAAACCGAAACACAGTAATGCTTGCACACTACTGCTTGACGGCAGAATTCCTGCGTAGGAATCGTACCACCAGTGGTCCTGATACTCTGCATTTGTCTTATTCTCTCGTAGTTTTCTGAAGATTTTACTTCTATCGCGTGTGAACTGTGCACATGTATTTTTCTCACAATTTCGTTTCATAATAAGGCTCGTCTTTCGTTACATAAAAATCCTTTGACGGGAGAAATCGGTGATAGGCTCGGCAGGTCTCATCTGGTAGATGTCGTAAGTATCGTATATGGGAATTATTGCAAAATCTTGGACTCCTGGAAAGAAGGCGGATTAACCATGTCGAAAAATGCCAGATTATAGTATGCGGGTCCTGGGATCGAATCGCAGCCGGAGCCAACATTTGTGCAAAGACACAAATGATTGATTTTCGGGTCTGGTAGTGGCCACGTGAAATGTATCTCTGTAAAACGTACCTGCGATACAGAAAAATCCTACTGTGGGGTATCGTTTTTTTTTTAAATAAGAAGAAACTTACAACGCAATTTCCCCATTCCTGTAACTTTAAAGTTTCCATTCCAACGCGGATTTAAATTTTTTAAATTGGAATTTTTAAATCTACACAATTCTAGGTGGACATTTTTACTGTTCGTAGGATTCCTATGCAGGAGTCCGTCTAGGTAGGTAGGTACCACCCCAGGGCCAGTTATTCGACCGTGAAGCAGTAGTGTGCGAACATTACTGTGTTTCGGTTTGAAGGTCACTGTGAGCTAGCGTAATCACTGGGCATATGAGACTTAAGAATCTATGTCTCAGGCTGATGGGCACAGTGTAGTGTCACAAAGAACTTACCATCAGGTGAACGTTTTGCTCGTTTCATCACTTAATGCAATAAAAAAAACATAGACTGTTTAATTATAAAATAATGTTAAGCATTTTTAGACTTACATTATTTACTTTTACTTGACTCCTTACGTTTACATATAAATAAAGTAGAAGTTAGTTGCATATAAATAAATTAATGCCCTGCGTCACAAGTTTTAGATCCCAAAAAAATGCTTTAATTGATACATTTTTCATTAATAATATTTTATAGCTGTACTCTGCAAGGACATTGAAGATGAGATGAGGACCCTTCTAGCGCTCGGGGACGCAGTGACGTCGACGAATCAGAATCCAGTGGATCTGACAGCTATGCTGCTCCCCAGCGACAAGTTTGATGCCGACCACGTTAGTGCGGCCGCTGCTGTAATAAACCTTAAAGTGAGAAGCTTAATTTCTTAAATGAACCTAAATTGTTATTAGAAAAAAGCTGTACCCGCGGTTACAGCCGCGTAAAAAGCCGACTCCGATCGTTGATATACATACTCGTATATACTTCCCTATTTGAATCGGATTTTGGGTTTCTAATTTTTTTGTGCGGAACTAATTTTATACCGCTATAATATCAGCTATCTGTCAGTGAAGAGTCCCCGTCTAAATCGGTCCTGTCGTTTCGGTGATTAGCCAGAACAAACAAACAGACAGACAGACAAAAACTTGGGGGATTTTGCCATAGAGATAGGGTGGTAGATTCTCTTAAACCGCCACCACACGGACCGATATTAACTAAACTGCTGCCTGTCTTAAATGAAATATAGGGTCAATTACGAAAACTGGTTCCTAATTTTTGTTCCTGCGCCATGTTATAGTGAAGGCTCCAGAGTTAACATACATACATACAGTCATGCCATATAAGGGGTAAGGCAGAGGCCACTCATTTAGCCCACATTTCGCCTGTCGTGGGAAACTATATGTGTCGGGTAGCGAATCACGTCGCCGCCACTTGGTACGAGCCAAAAACTTCTTACTCCCCATTGCGTTCCCACGAGCAGCACAGTGACAGAATCACATAATATGGTGTTACAATACCTTCGCCTCTTACCTCAACTCCTCGGTAGGAAAGAGGTAGGTGCTATTCTTCTCTGCCGGACACCTTAATCTTGATTCTAAATCGAGAATGGGATGTATGTGTTTATGGGCCTCATTGGAAACTAAATAACAAATGCACTGTGCTGACTTAAGTTATTTTTATTTAAAAAAAAAACGTTACCATATTACTATATACTATGGGTATTTCTACCGAGTCATGGAGGCGTTTTAGGAACATAAATTGCGTATGGACAGAAAATCCATGCTCGCTACAATTATTTTGTGTCCATACCAAAATACTTGTCATAGTGAATGCAATACTACTAAAGATAGGATTCCTATGCAGAAATCCGTCTAGAGATGCCACCCCAGAGCCAGTTATTCTGCCGTGAAGCAGTAGTGTGCATACATTACTGTGTTTTGGTCTGAAGTGCGCTGAGAGCTAGTGTAATCACTGGGCATATGAAACTTAAGAACTGATGTCTCACGGTGACGGGCGGAGTGTTGCAACACAGAAATGTTCTGGGTAGCACAGCATCTGTTATGGGCGGACGTTGAATTAACCATCTGGTTAACGTTTTGCTCGTCTCGTCACTTTATCCAATACAAAAACAGTTTAAAAAAAGGTCATAATATTATTCTTTATGACAACCCTAACAATATAAGATAAAATATTATTTAATCCCTTTTTTTTCTCTAGGAACACATTTGTCTTCTACTTGACTACGACGACGCTCGCGACCCCACATCATTACTTGCATCATGCGCGTGTGCCTGTTCTCCTACAAATGTTTTCAGTCGTCCGCCTACACAACGCGCAATATTACAACTGAGCGTAGACTATTGCATTGTCTTTGGTAAGTCAGCGTCGACTGCACTTAGATTATTATTTCTAGTAAGCGTCGAATATTAAATTTCCTTAGCGTCGAATATTACATTTGTTATGATTGTGTCGAATACTGAATTTGTTATGCGTCGAATACTGCATTTGTTATGTGTTGAATATTGAATCTGGAAAGCGTTGGACAATGCATTTGTTATGCGTGAAATATTAATTTTTTTTAGCATGGACATTGCATTTGTTAAGAGGTCGCCGAGCAATACATGCCCAAAACTGTAGTTTCGGTTAAGTCGTTTTAATCAATTATATATTTGTAATAACCATAAAAAATACGTAAAGTAATAAAACTACTTAAAGTTAAACTAAAAACCTAAAAAGGCGTGCTGGCGTTCAGGAGGGAATTTCGATCTGTAAAATTTTGGCACAATCTTCAATAAAAATAATGCAAATGATTATTCTACAATTTACTATAATAAACGCGCCGAATGTGCTTGAAAATTTAAAAATTTAGTCGCTCATGAGGGCTCAGACATATAGGTCATTATCGATTATTGAGCGCTGCGCCAAAACACACAAATGCGTTCTTTTTTATACGTATCGTATATAATATGTTGTAGTATTCCTTATAATATACCTTATATATAGATTATTATTTTAAAGAATATTACGACTTATATTCCTTATAAGAAGATTAATATACATACACTGTACCGTCCAGGAGGTCTATTGTGTAACTGTTGTAGGTTTCGGGATCGGCTTATTTTGGATGTTTGGACGTCATTCATTGGTTATCGGGATCAAAGGAAACCGATCCCGAAGTAGATGAAAAGTTAGCGTACCTGACCTCTACGCCGCGGGTTTTGGCTTCGAATCCCAGCTGAAGCCAACATTTGTGCAAAACGCTTATCGTTGGTTTTCGGGTCTGGTTGTGTTGTGCATGTGATACGAATGTGTGTAAAACGCACCTAAGCTACATGAGAAATCTTAGTTAGTGTTTTTTAAAAAAAATACTAAACTCTTATAGGGGGGTCATTGCGTTAGTTCTCCGCCTTTAAGTGGAGATTACAACTTTGAAATTAAAAAAAAAATTGGTTCGTTGTTGCAGTTTTCGTTTTTTGATAGTAATGTAATTTCAACTTCCATAACAGTTTGACACAGAGTTAAAAAATTTAAATCCTAAAATGGGTAAAACATTAGTTTTCGACGATTGAGAATTTAGTTCCCCCTTACTGAATAAAAAATAATGAGTAAAAAAGCATCTCGTACATTTATTATTATTATGATAAAACAGACAATATCAATATATTTTATAACTACACTATTTCATCATTGCACATAAATTTTCACACTGATTTTCTTTTGACGAATATTTTTCGTACAATTTCAGTAGACCCAAAAATAATATAATATAGAATATACTATGATTTTATTTATATTTTAGTTTTCGGCCGTCCTTAAAATGTTATGATTATTTATTAATATTACTGTAATATGACGGCTCGGACGGAAACTAAAAGTAAGAGATTTCATTCATTTAAATGGATAATAATTAGAAAAAGAACACATAATTGAATTCGTAATACGTAAAATGTATAAAAAAATTAAAGTATGTTACACTGTATTAAACTGGTTTGTCTTCCTCGGCCTCCTACATTATCGTCATATTATATGATCAAATACATCGGTAACCATCATTATAGTATAATAATTAATAAGTAAATCCTATGGTAAAGTAAAAGGCGAGTAAGGAATTAAACTGCACTGTGCACCCAACAGCGCATGGTGGCGATGGGCTCACCACCTACCACACCAAGTGCAATATATTGTTTTGGTGAAACAGTGGATTGTGGCAGTCATCTACTTTTGCAGTGAGTGCCCAGTCTCTGGACTACCCCTTATGGGACACAGTCGTGATCTTATGAATGTATGTATCTAAAATAATATAACATCCACATTATTTACTTTTAACTACGTAACAAAAATCCTTGCAATGAAAAGCGCGCCATGAAATGCGTGGCGAGTGGCGACGCACGCAACTAGGAAGCTATAGTAAATACCTAAGGTAGAGTCGACGTCATTCACTCGGTGCAGTCTTAAGCGTCGAATAATGAATTTGATAAGCGTCGAATATTGCATTTCTTAAGCGGCGAATATTGAATTTGTTAAGCGTCGAATATTGAATTTCAAAAGTTATGTTGGTACTTATCTTGGTTTGTTTCGTCTTCTAGTCAGCCGGAAACCAGAACAAGTTGACGACGTGTACCTGAACAAACTCCACGCATTATGGAACACATGCTGTCCAGACAGAAAGAAACATACACCACCAGAGATACTGTTGCCGGAGCGAAGGTCAGATTTGTCACCTGAATTCCGGAACTTCGAAGGACGACGAAAGAGTTGCAACCCCCATCAGTGATGAAGATGATCGACAGGATCCAAAACTAGTCGTTTCTAATCCGAACATTGTTACGGAAAAAGTGATTATTGTCATTGATGACAGTTTAACTGTTAATATCAAAAACGGTAAGTATTTATGACACTTAAATTGTTATACACATTGTTATGTACGTTATATGATTAATTTCATACAGATATCTATTTGATAAGTGTAGACGTTGCACTTACCATTATGTGAACTATTTGCTAGTCTTGTCACTTTTTTCTACATTAAAAAAAATTGATCACAGAGCTATTATCTATAGCGTGCGTAAAATTCACGACCATAGCTTTATAAGTTCTTCTCTAGTTAAATCCGTTCGTTCAGACAAAAACATTTCTGAGCGGCATCACACTGCGCTCGTCACCCTGAGATATCGGGCCTTAAGTCTTATATGCTCAGTAATTATACTAGCTATCAGTGCCCTTCAGAAAGATACAGTAATGTTGTATACATACGTATAGTATTTTCGACTCTCTTTTCTAATAATATTTGGCGGATTATATTGCCAATGAAAAGGGTAGCTACCCGCATGGTCTGATCTGGGGAGGACGTCTCCTCCTACTAATAATATTTAGATGTTGTATATATAGTTCGCATCTCCGAAAACTTTCATAGCGCGGTTATGGACGTATGCGAATATTTCTTGAGCTTCTCATGTGGCGACAATAGACACAAAAACTCAAACACGCGTTTTTATAAAATTCATAGTTCTCTTTAACCCACTTCAAAAAACAGCATGAGGTGCGTCGGAATGATTTTGTTACTGTATGTACAGCGTAGGTTGAAGAATAAAGAAATTGAAAAAGAAAGTAGTTTTATCCACGCGAACCGATTTCGGATGATTCTTTTTTATTAGAAATGGGGTACGTTATGGGTATATATATTATCCCACCATCAGAACTTGACCAAATTTATTTGGTACCAAATAAATTTGGTCAAGTTCTGAAATTCATCAATCTTTTAAATTTGGTTAAGCATATTTGGATTAGCATATTTGGATTAGCCTGGAAGTCGGTTTTTGATTAAATAATTACTTTTTATGCCTTTACCTTATACGAGTATCTTATCTAGGTACTAGAATAAAGCTATAGAGTTTGTATGATCGCGCTAATCTCAGGAAATACTAATTCGATTGAGGAAATTCGTTTCGCACTAGATATCCCGTTTATTGAGAAAAGTTTTAGGCTATACTGAAATTGACGATCGCGTTGCCTAGGGCCTGAATACGTGACTTCTAGGCAGCGGGGTCTTGGATTCGAATCGGACCGGTTCTAGTTGTGTAGTGCAAGTGGATAAAAATACTTTTCCCTAAATATACAAAGCTACTTAATAACAGAATGCGCTTTTATTCACTGGAACAGTAGAAGTGAAGTAAAGTTTCAGCCTATAAATGTCCCACTGCTGATCAGCAAGTAAAATTTAAAATTGTGTGTATTACCTACTTTTTGAAGAGCACCCTCCCTCAATAGCGAATATAAGCGAACTATTACCGCCACTGGGAGCCGCCACCGAATACCCTCCAGATACCCTCCACCACTACAACACTATATACAGCAGCGGCGTAAGCTTTCTCGCTCGCGTCCTTCTATCACTGATCGCGGTATTTCCAAATGTGCGAGTTTTCATAACTCCAGCAACCAACAACGCCATTGAGCATCTACTTCGTCGGGTACCAAATCGTAGCATGTAGTACCTGCTCGCCATGTTTATTGTGTCAAAGCCCTTGGATCGTGATGGGTGACGCGGAACCGAGCGGATCGAAGATTGACATGACTGCGCTCGTTAACTCCCTTTTGGTTGGCGATCTCCAGCCTCCTGTCGCCTCTACTGGCGTGTTTCGAAGGTTCAACACAAAGCTCGAGGGCCTCTCATAACACAATATAGACCACTGAAGTCGTGAACACTACACGTGTTTTCGACTTCTCGACCAAACATGAACAGGGCGGGCGGTACTCTTCTAAAACTAGGTAATACCATTTTAAATTCTGCATGCGGATCTTAGCAAATTGACTTTCTTTCCTTTATTATAATAAAACCTGGTCGATTTTCATCATATACTCCTAATACTATCGGAAGCTATCAACTGCGCAGAAGATATTATAGTGCTAGAAATGTATGTGATAACACCGAGTATATCATTCGTGAACCATCCCCCAGCTTTTAAGCTTAGTTGGAGTGGTTAACAGGTATATTAGTAATATTAATAATGAAATCTATTTTTTTTTAGTCACATTTTCAACATATTTTATAATTTTAATTATGTTATAAAATAAAAAGTACATTTATTAATAGCATTGCAAGTATTCGTTTTTTATTATTATCGATCTGCCGGAGTCATAATTAGTTATTATTGTTTCAGAACCTCCAGAACATCCTAAAACCAACAGACAAGAAGAACGGAACACCCTCCTCGAGTTCTTCGATCGTATCCTCTGCCCGAGGAACATAGTATTGCTTAGTGACTCCAAGTGTAAGCCGAGCTTAGTGTGGGAAGCTCTCGCTACTGTGCTCGTGTTCTTGCTGAAGAATGATTATCTCAGCGAGGATTCACTCACTGAGCAGTGTTTGGCAGTATATCGTACAGGACTGGCCCCAGGTACATTATTCAGTGACCTACATAACATTGTGTTCGTCCAAAATGACGAACTCCACGCCTAGTGATTGGAGTAACTGCCGTAGCCAATATTTGTGCCAAAACACAAATTTTTGGTTTTCGAGTCTGGTTGTCTTGTTCGTGTCTGTGACACTGCATCCTAACCTACCTCCGATCATATCGCATCGGGCACGGGTAGGTCGGTGTCAGTGGTCGGGAACGAGAGAGAGAGAGAGAGAGTGTTCACTTGTGGCACTATAATAACAGCTGCGCAGTTGATAACTTCCAACAGTATTCTGTAGTCGCCGTGGTCAAAATTTTTATGTAAATGATTGTAAAACGTAAAGCGTTGACGTTAGAAAGAAACATCCGCGTTCATTTATTCATATCAAATATAATAGCCAATGAATGACGAAATAATTTTTATTAGTAAAATTATAAATACTTTCACAGCAAAAAGAAATACGCGCCATGTATTTAGCCTACCTAACTCTTTCCTACCGAGGTGTCATAAGAGGTGACTAAGGTAGTGTGCAGCCTTTATCGGTCAATGCCCACATAAAGGACATATGCAAGCGCGCTCAAAAAGCACTGGGCTACATAATGAGGCAATCTGCTTCCTTGCACGACGCTCGACCGCCGTAGAGAGCGGCGCGCAATAGTCAATAATCACACCGCGTACACACGATTCACCCGTGTTCCAGGGCGGTTCTCACCGCCCAGAGTTACCGACACACAAGTCGACAGTCCGAATGGAGGCCCGCAGCCTCCCTCGGACGGTCATTAGACGACTTAAAAACCTTTTAAGATATTCTAAATCGCGCAAGCACGCAGCGAACGCGACGGTCCGAATTTCGAGGTTATTGTAGGAGTTTTATTTATGTATTTATGTTTGGGTCAAACCAAACCTGGCACGCGGTCCTCTGGCCCTTGAGCACAGTATGCGATGAAGCCTGTAACAGCCAAAAAAGGCTAACAGCATTTACATCACCGAAATTCTGCTTCCTTTACTGACTGCAGATGTATAACCGTGCTGTACAATGCATATGTTCGTAACAGTTAAGAGTACAACGCGATTGTATGGGATCCACGTGAGAATAAATACACTCTGTATATAGAAAAAATACAGCGTAAATTTGCTCGTTTTTTGTATAAAAAAAATATGGATACTAGCCGTATTTGTTTCCCTCCATGTTTGTGATCGGTATGGTAGGGCTTGATACACTGGAATTGAGGCGAAAGATGGCGCTATTAACTTATATGATGGAAACAATAGGAGGCAACAAAGTCGATAATTACTTACCAGGAGTACTTGCGCGTACGGCAACGACCGGTGTTCGCACTGCGGCCGGCGCGTTGCGCCGCTACAAAACAAGCGACGTCTTATAGAGCGCTCAAATTAGTTAATTACTTTGCTTGCTCAACAAAAAGACGCCGACATATTTAATTATAAAATTAAGAAAGTTTTTTTATAAGTATGCCTATTTGTTTTTATGTTATAGTAATTGAAATCATAAAATATATCTGTACACGCGTTATTTGATAATAATAAATAAATAAATCGTGCAGAATAATACCATAACATACGATGCTGTTACTATAATGCTGGTGGAAACGCAATGGGGAGGAAGAATTTTTTAACTCGTACCAAAATGGCGGTGATGTGGTTCGGCTTTTTTACTCTCGGGGGCGTAAAGTAGGCTACGTGAGTGGCCTCTGCCTACTCTTTATATGGAAAAATGCGTGACTTATCTTCATCTTCTCATATTGTGACGTATGTATGTATTATGGGGCTATGAAGTCGGCTTCTTAGTAATAGTATTGGAATAACCCTAACATTTTCCATTCTTTTCGCAGAGTATTTTAGAAAACCTGTCAACGTGCATGAAATCGGTTTCGTCGCGATGGTCACGCTCTTCCACTGGCAAGTTCACTCTGTTCCTGGACTTCCTGGCGGAATACTGCGGCGACATGGACTACGAACCAGTTGACTGAGAACAAGATGTTGAATAT
This sequence comes from Luehdorfia chinensis, assembly GCA_019845155.1. Lineage (NCBI taxonomy): Eukaryota > Metazoa > Arthropoda > Insecta > Lepidoptera > Papilionidae > Luehdorfia > Luehdorfia chinensis. The sequence goes on along the minus strand of JAHVAK010000201.1, from coordinate 4,994,518 downwards.
GGCAACCAAATACAATGTTTAATGCTACAGATAAAACGTGAGATTACAGACTGTATTATTTACGCAGCTGAACTGTAATAGTTGTTGGTTACGTACGTACTTTGATTTGCTACACTATTATTATGTATGAGTATCTCCCATCTGAAGTCTGCAAGGGTGATACAATTAGCATAATATCGTTTTTTCCACAAATGGAACCTGGAATGTTGTGGCATCAAAGTTATGTTTAAGGATTATATATGATGATGACGTGGCCGTTTTCGATCACAGCGGCAACTTCCAAATACGATCGGAAAGTATCAACCGCGCAGGAGATATCATAGTGCCACAAGTGTACGCGCAAAAATAAGCACACACCCTTACATACCATTTCTGTAACTGTTAACACCTTTCAAACAGACATAAGCATTTTTCTTTCTATAGTTATTGAAACTAAGATTGCGTAGAACTTGAAATCATCAATTATAATACGTATATGCAAAGAGTTCCAAAATAATTTGAAAAGAAGAGTCTAGAATCAGTTGCTTGCTTCATGCAACTATAGAATGATTTAAAGTATAAAATAAAGTGTTGATAGAAACAGTACTATCCATATGGTAAAAAACATAACACTGCCAAAACAAGTGACGTAAGACTACGGACTTATGGTTTCTTTTAAACAGTCACGTTAGGTATTATATTATTATATTAGGTAGATTATTTTTTATGCATTCCTGACATGATGAGTATTTTTCCTGAGGCGGAGCGATAGAGTAGAGCCTGATGTAATTGACAGTACTACACGCAAGTTCTATATGATGGATACATACAATCACGCCTATCTCTCATTGAGGTAGGCAGAGACCACAGCCCCCTTTTTGCTCTCACTGAAAACTTGACATGACGGGTAGCTAACAACGTTGCCGCCATTTTGGTACGTGTCCAAATTCTTGCTCCTCACTCCGTTCCCGGTACGGTAGAGTACGGTTACGGTAGAGTAACGGGTAAGTGACTCGGCCTCCCGAACGGTCTCCTCCTGCTACTTCCTAAATAGTAGTATCCTACACTTTAACGTTCCTTTCCCAACTTCCGCATTCCCTAGCCCAATCCATTTCCTACCTAATACTGCTACTTTCCTCTCCGCCATGCCAGTAGTTGCCGTCCCGATCTGCTCTGGAACCCTGCGCCCCCAGAATAAGGCTAGTCTTACCCAAGCATGCGGGGCTATGTCTGGGCGGACAACATCTTCCCTGGCTACTCGTGATTTGATGTATATATAAATCTTAGCCAGACGATCATACTGAAATAACTGAATTTGTATTCCACATATAACAATGGAAAAAATATCAGAGCGGTGTCAAAATATTACTAACTTAGTACGTATAAAAACCACTGAGATAAAAATTAGACAAATAAAATTTAACTAGAACACCAATTATAAGATAAATAGCGGTAGAGAAGTAGATAGGTGTAGAAAAATATGCTTTTTTACTTTTCAGAGCGATATTGAAGGCGTCGCAATTGTAGCCTATTGCTATATAACGAAGGTTAAAAAAACATAAAGTAGAAAAGCAACACGACAGCAAATTCATTATATTATTCACTACTTTCTGTTATTGTATTATTTACATATTGTTTGTGATTTACTCGAATTGGCGTAATATAGATCGACAAAGTTCTTATTAGTGACAAATTAGCAAAAACATCTCTAAAAATACTACTGTGTCGTAAGATCGTAAGAATGAATTTTAGGTTTTTTATAGCTAAGTTTTTTTTTAAATGTAAGCAAGAATGACTTGGTTACTTGCTTGTACATATAATTTTATGTATGTTATGTGTTTTTATATATTGAAAAATCAATAACGATTGGCTTTTCTATCATTAGTCCATACTACATACTATACTACACTCGGCATCAAAAAAAATCGCACATTCGAAAAAAATAATTTAAATACTATTTTAACACAACAGGCCAATGGCAATTGTGGTTTGAGGGTATCATTCGAAAGGTAATTTCATTAGCTTTCTGGAATTTTAATTGAATTTTACTTTTATAACGAGACGAAAGAGAAATTAAAGAAAAAGACAGGGTATGTACAAATTTGCAAATTAATAATTTAAAAAAAACTTAATAAATACAAAAAAGTTCTTAAAACCTAGTGTTACCCCCCCCTTGCCTTGATAACGGCTTCCATGCGATCTTTCATGGACCTTACAAGGATCGCAACAGCCTCTTGGGGTATTTGTTCCCACTCTTCAAGTACCGCATCTTGGAGCTCTTGAAGAGTGGCTGGAGCTGGATCTCGAGCTCGCACGCGCCGTTTTAGGTCATCCTAGAGATGTTCTATTGGGTTAAGGTCTGGACTTCGTGCTGGCCAATGCATAACAGGGATATCGACCTCCTGTAAATAATCCCGTACAATAGCCGCGGTGTGGCAACGAGCATTATCATGCATTAACATGAATCCATCTCCGACATAACCAGCATACGGGACCACATGTTCCTCCAGGATTTCAGTAATGTACCGACCAGCATTTAATGACCCTTGCCCACGGCCACCCCGAGTCCGGGAAACGCACACAAGTTCCGTTTTCCCGTCGACGGAAATGCCGCCCCAAAACATACACGAGCCACGCCCGTATTCGACGGATTCTTCGAAGGAGGGTTGTGTGAACCTCTCCCCCTGTCTTCTGTAGACCCTTCTACGTCTGTCATTGCAGAAGAGACAGACCCTCGTCTCATCAGAGAAGAGCACGGTCCGCCACTGTTCCTAGAGTCCACTCGCAATGATTGCGAGCAAACTCTAGGCGATCTTTGCGATGCTGTGCAGTAATTTTTGGACCTTTAGCAGGTCTATAGGCTGTTAAACTCTTTTCGTGTAACCTTCTTCTTATCGCAGAAACACTCACAGATGTTCTCCGAGCTGATCGAAGCTGTTGTTGCAACTCAACAGCATTTGTAAAACGGTTTCGTAAAGATGTCGTAACGATGAAACGGTCATCTCTTTCTGATGTGCACCGTTTTCTTCCAGATCCCGGTTTTCTAACATAACCACCAGTCTGCTGAAAACGTTGGAACACCCGTCGAACTGAAAAACGGGACAGGTTCAACTGTCGAGCAATGTCACACTGCCGCATCCCCGACTGCAATAGAGCAATCACTTGAGCGGCTTCTTCAGAGCTGGTGTCCATCTTTACTTGTTCTTACTTGGGTTACTTGTTCACGTGTGTTCACTGCAAAGTATAAATTACGACTGGCCCATATTTCATCCAGATCGACCCTTTTATACCCTTTTTAGGTGGTGTAACTAGCGTCCTTACTAACCGAGCATTTGACAGTGTTTATTTTTGACGCTCTATAATGATAAATGTTTTAATGATTTCATGATTTTTTTATTAATAATGTAAAGCTATTCAAATACCCATTTCAAACATACCAATATTTATATAAATATAATTAGTTTCTAGCCATTACAGCCATTTTTCGCGCAAACTCAGAGAGGTGCGATTTTTGTGACGCTGAGTGTATATAATATTATAAATGCGAAAGTACCTCTCTCTGTCCCCTCTGTCTGTTTGTTACCATTTCACGGTTCAACCGTTGAACCGAATTTGACGAAAGCTTGCATCCTGGAGACGGACATAGGATACTTTTTATCACGAAAAATCAAATAGTTCCCATGGGATATTAAAAAAATATCCACGCGGACGAAGTAGCAGGTCAGCTAGTATGTTATAATTCCCAGAGTAGAATTATTGTGTTAGAATTATTAATTATGCAACTAAAACAGACATCAAATGGCTATGATACACAACAACATTCTTGTTTTTCTTTTAATTCGCTTGCCGGAATGCCATTATAAATAAAATCTGTGTTTTTTAATAAATTGTATTTCTTTTACCTATTTAATATTAATAAGTGTAGATAAGTTTCGCAGTAGTCCAGTACTGCGCTACACAAAATTAACTATTTTAAGATAATAAATGATAAATGGTTTACTAATGTTGTATAATTATTACTTTTTTATTCTAAAATGTTTACTTAGTATGTATTGTTTATTCCATTTGTCGAAGGCCATTTTATGAAATCTTATCAGGTTAAACTTAATGATTTACTTAAAATATAAAAAACTATATTTATGAATTTGTACATATTATTTAGCATGAATCTCTCTTTCGCCTTTTAAACGCAACAATAAAAACAGGCCAACTTTACTAACTCTCTTGTAAAATCGGGACACAATTTTTTCAAGCTTTAGTTTCAAATTAATTCAAATATAGTAAGCTAATTTGATTTTTATGATGAAGGAATTATAAAATAAAATTTTATCCATAATAAAATTTATATTAAATGATATATTTACTGACGTTTAATATTTGGAAATGAAAAGCAATAAATGCGGTACTTAAATAAATTTATTTATAAAATATAAACAGTAAATCAAAACTCAGTGGCCATCTCTTTTTACTTGTTTTTTGGAAACTTACGTTTAAACGCTTAATTGCTATGTACATTATCTAATTTTATTGTATAATAGTATCTTATTGCAAAATACTTCTCCATAATTCTTTCATTAAATTAAATACACATATCAAGAAGGTTGTAAAAAAGATGGTAAAATAAACGTGTAAGTATTAAGTAAAAGAAAGGTACCATGATTTGGTTTGATTTAAAAAAGTGGCAAAATGCCATTATTAGTTGAGACTTAAACGTAACTGGCGTAATGTGAGTAAAGTAAAAACCGACTTAAAAAATAATAAAATAATATTTTGTTGGTAATCTGCGCATTAGGCGACCAGGGTAAATAATATACATAATAGATACTCTAAGATTGTCAACAGAACGAAAGGTTTGAACAAAATAACAAACAATAAGTTAATGGTGGTAGGATTCCTATGCAGGAGTCCGTCTAGGTAGGTACCACCCTAGGGTCAGTTATTCTACCGTGAAGCAGTAGTGTGCAAGCATTACTGTGTTTCGGTTTGAAGGGCACTGTGAGCTAGCGTAATCACTGGGCATATGAGACTTAAGAACCTATGTCTCAGGGTGATGGGCACAGTGTAGTGTCACACAGAAATTATCTGGGTGACACAGCATTTGTTATGGGCAGACGTTGCGCTTACAATCAGGTGAACGTTTTGCTCGTTTCATCATTTTATGCAATAAAAAAAAGCTGACAACACAACGAAAATGGGTTACTAGGGATATGGCAAAATATTAACTATGTTCAACAAATAATTTTATTTAAATAAGACAGTTAATTGTTTACTTATCGATGATATATGATGTTTTTAGTTGTTGTTACTCGTCCTTAGTAATTCCTGCACACTAATCGCGCAAACCGTCATTTTAGGGATTCTTTTGTTATTTTTTAAGACATCCGTAACCTGTAACAACTCGATCGGTAGGAAACGGTGATTAAGAGGTTATCAGCCAACAGTTGGTTGATATTTTTTTGGACGTTTTCGCTCAGTGTACTCTCTATCTAGACATTTTATAATCAAAAAAATCTCTATGGTATGGTTTCAGAACAAATGAAATGTGAACTGAAGTGGCGTCAATATAGTATGGTAAGCTTTAACACAGGTACGCAAAATGCAATTTGTTTATTATTATCGGATTTTAAATAAAATGATTTTGATTTTTTTGTATTATTCATTATAACTTAAAACTCTCGAAACCCTAGCCTCCTTAAGGTTCTAGGCAAGATATACGAACGTCTGCTTCTGGCCCGCTTAAGAGACTTCATACATTCTCGAGGGATTCCCATTCACGAGCAGTTTGGATTCCGTGCCAAACACTCATGCACCCACCAGGTGCACCGCATAACGGAGCACATTCAATCCTGTTTCATACCGGAGCGCTCTTCTTCGACGTGGCGAAAGCGTTTGACAAGGTCTGACATAACGGGCTCATATACAAGTTATATGAGGTTTGTGTGCCATATCGTCTCGTACTCATCATACGAGATTTTCTAACGCAGTCGCCTTCCGTTACCACTTCGAGGGGGTGCGATCCGAAACACATGCCCTTCACGCCGGTGCACCTCAAGGCTCAGACCTAGGCCCCGTGCTTTACACCCTCTTCACCAATGACATACCGCATACCAGCGGTGTTGAACTCGCTCTCTTCACAGACGATACATGCCTCTATGTGTCTGGACGTATTCCGCAGTCCGAACCCTAAGGAACTGATTTCCGAAAAGGAAGATCGAGATCAACCCTACCACAGAGTTATTTGATCGTCCAAGCTCCTGGAAAAAGACACTCAAATACTTAGGCGTCCTATTAGACTCGAGACTCGCCTTCGGTCCACAGTCCACGACGAGTTAACTGAGTAAGAAACCGAGCGGCGTTCGTCCTCGGTCGATTACACCCGTTATTAAATAAAAATAATGAAATGTCCCTACGTAATTAAATTACACTTTATAAAGCCTGTATTCGGCCAATTATGACATACACAGGCCCGGTATTTGCGCATGCCTCAAATTGATCGACTTCAGGCACTACAAAATCGATTCGTGCTCAAAGCTACGAGGCGGTACGTTGGGGCAGCTTACCCTGTCTTCAACAACCGAGATCGAGTTGTGGGGAAGAAGCGTTTGGTATTCCGATTCGCTACTCCCCCTATTCTCTGCGAATTCAGTGAGGCCGCACCGTTGATGCGGTAGTGGTGGAGCCGCGAAGTGATACGAGTGACGGTGTTACGCCGACCACGCTGTATGTATTTGTTTATCTGGCAATTTTTCACACAACCGTTTTCTTCACAAGTGTACATGGATGGTTGTTCGTATCGGCGGTATTATACACAGACCATGATGTTCATAGATCCAAATACTAAGTTTTGGATGCACTCAATATATCTCCAAAAACTATCAATAAGAAGTTTTTAGAGGAACCTTGAATTGTACTCGGTATTTTTATAAATTAACGTATTTTATCATTACTTAATTAATTTTTTTTTTCATAATATTAGTCTATCTGATTCGAGAGGTTTGTGAGTCGATATCGTAGTCAAGGAATCGATTCAGTGTCTCACATCTATCCAAAAATCGATTTAATTTCATTAATAAAAAACTATCGTTTTTACTGGTGGTAGGATTCTTATGCAGGAATCCGTCTATGTAGGTACCACCCTAGGGACAGTTATTCTGCCATGAAGCAGGTGGGTGACACAGCATTTGTTATGGGTAGACGTTGCACTTACCATCAGGTGAACGTTTTGCTCCTTTCATCACTTTATCCATTAAAAATATCGATTTTAAATTGACATGTCTACTACTGACTGAGTACTGACTGTCAAAGACGACTTTTGGCGCCAAAGCGAAAAGTGTCGACGGTTGCATTTTGTAATTTCAATGTATATTTTGAGTTTTGACTTAGACGTTTAATATTGATAATGATAGTTAATTAGACAGAAAGTGCTCGTGAAAGTGAACAGTAATTGAATTATTACTGTACACCGACCAAACATGTACTTTTCGTTTTGTCTCCATCAGTCCAGCAAATCTTCATCTGCATCACCAATCATCAGTCCAACAAATCTTCTTTTCCCAATCCCAAGAGGGGACCTCGGCTTGGACCGTCATCCTGTTCGCGTGAGTAACTGACTCGAGGGTGCCCAAGAGGGCCGGCCTCGGCTCGGTCAGTTACTGCAATCGGGAGGGCAATATTACTACTACTATTATTACTATTATCATGATTATTATTAGATAAGTTTACCACCAATTCGGAATGCGTTTCCGCTGGAGAAGAAATGGCGCAAGAAACTCCAGCGACGCTTCTGTTTATGATACTACTGCTAGGGGAGAACCGGCCTGAGATGCGGCGGTATCGCGAATAACTTTGTCTGATATCCCCCGCCGTCGGCGAGGGCGGTATGATATGATGTTGTGTGTTTGCGTAGTGATGAGAAGAGCGCTTGAGCCCTAGTGGTCGCGTCGCCTTTTTCCGCGGGTCGAGTTTTGGTGTATCGCGAGGGGGTTGTATGTGGCGGCACTTACAACCAGTGGGTTGGGGTGCGTGGCAGCAGAGTCGAAGTATCGGCGAGAGGCCGGTTAGTTAGGTAGCGGAAGGTTCGACTGCGTAAGAAATCTCGTATGATGACTACGAGGCGATCTGGCACACCGAGTCCGTATAACTTGTATACGAGCCCGTTGTGCCAGACCTTGTCGAACGCTTTCGCCACGTCGAAGAAGAGCGCTACAGTATGAAGCCCGCGTATGAAGCGGGATTGAATGTGCTCCGTTATGCGGTGCACCTGCTGGGTACATGAGCGTTTGGCTCGGAATCCAAACTGCTCGTGGATGGGCGCACTACGTTCACTTTTTCTCAACGGTTCGTTTTGTTGTTTTTTATAGTAGATGTAATAAGATTTTATTTTGTATAATTTCGGGCACACAGTCACAGCAGTATAAACATAGATTATTATATAAAACTGAGTAATTATAGTCTGAATATATAATACTGGAAATGTATATAATAAGTTGGTACTGTCAGTCCAATGTAAACACACAACTCAGTACATTAACATGTATTGAAACTGTAAAAGATAATATGAAATAACAAGGCAATAGCAATAAGTAGTATTTAAAAAAGTATTGCATCTAAGTATAATCATATTTTTTCGCACTAAAATGTTTATTCAAACTGTTGTGATCAAGACAGAACCAGGTGTTGCACCATTGGAGACGGAGTTTCGAAGAGGAAAAGTATGACACTACTACTCTGCACTCTGAATTTGATATAAATGTAGAAGATCATTTATCAGATTTATCCAGGTATTTCAATTAAAGTGTAAAATTTTGTGTACTAATAGTTAAATTATTTGGCGGCGATGTAACACTACTTTAAACAGATGATTAATATGATATAATATATACTTTTTGGTATAAAACACACAACTAAAATTCCATCTTTTTATATTATAATCGGGCTAAAATGAATGTCAGGCTGTTGTTTATAGCTGTACTTAAAATCAATAGCTACTTAACTCAACCTAGAATAACTTAATTTTCCAGCAAAATTAAGGTTGCTTTTAAGCTGGTAATCAACAAGTCATGCCAACAGTTCCATTCCTAATTAAAACTAATCCTTCTCTAATTAACAATATTTTATCATCTGAAAAATCTTAAAAGGCTAATCTCTGAGAAAACAAATAGGTCACATTATTCAACATAACTTCGTTTTTGCCGTGTGTTAATCTCATCCCATCCTCAGGCTCATCCCATGGGCATAGTAAAAGTCGATGGTGCTCTCGACACCCCGTCCGATCCCACCGCATATCGGCCTATAAGCCTCCTCAAGGCCTTAGGCAAGATATACGAACGCCTACTTCTCGCCCGCTTAAGAGACTTCATGCAGTCTCGAGGGATCCCCATCCACGAGCAGTTTGGATTCCGTGCCAAACACTCATGTACCCAGCAGGTGCACCGCATAACGGAGCACATTCAATCCCGCTTCATACGCGGGCTTCATACCGGAGCGCTCTTCTTCGACGTGGCGAAAGCGTTCGACAAGGTCTGGCACAACGGGCTCATATACAAGTTATATGGACTCGGTGTGCCCGGATCGCCTCGTACTCATCATACGAGATTTCTTACGCAGTCGAACCTTCCGCTACCGCGTCGAGGGGGTGCGATCCGAATCACATCCCATCCTAGCCGGCGTACCACAAGGCTCAGTCCTAGGTCCCGTGCTCTACACCCTTTTCACGAACGACATACCGCACACCAGCGGCGTCGAACTCGCCCTCTTCGCAGATGATACCTGCCTATATGTGTCTGGACGTAATCCAGACACTATCTCTAAACGCCTCCAATCCGCAGCCCGAACCCTCGGGAACTGGTTTCGGAAATGGAGGATCGAGGTCAACCCAATCAAAAGTGCAGCCATGTACTTCTCGCGGCGCATAACGCAGCATCTCCCCACCATAGAGTTATTCGATCGTCCAATCCCCTGGGAAAAGACAGTCAAATACCTAGGCGTCCTATTAGACTCGAGACTCAGCTTCGGTCCACATATTAACCGAGTAAGGAACCGAGCGGCGTTCGTCCTCGGTCGATTACATCCGTTACTAAATAAAAATAGCAAAATGTCCCTACATAATAAAATTACACTTTACAAAGCCTGTATTCGGCCAATTATGACATACGCAAGCCCCGTATTTGCGCATGCCTCCCCGCGTCAAATTCACCGACTTCAGGTAATACAAAATCGATTCATGCGTAAAGCCACGGGAGCACCGTGGTTCGTGCGTAATGCTAACCTTCATATCGATTTAGGGCTTCCTACCATAGCCCAATATCTAAAGTTGGCCTCTCGCCGATACTTCGACTCTGCCGCCACGCACCCCAACCCACTGGTTGTCAGTGCCGCCACTTACAACCCCCTCGCGATACACCAAAACTCGACCCGCGGAAAAATGAGACCGAGGCACGTCCTCGAGGACCCTGACGACGCGACCACTATTGCCCAAGCGCTCTACTCAACACTACACAAACACCCATTATCACCATCATACCGCCCCCGCCGTCGGCGTGGGCGTATCAGACAAAGTTATTCTCGATACCGCCGCATCTCAGGCCGGTTTTCCCCTAGCAGTAGTGTCATAAACAGAAGCGTCGCTGGAGTTTCTTGCGCCATTTCTTCTCCAGCGGTTTTTCTCCAGCAATTGGTGGTAAACTTATCTAATAATAATTATGGTATTAATAATTATAGTAGTAGTAATATTGCCCTCCCGATTGCAGTAACTGACCGAGCCGAGGCCGGCCCCCTTGGGCACCCTCGAGTCTGTTACTCTCGCGAACAGGATGACGGTCCAAGCCGAGGTCCCCTCTCGGGGGCCCTTGCGCCAGTCATCCATAAATAAAGGTTTCGGCTAAGCGCCCTCAGCGCTATGCCACCTTTCAATCCGGCGAAGCTGTAAAAGCCTTCGGGCTAACAGTGACCATCAGTCCTAAAAAAAAAAAAAAAAGCTCTCGACTATGAAAAAAATCGTACATAACTTTCTTTAGTAGCAACCACTCCACCACCTATTATGGTTTTCAATTACATGTTGTTAAAAAAATTATAACGCCAAATTTCACTAAAGATAAAATCATTTTTTGAACGGTATGTAAATATTTGTTTAAAAACTGAAGAATTAAAAACAATAAGCGATTTTTGCCAGTGTAACAATTTAATTTAATTACAAGTAGAAGTTCGTTTTGATTGACAATAAAATGATAGTTTACTTTTACTGAAGGTTTGTTGGACTGATGAAGACAAAACGAAAACAATTTACAATACAATTTTGGTTTTGAATTTCATTTTCAAATTACTGCTGCTTAAAAAACTATCAATATTATACATCAAAATTTACACAGAAAATGCAATAAAACACTACCGCCATCTTTCGAGTTGGAGTCAAAAGTCCGTCACCAGATGTTATTTGTATATTTGTACAGAAGCAGAGTACATATACTCTTTGCAGAGTACTATGAACCACAGATTTGAGAGAAACTATTTGAATTGAATACTATTTGTACTGTAATGGGAATAGTTTTAAATACTATTTATTTTGTATAATTTATGTTATTTTAAGTTTATTGAGATTAGAGAAACATTTAAACTGATATGAACTAAAATAATAATGACTAAAACGGAATAAGAGCCGTGTGTGTGTAACGCGTCATTCTCCATAATTTCTACAATTTTTTTAGATTTTACGCAAGAACTCAAAAGAATTCAGAAATTAAAATAGCTTAGATTGCTCTCTATGAAAAGTCCCCTACCTTCCAATGAAACACGTCTGAATTAATTCAGCCGCTTCGGAGATAGCCCGGTTTTTAGAAAAATAACACATTGACACTAAACTAAAGAGATGTAAACACTACGTTTACAGACGTCGTATGTCTTAATAAAGAGTTTTTCTCAACAGTTTTATTTGTATTGTATTACTGGCAAACAGTCACAGCAGTATAAAATAAGTTGAATCTACCGGCAGCTCAACGTAAACACACAACACAGTACATTTATTGAAACTATAAACTAAATGAAATAACAAGACAAAATAGCATTAAGGAGTACTCAAATTTTTTTTTTATCTGAGTATTATCATTTTTATTGGCACAAAAATGTCTATTCAATCTGTTGAGATCAAGACAGAACCAGAACCAGGTGTTATACTATTAGAGACGGAAAGTTTCGAAGAGGAAAAGTATGAAGCTGCTACTCTGCACTCTGAGTTTGATATAAAAATAGAAGAGAATTCATCAGATTTCTCCAGGTATTTCCATTGAAGTGTACTTAGATTTTGTGCAATAATACCTAAATTATTTGTCGGTCATGTAACACTAATTTAAACAGATGAATAATAATATATATGCTTTTTGATATAAATAAAACACAAGTAAAAGTGCATTCTTTTATATTATAAGCTGTCTAAAATGTATTTCATGCTGTTGTTAATAGCTATAATTAAAATCAAATACTGCCAAACTCAACCTATAATGTAGAATCACTTCATTTTGTTGGTCCACTTAGTAAAGACAGTCATTAAAAATAACAATTTAAATTATCAAACGGGATTATTTTTTTTTCTCTTTTCTGTCTTAACCACTGACAGATCCACATTTATTATTTTATTTTTCATTACTCCATGCCTCAAAAACAAAAGTATTTCTTACTTCATTTAATTAACTATTCATTCCAAGTATTTGGGCTTAAATGTTACTGTCAGTCCCAACAGTCTTCAATACTTATTTCTATTGGGAAGTGATTTAGTCTATATTCACCATTAGTGGCAGTCCACAGCTGGAAAAATACCTCACGCAAGAAGCACAATTAGGATAGGTGAGCCAGATTTTTGGCAGTGGCTGTCATGCCATGCAGATCTCCACCCCATAAACCCCACCTTGTCCTCCATACTCTATGATGAGCTTACTCCACCTAGAGCTGGTCACCTCAACAAGAAATATGACCAATCCATCTTCAGATTACATAGATTACAAACATGGAATGCTATATCGGTTACCCTGTTTCTCTATTGGATTTCTTCATTATGGAAATTCTTATTTACTCAATCTATTTTGTCACATGCAAATTTAATCCTTGCATATGAGGATGATAGCAACCTTTGAGAAGGAGGTGATTGCTGGTGGGCTGTTTGTTCCTTAATTATTACTTTATCAATTATTATTTATTTTCTAACATTTAGATAATAAACATAGAACCTTCTTAGGAAATTGTGGTAGATTGTAGAGTGTGCAAAATAATAAGCATTCTGTCTTCTTTTATATTCAAGCCTTACTATTTTAAAACAATATTGACTTGTCCGTAATTAAGGGGCTACTACTATATTATTATACATAATATACAGTTCAACAATATATTATTATTTAAATTAAACATATATTATTATTTAAAAAAATATCCTATAACAATAAAAAATTTCCTTTATTATAGGATTTTTTTGTTGTGCTAATTTCAAAGGAGTTTTTATAAAGTTACCAATTAAGCTTTCTATCCAACAGACAAGGTATTTTTGGTAGCTGTTTGGTAACTGAACAAAATCTGTACATAACATGTAATTTTTACTATATGTATGATTACAGTGTCAAGGAAGAAAAACATTCCGATGTTCATATGTATGGGGTGCAACCAATTTTTGTTGATTCAATTAAGTGGCATAAACCTAATAAAGAATCATTACCTTCAACAGTTGCATGTAAAGAAGAGCCCATTGAAACACCAAATAGTTATGTATGTTTAAACTCTCTATTAATGGTATTTTTGTGGAACACAAAAGTAGTCTTAAAAATCTTTTCAGTAATTTGTTTTGACTGAAATTTTGTTAATTTCTTTCCTTTATTCCTGAAGCTGTCAATTACATAAGATTTTTTGCTACTCTTGTTTTGTGTTAAAATTTTAAATTAATACAAAATTACTACAACTATTCGCACAATTTTCGAAATTATACTGCAATTCAATAACGTTTTTATTAAATTTAATGTATTTGTAACACATTACATATTAATTTTCGGTTTCTGTACTCCTCTATATAAACTTCAACTATGTCAAATTTCACAGTCCTCTGTGCGCTCAATATGCTTAAAAAGGGTTACAAATTTTTCTCTTCACATAATATTATTATATTGATTACTGTGAATTTATTTATTATTCTTTTTCTTAATAATCCCTCATAAAGCCTTTAATAATCCACTGCTGGACATGGTCTGGTCTCTTCCTAGAAGGGAGAATTTACTTTAATCATCATGTTTGGCAGCTGGATTGGTGATTACTGTACCAGAAAGTCGCACAGTAGACACTGCACTGTAGACCATGAGCCACGAAATTTTCCAGGCATTTTAACAGTCGTCTTTTTATTACTTATCAGTTAGAAATTTTAAGAAAAATTCAAGTTCATAGAGTTGCCAATTTATTTTCCCAAGGTTAATGGATTGTCTTAATCGCAGTACCAGATGCCTGGCAACATAGTCAATGGCATGCATTGTCATATGCCATCTACCACATCACATGTGTTCTTCATGGAGTTTCTCTTATTTGACTTTTATGACACGATGGCTTGGGGAATGGTAAATATAATAGTAATCGCTGTTGGTAAATTTATACTTAACTTATGAAAACTAATTTTTTTTATTTCTCCAATACATTTCTCCGACAAAGGATTTGGATTTCTAATTTCTGGAAAAGAAGCTGATTTTGTTTATTAAATAAATATTTTTATAGAAAATATGTGCACAAAGCACAAAATTAAGTAAAAAGTGTTTTACTAAAAATAATGTAAAAAACCCTATAATGTTTATTTTATAGGTTTAATTTCATTTAATTAAATCTACTTCAGGCACAAAGAGTGGAAGTGATAAACACGCCAACAGGGGAACAAGAAAATATGTCTGATCTCAAACATAATCAAGGTAAATTTAACTTTAAATAAACCTCTTCTCTACTTCTGCATCTTGCTGTAGTCATCATCAACCTTTTACTTTTGTGAGGTTCTGCCATAATCGCCAAGATTGTCAGGCAGATTTGGAATATCAGTACATTGTGAAACAGTTTAATTTAGATTGCTTTGTTTGTGTCTTGTGTGGGTGAAATCAAGTAATGGAAATTTATATATACCCTCTTCCTGTTGAACGATTGATCTGAAATTTGGTACACCCATTCACCCGACCGTTATAATGTCCATTACTCGTAAGAACAAAATGGTAAAAAATAATAACTAAACAAAAATAAAACAGAAACTGCAACACAATGGAAAAGGAGGCTTCAAAAAGCGAAAGAAAAGTATAGAGCAAAACGCGCTAAAGAGAGTGAAAGTGAAACTCATCGTCGACTACAGAAACGAAGAGAGCGGTTCACATCAGAAACGCCTCAACAATGTGAAGTCTGGTTAAGACAAAAACGTGAGAAACGAAGGTTGCAGTTAGCGTCAGAAACACCTGAGCAATATGAGTCCAGGTTAACACAGCAACGTCAGCGATACCGACAGCTGTTAGCGACAGAAACGCCTCAACAATCTGAAGCTAGGTTGTCACAAAAACGTGAGAGACAAAGGCAGCAGTAAGCATAAGAACCACATAAACAACAACAAACCAGGCAGGGCTGAAAATCATTTTATTTTAGTCTGATCAATGCTCTCAATTGATGAAGAGAGTGGTGTGATGACTGGTACCTGGTACCTGTGTAATGATTTTTTAGCTTTTAGTAAATTATCTGCATCATTATTGTATCGTTACAATAAAACCTTGAACGGTTTAATGGAAAAAATATTATTTTATTTAATGGAAGAAAGTGACAAGATGAGCAAATCTTTCATATGGTAACTGTAACGTCTGACTATTACAAATGCTTTGTCATTCAAAACAATTTCTATGCACCACACTGTGCTCGTCACCCTGAGACATCAGTTCTTAAGTCTCATATGCCCAGTAATTACTCTAGCTATAAGTGCTCTTTAAACCGAAACACAGTAATGCACACTAATGCATGAAGGCAGAATAACTGTCATTGCAATAATGCTACCACCAGTGGATTTCCAGGTCATAATTACTTACTATTTTGTAGTGATGACCTTATAGCTAAGTAATCAATTGCTAGCAAAGTAACTAGAAATTCAACTGCTGGCTAATCCTCCTCCCATTTTGGGAGGGTGTTAGAGCCAGGAACAGACCACCACCCTACGGTACTGGTCAACGTATCTGCCATTTGTAGGCTGAATGCCAGCAAAACTATATTTATCTAAAACGCATATTTAAGGCACAACATAGGTTTTACGATATGCATGTATTTTTTTATGGTAGTGGGTGACGAGACAAGCAAATCGTTCACCTGATGGTAAGTGCAACATCAGCCCATGACATACGGCGTGTCACCCAGAACATTTCTTTAGCAGCACACTGTCACCCTTAGTGATCAGTTCACGAGTCTCATATGCCCAGTAACTGTGCCCTTCCGACCGATGCACAGTAATGTTTGCACAATACTACTGTGTTATGATTGTTCCGTGATTCTGGCACTGTGTGCAAATTTGCCCTCAATTTTCACATTAAACGTTATTTTTGACGCGGGATCGTAGACGAATGTCTCTGTTTTTTTGCTAATATATATATATTTTTTTTAATTTATAAAAGTGACGGAACGTTCACCGGATGGTAAGTGCAACGTCTGCCCATAACAAATGCTGTGTCACCCAGAACATTTATGTGTGGCACCACACTGTGCCCGTCACCCTGAGACAACAGTTCTTATGTCTCATATGCCCAGTGATTACGCTAGCTCTCAGTGCCCTTCAAACCGAAACACAGTAATGTTTCACATTACTGCTGCACGGCAGAATAACTGGAATATAATACTTTGTGGTACGGCATTGTCGTCCCACGGAGATGATAACTTCAGTTAGTGAACCGGCATTGTGATCGGTATTGGTCAATACACCATCGTCTTCCTTTTGGTGAGAGCGAATAAATAATTTTAAATCCTTTCCCGGTTTCAGAAGAAGCACTAACGTTGGATTGTCCATCTAATGGCAAATATATGTGTCCAATGCCGCAATGCCAAAGCCGCTTCTCATACAAAGGGCACATGCTACGTCATATGTTGCAGCATAATGGTGAAAATTTAAAATGCAAAATTTGTTATTGCGAATTCGGACAGACTGGGCAATTGATGAAACATCTGACAGTGCATTTAGAGGAAAAGCGTTTTAAATGTGATCAGTGTGATAAGACATTTAAGACAACATCCAACTTACAGCAACATAAACGTGTACATATGACGGTCAAACCATTTGTTTGCGAACGATGTCATCGAAGGTTTACTGTAAAAGCAAACTTGTTGAGGCACCAAAGCAAAAGTCGCTGTAAGAGGCCTATTGATGAACCTATAGTGTGTAACATTTGTAATAAAGAGTTCGATAGGGAATTCCTACTACGAAGTCATCTGACGAAGCACACGACCGAACGTCCATACTGCTGCGACATTTGCAAAATGAATTTCAAACACAAATCAACACTGGTGCGCCATATACAGCTTCATAATGGCAGTAAACCGTATGCGTGCAATGTTTGCAAGAAGAAATTCACTCATCCGGGGCTAATGAAGCCACATATGCGAGTGCATACAGGGGAGAAGCCTTACCCTTGTTCCGTTTGCAGCAAACTGTTCGCACACAAATTCAACATGCAACGACACGCACGCAGACACGAGAAGGTGAAACGTTTAGTGTGTGATGTTTGTAACAAGAAGTTTCCTAAAGAGAGTCATCTTAAATACCACATGCGGATCCATACGAAAGACAAACCATTCAAATGCGGAGTGTGTGTAAAGACTTTTTCACATAAACAGAATGTGTTGAAGCATTACACTCGCAAACATCCACACGATACCTACAGCTGTCCCGATACCGAAGCTAGTGTGGCACGGGCTTTTTGGGAGAGTGTTATGAATAAAAATATTAAACTGGAACCTGGTAATGGTTCCAGCGTTAATTTTATCGAATCGTAAGATTAGGTTTTCCAGGTTTTACCTTAGTCGAATTACAACACCTACGGGACGAGACGGAGTGGCAGGCTATATAACGTCGCCACCGCACGGCTCTTTTAGCACCTTTACTGAATTTTGTAATATATCATGATACAAATACCCTGTATTACATTTCTTCTAGTATTCTTTTACTGCATCACACTTTTCCGTAAGTCGCAGTTGACAACTGCAACACTACGGCCCAGTGTAGGTATAAAAAGCGAAATGCATACATGAGCTTGCCTTCTGCACTCTATTTTCTGCTGACAGCCCTATTGCGCCTCAAAAGGCTTAAACGCATGTCGAGGTTTTTAAACGTTACACGTGGTCAACTGGATAGATGACTGTAAATGTATTGACTAGCGCTTCCGTGCGTTGAAAGAAAAGTTAAGGCGATGGTCCCCGTCGGTTTTGACGGTCGTATAGAGTGGCTGGACTGGCAAAAAGGCGGGGTTCCCCCGGTCCTGGAGGGACCGCGAGCACAGGAGGATCCTAACATTTATTATTACAAAATTTAGTAACAATAATTATTTTTGTATTCAATTAATTCAAGTTACCTACTAAATTGCATACACAAATGAAAGAAAAAACATGTACCGAAATTTATCTAAAAATGAAATTTGTTATTTCAATCAAACACGCTCTTTAAATTAACTGACAAGAAAATAAACGAAAATTGCCGACAATGATTATAATAGCGTTTGTACACACGTACTTTAAGTAGTTATTTATTGAAAAGCAACTACCATAACGTTGGTTGAGCTTCTTTACATTGAGAGACGGCCTCATCGGTATATAGTTACACCACTGCGTATAGACAGCGCATCTAACGGTGAGTTATGGGACCTAGGGTTTGAATCACAGTCGAAATCAATATTTGGTTTTTATCGGAAGCACACTCGTAATCCTGTTTCCTTTTCAACATTCTTCACAATCCTTCCTCTCCTACATATTTGCGTGATGTTCATTATCCTGATGAAATTTGCAGATCCCATCTCAAAACCCTTCGAAAATTCCCATCCCAAAAAAGCGATCTCAATTCGCATTTCTTCTCCGTACGTGCAGTACGGCGCTGGAATTACATAGTTCAAGAAACTTGTAAAAGAACACTACTTTTCATATTGCTACAAATATAATTTTTAGTATTCATTTTGTATTTTATTTATTTTATAAATTACTGAAGAAAATCTGTACAGATAAATAAAATAAAAATGCAATAGACTTTCTTAATTTCAGATGGTAATTTGCAGGATGCCAAAACATATAAAAGTTTGGTCTGTCGGTCTGTTTGCTTGTACGGGACTTTCTTTAGTAGGTAGAGAACTTTTCAGAGAGTAATCTAGTTATTGATAGTTATTGTAGGAAATATGTAAAAACTTAATAAATAACAAATATAAAAATGACACATTTAATTCTATAATATAAAGGACATTTGTTGGGTATCTTAAGTACTTACATAAATTTAAAAATATTTCTGTTACGTTTCAATTACTGTAGAATTCGAGAAGAATACACAATGTATGACAAAGTTGCTGTCATACTATCTAGTCATGTGTTACATCATAGTCATATCTATATATATATAGTTTAACAGTATTTATAGAAGGAAAATGTTAACGGAGCTTTCAAGGATAAATAACAATAAAAGTAAAAGTAGTCTCAAATAATTTAAATTGGTAAAAGTACCTACAGACGATGTTACAAGGATATGTAAGCTATACTCTAGATACTAAAAACTAATTACTATGCTATGGGACCGGTGGTGAACAGTGGACCCGGTACGACAGTTGTAATTTTAAATGTGGACTGTTTAAATGCAGCAGTAGCCTTTTATACTTTTTGGCAAAATTTATAAGCACGCAAGCAAGCATAGACCCGCAAATTTTGTACCACAATTACTGCGTAATTGGGCGCACAGTTGTGTTATATATTTTCTGAGACTCCACTAATACCGCAAGGTTAAAAATTTAAAGTATAAAATTAAACAAAAAAAAGAAATCTATCTATTTTAAATAAAAGTTGGAAATTGCTAACGATCATCTTATATAAAATTAGGTATTAATAGAAAGAAGAATGTACATAAATATTATATTAGTATAATAGATGTGAAAAGACTACTAACTACAATATTTAGTTTTGACGACTACAGTACGAATGAATTGTTTGTAGACAGATTTTTAATGGTTGAGTAATCCATTACCTTAGTAGAACTACATAGCTTGTGCATAATAGATTACAATAATACAGAAGATATTTTTACGTTCATCAGTGATGTGCAGGTTTGTATTTTATATAACGTATATTTATTCATTATGTCGTTGACATGAATATTAGAGAAAATAGTCAGTCATTTTAGGATCATAATTGAACTAAGAACAAATGAATAATAAAATATAAGCACCCAAAACTAAAAATACCAACTTAATTAAAATATTCGTAAACATTAATCTTCCACTATGAAGGACGGACTTAGTAAAATGTAATCAGACTCATTATTGAGCCAATTATACACATACATTTTTATTTTTAATATAAAATTGAACATAAAAAATAACATTTTGTACCTTAAACTGGATTAACAATGTAAGTAAATACGGGAGTCTATAAAAAGCCTCCACAGTTATTAACCCTGCTCTGTACTTATATCTAAATAAATACGATGCATATAACTCCAATGTGTACGTAAAATTTAAACGGTATTCGTTATAAAAATAATGCATTGGTATTATTCGTAGCAATAATTACTATACAATGTAAAATTAAGTAGCATTGTAGTAACTGAACTTAGAATTTCTAAGCTTAATAAATTGCATTGATAGGTATTATAATCTTCAAAAGCAATATGAAAACACATTAAAACAAAGAGTAAGAATTAAAACTTAATGACATATTATGTATGCGTATGATACGGTTTCAAAAATGGAATGCGAATTTGTATCAATAGATTTTATTTGTATTAATTGGAAAGATGTAGCTCTGTCTATCCCTATGGGAAAGAGGCGTGACTCTATGTATGTATGAATTTGTATTGAGGTATTCTAAGACCTTACACACGATACCTAGTTCGAACCGGATTTTTATATCTGTCAATATTAACCAGCCAGCCATAATAACCTTTATTTGCTATTCCATACTATTTGCGTGTACAGAGAAGTCTATGCGGAAGGCTTTGAAGGCAGTTACAGATATGGTGAAAAGGTAGTTGTTACATAGAAGTCATAACGAATATTTTTTAATCTATGAAATCACATACGAGTACCTACGCCAAATGTCAAATCTTAAATTTTTAGAACCGATTAATATGAGTCTTATTATATGAAGAAAATTTCAATTTTATTTTGTTAGTTCATTAAAAAAAAAATACAAATAAACATTATAAGAGAAATATAGAGCATTTGTGCGCAATATTATCTTTACGTGTCACATAAGTTACTTATAATCTACAATCTTATACAGTAATGCAAGTTTAATATCAATTCAAAGCACACACAAGTATGACTACATAATAATTAGGAATATATGAGATTACTTTCGGTTTAGCTTTTTAAACGCAGTGTATATCTGAAAAAGGTTTCATATATTTTATATCATAAAAAAAATAATTCGTTATATGTCAATAATTTTCTTACGTCGTAAATTAAAATTTTAAAATTTCTTAATTATTTATGAGTTTTTTGATATATGTATAAGCTCATAATACTTAACATAGAACGTAAATAATATAAAACAATACAATATAGTTTTTCAAATAAATATTTACTTTCGGTGGACTTTTAAATTGTGAAATACATTTCTGAATGGGGGTTTTCTGATCATATTTATGTTTTTAAGGTAA
The DNA here is from genome assembly GCA_019845155.1 of Luehdorfia chinensis. Taxonomy (NCBI): domain Eukaryota; kingdom Metazoa; phylum Arthropoda; class Insecta; order Lepidoptera; family Papilionidae; genus Luehdorfia; species Luehdorfia chinensis. The sequence goes on along the minus strand of JAHVAK010000201.1, from coordinate 4,972,680 downwards.
ATAACAGTTTACAAATAGTATTCGTATTATATTCTCTTTAGATTATATCTTGTTTTGTAAATTTTTGTAGAATTAATTTTTAAATGAAAGTTACAATTCAGGAATGAAGTTGGTGTGTTGGTACTATTTACTCTTTAGCTTCTTTCTGTTGGTTTTGATCGGTGTAAACAATTTCCGCGTATTCCGTGGAAGGTGGTGGGGGTTTTTCAGCGTTTTGCTCGCCAAGCTGTAGCTCGGCGTAAACTACGCCCTTCTTTTCTTCAGAGAGAATCTGTAACGATGATTAAACAGAGGATTAGGTTTGGGAATAGAAGGATAAATTATTATTATTGGATGTGCCAAGAAATCTCATGGCCGCCGATTGATGACGGAATAACTATCTCAATTATGCTAGACAAAAATTGTTCAGAATTACGAGTATCCGATGAAGCTGTAAAGGCCGAGAAGGCTAACAGCAATTACATCACCGAAAATATATCAGAATTACATAACAGGGCTGCAGGTGTCTGGTACCGTAATCGCCAATCCTTGTGGCGTGGCGATTACGGCACATCTTCCCAACTTAGGAGAGGCGCATGTCCATAAGAGAACTTTTAACGGAAAAGAGAGAATAACTGTCTACTGAATAATACAGCTATACTTACCTAAATCGACTGTAATTATTATGATTGTTAGTGATTTGAAAAAAAAAGAACGGTGTGCTGGCGGTGTTGTCAAAAGATGGTGGCGTAAGGTAATCCATTACACGAACATGGGTATTCAGCTATTTGTGCCAAGCTCGATTCCCGATGCCGGCAGAACTGTTTTGCAGTTTTAAGCGCTGATTTAGCGGTCAAGGAAAACATCGTGAGGAAACCTGCATGTAATTAAATAAAAATATTTCGAGGGCGTGTGAAGTCCGCCACCCCGCACTGGAGCAGTGTGGCGAACATTTCCCGGCTCCAAAATCCTCTCAGAAAAAAAAAGGAGACCAGTGCTCATCAGTGGGACATTATTAGGCTGTTACTTTACTTTTTGATCGTTATTAATTTTTGTTTAAATATAGTGATTTGACCCTGAGACACGTGATTAGTGTTAGTAGCTATCATTAGTATCTGCACGTGCTTAGTGTTTGTGTTAGCTTACTTGCTCTTGCTGAGACGACTAGACGGGAGGCTTCGACATATCAGCAGTCCTAGTTAGTAAAAAGATTTTTGAATTCTTACACTGCTACCGGTCATCACACGCCTCTTAAGATTCGTCGTCGTCGTCGTTTCAGCCTATCAATAGTCCACTGCTGAACATAGGCCTCCCTCATAGATTGCCACAAAAGTTTGTAGCTCTCGTTTTGGGGGGATCTTGCCATAGTTGCCACGCTCGGCAGACGGGTTGGCAACCGCAGTTTATTTATTCAGATGTTCCAGCAAGATGCTGCTGCCCATCTCCTGGTTTTCATTTTCCCTCTGTAGACTTTTACGACACCCACGGGATGAGATGGGGTGGTAGATTCTCTTAGGCCGCTACCACACGGCCTCTTAAGCACTCTGTCGCGAGCGCGAGGTAAGGCGGCCCGCATTCGTGCGCCCAGCGCGCCCAGTCGTGACCGTTCCCGTCCTCCCACCGCACTCTCCGTGTCGCTACTGACCAGTGTGCATTGTGTTATTAGTATGTCAAGTAATCAATATACGTACATACAATAAAAACAGTTTCTACTATCGACTATAGTGAGCCACAAAGCCAGTTGTAAAAGTGTCAAATAAACATCAAATCAAATCAGTGTGCCAATTTTGCGGTGAAATACAAGTATTCCAACAGAACCTATTATATACCTTAATACATACATATTGCTGCCACATGGATATGACTATACGAGATTTATTTTATCTAGAATAATAGTTATTTTCAATTTGTCATACACGCTATGTTGCTATTTTAAAAGGCAGTACATGAGTGAGGTCTAAAAATCTAACACCTAACGATATCTGGTGTTGTGTTGCAGTTGTTCACCGTTGCAGGATCATGATAGGCAAGTAAATATATGACGATAAGAGTTTTAGGCGATTAACTTGATTTATAAAACAATTTCGAGGACTTTGCATATCTCTTTGGTGTCCTGTTGTGACGATATATAAGGCAATCATCAACTTTAAAAAATAGAGGAAGATTTTTATTTTAAATATTAATCATTGATATACTAAAATATCTTTTTTATTTCAAAGCATTTCCAAAAAATGCTAGTCCTGTATTATGTTAGTACCGTGTAATAGGACAGTCACGGATTTTTACAACCTGAACAAAACAGTTATTTAAAATTATACATTTAATATAACCCGATTAGTAGTATTAGTGAGGTAACCAAAATAGTGAAATTTACGTCTAAAAGCTTGACCAAGCGGTAGTTTATAGTAGTGTTACATTAATAGCACTATTGGCGCAGAATAATTGACATTTTAATTAAATTAATTTTTGCAACAATGTGTATGCATCTATTATGTCTACAAGTATGTATTATTAAAAATACTAAAAGCAAAAAAATATAAATAAGTAAGTTTAAGGGTTAAAATCTGTTATAGTTATTTTACTACTATAGTAGAGATATCCCGAGAAATCATCGATGCGAGGAAAGGAGAAAAACAACCAATTTTGAAACTCAACAGTGACCTTGATATAAATCAGTAATATTTTTTTGGCATTATTGCAATGGAGCATTGAATAGTCACATGCTTTTGAAGACAAGAAGTCGTTAATATTTGTCACGTCTGTATTAATTCCCGCTGAGAATTCGTAAGGTGCGTAGTCACAAGGCCCAACTGAGTACTAATGAGGGCATCCCACGTTGCCGTAGGACAGTTCATATTTAAAAGACAATAAATAAATGAAATATTATAATTGTATTTCTCATTATCTGTAATTTAGTCAGGCATTGTGTACGAACTTTTTATTTCTATTCATTTTTGAAGCGAAGCCTCCTAACGCAAGTTTATGATGGGAATTAACTCAGAAAAGTGTAACGCCACTAACGTAAGTACGAACGGAGTTGCAACTCACTGCTGTTCTCGTTGGCTGGACAGCGAGTATTGCGCGACAGAGTACTAAAGAGTGAAATTGTGATTTCTTGTTGGCGAGTTCATTGCATTAACGATGTTACCGTAGTTAACTTTTTTAATTGTCATCATCATCATCATCATCATCATCATCATTATTTCAGCCTATCACTACCCACTCCACTGCTGAACATGGGCCTCCCCTCTTGAATTGCCATTTTGGAGGGGTTTTTCCATAGTTACCACGCTTGGCAGGCGGGTTGGCAACCGCAGTTTATTTATTTACATGTTCAAAGAATCGCCTGGTTTGTATTTTCCCTTCTGTCGACTTTTACGACACCCATGGGATGAGATGGTAGATTCTCTATAGCCGCTACCACACAGGTAAATTTTAATTGTATATAAATTTAATAATTGTACAATCTTTAAATGGATGTATGATTTCGTATAATTATTTATATTTTAAAATACAAAGTGAAATGTTTACGTTCTGGGTTATTTCCACTATCAGCAATGTCACTTTGTATTTCCCGATTATGCTTATGAAAAAGAATAGCTTGAAGAGCTTCGCTTCTGTCGGATATCGCTCGACAAATCGCGTGCTTTTTATTAACATTTTCATTAGTATTTCTGTAAATCGGTAGTGTGGTGTTTTCTCGTTGGGCATGTGCACTTAGACAAGTTCACAATGAATTACGCGCCAATAGTGCCACCGAAATTGTGATATATTAGACATACGTTCTGGTAGATTGCGCCATTCCACTCTCTAAAAGCACATCCCCAGCTGGCGTCCTTACAGAAAAAAAGAGTATATATTTGTACATGTGTGAACATAGTAGCCTTTTTGGATTGGGTTTCTACTGTAAGTCTCTGGCCTCTACTTAGCAAAGTGCTCAGCTTCTAGGACCATATAGCCACTGTAGGCGATTGCTTACTTTCAACAATTTTTATCGTAGATTTTCAATAAGGCTTAGTTTTTAATCAAAATCTTGAATTTCAAAAATATTTTATTGTCCAGCTGGGTGTAGTTCCTATGATAATCCATTTTGTAGTAAGTTATTAAAGCACGACGTAATTTTAAACGTGCGTAAAAGTTTAAAGCATATTAGAGAACTGCTGTACTTTTCTTTATTAGTAATATTTTCTTCATTAGCGGCTTTTTATTAGTCGATGTATGCCGCAGTTGCTTCGATCTCTAGGGGTGTAAAATGGATTGCTCCTACAGATCAACATTGGTAACAGTTTATCGGTAAGTGAGATAACGGTATAAAGCGGTGCCCATTCGAAGAATTTTTAATTTTCATATTATATTTTTTTATAGAAGACAGTGATGAAAAGAGCGAATCGTTCATCTAAGGGTAAGAACAACGTCTTCCCATAACAAATGCTGTGTCACCCACAAAATTTGTGCTCGTCAACCTAAGACATCAAAGTCTTATATGCCCAGGAATTACACAAGCTATCAGTGCCCTTCAGAACGAAGCTGCTTATATGATATATAAATTGAATATTAAAGGGTCAATACTCACGATTCTCCAGAGCTTTTAGTGTGGTCGCGTACTCCGTTGCTACCTGTGAACATATTTGATTTATTAAAAATTAAATCCAAAATTCAAGGGTGACGTATGCGAAAGACACGGAGTTTAGACCGATTAAGGGACGATTTCGAACTACACCACATCTTGTTGGCAGATGATGTCAGAACTTGAAGGAACTACCAATCAATGCGATCAGTATATTGTTCTGGTAATACTGCGATAATAATGTATACACTTTTCTTTATTAGTAATAGTAATATTTTCTTCATTAGCGGCTTTTTATTAGTCGACGCAAGCCGCAGTTGCTTCGATCTCTAGGGATGTAAAATGGATATATTTATTGGTATCGTTACAGTTACCACCCATTGACTTTGCTTCTACAGATCCGCATTAGTAACCAATTAATTCATAATTATACATATTTCCTTTTTTATCCGAGAACGCTCGTTAGTATTTTTATACTTTCACTTGTAATTATAACAATTTAAATTATTTTCCACATCTATGGCATTTTTCATCAAAAAAAGTTGGTTTTGAAAATTCAGTGAGGAAATGCAGTTGTCATTCTTGACACCATTCCGCGATGTACATTATAAATTCTAAGTACTGTAAATTATTATAGTGATGGAAAATATCATTGCCACCATTGCGGACCTCTTAGTATTCTACTAAAGGACATAGGTAGGGCTCGTCGAAGTTGGATTTCCCGTAATCATCACCGTCGACAGGTGGATGACGATCATAGCACTAGACCACAAAATAGCGACCATAAAACTAGACATCTCGTTGTATAGAAACACAGTCACGGCTATACGATATAAAATTACATTTTCATAAATACAACTGCAAAAAGAAGTTTCATTAAAGATACCTATTTTGAACCATAGAGCTAGTTTTCTTTATAGTCTGCTGCTGACGACAGTTATAAATTATATCACCGCTTAGATACAGTGACATCCGCTTAAGAGAGTGTAAAATGCGACGGGCGGTGAGAAAAATGTACCTGCGTTGATTTATTTACTTTAACGTCGTGTCGTACGGTGTACGGAATTGAAATAATACATAATAAATGTATTAAAATGTCTTGCTTAAATCTTTTTTTACAGAGTCAGAATTATTTCTAATTATCTGTATCTTTTAAACATTAACACTGTTCGGTTATCAGTGTTTCCGACTTCTAAGTCATGGGTTCGAATTCCAGACAATAACAACAAACCGGAACAACAAGTAAGATCTGTTTAATGTTTATTAAAATAGTGTCCTCTCTATTATCTTTGAAGTCAATGAATTTACTGAAAGAAACATTTGGATCACACTTTTTCTTGGGGATTAATTCCACCGGTTTTTTTTAATGAATGACATTACACTCAGTTTATCTTTTATTTTTGGGTAAAAATGACGGACTTTTACGCTTATTTAGCGTTCTTAGGTTCAAGGCGTTGTTGTGATGGAGAATGATTCCATCCTAATGCAAGGCATTTTCACAGACAAATTGCCAGTATACAGTACACCAGTCTGCAAAAATAATTCGTTTATTATCCCAAATCAATATCGAGCAGTAACCAGCTCTTTCGAAAAATTAAGCATCTGTAGCAGAAGTAAGTAAAAAGTAAAAAAGTAAAGTTTCAGCCTATAAATGTCCCACTACTGAGCACAGGCCTCCTCTCATTTCTGAAAGGGTTATGGAGCTAGGAAGAATCCGCCACGCTGCTCCAATGCGGGTTCACACAGGGGCGGACTTCACATGTCTTCGAAATATTTTTAATAGAAAAGTAAGTCGTCGTCGTCGTCGTTTCAGCCTATCAATAGTCCACTGCTGAACATAGGCCTCCCTCATAGATTGCCACAAAAGTTTGTAGCTCTCGTTTTGGGGGGATTTTGCCATAGTTGCCACGCTTGGCAGACGGGGTACAGAAAAGTAAGTACCAAAAACAAAAGTTGCTGGCCCGCCGGAACGGGTCGGATCTGCGGAGGACGTCACCTCCTACGAGTAATCTTTAGATGTGGATTTCTGGAGCTTCTCATGTAACGACATAGATGTAGCTACACAGCCTTACTTAGAAAAAAAAGTTGCAAAAATTGTAAATAAGGAGGGTTGATAGTTAAGAACTGTATGCGTTTTTTTGTGAAATTAATACCGTAAGGGACCACCCTTTTTTGTCAAGTTCTGATGATGGGATCCATGAGAAAATCATAAAACTCTTAAATTCGCTTAAGCATGTTTGGAGCTGCTGCATTGAAAGTCAGCTTTTCGATTAACTAATTATTTAGTTAGCAATCTCTTGACAAACTCTATCACTCCGGACGTGCAAATAAAGAATTTTTGCCCGTTTTTCTTATTTTTATTCGCTACACTCATTGTCGTCCTTTTTTGATCCTGGCAATAGCTACCAAATCGAGACGAGTAATAATTTATTATTACAAATAATTAAATTCGAATGACAGTAAAATGATATTTGACTTTTAGTTAAGATTTGCTGGACTGATGGAGACAAATCGAAAAGTACAATTAAGTTCTTAAATTTTATATTCGAATCACTGTACACTTTCACTAGCACTTGCTCCATAATAAACTATCAATATTAAAAATCAAAACTCAAAATATACACAGATATTCCAAAATGTAATAAAAATACTACCGCCACTTTTGGAGTTTACGCCAAACGTCTGGCCAGGTTTAAGATGTATTCAGTACATCTTAACCATAAGTCGATCGAATTGCATAGGTTTGTTATGCAATAATATAAGTGGTGGTAAGGTGCGAGCTGCGGGTGTATCTTTATGATTTAAATCGGCGAAGACAATATTAACAACCATTTACGTTTCTGTTTCATTTCTGTACACTTCTCACCTGTCCTCCTCTGTTTTCGTACTGTGTTCACACAGCTAGCGTAAACCTCATATAAAGTCATCGTCGAAAGATATTTCTTTCGAAAGGTTGCGATACTTTCTCATACACTATTACTTATCGTTGACTGTTTCGCCGAGATCAAGCCAACGCGTATACAAAATTATGTAAAAAAAGACAAAGAAAATTATGTGAGCGACTAACGAAAAAAATTGAGACCAGTATGCGGACTGTTCATTTCTAAGAAGTGGTTTACGCCCTGTATCTCTCTCTTCCCAGGCAGAGATACGCTGCTGCTGTCTGGGTGTATTCACTTGTCCTTAAAGTATATAAACTTACGATTGGGTACTTAATTAACCTAAAAGTAAGTCTCGCCACAAATTATCAGATATTTATGATATATATATATAATATTAATATTGATAGTGACACCAATTCCTCTGATTCATCAGATAAGAGAAGTACAATAATGTTTGCCTATGTACATACAGTCACGCCTTTTTCGCATATAAGGGGTCGACTGAGACCACACCCGTAGCTCACTTTTCGCCCCCGCGGGAACCGAGACGTGGCTGGCATTAATCTGCACGATAAAGGCTGTACACTACCTTAGTCACCTCTTATGACACCTCGGTAGGACAGAGGTAGGTGCTAGTCTACTCTGCCGGATACCTATCGGCATTGATGTTTGCATATGCTTTTATAATTATCATCACCCGTGATCGGTCCACTAAGACACGTCTAACCCATATTGGGTTAGCCGAGTCGGCACGAGACGACCAGTACATTTAATTATTTGTAAATAACAAATAAAAAATGAGGATCCTTGGTAACATTTTTTTTTTACACTAACGTGACAATAATATTAATATCAAAAATTGATGAAATTTTAGTAAACGAAATTATATTTGATTAGAATCGTCTGAATGCTTTCAGGATCTCTGTAAATAAAACAAAGTAATCTTTATTTAATAAATACGGTATATTCAATTGTAATTCATTATTATCCATTTAACGTTGAGATTTATAGTTATAAACATTTATGCGAATTTTCCATTAACATTACGACTAATTATTTGATAAAGATTGGCATAAATTCCTCAAACTTTCTTGTACGACGTCTTAGAATTTGTGACATTTTAATGCTCGTAATTTTAAAACGAAATTAGCTAATTTCGTATTAAAATAAAAGTAAGCTCCTTATATGAAAATAAAGCAAATAAACAAATGTAAATTTATGAATTTTAACATTACAAACGATGGAGTTCGCAATATTACAAAAAATGGTCGGTTAAATGTTAAAAAAAATTTTTTGGATGTTTATAAGATACTGTAGATTACATAAACGATACGTGTATTAAAACAAAGTTATAAAATTCTTCGTTTAAAGAAATGATCAAATAGAAAGAGCATAAAATGTTTAAAAAAATAAATATCTGACAAACAGCTTACCAGTGCCTTAAAATTGAAAGTTCTTAGGATTAGTAAAAATTTCTAAAATAAAATTGAGCCTAATGTTCAAAGCGGTACTTTTTGGCAAAGTGCAAAATGGCAGTGATTTTTTTTTAAATATAATCAATAGGCGAAATGGAAAATTTTATTGTATAAACTTATTCTGCTTAAACTAAACTGGTACAAAAAATAATCCTTACAGCGTAATGTATTTAATTACAAAATACTAAAAAAAATCACAATGATGGTGACTTATCAAACTAAAACTTAAAATATTGTTTCAACTCCTTTTTTTACATAAATCGAGATTCGGAGCTTGCGGAGTTCTTTACATTCGAATAGTTTTATGGCGCGTTATTCCAATTTTATTTATAAAGTAACATTAAAATATTGTCACAATATTGTTATACATAAGAAAATTCACTTAAGAAAACTTAATGTAAAAAGTTGAAAAGTTTGATCCTATCACAATTTATATACACAAAGAACTAAAAGAATTAAAATACATATGGTGGTACGAACACAATCTAACCTATTACTAAAAATAAAAATAATTATGTACGGCCATGAAATACATCTAAGACAGAATAAAAAAATGAACAAAGCTATAGGTAATATAACATTCTTATTTAAAGTCTATTGTATAAAAACTTACATAAAAGTCTTACTTAAAATCGCAAGCAGTAAATCGCGAAACATTTATAAAATCCGTATAGTTTAAGAATAAGTGTAAAATTCATTCTTTCTACATATTCTGTATTAAGTAGCAGTATTTGTTGTGACTATATTTCGTACATTATACAAACGACGGCGAATATTTTACGATGGGATTCGTTGTAATACATTATTGATATATTTTTAATTACTTTAACGAGATTCTTATTTTATATTCCACTACGAATACATCAAAAACATCATTACTCTAAAATTGCAATCGAGAAAGAAGCCAAATGCTATGAATTTTATGTAATTTTTATTACAGTAATATGTAATATATAGAAATATAAGCCATTTATTCGCTCCTTTAGATAAGAGAATTCAACTCCGTCGTACTTTGCTTTACTGCAAACTGAACCTTAACAATTTTACACACAGAAATTAAAACTATGTATTCATTGCATAAGGCTTTAATGTTAAAATATACGAAGTTGTACTTTCTTATACTCTGAAATAACCTTTAAAAGTCAGCAAAAATGAGAGACTAGGCAAATGTTATTACTGATTTTCTCAGACTACACGAACAGTATTCAAGTATTATCTGCAGAATATTATAAAGAACATTTGAAAGAAAACCTCTTTACAGATTACATATTACATATTACTGTGTATTGAAGATTAGGCATGGCTTCTTCCTCGATCGCGGCGTAAACATTCTAAATGGTGGACAACATGAGAAAAAGTCAAATATTTATATATATTTCACGCACACCTATTTCAAAAAGCGGCAGTAGGTTAGTTGGCAAACAATTCATAGGATTGCCATTCTTTTACATCATTTATAAAAAATCTGATTAAAGAAAAATCGTCGTTCGATTTTTCGTCAGTCGTTACTAACAGAAATAATTAACAATTTATGAAAAAAAACCACCTGGCAATAGAAACCTATAGTAAGCAAATTAGAAATGTACTCGCTAAAATCCAGTCGCGTATAAAGCTGTCTCTCAGAGAAAATAATCTTGACGGAATGAAAGTTAATTTTTTTAATTTAAAATAATGAATCGATTTAAATGCTTAGTACGTCCGAGTGACAGCTTCAACTTACGATTTAGACGGCTGTGTCAGGTTTCTTTTCGGGGTGTTTTGTGTCCCCGTTGCTGATGTATTCTCCGTGGTCGTGTGAAGGATTCTCGGAGCCCTTGACGTCATCGTGAGGGGGCAGGGGCGCCTCCGAATCGGCCCCATCGGGGATGTCGGTGCGGTGCGACCGCCCTGCCACACACCAATACGTTAAGCGATCAAGAGTACCCGTAATATGCCCAATTTAATAAGCATGTTGCTTTGTGTTATTTAGCTTATAGTGATTGCTGCCTTTTCGTGGGAGTGTACACACAGTATGGAGTGAAGTTATGTCATGTGAACTGCTTACGTGCCAACATTGCACAAGACAAAAAATAAGCAAGTACTAGACCGAAATGTTTCAGTAAAATCTTTAGTGGGTATTTTCTTTTTATATTAAGTATATAGTATTTACATTTTTTATATTATTTATAACCATTACAAATGTATGAATAACTAATGTTATTTATTAATAAGGAAACTTTAATTTTTAAATTTATTTATTAAATTTTATTATTTTTAGTTCTTTTTGGTAATCTTTAAACGATCAGTGGCAATGGCAAGAAATATTGTATTTGGAAAATGGAAGCGCAGGTACGTTTCCCTTCCTTGAATGTATGCTTATGTTTGTATTAAATATTTAATTAAAATGAAGTAATTTCTAATATTAGCATTTTCATAAAATATCATAAACCGTCGAGTAAAAAATATGTACTTAAACGAATTTGTTATATAAATAAAAAGAAATTTATCGAGTGATGGATTCCTATAGTAAATTTGTTTGCAAGTTTTGACTTCCTTAACATAATTTGTAATATATTTCTCATTTTGTTACTCAAAATCAATCTATTGTCCCTGTTTATATAATACTCTAATCCCAAGTAAGCATTTCTTCAGGAAGCCACAACTATGTTTCAGTGACAATTGTTTCATTTGCCACTTTCGGTTGTTCATACTATATTCTATTTCGACTCGGTTGTTCATACTTCACTCGCAGACCACATTGTACGTGTCGTTTCACATCACCATGCTCGTTCACAAGTTGCATGTATTGAGTAGAGCGAAGTTTCAGTTTATTTTATTAATTTCATCATCATCATTTCAGCGTATCACTAGTCCACTGCTGAACATAAGCCTCCCCCATAGATTGCTACAAAAGTTTGTAGCTCTCATTTTTGGAGGACTTTGCCATAGTTGCCACACTTGACAAGCGGGTTGATAGCCGCAGTTTATTTATTCAGATGTTCCAGGAAGATGCTGCTGCCTATCTCCTGGTTTTCATTTTCCCGAAGGAATGAGATAAGGCGGTACACTATATATTCGGTTAGACGGTTATATATTCATTCCTTATGTATTTCTTTGATTCTTTGTTTTATTTATTTAGTCGTTATTGATCATAACTGTAAGTAAAGGAACAAAAGGCGGACTTGACGCTAAAAACATTATCTGCCAGTCAACTTCAGGGCTATAAGTTAACGGCGAAGGCAGTAAAAAAAAAGGATTCGATATCCTATCTTGTTTCAACATGTTAAAATGTTATCACTGATTCAGTCTTTTGCAACAGGTTCAATGTTTCGAAAAAGTGAGTCGGTTTAGTAAAGTGTACACACGATAAGTTTATGCCCAAATCAACGATTGCTCAGTAAGGATAATGCTCCTCGATCCCGTTCACCACCTTATATCGTGAAGGTCAGCCGCTTAAGGTCATTGCTGTATTTTTTTTTTACTGAATACGGCGATATTATTGACGAAGAATTCGTCACAGAGTAATAGTTACGCAACGTCGCATATAGTCAAGGTATCTCTCGTGTATCAAATCGTATTGTATCATGTGTCAAGGTGCCACTTGATCTTATATTCGTATTTATTTCTTTATTTTGTATAATAATGTTTAATATTCCCGAAATTATATGCACTTTTAATTTCGAATTTACCTAAATAAGATTATACTATAAGGTAAAATTTGTTTATTATATATTAGTTAACTCGTTACATCCTATAATTTTTCTATCCGTACATTTTTTAGTAAGTTATCCTTGCTTATTTAATGTTTTTTTTTATATTGGTGTATCTGTAGTTAAGTGTGCATATTTATATTTGTTTAGTATTCCATTTGCATGTTTTTAATAATTATTTTTTTTACAAATATGTAGTTACGAACAAAAAAAATTAAAACAATGATGTTAGTTAGTTACACAAGTTAAAGCTATTAAAAATCCTTCACCTGGATCTGTTACCAATAAAAATATTGTAATGATATTGACTAATAAAATATTATTCAACAGAAAATGTTTAAAACAAAGTTAAAGATTGTCTCACAATATTTTATTAGACGAATTGATTACACCTCTAAATCATACTCCATACTGCAACGTGCGTAGTATAGAAAACCTCAAACAATATTTAGTCATGCATTTCAAACTATTAAATGCAAGCATGCTTTTTATAAGGTAGACGAGAGTAAAAGATGAAGAAAGAGATAAACACAAAACCATCCACCATTGCGTGCGCCGAAAAAACTTAGAAAATAAGACATGCATCATTCAATAAAATAAGTTTTCAATTCTGGACAGGGTTCTTCTCGATCGCTTAATATATTGTTATGTAGTAAAAAATCACAATTTTAAACCTAATAACAATAATCGTATTCGACTTAAACTTACATCTACACAATAAAGAGACAAGCACAAGGAAAATTTGGTAAAAAAACACTGCCAAGTTACACTTCTTATTTTCTAATTCTACAACAGCCAAACAATTTCTACTAATTCTAAATGAACGCATAAAATGTCGGTATATTCAACATAAAAGTAGGGGAGCCAATAACAAAAAAAAAGAAAAACAAATTAATAATGTTCAAGTCATATCTCAATATTTAGGTCAATAATAATTTTATTTAATTTAAAACAAACCGTATCTACGTAAGTTTATTTAAACACGATAACTGGTAACACTAACTAAGCTGTCACTGTTTTGTGTTACTTGCTTACAGTCCATTATTTATATACTGTAATGGCTGCATAAGATTATCTGCCGCCCCGTTTCATGCAGTGGGTGTCGTAAGACTATATGATTTTAAATAATGGCGAAATAAGCATCATGTCAGAACGAAACCACACCACACCAGTGACGGGTAGCAGCGTCGAAGGTGCGAGGCTAGTACTATCGTCATCCGTCTGTCGTGACATATGATCATTCCGGACAATTCCTCTTTTCTTGGGAGAGGCCTATGTCCAGCAGTGGATTATTATTGGGCGGATGACGCTTAACCTTAACTAAGCTTTTTGGCTATTGTACGTCGCGCTAAAAGGATCATCACTCAGCATATTGTGGCAGTTACTAGTGCCGATTTTCAGTGATGACTCGACCCTGGAGAATACAGTCTCAAGCCCGGTTGAATGATGAATCAAAGTGTTATTCGTTCACAACTCGGAACTGTATTCACTAAAGAAATGGTTGCAGCTGGCTACTATCCATTAGTCTTTCCATATAACACTCACAAAAATTTGTGTATGCGTAAAGTATGCGTGAAACATAACGAACATAATTGAATCGCGTTCTAGCAAATACGGTTAGTTCTAAACTTGTATTTTTTAAATTAAAGATGAAAAAATGACTCGCCCACTCCATGTATAATATATTTATGTCCTTGAATAATATAAGGTAAGCTGTAACACGTGATTGGTCTGTGTGATTTTGGTGTGATTAAGGAATTTCTAGTGTTTACCTATCGACCAACTGCCCCAGAGCCTGTTGGATATCCGTTTTCATTAGTTTTTTTGTTTGTTTTTTAAATAATAGCATTAAAGGGCATGCCTAAATACTCGAAATGGGTATTAAAGCGTATAAGGAAGCTTGTTCAAATAACAAAATGCATAATGGGGGCGTGGTAAGCTATCGACTAAATTTTTGATGGACCACTTAGATTTTTGTAAAAAGATGGTCTTCAGTTTTTGTTTTAGTTTAGTTTAGGGCCTCGCTTGATAAATTTATTAACTATTATGTCTGTTAAAACAATACCAATGCAAATGTCGGGTCTAATAGAACCAATTCATAATTACAATCTGATTTATTTTTGTTTGAGGTATAAAATAAAGTCGATTGCTTACGCTCATTTGGGACGATGCGACTTCAAAAAAAAGTCAAACCGCCTCGCCCTTTTAGTTAGTTGTGAACAAACACGGTGGGAAACACATGAAAAAATGGGTTTTAATTTCATTCATGACTGACATGTTTACGGAATCATAAGTTACGTTTTAGTATTTATTTTCGTGTCTTTTTCAATGAAACAAATATTTCGTTATATAAAAGATACTGGTTGTAAATAAAAATATGAAAAGGCGGTAACAAAATACTAAAATTAATATGATTTCGCACAAATTAAAAAAGTACAAATTGTTAAAAAACTAACCTGCAAAGCACCATCTATCGGTGGCTTTAGCGAACACAATGAGGAAAATGGCGATGAGTAGAATCAAGACTGCGACTACGATCCCCACAATCGCTCCCGTGTCCAGTTCCACACCTATTGTAGAAATGTATTTAAGTAATATTATAAAAAAATCATCATATTTCAACTTAGTACAATAGCATAATTGGAAATATTTCTGGTAAGATTTGTTAATGAACGCGAAGTACAGAAATGTAACGGTACTTATAAAATGTTTTAATGCTATACTTGTTGTTACGAACTGTTAAATTGTATTTTCGTCAAGAAAGCCATGGAAACAATTATGTCTTAACATATTTAATCAATTTTGAAATATGGCTTACCCAAGCTAAACCTCATTTTTAACTACTTTTCACATCATTCATATAACAGGAAAATTAATCAATTAAAAAAATATTAGCTTTATAGCAGATAATTACTAAATGTTCAGTTTATTATATAAAAGCTAAAAATAATGTGATATAAATAAAATAAATTCAATAAAAGAGTTGCTGAATTTCGACCATTAGGCGACCACTAACGCTATCTTTAAACGTTACTATGTATGGCTATATATTCTTATATGGTTTACATTTTCTATTTTAATTAAATAACGGTCTAATTTAATTAATAGTACGAAACCTAGTATTTAATTAATAGAATGCAATTCAAAATAACAGTTTTTTTATTTATTACAGCCAGACGAGGACCAATTTCAAAACCGCCGCAGTCGTGTCGACGATACATTCTATACGATACAAGAAATAAATAACAATGGATAAAAATACTACAGAATGAAATATAGTAAGTAATAAGATACGGATGCAAAAGTACAAAACACAGATAACATTCACTTTCACTATCTTATAATGAAAAACGAAAACTTCAAAAGCATGAAAAATATTAGTAAACCTATGCCTATTTTTTTTGTAATAATAGTACTAATAACACGCATGCATTATTAAAAATTAAGGGTTTTTCTTATCTTAACTAAACGTAAAAACTAATATATTTTCAATAAAACGAGAAATGGGAATTTTAAGCATGCCTAAAGCGACTGACGATCTGGAGTTTACATTAAAGAAATACAATCATATAATCAGTTTTTCCTCTTAACGAGCATTTTACAATACGAAATAAAAAAATCAGCAGACTGCATTTTGACTTTAATAAAAAAAAATAGATTACATACTCATTCATTGTAAACTACCATACCATTCGTAGCATAATTTCTTACCGTATATATCGATAATCAAAAACGAAGATTTTGCTTTACGGGCTGTGAAAATATAACAGCAACATTTATACATTTAAAATAATTGCAAAATTGTCATAAAATAGTCGAAGATAATTCAATTTTTTTTTTTTTCAATACGATTAGAAGCGGAGTTAATTTATAAACAATAAACTTAATTTTATATTTCTTTAAATCGATATTACTCAGAAGACTATTTTTTTATACGAGAAATTGCTGAAACGATCAAAGCGTTCGCCTGATGTTAAGTACAACACCTGCTCATAACAAATGCTGTGTCATTCAGAACATTTCTGTGTGGAATCAAATAGCGACCCTGAGATTTCAGTTCTTAAATCAGATATGTCCAGTGATTACACTAGCTCTCAGAGCCCTTCGGACCCAATCTATATAATATATCGGAATTAATCTATTAATTATAAATTACTTTAAATTATGGGACCAAAATAGATAAAATTAAACAGTTCTGCTTAAAATAATCGTTTTTACCATATTCGTTTGAACCGATTTTGATAACAACTGAATATAAAACCACACTAAAACAAATTTGGAAGCCTGAGTTTTAGTGGGTTGTAACACAAAGGAAATAAGTTTTTCCATATTATAAAAGTCCCAACAAGCTTGGAAAAAAACTATATAATAAATACAAATCGACTTACCGGCGGGTTCGTCCATAGTGCTAAGGCGGACTGAGAAGTCCTCACGACCCAGGTCATTGGTGACTGATAGGTAATACGTGCGGTCGACGTCTTCCTTGGCCACTCGGGAGAGTAGCAGCGTTACGTTGTAATAGCCCCCACCCTGGAGAACGAACCATGCGATTACTGAGTGAAATGGGGATCTTTACAGTTCACTTTCTAGATCAATCTTATGTCCTTGTGGCCGATTTTATTAGATTATTTATTCTGAAAAATCTTACGACATTAATTATGTATTATTTTTCATACATACAACAGTCACGCCTTTTTCCCATAAAAGGGGTTGGCAGAGGCCATTCACGTAGACCACTTTACGCCCTCGCGGATAGCGAGATGTGACGGGTGACGAACCACGATTCCGCTATTTTCGTACCAGACAAAAAAATCTTACTCCCTATTGCATTCCCACGAACAGTAAAATGACAGCATTGGATATTATGGTGTTATTCTACACCGATAAAGGCTATCCGTACAGTAAAAGTAGTAACCTCTTAAGACAAAGTGGTACGTGCTATTCTACTCTGCCGGACACCTATCGGCATTATTTTCAAATAAGACATATTTTGGAATACGGTTCTGATCTACAAATTCAGGGTCAAAAAATCATTGCACGATAAACTATGACATAAACGGAGCGGACAAGAGGCGGACTTAAAATAAAAGAAAAACATTTTTTTTTTTTGTATATCCTCCATATGTTTTTTGTATGGAGTATAGTGACGAGACGATCAAATCGTTCACCTGATGGAAAGTGCAACGTCTATCCATTACAAATGCTGTGTCCCCCATAATATTTCTGTACGGCATCACGCAGCACTCGTTTCCTTGAGACATCGGTTCTTAAAGTCGAATATACACCTAGTAATTACACAAACTATCAGTGCCCTTCAGACCGAAACACGGTAGTGTATTGTACACTGCTTAACTGCAGAATGATTTAATTGTCAGTTGTAAATCGCGATTGCACCCACGTTGGGGGTTTCCAGCATAGGAATCCTACCACCAGTGTATCAAGTTACAAAATAATATTAAATAGATGATTTTTTTTTATTGTAATAAGTGATGAAACGAGCAAAACGCTCACCTGATGGTAAGTGCAACGTCTGTCCATAACAACCAGAAAATTTCTGTGTGACACCACACTGTGCCCATCACCCTGAGACTTAAGTTCTTAAGTCTTATATGACCAGTGATTACGCTAGCTCACAGCGTCCTTCAAACCGAAACACTAATGTTTGCACTTTACTGCTTCACGGCAGAATTATTGGCCCTGGTGTGGTACCTACCTAGACGGATTCCTGCATAGGAATCCTACCACCAGTAAAAATTGTTGACGTTTACTTATTGGTTAAGTGCCGACGACCGCGTGAGCCAGAGTCAGAGTACCTGACTTCATCGTCGCGGGTTCTGGGGTCAAATCCCAGCCGGAGCCAACATCTGTGCTAAAACACAAATGTGTGTTTCCGACACTGCATCCTAGCCTACCTCCGATCTTATCGCATAAGCGCTACATCGGGCGCGGGTAGGTTCGGACGAGTGAGTGTCCCTGTGTTTGCACGTGCACTTGTGGCACTATAATATCTCCTATGCAGTTGATAGGCCTCGACAATATTCGGAAGTTGAAGACATCGGCCAGGAGAACATCCTCATCAAGGGCCGATGAAGGCGTCAAACTTTACTGCCCCTCTCAGAGACGTTAAACACTTACTCAAGAAACTCCTTAACTTTGTTTAATCATTGTCTCCGGATCGGCACTCTTGCAATGACGTCGCATGACAGTTGTAGTAGTCTAGTCTAAGGAATAAGGACCAATAATATGAGAAAAATATTTACCTAAATGGACAGGCTCGAGAGCTTCAATAGAGCCGTCTTCGTTTTTCTGCGGGGCGGCTAGCTTCAAGTCACCGATCGTCCACTCAGCGCGGGGACGTGGGTTGGACCTTACAGTCACGTTGAGTAGACCCTCCGCTGACAGCTTCAGACCGAAGATTGTGATGCTGGGGCTGTCCTCCAAACGCTTCGGTGGGTCTGCGGCGTTTTCATTAATGCAATTAGTTGATTTTATATGTGGCCCTGTCTTAATCCTATATTATCTAAATATATTTACATACAAGCATATAGTTCCGCCTTTTTCCCATATAAGGGGTAGGAGGCAGAGACTACTTACGTAGCCCACTTTTCGCCCTCGCGGGAAACGGGCGGTAACGGGTGGCGAACCACTTCGTCGCTATTTTGGTACGAGTCAAAAAGTTCATACTCCCCCACTGCCTTCCTACCAGTAGTATAGTGACAGCATTGCAAATTATTGTATTATTCTGCACAAATAAAGGCTGTCCGTGAAATACCTTAGTGGTCTCTTAAAACACCTCGGTAGGAAAGAGGTAGGTGCTATTCTACTCTGCTGGACACCTATCGGCTAATATTTAAAGAAATAGGAACACGGGAACGTTTGATATGTCACGATTATCGAAATTTTTTGACTATTATCAAATTGTCTAAAAAAATAATATTATATATGCGTTTTCTGCACACATCTATATCAAACCCGATGAATCGTTAAACCAAGAACCATTTCAAAATATTCGTAGTTACACTTAAATATATTTAAATGACATCATGTGTATAGATGGCGAGGCTCCATAGGTTAATGCATCTTTGGGAGAGATGGTCGGGCCTGTGGTTCTAACCCCAGACGGTGACACTACTTGTGTAACACATATATTATTGGGTGCGTTGTGATTGACCCAGCGTTTCATCTGTCCCATTTCGCCGATCTAACTGCATAAAAGCAATCAAAAAAATTACACTGTCTTAATAAGCGTTACAAAGGTTTGAGGAAATGAGGTTGGGAGAGTGCCTATTATTGGTATAACGAGCTATCTTACACAAATGAAATACAAACCAATGGACATGATCTTTTGGTTGAATGTACCATGAAATGTACCAAGAGGACATGAAAAGGAGGTGATAATATAGCTTGGTAGGTACATACAGTGCACAAGCAGCTGCCTGCTCGCTTCCTTAGGCTTGTCAAGGCTTTCGTGCTCCGCACGGCATATGAGCCTCCTCCCGCTGTCGTCTGCCACCAGCGCGCGGCTCACGTTCTGACTGATGGTTTGCAAGTCGCTGCCGGGCTCCGAGGTCACGATCGGTTGGTGGGTGCCCGCTACGAGTTGTTCTTCGTCTGTAAATGGAGTAACGCGTCATAAACTTCTTTCTGCTGATAGTACTATTTCATAGCAGGGCAAAAGCTGCAAACCATGGGTGAATCAAAGCGCTTTTTTCCACCTGATGGTAAGTGCAATCGTCTGCCTGTAACAAATGCTGTTTACCCAGAAAACCCTTACCCTGAGACATCTGGCCAGTAATTACACTAGCTCTCAGTACCCTTCAGATCGAAACAGTACTGTTTGCACACTACTGCTTCAGGGCAGGATAACTGGCCCTCTGACGGTACCTACCTAGACGGTTTCCTGCATAGATACATAACTATAACTAAGGAAACAACCTAGTTTTATTCCATTTGTAATATTCGCGAAACTATGTTCTTTTTTTTTCATCATCAGCCTGTAATAGTCCACTGCTGGACATAGGCTTTTTGCAATTTGTGGGCATTTGCCGTAATTTCAACGCAGAGACAATGTTTTTATCTGACATTTACTATAATCTACTAACGACGCCCAAGAAATTAAATAGGGGTTGGGTTCGGCAGGCCAATTGGCAATCGCGATTGCAATATCAGTTACCTCGCTCCCTTAGACGCTACTGTAACCGTATCTAAGTTGGTTATTCCGCTATATGTCGAAAGCCATGAGGTTTTCCATAGCGTTTACCTTAGCAGAGTTTTACGACAACAACAGCGTGATTTAGTATGGTAGAATCTTCAAGCCCGCAATGAAACAATGATTCTTACAAATTACAACATTATTATAAAGATATTATTCAGTTACAAATCTTCTATCTTCTTCTTCTTCTATATAAAGAAAAAAATATCGCCACATGTATAAAAGATTATCACTTGAGAACGGCTCCACCTTTTTAGCAGATTTTTTTTTTGTTCGTAAATGTCACGTTAAGGATAGTATGAAGGATTTTTTTTTGGAAAATCCACCGGAAAAGTCGTAAATTTGGATGGTATCTTGTGTTAAAATCTCAATAGAAAAGTGACGATCAGTTAGGCAGTTCTGAAGATAGAGATGCATGTTATAAAATAGGTACTTAATAGTTTTTTGCTAAGCGCCCTTCTAATTTTAAATGTAAATTGCACTCGTACGAAGCGGGACGCTAGGTTGTAACAAAATATTAAAATGTCGTTTTACCCAAAAACCAGGTGATCTTGGCCGCTGGTCTTCCATTAGGTACGATGCACTGTGCCATGAAAATGTCACCCTCCTTGAAAGATGGTTGTGGCGGTGAAATAAGTTGAGGATCTCCAGGCGCTCCTGTAGAATTTAAATTACAATTTTAGTGAGAAAGTGAGAGAATGTTTCAAATAAACAACGCTGGCCTTACCTTCATAAAGCGCCAGGTGCAACACTAAAAGTGCGACGGACCATATCATTCATGAAAATTTACAGACACCCCTTCATTAAAAAGTTCTCCGTATATTAACTATTTAACTTTTTAATAACTACTAAAACGACAGTAAATGCTTCTTGCACCCTCGTTTACAAAATTTGGCTGTCGAACTTGAATAAATTAAAAAATGTAAAGCCTTTTGTCTTTTCTTTTTGCGGGGATAAAATTTACGATCTGTTTATGGCGATATAAAGCTAGCACTGTAAGCATTTGAGTATAATAGTTTTATAAAAAATTAAAAGTAAATTTTATAAAAAAAAAAGTAAAGTTTCAGCCTATAAATGTCCCACTGCTGAGCACAGGCCTCCTCTCATTTCTGAGAGGGTTTTGGAGCTAGGAAGAATCCACCACGCTGCTCCAATGCGGGTTGGCGGACTTCACATGTCTTCGAAATATTTTTTTTTATTTCTCAGACATGTAGGTTTCCTCACGATGTTTTCCTTCACCGGCACCGGGAATCGAACCAAGGTCACTCGCGTACTATGAAATTTTAAAGCGAGCGCCTAGCCCCTGAGCTACCACGGCTTTGGCTCTGGTTATTGTGAAATTATATTTGGAATTTTACACATGGACTTTTAAATGTTTGTATGTCACTGAACTCCTCCTAAACGTCTGGACCGATGTTAATGATTTTTTTTGAGGGTGTTTGGATGGTTGGCGGTTCCCTGGATGGTTTAGATTCAGAATTGGACCCGGTAGGTGCCGCTGCGATAGAGTTCTAGGAAAATGACAAAACTCACTCAGTATATAGTTATCGATAATTCGAATATCGAAAAATCGTTTACTGAATATGTTAACAGCAGGCAAGCCAACGTTTCGGCAGGACAACGTATATATGCCCGCTAGTATGCTTATATATTATTTAGCATTTCTACTGTATAATGAGTTTCTTCTGCTTGGCCTTAAGTATTAGAAAATATCGTTATATTGCCGGAAGTTAAGGAAATCGTTCACCTGACTTTAAGTGCAGTCTGCCCATAATAAATGCTGTGTCACCCAGAAACATTTCTCTGTGGCACCACACTGCGCTCGTCCCCTGAGACTTGAGTTCTAAGTCTCATATGCCCAGTAATTGCAATAGCTAACAGTGTCATTCAGACCGAAGCTTAGTCAGGTTTGCACGCTTTTGCTTGACGGCAGAATAACCTGCATAGAAATCCTACCATTACCTACTACTATTATCACGAAGAGCCCAATGTACCATATATGAATACACACCGATATAGAAAATATGACACCGGCAAAGAATACAATCGTTTGCTGTACGCAACAATAACAACTTTGTAAACGCCAAGACATATTACTGACGGTATGATTCCTATGTCCCAAACATCGGAATCATACCATCAGTAATATTTATAAATGTCAATGTTTTAAAACTTACTTGCGACCAACAGTTTCATGGTTCCAGTGACTTCGATGCTGCCGGACTTGGGCGGCAAGACGCAGGATATGTTGCCGTTCCATTCTTCCTTAATATGCTTGATGTGAGCACCGCATTCACCCACCTGAAGCACCGTAGATATTAAGCTTCCACGAATTGATAGTGTGGCAAAATCTACAGCAGCCATGGCAATTGCAGCTTTGTGAACCGGTGCGTTGTCTTGATGGAACAGCACTCCAGCCCGCAGTTTGCCTCGCCTTTTCTCCTTAATAGCCTCCCGCAATCTTCTTATTTGTTCTGCATAGTAGGAGCCTGTAATAGTGGCCCCCT
Organism: Luehdorfia chinensis; assembly: GCA_019845155.1. Taxonomy (NCBI): domain Eukaryota; kingdom Metazoa; phylum Arthropoda; class Insecta; order Lepidoptera; family Papilionidae; genus Luehdorfia; species Luehdorfia chinensis. Next base: position 4,949,369 of record JAHVAK010000201.1, on the reverse strand, counting down.
TTTCCAAGTAGTCCACCATGATTATTCCTTCAGCGTCCCAAAAAACAGACGCCATAACCTTCCCTGCTGAGCTTGACACTTTGAATTTCTTCGGCGTCGGTTCATCGGATCGTTTCCATGTCATCGATTGTTGTTTTGTTTCAGGATCAAAATGGTGGATCCAGGTCTCGTCCATGGTCACAAAACGTGACAAAAAATTATCCTTGTCTGCCTGGAACTTTTCGAGATTTGCTCTTGACATGTCGACTCGTTTCTTCTTTTGCTCGTCGTTTAACATTTTCGGTACCCAACGCGCGGAGACCTTTCTCATATGCAATTCGTTCGCAAGGATTCTTTGAATGCTGCCATATGAGATCCCTGTGACCTCAGCTACATGCCTGATAGTCACTCTTCGATCTTCCAATACAACTTCTTCAACTTTTTTCACATTTTCTTCAGTGAGGGACGTCGATGGGCGTCCTTCGCGGTGTTCGTCTTCCGTCGATGTTCTTCCCAACTTAAACTCCTTAGCCCAGCGTGCAACTGTGGAATATGGAGGAGAAGAGTCCCCTAATGTTTCCACCAAGTCGCTGTGTATGTCTTTGGTAGACATTTTTTTCAAGCAGAGGTATTTAATGACAGCTCTGATTTCGTGTTTTTCCATTTTGATGTTCACTCCTTGACAGTCCGTATTCAAATGAATGTAGCTCCCGGGAATCGTGGCCTATTTATATGATTTTTTTTCCCTGAACTAGTGGTTAACTGAGTAAGTGACTGAAATTTTTTTGTATTTTTGTGTGCACTAGAAATAACTGATTATCATTACTTTTGGATCACCCCTCGTATATACAAATGTAAAGTTTCAGCCTATAAATGTCCTACTGCTGAGCACAGGCCTCCTCTCATTCCTGAGAGTGTTTTGGAGCTAGGAAGAATCCGCCACGCTGCTCCAATGTGGGTTGGCGGACTGCACATGTCTTCGAAATATTTTTTTATTTCTCAGACATGCAGGTTTTCTCACGATGTTACCGCCGAGCACGTGGTAAATCAGCACTTAAAATTGCAATTAACAATTTTAGTGGTGCCGGCATCGGGAATCGAACCCAGGTCACTCGCGTACTATGAAATTCTTAGCGAGCACGGAAGACGAACATCGTTGCGGCCGTCCATCGACGTCAGTCACTCAAGAAAATGTTGCGAAAGTCGAGAAAATTGTATTGAGCGAACGAAGAGTTACCATCCGATACTTAATTCAAGAAACGGGCATTTCATATGGAAGTATTAAATCCATATTGAAACAATCTTTAAATATGAGAAAAGTCTCCGCAAGATGGGTGCCGAGAATGTTTACCGACAGTCGGAAACAACATCGACTTGACATTTCGAAGATATTGTTGGACAAGTTTCAAGAAGATTCTGAAAACTTTTTGTCTCTTATCGTAACAATGGAAGAAACATAGGTCGCAATGGAAACGGCCATCATCACCGACCCCGAAGAAGTTTCGTGCCGTGGCATCAGCTGGCAAGGTTATGGCCTTAATATTTTGGGACTCGGAAGGGATATTGTTGATTGATTACCTGGAGCGTGGAACTACTATTACAGGCCAATATTATGCAGCTTTTATTCCCAAGTTGAGGAATGCCATCGAAGAGAAAAGGAGAGGGAAACTTCGAAGGGGCGTGCTGTTTCATCACGACAACGCACCCCCGCGCACAGGTCGGCAGTTGCGATGGCTGCCATTCAGCAAGCTGGGCTTCGAATTGGTTGACCACCCCCTTATTCACAAGATTCTGGCGCCTAGCGATTTTAATCTATTCTCCAAATTGAAAGAATACTTAAGGGGAAACAGTTGCGAAGACGATAACGTGGTGATGGATGCCGAGGAGAGCTTTTTGCAGGACCAAGACAAAACTTTTTTTTTGAAAGAGATAAAAGCCTTGGAAAAGCGCTGGACTCGGTGTGTAGAGAGACTCGGAGACTATATAGAAAAATAAATTATTAAGTTATCAATAGTCATTATATTCTATCTCATTCTCGCTAATTTTTGATCCCTCCTGGTACAAGTAACTTTTTTATAGGGTCTAATACGATATCGGTCAAAAAATAATCTGCCCGTTTCATAAAAAATAGAAAGCTTACATGACCAAAATAATGGGGCAGCTGTTTCAATTTTATTTTGCGATATCAGTGTTTATTTCATCGCCAAAACATTTACATGTCTAGGTTAGCACGTATAACGCTACCGCATTTTGTACTATTAACCAAACACCATCGGATATTTAAACATATCTACATGACCTACTACATGATCTTCATGACCTTAATAACCTTCTCTACAGTTTATTTGTTTACTCACTTCAGTTTAGGTCTGTATAAAGGTCTTCATGAATGTCAAAATCTACATCGGTTTAAAAATATATTTATATGTATATTTCTTTAATTTTTTTTCTATTGAAATAGTTTAATAAATGTAAAATAATACGACGTAACTTATGTCGTTAAGTCGTATTATATTCTTTTATCGCAATTTTGGAAATAATATATGAACAATATCTGATATATTGTTGTTTCAGTGTTCGATGTTTTAGATTTTACTTCATTTAACCAATTTTTTTTCGGATAAATGTTATGTCTCTTGGTAAAAACTTTAATTTAATTAATTTTTAATAAAACCGACTAGAAGCTTATGTTTTTGTCGTGTTCTATAATTAGGAGATTCTAAATAAATTTCTTACCTCTAAGCCTTGTCCAGCATAAACCACATCACCCTGATTGTTAGGTATCAGCCGGTAGGATGTTGGGCCCACGGTCATTCTGGAAAAATCACAACAATTTATTATCCCCTCATGTCAGACACTCAAAAATTTTCACCTAGAATACACAGGTTTAAGCAGTTAGAGGTCAATGGTGAAAGCTTTCATTTTTCAAATTCAAACGCACCGCATGGTATTCAGCCGTGTTGTAACAACTGAAACTTTATACCTAAGAATAGTTTCAATCTAAATTCCAAACTAAAGTAACCGAGTAAACCAGAAGAAGCGTTGCTAACTAGAGAATTACACCACCGACAACTAAATGATTCCTCGCGTCGCTGGGTAATGTGAAAATTACAGAAATTAGCGAGCAACTGAAACTTAAAGCAAGCTGTTAGCGGTTAAGTTTAACGTCTTAGTTAACTCACAGCCACGAGTGTTAACTCAACTATGCGTAGCTACGTAGGAACTTGGAGTTGGAAGCAAGTAGGTTTGTTGTTGTTCGTCGCAGTTACTATGATGTCTTCATGTAAGTTAACCGCCTTGTGATATTTCGATTATAAACTAAACTAAACGTGTATTTAACATAATTAATAAACCAGGTGTCTTTTAACGCGCATGATGGCTCCGGCTGGGATTTGAACCCGGGGGCAGTGTACTCAGATATTCTGACCACTAGTGTCACGCGGTCGTCAAAAGAAAATATAATGTACATACCGACAAGAATCGATGCGATAGGGCACTTTGCAGAGGACTATGAGCTCGTCTCCCACGCGACGCACAGCTTTCAGAGGAGTTATTTCCACCGTTTGACCTGAAGCAAAAGAATAATATATTAGTTAAATTAGATTTGAACTTACGAAACTTTTTGCCGAACTTATCCAAAAAAAAGTAAAAAAAAAGTAATCCATTGTAATATTTTCAATGCGAAAGTAACTCTCTCTGTCCCCTTGTTTGTTTGTTACCTTTTCACAGCTCAATCGTTAAGCCGATTTTGACAAATTCGGGCCAGAGATAGCTTACATCCTGGAGACGGACTTAGGATATATTTTATTCCGGAGGAGGACTTCATATGTCTCATAAATATTTTATTACTCAGTCATGCAGGTTTACTCGCGATGTTTTCCTTCACCGCTGAACACTGTGGTAAATCAGCACTTAAAACTGCAGAACAATTTTAGAGATGCCGGGCACCGGAGTCGAACTCAGGTAACTCGCGTACTATGAAATTTAAAGCAAGCGCCAGGCCCCTGAGCTACCACGCCTCACGGAGCTTAAGCAAAAGTAGTGAAAAATTTCTAATGTGTATACTTGATTCAACTAACACAAAAATAATTTATTCTGAACTATTTACTACCTACCAGAGGTAAGGAATAAAGTCGTTATCCGCGGGCCAAGACCGGCCCGCGAGTATTTCTTTTTTTGATATATAAGATGACGAGAAGGGCAAAAAGTTCACCTGATGGTAAGTGCAACGTCTGCCCATAACAAATGCAGTGCCACAATGTTGGCCCACTACTGCTTAACGGCAGAAAAGCTGGCCTGGGGTGGTAGACGGATTAATGCATAGAATTCTACCATCAGTACCTACCTTCGGGCCGCACATACTCGTTATCCGTTTATAATGTAAGTAAATCCCATTTTTACTGGTGGTAGGATACTTATGCAAGCATCCGTCTAGGTAGATACGAGTACCAGTTATTCTTTTGTCAAACACACTGCACTTTGCACACTACGCAAACATTACTGTGCTTTGGTCTGAATAGCTAGTGTAATTACTGGGCAAATGGGACTTAACAACTGATGTCTTAGGGTGACAATCGCAGTTTGTTGCCATATGAAAATGTTCTGTGTGATACAGCATTTGTTATGGGCAAGATGTTGCATTATTCAAAAGGTTTTACATTTCCCCGTCTCGTCTCTTACATAAATAAAAAATCATACAATATTATAATCCGATTATTTTATTTAACGACCAAATAAGAAAACAGTAACTGACTGTAATGATATAGAACATTTTAACTCGTATTAATGATTTAATCGATATACATAAATAATTCACATAATTAAATTAAATATTATAATTATGATTAATGAGACTTATGTAGCTGTAACTTTCCACTGACAATTGTTTGCAGTTGTAGATCAAGTTGTCATTAGCGCGTAATTCAAAACTAAATACTCGTATGTTGGTATATCGAGCTAGCTGGATCTTGGTAGTGGCGGAGTTAGTGTGGCCCGTACTCTAAAAAGTAGTTAAAAGAAACCCTGTTCAAGGTTGTCAAGGTCTTACAAGGACTGAACAGCTTGCAGATGTATATTTCAAACGTAAAGACACTAGATATATCATATTTTTCATACAAATTTGAGTATGCGCCTTAAGCAGTGAAGCTCAAAGTGCCTCAAATGTATTGAATTCCAGTATCGCTTTGTGCCGGCTGTATCTAGTTCGAACCGCTTTGGGCTGCCATCCAACCGAATAATCCTGGATGCCTGTACAACATTTTGACATCAAATATGTCATAGTTTATGTGCTTGAAAAATTACACTTTTAAACGATAAAAGTCAAATATAGAAACTTTTGACGAAATAGATATTCTCTTATATGATATTATATGAGTTTAATAAATCAAATAATCAATACAAATTAAATACATTTAAGTGTCTGTCTCTGATTTCGCAATACAGTCTTAAGTGGTAATTTGTTGGATATCCGAAACTGAAACTGCCGTTTTTTAAAAAAAATGTATGACTGTCTGTCTTTTTGTTTGTCCGGACTAATTTCTGAAACGGCTGAATCGATTTTAACAGGACTTTCATAAATTTCCTCAATAAAGACTTCATTCATTTATTTCATTGTCCTTAAATTAAAACAGACCTGATACAAAGGATCAAGTATTATGAAGTATTACACATTTAAAATATCTGTAAACTCCACAAAACTCTCAGTGTATCTAGAAGTTGGTACTACTGCCGCCGGCCCCGCTCCTTCCTCGGAGTTGAGTTACACGACATAGTTCGCGATGGTTCTGCTTCTGCTACTTTACTCGATGGAGAATAGTTGGAAAGCATTACCGGCGCTTATTGAGAGGCACGAGATTTATGCGGCGCTATAAATACTGAACGCATTGTTTGCGAGGTGTTGCACGCTTGGAGTTCCGTTATGGGTGGCGAAGTTTGGTCATTTGTTAATACTGGTTATGAGAGTTTTGTCATTCTTCAATATATTTGACGTTGATTTTTTTTTAAACGTAACTTCTTTTAGTCGTCTTTTAGTTATAGCTATGACGATATGTTAATAGTTGGAAATTGTACGTGTTGCGAGTAAATACTCGTATTATCATATACAAGGTCTCTAAATAGTTCACTTTATTCATGACTAGATTTGTTTTTATCGCCATACTTGGCAGGCGGATTGGCGACGGCAGCACCTTAGACGGTATCACCCATTACTGGTCGAGATGATTGGGGTCTGGTAACTAAGAACTGTACTGTTTTAAGTCGTGAACAATTACTTTTTATATTATATTAGTATTTGTTGATACTAAACCAGCATACAAACGGCAAAAAGGGGTAATTGTATTAATGAATTACTAGACAATTTCGGATTCGAAGTGAAACGTCACGTAATGAAAATGAAACATATATACGAAGTGACAGAGAAAATTGTGAATTTCTTGCAAAAAATCACTGTTCACTTTCATTTCATACTCTCAGAGAACCGACGATAATATTTTCTAATATTTATATGAATCTTGTTGTTTGTCTTCTTTCAACATATTACTGTATCATCGTACTCCTACTCCACCTACATACTTGTAACCGTGTCAAATTGACATATACACATACATGACATAGTTTTTTATTTAATTAATTATTTTAAAAATTAGACCGTAATTATGTATTAATTACGGTCTAATTTCGACACAAGGCGACCACTAGATACATGTACAAAAATATGAAAGAAAATATGAAACAATATCATTAATTAAACGGATTCACTAACCAGCGCTTAACTAAACTAACGCATGAATTCTACAGCCTATAAATGTTCCTCTGCTCGGCACAGGCTTCTCTTCTCATTTCTGATAGGGTTTTGTGATCGGGAAAAGTCCGCCACGCTGCTCAAATGAGGGTTGGCGGACTTCATATGTCTTCGAAATATTTTTATTCCTTAGACATGTAGGTTTCCTCACGAAGTTTTCCTTCGCCGCTGAGCACGTGGTAAATCAGCACGGCGCAGTTAGCACAGATAATTGTAGTTGGCTTAGATGAGCCCTTCCCGTTTTGCCAATCAACTCATAAACATTATTTTCTATTTTTCTTTTCTTTTTATTCTTTCTATTTGTTACGTTTAGTAAATGGATTCTTTTTGTTTTTTTTTTTTAATAAATCGATTATATTTTAGTTTTTTATGTTACTAGTTAAGGGGTTATTTTTATATTAGTTATTATTATTATTTATTTATTTTTTAATTTAATTAATTAACGATTTTATCTGTATTTACTTGATTGGCAATAAATTATTTCTTATCTTAAAATAACAATTTTAGAGGTGACGACACTTAAATTTAAGGCGAGCGCCCGGCCCTTGAGTAGCTCAAAGCTAGCAAATTTTTTATAACTCTATGAATGTTAAATTCATTTCGCCGATATATACAAACGCAGTTTATCGGTCGGCATCACCAAACATGTCACTATATATTACATCGCTAAATGTTCCGTTAACTATTAAGAATTTAGTCCATTAATCCGGACTGTCCGTCTGTGAGTTCGACGCAGTTAATAACTATTACAAAATGGGACAGTGTCGTTCATTGAGAGAATCCATTTCGTGGTAAATAGGCCGAGAATGCCTCAGCGCTGAAGCCAAATGAGCGTAATTGAAGAAAAAAAAGAGCGTCGCTATGACTCCAGACAATCAACGCGTGTTTACTTGAATGCCGCAACGAACAGAGTCGTATGCGGAGACGTTTACATACTTGAAATATTTAAGAGATATGTACATATTGATGAAAATAATAAAGAGTTTTATTGGTTATTATTTACGGGCGGCTCTGTGTTATTGTGATAGTATACTAAGGACTTTAAAATGATGCGTATAACTTAATACTCGTAATGGTACATCAGACATGAGACATCAGTTCTTAAGTCTAGTATGCCCAGTGATTACGCTAGCTCTCAGTACCCTTTAAACCGAAACACAATAATGTTTGCACACTGCTGCTTCACGACAGAATAACTGATACTGGGGTAGTATCTACCTAGACGGATTCCTGCATAGGAATCCTACCACCACTAAAAAGAATAGTTTGGTGATTTTTTCTTTCAATGGTCGATCGATCGTCAATAATTAATTTTCTTATTACTAATCATCGGTCAGATTTGTTTGTATGGTAGGTACCGTGGGATGTAAACTAAGTTTTATTTAATACTAGCTACCCGTGCGAATATTTTGCACAGTATCGTGATCTAATGACAGCTTTCGTGCATGTTAGTTTAAGAGATTCAACATATGGCCCTTTCTTTAATTAAATTATTAATTAAATCTTAAACATTAATTTTAAGACATTTACTTATTTTTCGTCATTAGAGGGCAAAATAATTTTCGAAATGGCGTATTAAACATTAATTTTGATACAGTATTAAGGGAGATATTTCATAACGACAAAACCTTTGAAAAATAATATATAGATTATAACATTTGACTTTTCTTTATCTCTATCAAAAATTCAGATTTGAATAATACACACTTAGAACATAAATTAGATATTAAAAAATATATTCAATAGCGCTGTACGTTCTCTTCTAATATTTCCCTATTCGAGATGCAGACTGACACCAAATTGTTGCGTCTATTAGGATGTATAGAGGTACACTGACGTCGCTTTATGAGGACATGGAGAGGTCAGCGCAGTTAGGCGTTTAAATGTACATACGGATTACTTATGTCAACATGTATTTATATATTCTCCGTACAATCAATACAAAAAAACTACTAAAGTTATCACATTAATCTAGAAATTTCTAAACCTTATATGAAGACTGGGGTGTACGAAAAAAATCCCATTTTAAGTAAATTATAATAGAAGGTAATTTCATAATGCAGTGAATCATATAAACCATTTTCAGCTTTACCACATTATACACAGGAATTAACGTAACATCTATTTTGCTTTGCGTGTATTTGATTTACTAAAAAAGTATTTAAATTTTAAGCAAACTGTATAGTAACCGAAAAAGTAGAAATATATCGTAAATTGCAAATTAAATCTTAGCTCATTGGTATACAGTTTTAATTTATTTGAGCTGTCTGCAACGTTATCATGTCAAACATCCTGCTCAAAACAGGCGAAATTTATTGAATTTTTTTAAGGTGGTTTGGGTAGAACGAAGCGTTAATAAAGTATACAATATTATAATTTTTCGTTGCTCAATTTATGATCTGTTTTAAATTAAAGTGGTTCATATTTTTTTAAAGCAAATTTGTTCACGCTATCCCGTAGCGTCTACGCTTTGAAGAAATGAACAATGATTATTTTATTTTATGAAAAAATCGTGCCTATAAAATAAAAATTTCTGGAGCTATTTTAGGTACGTAAAAAGTTCGAAGGTAAAAAGAAACACATTATTTCTTCGAAATTAATATTAATTATATTTATAAAATAGATCAAAAACCAAATAACATAACCAAAAGTATAAATAAGAAGATATCTTAATGGCCATCTTTAAACGCTGCAACTGTAATAACGATTTAACAAAATTAAAAATAAAGTAACAAAATTACTAGAAATTAAACCAAACAAAAGAGGAAAATTTGAACGAGCTTGCGTGAGCAAGATAGCATGCCGCCAAAGTTATTTAGCCTCTGTCTGCGGGTTTCAAAGGAGTAGTTGGACGGATCCTAGACGGCACGATAGATTGAGCTTTTAGCACAAACCAATATTCACTATTTCATCGAAATTTCGCATTAAAATGAGCTGCGGGATACACGGGAGCGGATTTCCAGGCTTAGCCTAAAAGCCTTGCGATGTACTCAACTAAGCATCGAGCTGGGGCCCGTAAGCGAGCGACCTGGATTTCCTTTTATCTTGGATTACGTTGAACAGTTTATATGTTAATGTTATTGTTGGCTTTATCTAAGTTCAACTAAAATTCTAAAAATTTCACTAAGTAAAAGTAGTTTTTCCGAAACCATAAAAAGGTATAAACTTGTGGCAACGTCTGCCTAGTGTCACTCACATGGTTAAATCATATTCTAAATCTAAATTTTACAAGATTATGTAGGTGTTTGTGAAAAAAAAAACAGTGACATTATTATTTTATTTTACTGAAGATTAGTTGAACTATTGAATTTTCTAATCACTCTACATATTTACTGCATATATTGTTTGTATTTGGTTCTGGTAAGCTTGTTTTAGACCTTATCGATTAGTTTTATCCCACTATATTTCTGTATGTATGTATGTATGTATATGTATGCATGTATGTATATATGTATGTAGGATCTCATGTGTTCCCATACATCCTACTTGGCATCGCGTGTTGATACCTATGATTTTACAGCTTAAATTTTTTTTAAGATAACTGCTTTTTAATTTGATACCGAATACATACATTTTGCGAAAATATTCTGTTTTTAAACATATTGTATATAAAATTTTGATACTTTTCACTAAAGCAGAAACTATTGTAATACTAACGAAACTGCGAAAGCTAGTATGAAGCCATCTCCACTCTCGTTTCATTGAACGATGCTGCTCCTTCCGTGCAGCATATATGACTGTATTGTCGAACATATAATTTTGCAACATAAATCTTATATAGCGAAAACAAAATATTGATCTTAGCGGAAATGTTAAGTCGAAGGTGGGTTTTGGTTCTTTAACTTTTTATTACAATAGCGGATTTCTAGCATCAAACTGTACGAAAATTTCGTGGCCCTAAAACTTTTTCTGACTATGTAAAATAGTTTCATTTTGTTATAGAAATGTTTTATTGCGACTCGGAAATGACAAATTTTGAATTAAATTTTCTAATTACTTTTAGTATTACGTCGTAAGTGCAAAACTTAAATTAATGTAATTTGAGTCTTCGTAAGTATTGCGTGATAATTTTGCTCTTATAAGGGTTATAAATTTATACTCTAAGAACGAATAGGCACAAAATAACAACGAGACTGCCTGATATCTTCCACGTTTTAAATTCTTCGCGGAGTAATTAAGGTTCCTAAAAGGATTTAAGGCACTTTAGAAACATACAAGATTTTAAGGAAAGACATCACGATTTTATAGAAACTGCGTGCGCATATGGTCATATTATAAAATATTTCCAGAGACTTGAAAGTGACTTAACATACAATCTTTAACAATGTGTAAATCAGTACTTATAATTGTAACCTACAAGTTTAGTGCCGGCACTGGGGGTTGAAGTCACGTCAGTATGGAAATTAAAGCGAGTGCCTGGTCTCATGAGCTACCAAAGTTCAGTGCTGATGTGTTTGGGCACAACAATATAATAAGACCTGCATAGATGACATGGTCCGAATGTGACACGTGGATGTGTATGGGAGATGGCATCATGCTCGGAATCGGATATTGTAATAATTCGGTGCCTCGCTTATTTTATTTTCACTTGGATTTAACAAAGATATAGCAGCCTGCGTTACCAACAAAGCGATTAACATCGAAACAACAGAACGGACAAACTTGTCCCCGTTGAATACATTTAATCTTTTCTAAGTACGCCACAAAGTTTTGAGTACAAAGAACAGAATAATAGACTTTACAGAATGGTACAGCTGTGCCTGTCCTTCAACTAATGCCGTAGTTATCAACTAAAAGCTAGCATTATCACCAGCCTTTCAGGAGTCTAATGCTGGACATAGACTCCCAATTGACAGGACATACCGTAAACAATCGCAGCGCCAGACTGAGTGGTACGAGTATATTCCAGTTATTCCGCTATCTGAGACCCAGGGCCAAAAAGTGATGAATTTTCTAGCATGACAATTTGTTTATTCTTTATTAATGAATAGGCCAACATGTAACGGTGAGTTTAGCGGATGATATTGCCAAGGGAAAGGGTAGCTACCCGCCAGGTCGAGTGGTCTGATCTGGGGAGGATGTCTCCTCCATACTAGTAATATTTGGATGTTGTATCTCAGAAAACTTTCATAGCGCGATTATGGAATGTATTAATATTTCTTGAGCTTCTCATGTGGCGACATAGATGTCGCTACATAAGTATTGGAAAGCGGTGATAAGATCAAAAATGATGACGTTTAGCCTAGAAGATGATTAACTGGTAATAGCAGTAATCCGTCTAGGTATGTACCACCTCAGGGCCAGTTACTCTGCCGTGAAGAAATAGTGTGCAAACTACTTCTGTATTACAAAATTTCTGTATTTCGTTCTGAAGGACACTGAGAGCTAGTGTAATTACTACTTGGAGAAATGTTCTGGGTGACATAGCATTTGCTATCGGCAGACGTTGCACTTACCATCAGATAAACGTTTTGCTGGCCTCGTCACTTTATCAAATAAAAAAACTGTGCTTGTGTGATATTCCTTCGGTCGACGACCGACACTAGGAATTTCTATTCCTGGTTGTGCGCTTAAAGTGACAAAGCAGAACGGCTTTTCCTTGTCCGTGGCAAGTCGATCATATAATTTTTAAACACAAATCATATTTAAATGAAACTAATTTTACGGATTTTATCGCGTTTATTTTTGTTATTTATAAGCCGACGTTTCGAGTGCTTTACAGCATCCATGGTTAGCTCTTTCTGCGTAGATCGGACCACAAAAAATAATTAAAAGCTGAAGGTACTCCGGGTTAACTATGACATCAGGACATCTGTCACCTCAGTCCCCCGTGACCATGGGTGCTGTAAAGCACTCGAAACGTCGGGTTATAAATAACAAAAATAAACGCGATAAAATCCGTAAAATTAGTTTCATTTAAATGTGTAGTGTTCGCGTAAATATAAGAAATCACAAATCATATTTTTGTTACAAACTTTTATTTGTGAGGCCTATGTCCAGCAATGGACTTTAAATGTTGCTAGGGCTACAGTACTTGTCAAAACAAATCTAACGAGCCCAAACATAACGGAGCTATCTTGCTTAGTTAAGAGTTATTATGGCTAGCTTCCGGTTCCATTATCAAACCAGCTCCATTGTACCATATTACAGCATTGTTACCGAAGGTACATAGATTTGCACATGCTATTTCATGCAGGTTATTCGCAAGGCGTAGAAAAACATTACCATTTGTACTTATTATGTTAATAATCTACAGAGAATCAAAACAATTCTGTTCTATTTTTTTATTCTATGGATGGAATCTCGATATACGATGAGAAGGTGTTCGATATTGAAATGGGGATCATAAATTTAGTACCTGTGCACACCAACAATTGATAATGTAGATGTTTCAACCATAGTGATACCTAAACTGACAACAAACCCATATAGGAAGGGTTTTAGCGCAAACACAGACCTTGTCGCTTGTCTTTGCCTTTCCGTATCGTAAGGAACACCTATGCAAAACCGAAGGAAGGGTCTGATCAAGTCTCAGACACGGAGACATAATCATTAAACATCCAAATCCTTAACATAAATTTGTTAATTAGAAAATAAAGTCTTAGGCTGCAATTTAAAGTCCGAAACACATGATTATGCAGACTAGGTAACCTGATATAATGTATGTATCTCGTCTAAAATACTGTACACAGTTCGCCAAAATACAATTTTGAAATATTGTCAGTTATTGTTAGTATCATTAGTTTGATATATTTTTAATCTTTTTTGGTACACACCTACCATGTAGGGATTAAAAGCGTGAAACTGTATATAAATTCTAAAAATATTGACACTTTTGATAGTAATGTTTCATGCAATTCAGAAAACTGGCGCGCCCGGAGCCATTTATCGTCAGACTATATTGAATTTCTGACTGAAACTTTTGAAGAACTTGCTATTGTTTTCAATGCACTTCCAAAGCAATATAAGATTTTTGAACTTTAGAATTCTGTGAGTGTTTCTACGCAAAGAAAAGAAAACCATTGCACATAGTAACAACTATTATATATTCTATCTTCATTATTCCAAAATAATATCAACCTTTCATTACACGTTTCTTTGTATCAGCTATGTCACTTAATTGCCAGTTGAAGGACTTCAGAGGCCAGTTACTAATTATATTAAATATGAGATTTATAATATTACTACCACGATGTTTTTCTTTATTGTTGAGCAAAGCAAGGAAAATTTATTAGTGTATCAAAACTACTATGTATACGTCACGTCAAGTTCATAACGATTTCACTCAATATAGAAGAAATTTAAAGACGTCCATGTCAGAAATCCAATAACCATAAATAAAAGGAAAATAATAATAATTTTGAAAGGGACAAACAATACAGTAAGCGACAATGGTCGTGTGGGTCGCCGTGTGGTTGCGCGTAAGTGAATCCATCACTCGATTACGTCCCGTGGGTGTCGTAAGAATCAACTGAGGGAAAAAAACGTCAGTGGATGGGTCGCAGTACACATTTGTGCAAACCGTACTGCCAATACGCCTGCTAAGCGTGCTATGGCACTCCTCGTGACTTTATGAGATAGGATTATGCTCAGCCATTGACTTTAATACGATGAAATGATGATGTTGCCGATCATTACGAAAAATGTTGGTACTTTGGTACCATAGTACTCGTATCAAGTAGTAGTTTGTTACATAGTAGCTGGTGAAGATTTTAACATTCATAAGAGCTTTAAATAAGCCAAAATTAATAAAAGAAATTTTGAGTTCGTCTTTAACTATATATAACAGGCAATAGATACTTCATATGCTAATAAAATAAAATGGTGAACTATTTTTCACCCGTCCCCTTACGTTAAAACTTACCCTTTTAGTAAGACCCTGAAAGTATCGTAGAGACGGTGGCTTAATGTAATTGTAATAAGGGCAACCATACAATAAAAACAAATTGTTGTACGGATTATCTTGACGACTCTGTTTTGGGGTTTTAAAACAATTTGCGCAATGACTTGCGAATTTTCCCAAAAAATAATAATTTGGAGATGTCATTGTGAACTTATAATATAGATATGAAAGATCATTTTGACGATATTGAACAAAAACTTATGTATTTGGTAGCTACGAGGTTTGCAAGACAGAATAAGAGTTATTTCCACACATGTTTGACCTCTATGAAATGATCTATTTCATATAAGCTTTCTCTACTAATTTTTTTTTATTGGATTAAGTGACGAAACGAGCAAAACGTTCACCTGATGATAAGTGCAACGTCTGCCCATAACAAATGCTGTGTCACCCAGAACATTTCTGTGTGACACCCTGAGACATGCGTTCTAAAGTCTCATATGCCCAGTGATTACGCTAGCTCTCAGTGCCCCTCAAACCGAAACACTGTAATAAAAAAATAAACAACTGCTTTACGGCAGAATAACTGGCCCTGGAGTGGTACCTACCTAGACGGATTCCTGCATAGAAATCCTACCTTGACAAGGTATTGAAACTATTGACAAGTTTTTGAAACTTAATGTCCGATGTATGTGACAACCTTTTACGAATTATATTATAATATTTTATAGATCTACTAAGAAAAGGCTTTTTAGTTTAAGCCAACCTAAACATCGAAGAGGCGAATTCTAACTTGGGAGAGACGTACGTCCTGTGGTCTGCAGCTGTGGGCAGAAGCTAATGTAAATAAAATTACAAAAACTCCACGACGTAAAGTTAATTTCAAATATAGTAATTTATGCAATTTGCTACTCACTAGATACCCCGAGAGGAACTAACCCTGATAATATGAATTTATAAATCAGTAAATCTATTTAATGTATTATTGGTATCTAAAATCCATAAACATTAGGGTACAATTGTAATTTTATTAGCTTCAGCACCACTATACGGGAGTAAGTTTAAACTCGAGGGTTTCTCGTAATAAGTATAAATTGGCGTCGAGGTCTGTAAGAGATATAACTCATGAAATAACTATAACGTTGGTAGAGATAGGGGAGAAAGTTTATTTTACTACTTCTGTGTGGATAACAAAAGATTATGATTTGTTGCAATTGACTGAGTGCAACTTCTCTATTGACCTGATCAAAATACCCAGATCGTTGACAGAGAGCCACGTCAAGATTTCTACGTGATAGAGCCAGGCCACGTAGAAGCCACGGTTCTGATAGTAGTCTACATGGGTAGGCTTGACCAGGGAAGTACTACGTCCTAACAGAGTGCTGCGTGAGGTAGCAGCAGAAACCCGCTACTTCATAAGTTTTTTTTATGGAAGAAAGTGAAGAGACGAGCAAAACGATCATGATGGTACGTGTAGCGTCTGCCCATAACAAATGCTGTTTCACCCAGAACAATTCTATGTGGCACGACACTGCGCTCGTAACTCGTGAGACAGCAGTACACTACTGCTTAACAGCATAATAAGTGGTACCTACTGTAGACAGATTTCTGCATAAGAATCCTACCAGTTAAGTAAGGTAACCGGATCCCTACCGGCAGAGGCATTCCCTCCTTTTCCTCAGGGTACAGCATACCTTTATCTTTTTTGTTCATCGAGCATCGATTTGTTGACATCTAGAGATATCTAGAGGCCGCATTGACCAATTATCATTAAAGCATTTTGAAAATATTCGATAAGTTTCGATATTTGGGGTTTATGTCCAGCTGCCGACCGTCCAGGGGCTGTTAATTTTCATTATAATAACATTATTCGTAGACTCTTGCCACTGCTAGTCGCTACTAAGGAAAGGTGTACCGCCAAGTTATGCCATTGAATCCGTACAATCCCCGGTAACGCTATTTCTTCGAGAATGAGTCAAGAAATTTTCTCACTATAGGTAGGATTGTAAGTTAAACGAATAATGAAAGAAATAACATGTCTGTGAATGTAACATAAATTTTCTCGGTTGCTTTTTGGAGTAAGGCAAAAATCGTTTCGTTAATACCGGTCCATCCGATTTAGTGGCGATTCCCTAAACGATTGCTCTCTTATTTAGTCTGCAAGGTGTTTCCAGGGCTATATTCTCGGAATTTCGTTTTATCGCGATTGATAAGGAAAATAAATTTGGTTGTTAAGATGAGATAAATAAATATATAAATTAATCAAGAAACTTATTTGGGTTAGATAAACAATCTTATGGATTATTATACTTTGGTTAAAAAAGAAACAACGCCTATCGTGAATAATGCCAGCGGCAGTGCACAGCTGGACACAGGCCTCTCACAATGAGTTACAGTCCGAATGGAGGCCCACAGCCTCCCTCGGACGGTCATTAGACGACTTAAAATTATTTTGAGATATTCTAAATCGCGCAAGCACGCAGCGAACGCGACAGTCCGAATTTCGAGGTTTTTGTAGTAGTTTATTTATGTTTGGGTCAAACCAAACCTGAGCATAATATCCGATGAAGCTGTAAAAGCCAAAAAGGCTAACAGCAATTACATCACCGAAATTATACTCACAATGAGTCCCACTTAACCTAAACCTCGGCGTTAGGTATCCAATTGCAGAAAGATATCTTACGCAAATCGTCCCTAATAATTCCGTATACAAAGTAAAAGTAATTTAAATTTTTAAGGTTCGGATCATCCTTTCCAAGCTTAAAGCGCTTGTTTTAGAGGATGATCCGTACCTTAAATGCAGTACTCATAACCTACAATCAAATACATGTATGTTAGTAAAATCTGACAGAGATCAACGTTAACAATGCGAAGGTAAGATCAGTGAACTAGACAAAGTTTAACGACGCGTGTGCTAGTGTTCAGAGTATCTGACTTCTAAACCGCGGGTCCAGGGTTCGAATCCTAGCCGGAACCAAAATATATGGCAAAAACAATATTGTTTTGCCATATATATTGTCTGGTTGTGTTATGCATACGAAATTTATGCCTGAGTAAACCCACCCCTGATACAGGAGAAATCCTAGTGTTGCGCTTATAACCACGTGATAAGCTTGAAGATACTTAAGCTAAATAATGGAAGTTGAAGAAGAAAATATCCAGGATACGGAACCGGAACGCAGTACTTTTAATCGTGGTAGGATTCTGAATATATGAGGCTATGCAGATAACCGTTTATACCTACACCAACGCAGGGCCAGTTATTCTGTGAAGTAGTAGCGTGCAAAAATTACATTGTTTTGGTCTCAAAAGGTACTGAGAGCTAGTGTAATTACTAGAGCTAGTATGAGACTTAAGAGCTGATGCCTCGGTGTCAGTATCACAGAGAAATGTTCTGGGTGACATAGCATTTGTTATAGGCAGACGTTGCAACTACCATTAGGTGAACACACGGAAAAAGAACCCAGTAAAATTTAGATTTTAGAAAAATTAGAATTATTTTGAACCGCACTCTCAGTTATAGACAAAAAGCCATTCCATTTTTGTTCTACAGAGATGAATGTATCTATATTTTTTTTCACTGAAATAGGATGTGTCTGTGGCAGAGGTGAGCATGATTACTTATCATAAGGTGTGTGCGCTTTCCCACCGTTAATGCTCGTCGTTTAACTCAGAAGACAATTATTGAAAATCGAATAATATGTAAAAAAGGCCTCAAAAAGTCCTCGGTGTACTTAATGATTACTTAATTTTATGATTCCCTTCCAAGAAGTATAAGGTAAGGGTTATTTGACACTTCGGTATCTCCCTGTCTATTTTCTCTTTTTAAGCATATTGGGCGCACAAAGAAGTGTGAGATTTGGCATAGTTAAAGTTTGTATGGAGAAGAAGCAAGAAAGCTAAAATTTATATATAGTATATATTAAAAATTACATTACATTTAATAAAATAAACGTTCTACGCTCTATAATTTAGGTTCATACTGACAATATCAACACCTCTAATAGTCTATAGTCAAACAGTGGCACAGAGAGAGATTATTGCCAAAGAATTTTAAAATGTTGCCAACAAATAATTACTCAAAAACGTTCAAACTTAAAAATTCAATGAATTACGGTCGACTTTCGACCACTAGGCGAATACTACTAATTTTAGAACAAATTTGTTACTAATAAATGTGCTGAAAATTGAAAAATCGCAATTCTTTTCTTTTACCTAATAAAATATCCGAGATGTCCAAGCCAAATCATATAAAATAATCTGATATTATTTAAATGAAACTAATGTTACGGATTTTATCGCGTTTAATTTTCCTATTTATAACCCGACGTTTCGCGTGCTTTACAGCACCCATGGTCACGGGAGGACTGAGGTTATTTTTGGTCCGATCTATGCGGTAAGATCTGCGTCGATCGGACCAAAACTAATAATTAAAAGCTGAAGGTACTCCGGGTTAACTATGAGATCAGGACATCTGTCACCTCAATCCTCTCGTGACCATGGGTGCTGTAAAGCACTCGAAACGTCGGGTTATAAATAGTAAAATTAAACGCGATAAAATCTGTAAAATTAGTTTCATTTAAATGTGAAGTTGTTTGCGTAAATATAAGAAATCAAATCTGACATTATATCAGGGGAAAAATAAAATAAATGTCAAGACCGATTTGACATTTCCGAAGAAACAATACAGAACCCTCGGAACCCGATTCTGAATCGTACGTGGCGGGTCTGGTTTTATTTATTCCACTCGTGATCCAGTTCCCCGCTTTTAAAATAGTCTTAAAATTAGTATTCCACAGCACGGTATTAGATTATTCAGTAATTCTTTTGCTGGTGATGTCAAGTACGCACTGAATAAAAACTATTTTAATTTACTGCTTCGCCAATACAATTTTAGGGTAATTACAAATTGACGAATTCCACTTATTTTATTAACAAGTGTATAAATATACACTTGTTTACTTGTTTGTAATATGTGTAATTGCTCTGTGTATATTTTCATTATTTATAATATTTATTCTTACTTAAGTTTACACCCATCGTGATTTTTCTGTATGTCTCAGGGTTGACCGGTACAGAATGCTTCGGTTTTACCATTAAAAAAAACTAATTCTAGTTATGGATCTCATACGGTGGCATCGTAATGGAATCAATCACTCCTCTTCTCGTAGACGTCGCAAAATTGATTGAGGGGTATGCCAGAAAAAATGGCTCCCGACAGAAAGCGGAATGTCCATCTCAAATATGTCAGACATAGTACTCAGACCAGTGACTGGTAGCAGTGGCTGGTGGCAGTGGCTAGCAGCATCTCGGTTGCTATGAGATACTGCAATCGCCAATTCGCCTGCCAAGCGTGACGATTAGGCAAATGATGAATGATTCATTCAAAGAATTCATGCAGGAACCCGTCTAGGCAAGGACCACCGGATTGCCAGTTATTCTGCCGTCGGTAGCGATAGTGTGCCAGCGGTAGTGTACAATCATTACCGTGTTCCGGTTTGAAGGGTAATAACAGGTAATAAGAGTGTAATAACAGGGCATATGAGACTTAAGAACGGATGTCTCAAGATGACGAGCGCGGTGTAATGCTATACAGAAATGTTTTGCCACAGCATTTGTTATGGGCAAACTTGGCACTTACTACCACTTTTTTTTTTCGGAAGAATATGGAAATACCTTCCATGAAAAAACTTCTAAAAGGCCATGGTCTTATAGTGGGCTTATTATAGGTTGACGATCATGAAGACAAGTCTGGCGATAAAAAACCGCGGTTACCCTGGTCCAGTAAGAGCCGGGCCGTTCGGGCGATCGCATTCAATTTATTACCTAAGTACAATCCTCAGAGCCGGCACCTTTAAAACAGTTCTGCAATTTTATGTGCTGATTTACAAAGCGGCGAAGAAAAACTTTGTGAGGAAACCTGCTTGCCTGAGGAATAAATATATTTCGAGTACATGTGAAGTCCGCCAACACACATTGGGGCAGCGTGGCGGAATCTTCCGGGCTCATAAACCCTCTCGGAAATGAAAGGAGGCCTTTGCTAAGCAGTGCGACATTTATAGGCTGTTGCTTTGCTTTTGCTTTATCCTCGTCCATTATAAAACAGATTTATTACACCATGATTGCTTTAGGCAAATATTGACACTGATTAAATGCCCGTTAATATTCATTTGGCATGATGGGGAGTCACACACCGCGGACAATTAATTTCCCGCAAACATTTATTGAGTGATAGTCGACATAAATTCCTCCTTTGTCTAATAACGACCTTTGTAATTGAAAGCATACTTTATGTATGTTAACGTATAGATACATATTAAGTGTATTTATATTTACATGTAATAATACAAATGAGGATCTATATTGCTACTGGCTGATTACCATATATGATTTCTGTTGCGTAACTATAAATTTGCCAACGCAAAGCAGGGAGGGGCAGGTCCTAAAGACTCAATCTGTTTATTTTATATTGTTAAAGCCAAATAATTTATTGCTCGACTAGCTGTCGCCCGCGGTTTCACCCGCGTAAAATAAGTCGACCACATGCTGCGTAATATTCTGCGCAAAGTCCTTCCTTCCTTGCAACAGTATTCGGTAATTGTTGCATAAATCTGCTAGGACGACATCATCAAAACTCGAAACATACGCAAAAATATCAAAATTCAATTAAAAAACCGAACCATCACTTTTCAAGTTATCGCTAAAAGTACTTCGTTTCTTTTATCAAAACGACTGTATTACAAAAATAATATATAATATCCATGCTAGCATTTAAATAACAAAGAACATGTGAATTTATTTACAAAGCAAATTTTCGGAATCGGTTAGAAAGTTAGGCGCGTCCCTCGAGAAGCTCTCCTCGTTACAAAGGGGTGTACCAAATTTGATTTTATTAAGTGTGATATACAGGATGGGTCGGATGGCAATTACTACCCCCACAAGTTATATTAGCTGGCCGCACGCTTAGGCGCAGGGGATGAATATATTATAAGGGGCTAGATGACTTTTCTTATTGTTTTTTTTTTAATGTTTGATCATAAAATGTATATTAAGTAAATGGATGTAGATAATGGTTTCTTATATTCACGCGATTACAACATATTTAAATAAAACTGTTTATACGGATTTTATCCGCGTTTAATTTAAACTATTTATAACCCGACGTTTCGAGCGCTTCTCAGCACCTACGGTCACGAGAGGACTGAGGTGAAGGATGTCCTGATTTCATAGTAAATCCGGGGTACATTCAGATTTTAATTATTATTTTAGTCCGACCTACGCAGAAAGAGCTAACTGTGTCTTGAAGCCTTGCAGTGGTATGCATGGTTTTTGATTTAATTTATCTGTGTCTGCTGGAAATGGTGTTTCCTACACCTGGCCGCCGAGCTTCAGCATGTCAAGCAAGTATTGCACGACAACAAGCTTCGGTTTCCGCGCCTACGTCGCAGAGACCGAGTGAAGCCGGCCAAAGTCGAGCCTGTGTCTGCTGTTCCATCATATGTCAGGGGAGTCACGGACAAGATTGGCTTTATCTAATTTCAATAAGGAATATGCTTGGGTACTACCACCAGCTTGGAATCCTATTATTAATAAAAATAAATCAAAAACCAAAGTTAGTTCTTTCCGCGTAGATCAGACTAAAAGTAATAATTAAAAGCTGAAAGTATCCCGGGTTAACTATGTTCTGGGTGACACAGCATTTGTTATGGTTAGACGTTGCATTTACAATCAGATAAAGGATTTCCTCATCTTGTCACTTTCTTTCATAAAAACATACGTTGCATAATAATAATTAAGAACCTATCAGGAATAATAACTCATTATTTATTAACGCGAACGTGTCCAAGCATTTTATTCAGTCCGATGTTTCGATCCGTTTAATCGGAAAATATGGACGATTTGCGTTAGGTACTCCGACAAGACTGTAAACAAGTAAGCCTCATCTATCCGATATTCAGATCCCAAATATATGATTTAAGTGCTTCATATTTTAAAGCATTAATGAAGTCGTCTAAATAATAATGGTAGTAAAAAAAACGTTTAGAAATAAAAAGGTTGGTAACACCGATACGCGAGAAAATTAAAACAAATTCGTAATTCTTAACTCAGTTTTCAATGTATTACTGATAAGATATCAGTAATACCATTATTGAATAATGTTAAGTTCATTACTTGGATTTATACCTACATACAGTCACGGCTTCCCTTATAAGGGGCAGGCAGAGGCCACTCACGTAGCAAACTTTGTGAGCTACTTTTCGCCCTCGCGGGAAACGAAACGTGACGGGAGGAGTATCTAAAGAAAAAATTCTTACTCCCCATTGCGGTCCCACAAGCAGTATAGTATTATGGTGTTATTCTGCACGAATAAAGGCTGTCCGTACAATACCTTAGTCTCCTCTTACGACACCTAAGGAAAGGCATTATTATACCAACTAATTATACGATTATAGCCAACGCACAGTGTATTTTACTAGGGTAAACCAGATACACTATCTACCGAATGTTAAACTGCGAACTGGTTGTATCTTTTGTGAAATTACACAGCAGTAATAGCTCAGGGGCCTGGCGCTCGCATTCAATTCCATAGTACGCGAGTGACCTGAGTTCGATCCCCGGTGCCAGCTTCACTACAATTTTAAGTGCTTATTAACCATTTACTGGTGGTAGGATTCCTATGCAGGAATCCGTCTAGGCCATGAACATCTACAATACCAGAGGAATAGCAGATGCGTTGCCGGCCTTTGAGGAAGGAATAGGCTCTTTTCTTGAAGGTCCCTAAGTCGTATCGGTCCGGAAAAACCGCTGGCGGCAGCAGATTCCATATGGTGCTTGTGCGGGGCAGAAAATTGCGCGAAAAACGCACTGTGCTGGAATGCCAACCATCAAGGTGGTGACGATGACATTTCGCGCTATGCCGCAATGTGCGATGGTGAAAATCAGCGGCTGGAATTAATCCGAACAATTCTTCGGAACACTCCCCATGGTAGATCTTATAAAAAATGCAAAGGGATGCAACATCTCTTCGCAAAGCCAGTGGATCAAGCCGATCTGATAGAACATGGTCGTCGACGATTCGAGCCGCTCTCCGTTGAATGCGGTCAAATGGAAGTAGCTGACACTGGGGCGCCCCCGCCCAGAGATGAGAACAGTACTCCATGTGCGGCCGAACCTGCGCCTTATAAAGTTGCAAGCGTTGGGTCGGCATGAAGTATTGTCGCGCTCTACTGAGGACGCCAAGCTTTTTGGAAGCCAATTTGGCCTTCCCTTCCAGGTGACCGCGAAACTGAACGACACTCGATATGTCGACGCCAAGAATACCGATACTGGCTGCGGCAACGAGGGGAGTGCTCTCAAAATTAGGTGATACGACGAAGGGTTTCTTTTTAGCGGTAAACGCGCAAACCTGTGTCTTCTTGGGGTTGAACTGGACTAGATTTAGTCGGCCCCAATTCGAGATTTTGTCTAACAAAAACTCGACTTCCGACACAAGTTTGTTCCGGTACTCGTCAACGTGTTCCCGAGAAATATTAGCACGGCCGGTGTATACGGCATCACCAGTGCTGTCATCTGCATAGCAATGAATGTTACTAATTTGCAACATATCATTGATATGCAGAAGAAACAGGGTTGGTGATAGCACACAGCCTTGTGGGACACCAGCATTCACAGACTTAGAGTCCGAGCATGCACCGTCAACTACGACCTTGATGCTCCGGTCTGTGAGAAAACTGGTGACCCAATTACAAAATTTCTCGGGGAGCCCGTAAGAAGGCAGCTTCGAAAGAAGCGCTTTGTGCCAGACCCGATCAAAGGCCTTCGCTATGTCCAAGCTAACTGCCAGGGCCTCCCCCTTACTCTCGACTGCCTCCGCCCATCGATGAGTGAGGTACACTAGAAGATCACCAGCCGAGCGACCCCGACGGAAACCGTACTGGCGGTCGCTAATCAGCTGGTGCTCCTCTAAGTACCTCAAGAGCTGGCAGTTCATAATGGACTCCATAATTTTGGAGAGCAAGGAGGTGATGGCAATCGGTCTGTAGTTGGACGGATCTGAGCGGTCGCCTTTTTTAGGGATCGGGTGCACCAAAGCTGTCTTCCATGACTTCGGGACGACGCCTACAGAGTAGGAGTACCGGAAAAGACGCGTTAAAACCGGTGCCAACTCTGGAGCACACATCCTCAGCACAATAGGTGGGATGCCATCAGGCCCACTCGACTTGTTGATATCTAGGGAGAGTAGTGCTTTGCGCACTGAGCTTTGCCAGAACCTGATGTCGGGCATAGAGCACCCACACCGCGCGATGGTCGGCGGTGAGCTCCCCCTGTCGTCAAGAGTCGAGTTGGACGCAAAAAGAGAGCCCAGAAGATCGGCTTTCTCCTTTGCGTCATGGGCCAGTGAATCGTCCTCCCTGTGCAGAGATGGTAGTGATGGCTGACAGAAATTCCCTTGGACAGCCTTGGCGAGAGACCAGAACGCACGGGTTCCCGAAGGAAGGCGACCTAGTCTCTCGCCAATTCTGCCAATGTGCTCCGACTTTGCTTTAGCAATTACTCTTTTGAAGGACCTGGAAGCAGAGTTGTACTTCTTTTTAAAGTCGCTGGTTTTTAAATCCCGAGACGCCGATGCATAAGCCCAGGCCCGGTAACACTGCTGCTTTTGGCGAGATGCCATTCTGCAGGTGCCACCAAACCAAGGTTGGGACCTACCGCCGACGGGTACCACAGAGGATGGAACGAAGAGTTCCATTCCCTGAAGCACCACATCGGCGACAGACCCGGCAACGACGTCGGGATCATCCAGCGAAAAGCAAACCTGCCCCCATGGGTAGGATGCAAAGAAAGACCGCATCCCATCCCAATCCGCCGACCTATAGTGCCATACACGGCGCGAACCTGCAGATCGCGATCGCATTGGGCACAAGATAGGCACTGTACTCCGGATCAGACAGTGGTCCGAAGATCCCAGAGGGGCATCGACGGAGATCACATAGCCGTCCGGATGAGAGGTCAGCAGAAGATCCAGCAGGGAAGGTGTATGATCCTCCACATCTGGTACCCGCGTCGGCGAAGTAACCAGTTGTGTCAGATCATATGCCAGGGCAAAGTCACAGACAGATCTCCCCGCATGATCGGTGGTTCGCGATCCAAGCCATTCGGCGTGGTGGGCGTTGAAGTCACCGAGTATCACGATCTCTGCGGGTGGAATCTGCTGTACCACAGAATCTGCAGCCATTTGGATGTGGTCGATGAGTCGGTCAGTTTCGGTATTACCGCTGTGGGACCTATAGAGGCACCCATAGACACGAGGGTGGTCGTCGCTGTCTATGCGTAGCCAAAGGGTGGACAGGTCCCTACCTTCAAGGCTGCCGAGGCGTTGAGAACATATATCCTCTCTGACGTACACACAAACCCCGGCCCGGGGCACAAAGGAATGTTCCAGCTTGTACCCCGGGTAGGAAAGATAAGAGGTATCCGCCGGAGAGGATATCTGCGTCTCGGTAAGAAAAAGCAAGGCCGGCTTTGCCGTCTCCAGATGGTAGTGAACGGCATCAAGATTGGAATGTAGTCCCCTGATATTGCAGAAATCCACGGCAAGCGTGGTAAGGGGTGCCGTAGTTTTTAGGTACCACCCCAGGGCCAGTTATTCTGCCGTGAAGCAGTAGTGTGCAAACATTACTGTGTTACGGTTTGAAGGGCACTGTGAGCTAGCGTAATCACTGGGCATATGAGACTTAAGAACCTATGTCTCAGGGTGATGGGCACAGTGTGGTGTTACAGCAGAAATTTTCTGGGTGACACAGCGTTTGTTATGGGCAGACGTTGCACTTCCCATCAGTTGAGCGTTTTGCTCGTTTCATATATAATACTTAAAATCTATCATTTTATGAATGTGTTGGCGGCTCGATAAAAGAATACTACCACTCCATCTCATCCAATGGATCTCGTAAAAGGCGAGTAAGTAATAAAACTACACTGTGCACCCAACAGCGCATGATGGCGATGGGCTCACCACCTATCACACCAAGTGCATTATATTGTTTTGGTGAAACGTGGATTGTGGCAGTCATTGGAGTCAGTGGAGTGCCCAGTCTCTGACTACCCCTTATGGGATACAGTCGTGATCTTATGTATGTATGTATGTATTTTATGAATGTGAACAACTTTTTCGGACAATCCAATTTGTATCGCACGATCTTCTCGCAACTCGCGTTTTACAGACATACGCTCTATATGCACAACACAACCAGGACCGAAAACCAACAATTTGCATTTTTGCACAAATGTTGCCCCTGGATCCCAACCAGGAGCAGCTTAGAAGTCAGGCACTCTGCTCGGGCCATGCGGTCGTCGAATATTTAAAACCCGTTTTCATTCTTTAAGGAACTGTATGTCTATGTTAGGCCTAATGCAAACTTCTAACAAAGTGGCACATAGTATTGAAATACACTTCCATGAAATGGTTGAGAATTGCCGCTGCGAAAACTAGCGGTTAAAGCGTCGATGATAAAGTTTATGAAACTAATATACGGGTACGTCTCCACTGGGAGCGCGTTGCTTCAAATTTACGTCCGCAAACTATGTTCCCTTCGTTTTTAAACTTCAGTAAAGTAGTTTAATACACAGTTATCCACTGGTTTAATATTTTTAACGATATTACGGTAAAACTGTAATCGCATTCAGCACTGAGATTCTGCATTCTCTAAAATTATTCTGCAGTTTTAAGTGCTGATTTATGATGCTGAGAACATGTGAAGTAGATGCATAATATTAGAGCTTCGTTAGATATTTAAACTCAGAGCGACTTGACAACCAAAATTTAAATGCACCTTACGATCACGCAATATACATTTCGGGGGCGAATACGAAGTCGTAAATTTCGCTATTCACTATTTCCAAACCTACCCGCTGTAGCAATATAGCGATAAGATAAGTTCAAGCGGAGGTAGGGTACGATGCAGGTTGAGTGACACAAGGACAATCAGACCCAAAAATAAACAATTTGTACAAATGCTGACTCCGACTGGGATTCGCACCCATGACCTGCGGCGTACTCTGACTAGTAATTACGTACTCTGTCTACTAGGCCACGAGGTCGTCACGTTCTTTCATAATAGGTACTTATTATCAGTTCACTTCCTAGATCGCCACATCATCGCTTTACTAATAATCCGTCTAAGTTCAGCAGTAGTGTGCAAACATTGCATTACACAGGCACTGAGGGCCACTATATTCACCGGGCATATGAGACTTAAGAAATGTTGTCTCTGGGCGACGGGAGCATAGTATGTTACTACTATACTGCCCCCGTATACCATAACAGCATTTGTTATGGACAGACGTTGCACTTACAATCTGGTCTTTTGCTCGTCTCGTCACTTTATCTAGCAACTTAATATACTCAGAGTATCTTAAATAATTTAAATTAAAGTCTAAAATAAATTAAAGTAATAAGGATAAAAATTTATAAAAGAAATCGGATGTTTCTCATCTGATTTTATTTTTTGTTTGATTTGAAAGTACGCGAAACCGCATTTATATGATTAATATTTTCGAATGAACCTCGTTCCTCGGTGCTAGGTGGCTAAATGAAAAACTAGACATCAGCGTCTTCAAAAGTAGGGCAAAAATGTAGAGTAAACAAGAAAATCTGTATTCGTTGTCAGCTAAATTAATTTTAAATTATGCTCCGTTATTATTGCTTTCAATAAGAACATAATACGCGTGGAATGTTCCAGTTACAGAATAAATAACCTTGAATAATTACGTTCACTATTACAAATTAATGGCATGCGTAGCGAAATTTTGGGAATCTTGAACGTATTTAATGAAATTTCTTTTTTTTACATACATACCGTCACGCCTTTTTCCCATATAAGGGGTAGGCAGAGGCCATTCACGTAGCCCACTTTTCGCCGTCGCAGGAAACGAGGAGTGACGGGTGACGAACCACGTCGCCGCCATTATGGTACGAGTCAATGTTACTTCTTACTGTCCATTGTGTTCCTACGATCAGTATAGAGACAGTATTGCATATTATGGTTTTATTTTGCACTAATAAAGGCTGTCCGTACAATACCTTAGTCGCCTTTTAAGACACCTCGGTAGGAAAGAGGGTAGATGTAACTCAACGTGACGGGATAGGCCCTCTCGGGCGCCCTCGATAGCTGACTTACGCGCTTAGGGTAACAGTCCAAGCTGAGGTCCTGTCGGGCTTAGCCGAAACATTTATTACAAGATTATTACAAGACTTTCAATCCGGGCGAAGCTGTAAAACCAAGGAAAAAAAGGAAAGGGGTTCTATTCTATTCTTCCTGACACCAATCGACTTCTTTTTCTTTTAACATATTATATATTTTGATGATCTGCAGAATTTCCCAAATATCACAAAAAGTCTTAGAAATGATATATTTTACTATAGGACATGACCGACCGCCTGGGTAGGTAGATAGACCCCTTCTGCATTCAATTGTGCAAACATCAATTTTAATAATTTTTGCTTGGATTTAAAATCACTATAGTAAGTCATCATTCACCTGCTGATGCTTACGTTATAATTACAAATTTCGAATAAGCATCGATTGATATACATACTCCTATAATAACCATGGGTGCATTGATGCGTGCGGTGAGTGACGATCTCAAATGCGCAATAATATATGCACCCTCGCGCGACCGTGTCTAACAATATCGTGATGCCTTGCGGCTACTGTGTACTGTGTCCAAGCGGTCGTTCAGAAGAAGGACAGTACGAGAACTTAAGCACACGGTACGGTCTTGAAAATTTACCGACTTAATTAATAACACGCTGTGTCGACAACGTCTTTTTACTGGTGGTAGAATTTCTATGCAGGAATCCGTCTAGGTAGGTTACCACCGCAACCAGTTATCCTGACGTGAAACAGTAGTGTGTAAACATCACAGTCTTTCGGTATAAAGGGCTAGTGTAATTACTGACTTAAGAACTGATGTTTCAGGGTGCCCGAGCGCAGTTGTCACACAGAAATGTTCTGGATGACACAGAATTTGTTATAGGCAGACGTTGCTCTTACTATCAGGTGAACGTTTTGTCTCCTCAATTTCTATGATATAAAAAAAAACATTTTCCGAATTTCGTAACAAAAACTTTAATATTTTTTAGGTTATATTAGTCTGGATTTGTATTGATACAAGAATTGCTTAATCGTTTCGTTTTCGGCGGCGCTAGAGAATCTATTTCGCAATTTAATTCCGAGAGTCTTGTAAAAGTCTATTAAGGGAAATGCCAGGAAAATCACGTGGGCGCCGATTAATGGCGGGATAACGACCTTAATTATGCCAGACTTAAAACGAATACCTTCACCATAGATTCTAGACCGTCATATTCATAAAATTATTGTATTGTTGTCGGTCCATAATACGTGTGTAGAGTTACAAATTATTCGGATAATTTTCACCCACTTCTAGAAATGGGTGAAAATTTTATTGAAATATTCCTTTACATTCCTAAATAGTAGCTTACATACAATGTGTGAATCGGTCGTATATCAAGACGTTATTCGAATATCGATTCAGAACCTGAAAATTTTATACATAACCATTAAGTTAATAGTAATTTTAATAATAAAACTAGAAAAAGCTAAAATTTAATTGATTGAAAATCACTGATTACAGTTTCAAAGTCAAAATGCTGAAGAGCTCGCAATAACGAGCGCCCTACGCTTCGTTAAGTTTCCACAAAACAAAAGAAAGTAATTCCATACTCGGAGAAATGATAAATTGAAATAAGTCCCGAACGAAATACAGAATATTCTCTGTTTTGTGATTGGTTATATTGAGGTTATAAAGCTATTCAATGAAAGGAAAGAGTCCTTTGTAACTGTTAAAAATACTACAAGTGAAGGCTATATTCACTAATACACCATTATTAAATATTACTTTAGGTATTTTATTATTACTGATATGTCCATCTGTTTTATTTGTTTAATACTTATTGTTATAATTTCTTACTTGTCTAAAATCTAATGTCATATAACATTTTTTATCTGTCCAAATTAATAAATGCAAAGTGCATTTAAAAGTACACCAGTCCTTAACTGAAATAGTTTTTATTACATTGTCATATCTAAAAAGGATTGGATTCATTTGAATTCTAAAATTAAAGTAGTTACGGGACCAAATTTTGTATACTAAATCTATTTAAATTTCTGGTAGGGAATCACGATGTCCTCGATATTTATTATTTAAATAAAAAAAACTATTTTAAAATATTAACGCCTAAATTAAAATCAAGTTAAATATTCATTTATCATAGCAGACACTTTTTTAACAAATGTAGGTTGCAGTGCTGTGGTGTAAACAAATGGAGGCACAAATGGCCCGTATGCATTTTCAACGATTTATTAGATACACGCAGAATATTTTTTTAATAAATATAAATTTTTATTCCCATCCATGTATTTTTCAGTCATCCATTGAAAAGCTCAAACGGCTTTAAAAGATTGATATCGGATAAGTGATTCTCGTGTCGAATAAAACTGTAATGGAATTCGTATTTGTTTCTGATCCCCACAAAACACTTTTTTCACTTTAATTGATAACGACGTCAGTATCGAATTAAAAGTCGGAATGAAAACGACTGTTTTGGATTTTGTTGCGCATTCGCTCTCCGCTGATTTGGGCCTCGTAAGTAAATGAATTATGAATATTATACGAATATGAAACAGAATTTTCTTCTAAATAAAAACGTACACAATAAAATGGAACTAGCATGTATATAAAACTACTCTTTCCTATAAATAATAAAACTATGTCACCCTAGTACTTAATCCCCCTAAACAAGGACCCTCCAATCCCAAATGCAAATAATAATATGCGGTTATTTGCTCAGAGATTAGCGGTCTCTATTGAGTGTGGACGACGCGTGTCCAATTATCAGTCGGCCCGATTTAAAGTGGGATATCGTCAGACCATGATGTCACCCCTAGTGTGGATCTTTTGTAGAGAATCGGCCGACCGGTATGTCGCGGAAATCTATATAAAAAGGATTAAAACAAATTTTGAAAATTCCCAAAAAGCTTTAAAGAGGGCAGTAATCCATCATCTTTCAAGAGGCATGACTTCACAGAATAATTAAAGGAAGTTTTTTCTCATCTTACTATCTTAATCCTGCCAGCGAAAACTGGTTCATTGTATTTAACATTTCGGACTGCTAATATTCAAAAGTGTAGAAATTCAAAAAATCCAAAAATATTTTTTATGAATTAAACGTTTATCATCTACGTTTGACCAAAACAGGCCAGTAAGATCAGGAAATTTAAAGAAACATCCAATAGATAGCGTCAAGAGACATCGGTCATCAGACAACAGAAAGATGGAAATAATTTTTTCATCGATTCTGAAAAAAAAAAAAAAACATTTTGACTCAATAGTTAATAATAAGCGTTGTAATGCCAGTGCAGAATGAATATGTTCTTTTTAAAGTTTTTTGTTTATTATTGGATAAAGAGACGAAACAAGCAAAACGTTCACCTGATGGTAAGTGCAACGCCTGCTTCATATCAAATGCTGTTTCACCCGACATTCCTGCTTGACACCACACTGCGTCTGTCACCCCCAGACATCAGCTCTTGAGTCTCAGAGAATCGAAACGCTACGAAACACTAAAATAATAAATTTTTATTATTTTTAATTCGTTGGTTCGAATTTCCTATGCAACGTCGATTCAATGAAATTTGGTTTTTGTATCTATTGAACGTAGGCACCGACGACTATAATCTTTATTTGCCAACCAGAACAAACTTAAATATTTGTAATGTCATCCGCACAACAAAAAAGAATAACTCAATAAAAACCGTAACGCGATCTATATAAAAAATAATGCACATCTGTCCAACTAAGTACCTATTGTGACAAATTCAATGGAACGTCAAACCAATGAAATACAAAATCGGACTCGCCCGCTTTTTGGTCACAGTACAGTAGCTAAAACTTGTAGGGTTGCGCATTGTTATTTTGAAACTTTATATCTTGAATACGCTTGGTAAAATATATGTAAGTAAAATTTAATATAAATTAGGGGCTAGCAGAGGAGATGTAACTTTGATGAAATCACCTAAAACATAATTTACAGTCAAAAAAGAGCCAACTTTTTCTTCTGAAATTTTTTACATGTTAAATCAAACAATGTAAAACAAACAAGCTAAACTTTGGACGATTTCGATTTGAATGAAGAAAATTTCAATACTTTTTAGTATTTCGAAATGAAAAGAAAAATGTTTCCCTAATAATAAATGTCGGCAATTGCTACTAGATGCCCGTCAGTGGTCGAATTTTTTTTTAAGTTTGTACGTTATTGAGGTTGGAGTAATTATTTGTTAACGACATTTTAAAATTCTATAGCGAAAATCTCTACCGTGTTGGACATTAGCGGTATGAACGTAAACCTCCGACAGAGTGTTTTATTTATATCATATGTATTTTTATCACATATTATAATATAAATGTTAGATTCCTCGCTTCATCTCCGTACAAACTAAAATGGAATAGTTATATTCCAAGTCTCGCAATCTCCCGTGCGCGCAATTTGCTTAAAAGCGGTACAATTTTACCTTCATGTATTTTATTATATATACTTATTACAAATCTTCTATATATTATCTATACAAGATTTGTAATAAGTCTTATTACATTGACAATTTGACATCCGGTTGGTATAAATAATACGTCACATAACGTCAATTCCAGACGAACGACTTCGATAAAATTCATTCATATGTAGATCTATTCACGCTGCTCACCCCCTGTTAAGCATACAACGTAAATACTGGATACTTGGTTTGTTTTGTATACATTTATGACTTGGTATCGTAAATCCCTGTGGGAAGTTTATATCTGTTAAACCCGTCTTATGTGTATATTATATACAACTTAAATATTATAGGATTACAACTTAGTAAATAACTTTAATATATTTTTGTTAGCATTGCATTTGGCATTTTATTACATATCAAGCTGTATAGACGGACGAGAGAGACTACACCCGGAGCCCATTTCCGCCTTCGCGATGAATTAGATGTGAAAAATCCCAAAAAATGCGTT
This sequence comes from Luehdorfia chinensis, assembly GCA_019845155.1. Classification (NCBI taxonomy): domain Eukaryota; kingdom Metazoa; phylum Arthropoda; class Insecta; order Lepidoptera; family Papilionidae; genus Luehdorfia; species Luehdorfia chinensis. The sequence continues at coordinate 4,915,668 of JAHVAK010000201.1, read as the reverse complement.
CCAACGAGCAGTATAGTGACAGCATTGCATATTGTGGTATTATTCTTCACGAATAAAGACTGTTCGTAAAATACCTTAGTCGCCTCTTACGACACCTCAGTAGGAAAGCGGTAGGTGGTATTCTACTCCGTCGGACATCTATCGGCTAAAAAGTAACAAAATGTATTTTTATAGATTATTATATTTTTGCCATTTTGCCATTATTAACAATGCCCACCCAAGGATTTCTCCAGTATCGTGAATGAATTTTATATACTTACATTTATCATACACAAACACCCAGACCCTGAATTACTACTATCTGTAGGACATACAATTTTTTGTCCCATGCGGGAATCAAACCGATCGAAGCGAATCGGTTTGCCACTGCGCCAGCCGAATCGACGAAACAAACTTATATTAAAACTAATGAAAAGAGAAAAAAATATTCAGCTATGTTACCTTGGAATTTTCACTTTATATGATCTGCCAATATAATATTAAATATGTTTTTAGTCTCAGAATAATGATAAGGAAATATTTATTTTGGTGCGTGTTTTTTTCATTGGAATCTGTACTGTAAATGACCCGACATTATTTCTTAAAATTAAAAATATAACATTAGTAACCATAACCATAAATATTAATTGAGATAATGTAAATTTCAACATTTTAATATACATCCGATCTTATCGTATGAGCGTAATATCAGTGCGCGATTAATAACATTATCAGATAAATAGCAAGCTGCAAAATTTCAAAATTTGTATCGACAGTAAAATTAAAGTTCACTTATATTGTGGAATTGCTGAACTGATGGAGACAAATAGAAAATATTTTGGTCTTGATTTCAATGTTTCAATCACTGAACACTTTCGCGAGCAGGTGCTGCATAAGAAATTACAAAATTCAATAAAAACACTACCGCCACTTTCTTTACACTTACACTTAAAAAAAAAAGTTTATAGCAGCAAGGAAATAACGTATCTCATAATTCTATTAAAATAGTGCAACGTTCTATAGACGAAATAAAAACGTGTCTAGTAGAACAAGACTTTACGGGGATCTGAAGTGCGGTCTGAAGATAATATGATGCTTTAGTCTGAAGATAGACTAAAGCATAAAGTACGAAGTGACCCCATTATTCGAAGTAGTTTACTGTATATAGATAATAATGATTACATTTAGATTTTTTATATTGACAGTTTAACATTTCCAACGTAATTTTAAGGTCGGGAAGTTTTTCATATTTTTTTGTAAAATATTAATTTTTCAGGTTCTAAGAGTGCGTTCATAATTTTTGTTTGTTTGTTATATCGTCATGTTTTTTATTTATTATTTCAATTATTTACTTAACTTTTGTTTGGTGTGTACTTATTTGGTTTTTTCGAAGTGAATGGTTTTGTATGTGTTGTAACCAATTATTTTATTCTATTATAAGTAAAATTCATTCTAGATCCTTGACTTCAGAAAGCAAGTAGAAGAACGTATGTATAGCCTTTCTAGCCTAACTTGCCATTACTGGTCAAATGTTAGATAAATATCAGTTTAAATAAATATGTTGTATTTTAATGTGTTTATGCCTGTGAAAACATATTCTGATTTATTTAAATAACATTAAAAGCGGCCGATGTAATGCAGTAACATCAAAAAAAAAAGGCTAAGATGCAGTATCAGAGACACGGGTACAAACAATGTACTCGTAACAAGACTCGAAAACCAGCAATTTCTGTTTAAGCACAATTTAACGTCGTCACTAAATACATGGGGATGTAGTCAGCTACTTGTGCAGTTTACATCCGTTTACATACCTACCTATCTCTTTCCTACCGAGGTGTCGTAAGAGGCGACTACGGTATTGTACGGACAGCCTTTATTCGTGCAGGATTACACTATAATGTGCAATGCTGTCACGTTACTGGTCGTGAGAACGCAATGAGGAGAAAGATTTTTTTTGACTCGTACCAAAATAGCGGCGACGTGGTTCGCCACCCGTAACGTCTCGTTTCCCGCGATGGCGAAAAGTTGGCTACGTGAGTGGCCTCTGCCTACCCCTTATATGGGAAAACGGCGTGACTGTATAAATATTAAGAGGTAGTTCAAAAATTTGTCGCAGGATTTTAAACAAATACGAAACGTGAAGATAAATTAACCGCTGAAAATAATATGTGACAATATAAAGTTACTCGCAAGCCGTGTCCTATCTTAAATATGACGCGCCAGTTGAAGGCCTCAAGTCCCCTTCATAACACAATCATGCCAGTATTACGATCCTAGAGTAGTTACTAATAAAAATTGGCTTAAGAGTTTATAAAAGTACGTGACTGTGACACCATATATGAGATTTGACGAAAAAAGCAATATAACCTCACTAGAGATTATATTGCTTTTTTGGTAATAACAAGTCCTTTGTTTAGAGATTTCCTTTCTAATTACTTCTAATGTCTGTATACTAACATAGTGAAACAACAATTTGTGTTCACATATATAGTAAACATTAGTATTGAAAAAATACTTTACTAAAGTAGTGAAAAGAAAAGACAATTTATCTTTAAGTATTTTTTTTACTAGCATGGCTATTAACATTACCAATATCCCTGTTAACCACTCCAACTAAGTTTAAAAGCTTGTGCTAAGAGATAATTCACGACAATAGTGAAACAGCGGGCTCGAACCTGAAACGTCATATTTCGCAATCCGTACCTTAAGCCATTAATTACTCGCTTTGCGAGTTCACCTTACACCGGTTACTGTTACGCCTTTTGTAAGAACTTCACTCAACGAAATCTACTCAACAAATTGATCCTTTACATAGAAGCTGGACAAATTTAATTATAATCCACATTATTGAGCTGCTACACTGAAATTAATAAAATAAATTAATATTTACTTTCATGACGAAGTTCACCGGCAGGATATTATATATCGAGCTCAATTCCAAGATATATGTACAAATGTGCTAAACTCTGCATGAGATTACAATATAAACACATCCCTACGTTAATTTATTCATGGATAGTTTCGAATGGTACAATGCAAGGACTATTTCAAATGTAATCAAAGGTTTCATATTTATTTGATTTCCTTTGTATATACTAGTGTAAAACATAAACTTATGGTTTATGGGTTTTTTTTTAAATGTCTCAGATATACGTACATTTCACAGGGCTGCGTTTTACATACACATTTCGCATGCACAAAACAACCAGACCGGAAAACCCCTAAAACCTCTACCATCGATCCTTTCTTCAGTCTTCTCGTACAAACGCATACGTCGAATTTTGAGCAAATACTTCTTACTACTTCAGAACTGACAGAGGCTTTATAATATATGCGAGTAAGTTCTAGTTAACAAAAATTGGTCCAAATGTGTTATCATTAGTCTGTGAATTATTCACTTTTGGTGTTGTATGGTCCTTGGTTCGAAATTCAACCGGAGCCCATATTTTTACAAGAACATAAATTATTTGTTTTAGGGTCTGATTGTGTTGTGCATGTAAAATTTTCGTTTGTAAAGTCTGTCTGAAAATACAGGAGAAATCTTAGTGGGAGGGATCTTTCTTAAAATAGAGAGACGATTCATTTAAGCATTGCGCTTGGCCGGCAGGCGGTCGCGCTTCGGCGCCGCTGCTCTTCACCGCTATGTATGTTTTCGGTTTAGTTTTTTCGGAGTTGATCCACTCTCAGCCACCCAATAGATGAGATACGGTGGCAGGTCCACATCGGCAGTAGTCTTTCACAATTCAATATTTTGTTTGGTTCCAAAAAATGAAAAATAAAACATTTGTTACTACAGAGTGCAGTATATCGGTGCTTAATTAATAAATGGTATAAACATCTTCCCCCCGTGAAAGTGTTTAAATTTAGGTCAAATTTAGGTTTAATAATATGTATAACAAGACATTTATATGTAATTTTTTAAATAATAACTATAATCTGACTGATAACTGTAAAAACAGTGCATTAGAACGATTGGCAAAGAAAATAATAAAACAATTAGTAAATTATAATTAAAGTCGGCGAATCCAATTCTAAGTAAAAAAATTGATGACTGCCATTTTTCACGGATTCAGAATAGAAAGGTATAATTTATAACAATGTGCCAAGGATTCTTTAACACCGTTTAAATTTAATACATAGTTAGAAAGTCTTTGTAAATGGACTAAAAAAATACAAAAGTTGATTTCTATTTCTTAATATTTAAACACCATCATTAATACTAACGATCTATATTTTAAAATCGATTTTAAATTGTAACGGCTCCTATCAAAACTGTTAATATAACTGAAGACCACGTAGCCTAATGGTTAGAGTACCTGACTTCTTCGCCGCAAGTCTTGAATTAGAATTCCATCCGGAGCCTACCACTAGTGAAAAGAAAACATTGTGTCTCTCAGTCTGTGTTTTCCTTGTGATATTGTGTTTGTAAAACGCACTTACGATACACGAGAAATCCTAGCGTAGGATATCCTTAATTAGTAAAAATCACTGTACCACCGGTGATTTTCTCTTCGTAAACGATGCTTAGGATTCTTATGCCGGAATACGTCTAGGTAGGTAAAACCGCAATGGCCGTTATTCCGCCGTCAAGCAGTAATGTGCAAACATTACTGTCTTTCGGGTCTAAGGAGACCTAGTGTAATTACTGGGTATAACAGACTTAAGAACCGATGTCACAGGGTGACATCAGTTCTTAAATGCGCAGTGTGGTGCCACACAGAAATGTTCTAGGTGACACAGCATTTATTATGAGCAGGAGTTGCACTTACCATCAGGTGATCGTTTTACTAATATCGTCATTTTGTGCTATAAAAATACATGTATATACACGCCTTCTTTACACATCTCGAGTAAGTTTTTCAATTTACTAATTAGATATGTAAATCATTACCTTATATTACAAGGGCGCAACTGTGGTGTTCTTTCAGCTCTCGCTCGTGCAGTTTCAGAAAAGACGGATAAATAAAACACACGTTCGAATTTATTATGCGTCGTTGACAAAGAAGAATATTCTCCACACGCTCTCACGTTTCGAGACAGTTCCACAATGTTACGTTTCTGTGTAATAGAGTGCCAACAGCTGAGACTCAATGAATCACAATTTATAGTCTGCGGGTAAAATGGAAAATTACCTTTCTGATTTTCCCTCTTTTTCGCGATGATTCCTGCAAGTCGTTTGTAATCATTAGCGGTGTTGAGTACGTTTGGGTAACCGGATGTATGTTTTGTAATTGTTTTTAAAAATTAAATACAACACATACACGATACAAATTTATGAATATGAAAGTGAATTGAAACATAAAATAAAATGAGTGTTAAAACTAAAATACTTTATGTCATTTGTACAACGCGTTTTTTTACACCTTATCCCATAATAAAATATATACAAAAGGAGAAATTTGAAGAAGGGATGCTAAGTTATTGTTTACAAGAAGGGTTTCTGATGTACTTTTCAATAACTTATTTTTCGGTTCCATTGATTTCTAAACCGCGTAAACACTACACTTAAATTGCTATTATTTAGTATAATATTTTGTGCGTTGTATTTAAATAACCATAAATAATGCAAAAAATGTAAAATTAGTGTAAAAAATAATTAAAGAGAATAAGATATTCTTAGAAATAAATCAGAGATTTTCGTATAATAATTTAAGCATTATCGACATTACAGTAGCTTACGGCTTCGCCAAACAGAACGCTTACTTAGCGGCACGTCAGAGCGCTAGCCTGACGCTGCGCTATAGCGCCCAATTGTGTTGTACTGTGATGGTATTAAACTGTCAAACAGAGCGCCGGCGTTAGCAGTACGCAATGCTCTGTCGCGGCGTTAGTATGCTTTGACGCCTGACGTTGTATTTCATTACAAAATTTTATTTTAGAGTCCGACACGTGTGTTACTGCATTATGACTGAAAATCTGATAGAATTGGTTCGGAAACACCCATGCTTATATAATATGAAGGATAATTCTTATAAAAACATAGCAATAAAAATGGTAAAAAAACGGTCTTCATGTGATGAAAGGTCGCGACACAAACCATGATATTTTCCTAATTCCTTTCTCTTCTTATTGATGTCGTGAGCCCACTCTTATTCTCTGTGATCGTGATAAAGCGTATAAAAGTAATAATTCTTCCATTTTCTGGTGAATGGTTGCTTTAAGGAGCGTTGCGCTAAAAGTAGTTTAAACGCGACGCTATGACGTTATAACGCGTCGTTAAGTACGCGTTCTGTTTGGCGAAATCTTCGTCAGGTAACAATGCAATGCCGAGCTATAGAAATATTTCTAGAACATTTGAAGTCCGTCAACCCGCAATGGAACAGTGTAGCGGACTTCCTGGCTCCTAAATCCATTCAAAAATGAGAGGGAACTTGTGCTCAGCACTGGGACACTTATAGGCTGTTACTTCTTTTCCTTTGTCCAATATCATAACTGAGCTGTAAACGTTTTTCTTTTCACTTCTTCTATTTGTATCATACTTTAAAAAAATCTTAAAATATTTGAGTACTACTTTTTCTCTTTACTTTCATTTTGTAAGTAATAGTGTCTTAAAAACTTAATATAAATCATTACATCCTTTACCAAACACAACACTCGACGGGGAGTCGAACACCCTAATGCCTTCCTGCAGCCGGAAGTCATTGATTTCGGTCCATAAGCCCCCTCCTACATTCCTCCCAGCCATTCTGTAGTTTATTTACGACCTGCATTTGTGCTAGGCTTCATTTCCTGCTTGCGAGATTTGCTTTAGGCTATTTGGGTGTAAAACAGTGGGGTGTATTGATATAGCACAGTAAACTTTGTGATATACGAGCAGCATTCGACGCCGAATTGTCCGCTATATGCGAAATTAAAAATATATAGGTTTTAGTTTAAATATGTAATGTATGTAGATACGTAGATTGTAGATTGCAACGGGCCGGTTTCCGCAACTCCATGTTTATGCGCGTATTTTGCGTGCAGGACGGAACAATAGTTTACTCAAGCCAATCCAGCTCCTCCAGGAATCGCAACAGACCATTGAAGTTTCGTGCGACGTCGGAGATCGATATCGGATCTTTGGCTGGTCGCGATATACCGGGCCAAATATATATACAAAGTAAAATAGATACAAAGTCCAGTAGGACTATGTATCGGCGTCTCCGTAGATGATCTGCACATTCCGGGTAAGAACCTATTCTGCAGTCCAAAGGGAAAAGGTCTGTCTCTAAATGATGTCAGATTTCAAGCTATTTCGACTTTTATGGAAATGTATAAATATAAAATTATAAACACACAGCAAACTGTATCGTGCGATTAAAATTTATTCTTCTTTATTTTTTTATAGAAGAAAGTGAAGAGACGAGCGAAACGTTCTCCTGATGGTAGTGTAGATAGATGAATGCGAGGTAGTGTAACGTCTGCCTATAACAAATGCTGCGTCACCCATAACATTTCTGTTTGACACCACAATGCGGTGGTCACCATGAGACGTTAGTTCTTAGGTCGCATGTGCCCAGTGCCTTTCAGACCGAAACATAGTAACGTTTACACTGCGATGGTACCTACCTAGGCGGATTCCTGCATATCTGCATAGGAATATTTATAATTACATTTGTGCTTTGCATGTGAAATTTATATCTATAAAACTCTCTCACGATTTGGGTTGCCAACCGTATTTTATAATAAAGTTTCGTGCGTTCATCATCATCATCATCATCATTTCAGCCTCTCACTAGTCCACTGCTGAACATAGGCCTCCCCATAGATTGCCACAAAAGTTAGTGGTTCTCATTTTGGGGGGATTTTGCCATAGTTGCCACGCTTGGCAGGCGGGTTGGCAACCGCAGTATCTTTATTTACATGTTCCAGGAAGATGCTGCTGCCCATCTCCAGGTTTTTAATTTCCCTCTGTCGGCTTTTACGACTCCCTCGGGATGAGATGGGGTCGGTCAATTTACTATACACTTTATGAGAACTACATATTAAGTTAGCGCATAGGTTGACATTAAGTGGCAGGACGAAAGAAACAAAGGGTCTCTCAATTTAATTAAAAACGAATTATTTATTAATCTAAATGTCTCTCCTTTATCATGTGTAGCGATACCATTCGCTACACATGATAAAGGAGAAATCCCAGTGGCATATTATATATAACAGAGGCATATTATATTAAGAAAATATATTATTTTGAACACAAGTTTATGACGTTGATATATGCCTAATAATCAATTTATGTATTTAATGTACAACAAAGAGAGAAACTCAATCTATGATTACTTATAAAGAAATATTTGTCTGTCCGCATTTTTCTAAGAACTGGTTGCGCGGTGAAATCATTGCTTAGACAGTTGATGGTTTAATGTGCGTTTCCATTGTTTTACATATACCCGTGACTTAGCGGTTGGGTTAACCGCCTCCTAGGTATTGGTTGCTGGGTTGCAACCTTGATTTATTTATAGTTAATATAATCAGGCGTTATGTTGCGGAAATCAATTATAACGACTCAGACTTTCTGTTGCTTACGAAAAAATGACAATAAACGAGTCGCACTAAACTGATAGTTCTTCTTCATCAGACTGTTGCAGACTGTTTAGTGAGTCAGTCATCAGTGCTGGAAATATAACCCTGCCAAATTGAGAGGATGTTCCGTAATCGCCTCGCTTAGCAGGCGGATTGGCGAAGTACCGGACACATTGCACCTTAGGTAGTGTCTAACCAATCTCGATAATTTAGGTCTGACATTATTAAGATGGTTATTCCGCCTTCAATCGTAGATGATAAGAACGAAAGAATTTAATTTGTTCCTGTAATTCATAGTTGATGAATATTTGACAATAAAAGTATATAAAAGGCGGTTCTATATTTGTCTGTAACTATTTTTTTATGTAGGTTCACCGATATTTTCGCCAATTATTGTGGAACAATTTTAAATATCTGTTTTGTTTGAAAGTGGATACTGTAGGAAAAAATATATTGGACAACCCATATATTTCTTCCCAATTTGGTCAAATTCTGATGACGGGATCCATCAGAACCCTGAAACTTTAAAATTCGCTCAAGCATGTTTGGAGCCGTTGCGTTGAAGTCTGTTTTTTGATTAAATCATTTTTAAAATTAACATAATATAGGACTACAGCAACAAAAAGGCATCCGACTCAGCATTAAGCTGCAGTGGCATGACGAGCGCAGTGTGGCACCACACATACATGTTTTGGGTTACACAGCCTCTGTTAAGGGCAGACGTTAAACTTACCCCACGTGAACGATTTGCTCGTCTCGACACTTGGTTTTATAAAAAAAGAGATTGCTGTTTTTAACAAATAAGGTTGATAATCGAGTACATATCTTAATGAAAAGCGGTCATAGTGGACCATATCCATCCAAAGAGTTCATATGATGGTCATCCCCAATGTCATCGTCATTTCAGCCTATCACTAGTCCATTGCTGAACATAGGCCTCCCCCATAAATTGCTACAAAAGTTTGTAGCTCTTATTTTGAGGGGATTTTGCCATAGTTGCCACGCTTGGCAGGCGGGTTGGCAACCGCAGTTTATTAATTAGATGTTCCAGCAATATGCTGCTGTCCATCTTCTGCTGTGTTTATCCCTCTGTCAACTTTTAATACACCCACGGGAAGAGATGGGACGGTAGTCAGGTCTCCGACTCACGTCAATGTCAATACGAATTAGATCCGCAACAAGATTGTGTTGCCAGCTTTATCATACGGGTCTACTACGTAAAAGCAAAGAGAAAGGCAGTTAACAAATGCTATATACTCGTATACAGTGTTGTTTAACTGTATAGAGTTTTATTAGGCAACATAAGATTTTGGAGCTAAACAATGGTAATGTTAGGTAGCGTCTCGTTACTGCTTATCTGATTGTAGATAGCACGTCCTCCTTTTGTTTGTCTGTTTAAACCAAAGGCGGTATGAGTATAATTACCTTTACAAAAAAAATTCTGTAAAAATATATTTCAATTTTAAGATTCTGATGCGACGAGCGCATACTATTTATTCCCTTCTACTTGTAACTTTTAGTATGTGAGTAGTACGGAGAAAGCTTTTTTAATAGTAAGTAGAAGAATATAATGTAAAGGTCATGGAATACGTAGCACAAATGTGTTTGTTTCGTTTCGATATAACAGGAAAAACGGCTTTCATAACATTTTATTCAATTTAATTACTTCTTAAGTTTGCTAGGAAAGTACCATTATTAAAGCGTTGAAAGGCGATAAAAGATATTTAGTATTATAATTACATCAAATATGTTTATACAAAACAAACAATGAGAGAGAGAGAGGGGGCTAATTATTTAACTTATTGCTAATTTTTTTATCAATAATGTCAGTATAAATAAGTACTTTATTGGACCAGTATTATAATCAAATTTCTGTATATATTATTATAATAAAAATAATGTGTACGAGAAAAGAAAAAAAAATGAAATTTTTTAAATCTATTTATTAAGTACATTTTGTAAGATGCAAGATTTTACTAATTTTACTTCCATACTAAAGGTTGCCGTGTGGTGGCGGCTAAAGAGAATCTACCACCCGATCTCAACCCGTGGGTGTCGTAAAAGTCGACAGAGGGAAAATAAAGGCCAGGAGATGGGCTTTGCAGGAGCAACTTCCTGTAACATCTGAATAAATAAACTGCGGTTGCCAATCCGCCTCCCAAGCGTGGCAAAACTCCCCGAAATGAGAGCTGCAAACTTGTGGCAAATCTATGGGGAGGCCTATGTTCAGCAGAGGACTAGTGATAGGCTGTAATGATAATGAAAATGATGATGATGATACTAAAGGTGGATGGTTTGTGTGTTTGAGCGCGCTAATCTCAGGAAATGCTGATCCCATTTGAAAAGTTATGCAAAGCACGCTGATAATCGGAACTTTACAGAGGAAAGGTCCGAGCCGTGAATGCTCAGGTCAGCGAGGCACCATGCCGTGTGGCGCAGTCATGTGATCGGCTTATTTCACGCGGGTGAAACCGCGAGGCACAGCTCGTTTATTTATAATATTGTTTGCCAGAAAAAATAATTAATCATTTACTCAATTGATGGTTAACATGACGTGGCGACAATGGACACAGATAAAAAATAACGGCATAATAACCGTGTCAAGCGATTCGTATGCGTGAGAGCACGTCCATGATATAAACGTTTCAATGTGTGTCGACATGAATGTAATACCGGACAATTGAATTTCGCGGTATTCAGTTATTGTGGCCCAGGTGCGACTCACTATCGGGAAATTTGCGATTTGATTCGCATTTATAATTCGAAGTTATTTTTTAAAAGATATTTTTTAAATATGACTGCGGCAAAAGCGGTAAAGATCTCAGAATTAATAACGACGACGCCACCGGTCTGCGGTTCGAATCGAAACCATATTTTTTTCTTATGTAATGTTGAACGCAGTGAATTTAATAAGTGTATTATTGTTCTTTGTATGTGACAACAATTAATTAAAAATAACCGCTACCTTTTACTATTACTGCATTAAATGCATTTTTACGGTAACGTAATAAGGTCGAAAGTCGCATGCCTAAATTTAACACAGATATCAGCATTTGGACCATCCGTGTACAGTTATTTAACATAATGATGCGTATCTTAATACTTTTCTAGGTTCTTGATCAGAATGAAAAAAGAAAGATATGATAAAAACACGGGCGATTCTCGTTCCTAAGTCGAGGCATTAAAGTAAGAAATATTGTATCAAAATCAAGGGAGGAGTCATGCAATTTTCTTCGTGATAGAATCTGCCCAAAAAAAAGTAATAAGACTTTATTTCATTTTTGATATATTAAAAACAAACAGACAAACGAATTAAACAGTTGGTAGGAGGAAAATGTTAGAGGAATTTTTATTAGCCATTTCTTTGTCACAACAACTTTCTTTTGACATAACTTTCTTGTCGAAATTATTCATTAGTGCTATAGCAAAAATGTTTTTATATAAGAAGGAAATATATGCTTGTATTTTGTGAAGCAGTAAAGTCATTGATTTATCTAGTAATTAAGAAAAAATTACCTTCACTACGTCGATGGTGCACATTTACCATCATGTGAACTGCTCATTCGTCAATTTTAAAAAGTAAAGTAAGAGCACATAAGTGTTTCACTGCTAATCACAGGACACCCTCTCATTTTTGACAGAGTTAAGAAGTCAGGAAGAGTCAGTCCGCCACGCTGTTTTGGTGTGGGTTGGAGGAATTTATACTTCGACGATATATTTGTTATTCCTCGGAGCTGCAGGTTTTCGCGATGAGAAAAAGAAGTAAACCAGCACTTAAAATTGTAGTTAACAATTTTTTTGAGCCGTCTTTGGAGATCAAACCCAGAACGCTGGCGTACAATGAAATTTATGTCGGGCACCTGACGCCTGAGCCACTACTACCCCGGAGTTACAGCAGCTCTGTCTGTCAACCTTACTTATACAACAAACTACCACCCACTATTATCTTAGCGAGATATGGATAAAAGGAATTTGGAGTTCAATTTTGGAATAATTGAAGAGTACAATCGATCATAATCCAGAATTTAGGATCAGCAAACTGAAGTCGCAATGGACCGGCCATATAGCTATATAGCTCCGGGCTGGTGGGAACCTTATACGAGTACGTGCAAACGCAGTGTAGGGCAACCCTCAACTAAATGGGGCGACGACATAACGGTTCTGCGGGATGTCGATGGATGCAGGTGGCCAAGGAAGTTGTTTTGTTGTAAATAAATTGCGGTTGCCGACCCACGCGCCATGCGTGGCAACTCTGGCAAAATCCCCCAAAAACGACAGCAATAAACTTTCTTAGCAATCAATGGGGGAAACACTGTTCGGTAGTGGACTTGTGATGGGCAGAAATGATGATGATGATTATCGATCATAGTTACAAATTGCTTAAAACAAGATAGTAATAAAACAAAGAATGGTATAGACATGGACATAAAAAACTCATCTAATTTTCCGATATCATCTTCATAATACAAAGAATTTATTTACCAAAAAGTAACTAAAGATTGTAGTGGTCGTCTTCTCCATCGTTGGTATTTAATATAGACGAACTTGTAAAAATTCCATCACTAACTTATAAGACCTTTTAGAATTTATTGGTTAGATGTAAGCGAGATGGTTGAAATTTCTGTAGAAAATTTCGAAACAATGTTACACTGTAGTAATCGTGATTTTATGACAAAGAATGTGACAAGTAACTGGTGGCAGGAATCCATCATGGTGGCTACTGATGTGCCCTTGGCCGATTGTCAACAACCGCGACAACTATCGAATACTGTGGGAAGCAATCAACTGCGCAGGAGATATTATAGTGCCACGGGTGTACGCTCCAACACAGGGGCGTCACTCGTGCCAATGTACCCGTGCCCGATGTAACGCTCACGCGATGAGATCAAAAGTAGGCTAGGATGTGTCAGAGATACGGGGACAATCACAACACATCCGGACCCGAAAACCAACAAATTGTGTTTATGCGCAAATGTTGCCTTCGGCTAGGTTTCGAAACCCCTCCGAATGGGTTCTCGCCTTGTCGTGGCGGGGGGGCTTAGTAACTGTGGCTTGGTCACCCACGGTGAAGCTAAGAGGAACCCGGTCGGCCTGTTGCCTCAGGCTGACCCGAGGAGGTCGCTCCGAGTGGGCTACGCAAGCCCACTCTGGATGCGAACAGGTGGACTGTTTGGGGGGAGCAGTACGCTGCCCTCCGCAGCCGAGGTGGAGTCGCGGGGGAAGAGGAGTGTAGGTGTTGCGTTGCCTCTCTTCCTGTCCCCCGCGACTTTGGCAGGGCCGCACCGTAGTTGCGGCAGTGGTGGGGCCGCGGGGGAAGAGGAGTGTTGGTGTGTCGCCTCTCTCTCTAGCCTCCGCGGCCGAAATGTGGTTGGTGGCGGAGCCACAGACCAGATCCGCTGCCGGGGCCAGGAAGACTGGTGCTTTCGAGTGCAAGTCTCCTGGCCCCTTAGCCTCCGCGTGGCGGACTCGGGGAGGGTCCGTTGCGCGCACAAAGGGGGCCGTGCTGGAGGGCGCGTCATGTGTTCCGGCGCGCCTTGCTGAGAAGGAGAGTGGGGAGGAGTTGTCCTCTCCCGAGAAGGGGCCGCCGATGTTAGGCGGCCACCGCCGGTGGGGTCGCGGATGTGTGCGTGAGCGTTCCCGTGGCCCTGCCAACATGCGGCGAAGGCGGAACATCATGGGGTTTTAGTCGGTGCAAGTCCGACATAACCCGTCCTTCCCCCCGTGAAGGCGGGTATGCGTTAGGCATTTCCCCATTTAAAAAAAAAAGGTATCGAAACCAGGAGGCGTAGAAGTACTCTTAACACTAGGCCGTCAAGCCGTAACGCGGTTGTTAAGCCACAACCGCTGTGTCAGTTATTCTGCCATCAAGCAGTAGTGTACTGTGTAAATTAATTAACGTAATGAACATTGCAGATGATGTATTTTTTTAATCCTTTTCATACATCTGCTTAACTATTCTTAACTTTTCTATATTATATTTCTATATAGTGCAATGATATTTATTCTCTACAGTTTCTATTAAAACATTTCGCGGATTTAGAACTTCACTATCTACTGTGAGATAAATATAAAATATTATACCGGTTGGTCGAACGTTTGTCACGCGTCTGTGAGAATAGCGTGAACTGTGTTCACACTATTCTCAATGTGTTCAAGACGTCTCGCTGGTAAGCGAGCGGCGCCTGATGTCAACGCTATGCATTTAATTTCCGTTATGAGGCGGACCTACATGCGAACTTCGTGTGAAGGGTTCACTGCGCTCATATGAATACATAAGTAAATATATATTTATAGATGAAGTGGCCGCGAATTTTATTAATATGACAATTCTGTGTGTTCGCATAGCATATTTAGTATTACGATAGACGAGATCATTTTAAGCGCCAATAGCCTATGGTTTAGGTTTGCTGTGAAAAATAACATCGCAGGTTCGAGCTCGCAATTAGAACATTGTTGTGAACTATTTCATGCTTTTAGGCTTAATTGTTACTAGCTCATGCCTGCTACTTCGACTGCGTGGATTTAGATATCGGTGTATCTTTGGTTTTTAAATATCCCGCAGGAAGTATTTTATTTTTCTGAATAAAAAGTATCCTATGTTGTAGTAAATTTATAGGCAAAAACCCTCCTCAATAAGAGGGCTATCTAATTCAAAAATAATTTCCCAAATCGGATTATGTATCCTGAGATTAACGTCTTCAAACATACAAACTATTCAGCTTCATTATAGTAGGATTAGGTAAGTTTCTTTTAGGTTTTACTAAGCACAGAATCAAAGCACTCTATATTATAATTATCTTATGTTTATAATTACTAAAGAAAATAGCATAGAGTAATATTTAATGGCACCTGTTAAAACAATTAATTACGCGGTGTACGTACCATTAGCGGCCTCGCCGCGAACAAAGCAAATACCTATGGCCATTATTGAGCAATAAACGTATGGAAACGGCGAAGTAGGTGTTTAGTAAATCACCCTAATGTGACAACGACACGGTCATGGCGAATATACGCATACGATACACCGATGCGGCGTAATTGATTGCCTCCGTGAAGACATTACCTTACACGTTTTTAACGTATTTCCACACCAGTAATTTGTTACGGGGTAAGCTGTGACTCCTATGCAATATTCTGCTTAGACAAGTACCACAGAACTGTCACCTATTCTGACGCCAAGCAGTTGTGTGTAATATTAAAGTTTGAAGGGCTTATATCTGTGAGGAATAACTGATATCCGTGAGGAGCGCAGTGGTGTGTTTTTTATAGAAGAAGGTGATGAGACGAACGAGACGTTCACCTGATGGTAAGTATAACTACACTGCGCTTACCTCCCTGAGACATAGTTCTTAAGTCTCATATGCCCCGTAATTATACTTGCTCTCAGTGCCCTTTGGACCGACACAGTAATGTTTACTCACTACTGGTTCACAGCAAATTAACAGTCCCCGGTGGTACCTACATAGACGGATTCCTGCATATGAATCCTACCACCAGTGTCATGTAGGACTTTCAAAGTTCTACGAGTAGGTTGCAACTATTACAGACAGAGGTGGCATTTACCATAAGGTGAGTAATTTTATTGTTTCGACACTGATTTCCATGAGAAACTATTGAAGCTTGCGATATGCATGTGGCTACAGCATGAGCATGTGAAGCGCTATAAAAAAAGATCGCAAGTCTCTTACCAGTTCGATTTTATCAATAATAAAATATATTGCATATTATTCTGTAAAATATATAATATAACATTTCATAAAAAAACTGAAACTGTAGCTTTTATATCGTAGCCAACTGCATTGAAAAGTCTCTTATATGTTATAATTAACTTTCAGGTCGACGTCAAACTTATATAATATCGAAAATTGTCTTATATTGACCGAAACATATACCATGTTGCAAAATGTTCAGCTGATACTTAATACATTTAACTAAAACTTTATTAATAACATTTCCAGTTAACCTACAGTTAACCCTTATCAGCGTTAAGTTTACGTTTGAGAGGATTAATTATAACTTGACTCGTAAACAAAGTGATGGCTGGATCGAGACAACTAACTTCATTCAATATACAACACACCTTCGATCACTGTCACTATGTTGCTACAGGGTATCTTGTTCGAACGGCTTGTGTACGGGGGTTTCAGAGATGCAACAGCTTACGAAGATATCTAGTGCCTGATTGAGCACATGTATCGTTCGCTTAAAGGTTGGGAGGCAACGAGTTCATGGAATCCTACATATAAATAAAATAGAAGTAACTTTTTGTCTGTCTGTATTGAACTAGAACGAATAAATTAACGACATAATTTACGTAGATTATATATAAAAACAAAATTCATAAATACTTAAACAAATACATAAACACGTCAAAAGTACAAGCAACCGAATAACTTGTATGAAAAAAATTAATGAAAGTAGAAGAAGCGAAAGATGTGTGTCAGGATCATAGCAAGTGAAAAGATATGGTCTCTGTCTACCCCTAGTGGGAAAGAGGCGTGACTCTATGTATGTATGTATGTATGTTGTCTTGCTATTTTTTTTTAAATGCTAATTTTATGTAACAACAAATTTTACTGGTGGTAGTAAATAAAAAATATCGAAACGAAAAGTATGTACGCTTTACTAACTTTAATTACAACGGCCCTATATCTATTTGTAGTGTTAGTAGGCAAACATTACTAACAGTTGATATATTTCCAATAATTAGGAGGCCTCAACATAAAAACGCCAGTCTTGTTATTTAAACAAGATAATCATACGTAACTATCGTCTACCCACGCTCCAGTAAGCCAGCTAACTACATGGATGAGTCACGTCCGTCGGTGCGTCCGTCACCAGTCACACGTGACGCGTGCCCAGACGATTGCGGATCATTGTCCCTAAACTATCAATAAATAATGGATACAACGGTAAGTGGAACTACAGAGTGTTTCTTTTATCATTAATAGTATCCGATGAAGCTGTAAAAGCCAAAAAAGGCTAACAGCAATTACATCACCGAAATTATATTTATCATTAATTGTTTGGTTAAGTACGAAGAATTGATATTAAGATATTCACTTAAAAACAAACTAAACAGTGTTGTTTTTGTGTTGGATTAAGAGATGAGGCGACCAAAACGCTCACCTGATGCATGAATGATGTTTGGCCCAGGACATTTCTGTGTGGCATCACACTGCGCCCGTCCCCCTGAGATACAAGTTCTTAAGTCTCATATGCTCCAGTAATTACGCTAGCTCTCAGAGCTTTGCAGACTGAAACACTAATGTTTGCACACTTTTTACACGGTAGAATAACCGACCCTGCGGTGGTACGAGTACCTACCTAGACGGTTTCATACATAGAAATCCTAACACCCGTAAAATAATCATCTTATCGTATCAATCAGTCTGTTGATCCAAATCTTCCCTCGTTGGGAGATGCGTATGTTTGCTGTAATTACCACGCTTGGAAAGCATCGGTGGGATACGGATGTGGTCTTTGCCTACCCCTTAAATGGGAAAAAGGCGACTGTAGGTATGATAGGATATCAACAGAAGATCGCTGTATCACATGATCCAGACATTAGTCGCTACTGCCAGTCAACTGCTAAGCTACAGTGGTTTAATTTTTTTTAAAAAAAATTTCAAAAAAGACTTCTTGGAAAACTTAAATTCCAGTGGAAAAATATCATAAAATAAATAAAATAATATTACGGTCGAAGTAATCAAACTGCTTTTAATATTAATCCAAAGCAACAGTTCTGTCCCATTTAATATGTGTAAGACGTAAGTATGCAATAACTCACAGTTTCAAACCCCAGACAGCGTTAATAGGGCGTCGCTGCATATTCGCAAAAGCGCAAATTCGTTCCATGCATACATATGATGTTATTACTTATTTATTAAAAGCATAAGAAAAGGGACGATTGTCACTGGTTAATAATTAATTATATTTGCAATTAAAAAATAAAAATATTTAAGGTAAAAAAACATATCAATCAATCAACATTAGGGAAACTACAAATGAGGTTTCGATTCTCTAAACATTTTATATGGAGGACTGAAACCACGAGACCCAGGTGCTACAACAATAAACAGGAAAGTAACAGCCTGTAAATGCCCCACTGCTGAGCAAAGGCCTCTCCATTCCATATCATATCATCTGTTCCAAAGTAATCATTACTCTACCTCGTTCTCAATAGTCACCTGGGATGGTAACGCACTTATAATATAACTTGTTGCGCCCGGCAGTTTCGCCCGCGTAAAATATGTCAACAACATGATTGCGCCGTACATTAGGCCCTTCACAATAATGTTCGGTTTATTATATTAGCATGCGACACTTCAAAATTGCAGCATTAAAGTTTTATAGCCTTCCTCTATTAAGGGGCTATCTAATGCAAAAAATATGTATCAAACCGGACTACTATTTCCTGAAATTAGCGCGTTCAAACATACAGACTGTTCAGCTTTATATTAGTAGTTATATTATTTAATAGATTGGGGAAAAAAGTTTCTTCGCATTTTATATGAAATCTTAAGACATTTTTTTTGTGGCATTCTCATCAATTGTTGGCAGTAGAGATCCAAATCGATGGTTCTGCCCGGCGGCAAAAGCTCATAATAAACAACACCCTTCCAATCCTGCCATACACACAGCATCACCTTCTTGCGAGTTAACCCGGGTTTTGGCACTGTCTGTGAAGACTGACCGACCTTTTACCACGACCTATTTCGCACGTTCGTTTCGTTATTTCAGTGAGCGCGTGTGGCACCTTAATATCGAGCTTCTGCTATCTCGTAACTACGTATATGCCGTTCTCGCTCCACTTTTTCAAAA
This sequence comes from Luehdorfia chinensis, assembly GCA_019845155.1. Lineage (NCBI taxonomy): Eukaryota > Metazoa > Arthropoda > Insecta > Lepidoptera > Papilionidae > Luehdorfia > Luehdorfia chinensis. The sequence goes on along the minus strand of JAHVAK010000201.1, from coordinate 4,896,363 downwards.
ATGGCATCCATTTTATCCACCACAGGGCGACCAGAGCGAGGTTCATCTTTGACAACAAAATTACCGGATTGAAAACGCTAAAACCAAATTTGTGTTACTCTTACGGACACTGACCCTAAACGCCATAAACTTTTTTTGCGGCTTGCGTTGCATATTTTCCTTTTTTGTAATAAATTTTTTAAATGCATCGAATTTCTTCATTAGATTCATTCATTTTGACAGAAAGAAAAACAAATGACAAATATCGGGAAACAACATTTTACTAATTTGTTTCTTTTTTAGAAATGTAACCTTTTTAATGTAATCAAAATCAGCTAGATACAAATAGTACAGTCAAAGAGATTTTATTACAAGTTTACACATACTATATGCGAAAATACTTTTTCCCCGACCTAATAAATATGGATATAAAAGGCTCAGTGAATTTATCTAGTGTTGTGAATGCGTTTTATAAACGTAAACTTCACTTGCACAACACAGACCCGGAAACCAACAATTTGTGTTTTTGCACAATGTTTAAATAAACCTACGAGAAAAAGTATTAAAAATAACATAATATAATCAGATTTTATGTCATAAACCATTGGAATTTAAAGAATACAGCCTGCCAGTTTTATTTCAAATTTGAATTTTGAAAATTAAATGATAGGATTTTTTGTACATATAGTATATAGTATAATACGAATTTGATGAAAAGTATTTTTAGTATAGGTACTATACATTTTTCAGCTACTTTCTTTGCACATATTATAGACCGGGTAACTAAATTTATCATGTTCTGGCGTTATATTTTAAAAGATAAAGGTTTTGGTTTACATACACTCTAGTTTCCAAAAAACACAAACTATTAAAAATAATGCTTCACTAAATGTATGTAAAACTAAACCAAATTAAGACAAATGTACGGAATTTAATTGCGTTTTCGTTTTCGACCACTCAAAACTGCTCGGCATAATTATGCAGCCATCTCGTATATTTCGCAGCGAATTAAGTTTGGAGTTAGCTTGAATATATTTCAACATAACATTGCCGGCTTATTGCGGGCCACTGCGACATAATGTCACGTGTGTCCTCATTAGCGCGTCCACTCCACTAATAAAACAGGAGCGTCGCGGGCACCGACAAAGTACGGAGACGTATGTTCTCCTTCTTTCGCATATGCAAAACATGCATATTGCATTACGTGTGAACATCTCGCGTTGAATATTCTTATATTATTACGGATTGTGGATATATTTGTAAAATTAGTATAATGATTTTTCATTTTGTTACTTCAAATATATTTCAAAATATTGTTTTGTACATAAGAGCCGTGGCAGCTTAGGGGGCTAGGCGCTCGCTTTAAATTTCTTAATACGCGAGTGACCTGGGTTCAATTCCTGGTGCCAGTACCACTAAAATTGTTAATTGCAGTTTTAAGTGCTGATTTACCACGTGCTCGGCGGTGAAGGAAAACATCGTGAGGAAACCTGCATATCAGAGGAATAAAAATATTTCAATGAAATGTGAAAAACACGACTCGAGTTTCACCCCAAAACGAGGCATTATCAGGTGATATTGACTCTACGACAGTCAGCCGCCGAGTCTGGTGGCGGCTCCCAGGTATTAGTTTGCTTGTGCACGCTATTAAAGGAGGGCTCTTCAAAAACTAGATAACACATACCATTTTTAATTTTGCATGCGGATCTTAGCAAATTAACTTACTTTTCTTTATTGTAATGGCTTTCCGCAAAGTAACGCGTGATTCTATTAAAATTATATAAATTATAAATTTCGCCAGGCAAACATCCGAAATTATTATTTCACTCTAGAAATTCCGCCAACAACCTAATGGTTTAGGGTGCGGACAGCGAAACATGACGTCACAGGTTGGATCACGCCATTCGACTATTGTCGTGAATCATTCCCAACAAGCTTATTAGTTAGAATATTAGTTATGTTAATAGCAGCAGAATTTTTTAAATAATAAAATAAACGTACAACTTTAATCAGACAGCGTGTGGTATATACAATATATATTGTTTTATTAAAAAAACCACACACCGCAAAATTATCTGTAGGCCATACAAATAATTGTCCCGAACGGTAATCGAACCGATGCCAATCCCTTAACCACTGCGACAACCGGGGCTATCAAGCTATCTGCACAAAGCAAAAGCTCTGCAAAAGCTCTATACTACTCTCTAAACTAAAGTTCTAAGGCTTCCTCGAAAAATAAAATTTCATCGTTTAACAATGTCATTCAACCCAACTTTTTGGAAATATTACGTTATTAGACCAAAGGAAGAGGTAATGTTTTAAACATCGATCGATACTTTCTCGACCCTTTTTAATAACTTGTCAATTATGTTGAGCTTCCTTAATGATTTGTAAAAACTGCTTGAGCTAAATTAAAAGTCATCCCCTTTTTATTCGAATAAGAAAATTATTATCGAAAAAAAGGCGTTAAATATCGAGGCTTAATGTGAAAAAAAAGTTACGATTTACCTATCGGCTTTAATTCATGCGTATTTCACTCACGATGATACCGTTATATACAACATGGGAAGGTAAGGTCGAATGAGTGCTTACGTTTTCACTATTAGGTATATCTTTCATAGATGAATGAATTTAGTCATTAACCAGTAGATAACGTTGAAGTCATAATCAGCCTAAAGGACGTTATGATGTCTCTGATGACGCCGATTGATTTTTTTAATTAAAATGATGCTCCACTCAGTAATATACTAAGAGAACGTTGATTGTATACGAAAAGAGTAGTCAGGTCAAATACTATTTTCGAAATATTTCAATGTAATCCGCGTTCACGGATCTTGGGACCAGAGGTCTTGAGTAACTAAAATGGTCCCAAAATACAGCACTGGAAAAAATTTAAAGAGCAAATAAAAATTCCTAAATTACTTTGTTCCTTTAATCTCAATACGACACACTTTAATTTTTCCAGTAAAAAAAAAAACATCCGCGGCAATTTTAAAGCGTAATAACATCAGTGATTATTACAACAGAATAATCACTTCTTTAAACTCGACACGCTTATCATTTCTGTACATCTGACCTATAATTATAACCTACTAAAGGATGGTTACCTTTCACAAGTATATCTTCACACGCATCGCAGCCTTAAACGTGCGGGTCGCATCGGTAACCCCTCAGTCATTTCAAAGCTGCGAGATGTTGCAAACCGTGAGAATTGTCAATAGGCGGGCCAGATATGCTCAATTGGGGTCAATTTAAACTATTAATTACACAGCGACTGACTCAAGGAGCTAATGAGTTTTAATTCCTCCTTGCTCACTTGCCGTGCGAGCGAATCGCAAAAACAATAACTATAAGTTAAACTGATACAAGTGACAATGCCTGTTGGTGCAGTGGCTAAGAGATCGGGTTCTGCGCTAGGGATTGCGTGTTCGATTGCAGTTCGAAATATATATTTGTGGCCTACAGATTGTTTTTCTTCCACCTTTTAACATTAAGTCCGATTTTAATACTTAACGCATATGTAAGGTTCAGTATAGATATAACATTACGGTGAATTCTACAGTGTAATGAGTGTTTTTAAAGCTTCATACCAATCCACATAATTGATTATGACGATATTTTCCTGGTCAATCTTGACCAAGGTCTCACTGTTCCCCAATTTTCACACAATACAGAAACAATGTTTGTTGTTTTGCGATGTTTTTGTTTAATTTCTTTCAATTTGTCTATAGATATTGTTTACTTATTAATACCTACTTTATTGCAATTATGACTGTCGGCGTATTATTGCAATTAGTGTTGTCTATCTTTATTTTTATTCTTTCAATCTACAGAGTAGGATATTATAGTGCTGCCTGTGTTTGTACTAGGACGAGCAAAAACTTATGCTCACATTATGGTAGTCGTTTGCATGGCTTATTTCAACTAACTTCTATAAATTCATCTCAACTAAAGGAATCACATCTCGGACTAATTGAACTAGGGCAAGCTCATATTTTTTAAAGATGTGACAAACAATCACACGTCTCACAAGATGCTAAGTGATCACCGCCGCCCATGAACATCCGCGACGATACTACGCGCATTAGATAATCTACCGGATTACTTCATTAATCATGCGGTGGATGTCGTAGGGTCGACTAGGGGAAATGTCAGAAAAGACCGCCACCGATAACCGATTAACCATGTCAAATAACATCATCATTTCAGTCCATCATAAGTCAACACCTGACCATAGGCAATATGGAGGACCATAGACTGCCACAAAACACGGATCCTAAGCTACCTGCATCCATCGACTTCCCTCAAAACCGTGCAGGTCAGTTGCTCAATCTAGTGGGGCCCTGCACTGCGCTTGCCCCATCGCGCATATGCCAGACTTAAATTATACAGACTGGTAAAGAGGCAGCAACGACTAGGGTGTGAACTGTCTGGTACCGTCATAATGATGAAGATTTGCACAATTGAGCATTGCATTAGGCAGGCATAAACCGCACCGTACCTTCCATATGTTACCACCAAAAAACATATTCAAAAGAAAATTAACCAAATAGCTTATGGATCATTTTTTTTATTCCGTTAGTGTGTTTATAACATATTAAATTACCACAAAAATTTGACATTTAGTTTTTGACATATTTTTTTGTATGTTTAATTATATACTAAGTACTCGTATGATAATAAAATATTGTTGAATGAATGAATTAAATTCATCATTGTTAAATAATATGTGTAATAAGGTACTAAAACTGGAATAATCTAAAACACAAATATTTGACAGAAGGTATATTGGCAATTGAAAATTTTAAATTGTAGCTAATAAAGCCTTAATATTTTTTTTTTCAATTTGCACGCCTCATCATCATCATCATTTCAGCCTATCACTGGTCCACTGCTGAACAAAGGCCTCCTTCATAGATTGCTACAAAGTTTGTAGCTCTCATTTTGGGGGGAATTTTGCCATAGTTGCCACGCTTGGCAGGCGGGTTAGCAACCGCAGTTTATTTATTCTGATGTTTCAGGATGATGCTGCTGCCCATCTTCTGGTTTTAATTTTCCCTCTGTCGACTTTTACGACACCCACGGGATGAGATGGGGCGGTACATATTTAATACCGGTTTTGTAACATTATTCAAGCAAATAAATGATAATTATTATGATACCTGACAGCTTTTCAAAGTAATTCCCGCGACTCGAAACAGCGTACTCAATTACCTGTAATACAAAAACAGAAATTGTTTTAAAACATTTTGCGGTTGACTCGATCTGCTGTCGGGTAAATTCAATTAAACAGTAATCCGAAATCAATTAAGTATATTAACTAGGCCTCGTAAATTAACAGCGGATATTAATAATGGGTTTAACATACGGTTTAAACGAGAGCGCTGCTGCTAAGCTTCATGTTTTTTAAAGCGAAAGATCCCTCATTCATATTAGTTCATCAAAGATTACGCACAAGCTAATTCAGCTTATGCGTCCTTCATCGCGCTATTGTAATTTTCATCTATCCTAAATATATACAAGGCTTAAGATTAGTGCTCGCAAGAGACGTCCTTCAACAGAACACCACCCGATCTGTCGCGTAGCTACTCTTGTTATTGTCTAGGTGGGAAACACTGCAGTGTAGTGCGAGTTATTCTGCTGTCAAGAAGAAGTACATTACTGTTTCGATCTGAACGGCTCCGTAAGCTAGTGTAATTCCAGGTCACTGAAGACTTGAGAACTGATATGTCATTGGTGACGAGCGCAGTGTTGATAGCACACAGAACTGCAATTGAATATCCCCACCGTAACTGGTATGGGCCAACGTTGCACTTACCACCAGGTGAACGATTTGATTGACTCGTTACTTTCTTCCATAAAAAAAGCTCATCATAAGTCTATTATAAAAATATTTCCACAAAACAAGGTCCTGAGCCACCTGTATCCATTAACTTCGCGAAAACTGTAGTGTTCCTCACTACATCTAGTGGGTGGGTGGCCGGTCGTGCACTGCGTTTGACGATCAGAGGTTTGCCACTCATCATTCCTCCATTCCTCCCCATGATTACTTTAAATTTTCTCAGGAATCACAGAAATCTTAAACCATGCACCTGTATAAAGATAAAGGTGAAGTTTAGTTATTAAAAATATTTGTATTGAGGATGGAATATACGAGTAATGCTAAACTGTTTGTCTTGGCATAGAACTGAAAATATTTATTGTCATTTGGAAATGCGTAGAAATGTACATATAATCGCGAGTGCTCGCAGCGCTGACGGCGAGAGTTGAGAAAGTGAAGATTAATGTGAGAAAACTGTTAGTACAGACGTCGTGTTATGTATTATTGATAGCGCAGTGGGAATGCTTAGTTTTAAAACGGAAGTTTATGACTATGTCAATAGTACCTTTCCCTTTTAAAAAAAACGCATACCTGGATTTTACCTGTACCGAAAGTGTATGTATAATTTCGGTGAAGTAATCGCTGTTAACCTTTTGGCTTTTACAGCTTCATCGGATACTGTGCTCGCGGGCCATGGGCCCGCGTGCCAGGTTTAGTTTGACCCAAACATAAATAAATAAATAAAAACTCCTACAAAAACCTCGAAATTCGGAATGTGTCGCGTTCGCTGCGTGCTTTCGCTATTTCGAAAATCTTAAATATTTTAAGTCATCTAATGACCGTCCGAGGGAAGCTGCGGGCGTCCATTCGGACTGTCGACTTGTGTGTCGGTAACTCTGGGTGTCGGTAACTCTGGGTGTCGGTAACTCTGGGTGTCGGTAACTGGGTATGGTGGCATAGAAGTGGTGCTCTAGCCACTAGGCCACGTCATCGCTTCAACCTTTATTCCGATTATTGTTATTGGATAGACCAAATATTTCCAAACTATTTGGGCAAGAGACTTCTTTTTCAAAATGAAGTGATATCTAAGACCCCCATAGCCAAATTATATTAAAAATCCTTTCTCTACTTTTTTTTTCCTATTGATACACAATACTTACACAGTTAATTTATCTTTTATCAGTTATAATTATCAATTATCTTGTACGAACTCGTGCACGCTTAACGACTCGTTGAGTTTAAGTTTAATATTTTAGTAGGAACGTACTAAAATATTAGTGATTCTTATAACAAGTTGGTAAACGTAACACAACTTACAGTATCTTGAAAGTTTCAAATAGGAACTTATGTTAATTAATAGGGGTCGATTTTAAGACCTCGTCGACACCCAAAATCAGTTTTCATTTATGTCGACCCCTGGAAAACCGATTTCAACCCTTGGGGTCGCGCAGACAAGATAGAATGACAACAGGCAGGGTTTTGCGGGAAGTCAAAGGATACAGGATGATCAGGACCGTGATTTATGAATATCTACGGAGGAGACTTTCAGCAGCAGACTTTTGATGGACTGAAATGATGATCAGGATGATGATGATAATACAATTATTAAAGGAATAAATTATTAAGCGATCTCAAATCTCAATAACTTTATGTTGTTTTGAATAGATTTACTCATTATCAGCAAGAAATTATGAAGAATTTGTTTTCACAATTATTCTACCACCTATTTATTTTTAATCACAAATTAATTGAAAGAAATGCCAATTAACTCCTGACTCTATAACTAACTGTTCCGTGTTCGTTTGTTGAGCTCCGGCATTATGCTCGGGGCCTGTTCGTACGAGATATGAAGCCCCGTCGGCGAAAGAAGAAATGTTTTTACATTGCACCTCAAATCTTTTGCATGAGTGCTTACCATTGAAACAATATCAATTGCAAGTGCTACTCGTTGACGTGTAGAACCGTATTATCGTTTTTAGAATTTTACAAATGGCATGTACAAAAAGATGTCGAAATTATTTTTAAAATTCGAGTTTATTTCGATAATTGAGAAAAGAACACAAATTATAATTCTCCATTGCTATTGCCTGGCAAAGTTTCGTAGACAAATTACGTGTGTAAACGATGGCGCCATGACATGTTTGTTAGATAAGCGCTTTACAAAATTCGTAACAAATCAACTACTAACTTTCAACAACCACTGATTTCTAAAAATATTACATACACATGCATACAGTCATGGCGTTTTCCCATATAAGGAGTAGCCAGACTTTTCGCTCTCGCGGGAGACGAAACGTTATGGGTGGCGAATTAGGTCACCGCAATTATTGTGTGAGTCCAAAAATTCTTACTCCTCATTGCATTACTACGAGCAGTGTAGTGATACCATTGCTTATTATGGTGTTATTCTGCACAAATAAAGGCTGTCCGTACAATACCTTAGTCGCCTCTTACGACACCTCGGTAGGAAAGAGGTAGGTGCTATTGTACTCTGCCGGACATCTATCGGAATTCTATTAAATATTTATATTCATAATTTATATTCTAGAAATATTCAATATTACGTTGAAAGCCGTATATAGATCAGTAATAATTATGTTTTTCTTAGATTAATACTTAATAAACACAATCACGAGGAAAAAAAAACTTTGGCAGGTGGTGACGAAACAGAAAAAACCAATGATACAACTAGATATTTGTATCATTGGTTTTTTCTGTTTCGTTTATTTTTTGGTACTCGGCGTTTGGTAACATTTTTACTACGACTTGTTTTATAGAAAGCGTTTAAGTGTTATCTCGTCTATGAATCGATATGTTGCGTAAATGATAATTATTCACATGATTGCACAAAGTAATATAAAATATAACCAACAAATAATTTCATCTATAATATAATTCCGTCACAAAGCAATGACAAACACCTTGCTCATTCAGGCGGGAAATTTAAGCTGTCGTAATAAAACGATTTGTTCTGTTACAGAAAACATAGAGAAAATAAAACTGCTGATTTTTGTCAATATAATTTGTAATGCTATCGATAGATTTGCTTTTTATATTTTAAACCAGCAGTGCCCCGCGGTTGCACCCGTGTAAAATAAGCCGACCACATGACTGCGCCGTACGATCGACCCTTCTCAGTAATGAACGGGTCTCAGTGTGCGGCTGCTTAAGGGCATTGTAAACTGTTGTAGACCGTGGCCTATAATATTTCTCAATGAACAGGCAATCTAATTCAAAAATATTTTTATGTAATCCAATTAGTACTTCCTGAGATCAGCGCCATCAAACTTACAAATTCTCCAGCTTTATATATCAATATCTGTCACAAATGGCAATGCTTTTCGTCTCACACTAGATGCATTAGGTCAATCAAACCACATGGAAAAAAAAATTTACGACTCGTAATTTGTTATAGCACCAATGAGTAGTTCTTAAATAAATTCAGGAGTTATTGTGTCAGAATATACATAGAAAGACTTTATCTAAGCTGCTATATTATATACATTACGTATATAAATAATTATTTTTTATATTTACGAGAATACGACACAAATTTATAAAACTAGATTTACGGATTTCATCGCGTCTTATTTTAATATATACAACCCGACGTTTGGAGCGCTATACATCACCCATGGTCACGGGGGTACCTCCTGCTTTTAATTATTATTTTTGGTCCGATCTAAGCAGTATGTAATCAGATCTAAGTAATCTTGCAGTAAACAAAAAAGCAATAAAAAAGTTGAATGATAACACATAACTGATGTGCAGCATTGATGCGCTAGGATGTTCTGGAACATCCCAACCATTAAATCAGATTTGATTGATCATACATTCTTACAAAAGTAAAACAAATCAAATCACTCAATTCTTGCTTCTACTATCTCTTCACTTCTTCTCTACACCTTCAACAGTCTATAAAAACTCCAATACTGGACATAGAGCCTATTCTAAGTTGCGATGCATAGATTGTAGATTGCAACGGGCCGGTTTCCGCAACTCCACGTCTAGCGCGTATTTCGCGTTTTTTATTTTGTTGTGATGTATAAGAATAATAATAATAATTCTGTCAATTGATAATTTTTAAAATAACCAAGTCACTTTGGCATTCTGCATGAAGAAATTCAGTGTTCAGCAATAATATATTCAACTAGCTGTGCCCCGTATAAAAAAGCCGACTCCGATCTATGATATACTCGTACGAGTACATATATACTTTCCTTTTTTAATCGGATTTTGGGGTTTTAATTTTTTTGCGCGGAACCCTCAATATTTTCTAAAATAAAAATAGCCTAAGTTATCAGCTATCTGTCAGTGAGAGTCCCGGTCTTGGGAAGATTAGCCGGAAAAAACAGTCAGACAGACAGTCAAAAATAAATCTGATAAATACCGTATATACTTTCATAAGCACTGAGTAAAAGCTGTTATTTTATTATTACAAACAGACACTTCAATTTTATTTATTTGTATGATACCGGAGCATGCACACAAATGGTTGCTAGGTATGGTTGATATTATTCCGACATAGCAAAGCGTCAGCTGTCCGTAGCAGTAAAATATATGAACATACATATCTGCTCAGTCGCCGTAACAGACGTGCTTGCATGAAGAGATGCTTATGTTATATATGATGACGTGTTTTCTTATCTTTAAAGAAAAAAGTTTTATCTACAAGCTTGTAAGACGTCGCAACCCCAGACTTTTCAACGGGTCCCACTCGCAAATAGTGTAAAAGCAAACGTGCTTAGGGATTAAGAAAAATAAATGAGAGTAAATTTCCCGAGAGTCATATTCTGAAACCTCCGCCATACCCATCTGTTATTAAGATGCGGTGCAGTCTTATATGGTAAACGCACTAGCTTAGTAAATGTCTAGTTACTACTTTCTTAAAGACACCAATATTACAATCAGACGGAAAGACTGATGCAGGCAAATTATTGCAGTCTTTTACGGTATGGATTATGAATGACTAAGCAAAAAGCTTCGTCCGAATGGTATATCTATAATGTATAAAAAAAGTAAAGTTTCAGCCTATCAATGTCCTACTGCTGAGAACAGGCCTCCTCTCATTTCTGAGTGGGTTTTGGAGCTAGGAAGAATCCGCCACGCTGCTCCAATGCGGGTTGGCGAACTGCACACGTCTTCGAAATATTTTTTATTTCTCTGACATGCAGGTTTCCTCACGATGTTTTCCTTCACCGCCGAGCACGTGCTCTAAAAATTACAATTAACAATTTTAATGGTGCCGGCACCGGGGCTCAAACCCAGGTCACTTGCATACTATAACATTTAAAGGATTAAAACTTGCTGTGCGTCTAGATCAGATGATGGAAAGGGGAAGCGGAAATTAATCGTGTAATTGCTGTATTGTAATCGTATGCATCATGATTGGGCCGTATTGCCATGTGTAAACATTTCATAAAGAAGCAACAAATAGAAAGCTTACACCAGATTTTTTCACTGCGATAGAAATCTTAAAGTGAGAGATGGGAATCAGTTTTCCATTGATTTGGAAAAAGCAACTTTACGAGTTACAACGATTTTGTAATAACAGTGCTAGGTAATGTCTTTTAAGAATATATGTGTCAAATGTGAATGATAAAGTTTTTGTGTTATTTTAATTACTAAGACAACCGCGAGGCCTGGGTTCGAATCCCAGCCGGGGCCAACATTTGTGCAAAAACACAAATTGTATGTGTCCCGAACACAGTCTGGTTGTGTTGTGCATGTGAAATGTATGTCTGTCAAACATACCCACGATACATGAGATATACTAAATAGGCATCTATAGTTATCGTGTACGTAATTAATCAAATCAAATGTCATTTTCGAATAAACAAGCTGTATGTCAATCCAGTTCAAATCTTGTAAGTCGTGCTTTAAGTTTAACGTTTGTTGGACAATTAGTGTACATCATAATTATAATTGTGCACTAAATAATGTTTGAGTTGGCAGCGCAGAATTTGCTCGTTTTGTTAATAATGCGTAGTAGTGTCGCAGTCAATTAACTAACGATGTTTGTAACGATCCGCCCTTTACGTATACTCTTAATTAAATGTTATGTACGTGACGTTAATGGAGACTTGGTGGCTTATTGTAAACTTCATATATGGGAATTAGTTTGTATCGTTTTATTTGTTCACAATAAATATTAATGAACACTACATAATAGTGATGTTTAACGTAAGCGACGATTTTATGTTGGGGATCAGTACTACTAGGCCTACTAAGACTGACTCATCCAATGATAAGTGATTGTTTTAGTAGATGTTGCGTATAATTGTTGCTTAAGAGATAACTAAAACTAAATAATTAAAGGAATAATCCTTACATTAAACAAAAGAAATCATCTGGAAACTGCTAACTCATATCAACAAAATCGGTAGTAAATTTGGCGGATATAACCCAACTGATGACAAAATCATATGTCAAAGGAAAATGTTCGCACTGACTGTACCTACTCCATAACTTGGTACTATTAAAATAGGTTTCAACTTAGATGGTTTGTTTACCTTTTGACTCACGGCTCCCAGGATAGACAATAAGTTATCCTAGTAGGAGCTTTTTAAACTACAGTCGAGTAGAGAGCTTATTTTTTATTTTTGGTGATAGGGCTTCGAAGCCGTCTAGATATTCTGCCGCTAAGAAGTAGTGTGGAAGCATCACATCGGTTTAAAGGGCACTGCCAGTACTGAAATTACTGATCATGCGAGAATATATATCGGACGTCTCAAGGTGACGACCGAAGTGCAGGACAACATAATACCTCACAATTCAATGGTATGGGTGAAATTGTGATGAGCAAGAGCTTACCATCAGTTCTCAATCTAATTCGGAACTAATTTGCAAATTTAACCGTATAAACTTCAAATAAGTGTAAGTGTGACTTTCACACAATAATTTTACGACAAATTTACGAACTCGAAACTTCCAAAGAAACGATCCAAAGTTTCGTGACAAAAAATCGATTAAAAACCATCGAGATTAGAACTCAGAAGTAGTAAAACAGTGCAATTCATTCTCCTTCAGAAATCTGGAAGGGTAGCGTAGTGGGGACGGCTGTTAGGCAAGTGTAATGTTTTCGATCTTTTAATATGGCATCGTTTGGAGTGTCATTTTGCGAAACGCCGTACGGAGCACAATGTTCAGCTAAGTCGCACTTGAGACACTTCCGTTCATGCACCAACACGTACATGTCCCCCCTTTAACGTGGAACTAACAGAGTTGCGAATTAACGCCGGTTCGCTTGTTAAATCTGTGTACAGCTTAACTTTACTAATATTTCAAAGGTGATCACATTGTTTTCATTATAACGTGGTTACAATTTAGTCTGATAATGTAAAAGTAATATTTAGATTTTTACATTACCGCTTTGCAACTCCTATGCAGGTTGACGGACTTCAAAATATTACATAATACATCAGAACATGGTTAATGAGGACTAAAATTGTAATTAGCAGTCGAATAGAATAGTCGATTAGAGAAAAACAATGAGCAATGCTTCTATTACTAGCCTTCTTCTTCTTTATTAGTTAGTAGTCTAAGGTTAGACTATTAACTGTTGAACTCCCAAGAAAGGATTATTTTCCGTAATGGCCACGCTTGGCTTAGGTTGGTGATCGCAGTTCCAGACGCTTTGCACCGTAAATTACTTTTAAAGAAGAACGATATCGACTCATTTGACATCGAATTAAGAAATAAACAAGTAATACCATCAGTGGTAAATGTTAAGTGTTTATTGTTAATAGTACTATAAATGTTGTTAATATTTATAATATATTATTCAACATTTTTTTTATAGGATAAAGTGACGAGACGAGCAAAACGTTTACCTGATGCTAAGTGCAACGTCAGCCCATAACAAATGATGTGTCACCCAGAATATTTCTGTGTGGCAACCACACTGCGTCCGTTCAACAGAGACATCAGTTCTTAAGTCTCATATGCTCAATAATTACACTAGCTCAGTGCCCTTCAGACCGAAACACAGTAAAGCGAACATTAAAGTGTTTCGGCAAAATAACTGGCCCTGCCGTTGTACCTACCTAGACGGACTTCTTCACTAGGAATCTTACCACCAGTACCATTATTACCTTGAGATATCCGAAGATAATAATGATGCTTTTTCAAAATCGTACACGATTTTGAAAAATTAATGGTTGAAAAAATATTGGAACAAACGAAACTAATATTACTGTAAATACTGTAACTCTACACTGTACTGTAAATAGATTTAACGAAACAACTCGAACAGCAAAGTATGGAAAACGTCGTAACAAAAAAATTTCCTTAACGGTAATAAACAACAAAAGAAATTTCCCGAATCTGTATCGCCCAATTAGTTCAAATTTCCCGGACGAAGTTTCGTAATTCGACAGCGATTTATATTTATACATATTGTGCTAACTCGCAGGTGGAGACCGCTTCTGTGTGGTTGTGCTTAAAAGCGTTCCCGTGTTGTACACACTCGTTATAAAATTTAACGAGCCCCCTCAGCGAAAGTTAGCACAGAAAGAACGCCTTGTCGTAATCCATAGAGTTTTTAGTTTCAATGTAACCGAAGGCCCTTTGTTATATTTTCGTGGCGCTTTTAAAGTACTTTAAATGGGTACTAAATATACATTTGTTTGGGTTGAAACAAAAGCCACTACACAAATGTAAATAACTATAACAAGATTTTTAGATAACATTTTTCATTACATTATCATTTTTAGTTTCAATGTTTTAGCTGAAGATTGTGGATAGTTTTATTATAATTAAAAATAATTTTGTGTTGATTAAATAGGGGTATTGTTAAACCGTTAATTAAATTAAAAAATAAGTTACCGACACGACTTAAGGACCTTCATGAGTCCTTCTCTATTCCTTTCTCAAAGGTCGGCAACGCACCCGCAATTTATCTGGTATTGTAGACGTTCACGAGCGGCAGTGATTACTGATCATCAGATGAGCTGCTTTCAACACGAATTGGTTGCCAGTGATGACATGCAGAATCGAGACGTGGTCCTGCGCTGCAGGCCGCACGAGGAAGCTCAAAGTCGCTCAGCGAGCAATGGAAAACGCTACGCTTGTTGTATCTATGCGTGATAAAATCAGTAACTATGACATCCGCAGCAGAACTAGAGTAACTGACATAGCTCTAGGGATTAGAAGGCTGAAGTGCCAATGGGCCGGCGATATAGCTCGTAGAACCGATAACCGTTGGAGAATAAAGGATCTCGAGTGGCAAGTAAGAGAGGTGGCGGATTAAACATTATTGCCCACCAGTGGACTACTTACAGACTAATGTTGGTAATGACGGAGTAACAATGTATAACATACAAATTTTATGGGAAACAATTATGAATAATGAAATTGCAGACTATAGGCTCTTTGTACAATTAAGATTTTTTATTGTGAATCTAACACAACTAGTCCCCCGAGTTTAATAATTAAAGAAGAAAGGTTTATAAATTTCATTTCGTTCCATTTTTCCATTAATATTTCGCATCGGGCACGCTAAAATTAAATATAACTTGGGTTATATTTTGTTAAAAATCTCTCTTACCACCGATTGTTTTTGATTAATGTCGAACGATCAACTTTTACAGCAATTGGTCTAACAACAGTAATTAGGGCCACAATTTCCTCCCCAGGTAATATTTATCGGTGCCTGAGTCGATTAGCAACATCTTTGTTCGACCTAATTTTGTGTTACGATAATGTTTTGTTGGGCAATTCAATGAAAATTTGAGAAGAACGAGAAGTATTCCAAAAACCTCCAAAAATTAAAGGATTATTATCAACTAGCTGTACTCGTCACTTTGTCCACGTAGACTTTTGGATTAATACTCGTGATGGTGGCAGGATTTATATGCAGGATTCCGGATTGGAAGGTACAATACCTTCCAATCCGGAATCCGCTATCCGCAGAAGAGCCAGCTATTTTTCCGTGAAGACAACTTCTTCAAACGTACAAATATAATTACGTTTCGGTCTGAAAGACACTGACAGCAAGTGTAGTTAATGGGCATATGTGAATGAGACTTAAGAACTGATGTCACACGGAGACGGGCGGAGTGTGGTGCCACACAGAAAGGTTATAGATGACACAGCATTTGTTATGGGCAGACGTTGCAAGATTAGCTTGTCTCGTTGCTAACGTCCATATCAAAACAATACCCCATCTCGTCTCGTGGATGTCATAACAATCGACTAAGAGAAATGTCAGTAAATTTTTCTGCCGTCAGACAGCGGTGAACACACACCAGTGTTTTTTGAAGGGAACTGAAGCGAGTGTAATTACAAGTATATGAAACTTAACAACCGATGTCTCATTGTGACGACACGGTGCGGTGCGACGCAGAACTATCCAACGCAAGGCAACTGTTATCACTTATCGTCCCAACACCATAAAATTGAGACGTAATTTTAATAAACGCGTTAAAATGGCAGGGTTAATCTATTAGAGTGTAATCTCTCAACATTCTCATACGATTTTAATTTAAACAACTACAAAGCTCAAGTTCAGACAAAGGGAAAGTTGTAGTAAGCTTTCGAAGTTAAAGATGCATCAAAGAAGACGTTAATGCACTGTTGGTAGAAATAAATTAAAACATTCCCTTACAGTCCAGTCCTTAGTACAAACTTCGACGAAACCAGCTTTTGTGGAAAGTTAATGTTATAGTTGCTAGTATGAGTAGAGATGTTGGTAACTGCAGTATTTTGGTGTACTTTAAATGGTAGCTCAGGCGCCGGGCGCTTAAATTTCATATTACGCAAGTGACTTGGGTTATCCCCAGTGTTGGCATCTCTAAATTTGTTCTTGCAATTTTAAGTGCTGCTTTAACAAGCCTCAGCGGTAATGAAAACATCGTGTGGAGCCTGCATGTCTAAGGAATAAAATATTATTGGAGCAGTGTGGCGGACTCTTCCCTGCTCCAAAGCTTTTTTAAATATGTGAGGCCTGTTCTCAGCCGTAAGACGCATAAAGGCTCTTTCTTCTCATCGTTTAACATTTTAGGGCATTTGAGACAAATTTTTAAAGTTCTGTCGCAGAAAACACATTATTTTAATTTTAAATATACCCAATTTTTTGTTATAGTTAAGTGCACATTATTACATACAGTAATAAAACTAAAACCAAAAAGACCACACGTAGTTTGAGGATTAGGAATAGGACGACTATTAGGAGAAAAAGAGGAAAATACTTTTGAAGTTTTTTTTATTAAAAAATAAATGATAGCTTTAAGATACCATAAATAAAAATAATACATAAAGGAATAAGTAAAAGTGTAGTAAAGTAAAGTAAAGTTTCAGCCTATAAATGTCCCACTACTAAGCACAGGCCTCCTCTCATTTCTGAGAGGGTTGGAGCTAGGAAGAATCCGCCACGCTGCTCCAATGCGGGTTGGCGGACTGCACATGTCTTCGTAATATTTTTTATTTCTCAGACATGCAGGTTTCCTCACGATGTTTTCAGTGACCGCCGAGCACGTGCTAAATCGGCACTTAAAATTGCAATTAACAATTTTAGTGGTGCCGGCACCGGGAATCGAATCCTAGGTAACTCGCGTACTATGAAAGGAACTGTACTTCGGTTGCTGGACATGTAGTAAAATGCAGGTTCACTATCAACGCCGAGACCTCTCTCATTTCTCAGTGGTGTTTGGTCCGGTAAAGAGTCCGCCAAACTGATCGCCAAGATGATTTTTTTGTCATTTCTCAGACAAGCATGTTTCCGCACGATAGTTCCTCTCTCCTCATCGTCGAACATTGCAAATACTTTTTGTGGAATCATGGTGTTACTATGAATTTTTTTGAATAAAATCAAATGACACTAGTTTGAACATCACTTTTCTATGGAATAGTATATACTATTCTATCGAACAAAGTATTGTTATCCATGGTATATATTTTTTAAAGTTTGTTCAGGTCAAAAGTGATATGGATTAATAAATGGTGGTAAAAGGAGATGAATAGATAAACAATTAGTATACATACGTGTCGAATACAGCCTGTCTATGTCTATACAAGTCGGCCCGGTTGGCGCAGCGCCTAAGCAAGTGGCTTCTCCGCCATAAGTCGCGGGTTCAATTAACGCAGGGAACAAACATGTGCAATGTATGTCTGTAAAATGCAGCCAGCATACAGAAGAAATCTTGGTGTCAGAGATCGTTTTTTTAAATGGTACATGATGAGTAGGATTTACACTAATGCTTTTCATAGGACTTCTCTTTCGGAATAACACATTTGCTATAACTATTATTTAGTTTTTTCATAATCCATAATTTAATTAAGATTTTTTTCATAATTGTAACGCTTCGTAGTAGACGGGTTTAGAACCGTTACATACTGTTTTCAGTTCCAGTGGATGCTGTTTTAGTAAACCTAAGGTTGACAAATTTATATAAGCGTACAAATTTATATAAGCATCCATATGTGATAATTTTGGATTTTGAACACATTTAATTTAAGAAAGTAATTAAGTAATGTTTCGTAGCCAGTAACAGTGTCACTCACTATCAAAGAGAGCAGCGCAATGCATCTTCAGGCTCACATTCTGTGAGGTCGCTGTGGTCAACGACGACCGCCATTAATTTGTTTTCAAAATAATTGATTTTGTAAACAAATTATCTCGAATCTTTAAGAACAAAATAGAATATTTTTTATTCAATATAGATCATTTACATAATACTTATTGAACGTCATTTTTTTTAAACTACACTGGTTCGCAAAGAAATGCCTCTGTCCTGGGAAGAACCAGTAAGAAATCCAGCAAGATTTTTTTTTCAGTCATTTGAAATATACACATAGCAGTTTTATAAAGATGTAGAAATAGCTTGTGAGCGAACATCTCATTCCCAGGGGTTATCATCATCCATGTATTCCTTAATATTATAATAAGCCTTCTTAAAAAGTATTTGTTTAACAAATAGTTTGAACTTTGTTATTGAAAGACTTTGTGCACTTTCTGGGATTTTGTTGTAAAAACGAATACTGCCCCATGAAAGAGTTACTGACTCTGTGAAGTCGGGTAACTGGCATAATTAATTTGTGCTTGTTCCTGGTATTCTGGTATTACATTATGAACATCACTTTTTATTAAAGTGATTAATATTCTTATGTACATACATAACGTTTTCATACAAAATGAATGAATTAGGGAAATATGTATAAAACCTTATAATTTGAAAAGTGTGCTACTCAATAATAACAAATGTTTATTTAATAAAAAATATATTTAATTTTCTTTTTAGTAAAGTAAAAAAAAAGTAAAGTAACTTTATTATTCTTAAAAATAATTCTTATTCTATAGAATGTATTAAAACAGGTTAAACAATGATGGGGCCGTCTATCGTC
Source organism: Luehdorfia chinensis (assembly GCA_019845155.1). Taxonomy (NCBI): domain Eukaryota; kingdom Metazoa; phylum Arthropoda; class Insecta; order Lepidoptera; family Papilionidae; genus Luehdorfia; species Luehdorfia chinensis. The sequence continues at coordinate 4,877,222 of JAHVAK010000201.1, read as the reverse complement.
TTTACAATTAGTCGGTTATTTTTTTTCGCGATTTTTGGTACATATGTACTGTTTTACGCATCTGAGTTCTTTTACAACATACGGTGAAAAATTTCAACTCGGAGCCACGGTAGTCATGGGTGAGCACGGTAAAGAAAAAGGTCCTATTGGCAAGATCTTACCGTTATTTTAATATGTTTCGCAGTTCTTCGCCATTATAAAAAGAATATATGAAATTTGTATTATGACCTACTGGAGCAAGTTCAAAAATTCGCGTGGCAGGGTAAGGGTTCAGGCTACAGCGTCCCTCTATCGTGTATATAATGCTATCCATCTTCTGGGGATATTTAGTATTATTTATTTATGCCTACATACACCATTTATTATACCGGAAGTTGCTACCACCAGTATTACTATGAGGAGCGATGAAATCTCTTACGCCGGCACTGTGTGAATAAAAAGAAAAATCGTTTTTAACTAAAAAACAATATTACAATATGAAGCATTACCTGATGGTCCCACAGTAGGCAAGCCTGTCCCTGCGGGTGCCATATACAATAAACTTTGTGCTTTTCTAATTCTATAATTCTCCTGCTAACCAGGAGTCTAAGTTAACCCTTTTCTTATGTATCGAAATAAATCACCATCGTAATTAAGAACAATTTTATTTATTGACGTTTTTTACATTAAAACATGTCATTCGTTTTTAGTTACAGGCAAATTTCATTCATTGCAATCCACGACTAACGCCACTGTGACTACAGCCTTGGAGACAAAGGAAAAGTTTGTAATTAACTAAATTCAGCCATTTAGGTGTGGAGAGGATCCCGTGAAGATATCGGGCTGCGAGCAATAGGATAATATACTAAACTTCGAACTAATTAGAATTTGAAGACTCGTTACGTGCTTATAATATAAATAATTACTAAAAGTAGCACAATTTGTAAAACCTTAACTAAGTATAATAAATAATTTTCAAAAAGTATTAGCGATAGTGTTTTGGGATGGCGATTGGATAATAAGTAAACAAATAAAAATCCACTATTTGTTTTAATGAACATTAAAATTTACGTATTCATCCACACTAATATTATAAATGCGGAGGACACTTTCATTGTCCCTCTGTCCGTTTGTTACCTTTTCACGGCTCAACCGCTGAACCGATCTTGACGCAATTCGGCACGGATATAGCTTGCATTCTGGAGACGTATATCGCATAATTTTTATTACGAAAAATCTAAGTTTCCACGGTTTTATTATAAAACCTAAGTTCACGCCGACGTAGCGACGGGCATAAGCTACTTCCTAATAAGGTGGAATTTGTTGATTATCATTATCCCCATCTTTTTACACTAAGACCGATCTAGGTCGGTGGCGGAACACTCATATCAGTTTTACATACATACAGTCACGCCTTTTCCCATTGGGGTAGGCAGAGACTACATATTTCCACTTGATTTGATCCTGTCACAAATCTTTCGCTTCTAAATAATAAAATTAATAATCTGCATTAAAACATTCTTTTTGCCTTTATATAACCCGTTTATGGAGAGAAGTTCTAGGATATTTCCATGCTACGCTTAACATTTTACGCGGATGAAGCCGCGGGGCACAGTTAGTGTAATTAATAAGCTCTAAGTAATTTCGGAGGAAGTACCATACGAATCTGCTGTATATATAGTATTTAAGAAAAACTAAATGTTTCTCCAGTATCCTGCGTTTCTCAGATATAAATTATGCGCTACACACGATAAACACCCACGTCCTGAAAAACTTATTATATGTATGTCATTAAAATATTTGTCCTATGCTGGAATCGAACCCGCGGTCCTGAGCGCAGATGGGAATCCTTATCAACTGCGCCAACCGAGCAGACATAGGTTATTATGGTCTACTGAACTTTTTTGAGGTGAGGTTTATTTAAAAAGCACGATTCCATTTTGAGGTGTGACTGCGGAAAGCGACAAAAGGCTAGCGCATAAATTATCTTTTTCATTCGAGGACCAGAAAATAGGGAGCTCCGCGCTTTGTTAGCGTTACACACTGACAGTGGTACTGCAGTCTTAATCAAGAGCCAACACAAAACTAATTAGCGTTAAGCTAAGCCGTCGCTAAGCACAAAGCTGGAGAAATTGTTTAAAGTTGCCTTTGTCACTCCTTTGTAATTTCTTAACCTATTATTGTGTTACTACAGCACTTCCTCTCCTTCTTACATTAAATGAATATACAAATGTATATATACACAATATATACATTTGTATGATTTATGTGTATGTTAGTTACGGCCTACATATTTCATACTGCTGAGCACAGGCTTCCTTTCATTTTTGAGGAAGCCGGGGAAAGGCACTGAAATATTTTTATTCCTCAGACATGTAGGTTTCCTAACGATGCTTTCCTTCACCGCTGAGCACGTGGCAAATAAGAAATTAAAATTTCAGAACAATTTTAGAGATCCCTGCACCGGGGATTGAGCTCAGGTCAATCGTGTACTATAAAATTGAAGGCAAGCACCCGGTCCCTAAGCTGATGACACGCAGACCACATCTTTTATTCGTTAACCAGGAGTATGCCGTGGTCGAAGTCGGCTAGTATGACACAATCGTGTTAAAAGCTGAAAAATAACGAATCAAGTAATATCAAACAGTTAACAAGCTATAATAGTTATGTAAGTGGCAACACTAGGGGCAATATAACACGATACAGCCGTATTTCACGAAATAAATACGTTGTGACAAAAGGCTGCAGTTAATTGAACACACAGGCATCTGACGACACACCTCGCAACAGGGAAATGATTTTCGTCCATTGTTCGCCAACAGGGGGCGTCAACGTCAAGCAGAGTCAACTGTTGCCACGGATACTATTCACTGTCTCTCCTCTTTGTTATTGGATGACAAAGCATTTTATTGTTTCATATTCATTTTAATTTTTCCAAGTACTCTATGTATGTTTTTGGTTATTTACTGTGCTATATATAATGGAAAAAGGTAATAAAATAAAATATCATTATTTACGTAAACACAGAATTACTTTGTAGTAATTAATGACTGGTGTCTCCTTTTATGCATATAAATGTCTGCTGCTAGGCTTTCATTTCTTGTAACTATATTAATACCAAAAGAACGGATACGTATATATTTTGTGTAAAACAAAAACTTACAGATAAATTTTTCCGAACATATTAAAATAAAATAAAAAATTAAATAACACACATAAACAAATAACGTTTTGCATGAGGTCGATATATTTTTCTCTAACATTTAATTTTAAAAGTTAATTTTAGATTTCTTCTTTTAAAAGTGATTTCACCTCATGCGAACTTTCATATTTTATGTAGGTTTTGGAACTCTTGGTGCACAATTCCTCTCGCTCTTGACTAGTCGTAAAATTTGTTAATTATAAAATTTAGGTTTTGTAAAAATATACTTTATTTACTGTCACAGTGTTTTTATCTTGTATCGGTTTTTTTTTTCATGTACTCATGAAAATGTCTCAGTTTATGTGTTTAAAAAAAATCGTAATCTTATTGTAACCTCATCTCATCCCAGGTAGCTATCTAGGCTGAGTAGAATACCACCTACCTCTTTCATACTGAGGTGTCGTAAGAGACGACTTGGTATTGTACGGACAGCTTTTATTCATGCAGAATAATACACTATAATATGCAATGATTGCTGTCACTGTATTGCTCGTGGGAACGCAATGAGGAGTAAGAATTTCTTGACTTGTACCAAAATGGCGGCGACGTGGTTTGCCACCAGTCACGTCTCGTGTCCTGCGGAGGCGAAAAGTGAGCTACGGGTGTTGTCCCTTCTAACCTCGTATAAGGAAAAAGTCGTGAATGTATGTAAGTAAGGCATTCGTATTGTTCATCTCTTCATCTTTCATTTTTGACTAAAATTATTGCTCGCCATAGTTGGTTCTTTTCGGACTTTACATACCGAACATCTGTAGAGTATCTGTAAATAAATAGGTTTTCTGCGCGGGAATCGAAGCAGCGACCCGTAGTGCAGAAGGAAATCGTCTCAACACTGCGCCAACCGCGCTGGCAGCAGTTACTATCCACACATCTTATAAGTTGGAAACAAAAGACTACTTACTTATTTATATGGTAAAGCACCCGTTCGGGTTGGTCGTTGAGGTACTACGTTTTAACGCGATATCACCGTAACACTACTGCGTGTGGTTAGTGACGAGTGCTGACTAATTAAGAAACGATCTGGAAAAGCACTTTTTTTGTCACACATTGCATATAAAAGACACTGCATCCTTGCCTACCTCCGATCTTATCGCATTAGCGTTACATCGGGCGCGGGTAGGTTGGGACGAGTGAGTGCCTCTGTGTTTGCGCGTACACTTGTGGCACTATAGTATCTCCTGCGCAATTGATAGCTATCGACAATTATTGAAAGTTGTCGCCGTGGTCGAAATCGGCCAGGAGAATATCAGGTCTTAAAAGACACTACATACTGGTGGTAGGATTCCTATGCAGGAATCCGTCTAGGTAGGTACCACCCCAGGGCCAGTTATTCTGCCGTGTAGCAGTAGTGTGCAAACAATACTGTGTTTTGGTTTTAAGGGCACTGTGAGCTAGCGTAATCACTGGGCATATGAGACTTAAGAACTTATGTCTCAGGATGATGGGCACAGTGTGGGGTCACACAGAAATTTTCTGGGTGACACAGCTTTTGTTAAGGGCAGATGTTGCACTTACCATCAGGTGAACGTTTTGCTCGTTTCATCACTTTATCCAATAAAAAAAAAACAAGGACGAGAGTAGAAGATAGGTGTAACTATATTTAAAAAAAAGTAAGGAGCGTTCTCATAGCTTGAACAACGCTTTTGTGTCTTATATCTAACAAATCAGACAATGAGAGAACATTTGCTCTCGGAGCGGACGCAGTCGCAGGCTACAGCTAGTGTTTAATAAAAGTAATAAAAAAACGGAGGAAGTTAGATATTATATCAAAGACATATCTTTTAACATGTCTGTATGAAGCCCTAACGAGTTATTTAGCGACGTCCTGAGTTTACACTAAACATGCAACATTGAGGCAGATTTTTGTTGGCTCTATAACCGAAAGCAGGTAGACGGCGCGGCCGCTGTTACCTGTGCCCCCGCTGGCCTAGGCAAATTAAAAAAAAAATGCGTGTCGAGAGCCGACTGTTTAATTAACAGCCGTAATTTCATATTATTTCACAAAAAGGTGGTTGGTCTAAAAACAAATTTACTTTTTAATGATCTATTTTAGAATATTTTTAACGTGTTACGCAAGCATTTGAGTCACGTTGAGGATATTTTGATAATTTAATTTAAAGTCTTGACTTCTAAGCTTCGTGACTTAAAGAAGATTTACTTTAGTGAGACTTCTATTATCTTATTTTGCTTGATATTTCCTTAGAAGAGTAACGAGCGACTTAAGATAACATTTTCTGTCTGTTTTTTTTATAAATTACTTTAATTTTTTATCTTTATTTGTAGTGTGGCGGCGGTTAAAACATTTCACAATTCGTATCACATCGTGTGGCTGTTGTAAAAGTCGACGAAGGAAAATGCCAAAATTCACATGGCCTCCGATTGATGGATCGATCTTTCCTTGGGCAAACTGGGGAGAGCCTTTGTCCAGCAGTGAACTTTCTGCAGGCTCATGAAGAAAAAGAACAAGAACTTGTTTATACAATACATGGTAATAGAATAAGCGAAAAAGAAATTGTCAATTCTGAAAAAGCAAGTCCTCTTTCCTCTGAGGTACTGTTAGCCAATTCTTTAATGGTCCCAACAATAATTAGTAGCGGACAGCAAATATATTAATTCGGGACACCTTCATATAACACAGTTCATCGTGTAAAATTTTGTTAATTAAAATTTCGTAGGTGCGACCATCACAACGTCAGCTGCCCGGAACGCGCCATTTTATTTGACAGCTCACGCAAGATGGCTGCTAATATTAATTCAGTAATATAATACGTTCATGAATTTAAAAAGCAAGTAGGTCAGTGGATATTTAAGAAATATAACTATGTAAAAATTCACTTATTCACTTATGCTAATATTCTTGTTAAAAATTATACGCCCAAAGTGAATAACATGCAAGACACGTTAATAATTTGCATTCACAATGTTATACTTTATCATTCGATATGATATTATGATATGGAGACAATATGAAAACAATAAGGGTAGATGTGCTGTAAGTACTGTACTTACAGCACATCTACCCTAAAAATGTCTGATGAACTTGCTTGATATAAAACACTAACTTCGAGATTTTATTTTAAAAACAACGATGCCCTACACTATGATTTCACTGGCATCGTGGGTTCGTTTGTACAACACAACACAACCTGAAAACCAACTATTTGTGTTTTTGCAGACATCTTGGCTCCGTCAGGGATTCGAACCCAGGACGCGTGACGTAGAAGTCAGATACTCTGACCACAAGGTCACACGAAGAAGTACAATAGCAGATATATCTCTCGATGCCCGGTGTGACAATTTACATTTTTTTCATTAATCGTCCCTCATAATGTTCTTTTATATACACGGATATTATTTTTAATTTTGCTATTTAAATAACGTTTCGATTGCTTTGCAGCACCTTTGGTCACGGCGAGACATTTCAAAAGTAAAACTTGTATAAGAAATTTGATTAAAATGTCAGTTAATATATATATACATACTCTGTGTTTATATATACTCTGCTCAGTATATGAAAAATTATTAATTAATCGTTAAATATTAATTAAGAATAACAGAATCCTTGCACGAAAAGACTGCGCTCAAATTTGACCTCGAAATTTTACTTTCATCGCTCCTAAAATATATGATTCGTAAATATTTCCAGAACATGTGAAATTCGCTTACTACGCACCCGCACTAGTGCACCGTGGCAGAATCTTCCCGGCCCAAAAGCCCAACAACCATTCAATAATTATTTAATCAAAAAACCGACTTCAACGCAACAGCTCCAAACATGCTGAAGCGAATTTAACAGTTCCGTGATTTTCTCATGGGACCCTTACGGTATTCCCTTTCAAACAAAAAGGGTTTTTCAAACTTGGTCCACAATTGACGAAAATATCGGTGAACATACTCGCCTCATTTTTTGAAGTTTGTTAAACAAGAAGCCTGTGCCTAGCAGTGGCGCTTTTCTTAACTGCTTTAAGGAGTAATTACCAGCATGCCAATATTGTTATTATCGAAGTGGTTTGATTTAATACTAAAATTTTTCTAAAAAGTATCGCTTTACGAAAACCATTAGCACTTTTTTAAGATCTGCAATACTTTCCTATAATCCTTAGTAGCGCAGGGCAATATTTTAGTTGCTGGAACAAAAGTTTAACTGGGGCTCGACTTTCGCTATATTTTATCTAAGAGGCAACTTCTTTACAGTTAATATAATTGGTTCACATATTTTTCTTGACAATTTTTATTTATTCTTATGTTGTATAAAATATTTTCTAAATTTTAATAATATAAAGACAAATATTTAGATTTAGACTATTTGAGGCAAACACTTGATCTTGCCCTCGAAAAGAAATAGATTTGTACAAGTAAAAAGTTGAATCATCATCATCATCATTGCGCTACTGAACGTGTGACTTCGCCACAAAACACGGTCCGGCGCCACTAGCATCCATTAGACATCCCGCAAAAGCGTGCAGGGCGATCTGCTCCATCTAGTGGGGGGTTGTCCCACACTGTATTTGTCGGTACGACGTTGCCACTCGAGAGCGAGCTATATGGGCCGGCCCATTGCCATTGCAGCTTGCTGATCCTTAGGACAAAATAGTTTAGTACCTACATAATTATTAATACAGGAAATCAGACTCTGATAGACTACTTATACTTGTCCGATAGGTGGCAGAGTAGAATAGCCTACCTACCTTTTCCCTGACCTTTATTCGTGCAGAACAATATCATAACATGCCTATACTGCTAGTGGGAAAGCAATGGGGAGTACGAAAATTTTAAGTAATTGTGGTGGAGACATAACAAAAAAACTCTATCGCAACTCGTGATTGTCATAATAATTGACTGATGAAATAGTTACTATCTCAAATATATGACACCTGAATTATTTAGATCGGTGACGGATCATCAGCGTCTGAGTTACGATGTCGTTGTCTGGTCCTGTTACCTTCAATCCGCCTTCCAAACGACAAATCTTTCCAACTTGGGAGAGATATGCCCAGCAGTGGACTATATAGAGCCTACTCATGAAATGATGACAAATACTTAATGTGATTTAATATGATATATATTAATATCTTGACAAATGCGTACAGACTACCTATACATTAATAACACTCAGTTTTACAACGTAATAAAATATTGTAACAACGTTACAATAAACACCTTTTCAGGGTAAATGCCTTTTAATGCAAAGGGGTGTGAGGGTAACAGTAGCCGGCCGCACCTGACACCCCTTTCTTCGCCCGCCCGCGCCCCCTTGCGGGCTCGTAAAACTACACTTTTAGCGACGATGGTCACGCAAACTTCGATGTAATGGTCTATATTACTTAAAGTACCTTTTTCCTTATATACGATTGAGGTCTGCATCCACGTGAGTTACAATACATTAGAATCATTCCTTAGTATATATTACAGACCTATCAATATTTTTTCTGTATATTTTTATGGTACATTTCATATCACATGGCTTTTCTGTATTTTTTAATGGTACATTACACACATTAGCTCAGGGGCTAGGCGTTCGCTTTAAATTTCATAGTATGCGAGTGACCTGGGTTCGATTCCCGGTGCCGGCACCACTAAAATTGTTAATTGCAATTGCGGTGAAGGAAAACATCGTGAGGAAACCTGCATATCTGAGAAATAAAAATATTTCGAAGACATTGGAGCGGCGTGGCGGATTCTTCCTAGCTCCAAAACCCTCTCAGAAATGAGAGGAGGCCTGTGCTCAGCAGTGGGACATTTATAGGCTGAAACTTTACTTTTTTTTACTTTTACATTACATACCACGGGCTACGATCCTGACACTACATATTTGTCTTTTTCTACTTTCATTAGTTTTTTCATACAAGCTCGATTGCAGGGTACTTTTGACGTAGTCTTTTTTTTAAACTACTTCGATCTGATTGTGATACGTTAGCCTACGTCGACTCTTAACAGCTTGCCCATTCACACTCGCCTCACAAATCAGTTTCGTAAATCTTCTTTCATTCATCCTCTCTTCGTGTCAGAACCATCTAAGCACCCATTTCTCTATTTTTGTCACTACATCTTCTATCACGTTCCCTTGTCAATGTAAGTCACTCTAGCTTCACTTTTAGAACTTTTAATTTCCATAGCATTAACCTTAGTATATATCATTATAATGTAATATCATATATAATTTTGAGAGCTATCTGATGACAGTCCACAATACAACAACGGGTTTCAGATTTTAATCTTTGACACAATTCTAATACAAATATACAAAATATAGCGACGGTAATAATGTTGTAATAAACTATAGTACGTTTGCCAATTAATTTATGTATATACGACGATATCCGCAGCAGAATTAATGTAAGGGTATCTTTTGACGGTTACCGGTGGCGGAGTTAGCTTGCTTACACGCAACTGTGGGAGGCGGAAGGGGGTTCTCGTCAAAAAACTAGTGAATATACACCATTTTTAGATCTTAGCAAATTAACTCCGTTTTTTTCCCACATCTCGTTTGTGTTTAACGTTTTGTAACGTTAAGGTTAAAAATAGTTATAAATTAAACGCGATAAAATCCGTAAAAAATAGTTTTATTTAAATGTGTAATATTCGCGTAAATAAAAGAAAACATTATGTTAATAAAATATTAGTGAAACGTAGTTTTTAAATTTAAGCTCCGGTGCCGACGTAGCTTAAGAAAATTAAAAGTTACGAGGAAGAAATGAATGAAGTATTTACTTAGCGTTTTTTGCCGCCATCATTGTTATCAAAAGCCCGCGACTTAATGCGCGGCCATCTTGTGTACACATAAAAAAATTATCCAATATCGCAAATGGAGGTAGATTGCCTACAGATACGCCGTCTCTCATCTGTATTGGGTGTATTTTTGTTGCAAACAAGCAACGCGGGCATCCTGTTTCAAAGTAGGTCAGCTCACCCTTAACAGCTTAAACAATTCTAAAAACAGTCCGTGTTGGCTCATAATTAATTTTTCTTATATTTACTATGATCAAAGTTTCAAGTCAAAGGCATACATTTCAAATACACATGTTTTTGCACAAATGTTGGTTCCGGATTCGAACCAACATTTCGACGACTAGGTCACGCGGTCATCAATATTCATCAACAGCGAAGTTCAGAAAAATATACTAATGTACATACTCTTCCGGGAATTATGCTTGTATCGTGTTGTAGGCTAATTGCCAGAGTCGATTTGTGTAAGTGCGGCATCATTACAATCGTTATTGGCCGGCGAGACACAGGGTAAATGACGTCACCGCAAGCCTAAATATGGATGTATCCGACATGTTAGAGGGCATGTCGGTCGATTAGTTTTTCTGAGGACACCCTTTTAGTAGAGTAATCAAATTTAATACATTCTGTGTTAAAATATAAGGGTAAATGTCGACGTAGGCGAACGTATCACGATCAGATCAAAGACGTTTTAAGAAAAGGCCATTTATAAAGTACCCGCGACCGACGATAGTTTATGAAAACGTTCATGAAAGTAGAAGAAGCGAAAGATATGTGTCAGTGTAGCGACATCTGAGAAGCTCAAGAAAAGTCCTTCCCAGATCAGACTATTCGATCTAGCGGATTTTTTCTTTTTCCTTTGTCCTCGTGGTAGCTGCTTAAGAGAAACTACCACCCCATCTCGTCCCGTGGCTGTCATAAGGTCGACAGAGGGTTAATAAAAACCAAGGGGGGCCATGGGCAGCAGCATCTTTCTGGGACATCTGAATAAATAAACTGCGGTTCCAACCCGCCTGCCAAGCGTGGCAACTATGGCAAAATACTTCAAAATGAGAGCTACAAACTTTTGTGGAAATCTATTGGGAGGCATATGTTCAGCAGTGGACTATTGATAGGCTGAACTGATGATGACTGATGATCATCATGCCAAATTGGGATCGTAGCAAGTGTGGTAAGACGTGGTCTCTGTCTACGCCAATGGGGAAAAGGCGTGTGTGGACTGTATGGTATACTCGTATATTAAAATATTTAAATACGTATAATAATTTTAGTGTTTGTGTTTTTGTGATTGTTACTAGTTTAATAGCGCAAAGAACGCATTTTTGAAATCTTCGTTACTGGTCGTAGGATTCCTATGCAGGCATCCGACTGGGTAAGTACCGCCACCCCAGGGCCAGTTATTCTGCCGTGAAGCAGTAGTATGCAGACATTACTGTGTTTCGGTTTGAATCACATATCGCATATGAGACTTAAATTCTCAATTCCTTAGTCTTCTTAAGTTATTAAGTGCAGTGTGACATCACACAAAAATGTTCTGGGTGACACAGCAATTGTTATAGACAGACGTTGCACTTACCATCTGGTGAACGTTTTGCTCGTTTCGTCACATTTTCCAATAAAAAAATCATAGTTTGGATGAATAACGGGATTAAACTAATTTTATTGTTATCATCTGTACCGTGAATAATCCACGTAGGACATAGCAAAGCAAAAAAGTTAAGATACAGCCTTTGAATATCTCACTACTGTGCACAAGCCTCCTGTCATTTGCAGCCGGGGAAAGACTGACACGCTGCTCCGGTGTGGGTTGGCGGACATGTCTTTGAAATATTTTTATTCCTCCGACATACAGGTTTTTCTCACGATGTTTTCTTTCACCGCCGAGCACGTGGTAAATTAGTACTTAGAGTAACCATTTCAGTGGTGCCGGCACCGGAGATCGAAAAGGTCACTCGCACACTATGAATGTTAAGGCGAGCGCTCGGCCCCAAGCGTAGATCTGAGGCCAGGTGCTTGCCGTGGGGTGACATCTTGCACTTTAGACGCTTTTGCACGCCACCGGTCTGTGTAATGTAGGTTTGGTCTTAATTAGTTATTCAGCCATCAGCAGTGACACTGCAAGTTATTTGATATTACTTTTAGGCCGCGTTAAACACTAAATGTATTGTCAGTCGCAGACTGTGAGCGGTCGTTACGCAGTCTACTGGTTTACCATACTTATAAAATTCGTTCACACAATACGCTAGTCCGCTATGCGTAGTCGTAGACTCTCGGCAGCCGATTATTTTACTTGTCACTACTTGCCGCATTTTTAGTCATCCCACACTAATCTGTGAACGAAAAATTCAGTATGACTTTACAAACGGGTTCACACTGAACTCAATCCGCGACTGACAACACGCTGGTGTGAACGCTGCCTCTATCGACGACTCTTACCACACCCACAGGACGAAATGGTGGTGGTTCTTTCATGCGGTCACCATACAATAGCTTACAAATATATATTAAACAATTTAGAAAAAGGTGATTAAATTTGGGATATTTAATGAAATACTATAGCATTAATTAATAGAAATTACTAAAAAATATTTAAGCATTTTTTTATTTATTAAAATAATTAAATATATTATATTCAAAAGAAAACAATAGGAATTATATCATTATGCTTTTATGATTTCCTCTTTTGAATACTTTTGAATACTGTCGGAAGCTATCAACTGTGCCGATGATATAATAGTGCAAGTGGTACGCGCGAACACAAAGGCAAGTCGTCCCAACCGCTCTTGCCGCGCGTAACGCTCATGCGGTAAGATCGGAGGTAGGCTGGAATAAAGTGTCAGAAACACGGTGACTATCACAACACAACCAAGCCCGAAAACTAACAATTATGTTTTATACAAATGTTGTCTTTGGCTGGTATACGAACCTATCACTAGGCCACGCGCTGCCCTTCCTCGCTACACTACCCACCGTCTCTAATATCGATAGTACCTCGTCCCCGCTACGCTATCTGTCTGTCGCCCTGCGGGACGGTCGCGCACTAACTTGCCGGATTATAATGGTAGGATTCCTATACAAGAAACCGCCTAGGTATTACAGTGCCAGTTATTCTTCCGTCAGGCAGAAAAGTGCAAACACATTGCGTTTCCGTTTGGAGGGCACTGGTGTTATGACGAGGCATCTTCATTTACTTCCAACATATTTTATTTTAATTAGCAGGCAGCTATATTGCTAAATAACTTCCGTCGTGTTCCGGTATGGTGGCTCTTTAAGCTACTTTCCAAACACATAGCTACACATGATTCTGCATCCAGTTTTGATTGGCTAGAGGATGGAAGTTGGACTAGACAAAACTTACCAGACTTTATATAAATACAATTTTCTCGTTCGTGCACAAAAGGAATTCCCGTTTTATGGTAAAAAAATACACAATTGTCGTGCGTATTTTCTGTATTTTGTTCCATGGAACAACGGATGTTCGATGGCTGACAACGTCAGACTAATCAAACGCTAAGCCAAACGAAATTCGGTTTCAATTGAAACTTATCTTATAAGAAAGGACAGTTATATGGGATATAAGAACCGAATAAGTTTACCTTTTGCGCGTTAACCAAGCAAGTTTAAAACGTATTTAAAGGGAATAGAAATAATATATATGCAAAAATATTAAGTTTTGTACATCACTCCGCCGTCACGAATATATTCACGTACGTAAAGTTGCACAAAGTAACGCCTAAAGGCATTTTCAGGGCTCAAAGGAATATGTTGAGTAGTTGAGTGAAGCGCATCCTTTGTTACTTTTTAAATTAAGTATATATACACAGAGTAGTCATTGCTATTAAGAATGTATGTATAACTTAAAGCTCTGTGTACTGTTACAGATAAATAAAATAAAAAAATAACCAAATAATATCACTGTCTTAACAAATTTCTTATCTCCATATATATATTATTACTAGTCTCAAAAAAAAAAACTTGTAGAACATTTCTTCTCGGCTTTCGTAAAAGCTGTTCAGATATGAATATAAATGAATCATCCAAATTGATAAGGGCTTTAGTTATAAGTTAAATAATGTTTGAATTATCTCCAACGGATTAAGCGAAGTACAGCCCTATTCTATTAGCGCGGAGTTTCCAACTTACGTCTCCATACCTCCCAGAAGTTGATACTCTCTCAGACACATTTGAAGGAAGCGGATTAAATGTCGCTGATGGATTTCTTTTCCTGGAGAAACTTCATTCCGTGTACAAACACATTAGGTCGCTTTTTATCTGATACGACGAACGCGTGGACTAGTGGTCAGAGTAATTCACTTCTACCTGTCTACTGGTCCTGGGTTCGAATCCCAGCCGGAGCCAACGTTTGTGCTAAAACACAATTTGTTGGTTTTCGGGTCTGGTTGTGTTGTTATTGTCCCCGTGTTTCTGACACTGCATCCTAGCCTACCTTATATATACGTTACATTGGGCGCGGGTAGGTTGGGACGAGTGAGTGCCTCTGTGTTTGCGTGTACACTTGTGTCACTATAATATCTCCTGCAAAGTTGAGTGCTCTCGACAGTATTCGGAAGTTGTCGCCATGGTCGAAATCGGCTAGGAGAACATCATCAGTCTCAAAATATGATGATGTTGGTCAAATTTCATCACGACACCATAGTGCCGTTATGGTGAGGACAGAGGCACTCACACGCCTGTACCTTCCCGTATCCGATGGAAAACCTAACCACGATACAGTGAAATAAGTGTCTCAGACACCCACAATAACCTAGACTCGAATACAAATAAGTGTAAGAGCAAGCACAGAAGCGTTCACTCATCCTAAAGTACCCGCGCCCGAAGTAACGGCTAGTAGGCAGTGTCAGAGACATGGGAACAATCACAACACAACCAGACCCAAAACCAACAAAATTTATTTTTTCGTACAAATGTTGGCTCCGGCTGGGATTCGAACCCAGGACCCACGATGTAGAAGTGAATTACTCTGACCACTAGTCCACGCGTTCGTCGTATCAGATAAAAAGCGACCTAATGTGTTTGCACACGGAATGAAGTTTCTCCAGGGAAACAAATCAATCAGCGACATTTAATCCGCTTCCTTCAAATGTGTCTGAGAGAGTATCAACTTCTGGGAGGTATGGAGACGTAAGTTGGAAACTCCGCGCTAATAGAATAGGGCTGTACTTCGCTTAATCCGTTGGAGATAATTCAAACATTATTTAACTTATAACTAAAGCCCTTATCAATTTGGATGATTCATTTATATTCATATCTGAACAGCTTTTACGAAAGCCGAGAAGAAATGTTATACAAGTTTCCTATAGGTCCAAAATCCACTTCATCAAACACACATTGACAGGTTACACAAAATGTCATCATAATCCGTCTAGATAGGTACTACCTTAGTGCCAGTTATTCTACTGTCATGAAGTAGTGTGCAAAGATTACTGAGTTTCTACTATATAGAAGGGCACTGTAAGGGTGTACTTAACTTCCCCTGGCTGATTTTCGACCACGGTGACAACTACCGAATAGTGTCGGAGGTTATTAACTACGCAGATACTATAGTGCCACAAGTGTAAGTGAAAACCTAGGGACACCTCATTCGTCCCAACCTACCGTGCCCGATAACACTCAAGCGATAAGATCGGAGATCGGTAGGACGCAGTGACAGAAAAACGAGGACATTTACAACACAACCAGACAAGAAAACTAACAAATTTTTCTTTTTACACAAATGTGATTTCCGGCTGGGATTCAGACCCGGGACCAGTAGCATGGTAGTCAGGTACTCTAACCACTAGGCAACGCGGTCGTTAGTGTAGTAGTGTAATTACAGGAAAAATGAGAATTAAGAATTGATTTCACAGGGTGACGAGTGTGGCGCCTGGACTTTGCTATAGTAATTTTTGGATGACGTAACACTTGTTATGGGCAGACGTTGCACTTACTATCAGCTGGACAGTTTGCACGCCTCGTCGCTTTCTACCATAAAAAACAATGTGGTTATACGAAATGGTGCTTACTTTCTAACTCTTACACCTTTACATGCCGTTCACAGCCACGAAACAAGATGGAGCGATGGATTCCTTATACTACACACAGTGAAAAGTCTCACTTATGTGACGGCGGTGAACATCGCACTGCTAATACAGAACTGTAGTATCATAAACAAATTAATGTTATCTTTTTTGCGTATTAAACAAATATCACCCACGCGGTACCAAACAGTTTTCAAGAAATTTAAAGAAGCAGCCAATAGATAGCGCGTTTTAGTGAGTTAAAATCCCTTAAACATATGGACTGGAATTAGTTTTTCATCGTTTCTAGAAAAAATAACTAGTTTGTGTTACGGAACGGATTTTATTTGTATTTTAATAATCCATAGTAAGATAGATAGTTATATTTTTATCTAGAATGGTTAGACATCTATACAAAAAAATAAAAATTGAAGTGTATGTTTGTAATAACAAAATAACAGCTTTTTACTCAATGCTTATTAAAGTATATATGGTAATTTTAAGAAAAAACTATTTTAAAAATTTTTGTCTCTGTATGTTTCGTCCAATCTCTGAAACAGCTAAACCGATTTTGATAGGATTTTCACTGACAAATAGCTGATATTATATAGGGTAATTGAGAATATAAAGAATCCAAAGTTATTTTAGAAAAATAATTAGGGTTCCGCGCAAATAAATGAAAACCCCATAATCCGATTCAAATAAAGGGAGTACACATGCATATCATTGATCGGGGGCGACTTTTTACGCGAGTAAAACTGCGGGGCACGGCTAGTTGTTAAATATGGAAGCAAAATGCCGAAAATATCTCGAGAAATAATACACATTCACTTCTCACTTGCTGGCCGCGAGATTATTTTACGCGAAATAACGATTAAAAATTAAAAAAAAAATACATTAGGATAGCGAAAAATTGTGGTCATGAATTAGTATTCGTGATTTTACATACATATCTTTTATGTGTACGTTACACGGTAAACATTACATATATACATTACCTATTTAAAAAAAATAAAAAATACTGGACCGGTTTTTATCAATACAACGGTGAAGCTTAAGTAAGCGTCCAATGTCTCGGAAGGTGGCAGTTACGAGTCGCAAAATCGTAATCAATGCATTATTTAGGTAATGCGCAGTATAAACACCATTAAAAAACTTATTTTAAAACCCCAGAACCGCGCCAAATTAAATATATCCAAAAGCGAACTTGCGATAACAGCTCGTCGGTTATAATAAATTATCGAAACTCAACGGGACCGTGAGATCGAGGAAACTAAATAAAGAAATAATTGCGTAGCAATCGTGAGACGTGCTCACAGAGAGCCTGTTCGAGACCGGTTAATGCTATTCATAACCCGATAGAAAGTGATCACTTTCGCCGCCGAACGGCAATTACCAGTATTAACCATTAACTAAGCTTTTTGTCCGTAATTTTGTACGTGGGATTTTGTTAAAACAGAATGCAAATAGTATACAGCGTCCGCTACGTATGACATACGAGCGTATGAAGAATGCAATTGAATAATTGAGTTTCCGGTAGTATCATTCTGACTCGTTCATTATCATTAAGATTTTTTTAATATTCAAGTACCACCGTCACCAACAGCCACTGCAATACTTAGGCATAATCCAAGTGAAGGAGGATTTGCCGTAATCGCCACTTTTGGTTTCGGTTAGAGTACCAGAAACCAAGACCGTCCGACGCTGTTACCCGTCACTCCGCTATTTTAAAAATAATAGTTTTAAATAATAATAGTTAAAAAATAATACTTTTTGGAATCTCCTATCGTTGAAGTGCGACACGGAGACTGGCATGAGCTGATAGATTCTCCTACGCCACCACCACATGTCATACAGATACTTAAAGAGTGGTGGCTCAGGAGCCGGGCCTTTGCCTTAAATTCCATAGTACGCGAGTGACCTGTTTTCGATCCCCGGTGCTGGCACCTCTAAAATCGTTCTGCAATTTTAAGTATTTATTTACCACGCACTCAGCGGTGAAGGAAAACATCGTGTTGCTCACGACCCGTATGTCTTAGATTAAAAAAAATAAGAATTAAGAGGTCCTGTATTCAGCAGTCGAACATTTATAGGCCGTGTGTGTTCTTTTCTTTTTTATCCAAAATAAATGGACTTCATACATTTAATAAAACCAATTTTTAAGGAATTCATCGCGTTCATTTAACTATTTAAAAGTACCTGCAACCGATGTCCTTTTATGAAAACTAATGAAGTAACTAAAATGAAAAGAGAAGAAGCGAAAGATGCGTGTCAGAATCGTCGCAATTGGAAAGATCTGTGGAAAGATGCGTGACTGTATGTATTTAACTATTTATGTCCCCACCTTTCGGGCGTTTTACAGCACCCATGGTCACGGGCGGCGGACTAATCACTGGGCATATGAGACTTAAGAACTTATGTCTCAGGGTGATGGGCACAGTGTGGTGTCAAACACAATTTTTCTGGGTGACACAGCAATTCTGATGAGCAGACGTTGCACTTACCAACAGGTGTCTTCATCCAATAAAAAAATTAAAAAAAACTATAAAAAAAATATAGGATCTCAAGCAGATGGTACACAACCATCTCCTCCATTGTAATTAGGGTGTATTTAATTTTTTTGCGATTCATCCTTGGTAGGAATCGGTGTTCTTTAGCAATGATTCGCGTAAATACACGACTTCATATACTTAACTAACTACTAAAC
The DNA here is from genome assembly GCA_019845155.1 of Luehdorfia chinensis. Taxonomy (NCBI): domain Eukaryota; kingdom Metazoa; phylum Arthropoda; class Insecta; order Lepidoptera; family Papilionidae; genus Luehdorfia; species Luehdorfia chinensis. The sequence continues at coordinate 4,858,591 of JAHVAK010000201.1, read as the reverse complement.
TTTTTAATAACAGACCGATAAACCGTCCCACCGATAACTACTTAACGTGAAGTAACTTACTGTGATTTATACAGATCTTGTGGATGAGCATTTTGCGTATTACCTGAAAAAATAATAAAATATTAATAAACACGTATTCAACTGCGCTTTTATATTTGCGCGACTACGTTATAATTGTGAACAGATGCTGCTTGTGGGAGCTAGTCTGCTCGAGCTTTCAATGAACTTATCTATGAGTTTTATTCTATGTAAATTTTAATCGTATATCATTAACGTCAATTGTAATTCAGTTGCATATGATACTGTATTTCTGCCTTATTTTTTGAATGAGACATAATTTTTAACCGACTTAAAAAAGGAGGAGATTCTCAATTCGTCTGTGAATATTCTTTTATGTTTGTTCGGGCATAACTTCTTTGTTTATAAGCCGATTTTAATAATTCGCTTTTTAATAAAAAGGGGATATCGTAACGGTATATATTTTTGTCAAGTTCTGGTGATAGTATCTATGACAAAATCATGATGCTCTGTTTGGAGCAATGATTTAATGACTACGAATTTTTTTTTTTTATTTGATAAAGTGTCGAGACGAGCAAAGCGTTCACCTGATGGTAAGTGCAACGTTTGCCCATAACAGATGCTGTGTTACTTAGAATATTTCTGTGTAGCACCACACTGCGCCCGTCACCCTGAGACATAAGTTCTTAGGTCTCATATGCCCAGTGATTACGCTAGCTCTCAGTGCCCTTCAGACCGAAACACAGTAATGTTTGCACACTACTGCTTCACGGCAGAATAACTGGCCCTGGGGTGGTACCTACCTAGACGGATTCCTGCATAGGAATCCTACCACCAGTAAAAAGTTTTTATGCTGATACTTAAAGAATTTTTATTTATATTCAATCTATTTGATTGCGTGAACTTCATAACTCATGTAAATCCAAAGTCATGTAAAAAAAAACTTTAAAAATATTAAACCCCTAACGTCATCATCAATGACCGGGAAATTTTCCTTTTTCCATATCTGTTAAGACAGATAGACCGACAAACAGCGAATACAATTTATTTAATTTATTGTTATTGTATTGATTTAATGACATGTACAATGGAGATTTATATAAAAAATATAAATACAAGGCACGATCGCATTTCTCCGTAAGATACCATTGCTCATTTCTTATCCTCTAGGAAACCTAAATAATACGAGTATATTACACTACCAAAAGCAAAGAAATGTTATTCTTCATTACTTTCCCGAATACGACTGCACATCGTCGGGCTGATTACTTTCAAAATGTAGTCGTAACAAGTGACCAATTGAGTACAATCGTGCCCGACTGCTTGAAAGTGTGTAATCCTTAAAAATTTATAATAGGTTTAATTAAAGAGAAATTCATGGCAGACCACGTAACTACAGAGCATGGACGTTTCTTTTAAATTTCATCTATAGTATGAATAAAAACTCATTTTTATAATTATGAATACGTAAAGAAAAGGTTTTTTTTACTTTACAGACATAATATAGTGATAATTAAAATTTAATTTTTAATGTAGTTTTTATGGACGCTTTGTCGTTAGTGGTAAACATCTCAACTCAAAACATCTTTGTACTAGAATTATTGTACAAAAATTGTTCAACATAATGGAAACAAAATACAAAAAAGGTACTTTAAAACGCTATTCATGCTCGGACGTTGCTGCCATGGAGCTGGGAATATATTGACAGTTTCCGAATGGACAGTTAATACCTTTGGCAAAATGAGTGAATGAATGAAGAATTTTTAATCCCTACGCGTCCGGGCAAAAACATGACTGGTAAAATGAGCGCTATACCAATAGATAGGTTTAAACGAGTGTTCATTGTGAGCAATGTAATATGCTTGCCGTGCCTTTTGTGTGGACAAAAATACAATTGAAGAAAAATAAAAAAATGTTAGCATATTTTATATCCCTCTCTGTCACTATTACGACAAATATGTAAAAAAAAGCTTTGTTATATAACAAATATTTTTTGATAAGGCCTAAGGCAAGTAAATAATGCACTCAATCAATAATTGGAAACAGATTTTTTTTTCAAAAGTTGTTAATCTCTGATTAAAGACGAAATATATATTATTTCTGATTTTGCCTAAAGTAATGTAAGTTCGAGGACTCTTACAACTTAACTACCCTTTTCGGGTATTACAATATTGATTTATTTTTAAATTTCTTATATATCTTTGTATTTAAATAAGTGTATTGTTTCCTTTGTCATTTTATGAAGTCTCTGTAGGTGTTTTAATCTACGTTCAGCAGGCGAAAGGCAAGATTATTATATTTAAGTCAGTCATAAATGGGGAAAGTTCCATTACTAAGCAATTGTAACTAATTTACTTTTTGATAAAGCAGACACATTTGTTTTATGTGTTCATTGGAGTTTTAGGCACTGACTAGATATTACTATCTAGTGACTGTTTCTAGGTAAACAGACAACCACATGGCCTACCAATTAGCCTGCTTATCGTATTTTTTTTTATATAGCACAATGTGACGAGACTAGCAAAACGTACGCCTGATGGTACTTTACTGGTGATATGATTCCTATGAATCCGTCTAGGTAGGTACCACCCCAGGTCCAGTTATTCCGCCGTGAAGCAGTAGTGTGCAAACATTACTGTGTTTCGGTTTGAAGGGCACTGGGAGCTAGCGTAATCACTGGGCATTTGAGACTTAAGAACTGATGTCTCAGGGTGACGGGCGTAGTTACCATCAGGTGAACGTTTTGCTCGTTTCTTCACAGTATTCAATAAAAAAAAATGCAACTTAAAAAGGCTGTGTCACACAGAACATTTCTGTGGATATAAACGATATAGTTTGATAACCGCGTGACCTAGCGGTCAGAGTACCTGTCTTCTATCTCGCAGGTGCTGGGTTCGTATTCCAACCAGGATCAACATTATTGCAAAAAATACTATATCGTGTTTGGGTAGGGTTGTGCTGTGTGTATGTAAAATTTATGATTGTAAACGGCACTCACAACCTACAGGGGAACACTAGTGTAAAGCATCGTCTGTTAGGAGTTCTATACCAATTTCTAACCAATCGTTTTAAAAGGAAGCCAATTCAAAAAAGTCTTAAAATTTCTAAATTTATAGAGGGTCTGAATGAAGAGCTTGAAAAAAATATGAATTTTTGTTGAAAAAGAAATTCAATGTAAGTTTCTGAGGAGATAGCATTGATGTTCAAGGCATCGCCTCGGTCTTTTCCGGTTTCCGGGGGAAGATTTTCCCTCCTTAATTAGGGTTGGAGAGTTCGTAAGAATTTAAATGTAAGTAAATTTTAAAAAGCAAAAGAAACACTTAGACGTGACAGACAGAAAAAATTCAAATTTCGTTTTTCTTTTTGTACTTTATTACAACACTCTAGGATTAATATTAACCAAGGCTGTAATTTGACGCAATAAAGATCTTTTAATTTTTGGAATAAAAGCATAATTCTCAAACTCTTTCTACACAGTTTTTTTTTTAATTTTGTTATTTTTCAACTTATTTTATGCACATTATTATTTTCTTGACGCTAGTAGAAATCTGCCTGTTGTGTTTGCTTCGTTCAGAATATCATGACGTCCGTTGGTTTTGTCGGGTTTTAAGCCTTCCATCTTCTTCATGATCCCTTAGGTAGTAAATCTGGCCCCAATAGTACAGTTGTAAGTTAAGGGTAAATTTGCCTGGTCTATGTCATATGATAAATAAATATCTATAAATATGATTAAAAAAATCTAATTGCTGTTTCTATAATTTTTGATCTACAAATAGTTTTGTTGTTAGTAGTCTTCATTCAGGAGATTCGTTGTTTGGTGGCGCTGAGCGCTGTTTATCCTTTTTTTAGACTGCCCAATGATTTTAAGTGACTTTCTAAAGCCTTTTTATTATAGCGCTCGTTCTTTTCTTTTTTTTTTGTTATTTGTTACTTCATTTCTTCTTGCAATAAGAAGTTATATGTAACTTGGAATGCTGTTTGATTTTTTACATCTCTTTTTTAATAGATCTCAAACTATCTGATAGATTCTTTTATTTTGCTAAGAAGGGACCGTACGTCCTTATCATCTTCTATATTTATACTGTTAATCTCCGTACTTGAAGTCTGAATAAATATTTATTTTTTATGACTTGACTTTCTTTACAGTATTTTATCTCAGTTTAATACAGCAAATTACGTAATTTTTTTTTTTTTTAATTTGATTGAGATTTATACATTTACTGTATACATTTATTAAATTTGATTGAGATTATACTTTTCTACCGAACTGACTTTTAGAACGTGACTTTATCATCGCTTAACTTTCTCAATCTGAGCTGAAGTTAAGCGATGATAAAGTCACGTCCTAAAAGTCTGTCTGTTCACTCTTGCCCTAAAGATGCCGTCTTCTTATTTATTCTCTTAACAACGATGCCGATAAAGAATTTCATTCACTGGCTGTGCCGCAAAAGGCAAAGTCGCACAAAGGCGCACTAAGCAAAACGTGCCGCCCGCATCCGGAGAACCCGCAATTACACATGGGTGGAATTTATCCATCTAGTAAAGTATATGGCGATAAAATAATCTAAGAATGAAGCTCTTGGGCTCTTCGATATGAAATGTATAGCATACCTACAGATCTGCAGCTCTTATTCATCGTTCGAGACTATGTAATGTTTTGCCTCAAATAATAATTACGACCCACAAATCCTGTGGAAAGTATTTCTGCTGAATCCAAAACAGCTTGATGATACTTTGCAGAGCTAGTCTAAATAAGACAACCGTACACCGTACACGATCGGACTTCAGCTCAATAGAGACTGAGGAGTTATTTCCGTATGTTCACGCGGTCTGAGACTGTGAGCGCATGAACTTAAAAGATTCGTGGAACAATTTAATTCGACAAGAAACTGTCTACTTCCCAGAAAATGACAGATGAGACCGATATAACATTGAACTCTCAAGAGACAAAAGTGAAGAGACATGTCGGCGTCTGACTTGGTCACCATATCAGACATCAGCATAATTAATGAACAATAAACGTACCATTACACACGTAACATACCAAGCACGTTATAGTAAGAGAAGACTAGGGTATTGTACGGACAGTCTTTATTCGTGCATATAATACCATAATATGCAATGCTGTCTCTAAACTGCGCGTGGAAACGCAATGACTCATACCAAAATGACGGCGACGTGGTTCGCCATCCCGTCACGTCTCGTTTCTCGCGGGGAACAAAAGTGGGCTACGGGTGCTCTGCCCACCTCACTTATATGGAGAAAGGCGTTACTGTATGTATGTATCCCTAAAGGTACTATAGGTAAATATAATAACGTTTATAACCATTTTTGGTTTTTTAAAGCTGTTTATAAAGTTGTTTAATACTTATTAAACACAAGTAAAATGTGAAAGCATTCTAAGTTCCACAGTCGTGTGTCAAACTCTGCCGGCAATATTGCAAAGTGCGTCCATGCGCAAAATCTATTGAGTGATAGTGACGTTTAATATGTAGTCTATTTCCATCAGACTAATATTCAGAGGTTTATACTCACCACTGTTTTTTCCCAATGGGGTCAGCATTATCGCAATTTATAAATTCACTCTTGCTACTAATCTATTACATTTTTGAAACATGTAATATCATATGCTAAGAAACGAGGTAACTAAAATGACGTTCCGGCTTTTCCTTTTAAATTCACTTTATAAGTAAAATATAGTTTGAAGAATAATTATTTGTTGTTTAATAAAATCATTTAGATCTTTTGATATTCACTACATACAATGGTAATGATGATGATGATGTTCTCCTAGCCGATTTCGACCACGGCGACAACTGCCGACTACTGTCGAGAGCCATCAACTGCGCAGGAGATATTATAGTGCCACAAGTGTACGCGCAAACACAGAGGCACTCACTCGTCCCAACCTACCCGCGCCCGATGTAACGCTGATGCGATAACATCGGAGGCAGGCCAGGATGCAGTGTCAGAAACACGGGGACAATCACAACACAACCAGACCCGAAAACCAACAATTTATGTTTTAGCACAAATTTTGGCTCCGGCTGGGATTCGAACCCAGGACCCGCGGCTTAGAAGTCGGGTACTCTGACCACTAGGCCACGCGGTCGTCATACAATGGTAATACTTAAAAGACCACACACGTAAAGTATCAGAGGCGGGAAATATTTTGTTTCATAATGAATAGCTTCGTAAAGAAGCAGAAATCTTATTATATAGTTCTTATCATCAATAACGAGCACAATGTGACTGCTATCATACTTGGAAGATTAAGTAATTATTTAATTAAGGAAAAGGCAGTTTAATAAATCCTCCTTGGAAACTGTATGCGATAAACACATGAACGCATTCAATGGCATCAATTGTCCACCCAAAATGGCCGCCACATTCGTCAGCTAATTGTATTTTAAGTATCCGTAAATAAAACAGCGTAATTTTTAGAGCAGTTCCCCAGCGATGAACTTGTTTTTGTCCACACGAACAACTGTTCTGTGTAATTATTGTTATAATAACTTGGCGTGCCACGCTACTACACACGCGATACTATCACGCAATATTTTTAATCTGTATCGAACGCTGTCTGAGTATTTTAATATAATTTTATTATTATACAACTTTTTAAGTATATAGCCTATAAATGACCTATAATAATTTTGACGGTGTTTTAAGAGGTTTTGGCGATGGGAATTCTACTAAATAGCTCCATTGGAGAATATTTAATTATGCATATATTGAAGCAGTTAAAATAGTAACTAATAATTTTCTTTTTGGCATCGGTGGTTGTACTCAGATTACTCGCTGTGTTTCATGAGTAATGGTGTCCCCGTGGACGATGTCTTAAACACTATGGAAAATATGAACTAAACAGGACATATTATAGTGCCAAAAGAGTACGTGTAAACACAGAGGAACTCACTTGTCCTAACCTACCCGCGCCTATAACGCACATGAGATAAGATCGGAAGTAGGCTAGGATACAGTATCGAAGAGAAGGGGACAATCACAACACAATCTAAAAACCAACCAGCAAATATTTGCGTACGAAAGAAATGTTGGCTTCGACTGGGATTCGAATCCAGGACCCCCGGCACTGTAATGAAATACTCTGGCCACCAGGCCACCTGATCGCGACTAATATGACAGACATAATGTTATTTTTCGACGAGATTATACTTCACCTCTTTGTTTCTACCAAATGTCATCTGTGCAGGAGTATATTAAAGATGTACGAAATGATTCGGAGCTATGGCTCACAACACCAAATGGTTGTCAAAACAGTATTTATGCTGTGAATAACTTAAGAACCAATTTAAAGTACTACATAATTAAATTTAGAACATCTTTTTGTGTACAATTTCTCTGTGCACTGCTTACCTTATGCAGCTGATAAGCCTGAATATAATTTTAATTGTATACATGTTCTATTCGAAAAATAATCTCGAGGATTAAAAGTCGCAGCTAAGTTAGCGTCGTGTTAATATCTCAGGTTAAAGAACTTTTTCAATAAGAACACCGCCAAACAGAAAGAATGACGACGAACTTTTATTTATGTTGTAATTAAAGAACTTAAGAGAGCGTTTACTTTTACCAAGTTTTTTTTAGTTTCTAAAACTCTACCGTCGACGACCTTTGATGAAGATGTTTCTTTTTAGGTAGGGATAGAATTTCTATGCGATTAATTAAATTAATAAATTTAAAGTGTTTTCTTATTATACGAGTAACACGCAATGACGCTTTAATCGTCTTGACTAGTTACGAGTAATCTATATCTGCGAGTGCGAGCGTGTTGTGATGCATGGGTTTCATACGACAATGTAAATATTGAAAATATTTTTTATGCGTATTTTATGCGGAATCAATTAAATTTGGTTCATAATTCCCCCTGAGTGGACTGCAGTGTTCGCAGCGCTTATGTGCTCATCCTGCATACTGCGGATAATAACTCTCTAGCCAGGTCTCTGCCATTAGTGGATCCTTACCTTATACATATTTTCATTACAACAGATATCCATATTCATATGGCCTGCCATGCCAACTAATGAGCATGTGGAAGGCGGTCCGAAGATGGACGAATGGTGGTATAGAGCGATATGAGAATAGATGCAGGGAATTAGGTATATACTCTATTTATAAGGTTTCGACGGCTTTTGTTTTGTTGTTTTGAAGGATAGGTGTCCGGCAGAGAAGAATAGCACCTACCTCTTTCCTACCGAGGTGTCGTAAGAGGCGACTAAGGTATTGTACGAACAGCCTTTATTCGTGCAAACTAACACCATAATATGTCAATGCTGTCACTATACTGCTCGTGGGTACGCAACGGAGTCAGAATTTTTTGTGCAGAACATTTGTGCTTAAACACAAAATGTTGGTTTTTGAGTCTGGTTGTGTTATGTTTGTCCTTGTGTCTCTGACACTGCATCCAAGTCTACATCCGATATTATTGCATGAGCGTTACATCGGGCACGAGTAGGTTGGGACGAGTAAGTGCTCCTGTGTTTGCTCGTGCACTTGGTGCACTATAATATCTTCTGCGCAGTTGATAACTTTCGAAAGAATTCGGTAGATGTTGCCGTGGTCGGTCAGGAGGACATCAAATATGAAAAAGGCGTGACTATATGTACTGTACGTATGTTGATGGCTTTAAAACTCTGAGGCAGCTTACTTTAGCTTATTGCTCTGGAGATTTCTGGAGATATAATTTCAGCAAGTGGATATAACATTTTCAAGAGTACTGCTAGAACTACCAGTAACACTGCGACACGTTACAATTACGGCTGCATCCATTGCCTTTGCGTGCGGTCGACTTCACGCACTGCATGCGTATTCGCCAACCGAAAAGCAATTATTCTAGTAATCCGCGGAAATGCTGACGACTTGGTTGCTCCAAATTTGCTAACAGACAAACGAAGCTGTAAGTTGTTCCGAGTGTGGACCTGGTGTCTGACATTTTAACAGTTTCGAATCTAGAATGTTGCTTCCTAAAACACTTGGTTTATTGATCGAAAAGTCTCTTATAACTGCTAAAGTAATAGTTAATACATTTTGTATAATAAATACACGCAAAAGAAATATAGCCGAGCTACTAACATTTCTGTTTTGACTGTAAATAAGTCCACATCGCGTACACAAAAATGTGTTTCTCGCCAACAAGAAACAAACCCTAGGCATAAATTAAAGGATCCACAGCGCTAGAGCCGGTACACTCTAATATTTCAGGCTGACAACAAAGGAGATGCTACGTGGTCGGAGGAATTATTATACGAGCATAACTGACCTGCCGCCTGCGTAAGCAACGGGCTACCTTCTGTTTTGCGGTTTCCAGGTTCCGTTCCAGCGATTGTTATGCAAGCAAAAAGTTTATATTAAATTTCAATGAAAATGTAATATGTATGTTATCTATTAAAATACGACTCAAGCAATAGAAAGTATAGCATTTATAATTTCGTTAGCTATCGTGGTGTTATGGCGTGCCGCGCTTTAAATTTTATAGTGCGCTAGTTCGATTCTGCGGGTGACCTGAGTTCGATCCTAGTGAAATTGTTCAGCAATTTTAAGTACTAATTTACAACGTGCTCAAAATTAAACGAAAACATCGTGAGGTAAGCACTGCCAGCTAGAGTTATTACTGGGCATATTAGACTTAAGGATTGATGTCTCAGGGTGACGAGCGCAATGACACAGAAATGTTTGGGGTATCATTTTTATTTGTTATACGCAGACATTGCACTAGCCATGAGGTGAACGATTAGCTAATTCGTTCGCCATATTTTATTAACAAAAACAATATGGTGACTGGCACCAAACTCTAAAGTTGTTTCACCGAGTCTCAAATGCGAGGTGTCTAACACGGCGAATACCAATCCGCCTCTACCAGGGGTGGCGACTACTGCAGAACCGTTAATTTGGGAGAGCATTAAGTCCTGCTGTCGACTTTTTGAGTCTGACGATGTTGTCATGATGAATAAAAGTATATACTTATTTCTTTTACTTTCACCCTTATTTAAAAGACTTTATTATTTAAATTACAATTATATCGTAGAGTAGTACAGCTAGTCGGTCATTATAAGCTATTCTGGTATGAACCTAGGTGATTTTTCTCTTCTCTTAGCTCAGATGCAGTTAGTTCACAAACAATGACTGTCTCCCGCGACTGAGTTTCACTTTAACCAGACCCCCATTATGGCGGAGAAAGTTATCTACTGCTTTTTGTAATCACTTTATTGTATATATCATTGATGTTAAAGTAACCCGCAACAGTCAGAATCATATGTACTATATGAACAGAACAATCATATGTATTATAATGATTTATATACATATTTCGTAATTTTAGTGTTTACTCTTACATGCTATGTTATCCTGGTCAATTTCAAAATCGTCGACCCCACTTTTGATTGAAAACATTACACAAGACTGCTCAAAAGTTTGGAGCTTGGCTAAATATTTCATAGCACGTAAACGGCCGTTATTCGATCACTGGTGTCCGTGTCATTAAAATTATTAACTGCAATTTTTTTATTAATTAAAAGTCGTTGAAAGAATGCGTTCCGGTCGTTGTAATGTTTTCTTATTCATTTAACATTAAATTTAGCGCAAAATTATAACATTCATTGATATTATTATAAGTTGACATAATTTTTAATGATATTATTCTTTAGCAGGGCAAGTACAAGATAATAAATTCTTAATTTAAGACTAAAATTTTTCGCCACTTCAAAATTCCAACGTCCATACGATCACGACCTGACAGAAACGCATTCTCTGAGCAGCCGGACTGTAAGCCACTTGGTAATTAAACGACATTAAAAAGACATGACAACGACATGTGCCGTGTGGTAGCGGCCTAAGAGAATCTACCACCCATCTCATCCCGTGGGTGTCGTAAAAGTCGACAGAGGGAAAAATGACATCCTCTTCCACCCACGAGTGTACGGGTAGGTGATACTGACAAAAACCGCTCTGATTCACTAAATAAAGATCAAACGGTGCTAAAACGCACTACCAAACACAACAAAGAACTTACGTGAATAAAAATTGGATTGTCACATCTAACCATACGATGTGAAAATAAGTTACCCCTGAGAAAATTTGCCATCACAGACAATTTGCGACAGTGACATCAATAAAGCCTATAAAGGAGCGCATTCGAGAGTGAACGTTTTGCTTCCAACATAGACAAAGTGTATTCAATAGACGATACAACAAAGATGGGTTCATGACATTGTTGGGGCCAACTTCGGTGCGCCTAATGGTCCATTACTTGATTAGGCCATCGACCAGGCGCAGTCACGACTCGGGAGAATGACCGCTTATTCTGTTGCTATCACTAGTGGTTTTACTTCTCGGATGAGCGTATCGATAATTAGCTCTGTCGAAATGCTATGCTTAATTAAACATATTTGTCATAGTTCGCAGTATTTTATCATAGTCGTTGGAACGATATTATTTTATTTTTAAAGTTTTACATAGGCATAAATAATAATGTTTCGAAAAAATGCATATGCTAAGCATAACAACGGGAAGTGTTTAAATAGTCTAAAAGAAAAAAAATTAAAGTAACAGCCTACTCTCATTTCTTAGGGATTTTGGAGCCAAGGAAGAGTCCGCCACGTTGCTCCAATGCGGGTTGGCGGATTTCACATTGTCGTCGAAGGAGGCCTTCTAATGATAGACAAAATCACACTCCTGAACAATAGCGCCTACTGGAAGAGGTATATGTCCAGCACTGGACTGTCCGCATGCTGATCATGATGATAAAGACAGTAATGAGTCTTAGGCGCTGTTGCTTATTACTTATTTAAGTATTTTTAATCTGTCATTTAGATGATTATTCCGCCAGCTGTCAGAATAGATTTTTTTTTCATGTCCCTAAATCAACTTATGATGACATGAATGAAACTGAACGAAGTGCCAGACTGCAAATTTCAAAACTCAAGTGATGACTGATGGTAAATATGTTTATATATAGCCAGTTATGTTATATTACAGCTGACTAGTGTCAGGCAGAGTAGAATAACACCTATCTCCTACCTACAGACGGTGTTGTAAGACGACTAAGGTAATTGTACGGACAGTCTTCATTAGTGCAGATTAAACACCTTTTTTTACTGATGCAATGCTGTCACTGTACTACTCGTGGGAACGTAATGGGTAGTAAGAATTTCTTGACACGTACCAAAAATGGCGGCGACATTTTTCGCCACCCGTCACGACGAGTGTGGTCTTTGCCTACTCCTTATAGGAGGAAAAGGGCGTGACTGTGTATGTATGTAAATATGTTTTCTGTAGGCATTTGGATTTACTGGTTGGGAATGCTACAAAGAATCAAGTTAATGAAAAATACATTTTTTTTTAAGTTAGTACACCACCAAAGCGCTGCGAACCGATTGGCCCGACCTCCGGCTTTAGCTTTCACTCCAGTATCTAAATTACGCAGAGGCAATCTAAAACTTCAATTTTGCTCATTGGATTCATACAGACAAGAGATTTAATGGTAAATCTACGTAGAGTAATGACTAGTTATGCGTTTTAATTTGTTGTTTGTTCACGAAGTAAGCTCGGTAGGAATGTTTTCTTATCTGAATCCTTTTAGAGAACTGAAATAGAGACAAAGGAACGTTGCAGCAAAGAGCACGATTTCTTTTACATTAATATTGTTTTCTTACTCAGCGGAGCGATGGAGAAATGCTTTTAACAACTATGTTTTGTACTAGATATTCAATATGAAAAATGATAATTAGAATAATATTGTAATACACATAAAAAATATATTAAATGCTACAACTAAGGATTTAGTTATTAGAGGCGACAAATAACATAATAGAGAAAATATTTTTGTTTCGTCTATGCTGTATGAAGCGGTATATGATTTAGCCACCCTTAGCAGGTGGATTGGCAATCGTAGTTTCAAAACACTTACAGATGGTAAGAGCCGTGGTAGCTTAGGGACTATTATTTCATTAGGTTAACGCGTTCAAACACACATACACACTCTACAGCTTTATTATAAATGTAGGTACGAATGTACAAAGTACATACTCGTACTACTATGGCCACGTGTTAATATTAAATTTTTTAACATATCAAAGAACATAGTATTTCGACAACATCGCACGCAACTATAAACCGCTGAGTTAATCACTTAATGGATGTACAAAATATTAAACGTTCGTATTAAAATTGAATGGTGCTCATTTGATGGTTTAATTTACGCATTTATAATAGCGATTCTCTTAAAAAGTTTATGTGCTCCAACTCTTTGCCGTAAAACGTTTTATAACGCATAAAATATTTCACGACGTACGTTACGACGTTACGTTTACAGAATCACTTTTTTTATTGGATAAAGTGACGAGACGAGTGAAACGTTCACCTGATGGTAAGTGCCGTCCATAACAAATGCTGTATCACCCAGAATACTTCTGAGTGGCGCCACACTACACCCTTGAGACTTCAGTTCTTAAGTTTCATATGGCCAGTGATTTCACTAGCTCTCAGTGCCCTTCAAACCGAAAAATAGTAATGTTTGCACACCACTGCTTCACGGCAGAATAACAGGACTGCTACCTACCTACAAGGAATCCTACCACCCGTAAAGTACTACTGTAAATACTGTATCAATACACGCGTTTTAACGTTCAATTTAAAAAAAATAACATGAGACCCTTCGTACTTCACAGACACAAACTACACAAACAACTAATCATGCGGAAATAAAACCCACGTCCCAAAGCCCAAAATGAATCGCCTAGCCTCCACGCCAACCGAGCCGACCGTAAGCCTTAAGTATAAAGTTGCAAAGCGATGTCGGATTGTATAATTTACCTTCCATAATTATTTCTTATATTTAAGCGAATACTACATATTTCATCATCATCATAATTTCAGCCTATCTTAGTCCACTGTTGAACATAGGCCGCCCTCCCCCATAGATTGCCACAAAGAACGGTCATGAGCCACCTGTATCCATCGATTTCCCGCAGATGTCCTGATGTCATAGTTAACCCGGGGTACCTTCAGCTTTTAATTATTATTTTTATTCACCTCAGTCCTCCCGTGACCATGGGTGCTGTCTGTAAAGCACTCGGAATGTCGGGTTAGAAATAGTTTACTATTATTATTTATTTATTTAAATCTTTACAATAAAAGGATACAAAGGGCGGACTTATGCCTTTAGGCATTTTCTCCCAGTCAACCGATGGAGTGGTGAGATTTTGATGAGATGTAGCAATAAAGACAAGCAGAGAACGAATAATAGAGATAGTTTCAAAATTAAACGCGATAAAATTCGTAAAAATTTGTTTTATTTAAATAAATTACTTTCCGTTTAAAAACGTTAGCTTTCCATTTACGTATGAACGATATTGTAACTAGATATTCGTAAATTCTAGGTTTAAGGACCGAACTTGATATGCATATAATTAACCAGCGTACCTGTGGTTCGAACACACCCGGCGAGCTAACTGCGAACTGAATTAATTACTTTCGCATGGCATGACACTGCTAGACGCGAGCACCGCGGGATCGCACACCGACACGCAAACACGGTAATAACAATATTGATTCGACTCGCCTAAACTGTTGCTGGGCGCGACTGTTGCCGATTACAACATACATAGACAAATACAATCACGTCTTTTCCCCATATAAGGGGTAGACAGACCACACAAGTAGACCACTATAGCCCCCGCGGAAAACGGGTGGCGAACAATGTGGCCGCCATTTCGGTACAAGTAGAAAAAACTTGCATTCCCACGAGCAGTATAGTGACTGCGTTGCATATTATGGTGTTATTCTGCACGAATAAAGGCTGTCTCAGACATCAGTTCTTAAGTCTCATATGCCCAGTGATTACGCTAGCTCTCAGTGCCCTCCAAACCGAAACCCACTAATGTTTGAAAACACTACTGCTTCACGGCAGAATAAATGGCCCTGGGGTGTTACCTACCTAGACGGGTTCCTGCATAGGAATCCTACCACTCTGTACCATTGACAACGAACCGAAAGACGGCAATATAAAAATATATTACAAGCGTCTATTTTTTTGGATATGTACGTGGTTTGCGACGCTGCAACCTTATTTCAGTTGAAGTACGTTTACGTACGTACAGAGCTTTTAAGCTCAGACAGGGAGAATCATGCTTTCATAATAATATCAGAGTAAAAGCCATTTCGCTACGCGAGGTAAGTGGCCACGAACCGGACATCACATATTGATTAGGATAGAACCTATATATATTTTCAATCCGTAGTTCTTGGTGACACCGCAATTGTTATGGACAACTTAGTCACTTAGACTTCTTACAAATATTAATATCTTATCTTATACCAATAATAATATATATCTTATACCAATAATAAAATCGAAGTGCCTGTCTGTGATTTCCAAATAAAATGCCTAATCATAAATGACCGTTTTTAGATTTTTTGTCTGTCTGAAAGAAACTTTGTCTCGAATAGGCTATAAGTAAAAGTCGACAGAGGGAAAATGAAAACCAGGAGTTGGGCAGCAGCATCTTCCTGGAACATCTGAATAAATAAACTGCGGTTGCCTATCCGCCTGCCAAGCGTGGCAACTATGGCAAAATCCCTTAAACCGAGAGCTACTAACTTTTTTGGCCTATGGGGGAGGTCTACGTTCAGCTGTGGATAGGCTAAAACGACGACGAGGCTCCGAAAGCACTCAACATATTTCAATGAAAATATTAGGGATTAAAACAGGATTTTATTCCATTTCGATATCTTGTTGGGTTCAGAAGATATGAATATAAATATTTGTAATATAATTTAAAGCGGGCATATACACAGCTAGTTAATAATAAAATGGAAGTGTTAAACCCATAATCACATACAATAACCATATAAAATGATAAACAATTGTGACAAATTATACATAAATGAATGAATGGACGGACTCTTAACCGAGCGGAATTGAAACTGTCAGCCACTAGAGAAGGTTCTTAAATATAAAAGACAAATGGTAGAGTTTAGAATTTTCATTTTTAAACGGTTTCACGCGAAAATTTAAACGTCTTTAAATTACAAAGGTATTTAAGGATAATGAATAACTCTAAATTAAGTGAAGGAAAATATCGTGAGGAAACCTGCATGTCTGAGAAACCAAAAAACCCTCTCAGAAATGAGAGGAGGCCTGTGCTCAGAAATGGGATATTTATAGGCTGTGACTTTAATTTACTTTACTAAATAAGGTAATTGTCTTCTGTGTTGTATTAAATCTTTCGGGTCGTACCAGTTGTGGACATTAATAAAGGTAAGGATGAGAGGCGACAGGGACAAATACTACGGGGAGAAATAAAACAGTACAGAATAAAAAGAGCACGTGCAAAACAGTACACGTGCCAGAAGTTAAACTTATAAATTAGAAATTTGTTTTACAAAAACATGAATTAACAAAAATATAGCTCACTGAAAAATAACTGCTTAGTAAACAATTTCAATAAAGAACTAAAACTAGGTTGCATAAGACTTAAAGACAGGCTTACAAAAAAAACTTGAAGCTGAACTTACTGGTGGTAGGATTCCTATGCAGGAATCCGTCTAGGTAGGTACCACCCCAGGGCCAGTTATTCTGCCGTGAAGCAGTAGTGTGCAAACATTATTGTGTTTCGGCCTGAAGGGCACTGTGAGCTAGCGTAATCACTGGGCATATGAGACTTAAGAACTAATGTCTCAAGTTGACGGGCGCAGTGTGGTGCTACACAGAAATATTCTGAGTAACACAGCATCTGTTATGGGCAAACGTTGCACTTACCATCAGGTGAAAGTTTTGCTCGTGTCGTAACTTTATCAAAGAAAAAAAAATATAAATGAGTGCATTGGCGAATATTTATTTATTTATTTATTTAAGCTTTTATGCACATGTGGTACATATGGCGGACTTAATGCCTAAAGGCATTCTCTACCAGTCAACCATAAGGCAAAGCAGAGAAAAACATAATATGATAGGCGGTGCAGCGAACAATAACAGAGTAAAAAATAATTTATTATCTTTAAATATAAATACATAAACTATAAAATATATACATAATTATACCAATACATATACACAGATATACATATACATATATGTTATATATATATATATATACACATACATACATACATTATAAGTAAAAACACATACACACGAATAAGAGAGAGAAATAGAATTTATACTTGCAGCGAATTTTTAAAATATTCCCGTACTTTAATTTTGAACGCAATCTTGTTAGGAGCTTTTTTAATATCAAGAGGTATATCGTTCCAGAGTCTTATAGCCGTTAAGGCGAAAGAGTGAGATGAGTAACCAGATCGGTGTAATGGCGTAAGCAATTTGAGATTGCCCGAGGACCGGAGAGAACAGTCATGAGAATCTCCCAGATATTGAAACCTACATTTCAAATACTCAGGAGCACATGGATCGTTTAGTATAGTGAAAAGGGTGCAGAGTATCCTAACATACCTGCGTTGACGAATAGGCAGCCAGTTGAGCTGATTACGAAAGGAAGATACATGATCAAACTTACGTAGACCATAAATGTATCTGATACAGTTATTGAGGAGACGATCCAATGTGTTAAGATGTTGTTGCGACAAATCGGGGCAACACACATCAGCATAGTCGATAATCGGCAGAATAAGAGATTGGACAAGCAAAACCTTGGTTGAGGTTGGAAGAAAATTCTTTCAACGATAAAGAGATCGTAAGGATGCAGTAGTTTTGCGACTTACCTCCTGAATCTGTTTGCTCCATGTAAAACAGCTGTCTATATACATACCGAGATTTTTTACATGTGGACGAAATGGAATAGCATTGTTGTTAAACATAACCGATGGCAATGTGGAGTAATCGAGTCTTGATATAAATCTAGAGCTGCCTATGATTATGGCTTGGCATTTGGAGGGGTTTACATTAATACCATAAACAGCGGACCAATTACTTATACACTGCAGTTCTTCGTTCAATAATGATATCGCATTAATGATTTCAGATGGTCCCACTTGCATATATAGTTGCAAATCATCAGCATACAGATGGTAAGAGCATCTGAGATTCAATGTGATAAGATTAATAAAAATGGAAAATAAAAGAGGAGAGAGTATACCGCCTTGAGGAACGCCGGTGAGTACATTACACCAATCAGACACTTTTTGGCCAGTACACACGGCCTGCTGGCGCCCTCGAAGATAAGATGAGAACCATTCCTGAGCTGAAGATGAGATGTTCAAGTGGGAGAGAAGAGCTAGCAGAATATCGTGGTCAACACCGTTGAATGCATTGGAAAAATCTATTAATATAAGAACTGTAAGTTTGAAGTTTTCCATACCCTCTGGAATATCTTCAGTGACCTTGAGAAGGGCAGTTGTTGTACCATGACCAGGTCGAAAACCAGACTGATATGGGGAAAGAATATTATTTTTGAAAATAAAGGTAGAAACCTGTTTATGTACAACAGCTTCTAACACCTTAGATAGAAACGGCAGGATGGAAATAGGCCTGTAATTGGAAAGAAGACTACATTCAGTGGATTTAGGAATAGGAATAATAAAGGCTTTACGCCAGAGTGTAGGAAAAGTGCCGTTCATCAGCGAAAAATTGACGATGTGAGCTATTGCGGGTAAAATTGACTCGACTACAATAAAAGTAATAAAAGACATATAACTGAGATTAATGCAATGTCTGTCTTAAAACGGTACACATATAAACGTTGCACTCAAATTCGACATTGAAATTATAGCTACTCTCATCGCGCCCAAAGAACTTTCAGTGTAAAAAGAAAAACAAAGCAGAAATTCCCCTGACCAAGCAGCCATCGTTAAGTCTTCTTATTTTAAAAATCGTTGTATAGTCCCAAAACGGAATAGAATGCGGACAGATAACTAACATTAAAGTATGTTGAAATGAATATTATCATCATACATTAAACTAGACTGAACTAGATCCAAACAGTAACATCGTATGAACTAACACTAAGACGAAACTGCACGATTTTACATGTAGTTGTAGAAACTAATTTAAATGTCTGTCAGAAACCGACGTTAACTGAAGATAATATTTCTGGGGACAAAGAGTAACTTCAAATTGATTCGTTTCATATAAAAGTTATTGTATTGACGGTGGTTAATCAGGATTAGGGGCGGAAGCTTGGTTTAATCTTCACAGTACGCGAGTGAACTGGGTGAGATCCCCGGTGCTGGCAACACTAAAATTTTTAATCGCAATTTTGAGTGCTTGTTTATCACGTGCTCGTCCGTAAAGGAAATCATCGAGAGGAAACCTGTATGAAAAAAGATATATTTCGTCGGCATGAAATTCGCCAACCCGTACTGGAGCAATGCAGCGGGATGGTCTTCATGACTTAAAAATCCCTCTTTGAAATGGGAGGATGCCTATAACTCAGCAGTGGGACATTTAAATGCTGATTTTTTTTCTTTTTTTGCTGTTAAGTGCTTAAAATGTTGAGATAATGTTTTAATTTTTTTAGCAGGAACTTTAGATTAGACATAATTTTTCGACCTATTTTTATCTTGCCTAATAACATTGTATTTGATAGATTTTAACACTTTTTATTTCTGAAAAAGATAAAACGACAACTTGTCTCCGAGTACCAAGAATATCGACTTTCTTATGACTCTCTTGACCTTGCATTAGAAGAGGAGGTAATAAAGAATTGTTTGGCTATTTGATGCTGGTGGGTTTCGAACTACTTATCCCATGTAATTAGAACACGTGAAATGTTCGTGTACCTAATTCTAAAACTTTATAACTATTTAAAACAAAACTATCTCCGGTTTTACGAGTTTAGTCGTTAAACCATAATCACGCTGTAAGCTTAACAGCACACTAAACTGCAGTTTACATTAAAGTTTTGATGTGTGTGCGTTAGTTATGTAATTATGTAAGGTAAGGTATGACTAAGGTGTATTTAACTTAGACGAAACGGAACGTTGTTGATTTAAAAATAACATAAATGGGTTTTTGATTTTTTTTTTGGATAAAGTGCCGAGACGAGCTAAACGTTCACTTGTGGTAAGTTCAACGTCTGCCCATATCAAATGCTGTGTCACCCTGAACATTTCGTTGTGGCACCACAATGCGCCTCTCACCGTGAGACATCAGTTCCCATGCAAATAAAGTTTAAATATATAAATGTCCAGTTACTACATTACCTCTCAATTCCGTTCAGACCAAAACACAGTAATGTACACTACTGGTATCTTACCACCAGTTAATTTATCAGACGTTTTTCAAAGTGGTCTCATCACATGCTTTGTATTGCATGCTGAACACCAATCTACCTGCCCAGAGTTGTGAATAGGGGCGAAACTTCCAGGATTTTGGTTGAGCTCGTCTGGTGAAGAAGAAGTGTATTGACGTAACGTATACAATAACTAAATATAACAAGACGAAGTCAGTCCAAGAGTTAACTATCATCGCAAATTTTATGTCAATAGCTCAAATAGTTTTATCCGTTTAGATATACAGACGGAGAAGACATATTTGATTCATTTCTATTTAGATTGAATTGTTTTTTAAATATCTAAAAGCATCGGTATCGGATTTACATTAATCTCGTACATTTTATGCTGAAAGCTTCATCAAGTAATGGTTTACTGACGGTCGTCTTATGACAAAATGAGAATAACGGCCGATAACGCCGTGCAGAATCGTAAAGAAAGGTGCTACGTTGTAGTTATGAGTTCGAGAACAAATAAAGTTGTCTGACAATCACAATTAATGATTACAACGGTAGAGAAAAGTGGGAAAGTTCGCTATCGGGAAAACGGTAAAGTTAAGTAGGCTATACCGTTCCATAAACATTTAAATTATAATGTTTTAGGATTCCTGTTATGAGTATGTATATTATTATGTTCATATAAATGATATTCAATAAATAAACAATTAAAAATAATACAAATTTTTATTTCATTTGAAATTTTGTTAAACTAATTAAAGACGAATAAGTCGATATTTTTAATGTTACTATATAGATCTTAAAGTATAACAATAAAAATATAAACGAAAATTTTGGTATCATTTAGGGCTTACTGTTATAATAACGTACGGTAGTAACAAACCCGACGTGTGCGTCATTGTCTTATTAGACAGCTGTAAACTCCTATTTTAACGCGACGGACGTTAGGAAATTGCACGTGGCGAAGATACGATTTTTGTAACTTTTGATGTAGTCATATTAATAAAATCTTTATTAATATCACTACGTCAAAAAATAATTAGAGGAAATAATAATATTCACATTTAGTATGTAATCATCTTATTATTAGATAAAGGCTTAATTAAACAAAGTATTCCATAATCTATCTATATAAAGTATATCATAATATTGAAATAAAATTTAAAAACGAACCTTAAAACGTAAACGTGAATATCGTGCTGAGCTCAGGGACTGCGAAGAACATAACGATGTTATAAAAGCGGACCGAAGTTATCACGCACTCAGCGCAACTTCACTAATATACGAAAAAATTAAGCAATTTTCGCAGAGTTTGTAGAACGAAACTTCAAGCCAACTGTAATTTCTTTTTACATCAAAATGTATTTGATAGGTATGATGATGGTGCTACGAAAAGTACCAACTTCAAATAATTAAACATTACGACATTACAGATTTACGAAATTTGTTAATTTTTTTTAAAAATACCTGTAAAAGTAATAACTCTACCAATTGTGATAATTTTCTTAATAATAAATATGTGAAATAAAAACTTTTTATGAAATAGCAACAGTCTATTACAGAACAAAACACAAAGAATTCTTACTCCAGCAGCGGACTGCAAATAATCTTTTCCCTAGCTAATGAGCTCGCTATTTTGCCCGCCATCTTTTTAGGTTGACAGCTGTCACCCGTTCCCGCCTTTTTGCGGCTGCTTTGAACAGTAGTGATGAAATTGATTCCGAGTCGTCGTTGGAAGTCGATTCTTGCGAAACCGGTTCTATTGCGAAATTCACAGATGGTACTTTCAAACCAGTTCATTTTATTCAACATCCTAGAAAAAGATTTAATTATAAGATCATTTGGGAAATTTATGTGTTTAGTAACTCAATAAAGTTTCCTGTTTTAGAGGTAGCGAATTGATATAGATACTGTCGGTATATAGATACTTTTTCTTAAATAATGATAAATTTTTTGGAACACTTTATTAAAAATACAATTTGAATGTACATATTTTTTAATAATTTAAAAAAAAATTGTAATAAAACATAAATTTCAAAGTACGCGGGTGACCTGAGATCGATCTCCGGTGCCGGAACCTCTAAAAATGTTCTGCAATTTTAAATGCTAATTACGACATACTCGCGGCGAAGGAAACCGCGTGAGGAAACCGGCATGCCTGAGGAATAAAACATATGTTGAGGACATGTAAAGAACGCTGACCCGGATTGGTGCAGTGTGGCGGATTCTATCCGGCTCCAAAACGCTTTCAGAAAGGCCTGTGCTTGGCAGTGGAACATTTAAACGCCGTTACGTCACTTTTTAACATTTTATTAATTTATTTAGAGTACTCTGGATACCTTAGTACAATTAACTAGAAACATTTTATCTTTAAATTAACGATTAAAAATTATATGCATGTGAGGTGGTGTACTGGCCACCCATAAAATCGGACCCTGAAACTAATTTTATGACGTCAGCACATGTCGCCAAACAATAAATACTGCTCCAACTTTTAACGAACGTCTGCCTATTGTTATGAAATATGTTTAGACCGGATGCAAAGAATTTTCTCGAAAATATCTATCAACGAAATTAATATTACATTCTGATCTTTACGATTACTTTAATTCAACGACATTTATCGGTACCGATAGGTGCCGTTGAAATTATTACTACTCCAAGACAGTTTTTTTATTTAACTAAGGAAGACAAAAAACCAATCCAGCCGATGGTATAGTGGACACTGTCCATAGACACCTAAATCACTATCAAGATCTGTCTTAGGATTCCTATGCAGTAATCCCACACGATTCACTAACATAGTGGCAGTTATCCTGCCGTCATGTAGCATGTAAACATTACTGTGTTCCAGATGGAAAGACACTGAGCATATGAGCATTAAAAACTAATGTCAGGTGCCACAGAAAAGTTCTGGGTGTCACCGCAATTATTATGGACAGATGTTGCACTTACCAGCAGGTAAACGATTTGTCTCATTTCGCCACATTCTCAAAAAAAATAACTTAATAACAACGTGAATCTGCGATATGAAAATATCCATATATTATGTGTGTTGAAACATCACTTTTCCATTTGCCATAAATAAACGTAACAGATAGGAGCACTTGCAGCGTTACAAAGGTACAATTTGTTTTGTAACATCTCAGCGGAGGAAGGAGAAACAGTAACGCATTCAAAGAGATACATCAAATTTTGTATTCGTTATTATTTTACGACATACGTTACATTTATTGCGCCAAAGAAATTTATATCACATCTGTATATCATCTCATTCTACAACATCTATCACATCATCTCATTTCGTAGAATTACTATCAAATATGTTCGACCGTGGGGTCTGTTGATCAAATTACCTAACGTTCCTGGATTCGAATCCCAACCGGAGCCTTTATTTGTGCAAGAACTCAAACAGTTTTGGTTTTGTGAGTCTGGTTGTGTTATGACCGTAACTTGGTCAGACTAGATGAGTGTCTCAGTGTTTGCGCATACACTTGTGGCATTAATAGTATCTCCTGCGCAGTTGATAGCTTCCGTCAGCATTCGGAAGCCGCGATCGAAATCGGTAGCTAACCCGCCCCGTCTTCGCACGTAAGTTATTGTTATGTTACTGCATAGAGAAAAACAGCAGCATTTACACATTTAGGAGAATATTCGTAAAATCCTTTCAGTATGTTTCTATGTCGGGAAAGAAATAAGTATTCCACATTTCATATCAATAGTTTCGAAGATATCGTGATGAGTCAGTAGTAAGGACGTAGTCAAAACGAGCAAAACGTTCACCTGATGGTAAGTACGACGTCTGCTCGTAAAAAATGCTGTGTCACCCAGAACATTTCTGTGTGATACCACACTGCGCCCGTTCCTTTGAGACCTCAGTTCTTAAGTTTCATACGCCCAGTGATTACACTAGATTCATTCAGACCGAGACACAAAAAAGTTTGAACACTACTGGTTCACGGTTCACGGCTAGACGGATTCCTGCACAGGAATACTACCACCGCGTATAGACAAATAGAGATGAATATCGTGACATTTGTAACGTATTCATTATATAAATAAATTAATTAAATAGTCCATAATGAAACTAAAACCGCTTCCATGCACGTGGTTTGCGGTGATGAGTATAAAATTAACTAAAATTAAAACATACCGAGTATATTATTCCATTTCATTCTCCCCGTTGCCTGGTTACAGTCATCACGAGAGAGATGGTTTTTTAAATATAGAATCATAACATTTCGCGCTTTCGTTTATTCCTCGTCTAGAATTACATTTGTTTAATAGGCTGAACCAATGGCAGAACAGACCTGGTGGTGGGATTCATATAGGATTCTTATGTTTAAAGGAAGTGCATTCGAGAGTAGTGCAGCAAAGGAGTTTGAGAGAAAACCAGAACGGTGAGGAAAAATTTGGAGAACAAGATTGTCATGAGACCAAAGATTGCGTTCAAGGGAGGAACCCAAGTATTGAAATTTAGATTTCAAATATGCAAATGGGGCAAATGGATCGTTAAGGTTTAAGATTATGACATCTGTGAAACTAATAATTGCTTAAATAAGAGTGACAGTCTATATAAGGTGTTTTTTCTACGTTATACATACATAAGACCACGACTGTATCCCATAAGGGGTAGTCAGAGACTGGGCACTCATCGCAAAAGCAGATGACTGCCACAATCCACGTTTCACCAAAAAAATATAATGCACTTGGTGTGATAGGTGGTGAGCCCATCGCCACCATGCGCTATTGGGTGCACAGTGCAGTTTTATTCCTTACTCGCCTTTTACGAGATCCATTGGATGAGATGGAGTGGTAGTATTCTTTTAACGAGCCGCTACCACGCGGCGCGTTCTAATAATAATACACTTTATTTCGAATCGAAGGTCTTGTCAGTAAATGCTAGTTAATAATCATTCTCTTAAACTATTAGTATGTTAGTACTGTAGGTTTTCAAATGATAGATAAAATTCATAATAAATAAAAAAAAATATATAACTAGACTAAAACTAAATCGGTACGCTGCTAAGATAGACAATTTCGCTTATGTAAGGGAAAATGGGCCTATAGCATTAATACGCCTGCCTTATGTGGGATTGGCAGCATGGAGGTTTATGAATAAATGATCCTTGTAACCGAAGCTCACAAATCGTGAGATCTATTAATCATGATAGCATACACAATAAGTGTTCACGCTACATTAATGCTCCGAAATTATACGAATTATGGATGGCTTTGGATGATATACGCGGGTTTCTTCACTCTTGTGAGCATTAAAAGAGGCGGCAGAATCATAAAAAATCATACAATAATATATTGTTATTTGAAGTGATCAACTGCGCAGTGTTATTCATAAGAAGTAACATCACATAAAAATATTGTACCACAATTTAATTTTAATGTCTTTCTGGCCTATTACAACTCCATTTTTTTAATTACTCGTATGTAATTTCCAGTTACTAATTACACGATTTTCATGGATAAATTACGATGCCGCAAATTTTAGAAGACCACAGAGGTTTCCAGAGTAAGGTTTTTACTGGTGGTAGGATTCCTATGCAGGAATCCGTCTAGGTAGGTATCACTCCAGGGCCAGTTACTCTGCCGTGAAGCAGTAGTGTGCAAGCATTACTGTGTTTCGGTTTGAAGGGCACTGTGAGCTAGCGTAATCACTGGGCATTTGAGACTTAAGAACTGATGTCTCAGGGTGACGGGCGCAGTGTGGTGTCACACAGAAATATTCTGGATAACACAGCATTTGTTGTGGGCGGACGTTGCACTTACCATCAGGTGAACGTTTTGCTCGTTTCGTCACCTTATACAATAAAAAAAAAACATGTAATATATGAGTATTGAATTCGGCCAGGATTCAAACCCAAGACCCACTGACATTGACCGTTGAATATTAAATATGGTAATAGACGACCGCGTAGCCTAGTAATTAGAGAACCCGACTTTTACGCCACGTGCCTTTGGTTCGAATCACAGCTGGAGCCGGCATTTGTGCAAAAAACAATTTGGTTGTGTTATAATTATCTCCGTGTCTCTGATACTGCATTTTTGCTTGTCTTCGATCTTATCGTGTAAGCGTTACATCGGGCAAGTTTAGGTTAGGAGTACGAAGAGATTGAGAAAGTTGTTAATCGAAAATCGGTCAAGAGGGCATCGACATCATGAGAACCGAAGTTAATTGAAATAAGATTGATAAATAATTATTAGACTGTACTACAATAGAATATTGAGGTGCTCGCGTAAAGTAATTGTATCGTATATTTCCCACTCTATGTTACATGGTATCGTCATAAATTACTACGTCTGCCTGATTTTGGCCAAGGTACTTTTTACATACATACATATAAAAGAAAATACAAACTGGCCCTGCGGTAGTACTTACATAGGACGGATTCCTCCAAAGGTCTCCTACCGTTATACTTATCACACCTACATAAGTATGTATGAAGTTGATAGAGCTCCAGTGTAATCTGCATCACAAGATTATATGAATTTAATAGAAGTTGTCTTTAGCACTTTCGTGTTGATTGGCTCTTAAGAGGTATGATATTATAGTATGCTTATACAAATTTCACACTTATCGATAAAAAACATATATTAGTGGTGAAAATTCTAGTCTTGCCAACTTTTTATAGGCAAACAACGTTACTACTTTTAAGGAGAGCATAATAAAGGATTTTTCAAATCTTATTAATATATACATTTATAAAATCCTAGCTGTTCTCCGACATCTTCACTTGGTGTTAATTAAAATATATAAATTATAGTTTTTTCTATGATAAAAAAAAATTATGAAAAGTATCCTATAACATTTTCCGCGACAAACTGTGCTTACCCATGCCAAATTTCATTAAAATCCCTTCAGCTGTTCGAGGTTTATTGAATGACAAACAAAAAACAAAATAATCATACAAACATTTATAATAAGGATAAGAATAAGTATATAAGGATATGTAACTTATTACATTACACATCAGGCTGGCTGCCACCGTTTAATGTCGTTATTCAATATTATATAAATATTTCGTTTCATTCAGTTCGTTTCATAGATCATATTTATAATATCACTAGACGAAATAAAGAATTTCTACGTAACATAAAACATAATGCTTTATTTCAAAGTATGGTTAAAAATCCTAAAAATTAATTTTACTAGCCCGTAGTAAATCTTATAATAATCGCACTTTATGTACAATGAGACTCTTGTTAAAATATAATATTTTTTATTTATATATTTTTTGAAAGAAGTACTGCCATGAAAATGAATAACTTTTTTTTGGCAAAAGTGTCAACCAGAACATTTTTGTGTTGCACCGCACTGCACCCGTCACCCTTAGACATCAGTTCTTAAGTCTCATATGCCCAGTAATTATTCAGACCGAAACACAGTAAAGTTTGCACACAACTGCTTCACGACAGAATAACTGGCCTGTGGTACCTACCTACCTAGACGGATTCCTGCATAGGAATACTACCACCAGTTACATACAGTTTAATGAAACTAACCCCTGGCTTTCCTTCTATAGCGTCTTCTAATACATCTGGTATGGATATTCCCTT
The DNA here is from genome assembly GCA_019845155.1 of Luehdorfia chinensis. NCBI lineage: Eukaryota > Metazoa > Arthropoda > Insecta > Lepidoptera > Papilionidae > Luehdorfia > Luehdorfia chinensis. The sequence continues at coordinate 4,830,803 of JAHVAK010000201.1, read as the reverse complement.
AAGCCAAGGATAATAAAATTATAGTAACATAACCATTTCCCGAAAAAAACACTATATCTATAGATTTCGGCCAGAAAATGGCGGATCGAACACCCCAAAATGGATACAGTGTTGTCAGCTTACAAACTAATTTTGGTTGATGCTGGAATTCAATTCGATTCGTTACCTCTTTTGTATTGGCATTCACTTTGTCACCCTTTCAATAGTGACTAATCCTATATTTTGTGCGGAATAAATTGTTGGGGCTGTAAAGCGGAAAGCGATTGCTTTTACGGTTAAAAAAAACTGATAAAGACAATGTGAATCATTGCGTGAGTTTTACATATAAAATAATATTCTTTATCACATAAAATAAAAGTAAAAGATTTGAGAATTCTTAAGAATGTTTAGAAACAAATTCTGAAGGAATGAAATATATAACATTTCCATCGCCTTGGGTTCAAAAACAAACTGCTTAATTACTAGGAACGTTTCAATTTCTTTTAGAAGAAAGAAAGACATAAATAGCAGATGCGAAGACAGATTATTTTTGGACAAAAGTGACTAATGAAATAAAGATCTGTTTGAAAAAATAAAATAAATAAGGTAATGGGGATGCCAATAGGGATGCCAAAAATTTCTAAATTAAATCAAAATATAGTTAAAAATATAAAAAACAGATACACTGTTAGGTTTAAATTAAAGACGATTTGAGTAAAATTGTAATTACCAATTCACGAAAACATTAAAAAAAATCGCCTTATTTATAGTCCAAATTTGGTCTGAGGATAGGATAGTCGTAATATATGTGTAAGTGTAATTATTCTGAGACATATTTTACTGACGATGTTTGCTTTCACAAAATAGCCACGTGATAAATTTGTACTTTATATGAAAGTAAAAAAAAAAGTAAAGTAACCTATAAATGTCTCACTGCTGAGCACAGGCCTCCTCTTATTTCCGAGAGGGTTTTGGAACTAGGAATAATCCGCCATGCTGCTCCAATGCGAGTTGACAGACTTCACATTTCTTCGAAATATTTTTTATTTCTCAGACATGCAGGTTTCCTCACGGTGTTTTCCTTCACCGCCGAGCACGTGGTAAATCAGCACTTAAAATTGCAATTAACAATTTTAGTGGCGGCACCACGGCACTGGGAATCGAACCCAGGTTACTCGCATACTATGAAATTTAAAGCGCCTAGAATAATTGCATACATACATATTCTATCCTCCAATGAAGGTTTCAGTGTACTCTACGTACACTGAAACCTTGATTGGAGGATAGAACAGATTTGATATTTCAGACACCGTGACATCAAGATTTTAAAACTTAAAATTGATGTGTTGCATGAATATAGGCTTTGGCTGGAATTCATACCCCGGAACCCTGGATTCGGGAGACAGTTCTTTTTTTATAGAAGAAAGTGACGAGATGAACAAATCGTTCGTCTAAACGTAAGTGCAACGCCCGCATATAACATATGTTGTGTTATCCAGAACATTTTTTTTATTGAATAGAGTGACGAAACGAGCAAAACGTTCATCTGATGTAAAGTGCAGCCATAACAAATGCTATGTCACACAGAACATTTCTGTGTGACACTACACTATGCTCGTCACCCTGAGACATCAGTTCTTAAGTCGCATATGCCCAGTGATCACGCTTGCTCAGTCAGTGCCGCAGTGCCCTTCAAACCCCAGCAAAACACAGTAATGTTTGCACGCTACTGCTTCACGGCAGAATAACTGGCACTGGAGTGGTACCCTGAGTCATTACTTTTTAAGACCCATTTTCCTAAAAATTACACTATTTAAAAGCGCGTATTTATATGTAAAAGTTATAGGTAAATATTTTTATGGGGACTCCATATCGTATTAATTTCCTATTTTGGTGTTACATAATCTCTCTATCGTTCCGCGTCGTATATAATAAAGAAAAATTTGTTCTTATTAAGGGAAAAAAAATAGTGGGTGGCAGCTAGTGCAGTGCTTAGTGCCGACGGAGCGTGTCGCGGGTTCACCGGAAGCGCCAACCGTTACAGTAATTACTCTGCCGCTTCATTTCCGGTGAGGTTTTCGAAGAAAGTCGGTTGGCCATAGCCTTTAATTGTGTCCGTTTCGAAATTCAGTTTTTTTTTGCTATTTTGATACGGCCGTGTCAGATGTTGAATAAGACTGTTTTTAAAGAAATGGTTTTACTAGCGACACTAAATTTATTTTACGACCGCGCGGACCCGTGTTTAGTAGTTGATTTCTACGCCGGGTCCGGTACGAATCCGGGCCGGAGCCAAAATTTGTGCAAAAACACAAATTGATGTTTTCGGGTCTGGTTGTGTTGTGCATGTGAAATATGTATGTCACACGCACTCACGATACAGGATAATCCTTTTGAAGGCATCGTTGTTTAAAAAAAAAACCTTTCACTTTACACACATAATACAAGTATATACTATACACAATAGCAACTTTAGTCACTAAAGAATTTAAACTTGAACACCTACAAATTCTTAAGATTTTCGTTATCTTTATATAACGTTTTTGCACATTTTGATATAACTAACTAATTATTAAAAAAGTAGTTAATAAAAGTTGAACAAACGCTTGTAACTAATGTCTCAAGTTTATTTGTGCAAATAAAACATGGTTTATCTACTTTAATGTAATGTATGCGCGCATTGCGTAACGATAATTCTTTTAACTATTAATGGTTACGGTATACAGTGTAAACGCTGAAGACATTGTAATAAAAATAAAACAGTATTTTATTGAAATAAAACTTTATATTTATAATACCAGACAGGTGCGAGTCGGTCCAGGCATAGTACAGGGTTCCGTAGTGACCTTGAGTCTAACAGTATTGTTCCCCATAAAGGGAAAAGTTTTAATCACACGATACCCGAAATAATTTTCATTGGGAGTTGCATCTGTAGGCTACTAACATGGGTTAATAAGTTTGTAGGTCAAACTGTTTAGAAATTACAGGGGAAGGGGCGACATAGTGTTAACAGCTTTGGCGCAGTATACCTCGAATAACCACAAACATTATGAATACACTACCTCATTTAAAAAGATACCCCTCAAGGGAGGATGCGATAAATATTTCTTCGCTATATTACTATTGTATATATTGATCATTACTAGATATTGATATGTATTTTGATTTTTTTTCTTAATAAGTTTTAAGGGTCCTACTAATTAGTTATTTTTGAATTTACACCTGCCACAATGTATCACTACGCCCTTGGTTGTCTGGCAGAGAATGCAAACTTGCATTGTCACTTGCCATGTATCCTTTTAGGGTAAACAACAAGGTTTAAATAAATAAAAAATAAATACACGTACAGTTCACGTTAACGTATAAGGATATTTTAACCAATTTTATATGGATTTGTTTTCTTAAAACTAAAATCTACATATACTACTATGCACGCATTTCGTACAACGGAAGAAGGATGACACTGGCACAGACTGGACTGAATGGACTTGGACGTACTTATAAGGATTCTCTGTTGGAAAACGGAGTCCTAAAATAAAGACAGTATAAATATATTTTTATTAGTTGCCAGTTATGTATAGGATTTTCAATAGCCAATCTAAATCTACAAAGTAAGGACAAATTTGAATAATCCTAAATCGTTAAGCCCCATGCCGATTCTCACGGAATTTCACTTAGCGGTTTCAACTTGATTGACTTAAAACGCTGACACTCTTAGACTTTTTTAGTCTTTTTATATATTTAGCACCGTAAAAAGCAGAACTGCTGGGCAGAGGCAATTTAAGAATTCAATCATAATGACAGTAAAAAATAGTTCGAGATACTATAAATTGTACCTGGCATTTACAAAAGTTAGTTAGTAAGTGGGACATTATAAATGTTTTCGATTCATCAAGTTTATGACCCGTAATGACTATCAACCACCCCTCTGGACGTTTCCGGTTAAAATGCGATAAAATCTGAATCTAAATTGTAATGGATAGATAATTGGTTTGTCACCTGCATGTATATGAGGTAGGGGTCTAGCTTGTGGGAACGTATTTATGGGCAGTAAGTATTTTGAAAATATTACGAGAAAAAATATATATTCTATCATCATCAATGCTGAATATAGGCCTCCCCTATAGACCGGCACAAAAAGTTTGTAGCTCTCATTTATGGGGGATTTTGCCATAGTTGCCACGCTTGGCAGGCGAGTTGGCAACCGCAGTTTATCCGTTTAGATGCTCCAGGAAGATGCTGATAAGATGGGGTGGTAGATTCTCTTAAGCCGCTACTCCACGGCAGGCATATTCTATACAAAGTCATAATTATGCTTTTACATTTATGTCATTTCACTTGCATAATCAAATTAAAAGCTTCCACTCAGTTAAAACTGAGAATGTTTTTGGAGCCGAAACATATTAACACTTTTGTATTTTAAAATATTACACACATTTTCGTGATTTTTTTTGTTTCTGTATTGGATTTTTGTGTAATGGATAACTGTCTGGACAGCTAGTCGTAGGTTCTATATCAGTGGCCACCGAAAGAATACCAGTGATCCGGTAATTTTGCTCTAGCATAATGCTGAGTCTGGACTTTTATCGTTGCTGCAACCCAATGTATATTTTATAACTTCTTATTGTTTTTTTCTATGTTGTTGCATGGACTGTAACAACGAATAATGCTATTTATTTTTTTTTTCTTTTAAAAGTGTTCGCCATTCTGTCCAGTGCGAGTTCGTCGTAGAATTACTCACATGTCGTAGAATTACTTTGGTTCCTTACGACTGTTTTCTAGCACCGCCGAGAACGTCGTAAAACAGCGCTTATAACTAAAAAAATGTAGTGTTGCCGGTATTGTGAATGGAACCCATGTCAGACTGCGAACATCGAAATTTAAGACGAGCGCCCGACTTCTGAACTACCTGCTCCGGTAGTTATCTAAATACAAATTGGTTCGTAACCAATTTGTATTTTTAAGTTTTCAAAAATAATCGTACCATCGTTACGTTACAGATAGCATTCATGAAAGGTATAAAGCATGTCATTCTCTATCCAACCTCTATGATATAAGAATTGTCGAAAAATTTAGTGCTGTTAATCGTTTAATGTGGCTTCTATAGCTTCATCGGTCTCACACGCTCGTACCACGGATCACCTGAAGAGCTAAGTTTGCAATAAATTTTAATAAATTCAGAAATTCCCAGAAAATGGTTTTCAGTTAGTTTTAGCAAAGGATTAAAAAACACAAATATTAAGGTAAATGTGTTTTAACCCGCCCTATTACAAAACAGGATGCGCATACAGAGCGTAATCCGCTATACTATCAGACTGCGGCGTATTATTCTCAGGAGCGAAAGCTTATTAATGTAGCTTTCCTTCACCATAAACATTTATGGTTTAAATTAACATTTTCATTAAAGTACGATTACTTAAATAACGTTTATTGCAACGCACTGCTGTCTTTAAATTCAAAATGGACGCTGCGGATTGACGGCACACAACTTGGAATAATTCTTAGGCATTATTACAACGACGCATTCATTCATCATACTAGCACGTGACTAAACTGTACTAAAATGAGTCATGTTAGAATTATTTGAGCTACAACGGCTCATATATTATAGTGAATCAGAATGAGTTCACATTTCAACATGACCTTAAAATAACTAAGCACCTGTAATGGAGTACATAATACAAAAGGTGCGTGTGACACCGAGCGTAACGGACCGACAGCAGGGTAAGCGATGAATTGGACACTGGCTGTATCCCGTCGCACTTACAATTATAACACTGCTACATTTTGAATAGGCATTCATACTACGTGAGTCGACCTCATGATTGCTCCCGCACGTCGGGGTACTTCGCTGACCTGAGCATACACAGTTCGGCCCTGCTCGGTAATATTCGGTTAAGAGCGTGCAGCTCCGTAGCATTAAGTTTTATAGCCTAGAACTTTCCTCAATAAACGGGTTATCTAATTTCAAAAAAAATTCGAACCGGATAAGTACCTACTTTCCGAGATAAACTCGCACAAACATACAAACTCTCCAGCTTTAATAAAGTATATAGTAAAATAAGATGTAAATCTCGAACTTGAACTATCTGTGCATGTTTGGATGCAACAGCTTCAGGAGTTTTCGATTTATAGACTAGAATAAAAAAGAATAATTGTAGAATTCACAAAGAAAAGTATATGTAAAAGATGGAAAATTAGTGACAGAAATATATCTATTTAAATAAAACTACTTTTTTACGGATTTTATCGCGTTTAATTTTTGAACTATTTTTACCCGACGTTTCGGACGCTTTACAGCACCCATGGTCACGGGGGGACTGAGGTGACAGTTGTCCCGATGTCATAGTTAACCCGGAGTACCTTCAGCTTTTAATTATTATTTGTAGTCCGATCTACGCAGAAAGAGCTTACTGTGATGTGTGATGATCTCTGATGTAATGGTTGGGATGATATCAGATTTGATAGACCACAAATCCTTGCAAAAGAACACCGATTCCTACCAAGGATGATTCGCGAGGCTATTGAAATTAAAAAACATCCTAATTTCAATAGGGAAGATGGTTGGGTATTACCACCGGCTTGGGATCCTATTATTAATAAAATTAAATCAAAAACCAAGCATACCACTGCAAGGCTTCAAGACACAGTAAGCTCTTTTTGCGTAGATCGGACTACAAATAATAATTAAAAGCTGAAGGTACTCCGGGTTAACTATGACATCGGGACAACTGTCACCTCAGTCCCCCCGTGACCATGGGTGCTGTAAAGCGTCCGAAACGTCGGGTAAAAATAGTTCAAAAATTAAACGCGATAAAATCCGTAAAAAAGTAGTTTTATTTAAATGTGTAATATTCGCGTAAATAAAAGAAAACAGAAATATATCTATCTATATTTTATTTATTTGTATTGATACCCTACATGTGTTACTCGTTGGTCTCTGGTATAATTTATGGTTTATTTATTATTACTTTTATTACAACGTGAAAGTTGAATTCAAAGAAGCAAGACTCGTTTAGTCCCGCCTCGTGGAGTTATAAGTCTATCTGAATAAGAGAGTTTCTACCCACTCAGGGGTATTGTTATATGAACAAGGTTACACGAGTTCGGGACATTGACGTACATCACGTTTGCTTAATAATATTTAATAGAGAAATTTCTACTCCCTGTCAAGGTAATATAATATATATATATATTAGCAGTAATTATACATGATTTCTTCGTCCGCGTAGATTTAGGTTTTAAAAAAATCCCGTGGAAACTCTTTGATTTTCCGGGGTAAAGGTACTTTACTTGGTCCGTCTTCAATATGCAAGTTATCTCTGTGCCAAATTTCGTCAAGATCGGTTCAGCGGTTGAAAAAGGTAACACACAGGCGGATAAACTTTCGACAAATATAACTTCAATAAATGTAATGTGTACGTATGCACATGTATAGCCTATACGTCCTACTGCAAGGCCTAACTGCTCCTCCATTATGGAAAAGTATCAGAGCGTTGTGCACGTCACATGCTTCGCGTATTTCACATGCCTTTTGAAGACAAAGTTAAAACTTATTTATTCAATTTAAGCTTTTAAAGGTTTTATAAACGTCGATAACACCGGTTCGGTATAAAAACCTTCTCAGAAAAGAACTGGAAAGAAACTTTGAGGTCTTTCTTTTTTAAGTTTTTATTCGCATTCCAAAAGATGTTTTCCTTAACGCAAATGAAGTGGTAAATGTGTACTTTGTGCTAGTACTACATTTGTAAATTTTAGTGGTACAGGAGGGATATTAACCTGGGTATCGTTCATGCAATAGAAAAGTAAACGCAATCGCAAGTTCCGCTTGGGAGAGTGAAAGCAATATTACGACTTTACGTTAACAGATATAAAGTACATACGTGCATATAGTCATTGCTTTTTCCCATATAAGGGGTAGGCAGAGGTTACACTTATAGTCCACTTTTCGCCCACGAACGGAAACGAGACGTGAAAGCTAGCGACCCACGTCGCCGCCATTTTAGTGCGACTCAAAAAAAAGGAAATTGTAACTGTGGTTAATTTTTTTATAATGGTTAAGTTTTTATAATGGTTAAGTTTTTAATTCTGACATTATTATCTTTTTATAGAAGAGGAGAAAAACGGGCAAGTGTATAGCCTGATGGTAAGATGTGCGTTGCCCATGAACGATCGCAATACCAGAGAAATTGCGGGTGCGTGGCCAACCTTGAGAAGGGAATAGGCCCTTTTCTTTAAGCTCTCTAATTCGTATCGAAGATAATTCCTTGAAAGGCACAGTGGTGGAATGCCAGCAATAAGGTAAAAAGTGATGAAATTTCAAGTTATGCCGCAGTGTGTGATAATGTAATTGTGTGGCTGAAATTAATGCGAACATTTTGATATTAATTATCTTTATTTTAAAACTACAGATTTTTTTTATCTTACATTAAATTATGAACAATTCTAATTAATACTTTAGAAAATCTAAATACGCGTTAAACGGTGACAAGATCAGAAATAGGCTGAAAATGAATTACCGCTACTTGCATTAATATTTCCATAGACAGAATTCCGCGTTTAAATCCTGTCACCGTACACGCGTATGGTGAATATTAGACCACCTTTATTACGTGTGCACTCATTGCGTTGTAAATTCGCGCCAGTCGTGTATATGTAACTACTGTTTTACAATTACCTACACAGTGTAACTACATTTCAATAAAACGGGCATGCACAGAGCGTACAACCCTGATGGTTGCAGATAGATATTTGCGATTCCACCGTGCCACTCGGACTATGTATACGTAGGTACGTTGTGTTCGAAAACCGATGTAACACAGAATCCCTTTTTTAAAAAACAGCCAATTTTTTTTTTAAAAAAGGGAGTTACAGAGGCTTGCACTAAAATATGTGATTGCGTTTAATTATTACAAAAACGATACTGAATTAGTATTTCCTGTCAGGAGTCATTGTTCTGTAGTTGATTCGAAATTATTCGCCTTAAATTATTTTTTTACTAATTTTCCTCTTAAGTAAATTTTAACCTCGACTTTACGGGATGAAAAAATGTAATTGAGAAATATGCCGCATTTATTACACCAAAAAAAAGACAATTACCTGTGCCGTCGTAATGAGCTTCTTATCGGAGCAACTAAAACTCATTAAGGAGTCATTTTAGCTCACCACGTGGCAAGGGAAAGGTAAAGTATTGTTTAAAATATACGAACATAGACTTTTTTTAAGTCACATCAAATTTACGAGAGAACACTATATTTTCTAGGAAATTTAAAAAGCCAATAGGTGTACGGAAAAGTAGAATATCACCTACCTCTTTCCTAACGAGATGTCATCAGAGGCGACTGAGGTATTGTACGGACAGCCTTTATTCGTGCAGAATAACACCTTAATATGCAATGCTGTCACTGCTCGTGGGAACGCAATAATTTTTTGACTTGTACTAAAATGGCAGCAACGTGGTTCGCCATCCGTGACGTCACGTTTCGCGCGAGAGCAAAAAGTGGGCTATGTGAATGTTCTCTGGCTACCCCTTCTGTGGGAAAAAACTTGTGTAAAACTATATCGAAATAATCTATAAATTCATTGGTATTTTGTAATTCCTTTACTATTTAAATAGTAAATCATATTTGTTTATCCTAAGATAAAAATCTACGAAACTAATTATTATTTTCATCGCAATTTGTATATGATAATCTATAGATGTAAAGACAGGAAGGTCATGACGTGGTATCAGTGTCATCCAGCAACACGCAATCGGGGGATTAAGAACTAGAACCTCTAATTTATGATAATTCTCACTAAAAGTATTTTGGCTACATTTTATGACCGACGCCTCGGAGCTTTGAAATAGGAATTTGCCGGACTTACAAACATGATACAGTTAATTTTTGATCATTGCTATATTTGCGGGAGGCCTCTTGGAAGAGTTTATGAGCCGCAATGATGTTGAATATTTTTAAAATTTTTCTTCACACAAAATATGTTACTCACTGTAAAATCTCAGTATATAAACAATTATTAATTAATCGATTAATACAAAATAACAGAAACCGATAGGTGTCCGGCAGATGAGAATAGCACCTACCTCTTTCCTACCGAGATATCGTAAGAGGCGACTAAGATATTGTACGGACAGCTTTTATTCCTTATATGCTGTCACTATACGGCTCGTGGGAACGCAATAGGGAATAAGAATTTTTTGACTCGTATCAAAATGGCGGCGACGTGGTTCGCCACCCGTCACGTCTCGTTTCCCGCGAAGGCGAAAAGTGGGCTATGTAGGTGGCCTACCTCTTATATGGGAAAAAGGCGTGACTGAGTATGTATCTAATAACAGAAACGTTCCACGAAAACGCTGCAAATTCGACCTTGATATTATAATATTATCGCGCCGAAAGTAGTTTCACTTCAAAAAGAAAGCGCGTTCACAACTGCAATATATGCAAGCTGAAAACTATAATATACAATTTTTTGAGATATACAATCCGCAGTACCAATATGACCGGAGATTGCGCTTCCGATCTCGTGCTCCAGGGAACAACGCGATGGATGTCGGCAGGATTATTTTATTTTAAAATTAAATATTGTAAAATGGAAAATACAAACTATGCGACCGAAGTGCTACAAAATAGGGTCGGGCTAGGTATGAGCGGTGCTGATTAAAATTATGCAATAAAAAATAAAACTGTCTTCTCATTCATCATCAGATCTTCACCACTATATTGACTACAGTGTTAAGTATATGTAAGATTTTCAATGAAAAATAAATCATTCAAATCGTTTCAAAAATGTAGGAATAGTTAAGTTACCTTATCACAATATATACAACAAAAAAGCATGGTTAATTTCCTTTCGTTTGAAGTACCGATATAAAGTATATCCGTATAAAGCCGGGCATAGTTTCCTTGGATTCGTCTCCGACCAAATGGCCAGCCTGTCCGACTTTTGTTATGCTTTCTTCATTTTACCAGTCACACGGTCATCGCGGTGTTTAATTTTGTTCTGAATTGCGTAACAATGAAAACTGATTCATTTAACTTTGTTATTATTTCATTATACTGGTGGTGGGATTCCTATGCAGGAATACATCTAGGTAGGTGTGCCCAGGGTCAGTTATTCTGTAGTGAAGCAGTAGTGTCCAAACATTACTGTGTTTCGGTTTGAAGAGCACTGAGAACTAGTGTAATCACTGGGCATATGAGAGCGCAGTGAAAGGATCAAAACATCCTGCATTTACATAAAACAATGTTTATCGTTTTAAAACATAGACACATATTTCTTAATAAGTTGAAGTGTCCGGCCTTTTTACACTATTTAAGTATATATACTTTATATACCGATATACTAAATACTTTTGCTGGTGGTAGGATTCCTATGCTGGATTCCGTCGAGGCAGGTACGACCGGGAATTATAACCAAGTGATACACGTAAAATAAGCCAGTTATCTCTTAAGTGGATAAATCTAAATATTTAAAATAAAATTAGGGGAAAAATCGACAGTATTTTTTACTTAACCATCGACATCATTGTCAATTTCAATCGACGACGAGATTTTGTTATCAACACATATTAAATATAACTGTAGCAAATGCTTGTGATCTCGAATTATTAGGTTTTAAAAAGGTTTTCCATCAGCGTATACGTAAACCAGATTAAATGTCAAAAAAATCTGTCTGCTTTATGTATCTCGAAACCCACTGAAGTTATTGACAAGAAATTTGAATAGATTTTGGATGATAATCCAAATAAAAAGAACAAATTAAATATTTATTCTTTTATGTATGAAATTCAAATTTCGTTTATCAATTGTATTTTTTTTAACAATCTAACGCCGTTTCTTAATGAGGTCACTCTGCCCGGAGAAGAAACAGGTGCAAGAAACTCCATAGGCATCTTCTTTTTTTACATTTGACCTGTCTGTATATTATGTGTATGAATGTATGTGTGTATCGGTGTTATTACGTCATATAATAGTCTTTCAATAATTTCAAGACTAACGTAGTGCTCTCACCACGATCATTATATCAATGCTATTCAAGCGTTTTTTTAGTTTTTAAACTGTGTTATTTGGTCCTTTTTTATTTTATTTTTAAATGTTAGATGTGTGAGTGAATCTTTCCTTTTTCTGAAAATTGTGCAGACCTGGTCGTAATGAATATGTATCTAAGTAAATGTTTCACGGTCTAGACGCCACTCATCGACTTTCCACAAAACTATATCTAGTGAGAGTTCGCCCGACACTGCGTTTACCTTTATTCCCTAACGGTTCTACGAGCTACTCGTATTTGGCCGGCCCATTGCTACTTTACCTTTAGTCTAAGATCTTATTCCCATTTAATTGCAAGTGAAATTACATTAAAACCTTATCACATTCGTAATAAAATAAAAATATATAAAAATCATTACAGTTTGATTAATACTTATAAAATCGCTAGCAGTGTAACTCTACAAGTAGAATATCGAAAAACGTTGCGTTGGACAGATTTACAGCAGCTGATGTCGGAACACGGCTAACGTATGGCCACTGACCACTTTGTGCTGGCATTTTTACTCTTGCTCCCGCACCACCGCTGATTGTTTTATGTATGCGATCGGAATTAAATATACAAAGAATAATCCTTATAACATTATAAATGTGAAAGTTATTACGCTTGTTTGTTTGACATTCAATTAAGCTAAATGGCTGATAGGATTTTTATGCGCCAAATTTAAAATTTTATTTTTAAATTTGGCGCAGAGGCTTTTTATAGAAATAAAATGTATTATGAAAAATGATGGTGTGGGGCAAAACCCGCCGGCGACCGGAGCCATCATTTGTGCATTTCTCACGGGGGCGAAAGGAGGCCTACGCGTGTAGTCTCTGTCTATCTCTCATATGGGAAAAGGGCGTGATTGTATGTATGTTTAAAAAATTAACAGTGACGTTGATGGATGTTCACTTCGGACATTTGTTTTTAGTCTAGCTCGCTACGAATATGGAGTTAAATGAAATTATAACGAATATTATTTGTAGTTCTTATAAATGGATACAAAAATATTACTTATGGCTTTTCATCATCATTATTACAGCCCATCACAAGGGTTGCCAAGCGTTCGGATAAAGACGGAAATGGTTAGGTTCCTTGGATTCGTGTCGGACAAAACCAGCCTGCCCGGCTTTTGTTATGCTTTTTTCATTTTACCAGTCATGCGGTCGGCGCGGTGTTTATTTTTGTTCTGAATTGCGGTACAATGAAAATTGATTCATTAAGCTTTGTTATTATTTCATTACACTAGTAGTGGAATTCCTATGCAGGAATCCGTATAAGAAGGTACCATCCGGGGCCAGATATTCTGTCGTGAAGCAGTAGTGTGTAAACATTATTATGTTTCGGTTTGAAGGGCTCTGTGAGCTAGTGTAATTCTGGGTATATGAGACTTAAAAACTGATGTCTCAGGGAGTCGGGCGCAGTGTGGCGTCACGCAGAAATATTATGGGTACATGGAATTTGTTATGGGCAGACTTTGCTCTTACCATCAGATGAACGTATCGTCACTTTATCCAATAAAAAAAAAGTTCAGGCGATGTGATGAAAAGGATCAAAACAGCCTGCATTTACATATTATGCTTCTGGCACATATTCCTGAATAAGTTGTGGTGGCCTTTCTACACTATTTTACACAAGTCCGGTTTTGCTGGCTGATCTGTACGAGTTGTTGGTTTATGGACCTGACAACCCTACTCATGGACTACTACCAAGCACGGTCTTGAGCAACCTGCATCCATCGAAATTCGAGAACCTTTCATCCCCAACGTTTATAGTTTCTTATTTATTGTTACGCTTGCTAATCCCTATGGCTATGTTGGTTACTCTATACTATAGTTCTGCTGCGGATATCATCCTTTCCATAGCCCGCTGAGCAACTCTGAGCTTCCTCATGCGGCCTACAGTGAAGGTTCAGTATATAATCACTGGGAACACGTACTGGTTAAATAGTGTTGTAATAGTTTTTATTTCACTTTAAATATTGCATCTGCTTTCTATACTGTCCGCTTATGTTGACCAAATGGTCCTTTTGACGACTGCGTGGCCTAGTGTTTGGAGTACCTGACTACTGCGCGGCGGGTCCTGGGGTCGAATCCCAGCCGGAGCTAACATTTGTGCAAAAACATAAATTGTTGGTTTTGGGTCTGGTTGTAATGTAATTGTCCTCGTGTCTCTGACAATGTATCCTAGCCTACCTCCGATCTTCTCGCATGAGCGTTACATCGGGCACGGGTATGCTGGGACGGGTGTGTGCCTCTGAGTTTGCGCAAACACTTGTGAAACTATAATATATCCTACGCAGTTGATAACTTCCGTCAATATTAGGTAGTTATCGCAGTGATCGAAAATCGGCTAGGGTAACATCAATGAGCGTTTCCATCTGATATCATTTAAAGCGAATTCTGCTACATTTTCTATAATTTTCCCATTACGTTTAACGAAATTTTCTTACAGTTTTTCGTCACTCAAAAAAAATCATTGAAACTTCATTTTACCGATTCGAGTACGAAGAAGCCTTCAAAAAGTTATTGATCACAGATAACACAAATATATTCGAAAATACAGAGCACCGCAAATACCCCGGAGCAATTTACTGTGCCGCTGACGAACTGCCTCGATATGTCGCTTGAACATGTCGAAGCCAATTGGCGACTAACTTATGTAGGTAACGGTTGCACTGGACATGTTCGGGCTGCTCAAAATCAAGCTGGGCTTGAACATAAATTTAAATAGCAAATTTAAATATTAAATAGAAACTAGTACAGCTTTGTTGAGACATAATTAATACACGAGTCTTCGTAATCCTGTCTTTAAATTATATGTAATTACAATACACAATGAGAACGAATACAAATTCAATGAAAACAAAAACGTTTGAACGTTCCGTCACTCGACTGCGAGTTTTCGCAAAATCAACATCCCTCCCGGTATTCTGTTTGCGAATTCAAATAGGCGTGAAAATAAGGACTACCTACGTAACTGTATTTCATGTTATTTTTATTACTGGACTAAACGGTGATAGGACTCCTATGCAGGAATACTACCACCAGTCCGTCTAGGTAGGTACCACCCCAGGGCTAGTTATTCTACCGTGAAGCAGTAGTGTGCAAACATTACTGTGTTTCGATTTGAAGGGCACTGTGAACTAGTGTAATCACTGGGCCTCTGAAACTTAAGAACTGATGTCTCAGGGTGATGGGTGCAGAGTGGTGTCGCACAGAAATGTTGTGGGTGATACAGCATTTGCTTTGCATTACCATCAGGTGAACGCTTCGCTCGTTTCATCACAATATCCAATAAAAAAACAGTACACCACCTAAGTTGAAATATGTATATTTGAAAAAATAAACTGCCTATAAATGTTTCACTGTTGAGCACCAGCCTCCTCTCGTTCTGAGACAGTTTTTGGAGTCGGGAGGAGTCCGCCATGCTGATTGCATTGGAGCAGCGTGGCGGACTTCACGTGTCCTCGAAATATTTTAATTCCTAATTAATGGAGGTTGCCTCTCGATATTTTCCCTCACCGCTCAGTATCTTATAAATAAGCACTTAAAAACTGCAGAACAATATTAGAGGTGCCGGCACAGGGAATCGAAGCCAGGTCACTCGCGTACTATGAAATTTAAGGCGAGCCGCACGGCCTCTAAGCTACTCGTACCACGGCTCAGGGGCCAGTAACTTGCTCAAGCTACATATAAAAATAGGGTCAATCATTTTGATACATAAATACTATCATATACGTAAATGAAATAGAAGTATCCGTGAGCGTTTCTCAGATTTTTGAGTTTCAAGTATGATATCCAAGTATAGTAGGATAAAATACTTGAAACTTACTTACTCGTGCTTGACAATACGTTAATAAAAAAAAATTCGGCGGCTGGCATTGCAACGCCGCTTGATGCTTCGCTGCACTCCAGACTCGTGTTAATGAATAATATGATACCCCACTCACTCGGGGGCCCGCAACAAACAAATGATCTCTCTAAGATTCGAACCTCGGCCTAGATCGCATTACAAAAGCATTATATCTAAATTAGTTGGGTGTGTAATAACACTATTTACCTTGTAAGGAGCAATATAATAATAAGAAATACAAGCTTTCTCATAAATAACCTAACAAGCAAATAATCTAAATTTCAAAGTAAACTTAATACTTTATAAACATCTTAGTTTCCGTGAAACACAAAATTGAACCTAAAATGAGACATCGTAAAATATGAAAGGCGTTATAGCACTTGCATGTCAAAAGAATGGTGCCTTGCACCTGTCGCGGCATATGGGGGGTTAACTTTTCAGATGCAGTTTAAGACTCAACTTTACCTGTATAGCATAAGGTTTAAAATCTTTTACACGACGTGATAGATGCAAGGGTATAAGAGGTTTATAAAATCGTGGTTCGATATTTCCCAGACAGAAAATTGGCAGGTTATTCCGAAATTAAATGATGCACAAATACTCGTATGATGACATAAAAAAAATCATGTCTGAAAAGCGCTAGAAGTAAATTGTGCTAATTGATACTGTGATAGATTAAGCGAATTTGGTTTTTAATGACTGTACGAGTATATACATTTTCGTTGATGTAATTGCTTGTAGCCTTCTCGGCTTTTACGGCTTCATCGGATGCTGTGCTCGCGGGGCAAGGGCCCGCGTGCCAGGTTTGGTTTGACCCAAACATAAATACTTAAATAAACTCTACAAAAACCTTGAAAATCGGACTGTGTCGCGTTCGCTGCGTGCTTTCGCGATTTCGAATATCTTAAATATTTGAAGTCGTCTAATGACCGTCCGAGGGATGCTGAGGACGTCTATTCGGACTGTCGACTTGTGTGTCGGTAACTCTGGGCGGTGAGAACCGCCCTGGAACACGGGTGAATCGTGTGTACGCGGTGTGATTATTGACTATTGCGCGCCGCTCTTTACGGCGGTCGCGCGTCGTGGTGCGTGTTATATAAAAGCTATTGACTGTGTGTACAGTATGGCCTGGGTCGTGACTGACCATATCGTGGTCAGGAAGAGCTGAGACGTCCGTATCGTCTAGCACGTTTTGCGGGCGACGTTTGCGTTCGGTCGCGTTTCTGTTTGGTCGGTAATTTGCTGCTTTAACCACCAGTTCAGGTTTGAATGAACCGCGGCTTTTTCGAAAAACCGCCGTGATAATTCTCTGAAGTGTTCAGCGATTAAGGGCATTTCACAGTCGCTGTGAAGATCTACGATGCGTTGATACCAACCGGCTCCGGTGGCAGTTCGCAAGAATCGATTCGGTACGCTCTGTAACTTCTTTAATTGATTGCCCGTCGCGTGAGCGAAAGCGACGCAAGCATAGTCCATTACGGGTCTTATGCAAGTCTTATAGAGGCGAAGTTTGTGTCTTAAGCACATTTTGCTTGAAAAGCAAGTCCATGGGTATTGAGATAAAAGCCGCTCTATTGCGTATGTTTGTAATATGTGCAGCGAACGACATCGCTGCGTCTAAAGTGACCCCGAGGTATTTGACGCTCTTTTCCCAGGGAATAGGGCGTCCGAACAGGGTGATCGTGCCTAGCTGATTGTTGCCGATTGGGTGACATCGTCTAGCGGGCTTTGCTGTGCCCCTCGAGAAGTATATCGCTACACTTTTCCCGGGTTTTACTTCTATTCTCCATTTCCGGAACCATTCGCCGAGGCGATACTACAGGTAATAGTACAGGGCCGTTAATGAATGTAAGCGGTGCTTTACACCTCTGTGGAATACCAGTGCCGGAGTACTCCTTATTCTGTCGTCAAGTAGTAGTGTACAAACATTACAGTGTTTCGATATAAAGAGCACTGTTAGCTATTGTAATACTTGGCATATGAGACTTGAGTACTGAATGTCGCAGGGTGACGAGCGCAGTGTGGTGCTACACAGAAATGTTTTGGGTAATACGGCATTTGTTATGAGCAGACTTTGCACATTACCATCAGGTGAACGACTTGCTCGTCTTCTTAAAAATATTCTGATGAACCAATCTTGTATGCGATGAAACGCCTGAGCGGTTCGATTGAACGAAGATTTGAAAGAGTATGCAGAACGACACTGAGATTGCACAGGCAAGAAAACTAATAAACATTTAACTTCTTCAATTTATGCAATGGGCTTGCGATGATTGATAGACTTGGATACCATCATATTTTGAAACTCCCCCTTGCTAAAACTATATATAAAAATTAATTAACCTTCGTTGCGCTTGGTCTAAAAATAAATTCATTCCCTAAAACAATTTTAATAACGCACATTCATAATACTGAAAATTCAAAAATACGCAATGCTTAAAAAATAGAAAGAAGGTCAGCGACCTTTATTTAAAGCTAATAAGCCCGCGAAATATATTCCACTGTCCACATTTTTGATGTCACATAAATATTATGAGCACAGACAATATCTTCGTGTTCCCGCAACATAGAATATTCATGAGGGCGCGCCGCCGGGATACATTTTTCAGTCGCTGCCTGTACCCTTGTGCATAATTAGCTCTTTCAGGATACATGGTATTAGGATTCCGTATAATGAAACTCGAAATTGTTCACTGACATTTCATAATAGATTTCGTGCTCCCGTAACGAAATTAGGGAGTCCATTCAACCGCGATTACCCAGAATTTTGGACGGAACATTTTAATAATGCAGTGACAGACGTTCACGGGATTCTATTGCCATACTAACATGCAACAATTTAGGGTATGTAGAGGTCTAAAAAAGTTGCTAGTTTTAGTCAAACACGAAAATTAAAGTCACGAAATGTTGTCCCGCATTCAACGGCAAAGGCTTTGTAAAAACAATCATTTATGATTAAATTGACTTAGAAAAGGAGAGAAAGTTAATTTGCTAAGATCCGCATGCAAACTGTAAAATGGTGTGTATTACCTAGTTTGACCCGAGTGTAGTCATAGAGTCAATATCACTTGATAATGCCTCGTTTTGAGGTGAAGCACAGGTGGTGTGTATTGCCTAGTGCTAGTGGTAGTGTTGTAGTGGTGGAGGGTATCTGATGGCGGCTCCCGGTGGCGGTATTGGTTTTTTCTTGTGCACGCTGTTGAGGGACGGCGGGCAGTGCTCTTCAAAACTAGGTAATTATACACACCATTTTACATTTTGCTTGCGGATCTTAGCAAATTAACTTTCTCTTCTTTACTATAATGGATTTCCGCAAAGTAACGCCTGATTCTATTAACTATATTAAATTGACTTAGACAATATTCGATTACGGTTTAAAAAAGAGTTTGACTTGACGAAGTATACAAATATAATCCAGTGGAATGCTAACATTCTCAAGACAAAATCTGTTCTGCAAATTGCAATTAACTTCACAAAACCGTTTCAAATATTAAGACGCTTTTAATATTAGCAAAATGTTTATTTAAAGACTGGATTTAGAAAATGTATAGTTAGTTTTATAATAATTAAATTGCACAAATAATATATACATATAAACAGGGACAGGCGGAGATTTGCCCGCTGCACAGCTCTTCATATTTCACGCCATGTTGAAAGAGCTCTAACCTCATAACGGCGGCGGAAAACGGAGCTAAGTAGCTCATTAAACATGTACCATGCGCATTATTACACCTACCGGCGCCATTTTTCATTTTGATTTTGAACACGCCATACCTGAAAAGAAAAAATTCTTTGTTAACATTTAGGTGTTTGATAGACATTTTTTTTTAAATATAAATATTTTCTATAATAATATTAAAAGTTGCTTTTAAATTCTATTTTAACACTGGTTTCAAAGAAAAATGCCGCTGTCCTTTAAAATACTAGAGACATTACTAAAAATTTAAACACATAAATAATTGCGCGACGATCACTTCATCCGGTGTGGTTATTTTCATCCATTTGTTATAATATAACATATCTCTTGAACGTAGAAAGCTTTGAGGTTATTATTGTGTTTGAGTTAATAAGATCATATTTCTTGAATAACTGGTGGTAGGATTCCTATGCAGGAATCCGTCTAGGTAGCTACCACCCCAGGGCCAGATATTCTGCCGTGAAACAGAGTTGTGCAAACATTAGTGTGTTTCGGTTTGAAGGGCACTGACAGCTAGCGTAATCGCTGAGCATATGAGACACTAGGGACTCATGTCTCAGGGTGACAGGCGCATTGTTGGTGTCATACAGAAATGTTCTGGGTGACATAGCATTTATAGGCAGACGTTGCACTTGATTGTAAGGTGAACGTTTAGCTCGTTTCAGTCACTTTATCCAATAAAAAAAATATAAAGTTGATATATATTTGTAACTACGAGTATAATGAGCTCATTATAGTAAGAGATGAAGTTTTAGGGTGACGAGCGCAGTGTGGTGCAACACAGAAATGTTCTGGATGACACAGCATTTGTTATTGTTGAACGTTTAGCTCGTCATGTCACTTTGTCCTATAAAAAAAAATTAGCGGAAAATGTTTCGATATATGTTCTTTGCTACGACTGTAATCAACTGCGATACAGCTCATTTTTGAGTTAAAAGCATCTTATTTTTAGAGGGTAATATCATATGCATTAGAAGCGAACCAGATAAGACGAAGAAAGAAGAAATTTGGAAGATCTCCTTTGAATTTTTACCATATTCTTATTATCTTTAAGGTACTTGCTATGCAAAGCATACATTCTACACAGCGCATGTTTTTGATAGAATCCATTAGTTAGTCATACTGACTTATTGTACATCTTGCATATATAAAAATAGAAGTATCTTTTTTGTCTGTACGAACGGATTTAACTGGAATCGCCTGCCATTGACATGAATTTTGTACAGGTGGTCAAAGTTACTTCTACATAAAGGCGACACATTCTAACAAGACGATCGTAATACAAAATATTATTCTTGAACATTATACCTCGTATTAAACATGTAGAGACAAGCAAAGCAGAGGAGTGTACGTCGAAATGTACAATTTTATGTAAATGTAAAAAATATTAAAGTAAGTCTTGTTGCTTACGGTGGATGTGGAAGGGTGTGGCATTAAATTTGTAGTTTTTAAATGTAATTATTTAGCATGTTATTAACACCAAGTCTAGACTAGAGTAACTTTAGTATTTTTTGCTGTCTACCTTCATCAATGCGATCAGAGTGAACTGAACATAGTCCTCTTGTCATTCAGAACAAAATTCCACAGCATTGTACTAAACTTTTAGCTCTTCTTTCAGAATTCACGCTACACTACTCTGAAACTTTTTTCATATATTCTATTCCCATTCTATTTAAATATATTGTTTCTTAATGTTTACATACCTTGCACCTGCCCACGGTTATCAAGTCTCCCATGGTTGACAACCAGAGAATGCTTCTAGGCCTAAGTCCCCACTTATTATATTCCTTTGATTAAGGTGTTACAATAATAGAATAAAAAATAAAATATTTTTCTTACCAAGCTGTTGAATAGAAACTTTGATGCTTTTTGAAGTCCCTTGTGTATCTCGCAATATAACATAACAGACTGATTTTTTAAATTTTTTTTTATTGGATAAAGTGATGTAACGAGCAAAACGTTCACCTGGTGGTAAGTGCAACGTCTGCCCATAACAAATGCTGTGTCACCCAGAAAATTTCTGTGTGACACCTTGAGACATCAGTTCTTAAGTCTCTTAAGGCCCAGTGTTTACGCTAGCTCACAGTGCCCTTCAAACCGAAACTCAGTCATGTTTACAAACTACTGCTTCACTGCAGAATAACACCCTGGGGTGGTACCAAGCTAGACGGATTCCTGCATAGGAATCCTACCACCAGTAGCTCTTTTACCACGTTTTTGTTGACTTGCGTTCGTGTAGGTCTGTTCGGTTCAAATTTAGTAATTGATTTTAAACTGCCCGAGGAGCTAGAGATTTGAAACTATAAACATAGCTTAGAACTGGATAAGAATTCATTATTAACTCACTTTCTTGTCTGACTGTCTGTTTGTTTTTCTGTAGGGTAGAAATTTTGGCAACTGATTATTAACTAACTTTATACTTATGTTCCGTTTAAAAAACACAGCATATAAAAGTTTTTATATGGACTTGCTTATTATGTAACATCTCATTACTAGTAATAGTATCTCCGATTCTCGTCACTTATCATCATACGAAACCAATTTTATGCTGCTACTTAAGGCTGATATTCAGTGTGAGCGTGGTCATCCCCAGGTCGCGTCTTCCCATTTATGTCCTAGAGTCAGTATTTGCAGCGTCGGTCTTCTGTCTCTCAAGCCAACTCTGTATCTTTAACCAACTTCAATGTTTTAAAATCTATCGCATAACTTGCTTTAATATTACTTATACTGCTGCTACTTATACTGCAGTTCGGCAAACTGCCGAACTTGGCAAATATATTTCAAATTTCAGAATAATAATGGAACAATAAAGTCAATCTTTTAGATAGGAAATATCGAAATTTACTAGAATGTAAATGCCAAACTACATGTATTAGTTAAAATGGACGAAAAATGGTCAGGGCCTACGATATGAGTCATAAATTGGCAAACGTTTTAGAAAAAGTCATTGGCATCGATTCTATTCATATTATTTTAAACGGTAAGGAATGAAATTATCATTCAACGATCACAACCTTTTTTTGGATATCACATACGATTTTTATGCGAAATGAGTCGCCCTCTTGGAATGTGTGGCCACGAAGCCGACTATCAAAATAAACTTCATCAATAAATTAAAAAAAAAACGGTCGCATCTCTTGCACAGTGCACTAAGATATGTTTGTGCTAAGAAATCTAAGTATATTTAATCTAATCTGAGGTATATTTGGAAAGTTATGAAATGAATATTTATAAGTGATGGTAAAGCAAGTTAGCATTTACTATTTATGTGATTATATAAGTAGCGGGACGGTCGTTGCACTTACCATCAGGTGAACGTTTTGCTCGTCTCGTCCCTTTCTCTAATAAAAAAAGTAGGAGAATAACGCTTCTACGTTTCTTTTTATGGATAAATACAAAAAAAACTTTGAATCATAATTCACCTATACATAATATATTATCTTTAATAGAAGCATAAGTTATGTAAGACAGCATTTGTTATGGGCAGACGCTACACTTACCATCAGGTGAACATTTTGCTCGTCTCGTCAATCTATACAATAAACAAAAAAACGGGGTAAAACAAGCCTAAATACGATGCAATTATTAATACTTACTAGGAAGCTCAATGACCGCCAAGATAGCATTGTCCAGTGTCATGCGGCAATGGACGAGTGCAATGAGTATCGCTTTCTGTATTCCGTCAATGTACAGTTTCTTGCTGATTGACTTGTATTGTTGTGCGAACGCGTGTGGGCCATTAAATAGGCATTATTCCGCATTAAAGTATTACTAAATACTGTGCTATAGTCAGTCGGTTAATCCATACTTATATAATACTAGCTGATGCCGAACACTTCGTCCGCATAGATATAGGTTTTTTAAATATCCTGTGGGTACTATTTGGGTTTCCAAGATAAAACTTTCCTATGTCCGTCTCCAGGATGCAAGCTATATCTGCGCTAAATTTCGTCAAAATTACAAAGGTATAAAACAGACACGAGGGACAGAGAGAGTTAATTTCGCATTTATAATATTAGTATGGATTATAAATGCGAAAGTAAGTCTCTCTATTTGTTACCTTTTCACGGTTCAACCGATATAGCTTGTATCCTGAAGACGGAATAGGATACTTTTTATCCAGGAAAATCAAATAGTTCCCACGAGATATTTAAAAAATCTATATCCACGCGGACGAATTCAGCGGTCCTCAGCTTGTTAGCAATAAAAATTATAGGTCTGTGACCTAAATACCGACCTAAAAAAAGGAAGTGATTTGCCCCTTAGATAATCTGAATAGTGATTATATTTTTTCTATACCAGTTTAAACGATGTGGTACTTAATATTTATGAAAATAAATCACTTTCTTTTAATTTAAATATGTCAAATTGAATATCGAAAGAAAAGTTAATTACTTAAAATAAATTAAGCTTTAATAGTTTAGCTACTACTTCATTCTATAGTTATACATCAACAATTAACTGACAAAACGTAAAGTTTATTTTGCATAAAACTATCACCTATCGCCTATAAAAAGTTAGACATTGCCGCCTGTATGAAAAATCATCACTTGAGAATGGCTCGACCGGCAGATTTTTTTTGTTATTTTGTCATTGTCAGGACATAGTTTGTATGTAAGAAATTTTTGAGAAATCCACCGAAAAAGTCAGAAATTTGGATGGTATTTTTGTTTGAAAATCTCAATATAAAAGTGATGTTCAGTTTGACAGTCGTGCTGTCACTCCTTTTTAGCACTTAATATTAGTTTGCTTAGCGCACTACTCATTTTCTTAATTAGTAAATTGCACCCGTGCGAAGCCGGAGTGGGTCGCTAGTAATAAATGAATAAGATAAAATAAAACATTTGAAAAAAAATATTGAAACAATATTGTAACGGTATATGGCCAGGCAATCCACTTGTATCGTTTCCTTCTAGAACATTAGCTAGGCAACACAACAGTAAGACATTAAACCACCACCGCAATGCAATAATCGTTACGACACAAGTGAGGCGTAGTCGCGCTAAAAGCATATACGAGAGTTGCATTACTTACGCTTTGTTGCGAACTGTAAGCAGACTAGATTCAACTACCTTCTTACACCGAAACGTTCGCGAAAAGATAATGGAAGCGATGAGAGATGTAAATCGATGCAAATGAACAAGGAACGAAACGTTTGCCCTCTTTACACTCAAACCACTTCATGACTGTGAAATTGAGTAGGCAGCACACAATTGGCAAGGTATTGGAAGAACTTATTTGCACACGTTTTTTAAAGTGAAAACTTCTTTAGAATCATTGTGATTTGAAACTCGATGAAACGAAAAAGCGACAATAAAAAGAGACAAACATATACATCTATAGGATTTAGACTCTTTTGTTGAAGGTCTTTCTTTCTACAAGTTAGAAGTGACGCTACAATCAAGAGTTATCCGCGGCTTTAAAGTATTTGTACGTACCAAGACAATAAAGGAAAATTTTCATTTAAATATTCTGTACCATGCTTTAAAATTGTCATTGCGTAAAGCTTATTTTTGATAAACTAATTATAATATTGAATTAAGTCTTGGGAGAAAATCGGTTTCGAAATACAAAGATTCTTGACGCGACCTGAATTAGACAAAAAACACGTCTCAGTCGTGGACAAGTGTAATTTTGAGCATGTAATCTTGTTCATAAAATTATAAATTATTTTGTTAATTTTAAAAGATTTTGCACGAAGGCTAGCTTTTTACTCGTTACTACATTAAAAATCTCCACACAACAAGTCCTTTTGGGTTTACATGCTAGGATTTCACCTGCATCGTGGGCGAGTGTACATAAATTGCATATACACAAATACATATAAGTGGGTGCGGTCTCTGCCTACCCATTAATATGAAATAAAGGCGTGACTGTATGTACGTATACACAAATACCCATACCCGGAACAACTACCTGCATTTTACTGGTAGTAGGACGCAGGAATCCGTCAAGGTAGGTACCACCGCAGTGCCAGTTATTCAGCTGCCAAGCAGTAGTGTATTTCGTTTTGAAGGGCAATGTTCAGGGGGACAATGCACTTTTTATAGGCAGACGTTTTACTTATCATCAGGTCAACAATTTGCACGTCTTGTCAGATTTTCGATAAAAAAAAATCCTATACCGTGATTGCGTTCAAAGACATAAATTGCACATACACAAATACCCGGAACAACTACCTGTAGTTATACAAATATTTGTACCGTGTGGAATTTGAACCCGCAACCCATAGAGTAGAAAAGAATTGACAAAGCTACTGCGCTCCCGAGTCAAAGCATCAAGACAAAGCACTGCCGCTAAATTACTTGTGGTAAGCCAGTAAGAAGCCAAGACAAAAAAAATGTAATATATAAATCTTTGACCATGATATAACAAAAAATATATTATAGCACACAATAACTAATTAAATAAACAGAACCGAAATGGTTGTGTTGATATATATAGTATTGTCATAATAGTTAGTATATATGAAAGTTCCTCACGCTAACACATTATTTCGAAGATATTTATTTAAGATATTAGAGTTTCTCACTTACGCGATATCGAGAAAGCAAACTAAGTCCGTCAACATGTTTGCTTTAGCATATAGTTCGATTATTTGCAAGGCTCTCGACGCGTGCCGACCATGTTTATTTGTAGGAAAATTTTGGTGTTATAAAAAAGCATTATACAGACGCTGTTTACGGACCTCATACATACTAACACAGAGAGAGAGAGAGAGAGAGACACACACAAATAGTATACTTGAAACAAAGCTTATAGCCAGTAAATTGTTCAATTAAAAAATAATGAAGGATATGTTTCATCTGAAACGAGAATTCAGATAAGTGTCCCAAAGCACTGCGTATCTTTATTTAGGCGCCTGTATCCCACAAATAAGAGTACTCTCTTACGTACATCAAAAATGTCACAGGCACATACACGTAAGACCTATATAGTCTTATTTAATATTTGTCAGAGATACAGGTTTTTTTCTTTCAAATTAGATCACGTCAAAAAGAGTAAAGCGAGCTTTATAAATATAACTTTATACAATAGTATTATAAGTGTACGGGGTACTTATTTTAATGTAAGTAACGATACGAGAAAATCTTTCGTATGTTGGTAGGTGCCACACCTGGCCATATCAGTTGCTTGACCCTGCGCTGTGCTGTCTCAGAGGCCTTGGCATTACCCTTAAAACCGAAACACACCACTACTTGACGTACGTTTGAGTAACTAGCACTGGGAATTGATTTACCTAGGCGGATTACTGCATGGAAATTGTACTACGTAGTAAGCACGTTACGCTTTGTATTACTATCTAAAATAAAGATCTAAGATATATATCAATGCTATGTCACATGCAAAACAGTCACGGTAGATCAAGACTTAGGCCATGAACTGTGTTTTATAAAAATATTGGTGTTTCTTTTAAAGGAGAATGTGACTATACCAGCCAAACCGTCACCTGGTGGTAAGTGCAACGTCTGCTAGCGTCTGCTATAACCATTTATAACCATAACAAATACTGTAGCACCACAGTGCACTTCGCTACCCAGAGACATTAGTTCTTAAGTCTCATATACCCAGTAATAACACTAACTCAATGCCTTTTAGACCGGTACAACGGTAATGTTTGCACACTACTTCTTCACGGCAGAATAACTGGCACTGCGGTGGGTGGTACCTACCTAGACGGATTTCTGTATACGAACCCTACCACCAGTAAATCCCCTCCTTTGTGATCATAGGTTCCAGGAGCTCACGGGCTTCACATGTCTTGGAAATATTTTTTTTCTAAGACATGCAGGTTTCCTCACGATGTTTTCCTTCACCGCCTGAGCACGTGATAAATCAGCAAAATGCAAAATTGCAGAACAATTTTAGTGGTGGTAAATTATGGTATAACTTTAATTAATAAAATAAACTTAATTATTTTATAACTGATTATCCCTAAGAAACATTTGCATTGCTTTTGTGTCTAGAACTTCTATTCTCTTTGAAATGCTAACGCACACATTATCCATTTCAGTGCGGAACGTTAAGAAGATTCTAGACCATATACAAAACCCGAAAGCTGTTCAGAACAAAGTGTAATGAATAAGTTCCAAGAGAACGTGGATATTTTTTTTCTTAATTTTATTTCGAACATAACAAAATTAAGAAACAAATGTGTGATAGAATTTAAAGCTTTTACCCTTACTTCCCAAAATAACTATTTCAATCATTAAATCTTAATAATAGATAATTAACATAAAATACAATTCTATTTCCATTTACAGGCCGATATAAATAAAAGCAATAAAGTCCCTAATAAATACGCACGCGGCTCGAATGCAACCAGTTCATTGCATTTGGAGCAGTTCCAAATACAGCCCTTGCGTAAACATTTGAAAATTAAAACACGGCTAAATAGTGTAGTCATGTACTAACAAGGTCTTTGTATGTTTCATGTGCACAAAGAGACGCGATAAGGCGGGTGATTAATATTTCACGCTTACTGATTTGCGTAAGAAGTGAAAAGGCAGGCATCCGAACTGTGCAATGAATCGCTACTATAGTGAGAAATTATTGTATTTAAAAAGACATGCAGATATTGTGAGGATTTGTAAAAATTGTTATAAGATAATGTCTAAGAAAATGTTAATAAAGATAAGGTTTTTAGAATGAAGAGGGACGATGAAGGCATAATTGTAACTATTCCAATATAGTTAGTCTAAGCTGAGGACGCAAATTGTACTTGTACAACATCATAACAATAGCTTAAGTAGTTTTAAGTTAAATGAATGTAAAGTGAAATGAATTGTGAATCTGATGAAAAAGGCATCCAGTTTAATATTCTAATTCATTTTATATCTAGCAAGTGGAAAGAACAGTATAGCATTTAAAACTTTACTTATAGTCATGAGTAAAACGAGGGATTCTAATACTTTTATTCACTATAGTATCTCCTGCTCAGTTGATACATTCTGTGATATTAAGTTCGCTTTTTCTGTAAAAGAGTCACGCCTCTTTCGCACTGGGATAGGCCCTTTATATAGGTCTTTTATATAAAGAATTAAAATTACTTCAAGTAACCAACATGCCGACAACTTCTGAATATATACTCGTAGAAAAGTCAAGAAATAAAAAAAATCTTCGAGTGTATGGCACGTACGTGTTTACAAGAAAAATGCTCAAATGAAAAATATTCCCCAAGGTTTTAAAAAGTTATGATATCTACACAATGGAAAGTAAACAGTTGTTTGCAGTAGCCGGGCATTGACCTTCCATCGCAACATCTCCAAGTAAGCATGATGTGGTCAATTCAAACTAATTCGGTTTACTTTTTGCATTATCGTAATGTACGATCACTAAACATATTTCAGTAACATAAAAGAGAAGAATTTTGCTATGAATGAACTTACTTGTAATTATGTACAACCTATTTTCTTTGAAAAGTTTGAAATATAATAAATTATCATATAAAATATAATTATTATTATGCTATATTAAATTTAATTTTCATATAGCCTTGTGTCTCATATTCTCTACGAAGGACGAAGATGTATCTATGTGCATCAAGGATCTACATAGGTTATTAAATAAGGACTTCATAGAAAAGATTTTATGTATGATATTAATCCCCGGGAATGAGGTTAATCTCCAGCTATGGTATTTATGCATCTTTATAATTAGTATACTACTGTCCATATAACAGTATTGACAAGAAAAAGATCTTGAGTTTCTTGCTGCTTCTATACTTACAGAACAGATATTCTATTTTTGTAAACCAAAACAGGTTTGCCAATCCGTTCAATAAGTATTATGTAAATAATACTTATTGAACGTACGAACTTGTTGAATGTTCCATTCTCTGTCACGTTGCCAGTCATTAGACGTGAATACCGAATTACTTACACTGGTATTCCGTATGAGCGTGGTCTTTGCCCGGTCGAGCTAACAATATTAGCTGCAGCGATGCTGTACCAAATTCTAAATTATATTCGTCAAAATTCGTGCATACTGCTTATTTTCGTTTTATATACTAACTAGCTATAGCCCGCGACTACGAGTACGTCGCGTGGTTTTAGGTTTTTCTTAAATACGTGGGACTTCTTTGACTGTCTTGAATAAAAAGTATGTCTGTATCCAGGATATAAGCTATCTATCTCTGTGCCGAATTTCGTCAAGACCGGTTCACCGGCTGAGCCACGAAAAAGTAACAAACAGACAGAGGGACAGAGAGAGTTACTTTCGCATTTATAATATTAGTATTGATAACTAGGGGGATACAAATCCCGTCCAGCAGTAGTGTGCAAATAACACTATTTCGGTTTGAGCACTGTAGTTAGTGTAATTACAGGGTATATGACACTTAAGAAGCGACGTAGTAGCCGATAGGTGTCCGGCAGAGTAGAATAGCACCTACCTCTTTCCTACCGAGGTGTCGTAAGAGGCGGCTAAAGTATTGTACGAACAGCATGTATTCGTGCAGAATAACACCAAAATATGCAATGATGTCACTATATACTGCTGGTGGGAACGCAATGGGGAGTAATATCTCGACTCATACTAAAATGGCGGCGATATGGTTCGCCGCCAATCGTTTTGTTTCCCGCGAGGGCGAAAAGTAGGCTACGTGAGTGACCCACTTTTCGCCCTACCCTTTATATGGGAAAAAGGCGTGATTGTATTTATGTAAGAAGCCACGACTCATGTTATGGACATGCGTGTCACTTACCATCAGCTGAACCAGTTGCACGTCACGTCGTTTATTTGCAATAAAGGGATATTGCCATAGTTGCCACGCTTGGTAGGCGTGCAAATACGGCAATCTTTCATAGACGTAGGTGGCGTGGTGATGATGAGGCTAATAATAGTTAAGAATAAAATTTTCTTTTGTATAAAATAGTACCTCAACTTACAAGCAAATTGTAGAGTAACAATTTGCGCATTAAAAGCAGTGTTTATTTTATAATTCCACAACGAACGGATACATTTGAAGCGACGCGAGCTGAGACAGGAATGCGTCCTTGATGCCGCCAAAGTGGAATCCCAGCGCACAAAGCTGAATGAGGTGTCGTTACCCTCGGAGTGTTCTCGCAGTCTACACAACATACAGACAGGCTGAATATAAAGTTATTGTATGTGCGTCAAATTTTAAAAGCATAAAGCAAAATCTAAATAATGCAACTTCTACGATATTATATAAATAATACGAATGAGATTAAAATCATATTCTTTAATCGTAAATGTAAATGTATGTTACCTTAAAATTACGATTTTGAAGTATATTTTAAACTTATTAGTCATTATAAATAAGTAATTGTTCAGGCTTGAATAGAGTTCCATTAACCAGTAGGTTGCTATTGATCGGGTTCAAGATAATGAATATGTTTTCTATTTAATCTTTTTACTCCCGGCATAAAAAAAAAAACAAGTATTTAACTGCTACACTACTAGCAAGATGCAAAGAGTCATTCTTGAAAGTATAAAAAGTTCTACTTATACTAACCTTACCCAACAAAGCTATAATAACGTGAATCAGAACAAAAGTAAAAACTGGACTCCCACGCGATGAGTCAACGGGGAAATGAACCAACTTCCCACGAGGCGCTCGCTCGTAAAACTGCCGGTTGAAACATGCGTGATATCTGCTAATTAAATTGAGAACAATAAATTCTATGTTACGTTTGAAATTAATAAGGCAAGGTTTAAGGTTTATAATATTGTTACTTTAATGAACATTGTTGAATATACACATTTAACACAACAAATATTCTCGTGTAATAGATTTTGAGTATAAATACAGGGCAAAATTTTGCTAAACAAGACAGGTTAAAAATCAGGAATTACGGAAATACCTTATAGTTAAGGAAAAAAACAAAGTTAATTTGATAAGATCAGATGACAGTCGCCTAAATTTCCTGTCGTAGTCTTTTTATTCATTATTAATTATTTATGTAATATTTATTTATTTATTTAAACCTTTATTGCTTCCTTTACAAATAAAAGGTTACAAAGGGCGGACTTAATGCCTGTAGGCATTTTCTCCCAGTCAACCCATGGAGTGGTGAGAGTTTGATGTGGTGCAGCAATAAAGACAAACGACAAGACAAAAAAAAAATAAGGATAATACATATATACTAATTAAAAATATGAAATAGTAATAAACATATAGTTTTATTGTACACATATAATATAATATGACGTATAATTATACATAAAACATACATACATATACATATACATATATACATACATATCATACATACACATATACATAAAATAAATGCTACAAGTATTGACCTATGTACTAATAATTTATGTTGTCATGATTCTTAACTAAATAATCACGAACCAACTTCTTAAAGGAGTATTTATTGGGAGTTTTCCTGATGTCATCGGGCAAGGAGTTCCAAAGAAGTGCAGCCCTAACAGTAAAGGAGTTCCTGAAGAACCCGGTGAAATGTGTAGGAATGCAAATCTTATTATTAGAAGATGAAAAAAGTACCCTATCATGTGAAGAAGAGAGATACTGAAATTTTTCTTTGAGATATAAAGGTGAAGATGGATCATTTAAAATAGAAAAAAGAACAAGCAGCATCCTGGAATTACGCCTTTGTCGAATGGTAAGCCAATTAAGCTGAGACCTGAATTGAGAAACGTGTTCAAACTTTCGCAGACCAAAAATAAATCTTATACAGTTGTTATGCAGGCGTTCCAGCTTGTTAAGAAGATCTTGGGATAGGTCTGGGTAACACACATCTGCGTAGTCAAAAATGGGTAATATAAGCGTTTGGACAAGCATGAGCTTAGATCTAATAGGGAGAAAATGTTTCAGACGATAAAGTGAACGTAAGGTAGCAATGACTTTCCGACTAATGTCGGTAACCTGAACTTTCCAGTTCAAAGTGCTGTCGATGATTAGACCAAGATTTTTCACAGATTTACTAAATGGGATAAGAGTATCATTATAGCGTAAAGTAGGTAAGCCTGAATAGTCAACCTTATCCAACATCCTCGAACTACCTACTAGGATAGCTTGGCATTTCAGTGGATTGACTGTCACTCCATAACGAGATGACCAATCTTTGAGAGCATTTAGATTCTTGTTTAAATGATTGATCCCGTTATGAAGATCGTCAATTTCAGACTGCACATATAGCTGTAGATCGTCCGCATACAGATGGTACAAGCAGTCGAAATTAGAGGTGATTAAGTTTATAAAAACAGAGAAAATTATGGGAGAGAGAATTCCGCCTTGCGGTACGCCAGTTATGATATCAACCCAAGCTGAGTTTATTTATTGAGATTAGCTGAGTGTATATATATATGTACTCTTTTAAACGTCATTTTTAAAGTAAACTAATCCGCAAAATAATGCCTCTGTCCAAGAACCAGCAAATAACTCAACGGATAGAATTTTTTTGGTATTTTTTTGCCAATAATTAAAAGTACAATAGCATAATAAACAAAGATGTAGAAAGAGTAGGTATTAATAGACATAATAATAAAATCCAAAAACAGTTTCCACTACTAAGTAACAAGATAGCTTATACTGATATATACTTATACTATAGCTTGGCAGCGATGACGACACTCCCAGGAGTTATCATCTATTTATAGTCTTTGTTTAATAAAGAAAAACACTTTATGATTTAAACTTTATCCCTTTCTGTGATTTTGATAGTAAAAACTTTTTTTTATTGAATAAACGAGCAAAACGTTCACCTAATGGTAAATGCAACGTCTAACTATATAACAAATGCAGTGTCACCCAGAACATTTCTGTGGGATAATATCACACTGCGCCCGTCACCCTGAGACATCAGTTTCTTAAGTCTAATAGCCCAGTAATTACACTAGTCTCAGTTCCATTCGGCCCGAAACTCAATAATGTTTGCACATTACTGTTTGACGAGGGAATAACGCCTACCTTGACGGATTTGCCATCAATAAATTGCCCCATGAAAGAATCACTGACTCTCTGTAACTGGCATCATTAGTTTGTGCTAATTCCTAGTCGTGAGATAAAACATGTGTCGTGTTATCGACTTCACTGGTGTGTATTGACTAGCGGTAGAGTTGAAGTCGTGGAGAGTATCTGGTGGCGGATCCCGGTGGTGATATTCCTGGTGGTGATGTCGTGGGTGGGCGGTGTTCGCCAAAAATTAATACACGCATTTTTTATTTTGAATGCGGATCTTAACCTTTGTTTGTTTTTTTTCCTTTAAGATAGTTTAAGTTAAACTATTCTCTGTGAATAAAACTGTAGCAGTTGCTTAAGTGTTGGTTCCTTAGAAGGCTTAGGGTGTATTGCTAAATTGAGCTCCAAGTGCTGTAGAGAAGTAGTCATCAAGTTTCGTGTTTGTGCATAATATTTGTAGCTTTGTCTGCTTAAAAGTAAAACGATGTAATACGATTCAGTGCGATCTCAGTTTACTTCGACACCTACTTTATTGCCTATTCTTTACCTTCGACATATAAGGCTACGGCTTCATAGATGACATCCATTCAACCAGTCCTTTAGATATCAAAACTGATTGTGGTCTATATAATTATTTAATCAAAAAACTGACTTCAACGCTGCACCTCCTAACAGAGTTTCATGATTTTCTCAGGGATTGATGAGAACCCTTCATCAGAACTTGACTAAATTATATGGGACCCTTACAGTATCCTCTTTCTAATAAAAAAATATCATTAAAATCGGTTCATAAACAAAGAAGTTATGTCCGAACACAAATAAAAGTATATACAAACGAACCTCCTCATTTTTTTGAAGATGGTTAAAAATACAAAAACTGACACCCAATGCTTGTCTTGTAGGAGAAAGTGAGTTCCAACAGTACGGCTAATAAACAAAAATACATTACTTTGTACATTATACTTCAAATAAATTGTTGATGCATAATACTGTATAATGATAACAATATTACTTTAGAAGCGTTGACGTAATGTCCGTCTTCACATCTGATACTGTGGTCCAAGCCCTCTTTCCGACTGGATTAACTAATCCTTATTTCATGGAAGTAATTATAAGGGGACGCGTTTGTGTTTAGGCTAAAATATATATCTTATTAAGTCATCCGAATTAGTGGCACAAAATTTTCTTGCATAAATTTGCTATAAGAATTTTAATATAATGATAATCATCATAAGGATAAGGAATTTGTCTTGCATAGTAAGGAACAGTAAGATATGGCCCTTTTTATTTTGTAATGATATCAATAAAAAGAAAAGGTAATGTGTTTGTGATTGCATACTCAATAATTCGAAGGATGTAATTTCATTTTAGAATTATAAGATATTGTGAATATAAGATAGACAGAAAAAAGGGATTTATATTCGCACTCCTGGGAAAAGACGTCGCGGACCCAATCCTAAATCTAGCGCTGACCACCTCAAAAAAGGGATATATTTATCCCTTTTTAGCTTCTTAAATGCTTCACACAACATTTTATTTCATTCTTTATTTTTTTAAAGACTGTTGCAGCTCTTTTCTCTAGAGAGAAAAAGGCCACATAAATTACACATGCTAAAAACACCCTGATGTGTTGTCATTGAAGAGGTTTTTTGATATAATATTTTTAACTCACTACCACTTCTAGTAACATTCAGTTATTCGTGCAGTGTTTTAAGATTTACGAACGTACGACAAGAAGATATTTCGAACAATCTATTACTAGCCACTGTAGTATCCCGGAAGGAGTGATATTTTAGAATACTTTTTTTAAGAAAAGTATTTCGAGAGTGCTTTTCTTCTCGTTGAATACACGGACTTTTGTGGAAAGTGCGATCGTTAGTGTGTAGTGTAGTTGTGTCATAACGTGCAGGCAGAACTGACAAGTGACAGGAAGAGGTACGGTTAACATAGTAGGTCGCCCCATTAGTGCTTACAGATTTTTCGATGCGTTAATGGATCTCCAAATACTTTGGAACTTGACGTCACGGGTCTATTATCGTATACTATCTCCTAGCACAAGCTTATAAGTTTAGTTGGAGTGCTTTTTTATATAGGAAAAAGTGACGAGACGAGCAAAACGTAAACGATGAAACTTTGCTCGTTTCGTTGCTAATATCGAATAAAAATTTTAAATTTATTTAAAAAATACCCTATAATACTGCCGTTTTCCGGTAGGGGAATCTAAAAAAAATGGTGAACCTATACTGTTAAGTGTTAATATTTTGACTCAAATGGCGACGTGGTTTGTCACCTGTCACGACTCGTTTCCCGCGAGAGCGAAAAGTAGGGTACGTGAGATGGCCCCTGCCCACCCCTTATATGGTAAATAGGCGTGAGGGTATGTATGTATGTTCCAGGAAGATCTCTTGGTTTTGATTTTCCCTCTGACGACTTTTACGACACCCTCGGGATAAAATGGGGTGGTAGATTCTCTTAAGCCGTCACCACACGGCAAATACGTTAGCTTAGGACTATTAACATGTTTTCAGAAATAAAGATTAAGATAAAGACTTTTGGTGTAAAAAGTCGACGGATGCAGGTGGCTTAGGATCGTTTGTGGCAATCTATGGGGGAGGCTAAGATAGACTGAATTAATGATGATGATGAGTGATATAAGGCGTAAAAAAATGAACTATAAAAATGTTATAAAAATTATTACATTAAGAAAAAAGCGAGTCGGATCATTGCTTTAGTTTTAGTTAATAATAAGTCATAATCATGAACTTCATCAAAATCAAGTGTATCATTTATCTTTAAAAAGTAAATGATACATGTGTACTAACTCAAAATTGCAATTATAATTTAAAATAATAATAATAATACTTGTTACTTTGGAGAAATGTGGTGGTAGTTACCTAGCCACATTCTCTATTGAAATTAGGATTTCTTTTTTAATTTAATTAGCTTCGCGAATCATCCTTGGTAGAAATCGATGTACGGTTACCAAGAATTTGTAAGTCTATCAAATCTGATATAATGGCTGGGTCACAGACTACAGTTAAGTTTTATTGAATGTATATTATTCGCGTAAATTTAAAAAGTCATCAAATTAACTCTAGCCTTTCTCCTCTATGGAAAAATTAATGTTAAGCCGATTATAATTTTAAACTCATAAAATGTATGTAACATGAATATTGCAAAAAGTGCGCAATATAAGTAATAAGGAACCGAGGAGAAGTAGTTCGCTGAAGTGACTTCAGTGGCGGGTTAAAATTGAATAAAACTTGCATAATGGAAGCCTGCGTTGAAACGATAGAAGCTAAGAATTCACTGTAAGCAGCCTGGTTGCCGGAGGGTAAAATATGATCTGTTATCAATATTTTATTTTCTTATATAAGTTAAACAGTATTATTAAGTTTTGATGCAAATTATTATCATCGTCGATAAGATTCAATATACATTAAACGTTCCCGTGGTCTATTGGTCGGAGTACCTGACTTTTACGCTGCGTGTCCTAGCTTAGAATCCCAGCCGTAGCCAACCATTTGTGCAAAAACAGAAATCTATTGATTTCCGATTGGTTGTATTGTGCAGGTGAAATTGATGCCTGTATAACGAACTCAAGATACAGACTACGAAATCGTAGTGTGGAATATTGTTAAAACCAAATAAAAAGTAAAAATAATTAAAGTATACATTACTAAAACCCCACAGCGTAAAATGGAAGTTGTTTTGTCTAAACTCATTTAACACTAAAGCGATAGTGCATTCGCTGATTCATAGAATTAGCCTAACCGACACGAGCGCAACTTTAGATTGCTCTGCATGGATATGATATTAAAACGTGACTGCTGGCGACGATTCGTTGTACGTATTTATTAAGTTAACTTTTATGAATCCCATTTTTATGTAAATTTAACTGTAAATATTTATATATTAGCATTACTTAACCTAAAATATACTAAAGTATAAAAATTACAATCAATTATGGTATTTTCTAATCATCCTGATACGCTGATAGCCACCGGCTATGGTTCTTCTTTATTTTTTTCCACTATATATTTATGACTTTAAAAAGGATTTTGTTTATATTAGCTGGACCGTGTGGCAATCTACGGAGCTACAGATCATTGTAAGATAGATTTGTACCTTCAGTATTTTTAACTACTTAAAAAAAGAAAGAAGTTCTCAATTCGTCTGTAAATATTTTTTGTGTCGTTCGGGCATAACTTCTTTGTTTATGGACCGATATTAATTATTTTTTTATAAGTAAGTGGGATTCGATTATAAGACCGGGGAATTGTATGAGTGGAGTCGCCGACGAAAGCTCAGAGCAGTGGAAGCTCAGGGGCTAGGCGCTCGCTTTAAAGTACGCGAGTGACCTGGGTTCGATTCGCATAAGCATGGAACTGGTGCGTGGAAGTCGGTTTTTGATTGAATAATTGTGATAACCGCATATCAGTTTTCATAAGTAATGTTCAAACCTCCAAAGGTTTATACATAATACTCCTATCAAAGTAACTTGTATATCATCATTGACATTTCAGCCCAAGTCCACTGATGAACATAAGCTTTCCCCATAGAGCCTGAACCTGAACAGCCGTCGACTTATCGCAAAACCGAGGAGGTCGTCGCTCAACCTAGGTGTATGTCGTTCCTCTACAGCGTTTGCCGGGACAGTTTGCCACTCGACACCTTTCTTCCGCAACGGTTACCGGTTCCACAAAATATGTACGGCGCATTGCTACTTCTGCTTGCTGATCCTTAGGCTTATGTCGGTTAATTCTGTTCTGCTGTGGATATCATCGTTACGGATTC
The DNA here is from genome assembly GCA_019845155.1 of Luehdorfia chinensis. NCBI lineage: Eukaryota > Metazoa > Arthropoda > Insecta > Lepidoptera > Papilionidae > Luehdorfia > Luehdorfia chinensis. Next base: position 4,792,557 of record JAHVAK010000201.1, on the reverse strand, counting down.
TATCTCGCAGAGTAACACCGTGCATAGTCATTTCCATAGCTCGCTGAGCGACTCTGAGCTTCCTTATCCGGCCTGCAATGAAGACCACGTCTCTCAGTCATTAGTCGTTAGTCAGACAAGAAAAAGAGTTAATAATTAATAGTCATCCAGTTCCAGGCTATGTTTCAAGTCTCTAGCTCCTCGGGAAATTAATTTAAAATCAGTTACTAAATTTAACCCGAACAGACATACACGAAAGGGTTTTTTTAGACATACACGAAAGGGTTTTTGAAATTAAAACAGTGGTAAAAAGCAATATTACGCCATTTTAATTTTGATAAAGTTGCATTGTCTAAGAAAATATTGATACAAATTTATATTAAAAAAATAAACATCACGCCGCGCCGTCACGAATAAAATGCCACTCGCATGTTAAATTATTCAACAATTTTAACTTAATATAAACGAAAGCAAACAAAACCGAACAAGTGTTACAAACAATAAAATTTGTAATTTCACCGCCATGTTATTTGTGTGTTGTAACATGTTTATACACTGTTAATTTCACTTTAGTTTCGTGTTATCCAATTAACGATTTGAGAACAAAAGTAACAAGTACAGGACGAAGCCACCCCAAACCTCCCCTCGAGATAGCTGTGATGTAAGTAGCAAAAATAGAGAGCAATCTCTTGGTACTGGGTGCATCGACTTGCCGAGCGTTCACCTTGACAGCCAGACAGTGTAGACGTCGTTATATCGAATCATTGTTTATTCAATAAATGAAAAAGGACCTTTTCTACTGTAATATGTTTCAGCGGTACGCCGCTAGAGTTAATAATTTTATCATTTCGTTTAATAAATTTTTTTAAAATTCACAAAATCATCTGAAACTTTTGTGAGACCAAGCGTAGGCTATTCCTGTGCAGGAATCCGTCTAGGTAGGTAACACCGCAGGGCCAGTTATTCTGCCGTGAAGCAGTAGTCTGAAAAAATCAAGGTTTCTGTCTTCAAGGGCGGGCGCAATGTATTGCAATACATAAACATCCTGGATGCCACAGCAATTGCCATGGGAAGACGTTGCGCGTAGTATCACGTGAACGTTTTGCTAAAAAAAAATCGCAATCGCATGGACTCAAGTACAATGCTAATAAGAGCGAAGTAAGAGAAGAAGTAAGAAGTAAGAGAAGAAGTCAGAGCAGGAACTAAAGCACCGACTAATGTAACACTTGTAATATTGGGAGTTACTTATCTGAACAGAGTCAACTGCATCACGTACATGGGGCACTTGCTGACCGGAGCACCGAAGTAAAGCCCAAGATATTAGGAGGGAGCGCAGAGTTTTGGCGATCAGATGTTTAACGATTTACTCGACCAGTTAATCTGACTCTATGTAAAGAATTTTAACAAATATTTCAGCCTGTAATTCCGATTTACTCAGAGGGCCCACAACGGTGTGAGAGTGCAATACAACGATGCAAAAATCCCAGCAAAGAGACAAGATTGGTTTATCATGTGGTGGTAAGTGGCCACTTCTGCCCACGACGGTTGCAGTTTCACCAATATCTTTCAACTGTAACACTACATTGTGCTCGTCGCCTTAGTACGTTAGATATTTAGTATCATAAGCTTTTTACTACCGTGCCCTTCAAACCGGAATGCCATATTTTTTTATTGAAAATAACGAGATAAGCAAATCGTTTACCCTGATTAGCCGTGTGGTGGCGGCTCGTTAAAAGAATACTACCACTCCATCTCATCCAATGGATCTCGTAAAAGGCGAGTTAAAGAATTAAACTGCACTAGTGCACCCAACAGCGCATGGTGGCTCACCACCTATCACACCAAGTGCATTATATTGTTTTGGTGAAACGTGGATTGTGGCAGTCATCTGTTTTTGCAGTGAGTGCCCAGTCTCTGACTACCCCTAATGGGATACAGTCGTAATCTTATGTAATGTATGTATGTATATTTACCTGATAGTAAGTGCAACGTCTGGTCATAACAAATGCTGTGTTCATCCCGAAAAATGTATGTGGCACTACACTGCGCTCATCAACACTGAGACATCAGTTCTTAAGTCTCATATGCCCAGTAACTACACTAAGCTGTCAGTGCACTTCAGACCGAAACACAGTAATGTTTGCACACTACTGTTTTACAACAGAATAACTGGCCATGCGGTGATACAGATTCCCGCATAGGAATCCTATTTATTTAGAAGAATTAAATTATCCTGCGTATTACACCAAATTTTGATGAATTTCAGAACAGAAAACAAAACAGAACCCTTCAAACGGAAACAATTATGCAGACCACTTCGTCACAGCAGAATAGCTGGTACTGCGGTACCTACCTAGACGGATTCCTGCATAGGGATACCACCAATAGAAAAAATAAGTGTCCAAGCTGCAGTGTGTAATGCTTGCACACTGCAGATTGTCTGCAAACATAACTGGCACTACGGTGGAACGCACTTGTGTCCCTCTGTAGTAAGGAATAAACTCCTACTAACACACATTTACGTGTAAGTTATATAATTACGCACATCTCATAACTTTCACACGAAATAATATCAAAATATTCAATTTGAAAAGAAACCGATGTTTAACATTTGGGCAATTCCAAATTTCTGCGGCGAAATGGAAGAATTCTTCGAAAGAAATGCGCAGTACACGTTCACCACTAATAATAAATGTAATGGCTACTAAAGACTACTCCTTTAAATATATTATATATTATATTACTAAAAATGATGCCCCACAGTAGGATTTCTTCTGTGTCGACATAAATTCCACATGCACTAACCACCCAGACCCGGAACAACTATCTGTAGGCCATACAAATATTTGCCTCGTGCGGGAATCGAACCCGACCCTCGACGCAGAAGCCAAGGGCTTAGCCACTGCGCCAACCGAGCCTCCAAACATCTTCGTAAATATGAATCATCCACAAAAGCAGGGCCAATTTAAAACACTCAACTAGATCAATAGCTTTGGATTAAATCAACGACTTACAAAGCAGGTACTTCCACAAATTGAAAAGCAGTAGCAAAAAAATCAGTTCGCCTTTAATACACAATCCGGTTCAATTGAATACAACAATCGAGGTAATGAATGTGTAAGCACTTGACAGTGATTTAGACGGCACTGGTGACGATCGCGTCCAATCGACAATGCCTGGATGCGAGACTGGCGCGATGTCCGATTATAAACGGCGGTACTAATAGAACGGTTAAAACAAAAGCACGAAAGAAATATAAATGATACAAAGTTAAAAGCTAGATAGTCTTTAGTTTTTCTATCTTTAACGGTACCTACAGACTCGTGAATATATGTGAGAATAATTACTGCAAGAATGAACGAGTACAATTTGCTGAATTAAACTTTTGAACTTACTAAACCCTTACATAGCCGATAGTTGTTCAGCAGTGGTATAGCACCTACCTCTTTCCTACCGAGGTGTCGTAAGAGGCGACTAAGGTATTGTACGTACAGCCTTTATTCGTGCTCTACAATGCCATAACATACAATGGTATCACTATATAGCACGTGGGAACGTAATGGGGAGTATGATTTTTTTTAATTCGTATCAAAATGGCGGCGACATTGTTCGCCACTCACTCACCACGTCACGTGTCCCGCGGGGGCAAAAATTGAGCTGTGAGTGTTGTCTCTGTCTACCCCTTACATGGGAAAAAGGCCGTGGGGTGGTGGCGCAAGCAAATCTGCAACTCCATCATCTTCCTGTGGGTATCGTATGAGTTTCCAAAGAATAAATGCTTAGAAAATCCCACAGTTTCTAACAAATGACGGATTAACCATTTCGAAAACTGCTACTGCACTAACTGCATAGACCAATGGCGGGCAACGGAGGGTCTACTACGAAATTGCTATGCGTCGTGATTACTGTAAATGATCAATTCTTGAAAAAGGCCTATATGCAGTGGATTTTTAAAAGGGTTATGATGATGATACGACGATGTGATGAACTAATAACAAATAGAAATGACGATGATGAAACTTTAACCAGATTGTAAATGCCACTCCTAACCATAACAGTGGCGGTGTCACCCAGAATGTTCTTTCTTTTTTTTAAAACACGATGCTTCACAGTAGGATATCTCCTGTTTCGTGGGTGCGTTTTACAGACATAAATTCCACATGCACAAACGTCCAGACCCGGAACAACTATATGTAGGACATACAAATATTTGTCCCGTGCGGGAATCGAACCCGCGACCAAGGGCTTAGCCACTGCGCCAACCGAGCCATCTAACTTTATTTATTTATTTTTTATTAAACTTTACAAAAACGAAAGGAACAAAAGGCAGTGAGTAAACAGCTAAGGCGGGGTTACAAAAAAGAATAGAATATTATTAAATAAATAAATGTGTCTACTAAACGTATAACTTTGTACTGGTATAGTCTGTATAACACTGTCTCTTTGTTGTCACCATGAGAAATGGGTCCTTACGTCTCATATGCCCTGTGTAAGAAATACCACAAGCTTCATAACCCTTCAAGCCGAAACCCAGTATCGTTTTTTTTTGACGCGGTGGTCTCTACCTAGACGGATCCCTTAATATGTATCCTGGCAAATACAGTACAGTTAATACAAACATCCACTGATTTAATACAATAAATAATAAAAAATCACTTATATAATACAAATAATTGTTTTCAAATGGAAATTCTCATTTAACAATCAATTTTACATTTTTTTTATGGTACTCGTATAAAGTGATGAAACGAGCAAAACGTTCACCTGATGGTAAGTGCAACGTCTGCCCATAACAAATGCTGTGTCACCCAGAACATTTCTGTGTGACACCTCACTGTGCCCATCACCCTGAGATATCAGTTCTTAAGTCTCATATGCCCAGTGATTACGCTAGCTCACAGTGCCCTTCAAACCGAAACACAGTAATGTTTGCACACTACTGCTTCACGGCAGAATAACAGGCCATGAGGTGGTACCTACCTAGACGGATTCCTGCATAGGAATCCTACAACCAGTATTCTATCTTAAAGCAAGATTAACTGAAATTGATGTAACAACGCCCTTTGGACGATACCAGTATTTTAAACAGTGAGAACAGAACGTAATTTTCCTTGTGCGATTATTTTTTCCTGTTATTTTCAAATTCGGAACGTGCCCTTCCATTAAAAAATTGTTCAGTTTACCAACACGAGTATTTTTTAAAGGATCTTTATCTCTTAACATCTGGTATTCATACAACTTAAAAAACTGTCAACAAAGTCTTATATGAAAGTTACAAAATAAATGAAAAATAAAATATACCTCATACGCTTGTGCACTATTATTTTTTTTCATTTACATGGTAGGTGCGCCACCACTTTTTTTCTAAATTTCACTATTGCATAGCGGTTCTTAAAAATCTCTATTTCATAGTGTTCCAATTTAATAGAATCTAAATAAAATGGCTGTGACATACGGAGACGCGGTCAGAACGAAGTTATGAAGGTTGTGTTATTACCAAGAAAACCTAAAAATAACGACTTACCATTCTACAGATGAACCCTGAACCCATATGGCAGACAGTTAGGCTGACGGCTGACCCCAACGCAGTCGTCAAACGGTACTGTAATTTATCCTGCGCAGTTAACAATTTTTATTAGAAGTCCAGAAACAATATCACGTAGTGGAAATCAACCCGGTCACTTTGAGTCGTGTTCTCAATGTTTTTAACATAACAAATTTAATAATTAATAGAGTAAGCCGTTGGTGGTTTCGGGTTAGGTCACAGTATCATGCGCTATAAACACATAAAAGCGTAAATATAATTTATATCAGAGTATAAAACCCGAAACAACCGTAAAAGTTTTACTACAGTTGCACGATTAACTTAATACACGGACTCACAAGTCGCACATTTATAATTTTAAAGCATTGTATAAACATATGTTTGTTATTATTGTAAAAGTAAAGTAACAGCCAATAAATGTCACACTGCTGAGCACAGACCTCTCTAATTTTTGAGGGTTTTAGATCCAGTAGAGTCCGTCACGCTACTTCAACGCGGGTTGGCGGACTTCGCATGTCCTCGAAATATCTTTATTCCTCAGACATATAGGTTTACTCACTGTTTTTCCTTCACCGCTGAGCACATTAAATCAGCATTTAAATCTTTTTAAAGGTGCCGGCAATGGGTATAGAACTGAGGTCGCCCGCGTTATATTAAATTTAAGGCGAGCGCCCAGCCTTTGTGCTGCCACGGCTTTTTTATTGTATTCACAAATATTTACTGACATTACTATTCTAAATTATAACCATATCCAACATTTAACACTATTTTGTGTTAGATCCCAAACATAACATACTTATGCGTACGTTTAGGAAAAAGGGAGTTGTAATCAACTCAAGCTCAGCCGCTATGGCTTAGGGGCTATAAATATTCACTCTACGCGAATGACTTGGGTTCGATACCAGGATCTCTAAAATTGTGAATTGACGTTATCATCTTAAATTTTAAAGACATGTGAACATCCTCAATCAGCATAGCAGGCTATGCAGCTCCATCACCCTCGCAAAATATTAGAGAAGGCTTGTGCATAAAACAGAGGTAAGTTAAAAAGACGCGAATTTAAACAACTCGAAATATTTTTAAATTTTTTAATTAATTTTGTTTTAAATTGTTCCTTTTCGAAACAGTCACTAACTAATTTAATGGGCGTTCAGTAAATTATAGAAGTAATCGTGCATAAACATTTCATTTGTGTGAAAGGGAGGTATGGTAAAACATTATACCGGTTCACCGCCCGACATGTTTGCTTGACTGTGACATGAGTTGCGCTACGATGAACAGTATTTCCGCCGTTAAGGATATCAGATGGTAAATTTGGTTATGTAATGTATTTAATGACAGCATAACAGTACAGATTAAAAAGACGCAACCGATTTGACGTAAGAGCTCTATGTACTGACTAAAAATCAGTTTTGTATATTTTGTGGTCAAATGAAGAAACATGGAAACAACAACTTTTCGTAATTTTGACTGTTTATTCGGTATGGTAGAAAGGAAAGATCGGTTTTTTCTTTTTTGTCTGCTTTTCAGGGTCATTCGTGATATCCTATACTTTCAGGCAGGCTGGGCTTAGGGACGATGTGTATATGCTCCAAAAAATGATGCGGCTCGTAGCATGATACCTGTAGGAGAGATACATTGACTTAAAAAATCATAAATTTAATTGGGCGTTTTTCCATTCGGCTGCCATCGAGAGAACTCGCAAGTACTAGGATAACACAAAGCTATAGGAAATCTGTTGTGAAGTCTCTGTTAGTATGTCAATATGAAGAATCTGTTAGTATGACGCCGTAGTAGAGTAACATAAATTAAATGGAGAAGAAAACGAATTTTGAATTTGTCTGGTTCGGGGCACTTTCTAAGTTAGGGTCGCGTAAAATTTTACAAAACAAATAATTTTAAAGTTTTGTATGGACATTTTTAGTATTCAATTTTGTCATAAAAGCTCGTCGTGTTTATCAGATCAAAGTAGCATGGGTAGGTGCCGGGATGTTACCAATTTTTTTTTCTTAAAAAAATCGATGCCCCTCAGTAGGATTTCTCCTGTGCCGTGGGTACGTTTTACAGAAATAAATTCCACATGCACAAACCACCCAGCTCTGGAACAACTATCTGTAGGCCATACAAATATTTGTTCCGTGCGGGAATCGCACCCGCGACCCGCGTCGCAGTAGCCAAGGGCTTAGCCACTGCGCCAACCGAGCCGACAAACCAATGATGAATAACGTTGTATAAACAAGTAGAGAAAGAAAAAAACTGATCTTTGGATCTAGTTCGTTTAGGATTAAACGCCGCAAAGAATTTTGCCTACTCTATAACAGGTTACAAGCCTAAAAGTAATAGTAATTCTTAAGAGCGTCGTTTTTTTTTCATTCAGTTTATTCCGTCTCTAAAATGTACATGTATAAATCAAACGCCAGAGGATATTTCTTTTAATTTCCCCGCAGAGATTCCAAAAAAAGAGTCGAAGCTTTTTTTGAGCGGTATCAAACTTCGCTAATTTATTAAATCCATCACTTACACTAGAAATACAAAGGTAAAATGAAAAAAAAATACTTTTCATTTCGTAGTCTTTTAAAAATACTCGTTCACCTCGAAGGGACCTGAATAAAAAATTCCGTACATCGTATATTTCCATTATTTCACTTTGCAAGCGTAATGGAACGTCGTTGGGAGGGTTTCTTTCTTACTTTCGTACGTTATGTTAGTAGTATAGTATTTAAACGTTACTTACTATATTACATTTAGCTCAGCCCTTTCAGGTAATGACATGTAGTCGATCGTATTTATTGTTAATCGGTTTGGGATTTCTTTTAATGTTATAATTTTTACCGATGGCTTACTTCGCCCTAATACATATTATAGGCCGTGAGGTTGGGAGAAGCCCTAATATATATTATATGCCGTGAGTTGGCTGCGTTGTTCAAATTACGTTGGGGTATCAATGTTGGTGCGAAACTCATCTTTGGCCGTGATCGTTGTTCTGTGTTATGATAGCCGATAAATGAAATTCAGGGTAGATTTAGCTCACATGTTGATGATTGAGATGTTCGTAGAAGAAAATATAACACAGTTTGTTAGTAAATCATCTAAATTGCTAAAATTATCAAAGCTAGAGCAGAATCGATTCTGTTGATAAATTTTGCCAGTGCCAGTATTAAGTGGACCACTAGGAAGTGGCTAATCCGCCACACATATCTCCTTTTAATATTAAATAAAAATTTATTACAACTAATATAACCTGTACTTAGTAAAAATTGTGGCCCAATCAATGAAAAATATTAAATTTTCTTTTACACGAGATTTTAAATTAGTTTGACCATTCGTGAAGTATAAGACGAGGTATTTCTTTTAATAACTCCGATTTAAGGTTTAGTCTGTGCGTGTTGCCAGTGATGACTTACCGAAACCAGATATGATCTTCCCTAGCCATACAATTAAGCACCGGGTTTCTTTGCGTGACAGAAGCTATAAGGGTATCAGCTAAGCAATTGGTCAAGTCAGATAAGTAAAATCTTTCTTCTATAGTACTATAATAGATAATTAACATTAAAAATAAAATCACCCAATTGTAACGATTGCTGACATATCTAATTTTGTGTTAATAATTTACCCGTTTCTTCCTAACAGAACTTTTTAGTATATTTTTGGGCATTGGCCTTTTCAAAAAAGCACCGATAAAAGTTGCTATGCATTTCTTAAAAGTATTGCCCAACTTCATGCCGGCCAAGCGCGAGTTTGGGGAGCACTACCGCTAACTAACCTCCAATTAATTTAATTAGGTAAATAAGTTCATTAAATGTAACATTTAATTCCCTGATACCCATGAAATAATCGCATTTAAATTCATTCTCGTAACGAGACGTAATATTCAAAGCAGGGTAGCGAACAAAATAGAAATTAAGCTTGAGTAGTAGAATTTCCAAATTAGTTTAAAGTGCTAGTGGTGCGGTGATATGCCAGTCGATAAAATTAGTGTATCGATAAATTTCTTTATTGGTTCTTTTTAGAATTAAGAAGAAAGAGAAGAAAGAGAAGAAAGATTAGAAGAAGATTTAGAAGTCGAAAAAAGTTGATGAAACAATAAACAAAAATAGTTTCGCAAAAGCGACTTCCCACATCTTATTTGATATAGGTGGTAGGATTCCTATACAGGAATTCGTTTAGGTAGGTACTCCTGAACCACGCATTCGGCTAACACCGACATGATAGTTACAAGAGCGTCCGACCATTTTCGATATAAACTTCGACCACAAAATTAAGTGATTCGAAATCGACACTTGCCATCGATGTCGTGTTGTTTTGCAATTTCAAGGGTGTTTGTCATTCCAGAGAGTTAACAATTAACCCCTAGTGACAGTACCGATCATTAGACGAGTTGAATGAGCCCTATACAAACGAAGTAAAATGGCATTAAAATAAATTCAGTTGTAATTACGTAAAAATGACAAATGAGATATAAGATATGACGACCGCGTGGCCTAGTGGTAAGAGTACCTGACTTATACGCCGCTAGACATGGGTTTTAAACCCAGTCGGAGTCAATATTTGTGGCAAAAACATTTTTTTTTCTGTAAAATGAACTCACGATATTGGAAATGGAAAGACACTAGCATAATTTTTTAAAAAAGCTTTTTTAGAGCACATTAAACCATTGTCTTGATTTTATATTATATATTTTAAATTTCCACAAAACTGATCAAAAGTATATCTGGCATTCGGCCAGTCTCTTCAAGCAGGCCGTTGCACGGATGCGATATTTAAATATTTTTCTTTATATCATTTCATCTAAATATTGTCCACAAATGGCTAAATATACAATGTTTTTATCACATCATAGCCGGGTAATAAATATTTCATTTAATATTTATTACCCGGCTATTAGGCTACCACCCCATCTCATCCCTAATGTCATAAAAGTCGACAGAGGGAAAATTAAAACCAGGAGATGAGTAGCGGCATCTTGTTGGAACATCTAAATAAATAAACTGCGTTTGCCAACCCGCCTGCCAGCGTGGCAACTATGGCAAAATCCCCCAAGATGAGAGCTACAACTTGTGTGGCAATCTATGGGGGAGGCCTATGTTCAGCAGTGGACTAGCTACAGACTGAAATGATGTTGATGATCATGACTACATTCTGCAGTCCATTTCTTTAGTTTATAATGTGGCTTAGCAGTCGAATAGCCTGACTGTAGAGTCTAGGATCCTGGATTCAAATCCTGAATACTGAATGATTTTGCAACAAACAGTTTAGGCTTTCCACAGACGCGTGCGGCACTATAAAAATATTTTTTTATAGGAAAATGTGACGAGACGAGCAAAACGTTCACCTGATGTTCAGTGCAACGTCTGCCCATAACAAATTCTGTGTCACCCAGAACATTTCTATGTGGTACCACACTGCGCCCGGCACCCTGAGACATCAGTTCTTAAGTCTGATATGCCCAGTAACTACACTAGCTGTCAGTGCACTTAAGACCGAAACACAGTAATGTTTGCACACTACTGTTTTACAACAGAATAACTGGCCATGCGGTGATACAGATTCCCGCATAGGAATCCTATTTATTTAGAAGAATTAAATTATCCTGCATATTACACCAAATTTTGATAATAACAAACTCGCCATGTTCGAAATATAATAGGACTTACCAAAATCGTCTACCACAGGATGTAGTACGCTTACCATTTCTCTATGTGTGTTTGGAACCTTACCTGCAATGTTATAAAATGTTATAAATTACAACATCCACTGTTGACTTTAATAATGTATAAAGTGAAAATCTCTCTCGGATTGAAGAGAACTAAACGTAAACGAGAGATGCGATTTCGATTGGACGAGTAAATATAACAAGCGATAATTGCAGAGCCGAGTCATCGTATGCGAAGGAAAAATAACTGTAGACTTTTACAAATAATATTCACATCCTTTAATATTTAAATAACGGTGGTTTTTATTTTAATGTAAAAAATATGATGTCTTCATATTTATTAAATATAAACAATAAGCCTTCATCTACCTTAGACATGTTACGGTTGTGAATAATCGTAATATTGTTAAATAAGCCGCTGTAATATATTACAGATAGTAAATCTTCAAAAACTATTCATCGAAATGTATTCCTCAAATTATTTTGAGATATCAAACAGCAGTTTAACTGTTAAGACACAACGAAAAACTTACAGTATGAATATAATCGAATCCAAACACTACTTTCCACAGATAACAGAAACAAAGGGTGATTTCTTATACATACGCGAACACTGTCATTGTAAAGTCACAGTCTATAAATATCCAATTGCTGAGCACAGTCCTCCTCTCAATTCTGAGAGGATTTTGGAGCAGAGAAGTTTCCGCCAAGCTGCTCCAATGCGGGTTCACGGACTTCACATGTCGAAATATTTATTATTTAACACCCATGCAGTTTTCCTCATATGTTTTCCTTGAAAGCCGAGAACGTGGTAAATCAGCACTGAAAATTGCAATTTTAATTTTATTGGTACCGGAATGGTTCCGGCCGGAGTAGAACCCAGGTCACTAGCGTAAAAGCAAGCGCCTATTTTATTAAAAGTAACTTTTAATAAAACTAATTGTACAGAGTTTTTATCGTTTAATTTTTAGTACTTATTCCTGCGGTTTCGAGCGCTTTGCAAATTGCAGCACCGATGGTCACGAGAGGACTAACGTGTTAGACGTCCTGATGTCATAGTTCATCCGGGCAGCCTTCACTTTTTAATTATTCGTTTCAGTCCGATCTACGCAAAAGCGCTCGATACTTTGGGAGCAGATAGTAAAATATTTAGTGTGTTTCTTTTTTAGTACCGAGGATTTATGTATGTAAGTCACATAAACATTCAACATAAAAAAAAATGATTTATTACTTACGAAATTTTAAGACCATTCTAAGTTTATTTGTAACGTCTTTAACCGTATGTTATCCGATTTATCAAATTTTTACTTCTCATATTTTCAAAACGATTCTATATCTCCTATAAATCTAGAACAAACGAGGGCAATATGACACTGTGCTAACTTAGCTGCTCTGATAAATTAAAACTGACTAGGGACCCACAACAAAATTAATCAAGAAGAAAACGTTTCGCCCATTTTTCTAAAGTGGGCTATTAATTTCTTTAATAAGCAATGTATAATTCTTTTACAAGAGAATGGGGTATTTCCAGTTTGGAGTAAACGTAATAAAATATCAGTCAAGGCGAGGTAATGCTTCGATGAGCTTTGAAGCAAGTAAGATATTAATGACCTACATTCGGTACAAAAAATTTTACATTATTTATACACTACAAAATTATCGTTCACTATCGACACAATCAGTATCAACACAATTTGTCTCTGGTTGGTACGTATTCTGTGGATTTATGACGTTGACAAATATCGAAATAGTGATGTGACATATTTAACGGAACCACGGAAGTATTATATAATTTTAATACAATCCATCTGTATATTATGACATAAAGAGAAATCTTTTTACACATCTTAACGTGGACGGAGTGTGAGATTCGGCATATTTAAAGTTTGTATGGAGAAGCGAGGAATCTAAAATAACATGTGATACAAATTTATAATAAAATAAATTAAATAAAAAAAGTTAAAGTTAATTACGGCCGAATTTCGACCATTGGGCGACGACTAGTACCAATAAAACTGTAATATGAGTAAAGCAATATTATTGTAATTTACAATTCAAATCCAAATTGCTCATAAACTCAGAAATGCGATTTCCAGCGGCATTCTCACTTAATTCGAAGTAATATAAAGCAATAAAACAGTTTTCCAAATCTTATTGTCGTACAAATGTAGTTTACATCCTCAAAGTCCATTTTTGTCTTGCTTTACGCTTACTAACCGACTGCCGATTCGACGAATCGAAAGTGGGATAACATAACGGACCACGGCTAAAGTTAAGTGTTCAAAATACTTGTGAAAAGTTTGTGAATGCCCGTACCGTTGTCTTATATCTCCGAATTACACGCACGAAACAGTGATGGAATCCATTTAACAACGTAATACTATTTTTTATAACTATTACGTACCGATAGCTTTGTCTGAGGTAAATGGCTCACGCATGGCCTAGTCAGTAGGTTAGAGTACTCGACTTTTATGCCGCGGGTCCTGGGAACTGCCAACTCAGCGGCGACCACAAACACAAATTATTGGTTTTTGAGTCTGGTTTTGTTGTGATCGTGTTCATGTCTCTGATATTGAATCTAATTACTACCTCCGATCTTATCCTATGAGTGTTACATTGGGCGCGGGTAGGTTAGGACGAATCAGTGCGTCTGTGTTTGCGCGTACAGTTGTGATACTAAAGTATTTTCTGCGCAGGCTATAGCTTCCGACAGTATCGGACGTTGTCGCCGTGATCTAAAATCGGCCAGGAGAACATCATCATGGCAAACATTTTTTTGAAGTCAAAACTGTGATTGGGTCAATTTATAACGCGAATATGTTTGTGCAACTAATTTACGATTCAAAATAATGTCTTTGAAACTGTGATACTCGTATATGCAACATATAAAATATCGCAATCTAAACGATAAACCTGTTATTTTTCTTTGCTCTTTCTTTTATTTTCCACGTTCCACGTTTCCTAGAAATAGGTGACATAACCATAAAATTGTTTTTATGCCCACAATACTATGACGGGAATATTGTAAAGATAAGCGGGATAGTGCCAGTTGACCCAAATATACACTGTTTAGACTAGATGTTATGGTGATTGTGCGAAACGATAAGTTTTTTTCACATTTGCATCAATTTATAACACGCAATTGAATAAAGGGAAAGTAATAGCCATCATCATCATCATCAGCCTGCGGCAGTCCACTGTTGGACAGAGGCCTCTCCCAATAAAGAAGAAAGGGATGAGTCGTGTGCAGGTGGCCTTAGTATTCTACCAACCCCTCTCTCATCACACCCCCTTGGTTTCTACGACAAGTTAAGAAATGTAAGACGTTTTTAAAAACTTTTTGGAAATATTAATGCATAATTCGAAGAAAATTTCATAAAGCGATGGATCCTGCCGTGCAAAATGCCGAACAGTCAATTTAAAACAGGAACTCACTTTGTTGTGGCAAAATTATCAACCATAATAATTTTAGCGTGTCGTCTAATATCCTCTATCACAGAAATCATCAAAACACATTAAACGATGTCAATTATGACAGAACACAACAAGTAGTTTAAGTCAGATGTGATAACAGATGAACGTATTTATATACGTGCAAGCGAACTGCAATGATAACGATTTTGCTGTAGTATGGTTCAAAGTACCTACCTCCTCGAATTGGAATCGATACCCAGGTAAATTAGAAATTAATAATCGCGATAACAATCTAAAATATCGATAGAGCAGCAGCACTAATCTCTAACAATGGCGTTCTGATGAAAACTCGCTTGGAAACGTATTGCGTCGCCGCAAATTGAGCCAATTTCGACTTATTTGTCAACCAGTACCCCGTGTAGTAACCGTTACGAGTTGGCTGTCGCGTTTGAAATTTAAGTTGCTTCTAAGCAATATCGAGTAATGCAACAAATTATTATTGTATTGTGATTTTATGGTTCCGGCTATGGACGCCGGTCAAACTTTGACAAGGTGCAAACGTAATCACTTGTAATATACTTTATCACTACAAGTTGTAAAATTATTTCGACTTTAATATGATCTACATGAAGAAAATTATTGAACACGAACAAAACTGAAATCGATATTTCGTTCGTTAATGTAACTGATGGAAGTATTCCTATGCAGGAATTGGCCTGCGAAATTACCACCATATGACCAGATGTTCTGCCGTGAAGCAGTAATGTGCAAACATTACTATGTTTCGGTCTAAAGGGCACGGAGAGCTAGTGTAATTGCTGGTCCTCTTGCCTATGAGACTTAAGAACTGATGTCTCGGGGGGAACGGCGGAGTGTGGTGTCACACAGAACTGTTCTGCGTGCCACAGCGTTTGTTTGACAATATCACCGATCATCTTAGAAGCCATAAAACATAAAATCAACAACTTTTCTGTTTTTAAGGTTCGAAATCAGTGACTCTACTTTGCAAAACATGTTCCTAGACCAGTCTGTTTTTACAACAGAATTTAAAAAAAGTAATTTTCTTTTATCATAAATAAGACAGATAAGACTAAATTGTGCATAACCCTACATAACAAAAAATAATTCTTAGTTTCCTTCAGCCGATAGCCACTTGTGCTAACGGCGGTCTCGTATCGTACAAAGGGAAGAAAGTATAAAGAGTTTTCGGGAAGACTTTGCAATTGCGCTTTGCAATGCAAAAGTGATGCTGTAATACCAAACATATTGAGAAAGAAGCTAGCAAATCGATTTTGTGAAAGAAGATTGGAGATTGCCGGTCAACTTCAGACATGTTTATGTGTTTGGATTTTATGGCGTACGTACAAAAAAAATATTTGGCATCTGTATTTATTACAAAATTCTTGGAGTTATTAAAATTTTTACTGATACATTTATTTTAGAGGATGTGGTAATTCCAATCAGTTTCCCGTTGCTTATCAAACAAATATTAAAAGATTATTCTAATAAAGAACAATTTTCTAAAAAATGTATAAATACGACATTGTAAAAGGGACAAGGAGTAAGGGGACAGCTTTTGGTTTTTAAGCGTTTTGTAATTATTTAAAAGAGCGATAGGATGTACATTTTAAAAACTGTTTAACTGTACACTGTTTGTTTATCCAAATAACATACATGCAGTCACGCCTTTTTGCCACATGAGGGGTAGGCAGAGACGAACGGGACATGACGGGTGCGTTCCCACAAGCAGTACAGTGACAGCATTGCAAATTATGGTGTTATTCTGCACGTATGAAGGCTGTCCGTACAATACCTTAGTCTCCTCTTACGACACCTCGGTAGGAAAGAGGTAGGATATCTATCGACGAAATTAATAAATTGAATCGATTACGGAAAACCTTCCCTTCTTTAGAGAAGCCTATGTCCAGCCGTGGATTATTAATAGATTGTTGACAACGACTGAATGTAAAAAAGTGAAGTTACAGCCTATAAATGTCCCACTGCTGAGCACAGGCTTCCACTCATTTCTGAGAGGGTTCTGGAGCCGGGAAGTATCCGCCACGTTGCTCCGAAGCGGTGTGGCGGATAAGTAGGTTTCTTCACGACGTTTTCTTTCACCGATGAACACGTGGTACATCAGCACTTAAAATTGCAGAACAATTTTAGAGGTGCCGACACCGCGAATCGAACTCAGGTCACATGCGTACTATAAATTTTAGGCTAGCGCCCGGCTTCTGAGCTGCCACGCCACGGCTTATTAACTAAATGTGGATAGATCTATTACAATCAAAATTAATATTTGTAAATCTTAGGAATTAAACTGTCACCTCAGTCCCCCCGTGACCATGGGCCCCAAACGTAGGGTTAAAAATAGTTTTAAATTAAACGCGATACAATCCGTAAAAACTAGTTTTATTTAAATGTGTAAATAAAAGAAAACACTAACGAATTTTAATAAAAGAAAGAGAGAGAAGGAAAATATAGCCTATATCCCACATTTCACGTACAAGTGTGTAATATGCGACGTAATCTCTGAGATACACGCGTCAACAGATTTAATGCAATAATCATGAGCGTGTCACTAACAGCGACGCTCTCACAACTACAATTTAATTAAAATATCCGCTTACTATATTACCCATGGTCTGTACGCGTTAACATCCATCAGTGTTGCTGATTAATGGTCATCGACGAAGCA
Source organism: Luehdorfia chinensis (assembly GCA_019845155.1). NCBI lineage: Eukaryota > Metazoa > Arthropoda > Insecta > Lepidoptera > Papilionidae > Luehdorfia > Luehdorfia chinensis. The sequence goes on along the minus strand of JAHVAK010000201.1, from coordinate 4,775,268 downwards.
GAACCCTACTACGATAAACTTGCCGTATTATCGATTAATAACGAAGCGGAACCCTAAATATGCCGAATTTTTGATTAAATCGCTAAAAGACCCCGATTCAACTACCGAGTATTACTAAAAAAAGCCGTTGCAAATTTCCGTTAACTAGATCGGTGTTTCGACGTGTAAAAACTTTGCGAACAATGTTTAAAATAAGCAGATAGCGACTGAAGCGTCCGTTCAAACAATATCATCGGAATGACTCGGAGGAACCGCTCGTTTATTTTTGCCTGGTGACATTTTGCTTACAACAGAACATCTATTTAGTGAACTGTGAATGAAAAAGCCGACGAACGTGCCACTCCCAGTTGTAATGAAAACGGATTCCTACGCGTAGTGCGACTGAAAAATTAGTTTCCGTTGCTACACGACACGGCGTGCGTTTAGTTCTTATTGGACAGTACTAGAGAGCATTGTCTTTAAGTTTAATTGCTATCGGGGCAGAAAGATAAGGAATTTGGAACAAAAATACAGTAAGCAAACAAGTCCGAATATACAAAAATATTGTATATTTTTGATACAAAATCGAATATGTCCGATTCGTGGACTATTCAGTGGCGGCAGTGGTAACATTTAGTTCTAAATTGCTAACCAAAGGTATGGTTACCGACATATCCGGTTATAGACAATCAAGCGATGAACGTTAAGCGACGAACACTATCTTATCTAACACAAAACTTAAATTTGAAAAAAGGATTTTTTTTTAATAATCGTCGCAAGAGACTCGCGAACATGAGGCCTGCGAGTATGAAACACACTTGTGGCTACTGGCGATGACTCGGCGTAATGCGCAGCGTCACAGCCTGTTGCACTGCTTTAATGAACTCTATTAACGAATATTATCATAACAATGGGATACTCGCAGCGATCCAAGGGAGGAAATGAGTAAAAGTTACAAAGGCCCGTCCGTTTATGAACGTGCCGAGTATATCTCCTCTATGCCGTGAACCTAGAACCTGGAGTTCGACGGCGAGAGCGGTGTTACCGCTTATATAGCTGCCTGTGTTTCGGTCTGAAGGGCACTGAGAGCTAATCCGCGAGAGAGGTATTCGTACCTCTGAGGCATATCAGATTTTAGGTCTGATATGACTAAAAATCTGACAACTTTACAGGCGCAGTATGGTGACACAGAAAAATGTTCAGGGTACACAGCATTGATTATGGGCAAACGTTGAACTTACAATCAGGTTAACGTTTTGCTCGTCTCGTCAATTTCTCCTATAATAAAACTTTAGTGTCGTACTGCTTGCTTATCCATATCCAATATGGTCTATTAACTAACTTTCGATAATGATTGAAGTTACTTCAGGGCATTACACAGTCGTCATTACAAGCGTCGTACTACTCAAGCAAGAAGCCTGAAATTGCGAAATTGTACAATTTTGAGTCTGCCAAAGATACAAAAATCCGAATTACTACGGAAACGTACTAAGTTAAAGACGTACTAAGACGCTTAAAGTACAAAGCAAAAGCCGTCGAAAGCAAACTGTATCTACTACTTGATCGTTCCCAAATCGCGGCAACGCGGGGCGGAATTCGCATCACTTAAATGTAAGCTAATGTTAGGGGAGTGTCAACAGCCGAGTACGCAAGTAGACTTTAAATTAGTCACGCGCTTCAATAATACAGTGATTTCACATCACCGTGTGATTTTTACACGCACCTAAGTTACCGTAGATAATACATCTATGGTAATTTATGTAACTCTGAAGTAAAACTCTGAAGAAGAAACTGGAGACCACATAATTTTTCCAGACTTGAATTAGTCTTTCGTGATAAGCTTCGTCGTTTTAGCCTAACACTAGTCCCCCTGCTGAACATAGGCCTGTAAGTAGCTCTCGTTTTTTGCCATAGTCGCTTGGCAGGCGGGTTGGCAACCGCAGTTTATTTATTCGGATGTTCCGGGAAGAAGCTGCTGCCCATCTGCTAGTTTTCATTTTGCCTGTGTCTGGGTAGTAGATTCTCTTAGGCTCTCTTGAGATAATCTTAAATGTATTACTTCAAAAAAAAAGTCGTCTAATTAAAAATGTGCGAAATATCATATAAGAGCCCCAAATCAAACAGAGCACATGTTTAAAAACATATTTTTTTCGTCAAAAAATATTCGTTAAAGGTTCGCCGGTCGGTGTCCGGCAGAGTAGAATAGCACCCGTCGCTTTCGTGCCCAGGCGTCGTAACTGGCGACTAAGGTATTAGTACGAACAGCCTGTCGTGCAAAATAATATCACATTTTTTTGTGCAATGGTGTCACTATACTGCTCGTGGGAACTCTATACAAGAATTTGTTTAGACTCGTACCAAAATGGCGGTGACGTGGTTCGCCACCAGTCTCTTTTCCGGCGGGGTGAAAAGTGGGCAACTGTATGTAGTAAGTATGTAGAATATTCGTTACCATTCACCCGGATTAAAAGTTTTTAGAACCAGTAAGAAACCGACACGCTATTACAACGCGGGTCAGCGGAATTAACATGTTCTAGAAATATTTTTTTATTTCTTAGTCTGCAGGTTTACATGATGTTTTCCATCAATACTGAACACGAGATAAATCAGCACTTAAAACTGCTATTAACAATTTTAGTAGTGCCGTCAACCGCGATCGAACACTGTTCAACGCATACTGTGAAATGAAGTAAAGAGACCGGCTCCTGAGTCGCCACTCGCGGCTCAAGTGTTTAAGATACATATTACGAGTATAATATCATGAATGTTGACAACCCTAAGTTGTACCTTAACTATGACGTAGCGAGAAATTGTTGAATTATCAGTTTCGAGTTAAGCTAGCGTATAATTGGCTACGTGGAAGCTGTCATGTGTGTTATGAGGACTTTAAAGGGAAGGAGAAATGTGACTCGAAATTTTTTTACGTGCAAGATACTTGTTGCTGGCGGATTTGACTATTTTCCCGCAAAGTAAAGCGAATTTAACTGCATAACATATTGTAATCATATTTATCGGATTTTAAAAATTAACATATATTATTTTTTATTTAAAGATAACTCTGTTTTTCCGTATCGTAGAAGCTAATCCCTGGGCCACTATGCCAACCGAGCCGCGTTAAACGATGATTTCATGATTCTATGATACAACGACAATATTGTTAATAGCCATGTCTTATTTACAGGACCTTCCAGAAATAAACAACTGAACATTCATACGACAGTATTCTTCCCACGCATGCGAAATCTGCCAACCAGCGCTGGAGCAGCGTGACAGACTGTCTTCGGCTTCAAACCCCCTCAAAAATATAAATATAAATGTTCTTAATATATTTTTAATAAACCACGTCCAAAAGATTCGAGAAAGCGTAAATTCGGCTCCAAATGTAATTCAAAGCTAAGGTTGTATTGTACCCGAGGCTTAGGGCGTAAGCTGCGAAGTGTATCACGCTCCAACGTCATATTTCATGAGAATAAACGTCGCGGCGTGTTTTCTCAGACCCTTTGTAAATCTCTCGGGTTTGTTTCGACGCAACATAGGGCTATGTTTGGCGTGTTTTGAATTTGGGACAGTTTTTTCGACGTACTTTCGACACACTCCATATGTACCTATCTTTCAGAGATAGGTAACGGCACTATTTGCTTTCGGTGTGACGCTTCTGCCCTACGGGTGGCGACTTCCATTCCCGCACAGGAGAAATATTTGTATGCTCTACAGATAGTTTTTGTACGTGCAATCTACATCTGTAGATTACATACTAAATTATATAAACCTATATTTATCGCAAGGATATATATCGCACGGCTAAATTTAAGTATAAACATACTAAATTTAGCCGTGCGATTATTTCACACAGTATCGTGATGTTGCACAAATAGCGCCATCTACCTTCTTTTAAGAACGCAAACAACTTCAACCGACAGCTGTCGTGCATGTTAGTTGAACATATTGACAATAGATGCCGCTGTCTACAATTTAAATAATTAATTCAATGTTTTTAATCAATTGAAGTTTAAGTAATTTTAAGCTATTTCTTTATTTTTCGTCTGAGGGAAAAATAATCATAAAAATGGCGTATCAAACACTAATTTGATTTGATACAGTATTAAGGGAAATATTTCATACCGACTAAGAGACACCTTTGAGAAATATCATATATACGAGTAGATATACTATTGGAGAATCAACGAAAATAGTGCTCCATATAGCCAGAAAGTCAAATAACCTTTTTACATATTTCTGGTTCAAGCTTTTTGCTTGTAGCTTTTTAAAGGTTATTGTAAAATATATAACGGAGGAGGGGACGGCGATTAAAGAAGACAATAGTAAAGTGTTGCCTTGTTCAGTATACCCAATAGTTTATAGTTAAAACAATTGGGACATGTTTCGTAAGCATGATTACTATTTATCACCTAGTGAATCAAAGGCCTTAGGTCCCCATCATGGATAAATCGGGACGTGTCCACAGATCGCTGAAAATCAGAACTTCGAACTTCCTGTTCTACAGGTTACATTTTGGAGAGTGTGCGAAGGAATTACATGAGTTAATTCCCCCTTCCCCTTTCCATCATCGGACAACAAGACGCACGGCGGGTTTCCATCCTTTTGTTGTGGATATACCCTGCATTCGGACGAAGCGTTTTGCTTCGTCGTTCATAATGCGTACAGCAAAAGAATTGGAATAATTTGCCTGCATCAGTCTTTCCGTCAGATTACAAAATTCGAGCGCAAATCAGGACACCTGGCAACGTTAGTTGTAGGAAGCAGTTAGAGTACGGAGGATTTGATCTCAAATAAATATTTAATTGAAATATTATTAAATTCATTTTGAATCAAAAATGGAAAAGAGGATTATTGGACGATATTGGAGTATCATGAATATTCAGATTTCTCCTACGATAGGAAACGACAACAGACATATTTAATAGTTAAGTTGGTACTCGTATATAACGAAACAAAGTTTCCACATTAGCGAAATATACGCGTTAACTGAAATAACAGAATAATCCAATTAAAATAACATTAACGTATTCATGGCTTCAACACAAGCGGAGTGAGAACGTACGGACTCAACTTTAGACAAACCGAAAACAAAGCGGTCCCCGCGTTGTTTTATCACAAAAGAACTTTTATAGTCCCGCTCTAATAAACTGCGCACACATATTTAACACTGAATAACATGGGAAATTGTTTAAAAACTTCAGCGAACGTGGAGCATTAGTTGAACAGAGTAAACAAATGAAGAGGAAATAAACAATAGAATAACCAGTCTATCGGTCTTCTGTAGGCAACTTTTCGGGGAGTGTGCACGGGAGTTACATTCTCTCATTCCTCTCCCATTTTACTATCGAACGAATAAAAGCAAGGAGATATTTAATCTTTGCGTGGTTGAAGTAGAGAAAGCGTTTTGGATCTTGTTATTTGTGCTTGTGTTGTGAAAGTGTAACTCTTTGCGACGGTCTTCACAGACCACTATTAGAGAGGACTTCTTCAAGGCAAGAGTGATCAGGCATCTTCTGGGCCAAGATGTCGGCCATCTTGGACCATATCACCACTTAACAGTGGGATCTTAATCAAACGATGGACACAAGGAAAAGAAAGAGAAACTATTATAAGATAAGGTAGATTTGATAATAGAGGAAGAATAAAGACAATTAAAGACGCTGACGAACAGATAAATGGCCAGTTCTTAAATTAAAGATATAAATTTAAATTCACAGCACACTAAAACAACTTCCAAATGCACTGAAATATGGATATTAGATTACATGAAATGTTTTAAAACTGTATCGAGAATATTTGGTGCGTGAACTCTTAAACTTCAATAAACAGTGCTAACATATTCTCGGAGTACGTCAGAAAAAAGTTTGGCAGGCTATCCGCCAGAGGCATATATATTTTATACAATTTCTAAATAGAAGTTGATGTTGAAGTATACTTTAAAACCAATACTAGAAACCCTGTTTACCCGAACCTGTTAACCCGAAAAATATTGCTTGAAAATTCCTATATTAAGGAAAGGCCAACGTTCCTTTGCAATTCCATTTGAAGTTGCGACCATGATATCCAAAATGGCGAACACGTTAACCTGGAAGGTGCTATAACTTCGGCTTGATGTAGTCTAAAACAGACATACATACATACTTATTTCCCATATAATCTGCAGTGTAGACAGAGACCACTACCGTAGCCCACCTTTCGCCCTCGTGAGAAACGAGACGAGTTCGACTGGCGCCAATCGCGTCGCCGTCATTCTGGTACGATCTAAAGAAGCCCATTGCGATCCCATGAGCAGTAAAGTAACAGCATTGTATATTCTGCATTGCATCTTACGACACTTCGGTAGGAAACAGGTAGGTGCTATTCTACTCTGCCGGACACCTAACGGTCTAAAACAGATGTTCAAATATTGCTTATGTGTTGTTATGTGCCACCCTGTTGGCGGCATAAATCAAGCAGCCAATCAATTTTTTTATTGAACTAGGATAGGAATAATTGATATAATTAAATATTTGATAATATTTAATTATATTTATGTAAGTATAATTAAATATTATAAAAGTGCAATAATTAAAAAAATCATGTGGCTTCCGACAGATGGTGAAGGACCATCTCATAGAATAGAATATTATATTTTTTTATTCAATATAGATCATTTACATAATACTTATTGAACGTCATTTTTTTTAAGCTACACTGGTTCGCAAAGAAATGCCTCTGTCTTGGGAAGAACCAGTAAGAAACTCAGCGAGATTATTTTTTTTTGCAGTCATTTTAAATATACAATTACAGCAGTTTTATAAAGATGTAGAAATAGCTTGGCAGCGATCACCTCATTCCCAGGGGTTATCATCATCCATGTATTCCTTAATATTATAATAACCCTTCTTACTTTTTTTCATGTGGCAACCCGTTGAGCAACTTCAAAAAATTTTGCTCCCGTAAATATTTTAAATTTTAATATTGTAAATCATAACTATCCACCTCAATTTTGTGTTCTCATCACTAATATTTTGTTAATATTGTGGACTGTGAGTAAATAAACTAAAGTAGCTTATAGTTATAAACAAAATTGTGAAAGTTTACAAACCTAACTGACAGGTAACGAACATAATTTAAATTTTGTAATTCATTTGTCTCCCATTTCTATACAAATAAATAATTAATATTGTTATTCTGCTTTGGGCTTCTTTTTGAGTTGTTTATTGATAATTCAATTTGAGGTTGACTAACACAGCATATTTAGACCTTGCTCACTCTGCTACTTGTTATTATCTCTTTGGTTTCTTATATTATTTACAATAAATAATAAAATGAATACCCGCAACGCCAAGGCGCGCCAGTTGGAGAACCAACTTCAACTTGCGCTCCAGGAACTTAAGGCATCCAAGGAGCAATGTGAGCAATTACTTAAAGAAAGGGATGACAATGAAAATGAAGTTGTAGTAATAATTAATAAAAATACTCAACTTAAACATGATATGGCAAGCCTGCATAATGAGTATTTAAGTATATTAACAGAAAGGGATCAGCTACAGAGAACTGTCACTGAGCTTGAACGGTACAGCAAGGAGTATGAGGAAGCCCTCAGTCTTATTGCTGCATTGCAACTACAGCTGCATGAGGCACAGAACCAAATAGCAAAGTTAAGCAACAATTTACATAACTTAAAAGCCTCACAGGCTCAGAGTCTGTTCGATGAGCTGGTCGATTGCACATCTATACAGCAGTCTATAGAGAAGTCTCCTAGAATTTCACAAACATTTGCAACAATAGATTTAACAGAAGAGGACTCTTTAACTTCAAGATCAGCAGAAAAAATCACATGCAGTAAGAATAAACTAAAGAAGTATGTAAAAATTAACAAATTCATTAAAAAAACTCAAAAATTAATTAAAAACAGAATGAATACTAAAAACTATGTTAATTTATGTAAAGAAAAGCAGGATTTAATTGGAAAAGTAAAACAATATTCAATTGAGGTGGATAACATTAAAACATGTTATGAGGCTGACATAGAATGTCTGAATATTGAAATACAATCACTACATAGTTCGCTTGATGTTATGACTAGTAAATATAAATCTACACAAAAAGAGATTAAGGAGTACATGCTGGCCATGGATGAGCTGGTTAGCTTATGTAAATATAACGAAGACCGTTTTGAGTCATTGACAAAAACTCAATATGAGTGTCCGCAATCAATGCCAGTTCTTTCAGGGACAGTGTGTGTTAACAATGTAACAAATGATAAATACTCTTTATTGACAGCTGAACTCTGTGACAGTCCCATAACAAACACAATTGAAAAAAAAATTAAATGTAATAATAGTAAGAACAATGTTATTGTTTTTAGTGATGAATTGGGAAAAAATATAGGAACATTATTAAATAATTTTTTAAAAGGACAACAAGTTACCAATTATTGCATGCCAGGAGCATCATTTAATGACATATTAAATAAAATTTTAGTAGGTACTTATTGTCCTAATACTATATTAGTGTTATTAATAGGGAGAAGGGGCAATGTTAACAGGAAACAATTATTGCAGTACTATGAATATTTAAACAATTTAAATGTAAGCAAAATTATCTTGTTTACATTGCCTTACATTCGGGGTATGCCACATGAAAATAATATAAGATATGAATTAAATTTATTATGGAATAATATAATATGTAACAATAATTTAAATTTGACATGTAATTCTAATAATGACAAATTCCATTTAATTGACATAAATAATTTATTCAGAAATATTTTAACTAATGATAGGTATTACCTATCCAAATATATATTAAGACTGGTAGCAAATGCGCTATATTATTGTTTATTTTTGAATACAGCCAAGAATTTGGCTATAAATACATCTGCTTTTATTGAGCAGTCTCATTGTTTGACATTAAATTTGGAATCAGTTCCAAATAATTTAAATTAAGTAAGAAGACAATAGAGGAAATCTCTAGCAATAATTTTGACATTAATAAATTAAGACAGTCATATGTAAATAATTGTACCACTTTAGAAAGTCTTAATAATAAAGATTGTATCAACGCGTATTACTGGATCTAGTGCAACTTGTATAGACAATATTTTTACAGATGTTAAGCCTTTGCACCGATCCATAATTCACAAAATAAGTTCTGATCATTCCGGACAGTTAATATCGTTACCTTACATATTATGTAAAAAAACAAATAATAAAAAAATTGTGTTTGTTCCTGTAAATAAGTATCGTTTGGAGAAGTTTAGAAGTAACGTTAATAAAAAACTACTATTACTTCCTTATAATAATAATACTGACTATTTATATGAAGTATTGTTTAACCTGCTGAGCAAGGAATTTGATTCTATTTTTACTTCTAAAACTATCTCCTTGAATAGTCGCAAGACGTTTAATGAATGGGCGACAGTAGGAATCCACAGAAGTAGGCAAAGATTGTATGAACTTTACAATGAAAGATCATACAATCATAGTAACACATTTAAGGAATATGTTAAAAATTATTCAAAATTATTTAAAAAAGTATGCTCTGAAGCCAAGTCATTACACTTGAGCAATAAAATAAAGAAAGCATCAGATAAAATTAAAATGACTTGGAGTATTATTAATAGTGAAACCGGGAAAGTCAAGGACCGAAACCATGATTACAAAATTAATTTTAACAATAAGCTAGTGACATCTGATCAAGATGTTGCTACAGCCTTTGAAAAGTTTTTTAGTGATATTCCAATTTCCATAACCAAGCCATTAAATTCTTCTCCTACTGCCGCTGAGACATTACTCAAACAAAATGTAACTTCTTGTACAAAAGATTTTAAATTCGATATGGTAGATGGAAATGACATTCTTAATACTTTTAAAAGTATTGATTGTAAGAGAACCGCGGATCTATGGGGTATGTCCGTGGAAGTTAGTGCGTCTATTATAGATATAATTGCACCTCAATTAGCCATAATTTTTAATTCCGGTATTGCATTTGGTGTGTTTCCTGATTTGATGAAACATAGTAAAATCATACCTTTATTTAAATCTGGTAGTACATCGGACCCTGCTAACTTTAGACCTATTTCTGTACTACCAACATTAAGTAAAATTTTTGAAAAAATTATACTTAATCAAATGTTAAAACATTTCAATTTAAATAAATTGTTTCACAAAAACCAATTTGGCTTTACGAGGGGTCGTTCTACAACCGATGCAGGTGTTGAACTTATTAAGAATATATTCGAAGCCTGGGAGAGTTCGCGGGATGCCTTGGGTGTTTTCTGTGATCTTTCTAAGGCCTTCGATTGCGTTGATCATGAAACACTTATCAGGAAACTACATCACTACGGTGTAAGAAATTCTGCACTTCAACTTCTAATTTCATATTTGAGTAATAGAACGCAGACAGTAGTTATCAATAGCAGGAGTTCTTCCGGATCAGCAGTATCTATGGGTGTCCCGCAGGGTTCGATTCTCGGCCCATTTCTATTTCTTATTTACATTAATGACTTACCTTACCTAGTAGGGGACAACCATGATATAGTGTTATTTGCTGATGATACATCTTTGATTTTTAAGATAAAACGTCAACTTTTATTATATGACGAGGTGAATAATGCTATTTCAAAATTAGTACATTGGTTTAATGTTAATAATTTGCTTTTAAACGGCAATAAAACAAAATGTATTAAATTCACAACACCAAATGTTAAACAATTAGATGTAAATGTGCTTGTGAGTGGGGAAGAGTTGAGCCTTGTGGATACTGCTGTCTTTCTTGGAATAACTCTTGACGCAAAACTTCAATGGAGCCCCCATATATCTAAACTAGCAAGTAGACTTAGCTCTGCAGCTTATGCTGTAAAAAAAATTAGGAATTTGACTAACGTTGAAACTGCTAGATTGGTTTATTTTAGTTATTTTCATAGCATAATGTCTTATGGTATTTTGCTATGGGGAAATGCAACTGATGTTGAAGTGATTTTTGTTTTGCAAAAGAGGGCCGTAAGAGCTATTTATAATCTTGGCTCTAAAGTGTCTCTTAGGGATAAATTTAAAGAAATTAATATCTTAACCTTGGCCTCTCAATATATATTTGAAAACGTTTTGTATGTACACAAGAACATAAACCAGTTCACTAAAAAAAGTGATGTTCATAATGTGAATACCAGGAACAAGCACAAATTAATTATGCCAGTTACCCGACTTCACAGAGTCAGTAACTCTTTTATGGGGCAATGTATACGTTTTTACAACAAAATCCCAGAAAGTGCTAAAAGTCTTTCAATCAAAAAGTTTAAATTTTATATTAAACAAAGACTTCATAAAAAGGGTTATTATAATATTAAAGAATACATAGATGATGATAACCCCTGGGAATGAGGTGATCGCCGCCAAGCCATTTCTACATCTTTATAATACAGCTATTGTAATACAGTTATTGTACATTATTTTAAAAATGACTAAAAAAAAAAAAGCCCGCTGGGTTTCTTACTGGTTCTTCCCAGGACAGAGGCATTTTTGCGAACCAGTGTAGCTTAAAAAAAAAATGACTTTCAATAAGTACTATGTAAATAGTCTATATTGAATAAAAATTTATTCTATTCTATTCTATTCTATTCTTAAAAAGTCTTTGTTTAACAAATAGTTTCAACTTTTTTATTGAAAGACTTTGTGCACTTTCTGGGATTTTGTTGTAAAAACGTATACATTGCCCCATGAAAGAGTTACTAACTCTGTGAAGTCGGGTAACTGGCATAATTAATTTGTGCCTGTTCCTCGTATTCACATTATGAACATCACTTTTTTTATTAAAGTGATTAATATTCTTATGTACATACATAACGTTTCCATAACCATATTGAGAAGCCATGGTTAAGATATTAATTTCTTTAAATATATCTCTAAGAGATACTCTAGAGCCAAGATTATAAATAGATCTTATGGCCCTCTTTTGCAAAACAAAAATCACCTCTACGTCAGTCGCATTTCCCCACAGCAAAATACCATAAGACATTATGCTGTGAAAATAACTAAAATAAACTAATCGAGCAGTTTCAACATTAGTCAAGTTTCTGATTCTTTTCACAGCATAAGCTGCAGAGCTGAGTCTACTTGCTAGTTTAGATATATCCCCCATATATCTAAACTAGCAAGTAGACTCAGACCCCATTGAAGATTCACGTCTAGAATTATTCCAAGAAAGACAGTGGCATCCACAAGGCTCAAATCTTCCACATAAACTATCCTGTTCGGTGACGGATTAAAGTTGAGGTATTGTGTAGCTGGTTCCATGATCGCCAATCTGCCCTCTTTGCCTTACGAAAGTCCACTGTTTCGCCCATGTGACTGTTTGACGACTGCTAAAGAGTTAACCATAAATATAACAGAGGAAATAATTGGGGTGTTAAAAATAAAAAATAAAATAACGTAAAACTTTCACATTAACAGAGTGGTTCCTTGTGGTTTATCTATGTGAATGATTCGACTTTAATAGCGGTTGGAGGTAATATTCTTTTAAAACAATGAAAAGCTTTTGATTCAGCTGCTGTATGAATAATTCACGATCCAGCAAAAAACTAACCGAGAGCAATTGCTGCGTGGATGTGAAAAAAGCTTTCAACGCAGACATTAAGTACATTTTAACCTCTCTTATATAAAAAACATTTTTTAATATTAAATATTTATGTCATTGAATTTATCGATACTCATCTTCATCATACACATATATATATATAAAATAGAAGTATCTTTTCTGTCTGTCTGTCTGTCTGAATGAACAGCTAGTTTAATTACTAAAATCACTCCCTGAAGGAGTGCAAATTATTTAATCTTTAAAAACATGCGCAATAAATATTTTAATGTACATCTTATCTTAAAAGCTTTTAAATGTATTTTTGATGCGGATTGTAAGAGTTATAAAATTACTTCTTGATAGGGAATCATATTAACTAGATACTCGTATATAAGAATGTGCATAACGAATTTCTGTATTTATAACGTAATGATTTGTTCTTAATTGTCAATTACGTTTATTTTAAGAGTGCGTACAAAAATATTAATTTACGTTTTTGCACAAACTTGAAAGTATATTCATTACCATATATTCACATTACTGTTACAAGTATATATGAAACTTTTTGTCCGGCCGCGTGAGCCTCGAATCCCTTACGCAATCCGGCCTAGTCATTTGAAAAATCCAATAAGTTTGCGGTCCGCCGGTGTCATTCTCACAAATTTGGTCAGATTTTACGCGGTTTTGCGCCTTTTGAGCTGACATCGCTTTTTTTCTATGCTCCGCTGTAATGAAATAAAATTTGACTTTATGGACGACGACCACTGTATTAAGAGTAATGCAATGTTTGGGACCGGGCGCTCGCGTTTAATGTCACACGACACGAATAACCCGAGTTCGATCCCCGATGTTCCCTTAAGTGATCCCTCCTAAGTTAATTAATCAGCGGTGTAGGAAAACGTCTGGGAATTTGCTTTTCTAAAGAATAAAAATATCTCGAGGATATTGAAGTCCGTCAACCCACACATAAATCAGAGGAAGCCTGTTGCTCAGCAGTGGGACATTAACTGGCTGTTACTTTTTACAAAATAAAAAAGTAATTTAATAGGATTGAGTATTAGATTCTGGTAAACGTGTCGAACAAAACAGTTTCCTGATAGCAAATGATGTATGTGAACACGACACCTTTATCTACCCTTAATGAAGAATCTAGTATTAGGTTCGTTTTTTCCTCTGAAGACTATAATATAATGCCTTGTTATCAGTAATTCAAAGTCAAAATTTCTTTATTTAATTTAGGCTTGTTTAAAGCTCTTATGAACGTCAAAATCTACACCGGATCAATAAATAGCCTCAGAGAAAAACCGGTAAGAAACTCTGGGATCCTTCTTTTTCTATGCCATTTTACATAATATCATTTATAGATTACAAAAAAAAATTACATTATAAATTTAGTAGCCAGGGGGTTTGCAAGTGCAGAGTATGAGTTATTTCCACACATCTTTGTCCTCTATATAATTATCTATTTTATAATACGCTTTATCTAATAACGTCTTGATAAGTTTTTTAAAATCCATGTCCGATTTTTGTGTTACACTTTTAGGAATTTTATTATAAAACTTTATACATCTACTAAGAAAAGATTTTTTAGTTTTAGCCAACCTAAACATAGGAACCTCTAGCGTGTCACCTCGACCCATTCTACAGGATACAGTCAATTTTTTGTTCAATAAATTAATGTTTTTCCGTACGTACATAATATTTTTAAAAATAAACAACGACGAAGTGTCAAAATATCAGGTCTTAGTTATAGATTGCCCGAAATGCTTGTTTTTGCAAAATAAATATTGTTTCCAATCCGGCTGCGGATCGCCACAGTAATACGTCATAGGACAGAATACTGTGGAAGTAGTATGCAAAATATACTAATTTAGCAGTAGCTTCATCAGTCAGCTGTCTAATCTTATTTTTGCAAAAATGGCAGAACTTAATTTCGTAGCTATTTTTTCAATGTGTGCTCCACACTGTAACTTGGAATCAATAGTGATTCCAAGGACTACAGTTTAATTTTCAAACGTAAGATTAGAATTCTGTAAATTAATATTAATATTATGCGCCGACTTAGACATTTTAAATTGTAAACATTTTATTTTGCCTGCATTTAAAACTAAATTGTTTGCCGCAAACCATTTGGAAACAATGTCTAGAGTTTCATTGGGCTGTTCCGGCATTAAGTCTTTTCTGATAACTTTAAACAACAATGATGCGTCATCTGCAACAGAACTACTCGTATATAAGACATTTTGTACCAAATATGGTAGATCATTAATGTAAACCAAGAACAGAAATGGACCAAGAATCGATCCCTGAGGTACAGCCATTTTTACTGTACAACCTGATGACATAACACCGTTAATGGCAACTTTGTGAGTTCTATTTGTGTGGTAGGAAGATAAGAGATCCAGAGAGGCTTAACGAAAGTAGTAGTATTTAAGTTAACATATTAAGTTTTTATGTCCCACGTAGTCAAATGCCTTTTGAGAGATCACAAAACACACCGACTGTGTCATGAAAATCTTCCCAGGCTTGTAGAACATGTGAGGCTAGTTTATCACCGGCTTTAGTTGTTGACCTACCTTTTGTAAAGCCGAATTACTTGTCATTTAAAATTTTATATTTACTAAAATGAACGACCATTTGCTCTAAGCATGATTTTATCAAATATTTTACTTAAAGTTGGCAACACAGAAACAGGACGGTAATTTGAAGAAATTTCTCTGCTACCCGATTTAAAATCTGGTACAACTTTACTATGTTTCATGAGTTCAGGGAAGACACCAAAGTCCACACAGAGATTAAAAATCATAGCCAATATTGGGGCTATGTCGATAATAATTATATCAATTGCCCAGATATTTAATTTGCTAAATGATTTGACGATATCTGTAGGGCTAATGTTATTAAACCGAAAGTTGGGAATGTCAATATTTACATGTTCCCTTACATATAACGCTGAAACTACAGCACTTGACTGAAAATGTTTAATAGTTTCAGCAGGTAAATTTGAAAAAACTTCAAGAAACTCATTTGCAACTTTGTCTTTTCAACATTATCAATCTTTGACTACATCACCACTTAATTTCAAAGCAAAGACTTCTATTTTAGTATTATGCCTGCCAGTTTCTAAATTAATGACATTCCATGTGGCTTTAGTTTTATTAGAAGAAAACTTGATTTTATTGCTTAAAATATCAGCTTTTACTTTCAAAGAAACATTAAAAAAAATTGAATACTGTTTAACATACTGATGAAATTGTACATTGGATGTAAGAGATCTTTTATCATAGAGATCATATAGATTGTCTCTACTTTACCTTTCTAGTACTTTATTATATTCGTTAGAAATTCCATAAAAAAG
The DNA here is from genome assembly GCA_019845155.1 of Luehdorfia chinensis. Lineage (NCBI taxonomy): Eukaryota > Metazoa > Arthropoda > Insecta > Lepidoptera > Papilionidae > Luehdorfia > Luehdorfia chinensis. Next base: position 4,759,370 of record JAHVAK010000201.1, on the reverse strand, counting down.
GTGTTAAATGTGCTATCAGGGTGATTCAAGAAAAAAAGTTAACTCAGAAAGTTTAAACTTAAAATTGTGTTTGAATCGGTTAATGTTGTTCCTGGTCACAAGTCTACATTCAATTGATATACTGTCATTATTATTTTTGGAGTCCAACTGTATCTTTAAAGCTTTGTGATCTGATCTAACTCCATTTAATACAGCTTTTTTTAATATTTTACAGTTAAGATGGTGTAACTCTAGTGGGTTCAGTAAATATACATTGTAGATTAAAACAGTTAAAAAGAGAAACAAATCGTTTTCAATCGTTAATCTTTTTGTGTAGAGTTTTATTTGAGAGATCAATATTAAAGTCACCACAAATCACTACTTTTTCTGTGTAGGGGCTATAATAACTCAATTGTGTATCCAGAAAATTTATATCCAAAAACTCAATAACTTTTTTATATGGGGTCGGACCCTGGGTACAGCACCCACAACAACCTCTCTTATGTACTAGAGAGCTAGAGCCATTTCTAAAGATTTTTATATTCTAAAGTCTCATACGCCCAGTAATTACACTAGCTGTCAGTGCCCATCATACTAAAACACAGCAATGTTTGCACACTACTGCTTCACGGGAAAATAACTGGCCCTGCTGTGGTACCTACCTACACGGATTTCAGCATAGTAATAATACTACCAGTATTATGTAATTTAAAAAAAATGCCAACTAAACAATTAGATCAAGCAAAATGCGACTATGTTTTAAAGTCTAATAGTCTAAGTCTATGAAGTAAATTGAAACATTTTAAATACGCTGTCATGCAATGAGGACTGTTCTAGAAAGTGTCATCATCATTTCGATCTATCGCTAGTCCACTACTGAACATAGGCCCCCCATAGAATGCCACAAAAGTTTGTAGATCGAATTTTGGGGGGGTTTCACCATAGATGCCACGCTTGGCATGCGGGTTGGCAACCGCAGTTTATTTATTCAGATGTTCCTAGAAGATTCTGCTGCCCATCTTCTGGTTTTTATTTTCCCACTGTCGACTTTTACGACAACCACGGGATGAGATGGGGTGGCAGATTCACTTAAGCCGCCACCAAACGGCGCTATAAAGTGTGCTGTCCTAAAAATAAAAACCAACGATAAAGGTTTTAAATAAGAATAAGAAAATGAGTAAGTCAACAAGAGCCTTGTTTGAAACGTGTCAGAGCAACAGAAGCATTGTTCAAGTAATCGTTGCATAAACGCACTAAGTCAATTGCATAACGGTGTTGTGCAGTTTCACGAAATAGAATACTGCTCCATAAATTTCGCTATTTTATGAATCATACTAAATCATAAGAAATAACATGACTCAATACCGTTGCCTCTCACTAGGATTTCTCCTATATATTATCATTATCACCATTTCAGCCCACACCAGTCCACTGTTGATCATGGGCCTCCTCCATAGATTGCCACAAAACACGTGAGTCACCTGCAGATGTAAATCGGTTTATATATACCCATATACATACAGGAGAAATCCTAGCAGAAGAAATTGTTTTACAATTGTATATGCTGATTTACCTCGTGATCTGCGCAGAACAAAAAAATTGTAAGGAAGTTTCCTTGTTGCATGTCATGTAAAAATATTTAGAAGACATTAGAAGTCCGACAAACCTTGGAGCCAAACCTTGGAGCCAAACCTTGGATTGGCGGACTCTTCCCAACTTCAAAAACCCTTACAGAAATGAGAGGAGAGAGGTTCTCAGCAGTGAGACATTTGTAGTTGTTACTTTACTTCAAATACTTGTATGGAAATTAATAAAAGGTTCACTTTAATTTGACGATGTCCTACTAACCTATTTCAATTATGGATACTTCCAGATGTTAATAGCGTATACTACATTTCAGCGTCAAGTTCATGACAACACTGAGGATCTTTTGTTCTCCTCTATCCATATCCGATAAAATACGATCAGAGAGTTCACGTGTAGTGTTAGACTTAAGTGTTTAATAAGACGTATTTCGATTGATTTAATGTAATTATGTAATATAGTCGGTAAATGTACTGCACCTGTTTTTTATAGATAGTTTAAATACGATCACAGACTAAATATATTTTCATATCATATCAGAGATTCATATCAGAACTGGTGTCAATGGGTATTAAATCTACCGTTAGATAAAATATTTAAAAAAACGCAAAGACGGAAAAATAAGTTTTTGTTCCTTTTCATGTAATTGTTCAGTGTACTTGTTTGAGTCACAGGTGATTCAACGATTGGTCAGCTAAAGTATGTGATGTAACGGTGAATGATTCACATTCCGACCATTGCGTAGGATAGAAAATTGACGTCCGGTGTTGATGTGTCATTTAATTATTGATGATTTAACTATTTCATCTAACGTAGCGTTCGATCTTTGTTTGTTGAAAACAAAAGTTATCTTTATACTAACACGATTCAATTAACCATTCTAATCAGAAACGGCTTAGTTGAAGCAGTGGATAAACACTGCGAGTTCGATTCCCGCACGGAACAAATATTTCTTTTACACTACAAAGAGACAAACATATGCATCTATATGATTTAGCCTGCGAGAGAATGAGATAGAATACAGTATACAGTGTTTCATATTATATTTATATTTTCGAATTCGTCCAAATCTTCAATTCCTTCGTAGATTTTGCTCTCATTAGCTCGACAAAATATCAAAAACAATAATTGACGCTGTATTTCAAAGATAAATTGCTCAAATCTCAAACCAAAGCATTTATTTCACTGGTGGTAGGATTCCTATGCAGGAATCCGTCTAGGCAGGTACCACCCCAGGGCCAGTTATTAAGCAGTAGTGTGCAAGCATTGCTGTGTTTCGGTTTGAAGGGCACTGTGAGGTAGCGTAATCACTGGGCATTTGAGACTTAAGAACTGATGTCTCAGGGTGACGGGCGCAGTGTGGTGTCACACAGAAATATTCTGGGTAACACACCATTTGTTGTGGGCAAACGTTGTAGTCACCATCAGGTGAACCTTTTGCTCGTTTCGTCACTTTATACAGTAAAAAAAATCATACTTTAGACGTATCATTTGTTGGAATTGAAAACTTGGAGACTGTATAGTATGTAATATCATAATGTACATTAAAATGTAAAATAAAAATCAAATTTATGATTATTTTTAAACTTGGTAACAATATTATAATATTTAAATGAAACTAATTTTACGGATTTTATCGCGTTTAATATTTTACTATTTATAACCCGACGTTTCGGGCGCTTTACAGCTCCCATGGTCACATGACATTGGGACAACTGTCACCTCAGTCCCCCCGTGACCATGGGAGCTGTGAAGCGCCCGAAACGTCGGGTTATGAAAATATTAATAATACCTAAAATATTAAACGCGATAAAATCCGTAAAATTAGTTTCATTTAAATGAGTAGTGTTCGCGTAAATATAAGAAATCAATATTATAAGAAATAAACCCTTCACTTATTCTCCGTAATACTCTGCATTACTCTCATTCTCTAACAGTTTTCTAAAGGTTTCACTTTTACAGCGTGTAACCTGCCACATGTATATTTGTCCCGTTATGACAGAACAAAACTTCGAGATCAAATTAACCAAATAACGCAATGCGGATCAACAAACTGGAATTATAACAACAAATAACACTTGCAATTATCCCCTGGAGTAGCATTCATTCACCCACAATGAGCCGGTCAGCAGTCAGCGGCAAAGCTTACGGAGCAGAGAGATACAGCTTTCGACCTATTGAGCGATTTTAGTATTTTGGATAAGCAACACAAACAACAGCCAAGCAAACAAGGTTGCCAATGTAAGAGAAAAATAAATTCGAATTAGTTAACATCTTCATTTACAAAACAAAAATTTTGTTTTTGGTTGTATACTCGATATACTCGACTTTGGCGCCAACTCGAAAAAATAGCGGTGGTGCTTCAATGAATTTTGTAATTTCCGTGTATATTTTGAGTTTCGATGTTTAATATTGATAGTTTATTATGCATCAAGTGCTCGTGAAAGTGTACAGTGATTGGAAAATTCAATACAAGACCAAAATTGTACTTTTCGTTTTGTTTTCATCAGTCCAGCAAATCTTCATCTCCAACATCATTCATCAATCCAGCAAATCTTCAGTGTAGTAAAGTTAAACTATCATCTTACTGTCGATCTAAATCAAGTTATAATTAAATAATTTGTCGACATTGGCAAAAATAGCTCGATGAGGTAGCTTATTTCCAGGATTAAAAAAGATAAAGAAAAAGATTGTACTCGATTTCATCTCAAATACATTTAAAAAAAATTTTTTGCAACACGATTTTAACCGATTGCCCTACATTGTACTCAATATACAATATCTTATCACGGATAATGCTGTGAGGGTAATCAACACTTCTACAGAACTTTGCATACATACATTTGCGCCGCTTCCCCATTGGGGTAGGCAGACATCACATCCGTAGCCCACTTTCCGCACCTTTGGGAAACGGGAAATAACGGGTGGCGAACGGTATTTAATTTTCGTTTCTACTTATTTTTAAATAAAAACTTTTTTTTTGGTATTTATGATCTATAATATCATAGTCCGTAGGTAAATATTAAATTTATAAATGTATACTTAATATTACATTTATATCATCAACTAAACAGTGACAATCTACCGGTTTCTACTACGGTATGTTCGCAAGATTTTCCGTTGATGTCAGAAAAGTTGAAAATTTTATAAATAATTAGAAAGGATAAAGTGAATACGATAAATGAACAGAATGTATCAAATATATTTTTAAGTGTACCTATAAATTTAGAAAAAAAAAACAGTTGAGCAGTAGCGCAAAAGTATGTGACAGACTTCCAAGTAATTGACCACCTCATACCCGTTAGGTTGGTACTCAGACATAAAATAGTACGTAAATTTATCCTAAATGTTGGCAATGAATTTTTTTATTACTTTATTGTCCAGTATTTTTGGCCAGCGTTGTAACTTGTAATAGCCTCGTATTTCAAGGGAACGTAACGCGCAATGAACTTGCGTTTATTTTTAAACGGCCAAACAAAGCTCCGACCTGCCTTACTGTCATGGTCGAAGAGGCGCAGATGGCGCTGTTTACTGATTTGTATCGTTTACACCGTTAATGTTCAAGTATACACTAACAACCGCCTATATCCGGGGATAAAGAACCACGCCACTGCGTTGCAGGTCATAGGTTCGAATTGTCATTTACAATTGCTCATATTTGTGTAACTGATAGTTTATTATTTATTTAAAAAAAGAAACCATTCTTTCGAACGAACGAATGCCTGGTAGTCGAATTAGAGATCGTAGTACCAGACGCCTCGCACCATAGATGGTCCACCTGACTTCGCCTAGGCGCTTACTTAATGGTTAGGCGGCGTTTATAGTAACAGCCTAATAATGTTCCACAAGCACTGGCGTCCTCGCATTCCTTAGAGGGTTTTTAAAGCCGGGAAGAGTCTGCCACGCTACTCCATCGTTGGTGGACTTCGAAATATTTTTATTTCTTAAATATGCTCGTTTTCTTAGATGTTACCTTTCAACGCTGAGCACGCGGTAAACCATCATATCTTTTCTACCATCTATCGTAAGCCAAATCACTATTGTGATGGGATGGTTGGTAGACTCGCGTCCCACGCGTCCATTTAAACGTATGCAAAAAAGAGAAGTTTGAAAAGTTTTTGCGGTTTTTAAGAATGTCTAACTAAAATAAGGATAATTGGAGAACGTGTTTCTAAAAGGTTAGGAATTTCCTCCATTATCATATAGATTAGTCATTCCGTCGAGACCACGTTTCTGTGGAAGAAACCCTCTCGTTAGAAACAAATACAAAAAAAATTATAAGAAAATATACCTAGAATATTTAGAAGCACAGGTTGATGTGAATGTTTTTTTTATATTGGATGAAGTAACGAGACAATCAAAAATTACATAAATATGATGGTAAGTACAACGAAACAGTTATGTTTGCACACTACTGCTTTATGGCAGAATAACTGGCCCTGGAGTGGTACATACCAATTGGTAAGTAACCAAAATAAATTTCTTCTGGTAAGTATATTAAGAAGAGTCAGAGGGCAAGCAAACTATACGCAAAAATTTCTACTTAACATCTAAGGTTATTTGATGCCCTCCTAACCAAAACCACGATGACAACTTCCGAATACTGCGCAGGAGATATTAAAGTCCGGCAAATGTACACGCCGTGAGGTGGCGGCTTAAGAGAATCTACCACCCCATCTTATCCCGTGGGTTTCGTAAAAGTCGGCAGAGGGAAAATGAAAACCAGAAAATGAGCAGCAGCATTTTTCCTGGAACTGGATAATCGCAGTAAACAAGCCTATACTAATGAAGTTAGATAATAGCCGTTAAGAAGTACATCTTACATATCACATATCTAATTTCCAGTAGGCAAATCGTAACCGTTCCCAGAACACTGAGCCGCGGAAGCATCTCGTGTATCAAACAAACAAACAGACGGAAACAAAGCGACCTGTATCGTTGCACTTATTGTAAATATTTACGAACGCACTGTTGTGTTACCGACTTCGTAAACATTCGGGGAGTGAGTTGTCTGTTTTTTTAAAAAAAAACTAACTTGTGTGCCCGGCTTAGAAAAACGTTAAGTAAGAGCTGAATTTCTTGAAATTTGAGGGTTTTCTTGTAATTTATTGTATTAATAATGGTCAAATTAAAAAAGTTTTCGACCTAACGTCGCTTATGTAATTATCTAATGACAAGAACGTATTTTCGCCTTAAGTAGTAGAGTAACTCGCCCGATTCGCGAGTGTTAACTAGAATTTAGTAATGATTAATTTTTTATAATTCAAATTACTATCTTATATCCTATTTCACGATATAATTGACTTCTATGCCAGATTTCATTAGATTCTGTCCATCCGTTTCAGCGTAATTAAAAGATAAACATTTAAGCAAACATATTTTCACATTTATAATATTAAATAAAAATCTGTAAGAAAGATTTGGCTCTAAAGTACTGTAAGTTTAATACCCTAATGTGACGTCCTTATATTGCTGCCAAAAATATAGTAATCTAAATATTACATAAATTAAAAATAATACAATTTTACACTTTCTAAAAATATATTCAGCGTCGTTATATTCGATAGGCTAGTAGTACTTGGACCAAAAGCTACGTAAAGTCGCAACAATCATTAGAAATAAAATATTAACTTAGAAGATACTTTAGAACACTGAAATACGTGAACGATTTAACATTGCCATACGGAACTCTACAAAAAAAATGAAAAACAAAAAACTAAAGGCGGGAAGCAATGGAGGAAGAGGTTATTTACACTGTCGATTTATTAATGGTGAGGATTGGAGATACTACAGGTCCACGATATTCCTTTCAAAAGCCATTTTTGAGTATGCGTTGTTACTTAACAAAGATCGTATGTTTCCTGTATATAGTTTTATTGAGTGATTTTACATTTAGTGAATGAAAGCGTGACTTGATGGAGAGCTAACACCTTGACAAGCAAGTCAATACCTACTCTGTTTTATTTTACTAAGTAATAACAATGTAGAAAGCCTTAGTAGAGTTCTACCGCCATTATATTTTCGTTATTTTTATTTAGTGCTAGTAAATTGTGATTACAACAATGTACGAAACGAAATACATACTCGAATTTTCTGTATTATTCCGATAACATCTGACTTTGAAATCGAATTACATCTTCAGAAATATGCTAAGATAGACCTAACAACACTCTTAATTATAAACTTTGAAGTTCAGAGATTAAATCGGAAACTTAATTTTGTAAACCGAAAACAATATCGGAATTACTCGCAAAACTGGTTTGGCTTTAGACAAAATATTTCCTTCACAAAGATGACAAATTTTGATATCATAGTTTTACTGCAATATTTGGCATATAATATTTATTTCTTAAACAAACTAAAGAACGGACTAAAACATGGTTACAATAGCCTGTAAACTTGTAACTATAGAAAAAATATATTTAAGCAACAATATAAAAAACTGAAAATAGAGTTTATTTAACCAATTCATAACTAAATATACTAATTATTATCTTTACAACTTCTTTATACGCCTCACACTTAATTGCACTTTATGTATACAGTCGTCTTCAAAAGCTCGAGACAAGTAATTCATTAATTATAATGAAATAGTTTCTGATAGTCTATGATAAGTCCGTAATTAAGTTCTGCCTTGCTTATCCAGCTCAAAGGTTTCAACTTACAGATTTAATGAAGTTTGAGTGCCTTAGTTTCCAACATTGAGACGAGTACGTTATAAATAAAATGACGTTACTATTCAAGAAGAATATATAATCGTCTGGGATTTATATGCGTTTATATTATGGAGAGTAAAAAGGATTATCGTGTCATAAAAGGTGATTGTAACTTATTAAAGTTAAGTTAAACGTAATAATACAAATTGATTATATATAAAAATAGTTAAGTACGTTCATAAATATATATAAAGCTCACCTGTGACAACAGCGGCCATTAGCAAACCGAAAAAGGCGGGAAACACGGCCATCTTGACAATTCCACTTTTAAACTTAGAACACTAAACGCACGACCGGTACGACACACACACTCACAGCAATCGAATTTCGAACTCGTGCATAACTAGATGATGCGTTCGAAAATCACTACTTTTTCTTCTATAACAAAAAACTTATATCCTTTCTTGTAACCGGTTTTCAAACTGGACACTATTGATTTGTTCTCTCTCGCACTCGTTAATTTGTGGCAGCTCTCTCGCTCGATCTGTAACAAAAAACGCAACTATTTGAGGTTTTCTTCTTATTATCTTTATAGAGCCAAGGTGTTCTTTCGTATATACAAAGCATTACGTAATTTGAGATACCCAAATTAAAATTACCCTTAGAATCGTATTTTTTTAGTAAAAAAAAGGAGTGAAGTTTAACTGGTAGTTAGCCTGAAGGCTGAGAACATAATAAATTTTGTGCAGGAATAAATTTAGGGACTCGCATACAATTTAAAGAAAACACAGTTTTATGGTGTACGTTGACTTAAATAATTTCCGTGGCGTTGAAATCGTTTTACAGCTATCTTTATATTTTATTTACCGACACTTATGCCATAATGGTCATATAGGAATCACTGCCTAGGGACTTGTTTCTACGCTACGGGTAGCGGAGTTAGATTTTATATGGCCTACAGACAGTTGCTCCGGGTTTGGTGGTTTGTTAAATTTTTGTCTGTAAAACAACCCTCGACTTAGAAAGCTTTCTAGTATGTGACATTTATTTATTAGAAAAAAATCCAGTTTATTTAATTATTAAAATAGCACGAATACCAAGTTATTTAAAATTAGCTCTTAAAAAGTAAAAAGTAAAGTAACATTCTATAAATCTCTCACTGCTGAGCACAGGCCTCCTCTCATTTCCGAGAGGGTTTTGGAGCTAGGAAAAATCCGTCACGCTGCTCCAATGCGGGTTGGCAGACTTCACATGCCTTTGAAATATTTTTTACTTCTCAGACATCCCAGGTTTATTTGTTCTCTTAGTTTCAAGATAAATGTTTAATTGCTATTGTGTTCCAATCTCACGAAATGAAAAAGAGAGGCATACATATGAATAAATGCTATGAAATAGTCCGATACTCATGTACATATAGGAAATAAAAACGTATGCCCACATTTTATCGCCATACACATATGAATGAAAGTACAAACGTGTTATACATATATATTTCCTAACGATGGCAGACGCAAGATTCAAATATCCAGATCTATACCAACTCAGCCAGGTACGCCGGCAACTGAGCTGCAGTCGCGATGCGGATCACTAGTCCTATAAGTAAAGCCAACAAGACTACTATCGAACTGCATATATCACACTAACTGTGCCCTGCGGTTTCACTAGCATGAATGCGCCGTACGGCATGGTACCTCGCTTACTAAAGCATTCACAGTTCCGCCTACTCGGTAATGTTCGGTAAATGTTATAAACATGCAGGCCTCTTAAGGCAGTATCATGAAATTTTAAAGCTTAGAACCTTCCTCAATAAACGGGTTATCTAATGTAAAAATATTTTTTCAATTCGGTTCAATATTTCCAGAGTTTAGCGCGTTCAAACATACAAACTCTCCAGCTTTATTATAATAGTAAGATTGTAAGCTTCAACAATTCACTCGGAGCGCAACGGCTAGTGAATTTTATTGAAGCAGGCGGGCTTTCACGAAAGCATTTCTTTGTAACATTGTTTTGAGAGGCTGAAACTTGACCTATCAAGCCGCCGAGTTTCCGAAGAGCCGGATTCTTGCCACATATTACTTTCTCATCGTAAAGCTGTTAATAGTGAAATCCTTAGCGAATATTTTGGGGGTAGAAATCTTTTTTTGGCATGTTTTAATAAAGTTAGTATTGTTAGATGAAACGATGAATTGTCCAATTTAATTATACTATCTAAAAATGTCCTTCAGACCAAAGCACAGTAATGTTTGCACACTTGCCTGACGGCAGGATAACTACTCGTATGTTGCCGCAAATTTAATATTTATGCTCATGGTATGGGTATGTAAAAATTATAAAACTTCGAAATATTAATTTAGTACTTAAAAGTAAAAAACTAAATGACATTATTATTAAAAGAACATAACGTATGAAACCTTGCAGTAGTCCTCGCCTATACGTAATTCTGGAGCTGTATATATATTTCGAAATTAGCTTATTAAAAACGATAATTTTTCATAATGTACTTTCATCACAGTGGTAGTAGTAACAGTTTCTAAATATCCCAATGCTGACCACAGGCTTCCTCTCGTTTATTCAGAATATTTTGCAGCTGGAAAGAGTTTGCCATACTGTTCCAGTGTAGGTAGCGGGACTTAATGTCTAGATATTTTATTTCTTAGATGTACGTATTACCCGATTTTTTTTTCAATGCCGAGCTACTGGTAAATCACTTTACCGGTGGTACCGGGGATCGAAACCATAACCCACAGAACCCTTAAAATTCATAAGTATTATGAATGTTAATGCGAGCGAGTGGGATTTAAGCTACCTACGCTAATGACGACATTGGCACAGTATTTTCGACGAAACTTATTATAAAACATGGGCTACCCGTCTGCCAAGTGTGGCAACTATTGCAAAATCCCCCCAAAATTAGAGCTACAAACTTTCGTGGCAATCTATGAGGTCCAATGATCAGCAGTGGATTAAAGATAGGCTGAAAAGATCATGATGATGAACCGTATATTATGGAGACAACAAACCCCTTATTAGTGTTATTACTAATAAATGAAACGAGATGATCCCCTTAATCAAGGCCCTTTGAGAAACCTGATACTGCCCGTCCCCAGAACGTGCAACGTGTTTCCGCTTTGAATCCGATATCCGTCTCGTAGCTGATACATAACAGCAACGGTAAAACAAACGGACAATGTGATTTTTATAAGTAGTCCTATAGCTAATAGAATCAGGCGTTACTTCGCGGAAAACCATTATAATGTAGTAAATTAACTTTCTTACACTATTAGTAGTCCTACACATTAAAATTGAATTTCTGTTGCCCCGGTGGCGTTTGCTGCTTTTTTGAGACACCCAAGTAAGAGGCTCGCAAATTACCAATATCCTGTGAAGCTGGTTCGAAGCCTAGGCATGGATGCCCGAGGATAAAACTGAAAATGGGTGGAATAAATTTAGAGGGTATAGACTAAAGGATAGAGTTCTAAAGGCGGATTTGTCATAATAGCCATAGTAGACCACAGCTATTGCTGATTGGCGATAGCTACCGTCATATGTCGAAAGCCATGGAAATATTTATGTTCTTTACATTCATACATACACAGTCACGCCATTTTCCAATATAAGGGGGAGGCAAAGGCAACTCACATAGCCCACTTTTCACCCTCGCGGGAAACGAGACGTTCCCACATGCAGTATAGTGACAGAATTGCATATTAAGGCTGTCCGTACATAATCTTAGTCGCCTCTAACGACACTTCGGTAGGAAAGAGCTAGATGCTATTCTACTCTGCCGAACACCTATCGGCTATTCTTTTAAAAAAATATGTAATAAAAAATTACGAACTCTGTCACTACTTAATTAATATCAAAATTTATATCATTCTTCAAAAGTTATTTCATAAAAAGTATGTTAAAAAAATGTAACACACGAGGAAAGCGCGGGCGGTAAGCAGGTATTCAATAAAGCAACCTCTGCCTTCGACGTAGCGATATTAAACCTACACTTTTCTAAGCATACCCAATATTATCTTCACGAACTCAACAAAAACTTTCCAAGGAATCAATTTTATAAGCTGTTTTCCATAACCCGCAAGATTTGCACGCAAATTTTATTAAGAGTCGGATGAACGTGATACAATTTAAATAACCAAGACCATCTCTTCGAAATTAATTCTTAATTAAATTAAAATTTTACATTTACACCACATTTAATCAACTTCGCAAGTGTGTGTACTAATTAAAGCGTTTTGTCTTACAAAAAATATGCATACATTTAATTTTGGGCGAAGACGTTGTTTTAAAATGAGGAAAAATGTAATGTGGCAGCTGTAAACGTCCTACGGTTGGGCAGAGGCCTCCTCTAATTTTTAAGAGGTTTTGGAGGAGTAAAGAATCTCGTCTGTTGCTATTACGCGGGTATTAACTTCATATATCTGAGATATGCATGTTCCTGACCTCTAGCCTAGTTCTAACGAAGTTCGAACGTCGAGCACGTGGTAAATCAGCTCTTACAATTATGAGTAATATTTTAGTTGGTGTTGGCGCCGGATTGAAGACAGGTTACTCGGGTACTATGAAATTTAAGGCTCACGCCCAACTACTAAGTCTACCTTTCACTATATATTAACGTACTATCATGAATTTAATATCAAACAATAGTGGGCGATAAAGAAATATGAAGAAGGCAGCACGGCAATGGGGGTTGGCAGTGTAGCTTTCTAAGTGCTATTAGGAACTGCGAAACATAACGTCGCAGGATCGAACACACCATTTCACTATTTATTCTCGTAAACCATCTCACAGCCGTGTGGTGGCCGGCTTGAGAGAATCTACCACACTATCTCATCCCGTAGGTGTCGTTAATGTCGACAGAGGGAAACTTAAAATCATTAGATATGCAGCAGTATCTTCCTGGACCGTCTGAATAAATAAACTGCGTTTGCCAACCCGCCTGCCAAGCGTGGCAACTATGGCAAAATCCCCCAGAATGAGCTACAAACTTTTGTGGCAATCTATGGGATAGGTCTATTGTGGTCACTAGGAATATTAATAATGTTAATAGCATTGCTATTATTGAGGAAAAAAACATTTGCCTAGTAATTGGCAATTAGTCGTGACTGGTGCCTACAAGCTGCTACTCGTTTAGCAGTAGCCACGTAACGATGGAACACAGACCGACTGGAATACTGTCGGATACAACCACTAAACGCGTTAAAACAGTGGCAGCTGCATGCGGAGCTGCAACGTAATATGCTTAGTGTCGATTTTGGCGATGCAGGTAACTCAAGACGGTGATTTGTGGAAATATATAAGCCTATGTTCAACCGAGACGTCCGCGTGGCCTAATGTTCAGAGTACCTCATATCTACGCCGCGGGTCGTGGGTTCGAATCCCAGCTTCTTCTGGCTGTGTTGTCCATGTGAAATGTATGTCTGTAAAATGCACCCACGATAAAGGAGACTGTGTGATCCTTGTGATAGGCTGTAATGATGATGTAAGTAACATCACTACAAATCGTTAAGAAATAAACTTTTAACTTTGTACGCGCGTAAATGTAATGCACAGTCCATTACAAGGAAGAACTGCGGATTAAATTCAAGGGAACATATATGTATCCATATATATACCTGTGTATTCAAAAAGCATACGAACGAGACGCGGCAGCATCGTGCACTTGTTGTATTTATATTAGGGTCCGTTTTGTCTGTTTATTTGTGCGTCTGCGTTGCTCCCGTTCACACGCACATGTGAATGTGTACCGTCTGCAATGTCAGTAAGGATATACTAAATCATTAAAATTGCTAAATTGAAGGAAAATTAAATGTCGGAACAAAGTAAATCAACAGCTTGTAATATTGCAAATGTTAATTAAACAAACACATTTACACCAGCATATGTATATAGTGATTTTAACGTCTTAAATTACATAAAAGATTTTAAATAGAAAATTAATTAATTTTTAATATTGTCATTACTAAAACAGATACCGACTGTATTTACATACGTCGTTAATTTGTTCTAAAAAGCTGAACATAGCTGAATTACCTTACCTTAATTTGACTATAAAAATTAAACTTTTAAAATGGTTTAAATATCTATATTAATAGAAACTATTGAAACAATTCATAATCAAAAATATTTTTTTTTTAATTCTTATCATTTTGAATGAAATTATTTTGCTATCGTTACATCGTTATACATGCGCGAGCGCATCCGCTCAGAGGCGCACAAAAATAGCCATGCTTTGTCCCTCCACGGAATCGAACTCGAGTAACGGACTGTTCACAGCACTGTGCTTTCCGGCATTGTGGTTAACGTCACATATTTCATTTATAATAGAGGCAATTACAAATGTGCGCTTTCCGGGTCATATGTACACGATAAAGCGAGAATGGAACTACGCACTAAGGGTTCCATATTTAGATACATACAATCACTTTTTCCCATACAAGGGGTAGGCAGAGACTACGCATGCAGCCCACCTTTCTCCCTTTTGCATTTTGGTACGAGTCAAAACAATATTACCCCGTCGTCTTACTTTAAAGAGTTCCCGCGAGCAGTATAGTTACAGCATTGCATATTATGGTGTTATTTTTCATGAATAAATTACAATACCTTACAATACCTTAGTCGCCTCTTACGACACCTTGGTAGGAAAGAGGTAGGTGCGCTACTCTGCCGGACACCTATTATCCATAAGTACGACTGCTAATCAATTTAAACAGGGATAACAAGCACACACAAATATCAATAATCCATAAAGGTTCCTAATGACACGAACCTAGCCTTAAAAGTGTTATGGTAAAATCGTGTAATGGTCGAAAAGTTTGACCACGTGAACAGGATCGAAGCTTTTACCCTCTAAATGTTGGTGTTAAGTCGCAGATAAGTAAATAATATGTATAATTAATAGGCAAATAATTATGTTGCTGTTCATATAAACTGAATTGATTCTTTTACGGAACCCTGAAAAGAAACTAACAAAGAGGACTGAACTTTTGTGTAATTTATTTCTTTAAACAGTGAGTAATTAGTTCTCACAGTTTTTGTTTCACCTTGCAAGTCAGTAGGCCAGGTTATAAATATCCACAGACTTTTTAAAACTAAATAATTAAAAAAATAGCGGCTTTAATTGGTGCTAGTCGCAAGATATTCTATTTCTTCTATAGAGCTTTTCATTAGACGTGGAGGAAGTGTTTTAAAAGCCTTCTGGAATTCCTCAAAAGAAACCAGCGTGACATGTAATTAATTCGAAAAAAATATATCATTCACATCTTAATATTACACTATAAAAAAGCATGGATCTCCATGCTTTTTTATATAATTTTATCATGAACATAGGATCTTAGAGGGAAAACAGTTTAATTTCATTGTCAATCTTTTTGTTCACCAAATTCCGCTGGACAGGTTACGCTATGATTTTTATTGTAACGGGCTGTAACAAGGAAATGCTTTTCAGATATGGCACATTACAAACACGAGAAGGCAGCGAAAACTACTTCGAGAAATAAGAAATAGTAAATGTGGGTTTCCACTAGGCTTTTATAGCACACTTCGGAATGCGAATAGTGCGGTAAGAGTTGCTAACTTTTCAATTTATTGTAGTTTTATTTTATTTCTTATTGTGAACAGACCTACGTTTGCCGATCCCATCTGGTGTTAAGTTGTGATATGATTCAAGACGGTAGACATGTAAGCCGAAGATGCCTATTAATTTTCGCCTTGAAGATTTTCTTGTTATGGTGGTCTGAGAAGACCGACGCGGCTAATAAGTTTGACTCTAGCTGTGTGCTCCAAAAACGAAGGCGCAAACGCGTTGTCTGGGGCATGTCAACCACGTAACGATGAAATCTCTCCGTGAGTCGTGACTTTCGATGCAAACTAAATTTGTTACTTCAAAATATTGATTACAAATGATTGTGATAGTTAGAACTAATAACATTTTTCAAAACTATATACAGTAGAGTAAAATGAGATTTTGTGTGGTGTTGCGCTGAAGTCTCGATTGCGGCATTAAGCTGAGTGAGACCCGTTTGCTAAATGTGCCACGACACGCGTGACAGTATGACCCGTCCCTATCACTATGTAACATTTTGTTTAATGTCCACTTACTTGTTTAATACGTAATTTAAAGTACTTATGTCTGTGGCGTATTACTACCGCAATAAATGTTTTATTTTCTTCTTTAATTGCTTTAGCATATTGAATCGGCTCGACGTGAAAGTAATATGTTCTAAGAATCAGTGTTTTATTCTGCGGTCAAGCAGTAGTGTGTAAACAACTGTCTTTCTGATTGAACAATACTGAACCGAAGGTAACCATAAGGTTAGAAGGACATGAGAGCGACGGTGTTTGCGTGTATACTTTTGGCACTATAATATCTCCAGACAGTGATCAGTTACTACTTTTTTATGTACGCCTTATAAAGTCCGTTTATTGACAGAAAATGCTTTTGTGTTATGGATTTTTTTATAGATATCTGCACGCGTAATTATTTATTACCTATAAAACATTTGTTTCTTATTAGTGCGTTATTATTTTCAATTTAAATTAAGATAAAAAAACTGCAATATGACCTGATATAATATTATAATATTTTAGCAGACTAGAGCTTACTACGACAATATATCAAAAAATATCAATTACAGCTTACCGATAAAGGTTGTAAATCGTAGACAACGTGGAGCACTGTCGCACGGCGCCAATTATTTTCTCAACAAAAACCATTGTACGCAATGCCATTAACTTAGATGTATTGTGGTATTGTTTTCATAAACGTTGCACACCGAAGTGTAACTTCATGTTTATTACATGTATATACTCATGCTTATTTCACTTTCTAATTATTTGATATCAGTAGAGCACACAGGTTCCATATGAAAACCAACGTCGGGCTCCAGCGGGGCTATTACGTATCGTTAGCTTTTACGTATTAAGTGTCTGCATACTGGTTATGATTTAAAAAAAGACGTCATTTGAAAAATAATAGTCATTTTCGTTAACCATAACCAGTATGAAACAATTATTTGACAGATATTCGTTAAACACTTTCGTTAGTGATCATCACTTTGGATATGCAATAGCCCTACTGAGCAGAAAACTAGATGGTCTATTAAGATGACTTATTACTTATCTAGTTTAGCCATAAGACACGCACATGGTTTTGGTTTATTATTTTACAGTTTAAAGATAATTTTTATTCAATGTTTTTATTCTTATTTTACTATTTTTTGGACGTGTGTGTATGCGTGTGTGGTCTTAATGTGCAGTGACATAAAATGTTGTATTTTTCTAATAAGACATAGCCATAGACAAGCGCCATTATGGTCCAGGATACGGACCGCGAAACATGATGACGCAGGATCGATCCCGCCATTCGACTATTGACGTGAATCATCTACTAGCACCAGCTTTAGTTTTTTTTGGTTAACAGGATTATTAGTACTATTAATACCCTTGCTAGTATTCTTTGAAAAAAATAAGCCTCGTTTAACAAAATTAAAAGTAACAGCAAATCTTTATTAATTTACTAGGTACGGTTTATTACAAAGATCTGTCACGGATTTCTGTGCCAAGACAATCAAAATTTAATGTCTGCGCTTTCAGAAGTTTGTTATTTTACAGTTATTATAAGTCGCCACCAAAGATCTATTTAAAGGATGCTTCAATCGCCAGATGGGAGGGTGATAAAAATATCTATGCTGAATTAACGATCTCTTTGGGCTTACAATTTGTTATAAACTAAACTTCTATCAAAGAGTATTTTTTATATTTTTTTTGCAGTGTTTTCGCTGTACACGATAATAGTTTTAGCTGTTCTGTAATTTAACCCTAGACTAAGTTATCTAAGTGATCTAGACTAAGTGATCTTATTTATATTATTCATTTTGTACGTCACATAAGCTACTTCCAAAAATTAGACACGGATATTTGAGTAAAAAGTTACTGATAAGATTACACATGTATCTGCAGAAGTTGCATAAGCTATGAAGACTTTTACTTCAATAATGTCTTCATTGTTTGCGCAAATTATTCTTGCTTGTGTTATGTACAATTGCGAATATTCTTTATTGGTGTAATTCCATTTTAACTCACAACTATATCGTATAAAAATTTTACTTGTACTTATTATTACAATCATTTTATTGGCCGGTTAGTCTCTTAACTAATGTTTGTGAGTTTTTTATTATTTACTGACAATCTTATCGCAACATACGTTACTTTTGGTCACTTCATACGAGAATAATTAAGCTAGATTGTATGAAAATTTTAACCTACCTACGAAACAACAAAGTGCTTTATAATCTCTGACATCGTTAAGCCGAATGTTTAATCGACGAATAACACGATTACGTCACGGTGTGACTACGTGACGGTGGCTCCAACCCTAGTGCGGGGCGGCACTATGTCGTCATTGTTGGCACTCGGTTGCTCGGCAGCCATTGATTGCGGGGTTGTTAGCCTGTACTTCCTATGACTTGTTGCAACTTGAATTATGTAATGATCGCGGCAGGTAGACTTTCGATTTATTTCCACATTTAATCAAAGTTCATAATATGTATTACTGTTTCGTTTGAAATAAAAGATATTAATTCAAATATGACAGTTAATCATACATTTTATGTTGCCTTTATCAGACCTATAATGATAAAAAATATCAGTCAAACCCAGAACTCAATATTACTGTGTTACACAATGCAATATAAAGTGTTACTACAGATTATTATGTCCCAATCGAGCCACAAACCAGTTAACGCCTTTCGTCGATTTAATACTTTCCTTGCTTCCAGCTTTCAACCACTTCTAGTGCCGCAGTGAAAATAATACGTAAAGAAAATACATTTTTAATCCGTTGCTGTGCCTTTCACCATAACCAGATTAAAATAATGATCATCATTTTGAAGTCTAAAGTTAAACATCCTCGTTCCGCTCCTCTCATATATTTTATGTACTCATTATTTTATGAACTTAAAATTAAAAAAAAAATATGTACAGAGGCGAGCTTAGCAGTAGGTATATAGCAAAGTGTGTATACGGGTAAATGATAATGTACATAAAAATCTAACTCTTATAATAAAGCGTCTTAAAATAATATAATAAATTAGAGTTTGAATATTTGAGCGCGAAAGTTCAGGAAATACTGATCTGATTTCGAAAATTATTTTTGCTTTAGACAGTTCATTTATTAAGGAAATGTTTGAGGCTAAAAAACTTTATGAAACTGTCTTAAGACGTCACACTCTGAGAACCAAACATTACAGAGAAGGGCCGAACTGTGAATGCTCAGATCAGCGAGGTACCGTGCCGTACAGTGCAATAATGTGGCTAGCTAATTTGACGCGAGTAAAACCGCGGGACACAGCTCGTGTTACACTAAATTGGCGCTGTGTTAAATTTCAATATATGTACATATAAACATCATCATCATCATTTCACTTTATCATAGTTCAATGTTGAAGATAGGTCTCCCCCACAGTTTGCCACATCTAATTTCGGTGATGTAATTGCTGTTCTTTTACAACTTCATCGGATACAGTGCTCATGGGCCAGAGGCCAGTTTGCCAGGTTTGGTTTGACCCAAGCATAAATACATAAATAAACTCCTACAATAACCTCGAAATTCGGACTGTCGCGTTCGCTGAGTGCTTGCGCGATTTAGAATATCTCAAAATGATTTTTTAAGTCGTCTAATGACCGTCCGAGGGTTTTGCCACAAAACACGGTCCTGAGCCACCTGCAGACTAGGGGCCGTAGTGATTTTGTAACTCTCATTTTGGTCACAAAAACACAATAAAAATTCATTTAATAATAAATGAAAATTGCCTTTCATTAGTAAATATAATAAATGTAAGTATGTTTATAACGGGGGATGATGGGGATAATTTTTGTACCTCACACGGCATCAATAAAATATTGTAATGCAATAAAGTAACTACTGCAAGCCAGAGCTTCCAATATTACAAAACCGAATGACCCAATGTGTCGTCAGAGCCGCCCATAAATTTTGCTTCTATATATACAAATACGAACAAACCACAAACCGAGCAATTAGCATTAAATCACACAAACAGTGTATTCAATTACAATACAACATATTTCAAAATAAATTAACCAGGGATGCTGCGATAAGCGGAATTAATAAATATGATTTTATCTTTTACAAATTGCTCTTATCATTAAATCAACTGTACATTACTCAGGAACTAACCATATAAATAACGTGGAATAGTAAATAGTTGTGGCAATGTGGAATGTGGTGGCAGAGAGGGAATCTACCATCCAATCTCATTCTGTGAGTGTAATTTCGTAAAAGTCGATAAATGGAAATTACACACAAAAATACACGACGCAAACCATCTTAGATATCTCAATTGTGACAATCCTCCTGCCAAATGCCACGAATTAGGTTAGACCTATGCCCTGCGGTGGGCTGTATATAGGTTTGATGACAAGCTAGACAGACTACACTTCACGAATTATTTAAGGGCTTGGGTTCGATTCTTACAGTAATTGCACATAGTTTTACTGCTTCGACATACATCGGGCATGCAAGAAAATGGTGTATCAATTCAAAAGGAAGAATCTACTACAAGAAACAGTAAGCTCGTAGCGTGTAGATCGGACAAAAATAATATTTATTTCTTTACTTATTGGATACACAAACAGATTACAATATAAAAATATATGTCGAATTACAATGCGTAAACTTAAGTCTTAAACTGTATTGCAATCCACTTACATGTGTACATAACTTATGTAAATTTCAGCGTAAACGTATTTTAACGATAACTTACATTAACTACATATTCAACATACATAGGTAATATATTAACTACAATAGTTAATCGCTGTAGGTATCCCGGATTAACTATGTCATCAGGACGTCAGGAATCCGTGCATATAGTTTTATTCAATATACTACTGCGTGTAAAATTATTCGCTGTCCATTCGTCCGTACACTAGTAATTGTGAATTTTTAAATTTGAAAAAATATTATTTTACTATAAAGTTCCAAAAACAAGCACCTAGTATTCCTAGATCTAAATGTAAGAAAATTCGATATTAGTATTGTCCGTACCGTCCGTGGCGTCGACTACTAGAGCTGATATCCTAAGCAAGTTGCAACTGGCGTGCGTTATCTTGCAGCAAGTTAATTTCTTCATCGCTTGCGGACTCAGTGGGCTTACAGTGAAATATTGTTCGGTACGACTTGGCTTAAACGCAAATCAGTATACTCCCGGCTGAATGAGAATGGGAAAGCTGTTCCGGTAAATTTATAGTACGGAATTTAAATGAACACTATGCTGCTATTTCGGACATTACGGATAAGATAGAATAACGTACCTTCTAGTTCTGGAGCAAAGCTTATACATTTGAGAAGTATATTGAAAGTAAGGATGGAAATCAAAGTTGTAAACAATAAAGTAACAGCCGATTAATGTCCCATTGCTAAGGACAAGCCTCTCATTTTTGGAGGGTTTCGGAACCGAAAAAAAATCGGGCAAGCTGCTCCAGTGTGGGTCCCGGGTATGCGGACTTTCCATGTCCCCATTTTTTTTTTCTTTCTCAGACATGCAGAGTTCTTTTCAGAGTTAATTAAGAGTTGCTTTCGTTTTTCTTTCACCGCGAAACATCGACCGTTGGACCATACGGTTATGAAATTTAAGCCAATTAAAAGACCAAGCAGTGAAATTTCGAACGAGGCCTACCAGTAATGGATATTCAACTTCAACAATCTATTCGAAGCGAGCGAAAATTTGATTGAATGTTCCAAGAAAAACTACATAATGGTACTAGAAACTTAACTAGGTCCAGATAAGCGAACAAGCTAAGGAACCGCACATTACACCGTGAAGATAAAGTCGGACTGCCGTGTACAGGCGACCTCCATTTGAATATGTTCATCGATAAAGGTTTTATACTTTAATCTGGAATGAAAATAGAATTAAAACAGAACTCGTAGCATGACTTAATTTTGCTAATACACTTTTACGATATTAATATCTAGTACTTAATTATTTTCTTTTTTATGCAATACACATATAAGTAAACCTTGAAGTTTAAAACAATATCAATTCAAATAACTCTCAAGGAAAAAAGGACGTACTCGTTGCGCCTGTAATTTGAAAGTTAATATAAAGAAAATTAAAATCACAGCTTTATGAAACTAATAATTCGAACAAGTTTTATGTGAATCTACCAAAACATGTTCCTAATAATTGTCGGATATCACAAACTCCAATTATTGACTTAAATGTTCCAATAAAAGCGATTTCGTATTACGGCGTTAAAAAACAAACAGCTGAAGTTGAAGTTACAGTTAACTATGTAGTAACTCAGTCCTACTCTGTTTTTAAAAAACCGGGCCATATTGAAATGAAAAAGTATTATTTTATCTGTGAAAAAGCGCAAAACCGCGGGAAGCGGGTACTACCCATAGCATCAAACTTGGCCCAAATTCAAATCAGTGTTTTAAAACGATGCATTTTTACCACAAAACTTTTGGCACATGCTTACATTTTATTATTGAATTTCCAATTTTACTATCGGATATCGAGTAGTCGGCGGCAAATTAAACTGTTTTATTTAAACACGGCTGCAGAAATTGTTTGTTTTACGATCGGACGTATTATTTTGCAACGTTAGCAAACAGAAGTCAAAGAGTTTGTTTTTACAGGCATTAATAAATATTTGCCCTTAAATACGTAGCAATATATATTATATCGTTACTGAAATGTATTTATTATCTCTTAGAAAAATTAATGGAATATAGGATGCCAAAGAAAGTCGTGGCGTGGATAAGTACTTACGATACATTCTAGCAATTTTGTGTGAATATTTTTTGAGCGTTTGTAGATATTATATTCAACTTTTTTTCAGGTGTGGTGAGTTTGATTTAAATTAAATACTCTTGTTTTGTGTTGTATTTTTTAAGATTTGATGTTTTTTAGTATTTTGTCTAATATGACCAATCTGTGGTATATGTCAATGTGCTAAATAAATATCTCTTTTTTCTCTCTTTCTAACTTGTAAATGTATTGAGTATAAAAAACTTGAACCTCTTAATAACATCGCCAAGGATAATTATCGCCCTTCTAGACTCTAAAGCTTTTTCGAGTATATGAGGGTCGACTGCCTGACCTAAGCATGTAATAAAATTATGACATGATACCACAATATAACTTCTGCAATAAATAGTACATTGTATTAAAATATATTTCATTTGTTATTTTGGTTTTACTTTTGGTGGCCGCGAGCGTGAAACGTATTTAACATTCTGCCTACTACAGTTTTAACAGTTTTAACAAGTGTGAATATGTCAAAGTTTAAAGGCAACGTTCGCTATAAATTTTCTACGAGAGAATCGAGAGCGGCTAGGGGACATGAATTGATAACAAACGCTATTTCCCTTTGAGCGCCATTTTATCTGCACGTAGATGGCGGAGCGTGGTCAGCGCAATTAGTGAGTGTATTATGCCATCGCTTGTTATTGTGTTAGTTTGTTTGTGTTAATTTACAGCACTGCAAATTGAGTATAGGTTTTTTATCACGGTCACTATCTTCAATAAGTGTGATTCAATTTATAGCGGCATTAACAGAAGACATACACTTTAATTTTTTTTACTTAGAAAAAATATGCTGGCTGATTTCGAAGACCGAGACGATCTTCGGTTAGTACCAAAAATTTCACAGGCACAGGACATCGTAGTGTGATGTCTACGCAAACTGTCGGGCAACGCCACAATACATCCAGAAAGAGCCGAGAACCATAATTTGCAGACAAAGAAATTAGTATGTAAATTGTAACAAATAATTATACAATTGTAATTTCAATGGTGGTAGGATTCCTATGCGATCCTGTGAAATCCGTCTCGGTAGGTACTATCGAGAGCTAATTATTCTGCCGTGAACCTATGGTGTGCAAACATTACTGTTTCTATCTGAAGGGCACTGAGAGCGTAATTACTGGGCCATATGAGATTTAGAACTGATGTCTCAGGGGCACGGGCGTACTGTGGTGTCACGGAAAAGTTCTGGGTGACACAGCATTCGTTACGGCCAGACGTTGGACTTACCATCATATGAACGTTTTGCTCGTCACTTTATTCTATAAAAATAGAACGTAATTATAAATATTATGTTCTATTTTTAAATTTAGCACAGCACAAATATGAAAGAAAAATTAAATGATTGGCCATTTTGCTATCTCCGAGGCTTGTTGCTGTTGTTGATACCGAAAGGGCTTTTGCACTGCAAAATATTCGAACAATTCTTCGGGGAAAGTCATCCCTTTTTTTAATTTCATACGAGTAAAGTTAAAAACAAAAATGTTTTTGCGTGAATTTTACTTGAGGTTATTATTTATTGAAATGATAATTTTTTTTTATTTTAATAGCACTAAATTAAATACTGTGCTGAGTGGCGCAAGAGATCCCGCAGGAGCCGTAGGAGTCGACTAAGGGAAATGGCAGGAAAATCTCAGCCTCCGACAGATAGCAGAATAAACTTCTCAAGGATGCCTACTGATTACGGCATATTTTGGGAGAGATTTTGGGAGAAGCTTTTGTCCGGCGGTGGACAGTTTACAGCCTTATGACAATAACACTGATGAATTAAGTCGTATCACCTGAAGTCATTCATCTCTGCTGTTTGCGTAGAAAAGCAGAGATCTAACTGAAAACTTTTGAAACGATAAGACCTGTGGTGAAAATAAAATAATAATGAACGCAGTCAGTCGATTATTGACTCAGCAGTCTCTTAGTAGTGGTTCTAACGCCAGCTGAAGTCAACAACAACTTTTTTGGGTGTTTATGTATCGTGTCAGTCGTTTGTCAGTCGCAATTTTGGACACTTGAAGGTGGAGTCAATCGCACAGGTCTCCTCATTTTTGGAGCAAAGGAAAATACGTCAGGACGTCGAAATAAATTTAATATTTTCAGAAATTAATCTTTGTTGACGATATTTTCGATATGAAATTGATTGTTACAATTTTGACGTCACCAAGGATCGAGTCCAGGTATTATGAAATCGATGGCGAGCGGCCGGCCCTCGAGCTACCACGGCTTTGAGGAAACACTAATGTCACTATAATTATATCTTGCGTAGATAACGGCGTCTGTGCCCGGAAGATGTCGCTAATCGGTATCGACTAAAGATAAATCCTCAGGGCCCGCATTATATTTTTTGTTCATGTTTATCAGCCTCTCCCAGTGAGAGAGACTGATAAAGATGAAGATAGTAATCGCCACACTTCGCAGACAGATTGGCGATCGTAGTACCGAACTTCACCTGTCACTAGTTTGGATAATTTACTGGTGGTAGGATTCCTATGCAGGAATCTGTCTAGGTAAGTACCACCGCAGAGCCAGTTATATTTCCGTGAAACATTAGTGTGCAAATATTACTGTGTTTCAGTCTGACGGGCACTGAGAGCCAGCTTAATCAGTTGGCATATGAGACTTAAGAACTGATGTTTCAGGGTAAGGAGGGCAGTGTGGTGTCACACAAAAATGATCTAACTGACACAACATTTGTTATAGTCAGACCTCACCATGCGGTGAACGATTTATTCAATTCGCCACCTTCTTCCATAAAAAAATTCGATCTGGCCTAACTGAGATGGATATTACGTCATGGCATTTCACTAAGTCGACCCCTAAAAGATTAGATTCTCCAACGCCACCTACACTCAGCGATGAATATTTTTTTTTATTTCTATCTCCAAGACAATTTATGTTATTTAGTGCACATTTGTATCTCGGTCAATGGCGTGCTGCAAACATCAACTTTATGCCGCGTATGCATTAAAATCTAGAGTGCTTGCAATGCATTGCCATTTAAATTGTACATAACAATTAAGCAGAATTTATACTGGCATTATTTTGAATGTAATTAGCTTGGGAAGTACGAACATCTAATAAACCTAGATTTGAAATGGCAAGAGTAATAGTAGAGCTCATGCTTTGTGAATCTGAACCGAATATAGCAGATCTGAGTCCGCGAATGGAGGATGATTGTAGACCGCTATGTTCAAGTTTTACTTTAAGTAAATGTTTGTCTTATTATCTATTGTTCTTTTGAAGAAATTAAGGAGCAATTTCCGCCATAAACTTTAGATTTGACGGACTAAATGTAGGCTGTAAACTCGCTGTGCATTGAAAAGTATTATTCTCCAGTATGCAGATATCCATACGATGTTTTTCTTTACCCGAAAACATTTGCTAAAACCCTGAAGTAGCCAGGTGGTAGGATTCCTAATCAGGAATATTTCTAGGTTGGTAGCACCCCAGGCCACTTTATACTGCCGTGAAGCAGTAGTGCGCAAACATTATTGTGTATCTTACTGAAGGGCACTGAGAGCTAGTGTAATCATGTGAGACTTAAGAACCGATGTCTCGGGGTGGCTGGCGCAGTGTGGTGCTACACAGAAATGTTTTGGGTGACACAGCATTTGTTATGGGCACGTTGTACATACCATCAGGTGAACGTTTTGCTCGACTCGTCACTTTATTCATTAAAATACAATAACTAAATTAAAGCGCGCAACCAGTGACTTCTGTTACAACTTGCAACACTTTATTTTTTTTTAAAGATAATATTTTACAGACTGCTTAACCATTTGACTCAAAATATGTAAATAATATATTTTTTATTTATAGGGAAGAACTAAAGTAATTACGAGTACAATCGATATCAATAAGTGTTGTTTTATAATTTATCAGATGGTAAGCAAATTAGTTTTTTACAAGGTAATTATCTAAAACATCGCGTGTGCAATACAACGAACGTACAAAATACTTCAGCTTCCAAGATGTCCGCAATCCGATATGCCCTTCGCGAAGAGAAAGGCGGACGTGGCGTAAGGCGTTTCGTGCACCGAGAGACGATAAAAATGTATTCCTTAGCTTCTTACATTTTTTATTCGTCTTGAAAAAGCATTTAATGCAGAATTTAGCTTAAGATTTATCCTTTCTAAAAAGTATTTTCTACCCCTGAAGAAATTTAGCAATGATGAAAATTCATGTGCGGGGCTACAGGAAACAGAGATGTCGGAGCACATGACAATATCGATATGATAATGTATGGACCTTAATATACTTAGATTGTAAAAACAAGAATTTATATAAACTAACTACTTTGACAACATACTCTTAAAATAACTTCATCAAATATAATTTCTTTCAATAAAAGACAATTAAACACTATATAGATTTTTTTCATCGGCTACAGGATGGTATGTAGGTGACCTTAGTACCTATATGGGCTGCGCTCACATTGCGAAGTTGAAAACATCTGGTAGTGACAGCAATACTCATTCAAGAGGAACTAATAAATCACTAAGACTAAAATTCATGTGATTATCTAAAGATACTGGTATCTTCGATAACTTTGAAGTTTTTTTTCAGTTCTACTTATGTATTTGACAAGCATCGTCAAATGTTAATGTGTTAATGTTAATGTTATATAGGAAAATATTATACGACCACTCACTCGTATTTTGTGTAAACTAAGTTAACCTTTGTTAATTTTATGAGTTAGAGATTATTGTAATAGTGATGTGCTTCACTGGATACACAAACTCCAGGATCCACGGATTTATACTACAATGTATTGTAAACCTATTTTTATAGTTTTTAAACATATCAATAAATAAAAATAGAACAATGACAGGTAATATTAAATGAATTCCATTCAAAACACAACGAAACGACAAAATAATACATGACTCACACCTCAAAACCTTGATCTTTAATAAAGCAAACATATTTACACTTCACATACCATTGAAATCACAAGTTATATGCATGCACGTGGTGCACTTTAGGAATATAATATATATATATATACTTTTGCATCATGTTATACTAATATTATAAATCCGAAAGTAACTGTCTCTGTCACTCTGTTTACCTTTTCGCGGCTCAACCGTTGAAGAGATCTTGGCGAAATTAGGCACAGAGATAGCTTGCATCCCGGAGACGGACACAAGATATTTTATTTCAGAAAATAAACGTTTCCCACGGTATCTTTAATAAATCTAAATTCACGCTGACGTAGTCGCGGGCTTCAGCCAGTAGACTATTTATGTGTTTAACATAATTAACACGGTACGTTATATGATGTATAGCCTTTCGAGAACGCAGCTGCATATAATGTCTTATTAATAATACTAAATTAATCGTTTAAGACGTGTTAATTGATTATTATCCATTGATAACGTCGTAAATTACAATTTTGTCCAACTCCTAAATCCAATGATTTCACATTATTTATCACCAATCACACAAATCTTTATCACCAATTCCTAATAATTTCAGGAATCCGTCTAGGTAGGCAGTTATTCTGCAGTGAAGCAGTAATGTGCAAACATTACTGTGTTTCGGATTACAGGGCACCGAGAGCTAGTGAAATTACTGGGCATAAAAAACTTAAGAAACGATGTCTCAGGGTGACGGACGCAGTGTGGTGTCGGTGTCACACATAAATGTTCTAGGTCCTAGGTGACGCAGCATTTGTTATGAACAGACGTTACACTTACCATCAGGTGAACGTTTTCCGGTACGAGGTTGCTACTTGAAAACCCTTTTTCCCCAACTTTAATCGAATCTACGAAGCAAATTTGATTATTTTTATAATAGCCTATAATAGCCAATACCATTATTTTAAAGCAAGACACAGCATACGATGGTATAATAATTATAGTTCTACGAACAACACCGTATTATACATGCTAGAAAATATCGTTGTAACACTAATTCGAAATTAAGTAAGATAAGACCGCACAAATCGCGTCAGCCTCTCGGCCAACGAGAATTACCGGTCGCGGCCATCTTGCTCCGTACTACGACCACAATGCTCCACAAAAAATATAAGAGCTCCTATTGGGGCCGTTGACCTCACTGCGGTTAATGCTTACTATAGAGGCAATGGGTTTTAATGCACATTGTATATAACAATAGTCATCTTTAAAGGGATAGGAGAAAGATTGAAGAGGCGCTTTATTACACCTCGTAGCCTTTAATGGGTTTCTTTATTTCGGTTTGATACTTTTAAGATGATTTCTCGACCTAGTGGCCTAGTGGTGAGAGTAACTGACTTCTACGCAGCTAGTTCTGAGTTCAGACCCCATCCGGGATGTTGTGCAAAAACACAAAATGTTGATTTTCGAGTTTAGTTGTCTTCTGCATTTGAAATTTATGTCTGCAAAACGCGCTCACAATACTGATTCATGTGACCCGAACAGTTAAAAAAAATATTAATCCACTATATGTCGGACGCCACGAAATTTCTGTTCATGTTCATATCATTGTCAGTCTGTGTCACGTAAAAGGGAGGTTTTGGCATTAACACCGTGCTTGCATGCGATTTGGCGATTACTGTACCAGAGGCCTCGGATCATATTTTAAAATCCATCTCGTCTGGCTATAATCGTTATTCTACCGCTCGCTGGAATGTCTGAAATTTCTTTTAGTCGACTGTTACTAATCCAGCAGGATGGAAAACTCACCAAACGGCACATAAGCATGTATTAAATAATATCCTTAAAATCATATGCTATTTAAGAGATCGTAAGGTGATCTGTTGGCCAAGACTACAACACAATGGATCCCACGTGGAAAACGGTACTGCTCTTTGCGGGCAAGAGCTTGACTCTTACGTCAAGTACTGGACAACAACAGCAATGAACACAGACTAATGGAAGGAGACCAAAAGGCTCTATGGCTTTTGTGCAGTAGTTGCCGCAAAAAAAGATAATTTATGTTTAACGACAACTTGAAGATTGCGATATATGAAAAGTGAAACCATGGAACCACATACTCGACAAATGATGTGATGTGTTGTAAGCTTCTTTGTAAGATAATTGTGAGAAACCATGTGTACTTTAAATTGACATTGCAACATTCCTTGTGTTTGAGACACACTTAACAATGTCACGAAATTTGAACTGTAATTTGAATAACTTTAAAAAAAATTACATTCACACACAAATAATTTTCAGTTACCATTGTAGGTACGGCGTGGCTTAACTAAAGTAACGGCCTATAATAAATGTCTCACTGCTGAGCACAGGTCCCCATTTCTGAAAGGGTTTTTAAAACCGGGAAGAGTCCGTCACCCTGCATCAATGCGGGTTGGTAAATTTCCCATATCCTCGAAATATTTTTATTCCTCAGACATGCAGGTTTCCTCACGATGTCTTCGTTCACCGCTGAGCACAGATATCATCACTTAAAATTGCAGAACAATTTTAGAGGTGAAGGCACCGGGGATCGAACTCAGCCTGAGGCCCACCCACGACTTCACTAACTATCAAAGTTCTTCACTGCGTGGTTTCTAATACACACAAGGAAGGTTTTTGAATAAAACTTCATAAAAGTTCTGTCTTGCCGTTATTGCCGTGGTAGCTCAGAGGCCGGGCGCTCGCCTTGAATTTCATAGTGACCTGAGTTCGATCCCCGGTGCCGGCTCCACTAAAATTGTTTTAAGTACTGATTTACCTCTTGCTCAGCAGTGAAGGAAAACATCGAGAACCTGCATTTTGAGTAATAAAAAATTCCGAAGACATGTGAAGTCCGCCAACCCGCACTGGAGCAGCGTGGGAGACTTTCTCGGCTCCAAAACCCTTTAAGAAATGAGAGAAGGCCAGTGCAGTGGGACATTTATAGGCAGTAACTGAAAGTTCTGACATTTTAACTTGTATTTATTTACACATACAGTAAATCCTCGGTAGTCAAGTCCCTGTCTAATCCGGCGCGAAATCCGAGATGCCAATAATATGTTTATGAAAATAATATATTAATGCACGATTTAACAGGATGTAACTTTGTGTGATCTATTGTGTTCTTATATTTACTAAATTGCTTATACAGTATCAATTTTATACATTGTGGTCTTACCTTCCTTTATGATTTGTCGAATCGGTGTCGAGGTCGGCAGTACTCTATAATCCGATTTCGCTTTGAAAACAATTTTTTCGGATTACCGCGGGTCTACTGTACTCAATTAGAAAAATGTCATTTTTTTTTACTAATTCTCTTTAAAATCTAATACACTATTTGATTTAGTAATAAATCATGTCAGTACCTATTACCTCTTCGAGTCAAACTTTATAACGTTAGTGCTATGTATCGGCTACTTCCATAAATTCCATTTTCGCTCCAGCTACGTGGTTAGGATATAATGTCTTACAAGTGATACCTACATGAATTTTAGATTTTCCATTTTATAAAAACTATACTACTGAGTAAATACTTTTTAATTAAAATAAAAAATTATAAATGAAGGAAAGAAAGTTAATTTACTAGACACGCCACTGAAGTCGAGAATACGACACTTGTTTCAACTCAAAACGAGGTATTATCAACTCACACTCACAGTGTTCGACGATATGTGGACAGTCTGACCTATTTAGGACCTTTATCCGAGAAAATAGCAAGAACGCTTAGATGTAACGATGTTCATGTTGCATTCAAGACAAACAATTACCTAAGAGGGGTTTGTAATGTAAAAGACAAAATTGACGACCGCCAAAAATCCGGCGTTTATAAGCTTGTTTGTAGTGAATGCAGCGCTGCTTACGTTGGTCAGACTGGCCGCAATTTCGACACTTGTTACAAGAGGATTTGGCCACGCACAGAAATTGCAATCCCTATAGATCGCATTTCGCGAAACACCTTGTGGAGACTGGGTATAATCTAAACCGCGATCATACATTTAAAGTTTTACATATCTGTGACAAGGGATTACGGCTGTGTGTGCTGGAACAACTAGAAATAATAAAAAATAAAAATAATAACATTACACTGCTGAATCAGCAAATAAACGTATCGAATTCACCACTGCTAAATATCTTTAAATCTAGTACTTAAAGTTCAAATCTTCTCGAAGTAGGCATTTGCTATTAATACGATCGCAAACGGCTGACTACCTGGCTGTGGTGGATTGTGTGTCGTATCAGCCGTTGTCGGCCGTTATTATCGCGATGACGTCATCGCATCATTCTATTTAAATAGCAGTAAATCAATTTAAAAAGCAAATAGCAGTTCTTTCACCGGGCCGCTCACTCGGCGGCTGACTGTCGTAGAGTCAATATCACTTGATGATGCCTCGTTTTGAGGTGAAACACGTGTCGTGTTCTCGGCTTCAGTGGTGTGTATTGCCTAGTGGTAGTTTTGATGTGGTGGAGGGTATCCGGTGGCGGGGCGGGCGGTGCTTTTCAAAACTAGGTAATACACACCATGTTACATTTTGCACGCGGATCTTAGAAAATTAACTTTCTCTCCTTTAGTATTATCAAGTGATATTGACTTTACGACAGACAACCGCTGAGCTCTGACTCTGAAGTTCCCGACTTCACTGGTGTCCTTACCTAGTGGCAGTGTTATAGTGGTGGAGGGTACCGGGTGGAAGTTCCCGCAAGCGGTATTTGTTTTCTTAACTTTTTTCCTTTACAGCATTTTTATAGGCGGACGATGCTTTCGCCATGTTCCTTCTCGAATAAATGACTTTAAATGACCCTGTAGAGAATAAGAACATACGAACAAAGATCACATACACACACACACTCACACACACAACAAAAATTTCGCTTACGTGGTAAGCAGCACTGTTTAATAATTATGTATTTGCATTGTTCTGGTTTTGTGTTATAGATATAGTCACAATATGGTTATAATATGTTATATCACACTCAGATCCTCAACATGCAGGCTATGCTTAGTTTCTGTTTACTCTTAGGTGTTTTTAACAATTGTGTTGTAACATGTGAATAAATAAATAAAGAACAGTAACACCTATGAATGTCCCACTGCTGAGTTGAGGCATTTTTATTGGGTTTTGAGAGTTTAGGAGCCGCAAAGAGGCAGCCACGCACCTCAGTGCGGCCAAACCACACTTAGACTTCACATGTGGATAGAAATATTAAGCTCAGGGTCTAACTTAGTCGTAATATCTATAGAGGTTCTGGACTTTACCAATTTTTCTACGAGACCTAAAATAATATTAACCTTGACAAATTCTGCTCGTTTCTGTCACATTTTTCTAGAATAATATGATATTCATAAATTTTTCGTGTTTATGTAATAGATATACTATGTAAAATACATATTCCACCTTATGCAGTGAAGATTCCCTAAGTATAGGGAACCCCCCGAAGGTCGATTTCGACTTGCTGTGGAAGTCCATGAAAAGGAGAATAATTGGGGGTGGTGCACGGAGAAGCGATCCAAGTTAAACTTCATGTTTAGAAAAATTCAATATTAGACAGCCAGTGGTTCTACCTAAAACTAAATATCTGTAAGTGGCCTACGAGAAAGTTTGAGAAAACCTGTTATAACGTATAAGTAAAACAGTAAGTAAAAACATCAGCGGTATATAGTGTAGGTACTCCATAATCATTGTCCCCGTTTTCGCAGTACCGT
Organism: Luehdorfia chinensis; assembly: GCA_019845155.1. Classification (NCBI taxonomy): domain Eukaryota; kingdom Metazoa; phylum Arthropoda; class Insecta; order Lepidoptera; family Papilionidae; genus Luehdorfia; species Luehdorfia chinensis. Next base: position 4,725,736 of record JAHVAK010000201.1, on the reverse strand, counting down.
TAACCCAGCTAGCGCTAGGTACTAAAGTCCGTGCTCTACTGCGAGCCCCACTTGTGTTACATCACTCTTTAACGTTACTTTCGACGAGAACAGGCGGCGACTCTAAGCATAAAAACTCTAAACTTCGTTTCATCGGTACTGCAAGCACCGATAGATAAACTCAACAAAAAATCCGTTCGCGAAAAGTTTTTAATTTATTTTGGGATTCAATGGACGGGCGAGAAGTTTCGAATAGTATACAAAAACGTTATCCTACGTTATTTTTTTTAAAAGCACTGTCTTATAACGATTATTTGGCCTAATAATTCTTCGCTGATAAGGCTTTTCCCAGAGATAAACACGTATAAGGTAATTATTATCCTCTGTGGCCACGATTTGATATACAGTCTTGATTTATATACGAGTACATCAGAAGGCGACGGTCCATAAGACTGAGAACATAAAAGAACCGCTGGGGGTAACACTGACTCGTATGCCAAGACGGAAAATGGCATGACACTCTCTTAAACGACAAATCTCAAATATCTAAGGATACAAGAACGGATAAGAATTAGAGTATATCTAATTACACCACTGTCGTAAATGGTGTACTTTAATTGGATACACAAGGAATACATCCGATGGATGCAGTAGGCGGATTCGTTACCGGCCTTTGAGAAGGGAATAGGCTCTTTTCTTGAAGGCTTTGCGTGTGTTTTGAGGCAATATATGGAGGTGGTATGTGTTCTCTTATAATATGGATTTACATGGTTGAAATAATGATGATGATAATTTGAGAAGGTATGGAACGTCCCGCCACTTTAAGTCATAAATCCGTATTCTTTCTGGGCTGGATTTGACTTATACGGGAGAAGTCATTTTAGTGGAAAAAAGGGTTAACCAAATGTAAATGGGGCAGAAGATGTACAAAAAAGAACAAAAGTAGATAAATTATCTTCAGAGCAAAAAGTTTGAGAACCTCTAATGTTAGCCATTGAAAGGTTGTTGTTATAATAAACTTATATTGTTGTTTTTAATAGAAAAGGGGGTCAACGAGCAGGCGGCTCGCCTGATGGTAAGTGATCACCACCGCCCATGAACATCTACAATACCAGAGGAATAGCGGATGCGTTTCCGGCCTTTAGGAAATAGTCTTTTTTCTTTTTTTGAAGGTCCCTAAGCCGTTCCGGTCTGGAAAAACCGCTGACGGCAGCAGATTCTATGGAATAGAAATTATCAAGGTGGTGATGATGGAATTTTGAGTTGTGCCGCATTTGCGACGGTGAATTTTCACAAAATGAAGTGATACGGGGAAGGGTTTTTTTATTGAGTTTCATATATTTAATTATTCAAACATTAAATGTCAAATGGAACTCTCCTCGCAACTACATTACAGAGCTTCAAGTGGCCCTGTTAACACAAATTAACTCACTTCAGACATGTGATTGATTAATTTGTTGACTCTGAAATCATTAGCGATTATTACTAACGAAGTATATTCATCAATCATTGAACATGTAATGGGTTTCATGAACCTTATAGTACAGAAAACTCATAACCTAAAACAAAATAACTATACATTATGTCTTGGTCGTTTTTTACCGTAGTGACATATTTTGTTGACAAAAACGTAATGTAGACGTTTTTGACTGAATTATGAAAGTGTAGCAGGCGTCCACGAAGGTTCTTAAAGGGCAACCTCATAACAGCAAACGCAGTGTAGAACGATCTCCCTCTGGATGTCTACAACGCAGGATAATATATTAGGTGAAATGAACGTCCCTGAAAAACTGTTCTTGAGCGGCGACTAAACATTCTTTATGACAACCTACTGGGTAGACCAATTTTCACCAGTAGACGTGTGATGAGCTGTAATGATGTTGATGAAATGTCCATTTAAATTGCAAACTCACGAGTAAATTGGTTGTAGGATTCCTATGCATTAATACGTCTAGGTTTTTCTGCCGTGTATTGTAAGCGTATAGTCAAGAGCATAAAACTTACAGAATGCGAAACTTGACGTTGCGCATCGAGCCTGCCATTTGAGGTGTGTCTGAGGACTGACCCACATGCTAAAACAAGCTTTTAAGCTTAGTTGGAGTGGTTAACAGGAATATTAGTAATGTTAATAGCATTGTTAGTATTCTTAAAAAATTGATTTATAATACAGTGTAAAAATAAATACAACAGCCAATCTTATCGCTGAACTACCAAAAAGCGGACAATAATGCTTTTGAAACTATTGACCAATAAAATATTATATTCGATCGACCATTCGGTAGACTAAATTAGTGAATTTAAAACAACACAGGTAGAGAAAGTGTACGGACAGCTAAACAATCAAGATTAGACTAAGACGAATATCGGTAGTTTAGGAGAATAATAGACCCTCTTAGTTTTGAGAAAGTAAACCAAAGAAGGCATTAATGAGTTGTGAAACAGCAATAAAGACGAACGCAACAGAAGAACGTCTCGGGGCCGTGAAAAGCTAATTTTAGGGGCAATTTTAACTTAACACCGGCTCACGAGAGATTTAACTTCTTTACTTGCTTTTTACTTTGTTGCAATGAAATTGCTGATTTTTGGAATGTATGATGTAGATAAATGGAAAATTAATTTTGTTTTTATACATGTGTTCAAATAAACTTGAAAAACTTAATACGATATATAAAAATACAAAGTAAAACGTGTTAGCTGGAGTTAAATACAGCTTGCACTTTCTGGTGCAATCCTTTTAAAAATCAATTGACTATTCACGTCAGACACAAAGCTCTATTAAATGGGAGCGTGGTTTTGTAACGCTTTGTGCTCAATACTTTCACTCGAAATCACAATAACTTTTGCCACAATGTGTAACCCAGTGTCTATGAGATGTGTGTAATATTACATATATTTAGTAATCATAAAATTACTTTGAAGATTTTATGTCATTTAAAATTATTCAGATCTGATTAACATCAATAAAAAAAAATTAATTTCGCAAGCTGAAGTGGTTGCCACTCGTACACGTACTCGTACCGGCAAACGCAGTGTAGGTCCCCCCCCCCCCACTAGATGGAGCGACATCCTGGTTTTGCAGGAAGTTCAATGGAGATCAAGTGGGTCAGAACCGTGTTTTGTGGCAATCTATGGCCTATGTTCAACAGTGGATTATGATAGGCTGAAATGATGATGATGATGATAAAATTTCGTTATGTTAATCGATATAGAAAAAATATAAGGTTCGTACTCGATAAACGACGACTAAGGTATTTTACGCACAGCCTTTATTAGTGCATATTAGCACCATAATATGCAATGCCTTCACTTTACTGCTCGTGGGAACGCAACGGAGTCAATTTTTTTTTTACTTGTACAAAAATGGTAGCGACGCAGTTCGCCACCAGTCATATCTCGTTTTCACCGGGGGCGAAAAGCGGGCTACATGTGTAACCTCTACCATATAAGGATATGGGAAAAAGACGTGATTATATGTATTTATGTATAATAAACAATAACAAACATTTACTAACCAAAAAAAGAAGACTGATATTAATGTGGAATAATTAACGATAATTTTGAAAAAAAATTAAAAATTCCGACGATCCGAACGCCTTAAGCTTGCAAGAATAAAATACGGAATGCGCCACCATTTGCAAACTCGCGAAGCTGAGAAATAGAGCTCTTAAAAAGATACACGAGGTTTTGTGGCGCCAACACAAGCCTGATTTTGTAATCATCTGCGGTATTTCCGCGGAATCCTGTCATGAATTTATTACTAGCAGGAATTTCACTTGCAAATTATTTACAACGGAACTGGTACAGTTTTTATTAAAACTCAAATACTTCGCCATGTACGATAGTAACACACGCATTTCTCCCGCCAATTTAAGGAACTACGTGCCTTTTTTCAGTAAAAGTGACCGCGTAGCCGGAGCTGTGTATAGGATAGGACCCGCGGCGTAGAAGTCAGTTGGACTCTGCGAAACCTGGGTTCGAATCCCAGCCGTAGTCAACCTTTCTGAAAAAATCTCTGGTTGTGTAAAAGGTCTGGTTGGGCGGGTTCCTCGTGTTTGACACTGCGTTCTAGCCTGCCCCTATATCATCGCATGAGCGTTAGACCCGGCGCAGATAGGTTAGTACGAGTGAGTGCCTACTTGTACCACTATAAAACTTCATCTAAACTGAGAAATGAGAAATGAGAGGAGCTTCCGAATCTTTCGGAAGCTCCTCTCATTTCTGAGAGGGCTGTTGCAGTGGGAAATTTATAGGTTGTTATTTTACTTTTACTTTTATATACTCAGTCGCGACATGATTACAACAGAATACGTCTTTGCCAGTTATATGGCTAACTTCACTCATTGTATGAAAATGGCAGCGTTATGGTGCTACCCACGCTGGTATGAGAGCCAGGGGGTCTACTACGAAAATACGAAGTTTCGGCTGATGCACGTCTCGCAAGTCGACTGGAAAAATTAAAGCCAGTAGACGGGTAACATAATCTTCCTGGAACATCTGAATAAAAAAAACTGCCACTGCCAACCCGCCTGTCAAGCGTGGCAACTATGGCAAAACCTCTCCAAAATGAGAGCTACAAACTTTTGTTGCTATCTATGGAGTAGGTCTGTGGTCAGCAGTGGACTTGTGATAGGCTGAAATGATTATGATGAAGTAATCTAGGAACAGACATTTTAAGACAAAAGAATTGCGTACTTTATTTTTGGTTGCGTACTAAAGGTACGTGTCAAAAAAAGCCAAATTCTCTTAGTATAAAAATTAGCATAAAGCTGACAACAGACACCAACCGAGGCGAGAAAATTTAAAATTTTATAGCGTCAATAGCAATTTGTTTCCATATTAAAGCGTTAGTCTCAGCCAACGTGAATATAATCTACATCTAACTTTTATTTCAATAAGCGCTGTCGGTAACGGGCCGACATTAAAACCGTGTGGGCGGCGTTTTTCTTCAAAAGTCACGAAACGCCCATCCATTATCAGTCGCTTTCTTTCACCGAATGTTAGGTCGCTTAAGTTCTTATATTTGTGATGAACCGGTACATCAGTTGAAGGATCCTTAATCGAAACCGTAACCAAAAAAAGACATCCAAAACAATCGTTAAATTACCATATTAAATAAATATCACTAGGCAATGTAAATAATTTAAACATTAATATCAAGTGAAAATTATCGAATTTCCGTTAGACCACTTTCACCCCTCGCGCAATTGATGAATTTATAAACTCTGAGATCATTAGCGATTATTACTAACGGAATAAGTATATGCATTAATCATTAAATATGCCTTTTTATATATTATTTAATTTTCCATAGCTAAAGGAAAACAAATAAAGAGTAGAACTGATCGAGTTCAACCGTGGCGATTTCTTTTGTTGATTACTAGTTATCAAAACCGTGACGAGAAAACCACATTTAGTAGGTACAACCGTAAGATATAATATAAGACAATTTTTTTATAATGATGCCTCACACTAGGGTTTCTCCGGCACAGGAGAGCGTTTCACATAGTCGTCAGAGTACCTGACTTCTATGCCGAGTTCCAGGGTTCGAATCCCAGCGGGGGCCAAAATTTGTACAAAAACACAAATGTTGATTTTCGGATCTGGATGTGTTGTGCATGTGAAATGTATGTTTGTAAAACGCACCCACGATACAGGAGAAAATCCTAGTGTGGGGCTTCGTTTTAAAAAAAAAAAATAAAAAAAACATCCGTTACAAATGTATATTTTCGTTATTACCATGTACTAGCTGTGCCCCGTAGTTTCACCCGCTTAAAAGTATTCGACCACATGACTGCGCCGAAAGGCTTGGTACCTGGTTGCTGTTCTATTCACAGTTCGGTCCTTCTCGGTTCTCAGCGTGAGTCTACTTAAGACTGTAAACTGGAACTTTCATAGGGTAGAATTTTCGTCAATAAACGGACTGTCTAATCCAAATGGATGTTTTAAAATTGGATTAATATTTAGATTGATTGATAGATACACATATAAACATTCAAACATACAAACTCTCCATAGAAACGTCGACATTGCACTTGTGTGCACAATCTATTCCACGGCGTCGACGACGTCATATCAAATTCACTTGATTGTAAACAATGGGTACAGGTAATGTACACAATATATTTACATGTTTTACTTCTCAGGCGTATAACAGTTTAACATAACATAACATTTCATAACATGCATGTTGCGCATATTATGGTTTAAATGTCGCCGTGTGACGGAGGATTAAGAATTTTTTTTTTAACAAAACAATCCACAGTAGGATTTCTCCTGTGTCGTGGGTACGTTTTACAGACATAAATTCCACATTCACAAACCACCCAGACCCGGAACAACTATCTGTAGGCCATACAAATATTTGTCCCATGCGGGAATCGAACCCGCGACCCGCGGCGCAGAAGCCAAGGGCTTAGCCACTGCGCCAACCGAGCCGACTAATAAATAATAGAAATGTCTGAAAAATTTCTTAGTCTCTGGCAAGTGGTTTATTCAGCTATTAGAAAATATCATGGCTTCTGACAGGTGGATCGCCCCGCATTTAATATTGCTTTATAACAGGTAAAGGCCGGAAGATATGGCTGGGATAGGTAGGTAGCCCGAATTAACTATCACATCAGTACGACGAACATGTAAGACCTACATGAGCATGAATTCTGCACAACATATAGATAATTAAACGCTGTTCCGTTCCGTTCACTTAGTTTAATTCCATATGTATATTATATAGTAATATTTCTGGACTAAAGTATATTTTCCTTTTTTTTTTTGTTTTCCAACAATGAATACAATAAGTATTTACACAAAAGAAAATTAAAAGTAAGTTACAATAATTGCCTCATCACTTAAAGGAAAACACAGCATTCACTAAAACATTTGTTTCTAACCTCTACTTACATTAATAGACTCTCCTCTACTTACTACTACTACTAATATATAATATTACAATTCTAAAAGAAAAACGAAAACAAAAACTACAAAAAAACTGCTGACTTTCCGAAAAAAATATTTTTTTTATTCCATTCTTAGATATTACTGCTAAATCGATCTCTTTATTGCAATTGTGGTATATGGTATACATCCGCGATAATGCACAATGCATTCTAAGGTTAGTGTGATGCTTAGGTTGACGAAAAAGTTTAACATTATTTGATCTTTGAGTTCTAGCAGGAACATTAAATTGAACTTTACTTTTTTTAAATAAATCTAAAGCACGGTTATTAACAAACTGAGGAGCTACGACGAGAGGACTTAAATGCTAGATTTCTTAAATTTCAGCAATAAAGTGAACCGTTACGCAGATCCGGAGAATGCAAATGCGGTTCCATACAATAAAGGAACACTTGCGAAGTTCGAGTTTGCAGACTTCCGCGATAAAGCCTGTAAAATCACGTCACGATGCTCGCATTAAATGTATCACTTACATTTCTTTCACCATAAATTTCAGTTACGTTCAAATTCTAGTGATACTTATAAACCGAATCGGGGTTTTTTGCGGGTGTAAGTGGTCTACACTAGACCATGGATTCCATGGAAAGTATATGCGGTTTGAGAGCTGAATTTTTTGCTTTAGACATGACAGACTGGGCCACTTGGCAAGGGCAATTCTGAAATAGATTCTTATTATTATAAAATGGATGATTGCTGTTTTCAAACAAAGCGGCGAGTACTGTTTAATACGCAGAAGTCCCCACCTCAGGATATATAAAAATGCGAAGAATATTTGGCTGGACTTCCAGATCACGCGGTCGTGGTTATATATCGCAATGCTAATACAGAACTGCAGTAACTCAACGATTATATCTTTTTTGCGTATTAACAGTGTTTCATATATACGTCTCCAAAACAGTTTCCAAGACATTTAAAGAAGCTCCTAAAAGATAGCTTCAAGAGACATATTTTACTGAATTGGTTAATTCAGAAAAAAAAACTTTCATCGGTTCTGGAAAAAATAACTTTTTGGTTACAACGGTTTTGTAATAGCAGTGTTGTTTGTGCCGCACAAAAGTATATTTAAAATCTGGATCTACTGCTCCTATCCCCGTGTGTACGACACTACATACGACTATTCCTATATCGGTTACGAGAAGGTGAATACGTGTGAGTGCTTGGGAGTTTAGGGTTACGGCACTGTAACATATCCGCGCAGATAACAAATTATGAATGTAAACCGAAAGACGTCGCTATGATAATGACTGTGTCTCAGTCATTATCAACAAACGGCCAGGGTCTTATCATTAACTTTGAAATGAAATGAAATATATTTATTACTTGTTCCCTAAAGAAAAATTCGTTTGTCAATGTCTTTTTTTATAATCCACCGTTTCAGCTCTTTAAGAAATTTCCACTGTACGGAGAAGAAACAGTCGATTATATGAATAATTAATATTATTTAAGCTACCTAGTTGCGATCATTCCCAGGGATTGTTATCATCCATATATAATAATAAGTAATAACACTTTAAATAAAGTCTTTTTTAAACAAAGTATTTGAACCTGTAGGTAAGAAGACTGCTGTGTACTTTCTAACACATTATTATTTGTTTTGTTTAAAATGCTGCAGTTTCAAAATTGAAGACTAGATCTTTAAGTACGAACTCGACCTTTCCACGTGACGTGACATTAAAATATGCATGTCACTATTTATTTCTTATAGTAGACTTGTTCGATTGAAATTCAAACACGCCGTGTTGGATTATTCGATATTATATATCTGACATGTCATTGACGTTACTGTTATATTAAAAATGTAATAACAAGCAACATTTTAGTATTACAATACTCGTCACGAAAATGGGGCTGATTTTTTCTTTATCATACTTTAGATAATTTAATTTCCCATATCCGATTTAACAGTTAAGCTTTCCATTCACACAGGCACTCCTGTTTACCGTATGTAACCTCCCATGTAACGCTTATGCGATAAGACTGGAGGATAAAGCAATTCAACCTGAAACCGCGTTCGGAACTATACATTTTTTTTAAAGGGAAATACTAGCAATGCTAAAAACTTTACTAATATTCCTGTTTACCACTCCAACTGAGCTTAAAATCTTGTGCTAAGAGAGGTTCACGACAATAGTTGAATGGCGGGCTCGAACTTGCGATGTCATTTTTGGCAGTCCGTACCCTAAACCATTAAACGCGCATTGAATTTAACGTACATTTGAATAACCTATTTTATGCCTGCGCACGATGTATATATAAGTAACACATTTTTTTATATAAGAGCAAACGAGCATGCGGCTCACCTGATGGTAAGTGATCACCGCCGCCTATGAACATCTACAATACCCGGGGAATTGCGGGTGCGTTGCTGGCCTTTGAGAAAAGAGTAGGCACACTACTATCGTATGGAGATTGTACGATAATTTCAATCATGATACGAAACTTGAGAATAGGTTGCATTCCTCCTACGCTGATCGTTAATAGTATAATAACAAAAAAGATTATTTTTTGCTTACAGCTATACTTGGCTTATTGCTTTTTTATATAAAAAAATATTTACAAATGTTCTGTAATTCTAAAGCAAAATTTTAATTTCTTACAAAGCTTGTAATTTACAGGAGATAAAATTGTAAAGCATTTTCAAACATATCAATATTAAGTTCAGTATCATATATGTATTTATTATAGACATTTTCTAATAAGTACGATAATTTTGATAAAATTTGCGCCCCTGGTGCGCAATAGGTGCCTTGCTTCGGGTTGAAAACCAATTATTTGTTTAACAATAATTGTTATCACCCGGGATTTGAACCCTGTCCTCAGCAGGTACGCCGACTACCACGCCACCGTCACAGAAGCCTCTGTAGAACAGAATACACCGCTACAACATAATAATGCCGTCTTTGTGGCTTAACTTCCATTTGAAGGATTACAGTAATCGTATTTTAATGGACTTCATATCCTCTCCGTAATGCAGTTTCATCGTTGCCTTTGTTACAAAAATATGTCAGCGATATAATCCGTGCGATGGGAGGCTAAAACTACGTAAAATGTAATGAATAAAACTTATATATCTAAACCAGAGGCTCTCAATCTTTGTCATAATTAAGTTTGTGATTGTACTCGTAACAAATATTAAAAAAAATAAAAAAGTAAAGTAACAGCCTAATAATGCCCCCCCTGCTCAGAACAGGCCTCCTCGCATTCCGGAGAGGGTACTGGAGACAGGAAGAGTCCGCCATCCGAAATATTTTTATTCTTTAGACATGCCGGTTTCTTTAAGATGTTTTCCTTCAACGCTGAGTACGTAGTAAAGCAGCACTTAAAATTGCAGAACGATTTTAGAGGTGCCGACACCGGGGATCAAACTCAGGTCACTTGCGTACTATTAAATTTAAAGCGAGCGTCCAGCCCCTGAGCGACCACGGCTTAACTTTAAACCTATTAACGTGGACGTCCATAATGCCGTGAACACCAAAGTTTTACACTAACCCGATATAGAAACCTGGGGGACCCACATAAATATTAATAAACATAAACCAATTCGGAAATATACATTAAATAAAGCTGAAATATTTCTATTGTTTATACATAAATCTCATATTGACACGAAACGAATACGCTTATATTGTATCGTTTTGAATTGACTTGAGATGTCTCATATAATTTGATATCCGGAGACAGTATGTTTATATAAATATAGACAATTATAAGAAATATTACAGAAATAATGAAAAATAATATTTTATTTTATTTATTTTTATTGGAACCTTAAGTTTAAGCATTTTATATTAAGTTTACTTTTAAATAACTAAATTGTCGCGTCTTCTGTGTATCCCATTGGATATACTTTAAAATGTACTGGAGGTATTAATAATTTGAAATTTGCTTAAATTCCACAAAGAAACGCACTTGTCCGCCACTTTCAAGGTTTTGTATCTAATGAAAAAACGGGCCCCTTAAAGGATCACTAGTTAAAGGTCTATCCGTCTGTCACAGCCTATTTGCTCTGAATCTACTCGACCGATGAAGTTGAATTTTGGTACACATATTTATGCCTGTGACCCAAACATTTAAGACATAGGGGGTCACTTTTAGGGAGGTAATATAAAATATAGAAACAAAAAATATTTCCAAACTGTACCATGTGACATATCAAATGGGCTTGTTGTGAGGGTCTCAAATCATCATCATCATTTCAGCCTATCACTAGTCCACTGCTGAACATAGGCTTCCCACAAAGATTGCCACAAAAGTTTGAAGCTCTTATTTTCGGGGCATTTTGCCATAGTTACCACACTTTGCAACCGCCGTTTATTTATTCAGATGTTCCAGGAAGATACTGTTACCCATCTACTGGTTTTTATTTTCCCTCTGTCGACTTTTACGACACCCACGCAATGAGATGAGGTGAGAAATTTTGGAAAATACACAAAATAATTCTTACTAATAGATTGCAGGAAAACCTATAAGAAGTCTATGGTTTTAAAATAACAATAAATTTCTCAAGATTTATCGCGTACAAAGTTACATTTGTAGTAATGTAAGGAACTGTCTGCAGGCGAGTTAAACTCGCACTTGTCTGTTTTTGTTTTGTTTGTTTGTTTTGTAGTCTGTACTACAGATTATACATCATTACTAGGAATACATCTATATTTTCCTTGTTTTTAACGTTTCGTGTGTATATATACGTATGGACTTAAATATACTTATCTTAGTATTGCAGTGTTATACTTGTATTTTAGGCTTATTATGAGAAATGTACTATAATTAATGAAAGTCCGTGTTAAATAAGAGGAGAAATAAATACTATTGAAAATTCATTAGCAATAACACTTTTATTTTAAGATTGCGAGTATAAATCCGTATTCAAGGAATATCCCGGGAGTTATTCTCGACTTTTCGACGACGCTGCAATTGCCATGTTCATCGGCTGAATATCTTGAAATACCCTTTGTTGGAATAGCACGGGTTTTAAATTGCGAAAATATTGACCTACATTTTGATCTGCTATCAGTGTTGTGCGTGGAAAGGGAATGGGTTCTAACATTCAAATGTGACACCAAAATTACTGTTTACATTATCGCCTTTTCTGTTCATAAAGCTACCGATTATCTTGTTTTAAATTTGTCTCTTAACTATAAATCGAATTGTTAGATTAACTTTGATGACCGCGTGGCTTAGTGGATAGAATACTTGTGACCACAAAACCACGGGTAGGATCCCAGTCGGAGCCAATATTTCTGCACAAACATAAAATGTTGGTTTTTGAGTTTTGTTGTGTTGCGAATGTCCCCGTTTCTCTGAGACCTATCCTATCCCAATCTTACCGCATGAACCTTATGTAGGTTAGGGCAAGTGAGTAGTTTTGTTTCCGCGTCCACCTGCACTATAATATATATCAATAGTGTTTGGAAACATATAACTCGTTTATGGAAAATATATATTTATATTTAATTATATCAAATATTCTCTCGGTTATAATATCTGTGACGAATTTATGCTTTTTTTAAAGGATCCATTGACCTCCTTGATTAACGACTTCATATTAATTTGTTATCTCTTTTTGTTTCATAAGTCAAGACTGAACAGCAGCTTAACGCAAAATCGTATCCAATTTTTCAACATTATACAGTAAAAAATAAGCCAATAAATTTCTCACTTTTTGTCATACGCCTCTTCTCAAATTCGCGGGGCTTTGGAGATAAAAAGTGACCGTCATTACCCACCAGTTCGGATTTACCAGGCCTCATTAGGACGCGAAATATACTTTCATTTCTATGTTCTTTATCACAAAATTCCTGACGATGTTTTCCGCCGAGACAAATCAGCACTTAAAATTGATATTATTAATTTGAGAGCTGCCGGCACCAGGGAGCTATCCCCGAAAACACGCGTATCATGGTTTATTGGTGGTAGAATTCCTATACAGGAATCCGTCTGGGTAGGTACCACAAGCAAAGCCAATTATTTTTCCGTGAAGCAGAAGTGTAATTACTGGGCATATGAGACTTTAGAACTAATGTCTTAGAGTGACGAGCGTAGTGCGGCGCCCCAGAAAAATGTTCTGATTGACACAGCATTTGTTACAGGCAGACGTTGCACTCATCATCGAGTGAAAATTTTACTCATCTCGTCACTTTCTCGTAAAAAAAAAAAACTTCAAAGCATTCGTTTAATAAGGTACCAAATATTAAAATAAGCCATGGAGTTTCCTGCAGACTCTTGCCTGATGTTAATCTAAGTTCTCTTTTACTGAACTTATGATGTTAATAAACTTTGACATTCGTCCCTTTTACTATGACTTTATAATAATCACTCTTCATGCTTAGCTTAAATATTAACTGTTAGTTAAGGCAGTCAAAGTCTGGGTCGATCCGACAGCCTTACGTCTATCTATTCCTGAGATGTAAACCCCACGATCGTTAGGTTACCAAACCTTGTTTAAATAGGTTATTTAACCATTAATTATGGGTCGTGTGGTGGCAGCGTAAGATAATCAAGTACTCCATCAGAGTCGTAAAATCCGACAGAGGGAAAATTAAAACCAGGAGATGGGCAGCAGCATCATCCTAGAACATCAAACAAATGAACTGCGGTTGCGAACGCGCCGGCCATGCGTGGCAACCATGGCAAATTCCCCCCAAAATGTATGGGGAATCCTATGTTTAGCAGTGGACTTATGATGGCTGAAAGGAGAAGGAGGAGGAGGCCATGAGATTTTTCTGAAATTTCTCTTGATTGACTTCTACGACAGCTCTGCGGCTGTCTGACGTAGAATATATTACCTAGTAGTAGTATTGTAGTAGTGGAGGGTATCTGGTGGCGTTTCCCGGTGGCGGTGTTAGTTTGCTCGTGGACGCTACTGAGGGAGGGCATGTGGTGCTTTTCAAAAACTAGGTAATATAAACCATTTTATATTTTGCAACGGATCTATTCTAGCAAATTAACTTCCTTTCCTTTATTTTCCGACACCGTATTGGAGTTCATTGCCACAATACGAAGAGGATTTTTAGACAAACGTTAACCTAGTTTTAGAATCAAGCGTTACTTTGCGAAAATCCACTTTAATAAAAGTTTAGACAAACAGCGCGCTCAAGTATAGGCGATGCTCTTCAAAAACTAGGTAATACACATTATTTCCAACATTGCTTGCGGATCTTAGCAAATTATCTTTCCGTTATTAAACATTAGCCTGCTCCAAATAAATTAGCTAAATAATATAACGAGCATAGAAGTAAAATCTAATTTGACGTGTAATTAACAAGTTTTGTCTTAAAAAAAAAAACGTCTATACAACTAATTTATACCAGATTACGATTGGGAGACACGCTCCGAATGTTCACTTTAATATAACAAAATGCTCGCTATGGGTTTATTTACAGCTACAGGTTGAAAAAAAAATCATTTGGTAAACAATCGATCATATTACTATTTTAATACACTTAGGGGTGGAATTTTTATTTCAAACTAGCTGTGCCCCGCGGATTGACCCGCGTAAAAAGCCGACCCCGATCGATGATATACATATATACTTCCCTATTTTAATCGGATTTTGAGGTTTTAATTTTTTTTGCGGAGCTCTAATTATTTTTCTAAAATTAAAGAAACGTAAGTCACCCGCTATAATATCAGATGTCTGTCAGTGAAAGTCCTGCCGTTTCGGAGATTAGCCGGAGCAAACAGACAGACTGATGAGGGACAGACAAATTTTTTTATTAATTCTTTTCTAATAACGTTGAACCACAGTAGGATTTCTCTTGCATCGTGGGTGCGGTTTTAGAGACATACATTTCACAAGCACAACACCAAATCCGAAAACCAAAAATTTATGTTTTTGCACGAATGTTATATCCGGCTGGGATTCTAACCCAGAACGCGCGCAGAAGTCAGCTAAACACTAGGCAACGCGGTCGTCAGTGATATGATTCCAGTACCCAACTCGACCATAAAGTTACACCCACCTCAACACGCGAAACAAATATTTTGAAACGCGTTCATTTCCCGCCATAACTTATGTACGATTTAACTACTTAGCTGAGGTGTTTAAAAATGAATGAAAGTCGTTAACAAAGCAGTGGAACATTTAAGAAAACAAAAGGTAAAACCCAACGGGCAGCCAAGAGCGAAGTTCGCGTTAGAAGAACGTTTATTTTAATGAGTGTTCAAAAATGGCGCGTTGTGCAAACTCAGCTGAAATGAACTGCTGACATAGTTGTGCATTACCTCCGGGTATTGGTGACAACATTTTAATTATTATACTTTCATACTGTTATTTTTATTTTAAGAGTTAGGGGAAAAAGTAAAGTAACAGCCTATAAATGCCTGCACGAATCTGTCTAGGCAGGTACCACCGCAGTATTAGTTATTGTCTAAGTAGGAGGTTAACTTATTACTTTAAAAAAAATATCGTATGGTTCACCATTCGGCGAAGATTCATGAAGTTCTGACAGCCAATTAAAGTTCTCAATAATTCGATAGATACAGGCGGCAGCCGAAGACGGCACACGAGGCAAGGTCGCATAATTGCCATTGCGTCCACTGGGGAGAATTATTTTAAGTTTGACAATAACAGTTACGAGTCATATAAATTTATCGTCGCTGGATATTAAAGGGCGACGTGAGCAGCAAAGCCTAAATATGCCGGGTGTTTCACATAATATTACGAACCCTTTGTCAGATGTATCAAACACGATTTAGGATAGAATAACACTTTTTAATGAGGCGAACGTCAACATGGAGTGGTAGGATTCCTATGTAGGAACCCGTCTAGGTAGGTACCACCCCAGGGCCAGTTACTCTGCCGTGAAGCAGTAGTTTGCAAACATGACTGTGTATCGGTTTGAAGGGCACTGTGAGCTAGGAGAATCACAGGGCATATGAGACTTAAGAACTTATGTCACAGGGTGATGGACACAGTGTGGTGTCACACAGAAATTTTCTGGGTGACAAAGCAACTGTTATGGGCAGACGTTACACTTACCATCATTTTGCTCGTTTCATCACTTTATCCAATAAAAAAAAATATCACCAACATGACACATGAAAATAGAAATTAACTTTCGTTCCACGCCAACTGTTCCCCGTGTAATTAACTAGAACTAAAAACCTACTGGTAAATGCTTTTGCTGTTAAAACCGAATAGAATGATGACAATTTCAAATCATTTTATTCTGTAAAAATGGTACGTAAAACTCAGTTTTATTTTATTCATCTCTGTCGTATCATATACCACTGCGTCACATTACAAAAATGTAAGATGAATGTACAAGTGAAATGTAAAGTGTAGTTAAGGAAAAAAATGTAAAAGACACAACTACACGTCCGCAATAAGATATACATGTTAAATATCAGTGATATTTAACAACTTGATATTGAATTATTAAAGAAATTAAATTCACACTATCTAATCTTTCGCCGTCGTCTTTTAATCATCTCAGTACATTATACAGTACGTATGTGTGACACAAAACCTAGTTATGTCACATCATTCCAACCCTAGTACTTTGTTTATAACGCCTACGTAAGCATTGGCCACCCGGATTAGACGGTAATTAGAGTTTAGCGATAACGATTCCCATGCTATCCGGTTACAGTATTGTCTTTGTTTTAATAACTAACATAGAATAAGATTCATTCTAAAATTAACCACCTTCGAGAGAACATTAAATATCTTTTAATAAGTTTTAATTGTTTTTTTAAAAAGACTAGCGAGGTCCGTCGCAATTTAAGTGGCGCAGCCGGTAGGATATCCGTATATATATCTCGCTGTTGCATTAACGTCTATTAGACCCCAAAATCGGTTTAAGGGTTAATACAGCCGGCAGGTTCGGATATCCTCGAACCAAATAAATAACTCCCGCGACGCACGCGCATCCGTTTCCAAATCAATCGAGAGCTCGTGCTGGACCTGCGACGTCGCCGAAGTGGTCAGAATCACCAGGAGGACATGGGGTTGAACAGACTGTGAGTAAACCTTTTCACTTCCTGTTTACATATATCCCGTTCTTTTCCAAATCTTCTGAACTAAAATCGTCAGATCTAATTAATTGAATTTATTTGATTTTGTTGACTATAATATTCTTGTGTGTAATTTGCGTAAGATTAGTAAAAGTAGCGTAAATATGTCGGTCACGGTTATTCCAAAAGACATTTTAGATTTAATTCCAAAATACGATGGAGATGAAAAGTTATTAAACTTATTTATTTCAAAATGTGAGTACGTTTTAACATCTTCAGGAGGCAACGAAAATTTGGCACAAAACTTATATCGGTTCCATGCCTTAAGTAGTAAGCTTATCGGTAGAGCCGCGACTCTACTAAGCGACAACCCGGATGTTAGGACGTGGGAAGCTTTAAAAAATATTTTAACCCAACATTTCGGCGACCCCCGTTCAGAAGAGTGTATTGCTATTGAGCTTGAGTCCTTAAAAATAAAACACGGGGAATCGTTTATTCAATTTTGTAATAGAATACAAAATATAAGAAGTTCATTATTCGCTAAAGTTCAACGGATTCGTGACGAAGGAATTAAGGCTGCAAAAATTATAATTTATAACAACACAGCCTTGAACGTGTTTTTATATAATCTTCCAGAAGACTTAATAAGAATCGTTAGATTGAAGGGAACCTCCACCTTGGAGAATGCGTTAAGTGTAGTTACAGAGGAACTTAATTTCTTCACACAGTACAATGCAAAAAACAATAAAATTCGTTCCAAAATTTAAATCCAACGTCAAATAACTTTAAGTTTGGTATTCCTCAAAATCAAGTAGGGCCAAAATTTTTGCAGCCTAGCACATTCGCTAATACTCCACAAGGTTACCGTTTTGGGCCACAGCAAAGTAACACGATGTCACGTAATTTTAACCATCCGTTCGCCCAGCAAACACGAACACCGTATCAAAGCGGTGGATTTAGATTTGGCATCCCTCAAAAGCAAGGTTCAGGATTCGGCATGCAAAATCAACAGCAACCCAATCAATTTAAGTATGGCATGCACCAACAACCCAACCAAATTAAATATGGCTTTCAACACCAACCTAACCAGTTTAAGTTCGGCATCCCACAGCAACCACCTAAAAACGTTATTGACACGGACGTCTCTATGCGCACTGCGCCCATTAGGCAGAATATGACAACAAATGACTTATTCTATAATGAAGAACCATCGACGTTCTGTCAAGATACTCTTCAGTACAATTCTGAAAATAATTACTACGATTACTGTGACAATCATTTAGAAGAATTTCCTTTGGACAATTATTGTTATGAAAATCCAAATGAACCCGATAATTGTATCGAAGATAATGGAGTGCCTGTAAATTTTCAGATGACAACCCCCGACGACACAGTGAAATAATTCATTTGAATTATTCCGACAGTATTTTGAAATTACCTCACATTATAATTCCAGAAATCAATTCAAAATTTTTGATTGACACTGGCAGTAGTCGGTCTTTTATTAGTCCTGTAAAGGCAAATGAATATTTCGAAAAATTTAAATATCACGAACCATTTACAGTCGTAAGCACTCATGCACAAAGCGTTCATAACGAAATAATTTTTATACCACTATTGAAAACATTTAAATGTAAATTACCACATAAGTTTTATATTTATGACGTAGACGGTAGATATGACGGCCTTATTAGGTCAGACCTATTAAAGAAATTGGCAGCTAATATCGACATGAAACATCAAATATTGCGGACACCTAATGCAGAAATTCAAATAATTTATAATCCACCTTACGAAATAAATTTAGAACCAAGGTCTGAGACCCGCGTAAAAATTCCTACAAACTTACAAAGCGGAGACGCAATAGTTAATTTTACACAATTTAGTAAAGGATTGCGTATGCCCAGTGCTTTAGTTAAATGTGAAAATTTCTTTGCTGAAACTGTCATACAAAATATCTCTAATGAGAAGGCTACCATTAAATTTACAGATCCATTTAATGTTACTCTGTTTGAAAATACTGAATGTGAAGTAAATGTGACGATGTCTGAATGCGAGATTGATAAAATTCTTAAGGAAAATCTAAACAAGCTTCGTTTAGACCATACCAATGAGGAAGAACATATGGCTATTACTAAATTATGTTATGAATATCGCGACATATTTTATAGTGAGAAAATTCCACTTTCATTTACAAATCAAGTAAAACATAACATAAGAACCGTTAATGAAGATCCGACATATATAAGACCTTATAGACACCCACCTTTTCAAAACGAGGAAATACAAAGTCAGGTAGACAAACTCCTTCAAAATGACGTTATCCAAAATTCCCACTCACCTTGGAGTGCGCCCGTTCATTTGGTACCTAAGAAATTAGACGCAACCGGTCAACAAAAATTTAGAATGGTTATTGACTATCGGCGTTTAAATGAAAAGACAGTAGACGATAAATACCCTTTACCTAACATAACGGACCTTTTCGACAAACTGGGTAAATCAGTATATTTTAGTACTATCGATTTGGCAAGTGGTTATCACCAAATAGAAGTCAACGAAGCCGATAGGTCGAAAACTGCTTTCACAACACAATCAGGGCACTATGAATTTAAACGTATGCCCTTCGGTTTAAAGACAGCTCCAGCTACGTTCCAACGTGCAATGGATAACGTCCTAAGAGGTCTTCAAGGTCTTCATTGCCTAGTTTACCTCGATGACATAATTGTTTATTCATCTAGTCTTCAAGAACAGATTGAAAAATTACGAAAAATTTTTGATCGTCTCAGAGAAACAAATTTAAAAGTAACTTTAGATAAGTGCGAGTTTTTGAGAAAAGAAGTTTTGTATTTAGGGCATACAATCACTAAAGAGTGCCTGAAGCCTAACAATGATAAGGTCAAATCGGTATTAAAATTCCCGTTACCTCGAACATCCACCGAAATAAAGAGTTTTCTCGGACTAGTAGGCTACTACCGAAAATTCATCAAAGACTTTGCTAAGCTCACACAACCGCTCACATCTTGCTTGAAAAAGAAAAATAAAATTGAAATAACCCAAGAGTATATAGAGGCCTTCGAAAGGTGTAAAGAACTTTTAACGAATGCCCCGCTTTTGCAATATCCTGACTTTTCTCGACCTTTTGTCCTCACTACGGATGCATCGAACTTCGCTCTAGGTGCAGTCCTATCTCAAGGGCCTATTGGTAGTGATAAGCCAGTTGCCTTTGCCAGCCGTACGTTAAACGATGCTGAGACCAGATATAGCACGATAGAGAAGGAACTTTTAGCAATCATTTGGGCCGTCAAACATTTTCGTCCCTATCTATATGGAAAAAAATTCACTATATTTACTGACCATCGCCCTTTAGCCTGGTTAAATTCTATAAAGGAGCCCAATAGTAAACTTATCAGGTGGAAATTAAGACTAGCAGAATTCGATTAAGAAATTATTTACAAAAATGGAAAACAAAATTGTAACGCAGATGCCTTATCTCGTATTAGAATTAATGTTTTAGACGAAAAAGACGACGTATCTATGAAAGTTAATTTAGACAAAAAGGAACAAAAACTACAAAGATATTTAGATAATGTTGTCACTGAAATTGTACAGCTTGGGAAACAGAAAAAACCATTACAACCCATAACAATTTCATCTGATTCTGAAACTTTAAGCATTTCCTCTTTAGACGGTAGACGATCTCCGTATTCAATGCCCTCTCCGAATAGTAGCACTGCCACCGCCTCCGAAGGGCAAAGTAGTATACATACAGTACATTCGGCTAAAGATGTAGACACAGCAGGTATCCTTATTCTCCATGAAGCTATAGACACAAAACCAAACCAAATACTCGTACATACCTGGAACAGAAATGAATGTTCAGTAAAAAACATGTCTAGGGATAAACAAAAAATATTAGAAGTACACTTACCTTTGAATAATTATGAGCTAATTAAAGGTTTTCTAAAAGAATACATTAGACCTAAGATTAAATATTTCTTTTACTTTGAAGATAATCTTCACCGTGATCAATTTTCAAAAGTTACGACACAACTATTTAAAAAGGATAGTGTTAAATTTTATGAATGCACTGAGAGGATAATATACATAGAAGACGAAAACGAGCAACGTGAAGTAGTTCTAAAATATCACTTGGGTAAAAATTGCCATAGAGGAATCAAAGAAACATTAGTTCATCTAAGACGAACGTTTTACTGGAATAACATGGGTCAAACGGTAGCAAGCATCATTAATTCATGCGAATTGTGTAAGAAAATGAAATACGATCGTAAACCTTTAAAACCCGAAATACAATTGAGTCAAACTCAATCGAAACCATTCCAGGAAATATTTATCGACACATTTTCAATAGAAGGGAAGCATTTCCTTACCTTAATTGACGCATTCAGTAAGTTAGGACAAGCTATTGAAATAAATAGCAGATCTACTCCCGAGGTAATTAGAGCCTTAATAAAATATTTTTCATTTTATGGAACTCCTACCAAAATATGTTCAGATCCCGGTATGGAATTCAATAATGTACTGATGAAGGAAATGCTAGCATTATACAAAATCAATTTACATATTAGCACCCCGCACAATCCTAACTCTATGGGATTGGTTGAAAGGTTCCATTCAACTATTACCGAAGTGTACCGTATCGCAAAATACGAACACAAAATCACCGATGCAGCATCTGTAATGACATATGCTGTTATGTCTTATAATCACTCTATTCATTCCACAACAAATCTCACGCCATTTGAAGTAGTATTCGGACACACAGAATCCAATAGTACATTTTCTGTAAATTTCGATAAGCAGTACACTCAACAATTAGTAAAGGAACATGCTAAAAGAACTAAACATTTATACGAGTATTTAACCAATAGGATGATTGATAGAAAGGTTACGGTAAAAGAGAAACGTGCAGGTGAATCGCAATTTGATATAGACGTAGGTGATACTGTGTTCATAAAAGGTGTCAATACAAGACGAAGTAAAGATAAACCTCGCTATCAGAAAGCTCATGTCACTGGTACTGTTAAAAGAAATGTAGTTAGAGTTGTAACCAATAAAAGAAGCACTACGGTTCGTATTAAAGATATAAAACGCCCTTCACAGGTTAATGCTTCTGGTGATCCAAACAATGGGAATCCAGGCCCTTCATCTGCTCCGGATTGACAAGAACCCGGGATTGCTACCAGTTAATGAAAGAAAGAAAGAAAGAAAGAAAACATTTATTGCGGAAATACGCCACAGACACAAATTCATAAAAAATTAGGCACTAGACATACAAGTAAACAATGTATTTACAGACAAACAGAAAGAAACATTAAACATCATCACAAAACTGAACATTTAACAAAACTCGTGTACAAAAATATTGTCACGTGTGTCGTGGCGCATTGAGCAAACGGGTCTCACTCAGCTTAATGCCGCAGTCGAGACTACAGCGCTGGTTTTCAGTGAGCCCGAGAGGCGAGGGACGTACGGACGTTCACGCTTGATATTCATAAATACATTTTGTACATACACAATAAAATAAAAAATAAAATAAAACTTAGTAAAATAAAAATACGTAATAAGTAGAAACAAAATTGCAGTGTGTCAAAAAAAAAATAAAAAATAGTTGTATTTAAGATGTGGCCAGTAATTTAGTCGCTGGGACCTTGCTCATCAAAGCTACGTGTCTAAAAACTGTGTGGTATGTATTATTGTATCTGTACTATTTTTTTGAGTTATTATTAAATGTTTTTTATATGTTTCTTTGAATGTATGCACTGATTTCAGACTACGGAGCGGTGGTGGCAGGTCGTTCCAACACTTGGAGGCAGCATATCTGAAACTCCCTCGAAAGGCGGCAGTTCGATGGGCTGGCACAGAAAGGGAATAACTCGACGCGCGAGTGATCTTTGACTGCACGTCGCGCGACCATACTAATTTTTCAAAAAGATAAGAGGGCACATTGTATTTTATTACACCAAAAAGTAATGTTTCTAAGTGATGGTCTCGGCGGTATTTCATTTTTAATATATTACCTTTGTTAATGTACGGCGTAACGTGAGTGCGTGGCGGTATATTGAAACAGAACCTCGCACAGGCATTCTGCACTCGCTGAATGAGTTTTTGACTGCGTATTAATAGGCGAGATCCGTATACTACATCCAAATAATTAAATTTCGAAAGAATTAACGAGTCGCAAAGCCTGATTCGAATGTCTGTATTATTTAGGTATTTTCTAATTTGGTATAATACTTTTAATCTATAGAAACAATTTCGAGAAATGTTAACAATATGATTTTCGAAACGTAGACAGTCGTCCATGAGTAGACCTAAATTGCGGACCTCGTTTACTCGTTCAACTTGTTCGCCTCTTATAGACACCTGAACACCATGATTTGAAATTTTTTGGATTTGTCTGGCCGTCCCAAGAATCATAAACTTAGATTTACCTCCATTGAGTACCAGTGCGTTGGATTCTGACCAAGCAGCAATGCTTTCTAGATCTTCATTTAATTTCGCTACAACTGACTGTGTTTCCTCAGGTTTACAAGGTATGTAAATCTGAGTATCGTCTGCATACATATGGTATCTGCTATATTTAATGTGATCTACTATATCGGCACAATACACTGCAAACAAAAGAGGTCCTAAAATGGAACCCTGTGGTACGCCTCGATTAACGCAACGAGGTTCTGAGATTAGTGGCGATCCACTTTGGTTTGAAATTTCTACTCTTTGCACGCGATGTTTGAAATAACTTTCGAACCATTTTACTACCGAAACATCGAAGCCGTAGTAGTGCAATTTGGACAGAAGCAATGGCACATTTAGACAGTCAAATGCTCTTGAAAAATCAAGCATGGCCAGTACAGTACCCCTACCACTATCTAGATCCGATAGAATGTCATCCACTACTTTAATCATAGCAGTTGCTGTACTATGATATTGCCTAAAACCCGATTGTAGACTAGGAAGTATATCATTTGTCTCTAAATATTTTCTTAGTTGTTCAGCCACAACCTTTTCCAAGATCTTTGACACACATGGAAGTATGCTGATTGGGCGTATGTCTTTCAAGTTAGTGGGGTTTGTGTTTTTAGGTATAGGCCTAACTACTGCATATTGCCAATCAGTGGGATATGTATGACTTTCAATAGATTTATTAACAATATTAGTTATTATAGGTATTGTATTAGGAAAAGACATTTTCAACATGTCTAGGGAAATGCCATCTATACCCACCGCATTCGATTTAAGTGACCGTACTATTTTTACTACGTCACTTTCCTCAACTGTCTTTAATTTAAACTTACTTGATACTTTAACATGAAATTCAAAGTATGTTATAGTAGAAATGGAAACTTGGTTATTTCCGGGAACATTTAAAAAGTTATTATTTATCAAATTGGGGTCATTGAAAATATGATGCGGTAATTCTAATTTACTTCTTAATTTGACATTTTTTTTAATGTGCGCCCATAGAGTGCGAGGATTTCTTTGATTATTATTAATGTAAAAGTCATAATAAGCCTTTTTTTCTCTAAGAAGTGCCTCCGCGACATATTTTTTAAGTTCCTTATAGAAGTTCTTATGTGTTTCTGCGCCAGATCTACGTGCCACCGCGCTAGCATCATCCCGCAATTTCATCATTTTTTTAATGTTAAATGTAATCCATGGATATTGAAAATGTCTAATCGCTTTGACACGGCGAGGTGCGTGAATATCAAATAATGTTAGCAACATAAAGTTAAATAGAGACACCATATCATCCACGCTGTGTAATGTTTTAAAATGATCCCAATTTAATGAATTCAAATCCAATGCAAACTGTTCTACATCGATAGCATGCAAGTCTCTGTACGATACCAGGACTGATTGTTGTTTAGTTTTTTTTATGTTTAATTCGCAACTAATAAATGCGTGACTACTCAAGTCTCGCACGTGATCTACAGAAATTGCGCATTTCTGGACGTCCGTACACACAACGTCTATTAAAGTTTGGGAGAAATCTGTATAATGGGTAGGTTCAGTAACACATTGTCTTAGTTTGTAGCACTTTAAAAATCCTATTAATTTTTTACAATTATTGTCCATATTACTCAAAAAATTTATATTAAAATCGCCTAACAATACTACATGATTACACCATGCAAATGTCCCGATAGTCTCGGACAAAGCATCGAGAAATATGTCAACGTTTAACCACGGCGGTCTGTACGCAGTACCAATTGCCAATTTAATTCCGTTAACTGTGAGCGCTAGCCACATTTGTTCAACAAGCGGCGCTGGGGGATGCGGCAAAGTTCGCGCAGTAATGCCTTGTCGTATATAGAAGCCGACTCCGCCGCCGCGCGAGCGCACGGTAGGCGGCCGGGGAACGTGACGCAATCGGTAGCCGGGCACCGCGGGCGCGCGCCCCTCCTCACCCTCCCGCAACCAAGTTTCATTAACGGCCAGTATATCCACAGCGTGGCGATCTATAGCCACTATTAACTCGTCATGGCCTGTACCTAGTGATCCCACATTTATTAGCCCTAACATAAGATTACGTTTTGAATTGAATGATTAGAATAATACTAATAATTAGGAACAACATGACAGCAATAATAAGCTCCGAAATAGCACTCATAATAATCCGTTCCGCCACACATATTTTGCGTATGTATATATTTATAATAATATTGCATGAATATATAGGATTTAAATATTTTAATACTATTATGTCACTAAAATGTAAATATATATAATTAAACAATTGTAAATACCTACAGAAAACTTCGTAAATATGTATAAGCCTACCTACGAGTAACATTGTTCCACAACACACATGATAATAACAAACAGAGACATTATAAGTAAAAGAAAATGAGGACGCAAAAACAGAAGTTACATACAATGCTTTCTGAGTCATGGAGAACGAATAATTTCGAGCCCAAAAACCTTTGTAATATCCGTCTCAAACCGAATGCGATTCACTGGAGCCCCTGGATCTCGACGGGCAAATATGCGGCCATCCTTTGTCCAAATATATCGCCACCCCTGACGCCGACCCGCTTCGCGCGCCTGACGGAACAGTTGCCTATTACTAATGAAGGTCAAGCCTTCGTCACCTATGACAACTGGAGAGTGATTAAGATTTTAGATTTAAACTTAATTTACGAAGAATTAGAAACAAGTGTACATAGATATAGGTCACTAAAAAAGCATGTTCAAAGTTGTTTTAATATTAAAATATTTGATTCGGATTTTACTGACGTTGAAACGCAAACAGATTACGCTATGAATATTACCATTGAAAAGTATAGACAATTGTTCCCTTCAATGCGATTAAAAAGAGGCCTCCTCAACCCTTTAGGCTCTCTGATAAAAACTATTACAGGTAACTTAGATAATAATGACGCTATAACATACGAAAGGTTAATAAATGAAATGCACACCGAACAGGACGCGATTAAAAATAAAATAACAATAGTAGCCGAAATGGTGGGTTCTTTTACGAATATTGCAAATTCTACTAAAAGTAATTTTATACGAATAGAGGAAAGCATTCAGAATATAAATAAAGCTTTAAATGAATCGAATTTCCGTCAAACTAGTACTAAAGTCACTAACTTCTATAACATTTTTCTCGATAATTTTCAAAACTTATACATTCATTTAAACGAAATTGAAACAGCTATTGCTTTTAGTAAAATTAATGTATTACATCAGTCGATAGTCGATACAGATGAACTTATGCTACTATTAAAAGAAATAGAACAAACCGAAAAATTAGTATTTCCTGTAAAATATGAAAATATTGTAAAATTAGAACAAACTATAGAGATAAAAGCTTATATAAAACAAAATCAAATAAAGTTCATTATGGGTATTCCACTCATAAGAAAAGATATTTTTACCTATTACAAATTAATTCCTTTACCGATCTTCCAAAATGGCCAGACAACCCTTATCCTTCCTAAAAATCCATACTTACTAGTGAAAGGGTTGAAAGCAACGCCGCTCACAGAGTCATGTCGGGAGATCGACGAGCATCGGTTCCTGTGTTACGAGAACGACGTGCCACCTTTCATCGACGACAAATGCGTCATTGAAATCATGCAGTTCCATACTAACATTTCCAGCTGCCACCCGATTCCTGTAACTGTGGAAAATGTAAAGATATACCGTGTACAGTCAAATCGTTGGATTATTTATTCATATCCTGAAACAATAATGAGTCAGTTCTGCGACAATGAAGTAACTCAAGAAATTATACAGGGAACTTACCTTTTAACAATGGATGATAGTTGCAGAGTGGAAATCAAAGGATATGTTCTGAAAAGACATCAGACTCTAGGAAAGGATGTAACCTACCTGAAGCAGCCAGTAATCAGCTTACCTAAGATAACGACTGACTCGCCAAGTATGCTAATGAAGCCCATCAACCTCAATGGAATCGACTTAGCTGATGTCCAGTTTCTAAATTTATTATTGCAGAAAAGTAGGAGTGAATTTAGTAACGATAGTGAGTTACGTAATAGTAACAAAAGTAAAATCGCCTTTAGAAGTGTTAGCTTAGTGAACATTGTAATTTTAGTTATAATACTGATTCTTTTATTTGTATTTTTTAAGCATAAACTGATTAAAATTTGTATAAAGGAAAAGCGAGATAATCCTTCAGATAATCTCGAACTAGCGGAGGGAGGAGTTATGTCACATCATTCCAACCCTAGTACTTTGTTTATAACGCCTACGTAAGCATTGGCCACCCGGATTAGACGGTAATTAGAGTTTAGCGATAACGATTCCCATGCTATCCGGTTACAGTATTGTCTTTGTTTTAATAACTAACATAGAATAAGATTCATTCTAAAATTAACCACCTTCGAGAGAACATTAAATATCTTTTAATAAGTTTTAATTGTTTTTTTAAAAAGACTAGCGAGGTCCGTCGCAATTTAAGTACCTAGTACACAGAGCATCTTCCCTAATGAGAAGATTCCTAGTGTTCTACTCACGAATGTTGCCCTATTTCTAAGACATTGTATGCGCCAAAAAGAAGGCCATCGCACATTTTCACTCCACTGTGACGGAATACCTCAAAATATAGGTTTTGAAGTCCTTTGTTTATATTTTATCTATGACAGCGGAGTCTACTTCCAGCATATGACTAGTGCTGGTCACAACTTAGTTCGCCTAGTTTTTTTGTAGAGCTGAGCCCGAGACTTTGAATTCATGAAACAGTCGGCGCCACTGACAGATTTTTTTTAATCAAGTTTTGCCATGTAAGCCAATATACCACAAAAAATTTAACTCGTAAATGACAAAAATCACAGATAGACGCCTTTATTTTATTAAGTGTATATACTCGTACATAGTAGACTAGCACCTACCTCTTTTGTACCGAGATGTCGTAAAAGACGACTAAGGTATTGAACGGACAGCCCTTCAATACCTTAGTCGTACCGTGTTCGTGCAAAATAACAACATAATTAGCAATGCTGTCACTATACTGTTCGTGGGAATGCAATGGAGTAAGAATTTTTTGACTCGTACCAAAATGGCGGCGACGTGGTTCGCCACCTGTCACTTCGCGTGTCCCGCGGGGACGAAATGTGGGCTATGGGTGTGCTGCCCACCCCTTATATGGGATAAAGGTGTGAATGTAAGTATGTATGTAAGATACGTAACAAAAAAAAAACTTAATTAAAAACTAAGACAAGCCGCGAATGAGTCGTTATCATAAAGATTCATTATGACCGTTCAAGTCTAATTAGGATACGGCTTGTGCAAAGAAATTAGTCTAGTTTTCTCAGTAAAAATCCGAATAGTCTAAGAATGTTGCATATATCAATTAATATTTAAAACTATTTGTTGTATAGAAACACTTTACACACTTTTGTAATTTCATTGCAACTTCTTCAGTCTCATATGCCCGGTCATTAGACTGGCTATGCCCTTCAAACCGAAACAGTATTTTTGCACACTACTGCTTGACGGCAGAATAACTGACTCTAGTATGTACCTTTGTGACGAAACGAGCAAAACGTTCACCTGATGGTAAGTGCAACGTCCGCCCACAACAAATGTTGTCCCACTGAGAACATTTCTGTGTGACACCACACTGCGCCCGTCACCCTGAGACATCAGTTCTTAAGTCTCAAATGCCCAGTGATTACGCTAGCTCACAGTGTCCTTTAAACCTAAAGCACAGTAATGCTTGCACACTACTGCTTCACGTCAGAATAACTGGCCCTGGGGTGGTACCTTCCTAGACGGATTCCTGCATAGGAATCCTACCACCAGTTAAGTATGCGCTATACTCTTACATATCTATAAAAACATTATTTAAACAATTTAAAACATAAGGATGTGTCTGTGTGTTGTGGGTGCGTTGTACACTTGCACAAACAACCCAGACCCGGAACAAACTCTTTGTGTAGGGCATAGGAAATATTAGTTCCGTGCGGGAATCGAACCAGCTATTACGTTATATTTGCTCTTTGTCGACGAGTGTCATAAGTAAGATTTTGTATGTTAGAATACCATTTGTTTGCGTAATGCTGCTGTAAATAACCTGCAAAAATTAATATTATGAATATCATTAAACAAAATATTGACGCCTGTCAGGACGATTTCGAAGACAGCAACGCTTTTCATGCAAGATCAAACAAAGAAAGGGGGAAGCTTAGATATAGAGTCACAGAAAACAGACTTTACAGTACATTGCAGTTTTATACAAAAGTTGTTATATGTAAAAATACTGTTTCTGCTTAAGATCAACCCCAGGACGTATAAGTCAGCAGGTCGCTAATGGCCGTGTCCCGCGAATTTCAAGAGGTATATAACATTAATAGATATTTACGCTAAAGCAAGTCTTAAATTCGTATGTGAATATTACGAAAGTTCAAAATGAGTATAATTTGTATTTCAAACTTTGGATCACTTTTATAAATACTTAATAACAGACGCTTTACGCCGCCGAAATTACAGCGTAACATAACACCTTTTCCACTTTCTAACTCCCCGAAAACTTTGTCTATATTGAAATGGATGTTACAGAGCGTATATTCAATTAATTGTTTCTGTTCGTTCAAGAAACCACTTTTATATATCTTATTAGCTTAGAAATAGATCCTCTTTATTTATCGTGTATACTGCATATTAACAAACACAAACTTCGTTTAAGCTAAACTATTATTTATAAACTTAGCATAAATGACAGATAGCCGATAGGTGTCCGGCAGAGTAGACTACCACCTACCTCTTTCCAACCTAGGTGTCGTAAAAGGCGACTATGAAAAGACATTAAGATAAGCGTAGACAAAATAAAATAATACCCTGTAATGCTAAGCTTTATCCATCCATACGAATATATAAATGCGAAAGTAACTCTCTCTGTCCCTCTGTCTGTTTGTTACCTTTTCACGGTTCAACCGCCGAACCGATCTTGAAGAAATTTGGCACAGAGATAGCTTACATACTCAGAACGGACGTAGGATACTTTTTATCCCGGAAAATGAAATAGTTCCCACGGGATATTTAAAATACCTTTTTCCACGCGGACGAAGTCGCGGGTGTCAACTAGTAGTTTTATACATTCATAAAGTTACTTGAATAACAAATTGACAATTTGAAATAAATTAATAAAATCGAAATATTATCAGCGGCAACTTTGTCGGTGAAATTCCTAAATATTTCATTTAAAACATTTCCAAAGTTACGAAACAATTTTATCAAATATACCAAATTAATTAATGGAAATATAAATTTACAAATGTTACGTTGTCATTTATATAGAAAATTTCTTAACATTCCAATTAACCTGAAACCAATTAACCCCGTTCAAGCGTTTAATGCTCTAGCAATTAAATATGATTTGCAATTAATATTATAATCTAGATTGTCCAAACTGATTAACGCTCTGACTGTTGTGTTATCGAACATGGGTAATAGATAAATATGCATGTGGCTCAGTGATTAGTGATCTTGCAATTTTATAAAGCGTTCTAGGTACCATAAGGTAAATTATGCTTACCATAAAAGCCGCGTGGTGGCGGCTTAAGAGAATCTACCACCGCATCTCATCCCTAGGTTTTCTCAAAAGTCGACAGAGGGAAAATGAATAGAACAACGAGATAGGCAGCAGCATCTTCTTGGAACATCTGAATAAAACTATGGCAAAATACGCCAAGGTGAGAGCTACAACCTTTCTGGCAATCTAGGCCTATGTTCAGTAGTGAAATCAATAATATGAAATGGTGATAAAATATATAAATTATTTGATTTAGTTCACAGGTGAACCTCGTCTCGTCTCTGTGCTATACAAGAAAATTCATCATCTTTCAAACAGTCTACTCGGCAGAATAACGGGTGTGGTACCTGGGAGACCTGCATAGAAATCCCACCTAATTTTGTAATAAAACACTAAAATTATCTAGTCAATAATATAGCCAATAGTATATAAAACATAAAAGACAAAGAGCTGTATGCTAATGCTAATATCTCTGAAACTTATAACAATGCCAAAACTAATTCTTTTTTTTTTTAACTATGAAACAATCCCACGCTGGGATTACATTTTACAGACATTTCATGTGCACAACATAACTAAACCTGAAACCAACAGTTTGTATTTTTGCACAAATATGTACCTATCTCCGGCTGATATTCGAACCCTGGTAATGCGGCGCAGTAGTGAGTTACTCTAGCAACTAGGACACGCGGTTGTCAACTTACGACAGCAAACTATTTTATTCTGAACAAGATATAGGAACTGATACGATAATAATTTATGATAATTTACTATTCTGAAAACAGTTTCTGGCGTTATGATATGAACTCCAGTGCATATGTTACGTTACACAAAAAACGTGCGAAATCCTGTCAATATTTACTGCAAAATATTTGTATGGGGGCAAGACATGCGTAATAAAAATGAAAACGCTCTCGGCAATGTGCTGTATGCCATCAATATCATCGATTTATGCTGGCAACACTGATTGAAATTCTGTTGACAGGGCCGTCGTGTCATTAAATGTGCCCGAGTGCTAGCTACCCCTGATTTTGTATTCAGATTTTAAAATTTGTTCATTCCATGTTTTATGGTTCGCAAGCCGTGCCGGCGACTTGATCGCTTGGACTACATTTCATGTACCAAATACTAACAGCGGGTAGTAAGTAGTACTGCAATATTCGACTTACACATAATCGGTGATAGAAATATAACAGAACATGTACGGAATTTCTATTGAATATCTATCTTTAATTGAAAATTCGGTGATAGTTTGGTTATTACAACGTAGTTTAAGTTTGTCCCAGAATTATTATCTTTCATTACTTGTAGTCTTATTAGTTTTCGATTGATATCTTTTCTGAGCGACATAGGCTTATTTTTTAGGTGTGTCATTATTATAGTTTCCTATGAAAAGTATTTAATGTAAAACAGTAAGTAATATTAATTGTTGGACGCGTGGCGTAGTGGTTAGCGTACCTGACTTCTGCGCCGCCGGTCCTGGGTTCGATTCCCAGCCGGAGGTAACATTTGTGCAAAAACACAAATTGTTGCTTTTCGGGTCTGGTTGTGTTGTGCATGTACGTTTGTAAAACGCACCCACGATACAGGAGAAAATCCTACTGTGGGTATTCGTTTTTTATAAAATAAATAATAAATAAATAATGCTATATGTAAAACATTTTGTACACAGAACTGTAATTTTAAAACTCGGCAGTATTTTATTTGAATAACATTATAGTTATATCTAGTTGAGTCATAAGTTCCGTCACAAGCTATTCATTAAAAAATTCTACGACTTTTGATGTTTGTATAAAATAAATATATGAAAACAAAAGTAGCTAATAATACGTTATTTTATTTTATTAAAGTTATTCGAAATGCCCTTCTTGATTTTGAATACAAGCCCCTAAACCTTAGAGGCCAGTCGTCGATCGCAGCACACACAACGTTCATGTGCATATCAGCCACTGCTTTAATTAGGAATGCTTTGAGAAACTACAAATTCTGGTGAGGTTTAACACAAGCTTTCTCCTCTAAATGTTGCCGCATTTTAGAAGAGGGCCACTCGTCGTGCGTGATGACGTCGATTCCATGGGTTATAAGCCAGTTTTGAGTGCTGCCCGAGGAGCTGGCGGCGAACCTTGTCGAACATTGTCTGAGAAAGAAATTCCACAACGTCTGTAAGAACGGTATTTTGATACAAAATAACGCCATTTTTCACATCTTTTTAACAGAAAATCTCCTCAGTTAGGCCTGAATACGAGACTCCAAGCCAAACCATAAATGATAAAGGATAATGCCCACGCTGAATTCTCGGGATACGCCTGCTCGCTTATTTACTGTTGGGCTCATTTCGTCGGAAAAAAGGATTTCGCGGTATTTTTTTCACCCATACCGTCTTAACAAAGCCCGGGATCTCTGGAGCCTTTACTGTTTCAGATGCTCATTGACATAATGTCCTGTTTTTCGTCGATAATTTCGGAGTCTAAGGTCTTCATTTAGCACTCTTTTGATCGTAGTTCTGCTCAACCCAAATTGAAAGGCTTATTATTTTATGTTTGCGGATGGGATTTCGATGAAACTACTTACCGCTGGTGTCCTAAACGAGGTCTTTTAACGGTCTTCAAGATTAAAAATCTCAGTTGGCGCGTAACCGTAGCGGTGTAGAGCGACTATGTCCTAGTCCACTCCATTTTTTTTTAATTGAATAAAACCAATTTCTTTTTTATGTTAATATGGCGCAAAAGATCCTTATTTAAAATCAATTCCAACATTTCTGACCAATGAAATAAGGATGTGACAGAACTAATGACCCGACTAGTTATACCTTAATCACTGAGCGTTTGACTAAAATTATCATAATAATAAGATGACGTTTCATCTATTAAATAATATGTCATAGACATAAAATACTGACCAAAAATTTACATTTTACAGTTTTAACAAAACACAAAATTATACATATTTAGTAATAAAAACAAAACAATTTCATAATTTAGTTAAAAGCAACTTCAAACAATTCGCTCACTCCGGCCAATACAATTAACAGTGCGATTTAATTCATTGGAAATGATTTCAGACTACGCCTGGAGTTATCTCTTTGTCTCAAGTTGTGAGTGCCGGCAGACGTGCTTAGGCTACTGTTAACAACTATATAGAGCACTAAAGCGACAACTGGATAAATGAAGATAAAACATTTAATTATCATACAGACAACTGATAATTAAATGACGTGTTGCCGTAAGATAGGCACCACCTCTTGACATAGTACCAAGAACGCAGGCTGCTGGCCGAAGAATAAATTAAGTATAAATAAACACTAAGTGTGCAGCCGTGTGGTAGCAGCTTAAGAGAATCTACCACTCCATCTCATCCCGTGGGTGTCGTAAAAGTCGACAGAGAGAAAATTAGACCAGAAGATGACAGAACCAGAAGATGGGCAGCAGCATCTTCCTGGAACATCAGATTAAATTCTTCCCAAAATTAGCTACAAACTTTTGTAACAATCTATGGCGGAGGCCTATTTCCAGCAGTGGACTAGTAATAGGCTGAAATGGCGATGATGAACACTAAGTACTTTTTTGTACTGTTTTTTCTTTTTTTTTTCATATTTCTGGAATGAGCATTCAAATTCTGTCCTGGTCTTTAAAAGTTTTAATTTATAGGCTCACATGTTAATATCTTTCTATCCGTAGTTCCTTTGACTCAACTTTTAAATGCCAATAAGGACTTGAACCACTTTTAAAGATATAATTAATCCTTTCTATCCCTTTTAATGTTAACCGAAGCACCTAATTCACATAATAATGAATCAGTTTGTTGTCACATGAGTCATGCTTGTTCAAAAGTTTCACGCGAACATGAACTTAATAAAAGATGACGTCAACGTTTTTATATTCCAATTTATCATACAAAAAATTAAGAGTTAGATTCTATTAAAAAAAAACAACAGAATCCATTGGAGCGTAGTCTTCTATGTGGGTGGTCATCACAAATTCGGTTACCTATAAAAATATTTCAACCGTAGCCCAACTAAAACCGTTTATTTCTTCCAAATTAAGACGCATCAAACAAAAGATCTTTGATGTGTAGCATTGGAACGTCCAATTTTAAACTGTATTTCAAAGCATCGACCACGCATAGGTTGGCACTGTAAGATTGTCGCGAAGGTCTCATTACGTTTGGCTGTAACGTACATATCAAACGATTGTCAACTCTATACAGATACTGTAGGAATCTAGATGATGGCAAATAAAACTAAGTAAAAAAGGTCTTTAACCTGTTTGTAACGGAACGTGCCGTTATTTCCCGCGCAATCAGTATGGTTGTTTTAAAAGTTTCGCGCGTCAAGACACGAGTCCTTATAAATAGTTACATCCATTGTCAGTCATACCCAGCCTTTACTGATCGCTTATTGTGAATAGTATAATGATATTTTTACGGTCACGTAATATTGAACAAAGGTGTGTTTTACAAAAACGTTTCTAATCTAGCTTTTATATAATAACCACCACTGAAATTATTTGTCTGATGTTCGAAATAGAATTCATAAACAGAAAAACCCTGCGTACTTTCAATAAGCGACACAAAATACAAATTAAGAATATTCTTATAAACACATAATCATACTAAAACATAAAAATAATATTTCTCTATTAATTTGCGTTGCATGATTCATGACGAAGCCATGTTGTTAGCACATTATGTTTACCTTTGCATCATTTGCGGTTTGTTTTGCTAATACGTGTCCTTGATAGTCCGTTCGAAATGACTTATTAGTAGACCGTGTCTTAATATCTCCAAATATAATTAAAACGTTAAGGTATAGATGTTATTAAAGACATAATTGAGTAATTTATATATAACATATAAAAGTGTTAAAAAAGTAAAATCAATAACTTTAAAAAATATTATACCTCAAGAATTTCTCCTGTACAGTAAGTGCGTTTTACAGACATAAAATTTACATGCACCAATACGAACAGACCCTAAAATCAACGACTTGTATTTTTGAACAAAACGTTGACCTACGGCGTATAAGTCAGGTACCACTAGGCCTATTCGCTGTATGTAATCTCCGTCTGACATTTCCAGATAGCTGAGCCGTCACCTTGCCGAAAGTCACACGAGGTTTTCCCGGCATTTTTATCACGTCATGTGACAATATTATTTGGATAGTTTAAGACACCATCAAGTTCATAAACGGCGATTGATTTGAACATAGCAAGTGGGAGCATTTACTCCAAGAGGCATTACTGTCATTAGTTATTTATTACGAAACATTAACCCCCCGCGGTAATATTATGAAAGTTTGCAACAAATAAAACTTATTTAATTTGGGCCTCTTGTGAACTCAATTCGTTCGGAAAATTGCGCCCCGAGAGGCTGGAAATAATTTAAGTTTCAACGTTTCGTCAACGACACTTTCCTGTCAGAAATGTTGATAGAACTTTTGCCTTTAATGTCCTTCTGAGTTCACTCCGCTATACAGTGCTCGGTTTTTCAAACGCCGATGTGAAATTCATCAAATTTGCCGTCAATTAAGAATTTTAAGAAATGGAGAGATCCAAAGATGTTCAGAGTAGTGAAATTTGAGAAAGCGCTTTATCGAACAATTAAATTTTCCGATATTTTGGAAGCTTTAGGAGGGCTGAAAATCTAATTAATTATTTGATAAATTCCCTTAGAAACACTTTTTAATTCGCAAGTGAAGGTATCCTCGACATACAACCTTAATTTTAAGTTTATACTAATATTATTGTGTAACAAAAGATAGATAATAACGCTTAAATAATAGTAAAGTTCATTCAGTGCGTTCAAAGAACTGTTAGCAACTTTTAAGCAATTTATAATAAATATTAATAAAGACCCAAATCTTAATGTTAAAATTTCTTCTTTAACCTCGATGAGCGAGACAACAACGAGCGCAATGTTCGGTCCGTTAAGGAACCGGCACTACACTGCGCTCGTCGCCCTGAGGCATATATGTCTTTTTAAAATTAATTATTTCCACAATTGTCTTTACAACCTCTCGGCGAAAAATATCTACGAGAGAGCGGCGGCACTCTTACTTGCTCCCGCACTCAATCGCTTACTTCTTCCATTGTTTAATTATTTAAAACTGCCCTGTTTTATATTATTATAAATGTTTGTAAAATACATAAATATAAATGATATAGTTATATAATACAAAATTAGCATAGAATTGCTCATGTTAAGCTTGTTTTTTATTTTAACAAATAAAGTTATTAAATTCAAATTATCATAAAGGTTCCCCAAAACAATTTAATAAATATAATTATTATTTTAAAAATGTATTAGTTTTCGAATCCAAGCAAATATAATCAGTATTTTAACAAATATTTAGTTTTCGAACCATACGGATAGACTGGTGGTAGGATTTCTATGTAGGAATCCGTTTAGATAGATATCACCCCTATACCCAGTTCATTCTGCCTAGAAGCAGTAGTGTGGAAACATTACTGTGTTTCAGGTCTGAAGGCACTGAGAGCTAGTGTAATCACTTGACGTATGAGACTTAAGAACTGATGTCTCAGGGTAACGACGGGCGTAGTGTGGTGTCACGCAGAAATTTTCTGAGTGACACAGCATTTGTTATGGGCAGACGTTGCACTTACCATCAGGTGTTTTCCTTGATTAGTCACTTAATCCAAAAAAAAAATTGACAGATGAATATCGAATACTTTTCGTTGCTATCGTGGGTAGTCTAATTCAAGATTAATTTTCGTGAATCACTCACAAGTCGTATTCTTTTCGAAAACAGCGGAGCCATATCTGCGACTGCAAAGTCTTTTGGCTTTAATATTTGGGAGCACTTCGTGAAAATGAAATGATGATTTACTAATTGTGATTTTGTCATATCGTAAATTAACAAATGCATCATGCATTTGCTGGCACATATTATGTACATGACATGTCATGCGATATTATGTAGTGCGGCTTCAAAATGAATTATCGGAATATTCGATTATGTCTACGCCGGGATATCAAATGCTTCCAACCATGTTATTGGTAATCAATATTGCCAATAGATAATTTCTACATGATCTGAAGTATGGTCTATGCAATCAAATTTGTAAATATCACCTAATGTCGTACGTGTGTACATATAGGTCCCTATACAACGAAACCAAATGCCTTCGGCTTCTGCTTTGATTCGAGCCCAGGACCTCTGCTACGAATTGTGTCAATCTACGTTAATGCGACGAAATCTGCGTTATTTGTGCAACGCCTACTAGATCTGTAATAAGTTAATGATGATTGTGTAATGTCAATGTAAAATAATTAATTACTCTCGCCCTGTAGGATATAAGTTCTCTGAAAGTACTGTCAGGAAACTCTCGTGGCTTCTGATCATGGCTGAATGCTAACCTTAGATATGTTAGACCTCAATGCCCGAAGTGCTAGTAGTAGTGTAGTAGTATAGTAGTACTAGTAGTAGTATTTGGCGCCGTCTGCTAAAGGTAACGATAACGAAAAATACTTTTTACGACTGCCGCGTGGCGTGGTGGTTAGAGTACCTGGTGACAGGAAAATACGGCAAAGGAAAACATCGTGAGGAAACCTGCATGTCTGAGAAATAAAAATATTTCGAGGACATGTGAAGTCCGCCAACTCATATTGGAGCAGTTTGGCGAGCTCTTACCGGCTCCAAAACCCTCTCAGAAATAAGAGGAGGCCTGTGCTAAGCAGTGGGATATTTAATAGACTATTACATTACTTACTTTCAGTTTCCAAGTATGGTTCCAATGTGATTATTATTTTTTGTTTATTTTAACGTTCTCTAGTGGTTCTGTTTTCCTAATGTAAGAGATTATGATCATTATTGCACGGCATACAAAAATATTAATAGGCTTTCATTATAATATCATAGAATTGTGAGTCTTATTGCAGTAGAAATAGCTTTTATTTTTTTATTAAACTTTAAAAAATACTTTTATTGTTTGATAAAATGTAAACAAACTATAACGATAATATTTCCAAAAATTGTTGACCCGCGCATATTTTCTCGTTTGAGTATCATACATATTATATTTATAACGTTAAATTTTAATTCATTTTACTTAAAAAGACATGTTAAGTATAGTATTTATGCATCACGCCCGTAATAGCAAAATTACTTACTTCCATTACAACGTTCCCAAAACCAAAATTATTCAAATTAGAAATAATAAAAAGCCTACATCTGACAGATAACATAAAACATTCCCAAGCGAGCGCGGGAATAATTCAGTCTCAATTCCTAACTTAAGCTCGGGTTCATTGAATTAAAACGAAAAGAGTACGTACGTATTTCCTCCATTAGCTACGAATGACGTCATAATTCCCGAGCTCGACGAAAGAATGAAATTTAAAAAGAAAAATCACCAATGTGTCGGTGACAGATGTTTTAAAATGGCGGCGGTGTTGCCACTATGGCAACCTACATTAAGATACTATTCGATAATATTTTAATAAACCTTGAGACAAGGATAACACGCTGAGGGTTAACGAATTTCAGATATATAAATTCTTACAGTAATTTCATCAAATGACGCAGTGACGACAGGTTTTTGAAGGTTACCAAGTTGCAATTACCTGAAAAAAAAAAAGATAACACGTATACAATACAATACATAAAAATAATCTATATTTCACACTTTAACATGAGACAGTTAATAGAATGTTGTGCTACTTTGAGTAAATTCATTACAATAAATGAAATAAACTAAGTTAATATGATAAGATGACTACATACTAGAACAAAAATGGTGTGCATTCGTTTTAGTAAAGCAAAGGTAAGTATTACACGCAGATACGACGAAGTACCTAACATTTAGTTATTTGGCTTAAAACAGTAAATATCCTAACAGTAATTAAGACATTAATGCTTAATCTGGCATTGCATCACGTCCTAGTTAGCAAATGATGTCCAATAACCAATCACCCAATAAAATCATGATTAAGATTTAAAAAGCGTCAAGAGGTGGACCAAATCGATTTCTGTAAAAATACGGTATCCATGACAAACGAAATATTTATTTAAATCCTCGTTCGAGATTTATAAATGTCTTGTACGGAGGCTTCTTCCAACTTAGAAGGATTTAAACCTTCGTCCTTGTTACGGACTTACAAATATATTATGTATATTTTAAAGATAATTTAGATTACATAAAGTATAAAAAAGTGATTTTTTGTTAAACCAACCAGTGCGTAACTGCGATCCCACCTGATGGTTTTCTTTAATTGGAGAAAGTGATGAGAAGAGCAGAAGTCACATGATGGTAGGTCCAGCGACCACCTTTTTACTGGTGGTAGGATTCCTATGCAGGAATCCGTCTAGGTAGGTACCACCCCAGGGTCAGTTATTCTGCCGTTAAGCAGTAGTGTGCAAACATTACTGTGTTTCGGTTTGAAGGGCACTGTGAGCTAGTGTAATCAATGGAAATATGAGACTTAAGAACTTATGTCTCAGTGTGATGGGCACAGTGTGGTGTCACACAGAATTTTTCTGGATGATATATATTAGTTATATATATATATATAATGCTTGTTTCATCACTTCATCCAATAAAAAAAAATATAAAAAAAAACAAATGCTGTGTTAGCTCATATGCCAGGTAATTACACCAGCGCTCACTGCCCTTCCCATCGAAACAGTTTGCAAACTACTGCTTCACGGCAGAATAACTGAAATGGTAAGTAGCGATGCAGTTCTGGAAGGTTTTTTTATAGAAGACGGGGCAAACGAGCAAACGGCTCACCTGATGTTAAGTAATCACTGCCGCCTATGAACATCCGCAATACCAGAGGAGTCGCTGGTGCGTTGCCGGCCTTTGAGAAAGGAATGCCTATTCCTATCTCAAAGGCCGGCAACCCACTTTCTTGAAGGTTCTTAAGTGGTATCGGTCCGAAAAAGCCGCTGACAGCATCGAGTTCCATAGCGCACAGTGGTGGAATGCCAACCCAGAAGGTGATGTGGATGTGGATGGATGGTAAACGCAATAACTTAATAAAGCCTATTCCCTCTCGATTGTAGACACCCAGATATATATATATATAATATAAATAATAAATATAAATATATATATATATATATATAAACATACATACATATTCTATCCTTTTGCTGTCGATGCCTAACGTTCCTCCGAAGCGTTGGCTTCTTCATTAATAATGCGCACAGAGAAGGACTGTAATGCGTGTATGTTTATGTTTATTATATTATTAATTTTTTTTTATATTGCACCCTTCACAACTTTCTCCACGCCCACGGGTTGACTGGGAGAGAATGCCAATAGGCATTAAGTCCGCCCATTGTTACCCTTTTAATTAAGGTGGATAATAGTTTTTATAAATAAATAAATAAAATAGAATCTCGCCGTCCGTTTAGATGTCCTATAATGGAAAGTGGTACATACGTACATAAGATCACGACTGTATCCCATTAGGGGTAGTCAGAGACTGGGCACTCATTGCAAAAACAGATGACTGCCACAATCCACGTTTCACCAAAACAATATAATGCACTTGGTGTGATAGATGGTGAGCCCATTGAGCC
Organism: Luehdorfia chinensis; assembly: GCA_019845155.1. Lineage (NCBI taxonomy): Eukaryota > Metazoa > Arthropoda > Insecta > Lepidoptera > Papilionidae > Luehdorfia > Luehdorfia chinensis. Next base: position 4,684,286 of record JAHVAK010000201.1, on the reverse strand, counting down.
CATCGCCACCATGCGCTGGGCACAGTGCAGTTTAATTCCTTACTCGCCTTTTTCGAGATCCATTGGATGAGCTGGAGTGGTAGTATTCTTATAACGAGCAGCCACCACACGGCCTAAAAAGTGGAAGGGGAAATTGAATCGCATATTTTTCGCATACCCTCTCCTAAATACAACCTGTCGAACCCTGAGATAATTTCGGTGATGTAATTGCTGTTAGCCTTTTTGGCTTTTACAGCTTCATCGTATACTGTGCTCACGGGCCAGGGGCCCGGGTGCAAGGTTTGGTTCGACCTAAACATAAATACTTAAATAAACTCCTACAAAAACCTCGAAATTCGGACTGTGTCGCGTTCGCTGCGTGATTGCGCGATTTCGAATACATACAGTTTAATGGCCGTCCGAGGGAGCCTGTGGGCCTCCATTCGGACTGTCGACTTGTGTGTCGCTAACTCTGGGCGGTGAGAACCGCCCTGGAACACTAACACTGAGAGACTGGCCACCTTACGCCTGTGCTCGAAGCTAGAGAGGTTGATAGTAACGAAATCATCGATAAGTCTCTTTACACGTCTCACCACAGATTTTTATGTAATTTCTGAGGCCCTGCCTATATCGAACGTGAAGATATCCACTGTAATAAACAATTTCGAGTAATGTAATAAAAGACCAAGAAAAATTTGTAAAGCTAACAAACCTCTCTATCGTTATACTAACGGAGGAAAGATCTGGACTAGCAAAGAACTAGCATCGATAAATTTGTAATCAGCTTTCTCCTCGCCACAAAAGCCTTTGAAGCGTTTTCTGTATAATTTGAGAGAATGTAGATAGCATTTCTCTCGCCAATATCTAAAATTTAATCACGCCTTTTTATTTATGATATAATACTAGCTGATGCCCCCGACTTCGTCCGCGTGGAGATAGATTTTTCAAATATCCCATGAAAACGTGTTTGATTTTCTGGAATAAAAAGTATCCTATGTCCGTCTCCAGGATGCAAGGTTTCCTATATAATTTCGGTGATGTTTTTGCTGTTAGCCGTTGTGGCTTAAACAGCTTCATCGGATTATTATCGGATAGCTGTGCTTGCGGGCCCAGCCAGGTTTGGTTTAACCAAAACTTATATACATAAATAGAGCTTCATAGTACAGCTGTACTCGCGGACAAGGTGAAAACATTTTAAAAAAAATCTGTCTCTTAGTCATACAATTCATTCATTTGCACAACAACGCCATCTATTGATAATGCTAATTAACTTTGACGGCGAAAATACGTAAGTAACTATTGTACTTTATATAAAATATATTCTTTGTAAGAAAATATAATCATATTTTGGATTTGCTGTGTTTCAGTTTTAGGTGTTATTTTAATACTATAGAACTTTATTTTACTGACGACTCATCGTGCCCATCATCCTGAGACACAGGTTCTTAAATCCCATATAGCTCACAGTGCCCTTGAAACTGAAACACAGTAATATTTGCACACTACTGCTTTACGGTAGAATAACTGGCCCTGGGGTGGTACCTACCTAGACGGACTCCTGCATAGAAATCCTACCACCAGTAGATGTTACAGGAAAAATGTTAATGTTAAATGTTACAGGAAGTTAAGATTTTCTTACTATGTTTTTTTATTAAATTCAGTACTTTTTTTTACTTTACTTATTTTTAGCCTACCACAATCATTTATTTCTCAAAATTTTTAAATGTGAAGTTTACAGATTTATTATTTGTATAGATTAAATGACTACGAAACACAATAATCACATTTCAGACTGCAGTTAAAATAATTTCAATAATTTATTTCATATTAATATTGTTTGTACAGTATAAATATCTTGGTTATGTTTAGAAAAAACCGATAAAAGGTTTTAGTTCTCCGTGCAAAATAACGTTTAACGCTTAACGCAGTATTGTAAATTGACGTATTTGTAGATAAATAAATAAACGGTAAGCCTTGTAATTAAAATGCAAAAAACTTTCGATGACAATGAACATTATCGAATAATTGGCCTCATTCTAAAACGTCAGTTATCTGTCGACTGAAATGTCAATGGAAATGGAAAAGTTACCTACCGTTTACAAGTTAAGGTCTGAAGGATCTGCAAATTTCCTTCAAACAGAATTTTCGACGTTTTAATTTATCATAATTATAAAATAAAACGACTGCATTTTAAAAACTATTAAAATGTCTCATTTTTAATGTGATATCCATGACGAATGCGGTACACTTGTTAGTGTATCTCACCGCTACGTCGTGGGTCCTGGGTTAGAATACTATTCGAAAACTATGTTTATGCAGCACACAAATTATCGGATCAGGTCGTGATGTACTTGGTCGTGCCTGACGAGCCTGCATTTGACTCTTCTCCCGATTTTTTAGTATGAGCCTTAAGTACGATTCAGATTTGACTGGTAGCGTCAGAATTAATAGACAAAAAGTGCGCTGGAATCCGAGCGAATACTTGTCATATTTTGAGGTCCAGAATGTTGATCACAATAGGTCTATTATATTAATTCCGTCTTAAAGTATCGTATGTATATATTTAAAATTAATGATGTGAGTCTAGTTACTCTTTGAAAAATCTAAATAAATCTGAAACGGTAGCAGAGCCTAAGATAACCGCATTTTTTCACACTGCTTTCAGAGAATGCTCTTGCCGCCGCGAGAATACTTTAATGTATATGTATGTAGATGAATTTTACTAAAAATTAAATGAACCAATTTCCTTTATTGGACTGTAAAATGAGACTTTCCGCTCCGTCAGGTCTGAATCTTACTTACTACATCTAAAATGGTTAGGTGACGATGACTCGCCACACTATTTTTATGTGCAAATATATTAGCTTCGAGGTGTTAACCGGAACTCAAACAAGTTTTGTTTAAATCTTAAAAAATTACGTTTTACGTTCACCTATTAATTCATAACAAAGAACATCCGGAATAACGCACGTTCCCTTTAAAGTCACACGCGTGTAGTAACTAGATGCTTATGTAACACATATGACGCAGCGCAAATGTATACAAACTGCCATATTTTTCCGAAATATTAAAGGCTCAATACGGTACTCAATAGGATATGGTTTCACAGTGCTAATATATAATTAAAAATTTAACATAATAAGCCTTTTTAATACATTTAAAAACCGTTTCAGTAAAATATCTATTAGGTGTATTAAATATCGAATAGATATTTTATAACTACATTACAAAAGTGACTCTTGATAGATAACGAAATATTCTGAGAATATTCAACCTCCGTTAGACGTTAATGAATTTTATTATAGATCTGACAGCTCGATGTGGCGCCAAAAACAGACGGTTAAACTTAAAACTCATAAAATTAAGTTTTTACATACCTCTCAGTAGGGTCTCAACAATTATTTCCGATAATGATGGTAAGTTATAAAAATGTAATTGTAGCAGATACTAGGAACGTACTTTATAGGTTCATACATATAGTCATGCCTTTATAAATACCTTTTATGTATAATGTCAATGTAGACAAATGTACAGTTATTTTTTTATGGAAGTAAGTGGCGAGACGAGCTAATGGTTCACCTGATGGTAAGTCCAACGTCTGCTCATAACAAATGCTGTGTCACTCAGAACATTTGTGTGACACCACACTGCGCTAGTTACTAAGCCTAATGTCCTGTAATCTATCATTGCCCTTCAGACCGAAACACAGTAACATTGCACACTATTTCTTGACGGCAGAATAACTAGCAATGCGAAGGACTGGGTGTCCTTCGCATCGCCTAGAGGAATCCCTGCATAATCCTAACATCAGTAATTGAGTTATAGATGTACCATTGCGCATCTTAGACACTGTTACATGAGAGAACGACACTGAAGCTAAATGGGGCATAAATGCCGTTTACTACAAGGTGGATCGTGCGATTGTTTGTGACAGTTGTTTGCATAAAAAGCACTCTCCTTAGCATTCTCCTCCTAACAGTCTCATATGTCTGGCATATTTGAGATGATTATTCGTTGGGTGCCAATGCCATGCAGTTACTTATTAAGTTTGAATATCACTCTGAAAAATAATGGAATGATTGATTCAGACTCATTAAGTAAGCCGTGGGTGTTGTGAAAGTCGAAAGAGGGAAAATAAAAACCTGGAGATGCAGCAACATCTTCCTGGAATAACTGAAACTGCGTTTGCCAACACGCCTGCCAAGCGTGGCTACTATGGCAAAATCCCCCTAAAATGAGAGCCTCAAAATTTTGTGGCAATATAGGGGGGAGGCCTATGTTCAGCAGTGGACTACTAATAGGTTGAAATGATGGTGATTACGTAAAGAAAAGTCAAACTTGACATTATATTTCTTTACTATAAATAATTTTAAGCAACGTTTTTCGTTGCATGCCTTGTTATTGCCAAGATGTCTCTGCCATCCGTCAAGATCGGTTCAGCGGTTGAACCGTGAAAAGGTAACAAACAGACAGAGAGACATAGAGTTACTTTCGCATTTATAATATTAGTATCGATTTTCTCTCAGGTACTTTTTCTGCGATCGGAGAAATATAGCGTAATGTGTGGTGGAAATAGAAACAAATGGTTACTCTAGGTTGACGAAGAACTCCGCAGACATCTTTTATTCATGATAATTAATTGCTAGGCGCTTAATTAAACTGAGGAGACGCCACGTCACAGGCGAAGCCCTAGCGTTAACAGAGTCTGGCTCTAATATAAACACATTAATTTTGACGAATAAACGACGTTCTTCATTGTCACCTTTAAAAACTGCTCGCTTTATTTCCATCGCGTTTTTTATTATTTTAAATAAAAAAATAGCAAATAATTAAGAAATAAACAATATTTATCACCAAATCTGTTGTCACAAATAATCTAATTTTTTATTTAAATCAAATCTTAATTGGAATACTTATCGATTTCAAAACAGTGTTTTTAACGAATAAAAACATACCTTCACAAGTACACTGCTCTACTCAGCGTTCACTTTATCACTGAACAGTTTAATTGGAAACTGAACCCAAGTCATAGTGTGTGCAACACATAAATTACTGGTTGTCAATTATGGACGAATTGTCTCCGACTCGGTATCTGTGACACTGCATCCGCCAATTTCTCCGACGTTATCGCACAGGTGTTTCATCGAATAAAGAAAGGCAACGTGTAAGTATCTTTGTGTGTGCGAATACTATTTAAACTAACCTGCTCAGATGTAATAGCTTATAGTTGTAACGAAGTCGAGTGATTGAAATTGGACCCTGGAAATGTATGGACCCGGAAAGAGGCCGTCCAATTTGTAAATACTCGTACCTCTGAAAGTCCATGAAACCTTACAACAACCTTACAGATTCACAACAACGTTACAGATTTCAGTCACTCCGCCAGATGAAATCGAATGAGTTTCAGGCATTTATCAATAAAATTCCTTTTGTCATTTACAGTAACAACTAATAAATTATTTCTTAAGTATACAGAGCACCTAAACATAATAAGCAAAAACATATTTAAATCCAAGCAACTGTGGAAAATTAATTTACCACAAAACGGGTTTCACGGAGCTCTCACCATAGCAACACCGAATTAATGAACCAACAATCCGCTGTAATAAAATGTAATCCTATACCTTATTAGGCACCGAGATGGTGACGATAAATCTGCACGCTTCACTGTTGTGGGGATGAGTGAAGATTAAATTGTGGCGGAGGTTAGGATGTCGTGAAATTAAGCTGTGTTTTCATATTAGTTGCTTTTGGGTGTCTTTAATAGCGGTAAAGTTTTCTGGGTTCCTTCGAAAATTTACTCCTGTTGAAAAGCTACATAACATAAACATATTGCAAGTCTTATTTCTGATTTACTGAAAATACTAAGAACCGGAACAACAATCTGTAGGCCATATTAGTCCCGTGAATATGTCGAACCCGTGACCCAATCCATATAAAATTATAAAATACTTGTAACCTTTAGCTGCAAGTACGTCCGCCTGAAAGTAAAAGTAAAGTAACATCCTATAAATGTCACACTGCTGAGCACAGGGCCTCCTCTCATTTCTGAGAGTTTTAGAGCCGGAAAGTGTCTTTTGAATAATTATTGTTCCTGTTTTTATTTAAGATTTCCTCGCGATGTTTTCCTTCACCGCCGAGCACGAGATAAATCGGCACTTAAAAGTGGAATTTACAATTTTAGTGGTGCCGGCGACGGGAATCGAACCCAGGTCACTCGCGTATTAAGAAATTTAAAAGTGAGCGCATAGCCCATGAGCTACGCGAATGTATATAACTGGAATCTAAAAAGCGGTTTATATGGATGTAGTTCCCGCACATTGTAACAGCAATCCTAAGACTCTGTCTTTGATTCCTACATCGACGTATTTAAAAAAAATTTCAACACCACGCTCGTGGTCAGCGTACCTATCTGCTGAGTCGTGGTTCTGGTTCGATGCTTGTGATGCTTTGGAATCGGCTATATGATTGCATGCAAAAAAAAGATATTGCTATCTATTGTATATCTGCTCGTGAGAACGCAATGGAGAGTAAGATGTTTTTGACTCGTACTAAGATGGCGGCGACTTGGTTCGCCACCCGTCACATCTCGTTTCCCACGAGGGCGAAAAGTGGCCTACTTTTGTGGCCTCTGCCTACCTAGTTCCTACGTGCCTACTTACATGAGAAAAAGGCGTGACTGTATGTATGTTTGTGTGTACGGCGATCTATTTAATTTCAGTTAACATTTCACAGGAGCTGCTAAACATCAAACGCTTCTATGGCCTAATCGTGTATATTTAAAGACTGCAGCTGGATTCGAATCTCCACCCTAACAAAAATTTGCGCACACACGCAAATGTCAGTTTTGCAGCACTGGGTGTAATGTGATATTGGTGTCTGACCCCAGTCAATCAATCTTATAAACAGGAGAAGGTTAAGAGAAGGAGGAAGAGTGTCTTTGCTACTGCGCAGTTGCTATCTTCTTCTTGGAGCCCGTGTTTGAAGTAAGGTACCGTGGGACGTCCCTTGGCTTAATGTCACTAGTTGAAGATAATTATTATGAACGTAAAAAAACGCTTTATGCTATAATTCGAGCGCCGAACGAATAGTTGAATCTCATTGACAACTCACAAAGCGTAAATTTCATTAAAGTCACATTAAAAATGAAAACATGAATTTCAGCTCTTTGTCTAATTAAAACGGATATTTGCGCCTTTCGTTTCACAGGATGGGTTGCAAAGGGATCCTTTGTACACGCGCTTTATGAACTAGGTTTGTCTAGTAGAAAATTATCATAATACTGCTAATGTAATTAAGACTGTTTGTCTGTCTGCCGTCGCATTGAAACGCAGTTCCGCTAGTTACACTGGCTCTTTGTCTGCTGGAATATGTTAACTTTCTTTTATTATTCCACATCTTCTTAAAAGAATGCTTATAAATGTCTTACTGTTGAGCTCAGGCCTCACACTTTTGTGATATTTTTGGAGCAGAGACCGCCATATTGCGCCAAATCGACTTTGACGACTCGTTTCTTCACAGCCCAACGCTTGGGTTTTAGAAGGTGCCGTCACCAAGAATGAATACAGGTCACTCGCATACTACGAAATGTTAGGTTAGCGCCATATATTTAAGCTACCACCCGGCTAATAACTAAATTACCATTATTAACAAAAAATAATCCATCAGAAAAGAAAACGGCAACGAAATTATTTCAATAATAAATCAATAAAATTTTAATATAATTACATTCATGACAAGGAAATGAAATTGAGCTTTAGTTACGGGTTTAGGTAGAATACCTATGCAGGAATCCTACCACTAGGTAGGCACCCCAGGGCCAGTTCTTCTTCTGCCGTGAAGCAGAAGTGTGCAAAAATTACAGTGTATCGGTCTAAATGGCTTTTTATGGGCAGACGTTGCAGTTACCATCAGGTAAACGTTTTGCTCGTCCGAAAAAAAAGAGAATGCAACATCTCTGTTTATAACCTCAAAAAGAATGCACGCCAAGTTCGCGCAAAAATATGCCGCCACAGGAAACAAATGCATACATCTAACGCGAGCGCCGCCTGCATTCCGCAACGAGTCAGCATCCCGCGACTGTTAATTTTAATTACTGTTAAAATTTGCTTAAAACCAACCGTTTCGTGAAATGGCGGCACGTAACAAACGGAGCCCTAATATTGTTTTCTTTAGCGGCGGCTCCATTCATCATAGACGCGCTAGTGCACAGCGCAGGGCTGGCCAAAATCGGTGTAAAGTGTGAATTTCGTATTCAATTAACAATTTAATGCCCTTTGTCAGATCAAGTATTCTTCTTCGCCTACTAGTGCTATCGCAACTTAATGATGATGCCCTCCTGGCTGATTTTCGACTATTACGAGAACTTCAGAATGCTGTCGGATGCTATCAACTGCGCAGGAGATATTATAGTGCCGCATGTGTACCGTACCGATATGTGTGTACGATCAAATCGGAAGAATTGCAGTTTCAGAAAAACGAGAACAAACACTAAAAACTAAACACAAAAACATACAATTCGTGTTTTCCCACAAATGTTGGCGGATTCGAACCCAGGACCCGTGGCATATAAGTCAGATACTCTGACCGCAGGGTCACGCGGACTATCGCAAACGCAACTTATATCATTTGTTCCTATAGCAAGTACGAATATAAGACATAGTGCGTGACTTGAACAATGTAAATGCATACCTTTATGCTATACAATCTTTGGCGCCGTCCCAAAAAGTATGAAGAGTACAGCGGCTACGTTCGCTGCAAAGGATTTTAAAAAGGGAACAAGTCTGTGGGCAACATAACAGACATTCCTCTTTGAAGTTGCTTCTCAGATAATCATACGAGAAGAGTTTTACAGATTGTATATTCTTTACAGATTAAGACTCATGATTACAGATTAAACACAGAAATATCGAATAGCAATTTCGTGAATTAAAAGTATATTTTTGTTTTGTTATCATTTAACTATGTAGAGTAAAGTTAAAAGAAATGTAAAATACTATCACTCAATTTTAGACCCAAAGTATAAATCCAGAAAAATTTCGTGGTCTCTGACACATGGCGGAATAACCATCTCATGATGTCCTCCTGGTCGTTTCTTGACCATAGCGAAAATATTCGGTAGTTGTCGCTGGCACTGACTCGTCCCAACGTATTCGTGTCCGAACTAACCTATGAGATCGGAAGTAGGCTAGAAAATGACAACCATAACAGAATCAGACATGTTTTTGCACAAATGTTGGCACCTGCTGTGATTTAAACCAAGGGCCCGCGGCGTGGTAGTGACGTACTATAACCACTAGACCACGCGGTCGCCAACCATCTCATGTACCAGAAATAAATAATCATCAGAAACGTCAAGTAGTGCGATCGCCAATCCGTTAGCCGAGCGCGCCGATTACTACAAAAGTCTCCCAAACTGAAAGAGGCCTAAGTCCTGCATAGCATTATTAAAAAGTTCCACAATCCTTATGTAGAGTCGTTACGACGTACAAGAGCAAATTTTAATTCAAATGTTGCTGGGACAAAGAGAAACCAATGAGCCTAAACATGGCAGAGCTACCTTATTTGACGTGTTCCTATGGCCAACTTCCGGCTAACTTCATCATCAGACCAGCTCCATGATACCATATTATTGCATTGTCACCGAAGCTTAATAGGTATGCCAGATTTTAGCTTAATCGGACATCGGAGATTGAAAGACATCGGAATTGAAAGAAAAACGAAGGCCGTGTAAATAAAATCTTGTCAAAATATAATACTCGTACTAACAATGCTATAAACATTACTAATATATCTGTTAACCACTCCAACTAAGCTTTAAAAATTGTACTAGGAGAAGTTTCACGACAATAATCGAAGGGAGGGATCGACCCAGCGCCTTAAGTTTCGCACTCCGTAACTTTAGTAACCATTAAGCTACTGGCGCTTCAAAATCCATAATAATGTCTATACTTCCATACTAATATTATAAATGTAGAACTCTCTCTGGCCCTATGTCTATTTGTTACCTTTTCATGGGTCAACCGTTGAACCGTTAAATCTTTGAGAAATTTGGCGCAGACGTGGTTTGCATCCTGAAGACGGACATAGGATACTTTTTATTCCGGAAAATCAAAGAATTCCCGCGGTATTTAAAACCTAAATCCACGCGGACGAAGTCGCGGGTCTCAACTAGTTACTCGTAAGAAAAAAACATTTGTTCATTAGAAAAATATTAAAAGACTTTTAATTTCAGTCGCCTTTATATTTAATCGCCTTAGATTTAACTCTCCATCCCTGACAGATAAAATCATACCAAAAATACTATTTTAAGAAAAAACATTTTATACGCTTTTATTAACTATTCAAATACCCTAAAGTAAAATAAATTATGATATTAATCAATTATATAAAAGGGAATAAATATCAAAAGAAATCCTAATTAAGAAACTAAATTACGGACGAAATCAGATCTTTACTTCATTAATGGTGTAACGGATGGCCTTTTAAATTAATATTTTAAAAAACAAGTCATCAAAAGAATTGTTTAATATTTAAAAAAAGAAAAGAAGCCTTTAAATATCCCAGTGCTGAGTACAGGACTCCTCTAATTCTGATAGGGTTTTGCAGGCTAGAACCGCTGCTCCAATACGTGTTGACGGATTTTTACTTCTCAGACATGCAGATTTCCTCACGATATTTTCCTTCACCGCTGAGCTCGTGGTAAATGAGCACTTAAAATTGCAGAACCATGTTAGACGTGCCGCACCGGGGATGGAACTCAGGTCACTGGCATAATATGAAACTATGTTTACATTTGAAATACAAAAAATATTTTTGTATATGAAATTTATATTAATTAAATTTTCAACCTGTCGCCAACCCTTAACACCAGTCAGGATGGATGGAGTCCGTTCTGTCACTAATTACTTTTAAACTCGCCTACACCATTCGTCTTGCACCTCCACTATAATTGTTGAACCGACCCATTGTGAGAAACAAATAATATACCTTAACATAAATCATAGTGCACGCCCGGAATATACCGCCGCTATTGAATATTCAGTTTACTAGAAGACTTTCAGGAAAATGGACGCCATTTGGGAATTCGAAGCCGAAGAAGTGTTAAAGTTGTGCTTATTATAAACGTAGACTCTTGATTTCCTTGTTGTGTTTTATGTAGGTACAATATGTATAGAACACAACACCTAAAGAACCCTTTTTGCAAATGAGGTAGCAATGGTGTATCAATCATATGGTGCTGTACCACTGCCAACCTAATTAAGGAATACATAAGAATACAATTGAAATCTCTGTGTTATCTTAACACTACAATGTCAATCATTTAGCTCTATAGACTGAAAATATTTCACTAACTTTTCGGGGGAAATGTTAGTTAGTTACAGGCCGGAGATGTTTACACAGATCTTAAAAAACAAGACTTAATATTGAGCAACTGAGAGCTAGCTAGCAACAGCGACTAACATATTTTTATAAGCGCATATCAACCAATATCTACTTAAGCGTTTACGATGCATTTCGCTGTGTAAAAAAGGCCTGGCTTAATCTTCTACAGTTTAGGGGCAGAACGCTTGCCTTACATTTAATTATGCGCAATCAATCTTACTCCGACTCCAGTGCTGGTAAAATTGTTGGTTGCAAATTTAATTGCTTTACCATGTGATTTGATACGGCAGTTTTTTCAGTTTTGGTAGACAGCAGAAAACCTAAAAACTGAAAAAAGCATCGATTGTTCCTAGCACATTTTATAAGCTGTAAGTTAGACATTGTCTACACCGCGCAGCATGTTCATAAGCAACAACAATTTCAATAATTTACTGACTTCCTTTTATTATACTTTACACTCGTTTCAGCGATTTCTAACGGTATGAAAATAGGATTTTTTTTTAATAAACATTCTAACTATTTTTTTACCTTATTATTTCTCCACGTCTCAGCAAGGACAGGTGCGGTAAGAAAATATTAGATGAACAGAAATGTACAAAGCCTCTAGACGTTATCTGCTTACGCAATATTAAACATTGGAGTACTGAAATATTACTCATATCTGTTTGCTTAATTATGTCTGCACGTAGAAAATTGAGAACCGAAGCGTATTCTCCGACTCGTCATTCGCAGAATTTTTCATTTCTTTTATTATACATTTGCGCAATAACTTTTTCATCTTACATGAGTTTCATTAATACTGTTTGCGGAACTAGCGTCAAATTATTAATAAAGTTAATTTGATAAGATCCGGATGGAAAATCAAACAATGCATTACCCAGTTTTGAAGAGCATCACCACCACCGGGACTTACGTCATAGCACTAAAAGTAGGTAACACACAATGCCAAAGTAGATAACACGCAACGTGTTTCATCCCACGATGATACATATCAAGGTGGCAAAAAGAGTCAAGACAGAAAGGTGTAGGGAATTTGGTCGAGATTCTCGATGGTAGTGGTAGTTGACTGTTTGCGCTATTGCAGAAGGGGACGGTGGTGCTCTTCAATAACTAGGATAAATTTAATTGTGGACACCTGATTTTTTTATTTGATAAAGTGACGACACGAGCAAAACGTTCACATGATGGTAAGTGCAACGTATGCCCATAACAAATGCTGTGTCACCCTATACATTTCTGTGTGACACCACACTGCGCCCGTCACCCCGAGACATGAGTTCTTAAGTCCCAAATGCCCAGTGATTCGTTAGCTCTCAGTGCCCTTCAAACCGAAACACAGTAATGTTTGCTCACTACTGCTTCACGGCAGAATAACTGGCCCTGGGGTGGTGGTACCTTCCTAGACGGATTCCTGCATAGGAACTATTTATTTTATTTATTTAGTTTTAATTTAGGACCTATTCGTTAAATTGAAAAGTAACTGCGGAGAGGCCACAGTAACTTTTCAGTTTTATGTCAATTTTATAAATAAGTACCTACCTATAGTATCTTCAGACGTCTTCTCATAATCTATCTAACCATCTAAATATATATATATATATATATATATATATCATTTCTTAGATGTTTTTATCGGTATGTAACATCTCCCTTAATAATGAATCAAAATTAATGTTTGATACGCCATTTTGAAGATAATGTTTCTTAGATCTTAAAATTAATGTTTTTGTAAAAATATATATTAAAGAGACTGAATTAATTAAATTAAATAAAACACCATATGTTCATAATCTGTTCAACTAACATGCACGACAGTTGTCGGTTGAAGTTGTTTACGTTCTTAAAAGAAGGTAAATAGCGCCATCTGTTCATGATCACGATACTTTGCGACCGCGTGGCCTAGTGGTCGGAGTACCTGACTTCTAAGTCGCGGGTCCTGGGTTCGATTCCCAGCCGGAGCCAACATTTGTGATAAAACATAAATTGGTCGGTTTTCGGGTCTGGTTGTGTTGTGATTGTTCCCGTGTTTCTGACACTGCATCCTAGCCTACCTCCGATCTTATCGCATCAGCGTTACATCGGGCGCGGGTAGGTTGGGACGAGCGAGTGCCTCTGTGTTTGCGCGTACACTTGTGGCACTATAATATCTCCTGCGCAGTTGATGACTCTCGACAGTAGTCGGCAGTTGTCGCCGTGGTCGAATTCGGCTAGGAGAACATCATCACTGTGCGAAATATTCGCAAGAGTTAAGCAGTCAACATTTAAAACCCATACGTAGATAAAGGTCGTCTGAACTAAAACCATATCCATATGACCGACAACCGGTAAAGTTAGTAATAGATCTGCCTGCACTAAAAATATGTTACGGTAAGAAAGAGACAAAATACAGGCAGATTGGTAAGCAACACAGAAAGATGGAACCACAGCAAATAAAATAAATCAGTCATAATACAAGCGCAATACCACACTACGCTAATTAACAATAACGATAAAGAAAAAAAACTATGCAATGCATGATATAATGGCAATGCCGGAATCTGAAATTAAGGAATAAACAAAAAAGCTTGAACGTAAATATATACATTACTGGTGGTATGATTCCTATGTAGGAATCCGTCTAGGTAGAGCCAGTTATTCTGGCGTGAAGCAAACATTACAGTGTTCCGGTTTAAAGGGCACTGAGAGCTAGTGTAATCACTGGACATATGAGACTTAAGAACTGACGTCTCAGGGGGACGACCACAGTGTGGTGGTGCCACACATATTTATTCTGGGTAACACAACATTGCTATGGGCGGACGTCGCACTTAACGTCAGGTGAACGTTACGCTCGTCTCGTCCCTTTCTACAATAAAAAAAATATATCCTTGTATTGATTATTTAGCTCAGACTTATTATTAATACTTATTATTAATAAACATGTCGTATTTATGACAACTAAAATCGTCACACGAGTTCGATAATAACAGGAGAAAACAAGTCAATTATTCCGATCATTAAGCATCGGAGAGTCAACGAGCAATGAAAAGCGGCTTTAGAAAATATGCTGGAATAACTAAACGGACAGTCTGTCAATCAGGCTTATATTGAGATGTTTTAGGTCCCCCAATCATTCTTTTTTTATTTCGTTTTCTCGATTGTACGAACAACTTGAAGTTCCTTGAAACAAAAAGGTTAAGTGAAATTCGCTATTCATTTTTATATATTGGTGTTCTTGCTAGAAAAAAGCGCGTGGCCAAGTGGCTGATTAAATCCTAACTTCTACGCCCGACTACAGTTCGAATCTCAGCCGAAGCCAACATTTGTACAAAACACAAATTGATGGTTATCGGGTCCGGTTGTGTTGTGCTTGTGAAATATATGTCTACACGGACCCACGATATAGGCGAAATCGCGAATTGTATCATCGATATAAAAAGTAACTATATGAATAGACAAGTACTATAAAACACGTTAGAAACGAATCATTATTTTAGTCCATCGTCAGCACACTGTTGAACATAGGACTCCACCATAGATTGTCACAAAATTTTTTTTTGTGATTGATTTGATTTTTTGTTTTTGATGATTGATTTGATGACGAAACGGGCAAAACGTTTATCCGATAGTAAGAGCAACGTCTGCCTATAACAAATGCTGTGTCGCCCAGAACATTTCTGTGTGACACTATAGTGCACCCGTCACCCTGAGACATCAGTTCTTAAGTCTCAAATGCCCAGTGATAATACTGCAAATACTGCAATCTTTTCGTTTTAATTTTTCGTCTGTCGACTTTTACGATACCTACGGGATGAGATTGGGTGGTAGATTCTCTTAAGCCGTCACCACGCGAATAGCACTAAAATCCCTCAATAACCTTTGACCCTACGTGTGAGAGCAAAGCAAGAGCCTATACCCCTGAAACTTATACCCCATTTAGACGGATTCCTGCATTTCTATGCAGGAATCTGACTAAATGGGGTATATGCCACCGCAGGGCCCGTTATTCTGCCGTGAAGCAGTAGTGTGCAAACAGTAATGTCACAAAGACGTGTTCTGGGTGACAGAGCCTTTGCTATGGGCACTTACCGTCAGGCGAACGTTTCGCTCGTCTCGTCACTTTCTCGTATAAACAAAGAACTGTTCAGACAGCAACGTCTAAAGTGCGAGGTGTTAGCATTTCGATCGCCAATAATACTGAGCAAGGCACTTAAGAAAAACCCTTCGAACTTGGCCCATGTTCGGAGGTAAGCTGGAATGTGTCAATGTCGGACACAGCAAC
Organism: Luehdorfia chinensis; assembly: GCA_019845155.1. Classification (NCBI taxonomy): domain Eukaryota; kingdom Metazoa; phylum Arthropoda; class Insecta; order Lepidoptera; family Papilionidae; genus Luehdorfia; species Luehdorfia chinensis. Next base: position 4,668,661 of record JAHVAK010000201.1, on the reverse strand, counting down.
AATCACAACACAAGCAGACCAGAAAATCAACAATGTGTTTTTTCAGGACCCGCAGGGCAGAAGTCATGTACTCTGACCGCTGAGCTACGCGGCCGTCAAATAATAAATGACTAATTACATGTTATTAAATATATTTACATTTCACACAAATTTCTATTTTAATTATACAAAACCAGTTGATAATTTACAACTTAGCTGTTAATTTAGTTACATCAAGAATAAAATCTTTATAGTCGACAGACAAATCTCATTGTACCGACTTCGCAAAATAAATAAGTTTCACTTAGCGACGAATTTCCAAAAAGATTACAAGACTAAATAAGTTAAATTTATTTCACCTAACAATGCTTAAGAAAAATTCTTCGGCTATTTAAATAAATTAATAAATATTTCGCTAGCGGCGACGTGCGGCGGGACGTTCACTTCCATTTAATATGGTCGGGGAGGGCGATCGCTGCCTCATGCGCTCATGATGAAATTTTACCATAGTTCATGCTTCGGTTGCCTTTGGGCTTATTAATTTTATTATTATTTTGTCCTGTATTGTCCAATTTTGTGCAGATGACTCAGAGACCGCGTTTTGAGTCAATTTGTAATAATGATGGTGGTTATGATCTTTTGTCATTAATCGTATTTTCGATTAAAAAAAGTAAAAAAATCCTAATTAGGAAACGGCGGTAGTTTGCAAAACATGGCATTTAGCAAACAAAAATTATATTTCTTACATCGAAAAATAAAGATTTTCGTTTCACGATAAATAAGATGTTTGATTAATTAATATCCCGATTGGATCCTTCATCTAGTTTTCACTTGCCATTAATTGAAATTCTAAGCTTTCTTGTAAAACATAATTACTGACTTTACAAACAATCTAAAGATCGTTGGAATTTGTTTGAAAGCGATGTTCCGTAAAAGGAGTCTGGAGTTGAAAATGTTTGTTAAACGATTAAGAAACATTTAAAAATGTAAACTTTACATTAAATTCAGTGAAACTTTTAAGAAGAAAATCACTTAACAGGGTATGAAAGACTATGACTTTGTGTATCATTGCTGGCAAAGGCTTTTCTTCTTTCGGCCTTTCTTCACCTGCCACATTTTGCAAATTGGCACACGAACCAGAAGCGAGGATTAAGTATAGTGCAACCATTACCGAATAATAAACAGCTAAAACTGCTAGGATTAAAGTACATGATAACGGGGTTTCTGGGGTTGGATCTGATTCAAAGAGTATTTTCGAGATAACTAGAAAATTTTAATGTGAACATCTGTCTAAGTAGGTACCATCCCAGGGCCAGTTATTCTGCCGTAAGGCAGTAGTGTGCAAACATTACTGTATTTCGGTTCGAAAGGCACTGACACTTGACAACTGATGTCTCAGGGTAACGGTCGTAGTGTGGTGACATAGAAATGTTCTGGATGACATAGCAGCTGTTATGGGCAAACGTTGCACTTACCATCAGGTGAACGTTTTGCTTGTCTCGTCACTTAATCCAAAAAAAATGGGATTTTTTTATGGAAGTAATTTACCAGACAGGCAATATATATATATATATATGTAATTGTGCTATAAGTATTAGCGCAGACACTCAGAGACTCTCACTCTTTATGACCTTCCCCTTGTACGACAAGATGGCAAGCAAAGGTCGTATGGGTCGTAAGGTAAATGTCAAGAAAAAACCTCGAATCACTTTTTTATTTTTTTCCGGCCTTTACAATGCCAGAGATCCACGTTAATCTCGCTCAGATTAAAATTTAATTATCTTCACAACTGCAAAAAAACGCGCCACAACAAGTCAGTGGTCCCATAACAATGTATTTTCCCACACACGGCGCAGACTTGTGTCGTAGAAAGTGATTGTTTGGGAGTTTGCGTGAAGGCGTGAGCACTGAGCATCTGTTTCCCTTCATTCCATGTGCAATCACTTATATAATATCTCCGTAATATTTTTTGTTAGCATTTATATATTTTAGTACAGTACACAATGGTTTCACGCTTAATGTCATGTGTAGTCTTGAGTAGATTGCCATAAACAGTAGATAGTTAAAAAAATTACTAACTAAACTTTAATTTCTTATTTCAAAGAATTAATATTTAATCTTATATAATTTATTTAAAGAACATGTTTTATTTTTATTTTTTAATTAGTACATATATTCAGGAGATGGGCAGCAGCATCTTTCTGGAACATCTGAATAAATAAACTGCGGTTGCTAACCCGCCTGCCAAGCGTGGCAACTATGGCAAAATCCCCCCAAAATGAGAGCTACAAACTTCTGTTGCCATCTATGGGGGAGGCCTATGTTCAGCAGTGGATAGGCCGAAACAGCTTATATATTGGTTTTAAATGATATTATGCAGCGAATATATATATATATATATATATATATATATATATATATATATATATATATATATATGTACCCACACATATATATAGTTGTTTTATCTGGAACACCAATATAGTATCATATCTAGATGTCTACCTATTCGTAATATACCCGTCCCGACCCGTCCGTCAATGTCCGTAAATCTTGTGTTAAGTACCAAAAACGAAAAATGAATTAAAAAATGTGTCAGGATCGTAGCAAGTGGAAAGTTGTGCTCTCTACCTACCCCAATGAGAAGGAGGCATGACTATGTGTGTTAAAACTTTGTAACCGTGAACCGTGTTCCTGTTGGAACACGGTTCAATTAATGTATATTATTCAATGTTTTAGTTAACAACCGAAAATTACCGACTACACTGAACTACGCACATTAATCCAAATTAGTAGTAAACTACGTAAGTACGTTTTATTTCAAATAGACAGTAGAAAGAATCTAAAGAGGAAGTCATGCGTAATTAAAAACATACAACTTTTAAAAATCTAGACAGCGGAATTTTTAAACTACATTTTTTGCGGTTCTCAGTTGTTATTTGTATGCGTTTCACAAAACTAGTTGAGAATAATGCATGTTATTATTTAACATACATAATGTGACGAATTTCATGTGCGTTTCTCGTACGTCGTACCGTTTTGAGCATACGTAATCATTTGTTTAATTTATTCTTTTGATCTGAGTTAACCCACTTAACCGATACAGTTCGCCGGTTTGTACCGTTTTTACTTTTTATGCGCCACTTGAAACGGGCTTCTGTTTGCAATCACGCAACCTGTTGCAGATATGAGGGTGTTTAGGGTTCCGTGTTTAAAAATTGTTAAGTTCAAATTCCTCGAAATAAGTATTTATCATCCTGAGAAGACTAAAATTCGTTTTTTTTAGTAATTCGTACGTATTACTTTTTTCCTTTCTTTGAAAAGAATGGTTTAGGTACATGTAAGTTTGGTTGTTTAAAAATTGTAATCACAATATAATTTGAGATATTAAATCTTTGATATAAAAAAATTAAATTTTTACTGTCAAATGTATTTTTTTTAAAATCTACCGCCGATTCTTGATGAGGTATCCGGAAAAGAAACATGCGAAAGAAGAACGCTGGTACCCTCTTTTTCGGCTCATCCCCATGTCGGCTTCAACGCCATCAAGTCAACCTTATTTTTTTCATCATTTCTATCAGTTTTTTACTCCCTTTACAGCCTTTCGTTTCTGTAGTGGATAACTTTATTATGATTTTATTTATTTTATTCAGTTAATGTTTTCCTCAGTCCATAATACAAATATGACTTACACCAAATTTTTGCATATGATTTTTTTGTATTATAAATAAATATCATCAGTATAAGTCCCGGCGATATTTACGAGATGACTCTACAGATAGCGGCCACATATCGACTGATACAACAATGTAACAATGCTCTACTGTATTGTTTGATTCAGGATAAATTGTTTTTTGGAAACATTGTAACTAAATTAATATTTTATACTATTTGTAATTTACACTAATTGCTTTTGTTTACAACTTAATTCTTAATCCGACTTTCCCATTTTGTGTTAGTATGTCATACAAAGTTGTTAATGATCATGAACGTGAAATGTCAAAACAGACCTATTACTTTATGAGTACTATAATTACATTCTTAAGAGAACAGTACTGCCTATTGATGTTCTCCTAGCCGATTTCGACCACGGCGACAACTTCCGAATACTGTCGAGAGCCATCAACTGCGCAGGAGATATAGTGCCACAAGTGTACGCGCAAACACAGAGGCACTCACTCGTCCCAACCTACCCGCGCCTAATGTAACGCTGATGCGATACAATGGGAGGTAGGCTAGGATGCAGTGTCAGAAACACGGGGACAATCACAACACAACCAGACCCGAAAACCAACAATTTGTGTTTTAGCACAAATGTTGGCTCCGGCTGGGAATCGAACCCAGGACCCGCGGCGTAGAAGTCGACGTTGAATGAATGAATTGATTAATATCTATAATATACTGAAACGTCTTTAAAGTACTTAACCAAATGCGAAATTGCGAAATTATCGGAATTCGTCGTTCGTATCACGGCAGGAATAACATACAGGCACAAAAGCTGCTTACACACTAAGGAAAATTTAATTACAATGAATTAAATTACTAGTAAAAATAAATTATAAAACTACTATTATATGAAGTCTGAAAGAATCATAAACAAGTGTATTCAGAATAAACGTTACTACAGTGCCGTTTATTCTGAATACACTTGTTAGTAACAGTGTTTGCAGCACCCTACATAATAATAATAATAATTATAATAATAAATATATATTTCTTATCTTAAGACGCAAGGCTACGACTGATGGATAACAAAAAGGGTCACGTTTCATCTATAAAAACTGCATCCCGAAGAATCCGCTTTTGAAGTGTGGTTTTGTAATTTTTTTGTGTTTTGGCTTCTAGATAATCAGTAATCAGATAAGTAAATAAATAGATAATCGACTAGGGTTAGAGAGTATTATTTATAAAAAAATTAAGGAATTTGCATTCCCACTTCAATTCATCAATCGTAAATACATAGTCTGTATGTTTGTAATAAAGTTTATGTTAAAATTTATAAGGCAGTAACTGATACATATTATACTTTTATGAAGATTTTTTTAACATTGCACAAAACCTTTTTAAAACCGTTTGAATATTAAACTTGATTATTTTTTTAAGCCACAACACAAGAAAAACCCACACTATTCAGACCTTTACTAAAATATGATTCTGGTTTACACGACTCATAGAAAAAGAAACTCTAGACTAACTGACTTTCATTAATATGGTTTTGTTGACCGCTGTAAAAGCTACCATTACAAATAGCATAATGGTTTAGGGTACGGACTGTGAAAAGTGACGTCGCAGGATCGAGCCCGCCATTCGGCTATTGTCGTGAACCATCTCCTAGCGCAAGCTTTAAAGCTTAGTTGGAGTTGTTAACAGGTATACCAGTAATGTTAATATCATTATTTAAAAAAATTAAGTTAACATCTTTTTGTTATATTATCATAATTTATCTCTTTTATTATATTTTATCCTCTCCATGTGAGTAATATACACGAGGGTATTTTTAAAAAATGACTTCGAAAAATTATTACGAAAAATAATCTAATAATGAAAAAATAAATATATTCTATTCTTAGCCAGATAGGCATATGAGGAAAGAATTAAATTGTAGATGACAGTTTCCTCCAGCCTCACTCACCCACACCTTCCGAGAATTGTTGGAGATGCAGACCATTGAAAACCACGCCGTACGTATCATACATATAATCACGGCCTTTTCCCATATAAGCGGTAGGCAGAGACTACACACGTAGTCCACTTTTCGCCCCCGCGGTGTGACAGCAGTGCATATGATGTCAATCTGCACGAATATAGACTGTCCGTAAAATACCTTAGTCGCCTCTTACGACACCTCGGTAGGAAAGAGGTAGGTGCTATTCTGCCGGACACCTATTGGCTTATAGTATATTTTACAAATATTAGTATTTCTGGAATTCCAACCTAAACCCTGACTCAGTAGAAAGAAACTCCTGCTACTGTGGCGACATCTATGTCGCCACATGCTCAAGAAATACATACGTCCAACTTAACCCTATTGAAGTTTCGGGAGTTGCGAACTATTATATAAATAATATCTCAAGATTACTGGTTGGAGAAGACGTCCTCCCCATATCAGACCACCCGATCCGACCGACCCGACCGACTCGACCGACCGACCGACCGACCGACCGACCGACCGACCGACCGACCGACCGACCGACCCGACCCGCCAGATCCGGTGGTCTTTAACTACCATAAAAAGGGCTCTACCAAGTTGTCAACTTAAGCATTTCTGACCAACACTAGTCTAGATAATTTAGCTTTGGCAGACTTGAGACGGTTATTCCGGATCAAAAGCAAAGTAATTTTTCTGGCATTTTCTTTAGTCGCTTTTACGACACTTAATGGTGGGGGGGAGGGATATCTCATAGGCCGCCACTACACGACGGCAAAGAATCTAATAAATTAGTTAACTTATATTTTATTATTTAAAGATTAGATATTTAAAATAGGCGCTTGCTTTTTATCCTTATTTTATCCTTATATTATATTAAAACAAACTCGAAACGGTACACCTATAACTATACGTGGGAGGCTATAAAGTACCATTCTAGTATAGGGTCACCATTTATTACTTGTATAAGGGACGTGATTTTATAAATATTTTATTCCATTACAAAACTTATGAATTTAAGTTTATAACAATTGCATTCTTTGTGACTTCGTTTTTTTTTTGTTTATTTAGTACAAAAAAATTCAATGACAGCTCATCGTAATTCCATTACTGAATTTATGATTCCCACAGACTCCTGCCGCTGACGTAATTTTAACCACTATTCAATTAGAAAATAACTAATTAAAACAAATTTTAATGCGCGACTGGTAGACGGTGGTTTGTCTCCTAAAATCATTTAAACAGCGTACATTTCTATTATAAGACGAAGGAGGGAGAATTTTTTTCATAGTACCAAATTCTTTCTCAATTTAATTATATAAAATTTAACTATTACAATTTAAAAAAAAAATCAAAGTTAGATAATAAATTTACTAAATTTTACGCGAAAATATTATTTTATAACAAATGTATCTTTAAAAGTCCAATTTTTTCGATTTTCGATGCATTTTTATGCAACTAATGAGATGTTGATGAAGGATGTTGTTTAGGATTTGGTCGTATTATATCTGTTATTTTATACTCTTAACGCGTGATTTTATTACTTGTAGATAATTTGTTGTTAAAGTTATTGTAATTGTTACGTTTTTTTAGTGTTTCATTCTTGTTTTTCTCTGTTATTGTAATAAATTACAGAAGCCAGATGTATTTCAAAACTGCTGTTTTCTTTACCCTTCGACTCATGCTATCGTGAATTCAGTAAATACTTCTTGCATAAAAGCGTAGATGTCAAAACGGAAAAATAAAAAAAAATGGTAACCCTATCTTAGAAGCAAGGATTCTAAATAAAACGAAACTGGTCCAAACCGGTCGCACGCGGACGCACGCGGACATAGACTCGTTCGTAGTATCCTATCACATTCGGAAAATATGGCGTCGGGCGTCTTTTGACGGTATATTTCGTTTTAAACCGCGACACGCTTAGCAACGGACAATTACGTTCGTAGGTACCGCACCGTAAATTTTGTTCTCGAATTTTCTCTCTTTTCATTCATTATGTCTTTTGTCAGGAAGACACGAGCAGCGGCTTCATATTACAATGTTAGGAGTTGCCAAGCCTGCCTTTCATGACAGAGAAAGACCAAATTCAACTAAGTTATATGAAATCTACATTTTTTGGTAAATGCCCAAAATTTTCTCTTTATCTTGTATTGTGGGTCAGTTTTACAGACATAAATTTGCACAACACAACAAGTTTGTGCACAAATGCTAGGTCCGACTGGGATTCAAACCTAGGACCCGCGGCGTAGAAGTCATGTACTCTGAGAACTAGGCCGCGCAGTCGTCAAAATAGTCTGGCTATACCTACACAGTTATTTATTCCAAATGCTTTATGATCACATTTCTTTTTGGATCGATTGCTTTTCGTGAGACTCGATTTCTAGAACTTATAACGTAACCGACGTGCAGCAATAAAAAAAGCAACACAGAAAATGCTTCAATATACCGTATCGAAAGCCAACCTCGAACGCAATTAAAAAGCTTGAGGAAATACCGCTGTTTGATGAAGATTCACTTTGATGTATCTAAGACTGGTTCAGGTCAAAGACTCGTAAGAAATGTAATTTAGCGGGCAGATAGGTCAACCTATAAGTGCTATTGTGAATTAGTCGATTCTTAGACTGAATAAAATAATCAATAAACCTTTGTCCCGAATTTTTTAAACCTTACATACTTTCGGATATTTTAAAAAAAAATTATGAAAGTCAGAAGATATAATAGTATAATGCAATGTGAACATTACTAATATGCGGTAGGCACAGTAAATAACGAACTTGATATTTAACGTCGATTAATATTTATTTATATATTAAGATTGTAGCCTAATTCTATCCACTGCAAGTAGATAAAATTGATTAAGAAATATATGTTTAAAATATTCAAAAATAAAATTGTCTAACCAGAATCAGGTAACCACACTACTGTACTTCCACACTACGTATCTTATAAAGTTTATACTGTTCCTGATTCTCAGTTCGATTTATTTTGCTTCTAGATATTTTAAAGAACAAAAGTAGACTTCCAGTTACTAAAAAAAATGGAAATACTGAAACCGACTACCTACAAAAAAATAATTAGAATCTACCCTTAGATTCCCTTATTGGAATCTAAATAAATCACAAATAAAAAAGTAAAAATACGACAGCGCTTCGTTTATTGTTTTAAGTGTTTTAAAGGTGTACAAAATTAAACGAATATAATAGTACGGTTTTACAAACCCACCCAGCGATACTTTATCGAGCAACAACAGAGTAGAAAATAAAAAATAAACTACCCTATTAATCATTTGCAATAATGTAAAAAAACTTTAATTAAAAACCGCTCCGAATACAGTAAAGAAATAAACACATAACTACTTTATTTATGAAAGCATAACATAACGTTCATTCTATACTTATAATAACTAAAATTAAATAAGTACTCTTAAGTTTAGTATTTTTAAAGACCTCGCTATTTTGGAAAAAAAACTAGGTATTTTTGCTAATTTTAACTAAAATTATTGTACTTTACAGCGAGCAAATAATATTGTATAAATTTGTCTTAAATGATAAATTGATAACAAAGGTTTTTTGTATCCAATACGTACCTTGATTTGGAGATAGATAGACCGTTTTGAAAGTAGATAGTGACTCACAGGACTTGTTGCACTATTTAATTTACACAAAAGTTGATTTTGAACTTTAAAAAGAGTATTTTATGGTTGAATGCGGTAAGCAGCACTCGCCCACGCCACACCTCGTACACTTTCAAAACCGGTTTCAACGGTTCTACGTAAAAGTAGTTTTAAGCTGAGAGCAGGAACGTGACATAGTCTCCCCTTTCAACGTTGTCGACGAACTGAGCCCGAGTAAAAAAAACGCATACCGTGTTGCCAACGTTAAACGCGTAAATTTGCTAAAATACATATACACAGGATTTTAAAATCATTAAGTCGTTTGTAGTCATATTTACGTACATTGAACTATAACAATCCAAAGGTGTAACTTGTATTATTTAAAACTAACCTATTATTTACATAATATTACATTACAGACAAAAAGCGACCGTAAAAGTAATTATTAGTAAATTCACAATTTACTAAAAGTGTTAACTAGTCATGTATATGACAATATTTTTATAAAATAATGTACTTTTATGATTTTACTCTTATTATAATTTTTATCTGATAAAATTGTGCCAATAAGTCAGCTCTTTGTTACAAACTGGTAACCCTGTTTTATAACTTTCATATTGGTTTCGCCATTCTTCGTTTAACTTCGGAATCTTTCGTGAGTTGCGTTTCGGTTTACGACTTAAAAAATCTTAATATACGGTATAGAAAATAAATTAAAAGTGGAACATTACATTGAAGGTAGCATTTATTTATGTTATTGCTGATTTCATAATTATAAAATTCCTTTAAATTAATTTTTAATTTAATGTAAGAATATTGATATTAAGATAATAATGATATGAAACTTTGTAAATGATTTTTTTATAGAAGAGGAGGCAAACGAGGAAGCGGCTCACCTGATGTTAAGCGATCACCGCCGCCTATGAACATCCGCGACACCAGGGGAGTAGCGGGTGCGTTGCCGGCCTTTTAGAAAGGAATAGGCTCTTTTCTTGAAGGTCCCTAAGTCCACATCGGTCCGGTAAAACCTCTGGCGGCAGCAAGTTCCACAAAGTTGTCGTGCGTGGAAGAAAATTCCTCGAAAAGCTCACAGTTGTGGAATGCCAACCATCAAAGTGATGTGGATGGAATTTAGTACTTTGCCGCGATGTACGATGGATGAAACTCAGCGGCTGGAATGATTCCGAACAATCATTGGCAACGGACCATTTCAACTTACTCAGGGATTGAACGTGTATATAAGTCAAAGTGGTGGTTTACCATCAAGGGATTGGTTGTTAACTGAACAACTGACATTCGTACCGTATTTCCGATGTATGTCCGAATCAGTGTAACCACCCAAATTGATTCACACATACCAAACATAGGATATATGTTATTAAACTAATAAATACTGTCGAATAAAGAGCCTTCTACTTTTCTGTAATCGGTTAAAAAAGTTTGAAGCAAAAATTGTCGTTGGAACACAGTAAATATGTAAGGTTAGGTTAACACGTGAAAATTTGTCTTTCTGTTTAACGCCTATTGCCATGCCTCAAAAAAAGAGAAAAAACGTCCATCCTCGAAGTAATGTAATATATTTATATAAATTACGTGTCGTCGTCATATAAAAATTTATTTTACATGTTTTACAGGCTTAATTTTTAAACTGATTTTACTTGTTTTAAGATAACAAAGTATTTTTGATAAATGCATTTATACAAACAATTTGTTGGTCTTGCTCGTTCAAGTTTTATAATTTTACACTTAATTTTGTATATTAGGATTATCTTCCTAACTTTAAAAACAGCTCTAATCCCTCTGAACTTTTAATCCTATACTTATTATGAACAGCTTTATGTTACGTTAACTCCTGAATATGGAAGATAATTGTACGTGAAGAGAAATAAATGTGGATTTAAAAAAGGGGAAAACATTTAAGAATAATCTTGACGTTAATGTTTACAGTATTTACATCTCAACACATTTTTTGTACATAAATATGTTTTTAAAATCACGCATAAATGGATTTTGCTTAAAAGTGCAAGTTCACTGCTGAACATAGGCCTTCACTATAGTCGATCTCCCAGATTTCAAGATTTGTTTACTGCATCATGTGTCAGTTTACAGTTGTTATTTATAATGATTCTATGACCACCAGGATACCCAATTGGGCATAGCAATATTATAGTTACATAAAGTTACTAATTATTATTAATTTTTAAATTAAATTCTGTTTTGAAACCTTAATGCTTACAACATATTGAATATTTGATGGGACACTTAAATTGTCGGGTATACTTAAAGAATTTTCAATATGTCAAAAATTGTTTAATTTATGGTAATTATTAATATTGATGATGTCATTATAGTATGCATTTAAATTATAATAACTTTTTGATAGCAGCATATTTTTTAAATTATAAAAAATTGTTTTGTTCAGCTCTTAGAAACATTTGGTAATTAGGTATGTATATTGAGGCTCGAGAATGTACATGCCGGTAACAGTTAAGATATTTAATTCAATGTAATGGGTTCCGGTTTGCATATCCGTATCCGAATTTTTATGTCTTCTATTAAGCCTACACATTTCTTTTTGAACTATAAACAAATAATATACTTTAGTGCACGGTATTATCCGTCGTCTTCGCCCATCAAAATAAGAAAACGTGATGGTGGCTATAGTCTCTACAACTTCATACCATTCCGTAAGTGCCGTAAAAGGCGACTTGTTGAAATGCAAAAAATGCTATGACCTCCGGTGACGGAATCATCATTAACCTGTTTAAGCAATTATCAATTTTATTAGACTAGTGAATATTTAATGTGTAACGAATCCATTTTATTATACTTATACATAATTAATTTATCTAAGAATTAATAGCTAAACAGTGAGCATTAAATATAATATTTGTAAAACGAAGGTACCCTCTTGTACCGTTGAAATTCCGGTTAGCGTTACCGGAATTTTATATTTCGCTGTCATAGTTTCGGATTTGACTTAAGACTTTTTTAAGACAGCTAGCTATAAAAACGGTTGTAAGGACGTGAGAGCGGCATTCGCTTATACGGCTCGTAGTGATCAGGAGACATTATCATTAGCTGTAAGAAAAGTCTAAAGTGTAAAAACTGATTTAAAGCTGTGAATGTGATAGAACAGTATGTAATAATTGTAAAGAAATAGTGAAATAAAGGTGATTTAGACAGCAAAGTAGTATTATTTCTAACACCTGTCAAAGTAACAGGCCTTTAAATATCTCGCTGTTGGGCACAGGCCTCCTCTCATTTCTAAGAGGGTTATGGAACCGGAAAGAAACTGACATGCTGTATCAAAGCGGGTAAGCAGACTTTACACGTCTTCAAAAATATGTTTATTCCTCAAGACATGCAGGCTTATTTACGATGTTTTGCTTCATCGCTGGGCACGTGGTAAATCAGCATTTTAAATTGCAGATCAGTTTTAGAGATGCCGTCACCGGGGACGGAACGCAGGCCGCTCGCGTACTATGAAATTTAAGGCAAGTGTCTGGCTCCTCAACATGTAAACAATCCAATACTGTTTGATTGTCTTAAGACTACCATTCACCGGAATGGGTTTTATATTATATATATAATATATTTTATCTATGATATTTTCGGAGATTGCTATTCCGCCACCCGTCAAATTGATCAGAAGTGATGTCACGTCACAGAAATGTACTGGTAGGTAAGAACTACAAACTTTTGTGGCTATCTATAGGGAAAGTCTATGTTAAGCAGTCGTTTTGTGATAGGCTGAAATAATGATGATGTTAATGTTGATTAAATTCAATTTTTTTTATTAAGGATTGCGAATAATTTGAATTAACGATCATCTAAAACAAATTATGTTAAAAAAAACAATAAAATACAAAGGAGTTCAAATTTATAATAAATTAAAACCTGATATCAAAAATGCATGCTTCAAGCACTTTACAAAAAATTAAAAAATATGTCACTGATAAACGATTCTTAGCTTGAGTACCAAAATGTTCGGTCTACAATTTTAAACTAATCTAAATTAACCTCAATATTTTCTACATTAAGCCATCAAATGACTTATTAGAGGTTAAATTGTGTTAAAACACATTAAATACTTTCCACATCCAATATACTGTACCACTATACAATATACCACCTCTAGTGACAAGCGCTGCGTGCCGCTTCTTTAATACCATGTTCCGAACTCGCTCGCCCTTTTGTTGTTATTATGAACTTGTGTGTTTTATATTTAACTAGCTGATGCCCGCAACTTTGGCCTTGTGGATATAAGTTTTTTAAATATATATTGGGAACTATGTGATTTTCCGGTATAAAGATTCCTATGTCCTTCTCCAAGATGCCAGCTATCTCTGTGCTAAATTTCGTCAAGATCGCTATAATTGGGAAAGTAAATACTTACACTGGGTTACACATTTTATATTTTTTATCAAATGGCGGGTGATAGCCAATAGTTCCGCAAAAAAATCCGTAATTGCGAAATGATCCATTGCAGAAAAAGTTTGGGAACGCCTGATTTATACTATATATTTATGATATATTTGTAGCGACATCCACGTAACTCAATTGAGAAGCTCAACAAATAGCTCAAACGTCATCACGCTATCGAAGTTTCTAAGCTGCTCACTATTTACGGTTTATAAATGCTACCGATAAGAGGAGACGTCCTTTTCCTTGGAACTTCCAGTTTATAATCGAATAGAGCATACTTATCGACGGCGATTCAAGACGTGGTTTAGAGCAGGAGAGCTTGTTAGCCGGGTATCATATTATTCCTTAACAGCGGTCTAACACTTTGCGCCGCCCACAGCGACATTGTTTTCCACACGAGTCTCTTCTGACGAAGCTGTGAAATTTGCAGGCTTACAGCGTATTCAGAAGTACAAGAACGTACAAGATACTCAAAAAATACAGTAATGTCTCGTGTGTTAAGTTTGGTAGTTAGGATAAAAATTATCAATGGCAATCAAAAACTTCTGTTATCAATCGAAAGATGCCAAGTTTAACATTTTCCATGATGTCACCTCCTCATATGTTTTTATTAAATCTTCTTAAGCTTTATGCGAGCAAGCAGTTGTTTGATCTGATATCAGTAAACGACGCTTGTGTAGAAATGTGTAGGTTAGTGTGTATAATTCAAAAAATCGACATATTGACAGGGAAAGCATAAACGGTATGGTACTTACTACGAAATTTATAAACGAAATTTAAACGAAAGAAATTAAGATGACAGAGGATTAAACTAGATTGTCACTATATATATACACTATAATTATATATATATACACTATAACTACGAGGTGCACTACGGATTATAAAAATACTAGCTGAAACCTGCAACCACGTGCGCGTGGACTTAGTTATTTTAATAATACTGCGGGAGCTCTTTTATTTTCTGCAACAAAAAGTATCCATGTCCGTCTTCTGGATGCAAGCAATCTCTGTGCCAAATTTGGTCAAGATCAGTTCAACGGTTGAGCCCCAAAACGGTTACAAACAGACAGAGGGACAGAGAGAGTTACTTCTACATTTTTAATATTAGTATGGATATTAGATAGAACTGCGATTTGGAAGAACAACACTACCGAACCCTTCTTACAATTCACACGTCCTTATTGGCTGTTTGTGAATCATCTTTCTGACGTACCAATAATCAAAAGTAGCCTTCGAAGAAAGTAGTGACCGACTTTCATACTTTTCTAATTATGGACTAACAATGCAGGATTTGTTTCTTGAATTTCCATTGAATAATGACTTTCTCGTACTACCTATATAGTCACATGAATACTTTGATTTAATTTAGGTTTTGTCGCCATTTAATTACATTTTTTAAACTACCATCATAAAAATACATTCAATTGAAAGGAAATTATGGTGTAGTATGAATTTGCGTACAATTATTGTCGCTGCCTGTTTTTGCTTCTCGTCTATCTTTATCGAATAAACACAGAATTACTGAGGTGCGTTCGATGTGATCCATAAACAATTAACCGTTTCCATGAATAATAAAGCAGTTGTAGATGTATACTCGTACATGTACAGTAGTGTGCAAACATTTCGATTGTAATTTGTTAAATTAGTTCGCTTCATTTTTCTTATAGCTAGAACATGTTATAAGTCTAGGCCTAGTGTATTTTACAAACCAAATGATATTATACAGTCTGCTCGGATGGCGCAGTGGCTAAGCTCTTGGCTTCTGCGTCGCGGGTCGCGGGTTCGATTCCCGCACGGGACAAATATTTGTATGGCCTACAGATAGTTGTTCCGGGTCTGGGTGGTTTGTGCATGTGGAATTTATGTCTGTAAAACGTACCCACGAGACAGGAGAAATCCTACTGTGGGGCATCGTTTTTTTAAATTAATAATAATAATAATACAATTTCACACGACAGTTTATCGGGTTGATCGCATATACTGAAAAACCCACCAGTTTATTTTGAAATAATGTTGCCAAGTCTCATAAAAATCAAGTGTGTTAAATGCTGGGATACAGAAATAGAAAAATGTCAATCAAAGTTCGTATTTATTTCTTCATTGAAACAACTTTTGACCTTATACTTAAAATATCAAATAATATCTTAATTTAGTTTAAATTCTTTTTTCATAGGAGAAGGTAACGACTGGCCCTGGGTGGTACTTATCAACACGGATTCCTGCACAGGAATCCTACTACCATTCACTTTTATAAATTTCTTATTAGCATTGTTATTTATTTGGTATTTTGGGTATTAAGAGCGTGTATCTGGTGTACTACCATGTAACAGAGGAGTCACAGACAAGATTGGCAATATCTTAGGCTTCCATAAAAACATTTCAAGCTGCCTAGAAAAATAAGTCACTTTTTACCATCTATCAAGTGTAATATCCCTCTACAAGATGCAGGAGTATACAAGATGCATTGTGAATATGGTCTCTCTTATACTCGTATAGGACAAAAAAAAGACTTATAAAACCCGTGTATAAGAACATATAGCACATATATGTGAAGAAACAAATCAACATTCTAAGAAGTCTGCAGTCTGTGACTATGTCCTGAATTATCCCAACTATTACATCAGATTTGATTGAAAATCCTTATAAAAAAACTGTTTCCTGTCAAGAACGCGGGGCTATTGTTATTAAAAAAACACCCTAATTACAGCATATTAGATAGTTGGGTACCGCCACCATAAAACAAAATAAAAACGTAACATTTAGTTTAATTAAAAACAAAAATGATTGTTATTTGCAAGTTAATAACTAGTACTAATAGTAGTACAGTATAAAAACTCAAATATTACAAAAGCTACCATGATAGCAAATGTCGTCTAGTTCATAAATGATACATCAATATGTTTTGGTGCTTTTTGAAAAGTTAATTACAGTGACGAGGCAATACATCAACTTCAGTTTGCAATTTCACATGCGTCAAGGGTGACTATTCTCTATAAATGAAATAGACAGGTGAAATTTTATAATTATTTTGGTCAACATAATTCAATGCATAGCGTACATTTTTATTACTTAAATTAATTTAGTTTCATTATCGAATAAAAGGTATTTTTTATTATTCTCATCTTACTACTTTAGCCTTCAGTCGTTAGTTAAAGCTACGATTACTACATTTTTATCCATGTAAATAAAAATGAATACTGAACAAAGCTTCTTTAAAAAAATTACACTATTAAAAATAGAAAAACTGGTAACTGTAAATCTGTAGTTTATTTTATACCTTGAACAATGACGTTTATTGACATTGTCGGAAAAAGCCCGCGAAAAACAGTGTTCGTCGTGTGAATGGTACTTTAATAATAAATGAAAGGAAAACGGATAAGTGTTTTGTTCTCATCATCGAAAAGAGCACCGACTAGAAGCTAAAAGCTATTAACGAGAGTACCCAGACATAAATCTTCTACTTATTACAGACTAATAAGACGTCAAGATAAACTTAATGGTTAAGAAGAAATAGAATTGCAATAAAAATTAATTATGCATCTATTACTCAATATATAAATACAGCCACGCCTTTTCCCCATATAAGAGGTAGGCAGAGGCCAAAAACGTAGCCCACTTTTCGCTCTCACGGGACACGAGACGTGACGGATCCGCCACGTCGCCGCTCGAGTAAATCACGAATAAAGGTTGGACGTACAACACCGTAGTCGTCTCTTAAGACACCTCGGTAGAAAAGAGGTAGGTGCTATTTTACTCAGGCGGTAACGTATCGCCTATGTCAGAAATGCATGATTATTAACAAAATTAATTAATTATTAAATATGTTTTAACTAAATAAATAAATAGAGGCAAGTACTCCTCTAAGCAATTCACTGCAGGAGACAGACGAAACATGAGGCCCGTTTAAAATAATTAGTCGTAATCGCCACACTGGGCAAGCGGGTTAACGATTGCAGTTTTAAATACCCTTACACACATACACCTTAGTTTTAAACGCTACTGCCTGATACAAGTCTGTATAATTTAATGATATATTTGAGATGGCTATTATCTGTAATCCGACGTAGACCGAAAGATTTTTTTGGATTTTGTCATCTTTTACGACAAGGCTTAGGGTTAAGATGGGGTGGTATGGTAGATCATTATGTGAAAAACAAAACTATTTATTTCAAGACATTGTCACGTTGAACTGTAGAACTCTGTTAAATAAAGAATCGTTTCAACGAAATTAAATAGAAATGGAGACTAATGATCGCAACGGTCGGTGACTGTAATCAATAGATTCATCAGTTTCCGAATTAATTATATGTTTTATCATCAGGTATTTTTTATTGAATAAATAGAGGAATTGAGCAAAAGGTTCACCTGATGATAAGTGCAACGTCTGCCCATAACAAATGCTGTGTCACCTAAAACATTTCTGTGTGATACCACACTACGCCCGTCACCATGATATATCAGGTTCAGTTCTTAAGTCTCATGTGACCAGGAATTACACTAACTCTCAGTGCCCTTCAGACCGGAACAGAATAATGTTTGCACACTACTGTTTCTCGGCAGAATAACTGGGTTGGGTGGCACGCGGAGACACTTACCACCAGGTGGACGTTTTGCTCGTCTCGTCAATTAGCCGATAGGTTTTCGGCAGAGTAGAATAGCACCTTCCTACCGAGGTGTCGTAAGTGGCGACTAAGGTATTGTACGGACAGCCTTTATTCGTGCAGAATAACACCATAATATGTAATGCTGTCACTATACTGTTCATGGGAAGGGAACGGAGACACAGATTTTTTATGACTCGTACCAAAATGGCGGCGACGTGGTTCGAAACCCGTTACGTATCTTTTCCCGCAGGGGCGAAAAGTTGACTATATTTGTGGCCTTTGCCTAACCCTTATTTGGTAGAAAGTGACTATATGAATGTATGTCAATTTCATCAATAAAAAAGACTACTCCGCCTATGCTGATCCGTAAGTCACGCGGTCGTCGTCAGACAGATATTCGTTTTACACTGCTTAGTAAACCAGACCGTCCACGCACTTTACTACGCTGTTTGTTCAACCAACTAAGAGGGACCGCAACCAACTAAATAAAGTTCTTTCAACTTCACGTTGCACTCGTTCCTTTTGTTGATGAGTTTTGCAATAACTTCGGTATGCTGGTGACCATATTAAATATTTTTTTGTGTTCTTTTCGGAGATAATATTCAAATATATGAATAATGATGAAAGAGGTCACGAAAGTGTTGCTATTTATTAATAAGTGCTTTTTAATTTTTTAAATATCTTGTTCAATGTTTCTAATGTAATACTTTATGATAGTTTTTTTTTTTAATATTAACCAATTATTTACGACAGTATATTTAATCGAAAACGAATTTTGCTATAATTCAATGTTTTTTTTAATAATGAGTCATATGTGAAGATAGTGATTTCTATTATTTAGGTGGTGAACGTTGAATAGTAAAGATTAAACGAGATAAAATCCGTAAAATAAGTTTGTTTAAATATCGTATAATCGTTCCCGGTTCAAACGTGCCCATTAAACTAGCTGCATTGCCACGTTGTATGGCCAGTGACAAGCGTTAAACCAAACTGAACCAGAGCGGGTGTCATAACCTTTCTCTCTTAAGCGCCTAAAAAGATTTCCGACAAAACTGAAAGCCTCTGCTCCCCAAGCGCCCGCTGTTTCTACTGCAAAAGGTAGGAAGTGATACAGTGACGATAAATTAGCATATAAAACATGCTTTGCCCTTGCGGCAGTTTTGGCAGCAGCTCCACCAACGCGAATTGTGTCTTTGAGGTGTGCCGCAGCAGAAGTATTGATGCACGTCGCATGCCAAACTAAACATTGTCCCTTTTTACATTTTTAATTCTTCTTGTCCCTCCGTTCTCGTCTTGTTTTGCCGTTTGCTAGACTTTTGTCAGGGTATCAAACGCCCGAGCGTTTGAGCGAGGTGTTGGCCTACTGTAGCTGAAATCTTCTCTACCAAAGACAAAGATAAGAAAAGCTCACTCACTTGGTCGTTAGCGCCTGTATGTCCTAGCAACGGCAGGTAGTTCCGTCTAGGATATTCTTCGCAGCATCCAGAAACATTCACCAGAGACCGAAACGTATCACCGGCCAATAAAGCATGCGGTTAAAGCATAAAATAATACACCGATTGAAGTTTAAACAAGTACAACGGCAGGAACAAACAGTATGTGATGCACAAAAAGTATTTATTTTTAATAAGAAAACCAAATTGTACCTCATTCCCTCCGCAAAGCAGTGTTTCCAGATGGATAAGACAACAATACGGTGCACGGTGGGCCAAAATTACCACAAATACAGTGTAGCAGTTTTAATTATTACGGTGTTACATTTGCCTATTTTAGTGAAAACAACATTTAATTTACTTTTATTTATTCAGGTTTTTTTATAATAGCCCCCTTTCTTTAGGTTAAAGGTTCTAATAAATTTGAAGACTCAATGAGATTCAACCACTCGTTGCGAAATTTTTGTTTGCAGTCTCTTTTTTGTTCAGTCTTCTTTTCTGCTATTTCTTAGATGTTGAAGGTGTAATGGTGTGGGGTTGGGTGAGGGTTCAAGTGATTTTTATCATAAGGATGTAAAAAGAAAACAAAACATCAACTGATGGAAACTAGCTTTAATTAATAAATTCAAACCCTATCAATATCAACCATTATAGTATTTTACAGCTAATTTAGAACAAGGCAGGGAAACTTAATAAATGTCTTAACCTCTTATAATATAATTTTATATTTATAACAAAAAACAAAATATGAAAAGATAAAAAAATAAAAAAGAATAATAAAACAAAAAAAAGCTTTAACTTAATTAATCTTCACTGAGACTCGAACTCCTGTCGAATTTACGGAATACGATGGCAGCCCATAAATTATATGACGTTTTTGTGAAATACGAACATTTCAAACGCGTACTGACATCTAGTTCATTAAAGCCAAACTACTCATTACAAAGGATCAGACAAAGAAACACTATTAGTATTCATGTTACTAACAGTAATTGTGACATGACACTATTCATGTTAATTAGCTATTACTTCGAAACTAACATTTAAAAAAAATCTACAAACATGCACTCTAAAAATATGAACAATTTGTCTGGGCAAACAAAATTCTAAGTACGCTGAGTTCATCATCATCATCGTTTCAGCTTAACACTAGCCCACTGCTGAACATAGGCCTCCCCCATAGATTGCCACAAAAGCTTGTACCTCTCGTTTTGGGGGTTTTTGCCACAGTTGCCACGCTTGGCATCCAGGTTAAGTTCAAAGTTAGACACTCAGAATATCTAAGTTATTTTTCGTCTACATATAGCAACTTAGACTGTGACGCTATTTTGCTTACTTATTCGTGTTATCGTAACCAATAACAACCATCAAAATGACATAAAAATTATTTTCTAATACGTTACATAAAATTTTAAATTATTCATCTAAGGGAGATCAACATAACAATAAAATATTTTTACGTAATTTTTTTATCAATTTTAGATCTTGTTATCGTAGCTAAAAAAACTTTCAAATTACTGACGTAAACATAGACAAATAAGGCTCATAGCCAGTATGAGTGTTTTGGTAATAAAGCGCTGTACCATGTACTCAGTAGACTTGTTATTCCATTGATATATTTAGGTCAATTTTCGGTGTTATATTGGCAGTATTGAATACCATTGGTTAGAGAGTGTTCGACGAAGTCACGACAGTGGTCATTTTCTGAATTTTTGGACGGGATACCAGTTTCGGTTTAGGTTCGAAAAATACGGTAACTTTCATACACCGTAATTTATGACTACTGTAGATGGCAGATTAAAAACAAAAATTAAAATTACGGCAAATCTACCGTAATTACGGTGCATAAGGCAACGCTGTCAGCGCTGTAAAGCGTGTGCACTGCTTGTTTTTAATTCGGAAGATTCCCGCCAACTGCTACTTTTTTAATTTCTAATATTTTTAATTAATTTATTTTTTATTTCGTTTAAAGCAGCTAGTCTCATGTCATATTTCTAATGACATTTTTTTTATACACTGCTCCAATGATATTCCAGCCATAAACAGTCTTATGTCATTCGATTCTTTATTGATGAAGGGAAACTTTCACGCGTATTGTAGTAAGTAATTGATGCGTGGTACAAATAACAAAAATTAGCGGGGAAATACATTGCTTTTGTCAAAGCAAAAGGCTCAAGTTAGTCTTCTCGGGGGCCCTTGCGCTGGTTACCCATTATTGGGGTCTCGGGTAAGCGCCCACAGCGCTCGGCCACCTTTCAACCCGGCGAAGCTGTGAAAGCCTTCTGGCTAACAGTGACCATCAGTCGTAAAAAAAACAAAATTGATTGGCTTTGGTCGTTATTATATTTACAGAATTCTTTTTCTAGTCAATTCAAGAGCAGAATTATTTTGTTAGAACTATTAATATTGTGCAATCACTAAAACTACTAAAAATCTATTAACAGAACAAGAAGTGCGCTTTATTGCATTGGCCGTTGAGCCTACGGCGCCATCTAACTTAAATCCACTTGTGATCATCGTCACTTTATGACACATTGATTGAAATGGCGAAAATCGTATTAGAATTTAGATCAACTATACTTAAATACATTGCTGCATAATTTACCATACCTTTCTGTAAAATTTCTTTTGTATCATGTGTGCGTGTTTGTGTTTACCGACAAATACATATTTCACATTTACAACGCAACCAGGCGCGAAAACTAACTATGTGTGTTTTTGCACAAATGTTGTTCGAACTCAGGGGTCTGCTACAAAAATCAAAACGAAGTTTCAGCTGACGGATCTCACGTTTCCTACTTCTTACCACGATATCACCCTTTACTAAACATTAATTCTATTAGTTGCTTATGGTTCCGAAAGAAGGCCGTGCGTGGAAGTTGCATACACAGAGTGGTCGAGCGCGGCAGAAAATATGTGAATAGGGTTTATGTTTGACGTCGTTGCTTGGAATCGACCCGAAATTTAGTAGTTAGATTTTCGTAGTAGGCCCCCAGGACCCGCGGCGCAGAATTCAGGTACGAGTACTCTGATCACTAATTCACGTGGTCGTTTACGGTACATTGTATGTACACATAATTTTAACTTATTTTCTTGTTTCGGTAACCGTCAATAAAAACCGTCCCGATATAGTAATGGACTCGGACCTTTTGTTGCTTTTGTAATTAGGTGTTGTTACCAAATTTTGAAACTAAGTCATATACGTGCATTAATCTTTAAAACCGACTTTAGAAAAAAGAACTGATTCTCAATACGGCGGAATCTTTTTTTATGTTCAGCCATAATTCATTGTCACGTGCATTGATTTCGATGATTTTTTTTTATTACAAAGAGGATACCTGAGGATCCCATATGAATTTAATCAAGTTCTGATGATGAGAGACATGAGAAAGTCACCAAAATCTTAAATTCGCCTAAGCATGTCAGTGTAATTATTATTGAGGCTGTCGAATAAAATCTCCTTTTTACTTGTTCTTTAAAAAAAGGCCAGTGTTCATTCACTTGCGGCCCCAAATGTCTTCTGATTTTCGGTTACCCCGTGCTGTGATCAGGTTTTATTTTTTTGACCTACGTTAACTGTGGGCGGTAAGCGTTAAAGCGGTAACGTTCTTTTGTTTTTAAAACTCAAAGATAAACTGTATTATGACGAATACAGTAATTGGAAATGAATTAGGTTACGTTGTAATAATATTTAAGTAATTTGCTTTTAAATTTCTGGCTAGCTTTTAAAGGAGACATAGAACGATACATATTCTTACTTAACTTAAAATTTACTTCAAATTAACTTAATAGTAAATATTAATTGCTATAATATGCAGCATGATTTAATATTCGTAATTAAATTCTCAATGTTTGTTTCGTGGGTTTCCAATATAGTTTTACCACATACTTCCACAAATTTTGCCTAAGACTTTTAATTAGTCATAAATTTATTATAATTACGTATACGTAATTTTTTACAATGAATAAAAATGTTGCCATACTTACCTAGACTTCGCAGAGTGTATCTGTCAGATACAACATTTTTTAAAGAAAAGTATTTTGTGATGATTGTTCAATTTTAAGTGTCGATTTAAAAACATCGTGAGGAAACCTGCATGTCTGAGGAATAAAAATATTTTCAAGACGTGAAGTCCGCCAACACGCATCCCGGCTTCAAAAACTAGAGGAAATTAGAGAAATTATAGGAGACCTGTGTTCAGCAGTAGGACATTTATAGGCTGTTTTTATAGTGCAAACATGTGGTGTTTGCTCATCACAGTTTAACGACAGAATAACTGGTGCTGCGGAGGTACTTACACATATTTTTGCACAGGAATGCAGGAATGCATATAAATTTGCACCGACTTCTATAAAAAAAAATAGGAATCCTACCATCAGTAACAAAGTTGATACCTAAATAAAAAAATAGTTGTATGTAAGTATTATGAAACATAACGACCCAAAATGACTTATTTGAAAAACATTAAAAAAAAGTGAATATTACAATACAATAAACCTAAATATTCTCATCTGTTTATAATATGGTTATGCATTTCTGTTGCCGTGGTAAGCTACGCAATGGAATACGACCAATACAATATTGCAACCAACGGATGTGACTTGTAATACGTACTTCTTGTTGTTACTCGTAATATTGTCTTGTAATTCTTAAGTATTATAATGAATATTTCAAAACATACAAAATTAAAGTCATCATCATCATTTCAGCCCATGACTACATAAGAACAGAGGCCTCCCCCGAAGATTGCCAAAAAAATTTAAAGTTCTCATTTTAGGGGATTCATTCATCATTGCATATTCTCCACACTGGCAGGCAGGTTGGCAACCGCAGTTTATTTATTCACATATTCCAGGAAGATGCTGCTGCAGATCTTAAAAATTAAAGTAGTTTTTGCTAAATACGAGGGTGGATTGAAAAGTACTCGGCCTAACCAAGAAAATAAACACATACTAAATCAGTTATATTTTTATTTTTCTACATAATCACCATCAAGTTCAATACACTTTTGCCACCTCCCCTTCCAAGCATTTAGACCGTTAAAAAAAATGATTCTGCCTTAGAGTCAAAATATGCGTCTACAGCTGCTTTGACCTCGTCGTTTGTCGAAAATCTTTGACCTCCCAAGTGCTTTTTTAGGTTAGGGAACAGAAAGAAGTCTGATGGTGCCAGATCAGGTGAATACGGCGGATGCGGTAACAGTTCAAAGCCACAGTTGTGAATTCCAGCCATTGACTGTACTGACGTGTGAACACGGGCGTTATCTTGATGAAATAGGACTTTTCTTCTGAGCATTCCTCGACGTTTTTCTTTTATTTCCTCTCGTAAACGACGTAGTAAGGTGCAGTAGTAATCAGAGTTTTTAGTCTGACCCCTTTCAAGATAATCGCCATTTAGGTACGAATCAAAAAAATCTTATTCCTCTTTGCTTTTCCACGAGCAGTATAGCGACAGCATTGCATACTATACTGTTATTCTACATGAAAAAGGCTTGTTAATGGCGGTTGTTATCTTGCAAAAAAATTTAGAGTAATTATAACTTTTCCTACTCACTAAGTCATGATTTTTGTGATGAAATGAAAAAGTGATTTCAGAACCATTAAGGTCTTGGTTTCATTTTTTCAATACGAGCTGCATAACTTGTGTAAGTGTCATCGTATATTTATTTGAAGATCTGTTCGTTGGTCTCGCTTGCATCTTGCATCTAAACAATATTTTACAACATTAACAATTATTTTTTAAGTAGCTATGTGATGATTTTTAAGTAAGCGTACTGAGGTTTTTCTGGTCATAGTACTCCTATGCAGGAATGTGTCGAGGTAGGCACCACCACCAGGCCAGTTATTCTGACGTTGTAGTTACCATCAGGTGAACATTTTGCCAGTCGCGACGCTTATTCCAGTAAAACAAAACACAGGCTGGTAAATCATTACAACAATAATAATTATTACTGATAGTAGGTTTCCTATACAGGAATCCGTCTAGGTAGGTACCACCCCAGGGCCAATTATTCTGCCATGAAGCAGTAGTGTGCAAGCATTACTGTGTTTCGGTTTGAAGGGCACTGTGAGCTAGCGTAATCACTGGGCATTTGAGACTTAAGAACTGATGTCTCAGGGTGACGGGCGCAGTGTGGTGTCACACAGAATTATTCTGGGTGACACAGCATTTGTTGTGGGCGGACGTTGCACTTACCATCAGGTGAACGTTTTGCTAGTTTCGTCACTTTATACAATAAAAAAAAATACTTGATTGATTATAACAATAAAATATGTATGGTTCTTGATTTAAAAAGAGTTCGTTTTAAATAACGATACCTCTTTTTTTTATCAAGTTTTCTATATATATTAATATAGCAACTTTTGTGTACCAAGCAACATTATCCAGACTTCAACCTGGTGCTGTCAATGTCAATGTCAGTTGTCCTCTCAATAAGGTACATTTTTATTAAAAACTATCAACATGTCTTTTTTAATATGTTGTATTTTAACCAATCGAGTTCAGTGTATTACCAGAGAAGCTGTAATATTGGTCAGATTAAATGTGTTGAATGTAGCCTAATAATAAAAACGTTTACTAGATGTTGAAAATTTGATGAATTAGTAAATGTCGACTATTGTTTAGTTTCCATTTGTTATCATAAGATTTATTTTTCGAATGCGGGAACGCAAAGAAGAGAACGTGTGTTTGTAGAAAGTGAAAAAGTTAATTATTTGCGATTAAATCGCTTTGTGATTCTGACTTTCTAACAGTAATGTAAAATTGCGACGGTAAGTAACCGAATAACTACGAACAATTTAAATGTAAATTTCTCCTTATTTTTCGTGATATTTTTACAACAGTTCGTGCAGTTTGTAGTATAGTGATAGGCGTTTTATGCTTACTAGGTGTAGAATTATATTAAATTGTGTAGCTTTGTGCTCATTTACTAAGACAGGTAATGTTAAATTCCTCTATTTAGAATGTTTTTCATTTAGTTATAAATTTATTTTGTTTAATAATTTAGGAGCTTACTTTTACTGTAAAGAATAATATGTTTATTATTAAAGAGCAATAATTTTATATTGATTTTTATTTGTTTGTTAGCAAATGGTTAAAATATTTATGTTTGGTTTAACAATGATTACAACATCACTGTTACAAATAAATAAATTAGATATGTCTACCCCTCTTCCTAATTTTTAAATTTTAAATTACCTTTTTTTAAATACTTTAATAAATTCAGATATTCCTAAATCTCATGTATGATTAAATTTGCAGTGTAGGTTAAAGAATAAAACTATTGTAATTTTGTATTAATAAAGGAACGTTAAAAGTAAAAAGTTTAAATATTTTTTTATCATTTTAGGTTTGCTTAAAGCTCTCAAAATGTAAAATCACAGGTTTGAAAAATCTCTGGATCTTTTTGCAATATTACAATAAAATTTATAACTCACTATAATATGTTACAATTACATTCCATTGTACTAAACATAATGGCTGAATAAGAAAATGAAAGAGTCAAAGCCTTGTTTAATAAATAAATGAATGAGTATATTCTCTGCCCATGTAGCTGTTTTAATTTTGAGGCTATATTTTTTTTTATTTAATTATAAGTTGTACTTGTCAATTCTTCAATAGACAATTAGAGTTTGTGTTTCTTTAGAATATTTTGAGACATTTCACAATAAGCCATGGTAAGTCAGGGGCCGGGTGCTCATCTTAGGCAGCAACCTGTATCACTACAGACAATGGCA
This sequence comes from Luehdorfia chinensis, assembly GCA_019845155.1. Classification (NCBI taxonomy): domain Eukaryota; kingdom Metazoa; phylum Arthropoda; class Insecta; order Lepidoptera; family Papilionidae; genus Luehdorfia; species Luehdorfia chinensis. Next base: position 4,641,217 of record JAHVAK010000201.1, on the reverse strand, counting down.
TAACCAATGGAGTAGAACGACATTGAGCATTATTCACAATTCAATGTTTTTTTAACATTAAATTTGGTTTAGTAAACAAATATGCTAAATAAAAAATAATGGAAGCCCAAAAGAAAGAAAATCACAGAAATATTGAAACCTTATTTTTTATTTACTCATATTGATAGATAAGAGGGCCGTAAGAGCTATTTATAATCTTGGCTCTAAAGTGTCTCTTAGGGATAAATTTAAAGAAATTAATATCTTAACCTTGGCCTCTCAATATATATTTGAAAATGTTTTGTATGTACACAAGAACATAAACCAGTTCACTAAAAAAAGTGATGTTCATAATGTGAATACCAGAAACAAGCACAAATTAATTATGCCAGTTACCCGACTTCACAGAGTCAGTAACTCTTTTATGGGGCAATGTATACGTTTTTACAACAAAATCCCAGAAAGTGCTAAAAGTCTTTCAATCAAAAAGTTTAAATTTTTGATTTAACAAAGACTTCATAAAAAGGGTTATTATAATATTAAAGAATACATAGATGATGATAACCCCTGGGAATGAGGTGATCGCCGCCAAGCCATTTCTACATCTTTATAATACTGCTGTTATTGTACATTATTTTAAAAATGACTAAAAAAAAATCCCGCTGGGTTTCTTACTGGTTCTTCCCAGGACAGAGGCATTTTTGCGAACCAGTGTAGTTTAAAAAAAGAAAAAAATGACTTACAATAATTATGTAAATAATCTATATTAAAAAAAAAAAAAAATCTATTCTATTCTATTGTTAAACCATCCATTGCTATGTGTCTTAGCATATGGCATGTTATTTAACTCCATTCTTGTGGTTTATCATGCAAGCCACATTTGATATCCAAATACTTTATTTTTTCATGTGTTATTTTAAATTTGAAACTGAACTTGCAGATGAGTGTGTAATAATAAATTTTGAACCATGTCATTACATTAGGGTATGGCATTTTAAATTCGGCTTTGTTTTGTGAAAATGTATGAGGCACTCAAGATCACTTACAGATTTAAGATTTATCTATAAAACTTTCTATCTTATACAATTTTATTGTTTTATATTATTTTAAGGAATATAATTAAACAATGGAGAAGGCAGACAACACCGAAACTTTACGCAGCATGGCACCACACTGGAGCCTTGCTGGTGACAAACAGCTTCTTAGTGTTTTGCAGGATATTCATCAGGTATATCACTAATATTCATAACAATTACCATTTATTTGGTAGTAAATATTGTCATTCTGTTAGGCTTTGATTTTAATAAATAATGGCTTGTAACCGCAGTGGTGCAGCGCAATAATCGCGTCTCTATCTTTTGCGTCCACTACATTTTTTTTAATTGAACAATTTCAATTTATTTTCAAATTTGTGACGGTGCAACAGTTCTAGTAAGTACTAGGATGTGACAGAACTTATGATCCGACTAGTTATAAGCATTTCATCTTTTTAAGTAGTCTGTTTCAAATAGTTTTAATATTATTTACAGAAAGTAATGACACGGTGTCAAGAAGCAAACACAAAACTGGAGAAAATGGCAATAGCGCTTGACGGCGCCAATATCGACCTGCAGAATGTTAACAACAAGTACTTATATTCGTATTTTCGTTATTTTTTTGCCTGTGTCACCCATTTATGTACAATGAGGCGGTGGCCTTATATACCGATTGTACATAAATGGGTCAGCTTGAAGCTTGATTAGCAGTACAAATCTACTGTTTCGTATGGTTACTACAGAGAATCATAGAGCGAAATAGTAATTACCATAAGGAAATATCACGAAATATCTATATGTCGTCGATCCTAATGGTGACAACACATTTAATATTTATTTATGATGGATATAAGTGTATACTGCTTGAAGAAATAAAAGTTTAAGTGTCCAGAGATGTCATAAAAGTTGATTTTTTTTATTAAGGGTAATACATGTTCACACAGTTCATCTTTTGTTTGGTACTGTTTCACATAGACACCAGCCTCCGTCGTTGTCAGCGTATCAATAGTGCACTGCTAGATATGGGACACTCCCAAGAAAGAAAACTTCTCATAATCACCTTCTGTTGTTATTTTCCTTTTATTTCCTTCATATATTTATTCAATATAAGGGAGTTCAGGACATTCCCCTTATACAAAGCTACTTAAACACTTTTTTTTATGAAAAAAATGTCGAGACAAGGAAATTGTTCACCTGATGGTGAGTGCAACGTATGGCCAGCCTGCCAACGGTCGCTGTATTTTCAGTCAAGCATTTTTCAATATTACTTTTTCGGGAATCATAAGATTGTCCAGACCATTATTTCGACACCCGTGGTATAGGGTGGGGTAGCAGATTTTCACAACTCATACTTCTGATTTAATTATTAAAAAGTTTCTTAAATGTTTGTCCATAGGTTCATGGCCCTAAGCAACAGTCAGTTTGTTGAGAGCCGAGTTTACGAAGACGACGTGGATGTAACTGCTGAAGACACGCCGGCTAAGGTATGTTACTCAAGTAAATACTTCCATTAAAATAATTTTTGTGCCTCTCCATCTCATCCAATGGATCTCGTAAAAGGCGAGTAAGGAATTAAACTGCACTGTGCACCCAACAGCGCATGGTGGCGATGGGCTCACCACCTATCACACCAAGTGCATTATATTGTTTTGGTGAAACGTGGATTGTGGCAGTCATCTGTTTTTGCAGTGAGTGCCCAGTCTCTGACTACCCCTTATGGGATACAGTCGTGATCTTATGTATGTATGTATGTAAAATAATTTTGTTTATATGGAAGGTAACTTTTCTATATACTATATTTCTCTTTAATTCTAAAAATGTATGTGTATCACAAGTGCATGATGTTTCCTGAGAAATAATAAAACAATATTTTAACAGTATTCCGACATATAAAATAATGAAAATCCACATATTGTAAATTACATAATATACTACGTACATACTACACATTCTGTATTCGTTTTTCGTGAAAATAGCGGGTAACGAAATTTGTGTTGTTAAAAACCAATTTAATTAATTTTTCTGATTTTGAAAAATTTTATCATCAACTTTATTTCAGCCTATAACTACTTCACTGCTGAACGTAAGCCTCCCCCTCCCCTCACCCATAGATTGCCACAAAATTTTGTAGCCCTCATTTGTAAGGGGTTGGCATTGTGGGCGCTCTGCCATAGTTGCCACGCTTGGAAGGCGGGTTCGCAGCTGCAGTTTATTTACTCAGATGTTCCAGGAAGATGCTTCTGACCACCTTCTGATTTTAATTTTGATACATATTTTGAGACAAAGACAAATTCCAAGGCAATCGATCCACTTTATCTACTTTTTTTATTATACCACCTTGTTTACTTTGTTCAGAAATCAATACGATTCACACATAATTTTCTTGGAGATTCACTACGTTTTCAGAAAAATTTTGATTAACTTTTTTGAAAAATACTTAACATTTCTTTGTACAAAATTAACTATATTTAAATAAACTTTTTTACGATACAGCAAGATACGATAAAAGCCCCCAGCCAGCCAGAGCTAGAGTCAGATCTTGCCAAGCTAAAGCAGAGTCTCAAGATCCTGGAATCCATGCATGAGAGTGTCCGTATCCTCGACAGCGATAGTGATTCTGACACGGATGAAACTGACGGACGGTATGTTTTTTATGCTGTTGTAGTAAAGTTTGACGATTCAGTCAGTATCAGGGTTCAAATCGTAATCAACTTCAATGGTTCAGCAACACACTGTGTGGACATATTGTGGTTAATCCCGTGTCACTGCATCTGACACTTACTCCAGTCTTTAAAAAAAATTATACAACAAATCTTTGAGATATATGCAGTTTTAATTTTGTCGCAGTGGCTAAGCCCTTGGCTTCTGCGCCACGGGTCGCGAGTCGATTCCCCGCATGGGACAAATATGTGTATGGCCTACAGATAGTTGTTCCGAGTCTGAGTGGTTTGTGCATGTGGAATTTATGTCAGTAAAACATACCCACGACGCCGGAGAAATCCTACTGTGGAGCATCGTTTTTTTTTTAGGAAATGAAACTAAAATACTAATACTGAATGACATAATTCAATCAAAAACCCAACTACCGAGCGCAACAGCCTTAAACTTCGTGCCTGAGTCAATGTAGCGTATTTAGGGTTATAATTTTGAGTTCGATCCCTATGCTGGCACCTCTAAAACTGTTCTGCAATTTTAAGTTCTGATTTACCACATGCTCAGCGGTGAAGTAAAACATCGCGAGTAGCCCTGCATGACTGAGGATTAAAAATATTTTGACGATATGTGAAGTCCGCCAACTCGCATTGAAGCCCCGTGGTAAACTTTTTCCGGCTCTAAAGCGCTCGCAAAAACGGACGGTCGGTGCTCAGCGGTTTACTTTTTTTTTATTTTTGGGACTAAGTAGGAATCTTACAGCTTTCAATTAATAACAAAACTTTGAAGTTTATTTCTAATTTAACATTGATAGTATAGCGATTTAAGTGCAGCAAATGCTTGTAAAAGTATATAGATATTGGAAAAAAATATTCAGGACTGAAGTCAAGCTTTTCGATTTACTTATCAGTTGAACAAATCTTCAGTAAAAGTGTACAGTATCTTTTTCGAGTCGATATACTTTTACAACTACTTTTACTTTGACTATTTTAAGACTGATCACTGGCCGAAAGCTTACGACCTTTGTCATAAATACAAGAAAAAAACCCTGGAGTCAATTACTGACAATGAGGCATATACATATATCATTGTCATCAGGGGTGACTATGCATCTATCTTGAATCATATATAATAAGTATCAAGTATACATTGTTGTATAGGTGAAGTTTTCGCTGTTAGCCTTCTTGGCTTTTATAGCCTCATCGGACAACTGAACTTGGTTTGGTTACTACATTCCCAACATAAATAAAGTTAATAGAATCCAGAGTTACATTGAGGAAATCAGATCTAAGTCGAAATCAGATATAAGTCATTTATTGACCGTCCGAGGGAGATTCGGACTTTCATTTGGGTTGGTTATACCTAGGTGCATTGTTAGGTTTTTGTCTATGGTTCACAGTGACAATTTATCATCTGATACCGTATGTGCGTGTACTTACTTATCGATGTAAAAATACACTACAACTCATAAATATTTTTTTTTCTTTACAGAATGGTTTATAAAGCTATAGACTTATACGCTGATCGGCCGTTGCCACATATCATAGGATCACAAGCTTGGAAGAGTAAATGGCATGCTGGTAATAAATCTCATCTTTTTTTATATAGTATTTATAAAGATACGTCGTTCATCTGATAGTAAGTGCAACGCCTGCTCATAGTAGCTGCGTTACCACCAACCAGCATGTGCGTAATATTACACTAGCTTCGGACAACAAGACGCACGGCGGGTTTCCATACTTTTCTGTGGGCTTACCCTGCATTCGGACGAAGCGTTTTGTTGCGTCGTTCATTAAAAAACAAAGCAAAGTACTGGAATAATTTGTCTGCAGCAATCTTCCCGTCCGATTATAATGTAGGTGTCTTCAAGAGCAGAATGAATAGGCTTTCTCTAAGCTAGTGCATTTACCATCCTGAACTACATACGCCACTTATCATCATGGGATCATAGTTAAGCAATAGCTTATAAAAAACGTAAGCACTATACAGCGGTACCTACCTAGACGGATTCCTGCATTACAATACAAAATCTCAACCAGCAAAGTAACGCTAGAGTAGCCATCTGCGAATAGCAACAAATGAATAGATCGACTCGGTCGAGATAGTATCCTCATAGAATACTAGCCTTAAGTAGAAACCGGTAACGGTACTCAGAGGTGAGGATACCTGTATCTTGTTTATTAAGGGTTGCTATAGACATCTACGGATAACAGATACCATCCATACTATACTAATATTATAAACTAGCTGTGCCCCGCGGTTTCACCCGCGTAAAAAAAGTCGACCCCGATCGTATACTTCCCTATTTGAATCGGATTTTGGGGTTTTAATTTTTTTTTCGCAGAACCCTTATTATTTTTCTAAAATTATGTAGCCTTAGTTACCCGCTGTAATATAAGCTATCTGTCAGCGAAAGTCCCCTCAAAATCAGTCAAGCCGTTTCGAATATTAACCGGAACTAACAGACACAGAATTGTAACAATTGTTCCATTAAGTACTGTATATACTTTCTTAAGCGTAAAGTGAAAAACTGTTATTTTGTTATTAAAATCAGATACTTCAATTTTATTTATTTGTATCCATGCAAAAATGACTCTCCCTGCCCATCTGTGTGTTTGTTACCTTTTCACGGTTCAACCGCTCAACCGATCTTGACGAAAGTTGGCATAAAAACAATCTGGCTTGCAATCTGGAGACGGACATGAGATACTTTTTATCCCGAAAAGTCAATCAGTTCTCAAGGGGTTATTTAAAAACCTATATCAGCTACCGGCATCAGCTAGTTTACCACAATGTTAACTGTGTCAGCTGTCGGACCTTCTGAAATAAAAATAATATACAGACCACATATGACTCATAGTGTAGATTAATTTTGGTGGGCATGTATTATTCAACATGTTTTGTCTTGTCGTATAAATTGTGTAAAAAATAAATGGGAATACATCGCAAAGCTAAATTGTACATAGCAAGTTGTACTAAGTTATATCCTCAATTTTCATATTATTATAATCCACTGTAAATTCTAGTTAGTTCCTCATAGAAAAACTGATTGAACATCATTGCCACAATGCCGCGTTTAGCAGATTGCATGGTTACCTAAGAATGACAATTTTCTTGAAAAGGATACTGCGAAACATTCGAACGAAACATTCCTCTGGCCTATTTATTTTATTTATTTATTAATGGAAACAGTCATAAACTATATTCCAGTGTCAAGTTACATATTCAAGTTACTTACACAATCTTCAAAATTTTGACGACTTCAAAATTTTGATCGACAAATAAATTGATAGTTGACTTTCACTGAAGATTTGCTGGACTGATGGAGACAAAACGAAAAGCACAATTTTGTTCTTGATGCCTCTGGCCTATTTTGTTCACGACTTACGACACGACAAGTGAAAGTGTGGCATACAGCCTAAATTTTCTTTGTTGTCTGTTGTATCAATTTAATAATCGTAGAATGGAATACTCGTCATCCGAAAATTGCAAGGGATTAAGTATATTTGTTATATAATAATATATTCTGCATCCCTCAGAAGTTATTTTCCCATAAGGAGGATTTGGAAGTCAATGAATTAAAAAAAATGTTTTTTATTATTAATTTCTCTTTTTACTTTTTATATACTATAAAAGAAATATGACAGACAGATGAAGACGTTTTTAAAACGAGATATGAATGTAAACTTACAAACGTTAACATATTTATCATTAAGAAATCTTAAAAATATAAACTTATTATTTAAAATGCAACCATCTTGAACAGGCTGTTTATAAAGGCATTTTCTAAATTATTGTCATATTCACTTGCCAGGTATTATCCCGGAAGACAGTGACTCTGACAGTTCAACTTCAAAACCAGGAAACGCCCTCTTGGAACAATATTCTGAGTCCGAATCCGAGCTGACGGATACACGCACGGACAGATTGCATCCGCCACCGAGAACTGTATGTTATACTATATTTCTAATTAAAAATTTATTACAATCGATGCCGACACCTACCTATATTAGTAATAGCAATTTTAAGTGCTGATTTAACTCGTGGAATGGAAAACTATATTTCCGCGAAAATATATTAAGTACATGTCAGGTGTTCTAACCCGTACATCAAAATCTCTCGACGGCATTGCCCTGTTAAAATGGGAGGTCTCTTTCCAGGAATAGGACGTTTACGGTTTAAGATATTTATCTCCCAAAGTAGTAAAATTCACTGACATTGAGAGACACTGGTAAAGAAACATACAGAGGAATATCATAACCATCATTTCAGCCCACAAATAGTCCACTGCTGAACATAGGCCTACCCCATAGGTTGCCACAAAGCACGGTCCTGAGCCTGCTGCCTATCTCCTGGTTTTTGTTATCCCTCTGTTACCCACGGGATGAGATGGGACTGGTAGATTCTATTAAGCCGCCACCACACATTCGACTTTATTTATTAACTAACATTAAAAAATATTTGATAATGAAATATCAATAAGTTGGGGGTAGAATAAATAGATCTTAATACGTGTCATAGCAACTTTTCATGTCCATGTCCTTGAAATAATTTTTTCGACTCCCAACTGGATGACATTGGGTGGTAGCTCAATATTGACTATGGCTGTATATTCCTGGAGCTTCTTCTCCTTGTGTAAGGTATATATATACATACAGTACGTGCCTTTTTCTCATATAAGGGATAGGCAGAGACCACACCCGTAGCTTACGTTTCGCCCTCGCGGGATTAGGGATGTGACGGGTGGCGAACAACATCGCCGACATTTTGGTAAGAGTCAAAAAATTGTTACTCCCGGTTGCGTTCCCACGAGCAATATAGTAACAGCATTGCATATTATGATATTATTTTGCACGAATAAAGGCTGTCCGTACAATACCTAAGTCGCCTCTTACGACACCTCGATAGGAAAATGGTAGGTGCTACTCTACTTTTTTTCGTTTTTTCTTTAAAAATGTATATGTTAATCTCTCACATTATTGTCTGGCAGATTTCGTCTAGCAGTTCTATAGCGGAATCAGAACCGAGCTGGTCCAGGCAGCTCCAGTCAGTCAGGCGCATATTGCCGCGGAATTGGCGCGAAAATTAGGCGGGAATTTGCCTGAGGTAAAATGTTTTACGATGCTGAAAGACCACACACTTAAATGCTCTTTTAATTACTATATTTTGAAAAAAATACAGTCTAATAAACTTTTGCACTAATTACTATAATAATATAATATTATAAACTGTGAAACTAACTCTCTCTGTGTCTCTGTCTGTTTGTTACCTTTTCACGGCTCAGCCGTTGAGCCGATCATGACTAAATTCGGCACAAAGATCTGGAGACGGACATAATTTTTATTCCGGAAAATGAACGAGCTTCCACGGTATTTTTAAAAAACCTAAATCCACATGGCCGTAGTCGCTGGCATCAGCTAGTAAGTTCGTATATCTGTCTTAAGCCATTCACCCACATGGCGCATTTGCCATACGCATCAGTATTGTATTGTAAAAGTTAGTCCATTGCGAAATTGGTCTCTCCAAGGCCACTCTTGTTAAACGTATTGGCGATCGTAGTGCCATACATATCGTACATTTGTATGAACCGACCATCGCCAATCCTTTTTTTAAGGACCGCGCATTTTAATTGGCTTTTCCTTACTTGATTTATCTATGGGTCGCATAGAATGATGAATTAAAAGACTATTACTACTGAATTATATTATCTTGTCACAACAGTCTTGCAGTGTCGCAATGTATTTGACAACGGCAAGGTCATTTCAATTAAACGACTATAAAAATTACAGGAGTTAATAATACCACCCGAACCAGTATTAACGAAACCAATGGCAGCACCGACCAAAATCTACAATCCTGCTACATGTTAGTATACCCTTTACATAAGTATTTTACTGCTGATAGGATTCCTATACAAGAATCCGCCTAGGTAGGTACCAACGCACGGCAAGTTGTTGCCTTCTGTGTTTCGGTTTGTAGGGTTCTGAAGCTGGTGTAATTACAGGGAATTGAGACTTAAAAACCGATATCTCATGGTGACGAGCGCAGTGCAGGCACAGAACTTTTCAGTATAAAGTTTTGAGTGACACCGTAACTGTCATGGACCAACGGATTACTTACCTTTACGTAAAGAAGCAGCTTTTAAAAGTCCCACGGAAAACGTAACCACTCGTCTCGAGACGGCATCCACGACTGACAGCACTGCGACGTCCGCTTAGATTATTGTTGAGGCGTGCGTACTGTGTGAGTGCGTTTGTTTCGAAAGCTTGTATGTAGTTTCCTTACTGCTTTATATTTATAGCTCAGGTCACTTGCGTACTAAGAAATTTAAGGCAAGCGCCATTAGTACCCTAAAAGTATCTTTATTATAAAGCTTTAACTGTCTCACAGATATAAATCCTACCCATTTCAAAGTAGCGCCACGATACAGGCAGCATCAGTTTTAACCAGGGAAGTAACTTTTACTGATGGTAGGATTAATATGCGGGAATCCGTCTAGGTGGGTACCCTACGGCCAGTAATTCTGCCGTAAAGCAGTAACGTGCAAACATTGCTGTTTCGGTCTGAAGAACACAGAGCTAGTGTACTTACTGGGTACATGAGACTTAAGAACTGATATCTCAGGGAGACGGGCGCAGTGTGGAGCCACGCAGAAATGTTCTGTGTTACACAGCATTTGTTATGGGAAGACATTGCATTTACCAACAGGTGAACGTTTTGCTCGTCTCGTCACTTTCTCCTATAAAAACAATATAAAATCTCCTATAAAAAAAGGATGCTAAGGACAAGAACTGCAGACAAGTACCGGCAATTCCAATTTAATGTCGAGGGCCTCTTTGTTCTTCACTAAGGATAGATGTTTTTGGGCACGGTAATAACTTAGGTTTTCACGCTAACCTTGATAAAAAAAAACAAGCACCTTTTGGTCCATTAAAGGAATTATAATTTCTACTAATAGACAAATGCCTTGTTTATTCTTATTTATTAAGTAATAACATAGATGTTTATAAATTGTAACTTCACTGGATAAGCTATTGTTTATTTTAGCAGCTGCAGTTTTCTTCGACGAGCCGCCTCCTCTGGACCAAACGTATCAATCAGATGGAGACTCCATTGAAGATGAAGACGACGACATATTTGCCGAGTTACACAAAAACAAAGCATCTTTCGGTACAAACAAAGATCAAAGTCGTCTGAACGAAGATTTATTTGGTGGTTTGAAAAATTCTCAAGATCTCGTTGAAGGTATATTTGGTGTAGAAAAGAGAGACACCAATGTACTTAATAATAATAATAATGAACAAATTGTCGAACAAAACAAAGAATCTGAAAAGGTAATCGGTATTTGTTTCTTTTTAAAGGTAGTTCACATATTTTTTTCTAAATAAGGATTTTGCTTTTAGACTTTAAGTTTTGTCTTGCTTTTAAAATTGAACTATTTTATAATAATACGGTTTTTTCTTTGCAGAAACCTATCGGTGGCATATCTCTGTTTGGGTCTAGTAAAGGAACCGAGAATATTGGTGCAGCGATTTTGAAGCGCACTCAACGTAAAACCTACAGTTCAGATGAGGAAAGCGAAAGAGAAATTACAAGAAATAATCATGAACCCCCAAGTGAAATAAAAAATGAAACTGTAGAAGCAAAGCACAATTCATCAAAATCTATTATTAATAAAAGGGAAAAGGACAAAGAAAACGTCGGACGTAAATCAAATGAAGCAGTGATTGAGAGGATAACTGCTGGAACACCCAAACAAGATATACTTAAAGGCATTTTAGATAAAAATAAATCCATCTAAAAGCGAAAATAATACGAAGCAAGATCCAAATCCTAAAGATAATAAAATAGATCTCTTTAGTGATAACATTTTTGACGATATTGACAATATATTTACCGATAACTTTGTACCAGTGCCTATTAAAGAAACCAACAAAAATATAAAATCAATTTTTGATGATTTTGATGATGATTTATTTGCTGAAATTGCAGTAACAAGTCGCAAAGAAACAGATTCCGAAAAACTCGTAGATAAAGCAAAAAGCTTATTTGATAGTGACGATGATGACTTATTTTTAGAACCTCCTAATAAACTTTCTAACAATATACAAGAAACCCCGTATGTCAGGCAAGAGAATATAATAGAGAGTAATGTTACTACAGTTACTAAAAAATCCAAAAGCATATTTGACGGTGACAGCGATGACGAAATGTTCTCTAAACTTAAAAGTAGTTCGAATAAAGATAATAATAATTTAACTGTAAGTAAAGAAGTAAAAGAACAAAGTCATAGTTTAGACGTAGAAAAAGTCGAAAAAAACAGTGATAATAATAATTTATTTCCTGACAGTGCTATGAAAGTAAATAAAACAGATACTGAACTAGAAGACAAAAATATAACTGTAAGAATAGAACCACAACAAATTATCAATAAAGTCAATAGCGAAAAAAGTATAATGTCTAGTCATGATAATCAAAATGTCACTTTAAGTCCACGCTTTAAGTCTACTAATCTATCAAGTGAACAAAGTCCTGCATTGTTTGACGAAGAGGAGACTGATGATTTATTCAACAATAAAGAAAATAAAACTCAAGAATGTGATTCTTATTATAGCGATGTGAGGTATGAAAGAGAAATTGTTTCATACGATACTGGCGAGAACGTTAACACTTTAGATGTTAACCTTAAACAAACACCTAGTTTAGATGCAAAAAATGTTACCATATACGATAACGATATTATGATTCAAGATGAAAATAATTTAAATTCAGTAGAAGTGGAAACTGCTATTAACGAATTAGTGAATTCAGCTCAACCAGAATCAGTGGATACTGTTGTTTCTTTATCGATTAATATAGATCATTTAGAAAAAAGCCATGAGCCGGAATCTCAAAGTGATGACAAACATGGAAGTAGTAATGATATATTTACTATTGACATGGAAAAATCACCTTTACCTAATCCGCCTAATCAGATTGTTACCCAAGGGCCAGAATTTTTCAATGATATATATAACGATGTACCTCCAGCTTTTGAAAAACCAAAGGAACCTAAACGGAGTAAGAATATTAATGCACTTTTTGATGATGATTCTGACGACGAATCATTATTTTTCAAAAAAGACGATGTTATCTCCGATGAAAAACCTGAACTGAACACTGCTGCTCAAGATGATAGTTTGTTTAGGATATTTAGTGACGAACCCCCAGCCATTGATGTAGATTTCGCTCAAAGCACTACCAAAGTGCAAAAATCGGAGTCAGAAATGGATGCAAAGGTTGATTTTATGAATTCTCACCTTTCTTTTTCACAATGTGGCACCAATGAAATAAGGAAAAATATAATGAGAACGAATTTACTACATAAAGAAACTGAAATTAATAAAGATGTTACAGATAGAGTAAACAACATTGAAAATAAAACATCTGTTGGAAAATTAAAGGCGATTAATTTTAATATTGATGTGAATACGCTGTTGCCTGGTGCTTCTCCCAAAAAATCCAAACCTAGTGACGATAATGATGGACAAGTCTTTTCTTCACCATATATAGATAGTAGCTTAGAGCACATAGACACTAAGCTCGTAAAACCAGTTAGTTTTGAAGGTGAAGCAGATTCAGAGTTGCTTAATAATAAATTGTCAAAAGAACGAGCAAAAATACAGGTTAAAAGACGCCCATCGACCAGAAGAGCCAGACAAGAAGCTGTGAAGAAATCTGGTATTGATTTTGATAGTAAAAGTACAACAGACAATTCAAGTGCTTTAGATGATTCAAAAGCAACAGTTGATGGAGTTTTGGATGACGCACTAAAGAGAACCGTTATAACACATGGTAAAGAAAAAGATGTAAAATCTAAAGTTGTATATATCCTTAATGATGAAGATATCTTTTCGAATGTAACCGTTGACAAACCTGTTCAACAAAGCACGGAAACGTCAACATCAAATAAAATAGAAAACCTGCAACATATTAGTAATAATGATACTTTAGGATATGAAGACCACAACAATATCTTTAAAAATATTTCAGTTTCAAAACCGGAAAGTTCTTGTAAAGTTGCTTCAATAGAACATGAGGTTAATTTTTGTGACAGAAATAAATTAAATGAAAAAGAAAGTATAGTTGTTAATTTCGATCAGCAAGAACGTAAATTAGACAAAGAAAACACAAATTCTTATATTAAAACCGAAAATTACAATGAAAAATTCAATAAAACCAAAGCATCTATTTTTGATGATATGAGTGATGAAGAAACTGAACTGTTCCATGGTAAAAAACCAGTTACTGCGAAAACTAAAAATATGTTTGGATCAGATAGCGACGAAGAACTTTTTGCAACCAATAGCAAAAAACCAGCCGAAAAGACTAAACAGACGTTTAAAGTGGCTAGTTTAAAAGTTGAAACGAAAAAATCTCTTTTCGACGACGATAGTGATGATGACCTTTTTGGCGGTAAACCGAAAAGTTCAGGTAAATTATATTTCATTTCTTTTTAAAATTTTGATCATACCATACCATATAGTATATGATAGTCCACTAGTTATTTTTCCTATTACTTATTTAGCGACTTAATGCAATAAATTACTACTTGTACATACATTAGTGGTAAATTGACAATAATGCTATGATAGCACAAATTGCTTTAAATATAATATGATTTTTCTTGCTTAAACTGCATCTTTTCCAGGTAACAACATGTTTTTTTCTAAACCAAAAGATTCAAAACCAACAAGGTCTCAGTCGGTTGTAGAAGATCCATTGTCGTTATTTACTGATGATGACGAATAACCCAAAACTGATCAAGGATTCCTGAAAGTAAGAACTAGAAAATGAATGAAGTGATAATTTGATCATGAAATTCTATATCATTTTTTAATTGCTAATGTTTTTTTTTGTTTTGTATGAGGCCGATTTATTTACATTAAAGCGGAGAGTTAGAGGTATGTCTCAGTGTGTACATTTAACTATTTCTAAGGCTTACTATATATTAGTGTATATTGTACATACAGATAAAAGCGCAACTGTAATAACTCGTAAGTGCAATTAAAGAAAGTTAATCATTCCATTATTACATTGAGATTTTCAAATATATTTTATATAAGACATATTTTATTGTACATAGTTGATGAGGCTCTTGTATTTAGTTTATTTAAATCTAAATACAAAAAAAAATGAAGCATATTTTTTCATGATAAATTTTTTCGTACTTGTATATTTATTTCGTTATTCTATAAAACAATTGGCTTGTGATTTCCAATCAGGAGATAAATATTAATTTTGCCATGGTTGTAATAAATAAAATTTCATGTCAGTAGCCATCCATTCTAATTATTGATGTCCTCACAAACAGACACATTTCGATTTTTTATGTAAAAAGCATTCAATATTACACTCCCATTTTGTTGTTTTCTTTTTATCTTTTAAATAGAATACAATCTCATTCTTTATATTGCTCTCTTTTGTTAACAAATAGAAGTTAATAAAAGTAAGAGAAATTTAGTCAATTTATAAGCTAAGTATTAGTGTATTGCATCTGTGTTATTCAGTTTAACTAGATCAGTAGAATTGCGTATTGTAACATTTTACTTAGTACATAATTGAATTAACAAAATATAACATTTCACCTTAGTCATCAATCAGCCAAAAGACTATAGGATTAGAATCAAGGAGCAATGTCAATACAGTGTCATTGTAAACAACTAATTTTTATATTTATTAAATTCAAATAAAACCTTTGTATTTCACCAATAATGGTTTAGGCTAGGATTTGGAACATAAGACCTCTACAAAACATGTAGCCAGGTATGATGTCGACCACTGAGTCACATAAGCATTAATGCGGCTTCGGAGACCAATGATGGACTCGGCCTTAATATTTACAGTACTAACATTTGGATGATAGCTTTCATTTTGTACTAACTGAAAGGTGCCACTGTTGCGGAAATCCACCACATTACTCCATTTAAAAGGCCTTTGGAACCAGTACACTTGGTTACATATTTATGTTTGTTTAATGTTTAATAAGAATTATAATTAGCTTAGAAAATTACATGCTAATTAATAACTGCGATATTTATATTGTGAAATGACATTACGAAATTTTTAATTCACAATAAATCCTACTATATTAAAGTGCCTGTATTTATATAAAATTATATTGTATCTGATTGTAATATGTTATAATGTTGAATAGAAAATAAATGTTGTTTACGCTATATATTTTTTTATTTATATATTTTAGAATACAAGTTTCTTTAGCTTTTTAGTGGAAAGTAGAGATAGTAGCAGATGGCGTTGTTGGTGCGATGGGCAAAAGATTCCGTTCAATTTCTTATTCTATGTTGATGCGTTACGATTACAACTTGTTGGCCAAATTGATAATATACAAATATGCATATAATTTATAGCTTAAAAGTAACAGTCTTTCAATGTCTTACTGCTGAGCAAGGGTCTCCTCTAACTTTTGAGATGACTGAAGGAGTAAAAGTCCACAGGTTAGCAGATTTCACGTGTAAAACGGCGTGCATGGAAGTGTAAATTGAATGCAGGTGTGATTATGGACAAAACGGAATAACTTTCAAACCTCAATTTCTGATACTGACCAAAATGATTATTTGTTAAGTTTTATTCGTCATCATCATCTAGAAAATAAGTCTTCAACGATTATTTTATGCCCTCTAAAACTTTATTATAAAAACAGTTGATAATATTTTATTTACTAAATATTATTGTATGAAATTGCGTAATTATTAAAGAAGCTGTATTATGGCAGATAAATTATATATTCTTTGTTTTATATATTTTTTATTAACTTGTTGCAATTTTTATATTTTTTGCGGACACACGGTCTTGAATGGTAGATGTGGGTAATGGGATCACTTTAAAACGAAAAAAAGCAACTTATGGACTGATAAGAAAACTATTTATTTTAACTTAAACATTTTTTGAATTTACTTTTGATGAAACCTAATCATTATAAAATTTATAGAAAATACATATGTTACTTCTTCTAGTGATTTCCACGGAATTAATAAAATATGACAATTCAATCTGAAGAAATAAGATTGACATTCCAAATTTAAAATAATTCAAACTACATAAACCAAACAGATCAGAGTTGATATCAAAATAGTATGTATAATCTGAGATTACCAATCAACACACGGGACGGAACATACTTAGATAAAAACGAATGTGGGGTTTTAGGGAACGACTCTCGATTAATTACGGGATGTCGCAAATAATATTCATAGATAATAATAAAGAGCATTTTTGAGTTCAGTAGTAAATTTTTAGTATCCCTAGTATATACCTAAGCGCAAAATATTTTTTAAAAAATATGACGAAAATGCCATATCACTTGAATTGCAATGTAATTTATAAGTAACGGTGATGTTTTTAAATTTTATAATATTAATATTTTATATCGCAATCTCGTTACTTTATTGTATAAGTTCAATTTCGTCCATATGGACTACGGACTGACAAAAAGTAGGCATAGCCACAACGGCCAAAACTAAATGTAGTTTCTTCATTATATTTCTCATTAAAATTAACCATCTTAAATCTACGTATATTACCCACTTCCCTTGGAACCTGCCAATCGTATTCGCGACCTTAGGGAAAAAACCACTACTTTGATTAAATTATTACCAGAAATCGGCAAAAGTGGAATAAGTAACTAATTGCCAGGACCAAAAAAGAAGAAGAAGAAGCATTTTTAAGTTCAGTTGAAAATTTTTAGTTACACAGTGTTTTAGGTCGAAAGACACCATCTTGTTTTAATTCTAATACCTAACCGTAAGATATTTATAAAAAAACATGATGAAAATGCCATATCAGTTGCACTGAAAAAGTACGATGTATTTCAGATATCCGTTTGATACATTTAGTATAGGTTCTGGTAAAACATTTAATTGCTATGTAATTTATAAGTAACGGGTAATATTTTCAGTTTTATAATATTAATATTTTATATCGTAACCTCGTTACTTTATGGCATAAAATTTAATTTTGTCCGTATGAACTGACAAAAAGTATAGCCTCAAAGGCTAAAACTAAATAAATATACTTAATTAATAAAATAATTTCATTTTATCATAGAGTAACGTTTTGTAATTGATATCTATGGAGTAGCATTTAAGAGACATGATATGACTTGTATATGACAATGACATATTGACCATGGTTAAACCATACATAATTATTATTTTAGATTGACTATTGACAAACGTGTCTAACGTGTTTTTAGCTAAAACATAATTTTTAGTATTTAATTTAACTTTTTAGAATGAAACCAAATTACAAAAGGAAAGAAAAGAAACAAAAAGTCACGAAGAAACCTGTAGTGAAAACTAAGAAAGAACATGTATTAGTCGTAGCCCAAGAATTTAAATTTGCTAGGTTACTTTCTGGAAATGAGAAAAAAACACGGGATCGTGTTTTAAAAGCATTAAAAAAATGGTTATTGAATTGTTTTGAAAAGGGATATGGTATGTTATCGTATTAACTAATCGTAGTAAACATGTGCGTTTTTTATACATAACCTCAAAAATATGTATTCTTAAACACCATTTCTTCAAACATTTTTTTCTTGAACTGTATATATCTTTTTGTCACCTTAGATTGATTCACTGAGAAGAATTGATTTAAATTTATATCTAGTTAAAGTTATCAGTATGCATATTGTACTGAAATAGTGTCTCTGCATCAAGTAAAATGCTTATATAAGCATTATTATTTATACATCAACATAAGAAGCTATAAGAGATAGATAATGTCTGACAACAAATTAAGATGTTAGCTTTCTTTGCAATGAATCACAATTGTCTTTAGTAAACCTAATTAGTGTGTGTGCCTTATTTATGTGTGCTTCTAAATAATAAGAACATTATTTATACTCATTCTGTGCAATAATAAAATAAAAAATGATAAACTTTACAATAAACTTTACCATTTTAATATTAAAATTATATGATAACATTTTTGTTTAAATGAATTGTATGATCAGTTTAAATAATAATTACAGGGATTCAGTAGGCATACAAAATGTATTCTTACTTCTTTATTTACAAAAAAAGTCATTACTTTTACATGCATTGCCTTTTTTAATAAAATTATTTTTTATTCATTATAAGGCATGCCTAATCGTCATCATCATCATTTCAGCCTATCACAAGTCTATTGCTGAACATAGGCCTCTCCCATAGATAGCCACAAAAGTTTGAAGCTATCATTTTAGAGTGATTTGGCCATCATTGCCACGCTTGGCAGGTGGGTTTGTCAAACGCAGTTAATTTATTCAGATGTTTTAGGAAGACGCTGCAGACTATCTCCTGGTTTTCATTTTCCCTCTGTCGACTTTTATGACACCCATGGGATGAGATGGGATGATAGATTCTCATAGGCTGCCACCACACGGTGGGCATGAATAGGTAAATAAGTAAATGAATCTATTATTTCATTGACTAATTTAATATTTTGACAGTAGAAATACATTTTATAATTAGTTAAGATGATTTCTATAATAATATAATTATATTCCTATTTAAAATTATTTAATTTTTAAATAATGCTCCACTAGGATTTCTCCTGTATTGTGGAAGTGTTTTATATACTTAAATTGCACATGCACAAACACCCAGACTCTTGAAAACAATCTGAATTTATTCAAATATTTGTCCCAAACCCACAACCTATAGTGCAGAAAGCCAATAGCTTAGCAACTGCACCAATTGAGCTGACAATTAGGAGACCTTGCAGAACTGGGATCACCTTGAAATTTCCTATATTTCCGGTTCATTTGACCATCTTTCACTTGCGCTTGTGATCTCTGGCAAATCAAAAATAAAAGGCACTATTTAAATTCAAAACTTTAATTTCAATGTTGTTTCAGAATTTAAGGACGATGATTTTATCCGTGTTTGGAAGGGCTTGTTTTATGCTATGTGGATGTCTGATAAACCATTAATACAGGTAAGTTACTACAAAGCTCTCTATTATATAAGTGATTATTTAAACAAATGTTTTTTGGTTGCTTTTTAAATCTGCCCTATACAAGGATTTCCTTTTTGTCATTATGATACAGACATAAATTTCACATACATATAATAACTAGACTCATAAAACCAACAATTTTTGTTTTTGTACAAGTTTTGGCTCTGGCTAGGATACAAACCCAAGACCCACAGTGTACAAGTCAAGTACTCTAACCACTAAGTGACATGGTTGTTTTAATGTGAATTCATAATTTCTATACCTCATGTTTAACAGTTTGTAAGGACTACTGAAACAAAGTTGTATAGTTTTATTTAGGATTTAATTAAATGAACAAAAGTTTAAAACATACATTAAAACACTTTTTTGCTTTTACAATATTTCAAATAAGGACCTAATATGTTCGAAATTTAATGTTACAGGAGGAATTGTGTGAGAATATTGCTGGGATCTTAGATCTATTTCCCCAAGAACAGATCAAGAATGCAGTGCTTATGACCAAAGCTGGTCTGAAAGTTTTAGCTACAGAATGGTATGGAATTGATCAGCATAGAATGGACAAATTCTTGATGGTGAGATTCCCTAAATCCTACATTAGATTATTATTGGTAACCTTATAAATAGTACTTCACAAACCTAAAGCTATTAAGTATTCTCTGATTCACTACCTAGAAAGTAAACCATCCTTTTCTTAATTCACTTACATGCAGTAACGCCTCGCGGGAAACGAAACGTAACGGGTGGCGAACCACGTCGCCCAGATACGCGATACACAAGTAAAGGCTGTCTGTCCATCCTTACCCAATCTTTAACTTGGAACCTCACGACTCGCTACAAGAGCTATTCAAGGAGATTAATATTTTGACACTTCTGTTGTTGTTTATTTCTAAAAATATTATGTATGTACGGAAAAACATTAATTTATTTAACGTAAAATTGACTTTCCTGTAGAATGGGTCAAGGCGACACGGTACAGGTCCCTATGTTTGGGTTGGCTAAAATTAGGAAGTCTTCTTACTAGATGTATAAAATTTTATAATATAATTCCTAAAAATTCCTAAAAAGATTTTAAAGCATATTATAAAATCGATCATTATATAGAGGACAAAGATGTCTGGAAATAACTCATAAACCCCTGGCTACTTAATTTATTTTGTATTTTTCTTATTTCGTTATTTATAAATAACATTATGTAACATGGGGTCTTTCTTTTTTTTCAATTTGTCGGTTCTTCATTTGAGAAGGTTATTTTTTGAACCGGTGTAGTTTTTGACGTTCATAAGAGCTTTAAAGAAGCCTTAAGTTAAATAAAGAAATTTTGACTGACTTCGCCTCTTACGACACCTCAGTAGGAAAGAGATAGGTGCTATTCTACTTAGCCAGACCTATCGGCATTTTTAAATTTGAGTTTATGCTTTAGTAGATTGAATCTTTTCACATATTAAAAAAGTATATGGTTATATATTTAGGTACATAAACTTTACCTACTCATATAGAGTAATATAAAATTATCATATAAACTGGCTTGTGTCTGCTTCCAAATGCATTAGCGTACAACCGCTCAGTTCAGTGATCATATGTCAATAAATGACTTTAATGTCTTTTAATGTGATTAATTGAGTCTGTAAGTTTGCATTCCCACAACCTAAGAAAAATCACAAAGCTTATGGCTGTACAAGATTAACAAACCACAAAATATATTATCAATTGTTAACTGCAATGGTTAAATGCGGAGTGATGTTTCCACAGTTTTGGAACTAAATTCTAGATATTTGAAGAATCATTTTATTTTAAAGCAATAATTAAGAGCCTGCAAACCTCCCTGAGAACCTACTTGCCATAATTGCTAGATTTAATAGGCGATTGGCTGTCACTAAATTAAACTGGCATTCCACAATTGTGTGCTTTGTCTGAAATTTTCTACCACATACGACCACTGTGGAATCTGTTGCCACTAGCGGTTTTTCGGGCCAGATATGACTTAGGGTCCTTTAAGAAAAGAGCCTACTACTTTATCGAAGGACGGCGACACACCCAGAATTGGTAACGGCATCAAATTTTCCCCCTCTTCTATAAAAGATTAACTCAATGCATAATTAACGCCTGGCATATTTGTGACTGTAATTCTGTCATGTGACAAGCACTTGATTAATATTTCATGGTAGGCAAGTGGAGTGAAGTGAAATAAAATTGTTAATTTTCCGATTTTAAGTGCTTATTAACCACATGCTTGTGGCTTAAGGAAAAAATAGTGAAGAAACCTGCATGTCTGAGAATAAAAATATTTCCTGTGAAGTTAGCCAACCCGCTAGAGACTCTAAAACCCTCCCAAAACGAGACGAAGCCTGTGCTCAGCAGTTGGACCATATATAGGCTGTTACTTTATTCTGCCACAGGCCACAACATTTTCCTCGCGTTTCAATAAATCTACTTTTACGACATATACATGGAAACAATACGGAAAATGATTCTATTATCCAAAATTACTTAAGCAAATACTGTGTATTCTATAACAATGTTCTAATGTTTTTAGTTGGTGCGTCGCTATTTGCGTGGTAGCCTGCGCTGTCTGTTACGCTGCAGCTGGAGGTTGGAGAGTTGCAACATTTACACCAAGATGTTAACAGCAAGCGATGGTATGATCATGACATCCCTTTTGTTTCAAATAGCAAAATCTATAGTTAGCTTACTATGTTTTTGATGACTGAAATTGTGTTATGGACAAAAGGCATTCTCCTGGTCGATTTCGACCTTGGCGACATCTTTTGTTGTTGTTAAGTGGTGAGACAAGCAAATCATTCACCCAACGGTTAGTGTGTTACTGTGTCACTCAGAACATTTGTGCGCGGCACCACACTACGCTCGTCGCTGTGGCATTCAGTTCTTAAGTCTGTTATGCCCAGTTATTACACTGACTCAGTGCCCTTCACACCAAAACGCAGTAATGTTCCACACCACTGCTTCACGGCAGAATAACTGTCACTGCGTTTGGTACCTATCCAGATGGATCCCACATGGGAATCCTACCAATATTAAATGGTTGCTACTAGACGATTTCAACTCCGCAGAAACCATTACAGTGCTTTTAGTATCCATGCAAACAGAGTCACTCACTCGTCCTCGTCTTTCCTATTACTATGTAACGCCTTACATCGGAGGAAGGGTCAGATGCAGTGCACCCACAAATACACGCAAACCCCAAATCTTACAATTTGTCTGTTGAAAAGTATTAGCCTGACTGTGAATTGAACCCAGGACATGTACCTCTGTAGCCAGTTACTCTGACCATTAGATTGCTCTAACAGAGTACCAACGTAATGACTTTCTGTTGATGACAAATAAAAACTATTCAGCCAGAAACGCCACCAACAGAACACCGTCGTATGGTGGCATCTTAAGAGAATCTACCACCCCATCTCATACTGTGCGACATACTCCAACGGTATGAGAGAGTAAAAGTCGACAGAGGCAAAATTAAAACCAGAAGATGGTGTTGCACCAATCTTCCTGGAACATTCTAAATAAATAAACTATGGCAAAATCCCACCAAGGGGAGAGCTTTTATGGTAATCTGTAGTGGATGCCTATGTTCAATAGTGGACTAGTGATGGGCTGAAATGACGATGATGGGCCAGAATTAACCCATGGTCTTCCATGGCAAAGTGATTTTACTCAATATTGTTATAATATACTGCAGTGTTTATTTTTCAGGCATATTAGCTCTTAAAACACCTTCATACGCACGCAATGCTTTGTCGATGATACTCCATTTCATTGACTGCTTCTTGGAAGAATTAGCTAAGGTATAAACCAATAATATTAACCAAACTTAGATATATGTTTCAGTACAAGACATAGACATTTTCATGTCTATGACTATATCTACTACCATAAAAGAAATAATGTTAGCTTTTGTTTCAGTGATTACTGAAGTCAATAGCATATTAGCCATGTGCACAGCGGCGAAGGAAAACATCGTGAGGGAACCTGCATGTCTGAGAAATAAATAATATTTCGAGGACATGTGCAGTCAGCCAACCCACATTGGAGCAGCGTGGCGGATTCTTCCCGGCTCCCAAAACACCCTCAAAAATGAAAGGAGTCCTGTGCTCAGCAGTGAGACATTTGTAGGCTGTTATTTTCTTATTTTTTCAATAGCATATTGATGTCCTCATGGCCAACAACTTCCGAATAATCTAATCGAAACTATCTGCGCATGAGATATTATAGTGCCAGAAGTGTACGCGCAAATAGAGGCACTCACGCATCTTAACCTACTCGCTGCATATACATATATTGGCTAGGATGCAATGTCAGAGACACAGGGCCAGCATAACCGAAAATAAACTATTTGTGTTTTTGCACTAATGTTGGCCTCGGCTGAGATTCGAACACAGAACTTGCGTCAGGTACTCTGACCACTATGTCGTTAATAGCATTTTATAGAGATTATAGAAGATACTTGATAAATAAAAATATTTGCAGGTATCGGAAGGCAAAATCCCAGATGAGAGCCTAGTCTGCCTCTTGCGTCCGTTCTCCGCGCTGGTATGCGGGGGCGAAGCCCTAGCGCTGTGTGTCTCTGCGCGAAGGCTGCTTACCGCGTTACTGCGTCAAAGTGAACTGGGATTGCAGTATTCTGATGCTGAACGCGCGTGGCAGAAGGTCAGTATAAAAAAAGGCAAAAGTTGGTTTTGCAGAAACGGTACGATGAAATTTACGGTTGATGGATTTTTTGGGTCTGTAATGTAATGACCTCCTCATACAAACAAATGGCATGTAAAGGATTTTTGTTAAACTGGCAGTATAGGCGACGATTCGTCCTGAATATAACTTAAGAAAGTTTTTTTGTTTAAGGATTTAAAAGATTCATTGCTTTAGCTTCTCAATCGTTAGTTTGGTGGCATATTTTTACTGTATATAATCTAATCCATATATGTCTTTCGTATTTGGTTTTTAATAGATCATGAGGATGGTATGCTCCAGGCCAATTTCGATCCTGCGTAAATCTTTCGCTTAACAACCAGAAATGGCCAGGGTTGAGTATCACCGCCAACACAAAAGTCATCACTATAAGAGATTTATTTAACCAATAAACCTCATATGGTATCATCATGATCACCATAATTTCACTCTATCATAGTCCACTGTTGAACATAGGCATCCCCCATAGATTGCCACAAAACACGGTCCTGAGCCACATGCATCCATCGACTTACCCGCAAAACCGTGCAGGTCGTCGCGTAGATGGAGCGAAATATGGTATTTTTAATGTTAAAATAAAAATGTGAGTGTGATTATTCTTAGATGGGCTGCCCGCCAGGAGGTCCAGAGGCGTTAGAACTGGAGACAGAGGAAGCTGATGAAGGCGATGAACAATATGATCCCCAAGGCGATGAGGACAACGACAAGTGAGTTAATTTCATAAAACTGTAATGAAAGTCAACTTTTAGTAATTTCCTATTTCGATGGGTAACTCCCGATTTCGACTTTAAAACTTTTATTAAATATTAGAATAAAATTGAAAAAGCTAAATTATTTATAAAGTTAAAGCATTTGTACTTAAATAAAATGAGTAAATTACAAATCGTTTGTTGTCACGTACTCCGTATTCAAGTTACTACATCCGAAATACAATCCAGCTTTCCGAAATTTCGTATATATAAGTATTCATAAAATTATTAATTGAAAAAAAAATTACAGTGACTCCTGTGAGTTATTATATTATGTATTTATTTACTACCGTGAATTAGGTTGATTTTGAGATGATGATGATGATAAACTTCTAAATTTAATGATAAAACCTAAATCTTTACGTAATATTTAGAACACTATGTCAGTTTTTCAAATGTTCCAAATGAAACATATCACTGAACTAGAATTTACCACTGTTCTAGATGCAATTGTTTCAATATCGTTAAAGACCATGTCTATAGTGTATAGAATTCTCGGAATACTCAACGAAAAAACCAAAGAAATAACTAAATATAATAAGAATAAAACATTATTTTATAGTTTTTTTTAATCTTTTATTAAGAGTTTAGCTCCCCTAGTATTATTAACTTACGAAATACTTGAATTCTCCCTAAACATGTATATGTATAATAAACTAAAAAAAAAACAGCATGGTCTATTCTTCATGGTCTCAAAACCGTAATAACAATTATACATTTTTATGTCGAGATCGATGTAAGAGACCCTCACAGCCTCAAATGTCTGGTAAAGCCAATATTAATGTAATACAAAAAAGAAAATAGTTACATTTCTAATGAGACAGTTTGCTTCAGTATTTCAGCGTTGGACCCCCGTGCTGGTCGAGTGGATGTAGTGCTACCGCTGCTGCCGGTGCCGGCCGCCTTGCTGGCCGACGACATGCGACGCCTCATGGAAGCCACCTCTTGCGCCTCACGAGCGTACAAACGAGCGAAGATCTGTTTGCAGCGGTACGTGTATAATCACAAATGTTCTTCTGGCCCTTGGCCTTGTCCCTGGGATTTCATATTTGTGCAACACACCTCATGCTGTTTTTTATTTTTTTATATTTATAATGTGACGAAACGATCAAAACGTTGCACTTGATGGTAAGTGCAACGTCCGCCCACAACAAATGCTGTGTCACCCAGAATATTTCTGTGTGACAACATACTGCGCCCGTCACTCTGAGACATCAGTTCTTAAGTCTCAAATGCCCAGTGATTACGCTAGCTCACAGTGCCCTTCAAACCGAAACACAGTAATGCTTGCACACAACTGCTTCACGGCAGAATAACTTGTGAACAGGCTCTCCTTATGTAAATATAGTTTGTATCGTATGTTAGAGGAGGCAAACGAGCAAGCGGCTCACCTGATGGTAAGTGATCACCGCCGCCCATGAACATCTACAATACCAGAGGAATAGCAGATGCGTTGTCGGCCTTTGAGGAATGAAATAGGCTCTTTTCTTGAAGGTCCCTAAGTCGTATCGGTCCGGAAAAACCGCTGGCGGCAGCAGATTCCATATGGTGCTTGTGCGGGGCAGAAAATTGCGCGAAAAACGCACTGTGCTGGAATACCAACCATCGAGGTGGTGACGATGGAATTTCGCGCTGTGCCGCAATGTGCGATGGTGAAAATCAGCGGCTGAAATTAATCCGAACAATTCTTCGGAACACAAACTATTGTGGCAATCTGTAGGGGAGGCCTCTGTTCAGCAGTGGATGTTGTGATAGGCTGTGATGATGATAATTGTGTGAATATGATGATGGTGCCATAGAGTGCACTTCAGTAGCCATCATTTAAATTTAGTGCTTGCTTTGTATAAACATATAAGAAGATGAGGATATCGGCTGAGTTTCATTCACCAGTTTTTTCTTCTTTTTATTTCATGAGTTTTTCTGACTATATTGTTATTTAGCAATATCCACTTCGAACACAATTATTGCTTAATAGAAACAAAATTTCATTAAAAAATAGTCATATTGTGAACATTATTATTATTATGTATATTTAATCTAATCATATTATTTACTATCTTAACACATCAGTTTTGAACAACTCAGCAAGAATGTCTATCCACTGCGAGTGAAGGATGCAAATTTCCTAGCAGACATAGAACCGATGCCGAAGCCCGAGCAGGTTGCAAACCGATTGAGGGCGCTGGAAAAACGACTTGTCACCTCTTCAGATGAACTAGCCTTGAGAGGTGAGAATAAAAATGAATACAAAGATAAGCTAAAAGTTACAAAGTTGTTTAAATACACAAATGTTAACAAATTCGAAAAAGTTTTAACAATACATTTACGAAAAAGAATAACTATAAGGTTAAATAACATATGAAAAAGGAAATCATTATGGCTGTTTTTACTACTGTATATTTATTTGTAGCAAAAAGGAAAGCTGAATAACTCACTGATTTTATCAAACTAGTAGTAAAATAAAATGTTTTTTTTTAATTTGATAAAGTGATGAGACCAGCAGAGTGGTCACCCAGAACATTTCTGTGTGGCACTGCACTCGTCACTCAGAGACATCAGTTCTTCAGTCTCATATGATCAGTGATTACACTAACTCTCAGTGCCCTACAGACCGAAACACAGTAATGATTGCACACTACTGCTTCACTGCAGAATAACTGGCCACGGGCGGTATACCTAGACGACTACCACCAGTAATGTTACGATCGGCAGGATTTTTGCATATAATCAAAATGATTCAATAACAATATTGTATTCTGTCCACCATTTTTAATGGAAATACCCCACACTAGGATGTCTCATGTATCGTGAGTGCTTTGTACAAACCTAAATTTTATAAACACAACACAACCAGACCCAAAAAGCAACAATTTGTGTTTTTGCAAAAATGTTGGTTCTGCCTTTGTTTTGAACCGAGGACCTGCGGCGTAGAAGTTAAGGACTCTGACCACAAGGCCACGCGGGCATCTACCACTCACTTTATTCTGCTGACTCATAGTCATTATGGCGAGAAGATCGTTCATCTGATGATAAGTGCAACGTCTGCCTTTAACTAATCACCTGAGACGTCAGTTCGTAAGTCTCATATGCCCAGTAATTACTCTAGCCTTCAGTGCCCTTCAGAGCACCAATGAAACCCCAATTAAATTGTCAAAAAATGATTCAACTAGTTGGGATTCACTAAAGTTAATCGATACTTTTATTATATCGTTATATAATAAAATTAACGTTTACGACAATCACAATTTTTGTTCATTCTCTACAACTCTTCATAAATATTTACAGGTCTAAGTCGCAAACATCGTAAACGTCTTTTGGCAAAAAGTCGCGCAGGATTGAGTATTGTTGAGGATGTCACCTTACCAGCTGCAGAAGTATCAGCTGATTCTACGGTGAGCGATTATTGTAATAGAAATTAAAATTTTCAATAAAAATATCTTTCTTTTATTGGATCAAGTTCTTTTGTAATTGACTATAAAAGTTAATTCTAGTTACTCACATTTCTGAAACCATTTTTGAATAACTATCATCGAGACCTAGCATACTGCTTTCCTTGCCATACTATGTTAAAAAAAGAAAAGACCAGGAAAGAGGTACTTGTTTCTGTAAAGTCATTAACCAGTTGACAAAACCAGTTTTTGTTAAAGTATTTTCTCATCATTACCATATTTCGGTTTTAAAACAAATTTTTTTATGGGTCGCTCTGCGTTAATCATTAAACAATATTAAGTAAAAAAAACTTATATATTTCCTTGCAATTTTAGAATGGAGATTGGCAAATAGAGGAGGCAGTACCTGATGATAATCAAAAGAAAACTAGACAGGACTCATCCAATAAGGAAAACCAAACGAAAAATAAAAAGAGGCCAAATAAAAAGCGGAAACTCGAAGAACATACAAACACGGTAGAAAAACCGAAGAAAGCAAAAACTGAGAACAATGAACTTCCGTATGAACATAAAACAAGGCAATCAGCTAACAAATTAAAAGTCAGTACTATCGAAAATAATGAGGTAAATGTTAATAAAGCCAGTAGTAAGAAAAATGGAGACAAGAAACAGAAAAGTAAAGACAGAGGTAAAAAATCACTAGCCCTTAAGAAGAAAAATGCATTAGTGAGTAAAGACAACAATGAAAAATTGGCAAATGGCAAAGAAAAAGAAAACATAAAAACTGAAGACAATAAAGTAAAACCGCACGTAATACCTATAAAAACAAATACACTAGTTGTAAATAAAATTAAAAATCAAAAAAAAATTATTTCACCCAAAAATCCTAAGAAAGCTACCAGTCCAAAGATATTGGATACTCCAAAGAAGGTAAAATTTGTGTTGAAGAATAATGGCGCTCAAGGACCAGTAGACTATTATAAAAGTGTTCGACAGAGCCCCAATATTCCATTTGACAGTAGAAAACAACCTTCTAAAACAAATCTGAAACCATCAACGCCATCTCCTATAAATCCTTTTTTCAAAAAGAAATTGAAACTCAAAAATTTAACATGAACATCAAGAAGTGACTGCTGTTATTAAAATGCTCTTTGTGTGCTCAAGTGTACATTCAAAATAATAATTTTTATTGAGATGTTAACATATAACGGGTATTATATTTTGGCTTTGTAATTATTTTTAGTTAAATATTTACACACTATGTCTTCTGTATAACTTCTTTTCTATATATATTTTCTTCTTATAAATTTATATTATATATTAATTCTTACTAATCTATGGACAGTTTTAATTTAAACCATCCCACTTGAGCTATTATTTCTTATCCGCTATGGCGGGTATTGGGCGGTTTAACGCGCTAGTATAATAGTCACAAATTGTAATATATGAAATGAAATAATGAAAAGTTTTCCAATTAGGAATTTTTAATTATTAAGTTTATCACTATTGTGTTTGTGTTGGGCTATAAATTAAAGTTCTGTAGCTCAATTGTATTACGTTTTTAATAATAATGTATTGAATAAAAATTTAATACATTAAGATCATGGTTTTTTTTCCTGCGCCATTCGTAATACTGTTTAGAAATTTCATGACTGTCTAATCGTCTTGTGCATAATAATGTAACCATTGCCTGTAGTTGGTCTTCACATATGCTTCTGATACATTTTAATAATTCCTGAGCACTGTCCTTGTGTGACTTGTAAAGATCATGACTGAGGTCAAGTTATAAGATATTACATTTCATCTATTTTGATGATATATATACAGATTCTTATAAGTCGTGTAATCTGTGGATAAAGAGATATCTTTTTATATCTTAAATAGTTAGCAATAATTCGCAGTCATTTTGACTAAGGCGGATTTCTTTTGGAGTCTTGTAACAAACTTTTTTTTTTATAGAATAGGAGGCAAACGAGCAGGTGGCTCACGTGATTGTAAGTGATCACCGCCGCCCATGAACACCTACAATACCAGAGGAATAGCAGATGCGTTGCCGGCCTTTGAGAAAGGAATAGGCTCTTTTCTTGAAGGTCCCTAAGTCGTATCGGTCCGGAAAAACCGCAGACGGCAGAACATTCCATAAAGTGCAAGTGCGTGGCAGAAAATTCCGCGACAAACGCACTGTGGTGGAATGCCTACTTCCTCTCTGTAAGTTCGTTATGTTACTGAGAGACAGAGAAACTGACAGAAACAGACTTGGTCTGCGTAGTAGTTTTTCTCAGATAGGTTTTTTGCCCACATAGGTCAATTTAAGTCTCATCCATTGCTAAACTTATTACATCGTCTTTCTCATTCAGTGAATTCCTCTAATTATTGGACACACAAGGAAATCCCTCCCCTCCTTTTAAGACCTTTAATGCTCTTCTATCAAGTTTCAGTTCTTCTTTTCAGTTTAATAAACATTCCTAGTGTTCGACAGAGTTCTAAATAAAACTAATATTTACGGATTTTATCGCGTTTAATTTAAACTATTTATAATCCGACGTTTCGAGTCCTTAACAGCACCCATGGTCACGGGGGGACTGAGGTGACAGATGTCCTAATGTCATAGTTAACCCGGAGTACCTTCAGCTTTTAATTATTTTTTTTAGTCCGATCTACGCAGAAAAAGCTAACTGTGTCTGGAAGCCTTGCAGGTGTATGCTTGGTTTTTGATTTAATTTTATTAATAATAGGATCCCAAGCCGGTGGTAGTACCCAACCATTTTACCTATTGAAATTAGGATGTTTTTTAATTTCAATAGCCCTGCGAATCATCCTTGGTAGGAATCTGTGTTCTTTTGCAAGGATTTGAGGTCTATCAAATCTGATGTAATGGTTGGGATGATCCAGAACATGGTCACAGACTTCCTAGAGCGTCGATGCTTCACATCAGCTATATGTTTTTTAACGCGTGTCTTTATGGATCTTTTAGTTAGTAAATTATTTGTTTTTCAAAACTTTACGCAACCCTAACTCAAAGTCCTTGCCCCGAACCAGACAAACCCTGCTACGGCGTCATACTAACAGATTTACTTCGCAACAGATTTCCTTAAGCTTCATGTTATCCTAGTACTTGTGAGTTCTTTCGATGGCAGCTCAATGGAATAACGCCCAATTACATTTATGAGTTCATTGCCTCGATCAGCTGTATAAAACGGCAGTCACCTATGAGCTTCAAGCAAATTCTTTAAGTCGACATATCTCCTACAGGTATGACGTTAAGAGGCTCATTATATCTTTTGGGGCATATACACATCATCCCTGAGACCAGCCTGCCGTGATGTTTATGACATTACGAATAACTCTGTATAATATATAGATGCTTTCAAATAAGATAGCAATAGTAAAGTAGGAGCTGATTACAAAATATATGATTATTTTGAACTTTATATATCCTCCGCAATATTCAACATTCTCAGGGGAATCAATAGCTATTTTGAAGCAGTCTTTTATGCGTAATCTCATAATTTTAATAACGGATTTTCTAAGGTACCCTCAAATCTCCTTTCCATTCTAAGAATAACTTTCACATTACCTTAAAATTAAAACAGACTCTTTACAAATGTAATTCAGGAATTCAGGTAGTTCCTGGATTCCTGGTCATAGTAGTATTAAGGGTAATGCTCACTCAACACTGCTCTCCCCTCTTAAAGTACTCAACAAGGCTATGCTACTTAAGATCTAACCTTTTTTTAAACTTTCCCTTGCATTTTTCAACCTTCATATTGGGAGAGAAACATCGGTGAAATGATGGACCCATCAATATAAGAGAAGAAGATATATTTAGTGCGTTACCGATGCACTTACATCCTTCCTCTTTCTCAGTTATTTGTCGACAACTCTACTAGAAATACGAATTTGGCGGTAAATTCTCAGACGAAGCGAACTTTGCAAACTTCTACAACTTGATATTCTTGTTTTGGTGTCCTTCGATAAACCCATTAAAGCAAAGTGGCGTCGAGGATGAATATTAATGAATTTTAGATTGACCTAAGCTCCATGGCGGATTTAGTCTAGGCCGTTCGGATATGGGGCTCCTTTGCTTTGATATAGTAATTATCCCGCTGGGTTTTCCCAGAACAGAGGATTTTTTTGCGAACTAATCTATTTAAAAAAAAATACTTTCAATATTATGTAATAATCTATTCTATCAATAAAAATTATTCTATTCTATCATAATAAAACATGGTTGGATTCCTATGTAGGAATCCGTGTAGGCAGGAGTGTGCAAATATATTATTTGTTTCGGTCTGATGTCCACTGAGAGTTAGTGTAGTCATTTTTTTAAGAACTGATCTCTCAGGGTGACGAGCGCAATGTGGTGGCACACAGAAATTTTCTGGCACAGCATTTGTTATGGGCAGACGTTGCTATTACCATCAGGTGAATGTTTTGCTCGTCTCGTCACATTATCCAAAAAAAATACAAATCATCAAAATATTTAATTTTGTTTCAAACTAGTCGTGAGAATTACTTTTGAGAGTAAAATTGCAATAATAACCAGAGGCTGCCCGCAAGGAAGTGTACTATCACCAGTCCTATGGAACATAGTCAACGACCTCATCACAACACTAAAATGTAAATCACTTTTATACGCAAGTGCAAGCAAGCTAGTATAGTCTGTTAGCGAACACAGGCAGCGCTACACTTAGTTGAACGCTGGTGCAGGGAATATGGTCTAACAGTAAACCCAAATAAAACTGAAATGGTAATGTTTCACTCTTAAACGAATGCTGAATAGATATCACCTAACCCAGATTATTCAGCACTGAGCTACAGCTGTCACCAGAAGTAAAATACCTAGGTATGGTAATATTGGACAGAAAACTAAACGGAAACAATCACATAGAAAATCAGATCCAAATCTGTATGGGCAAATATCTGAAAGGGCAGAAATAACTTCACTTAAATTACACAGAACGGGATATACCATAAGTCAAATTTCGGAAGCATTAATATATCACGTTTCACTGTACGAATTTGGATTACACGAGATGGTGAACAATGCCAATCTCATCAATCAATCATGGGCGAAGTGGTCCACGTCTCATCACTCAAAGGGTAATAATGAGAAGTGTGTATGAAGAAAACGATTTAATACCTACGGCCCATTTTGCAGAAAATTTGCCGCCTTTTTTGTAAATTTGCAAAGGACGACGATGCACTACAGGTGTTACGCTAAAAAAGTTTATGACTGATGCCTATATGATACGCAATGAGAGAACAAGATATGCCCTTGAAAGTCATTGCAGAGAGACTTGGGAGTCTATATGGAGTACGGATATTTGTTCGCGACTTTTTGGTTCAATGAAAAGCCGATTGCTACCGGTCATTGAAGGGAATGTCGGAAATACGTAATGCTAATACAATATTCTATTATCATTCATCCGGAAATGTTTCAACTTTAATGGTGAACATAAGGAAACCTGAAGTTATAGGAAGGAAGATCGGTTTTTGTAACAATTTGTATAATTTTTTTAAATTGTAATTGAATTATTTTATTATGGTCTTTTAATTATATGACTCAAATAATAAGAAAATACGCTAAACTAGAACAACACGCAACAATAAGTAATATTTCGTATGATAAGGTAGATAAACACGGTGGTGTGTGCTTTATGAATTAATATACACAAAATGACATGACAGTTCTAAGTTCAATTACAACATCAAAGAGTATCTAAACACTACGTTAGATGAACTTAATAAACGCGAAATATTATAGTGAATTACACGTCACTGACGTCATGCCATGGCACAGAGACATAAGAGGATGTCTGTGTGCAGTGCAACAGACACATTAATATATATGTATTCCATGTGTGGCCGAACTTGCGCCTTGTAAAGTTGCAAGCCTGTTGTTGTGGGCCGGCATGAAATACTGTCCCGCTTTACTGAGCACGCCAAGCTTTTTTGAAGCCAATTTGGCCTTTCCTTCCAAATGACTACGGAACTGAACGTCACTCGATTTGTCAACGGCAAGGATTCAAATACTAGCTGAGGCAACACCAGCATTCACAGGTTTGGACTACGACCTTGATGCTCCGGTCTGTGAGAAAACTGGTGATCCAATTGCATAATTTCTCAGGAAGCCCATAGGAAGGAAGCTTCGAGAGGAGCACTTTATGTCAAACCCGATCAAAGGCCTTCGCTATGTCCAAACTAACTGCCAGGGCCTCCCCCTTGCTCTCGACTGCCTCCGCCCATCGATGAGTGAGGTAGGGCCAGCTGAGCGACCCCGACGGAAGCCGTACTGGCAGTCACTATTCAGATTATTGCTGGCAATGAAACTAGCGACACAGTCGGCAGACTACATGGTGAGCATTGAGAAATAGCGACGGCAGAACTAAGTAATACAAAGCTGAAGGTTCACGTAGGTATGAGTAAATAAAACAAAGGTGTATAACTGTGTATATAATGTACGTTCTATGCCATCGTCCACATCAGCGCTATATTTACAACTACTAATATTTATACAGGTGGTCTTTTCTTACTCGCGCTTTTCTAAGTCGCAGGAACAAATGTGACCATAGAGCCCTAATTATAGTCTGTTCTTCATTAATTATTAATTTGAATATATTTGCCAATATGACATTGCCAATATTATAAATTCATGAGATGATTTCGATAGTTAAATTGTGATTCATAAATATATTTTTTTCAAACGTTATTAAAAAAAAGTCAATTTCAAGATTATAAATATTTTTTTGAGTCCATGGTCATTTTCATTCCTGTGTGGTAACACTACTTTCATTGAAATGTAGAATGACCACAATCTTTATTATGTAATTTACATTATGTCTCGAGCGCGGTTAAACTATCACATGTCATTATTTACAACAACGAATTTGCTTTAATAGCAAATATAATGGCAACACTGTTCACCAATGTTTATTTTTGTATTTACTACTTTGTGTGTTGAACAACGTAAATTTTTATTGGTACTTTTTTATTTTTCAATTAGGCCCGTAATGTAAAAATCTTGAATATATATATTATAGCAACATGCTCGAGCAACCATGCTCAGTCATGGTGCAAAAACTTTGTTTAACGTCTAAGAATCAACATCCATATAAATTATTTTTTATTTAAGCATATTACAAATGAATGTTTAACAATATTTTATTTTGTATGAAACATTACAATTGATAAAAAGATTAACATTATCTATGAGATGGCAGGTTCAATATATTTTCTAGACAAACACACCCCTAAATCATAATTGAAAAATATCAAAATCTTAGGCTTGTAGGTAGAATTTCAGGTTGGTGTTTCAAACACCAAGAAATTTCCTGACAATAATAAAAATGTAATGTTTTATAAATAGTTTTTTGTCTGCATATACTTATGGGGTGTGTCCTCGTGTTTTTTTTAACTCATTAATTTCAATTAATCCCAATTAACGCCAATCGTTCCAGCATGTATTACTAAAATATATCTATTTACATGCTATACATTGCACCCTAAATAACAAAGTGATCTGCGACAATTCAGTTGCCAGTATTACACTTCATAGTATTGTTAAGCAGGAGGCAGACAAAAAATATAACTGTCTCTGTCTAGGTTCGCGACACTGGCCCCCAATTTCCAACGGGTTCGCTGTGTTGCGTCACTTTATTATTGAGTTTGCAAAACGATCACAAAGATTATGGCAACATATCAGGAATAATCTGTTTTCAATCAACTACATTTTTATTTATGCAACTTATGTATATGGGAATCTATTTCAACTGCAGACAAAAAGTCTTTGCTATACGTAGTGAAGTTTTTTTTATCATTTAAACATTGTATATAAATTCAGGAGTTCTATAGGATATTTACGTTAGCGTAACGGTTAGTCTGCAGTTGAAAATGGCTGACAATACTATGGATTGTTTTAAGGTATTATTTATTTTTATTATTGCAAAACTTTATCCGAACATTAAAACTACTTACTTTATATCGTCCCAAATAGTTAATTTTCTTTTATGCGTCAATAACGTGTAAAGCAAGTCTCTTACGACTATGATGAAATAACATTTTCATTACTATAAAAGTAAAAGAAGAATGGAGTCTGTACGTTCCTTTGTGCTCGTTTACGTTGCGGTTACGTTTAGGCCGTCCATAGTGGTCTCATGCGTTTAAAAGTAATATTTATAAATAAATTCTTGGAAGAAAATTTGTACATTTCGCATTCCCTCTAAAATCAATTACAACATTTAACAAATTGTAAAATTACACTGAGTATTATACATGGAATATGTAGCGAAGAATATAACAATGGTTATGTATACGTGAAAATAACTCGTTAACTGTTTTTAATGACAATATGTATATATAATTAAAACCAAGTAAAATCAAAATAATTCATGAGTCT
The DNA here is from genome assembly GCA_019845155.1 of Luehdorfia chinensis. Taxonomy (NCBI): domain Eukaryota; kingdom Metazoa; phylum Arthropoda; class Insecta; order Lepidoptera; family Papilionidae; genus Luehdorfia; species Luehdorfia chinensis. The sequence goes on along the minus strand of JAHVAK010000201.1, from coordinate 4,604,313 downwards.
TAATTCATAACTTTTATAACAGTTAACAACTATACTTTAGCTTTTCAAAGATGGTATATACGGCCAACGTAATCTTACTGATTCCAATATGGTATTTCAAAACTTATTATTACAAAAAAACATACAATAGCAATAAATGATAAATCCATTCGAATGTCTATGATGCTTTATATGAAATCTTTGTTTTTCTTTCTTGTATGACGAATTTATGCAATACTATTTATAACGTATCTATAATAATATATAAATATTGTAATATTTCAAAAATCGGTAGTCAGGAGCAAACATTAAAATATAAAATAAAATATTTTATAATTCTCTCTGAAGAGGTCAAACGTAAGTTGAAAGTTATTATAACAACGAACAATATTTAAATCTGTAAATATTTTTAAGCTCTATTTAATAACTTTTTATCTGTAATTATGGCACCTGGGAAACAAACATAATAATGTATCGATGCAAAATATATTTGTATATATATATACATTTTTCGTCATGGTGCTTGTGCCTCCCGAGCAATCATATCAAAACTATTCTCCATTATACACACGCGCAACAAAGGGTCACATATATTTACAATAAATGCTTAACATTCATGAGCTTAATCAATTTTCGCATTAGCTTATTTGATAATTACATTTATTTATTACATTTTAATTACAATTATATGTTTATATGCCACAAACATATACTTGAACTATTATTGGCACACTGCACAGGTATTTTTTTAATGTATTCTTTGAAAATTGGTTCAGTTAGCTTTTCCTTCGTCCATCCATTTTGTTTTATTAAAAAAATCTTTTCTTATTTACTAATGGACAAAATGTTAATGTGTATATTGGATCAAGATATTAATAGCAGAGAAGTATACAGAGATTCTTAGCAGCGTTGAATATTAATTGAGGTTAGGAATATGTTATAGTATTTTTATAGATTAAAATGTACAATCGGGATGGTAACCCGTTACTTCGCTTCTGCATCATTTCGAAAGAAATATTTCCCAATATTAAATGTCAACATACAATAATCGTGAGTGTACTTATGTACATGCGAGTGTGTAATGTAATGGACTTGGGAGTTAATGAAGCCACTGTACCAGACAGTTCAAGTAGGTTACAAATTAATTTAGCCATAAAATAGTTAAGATAATTATGGAATGTCTGTACATTATCCAACTTAACAACTATATAAAACTCTCGACGCATTTTCTCGAAATAGTATTTATTTATAAACTTGTTTATGTTTTAATGCATTGTCAATACAAAAACCAGGTAACAATGGGAAGACAAAAACTAGTGCAATAACAAAAATACTAACAAGATTTCCCCGACAAAATCGTCTGGTTACACCAGAATGATAAAATGCTATACCAATAATACTTACTGCAATTTTAATTTTACATAGCTGTTATACAGTAATCGAGTTTATGAAGCTTGAGTCTAGGAATTAAGGCTCATATTTGTTTTTTGCAGATTATAGCACATTTATTTTGAAGAAGTCTTTAACTATTATTTTAAAAGCAATAGTTCTACTAGGGTATAATCGAAAAAAATCATTATGGATCCAACTTTTGATCTTTACATAAAACAATGTTTATAAAAACGCAAACATATCTTTACGAACAAATGAGTTTTTAATCATACCCGTTTTGTCAGCGTCAAACGTCAAATTGCGCTCCCCTCGAATGAAATTTCTGAACGTTGTAGTATTTAGAATGATTTGACACAATCGCGAAATCTGAATCATGAATAACACACACACATACCTACAGAACTTGTCAATTCTCCATTATACAATATACTCGTCACAGATGTTTTGAACTAGTTGACACAGCCTTTTTCCAACAATCCAGGTGGTTTTCAGATTATGCATTGTTCCAAGTTGCGACTTGTCGAAACCAAACTTGCAAGAGTTTCGCTTGATTTCGGGGCGGGCTGGTTTGTGCTGAAGGTAGACGATTGGTATGAGCAGTCGCATGTAAAGTTACTAAGATTTAAAATAACGATACAGTATATGTTTTGTACTCGCACAAGTCGTGTCAGTAATGAATTTGGCTTAAAATGGCTTATAACGTAATATTCATAGAGTTGAAGGTAGGTCGCGAGTTACACCTTGCGGACGAACCTGGTCCCGTCGGTGCTAGGTGCGTGGAGCTACTGCGGCTGGCGGCGGCTTGGGCGGTAAGCGTGGAGCCAATCTGTAAATATATATAACATATTTACTTGGCCAAAATAAGAAAAGATTAATATATGGTCAATAGGTTTACTTGGTTCTCCACTACGTACAGCAGCGCGGTGTGAGGCTGCAAGGTGTGTGTGTGTGTGTGTGTTGTGTGTGTAAAAATTAAATTATTTTTATTATTGATATATAACATTTATTTGTTTTCAAGAATACTAATTAATAATTTTATCTGGACTTATCAACAGTAGCAAAAAAATTAAAAAAAACTAATAACTAAAAATATTTTTTTTGTTTCATACAGAAACTAAATGTCATTCTCCGGCAGCGTAAAAACAAAATCAAGTAACTTTTGAACCAGCCCAAAAATCACAATACATGTTGTATGTACATGTATTAATGAAATTTATTATGTAATACAAACAAAATGAATATGTTTATAATTATTAGTATAACACTGTATAAAGCTTTTTTTAAATTATGGAGGTATGGTCTGTCTGTTCGGAATTTTCTTTTCCTATATTTAAAATTTAACCATCATTACCAATTGACTTAAGAAAATTCTACGATAGATCAAATTTAATGTCTACGATAGATTTGTTACTAACAAAAATATAAAAATAAAAAAGAAGCATTTACAGGTACAAAAATCAATTAAGGAATTTAAAAGAATTAGTGAAAAAGTCCAAAAATGCCACATCCAGAGGAAGATACAATGAATGTTAACATAATTCAAGAGAACAATCATCACTCAACAGAAAACAAGTTTTTTTTCGGAAACTGGAAATTTTGTACAGGAAAGTTTACCACAAATTACAATTCAAGAGAAAAATATTGTAAAAAAAGTACTATTTGAAAATATATTGCTAAAATAGTCATAAACACAAAGAACAAATTATTATGAATGTTTAATTTTGTAAAGAACCCGTTGTAATACGGGTTAAAGTAGGTGCACATTTATGAATAAGTTTATTACTTTTTGTTTGAAGACAAAATTCAAATATTGTTAATATTTTAATTACTATTATTATTATACAAAATCAGTTTTTATTGCATGTTGCACAAAGAATACAATGTGAACGTACTTTATGAATTCCTTTGTCTAACATAAATTCATTTGTATAACAAAAAAGCCTTTGTTTTGTTAGGATGACTTACAATTTTTATTCAATTGAAACATGTGTATGTGCGTGTATGAGTATGGGTGTGTATGAGTTTGTATAAGTATGTATGTGTGTTTGAGTATGTGTGGGCGTGTGTGTGCGTGCATAAGTGCACGTGTTTGTGTGTGCATGCGCGCTCTTGTATGTGTGCGTGCGTGTGTGTGTGGGAGTGTGTACTCACGCGGCAGTGTGGTGGCGGCGCTGCAGCAGCGCGGAGTGTGCGGGCCGCAGCAGTTCGGGTGCGGGCGCGGGGCGCGGTGGCAGGGGAGGCGGTGCGCCCGCAGCGATCGCTGTTTCCGCCACCGCAGCGCCTGACGGTGACCCACTGCTGCTGATGTTGCCTGATTCGCTCCATGACGTCTGTCAATAAAATGATGCTTAAATAATTGTAACAAAAAAAGCCTATTATTCTATGACTGAACCAACAGGTTAGTCGATCGACCCAGCTAGTCTGAAATTTGAAAGACTTCATAATGACTATCGGATCTCTACGAAATGCGAATATCATTTAAGCTCACTCGTGTAACTTATACAAGTGTAAAATCGCATTGGGATTTATTACCTGATGCAGTGGGGTTGGCGGCGCGGCGGAGTCTCGACGACGACGCGGGGGAAGGGGCGGCGGCAGCGGGGGCGAAGCACCGCAGCCATCCGTCGCTAAACAACAAACGACTCTTTGATTTTTGTGCACGCCTCATAGTAAAGTAATTCATTTACTTTATATCTCTATTACACTCTCATTAGTATGCATAAAACGGATTAATCATAAATACTCTCATGTAGACAACTTATTAAACTTTAATTCTGTTCAAGTTTTAAGCCCATTCATGGATAAGTTTAATTATAAATAAGTATTTTCGACAAAAACCCCCTCTATCAATAATGTTGTATGAGACCCCGTAAACACGATACCTTTTAAAGAAGATCATTATTGAACATGATTATTTTTTAATACTGTACCTTTTCATAGGAAGAACCCTATTGAAATTAAAAGAATAAACTTTTGCTGTTTAATTATGATTCTTCTTCTTTGTCGTCACACTCTTGGCAGAGTGGTCGTGGTTGTCATATCAGGGTTGGCAGCAAACTTTACAATCCGTCGCCATTTTTATATTTTTTTTATTTTGAAAAAACGATGCCCCACAGTAGGATTTCTCCTGTGTCGTGGGTGCGTTTTTACAGACATAAATTCCACATGCACAAACACCCAGACCCGGAACAACTATTCGTAGGCCATACAAATATTTGTCCCGTGCGGGAATCGAACCCGCGACTCAGCAGAAGCCAAGGGCTTAGCCACTGCGCCAACCGAGCCGACATTCCTCTCGTACTGTAGCTCTTCTTGTGCGTACGTGGAGTGGACTATTGAGTGTAGTCTTGACTTGGTCGGTCCATCGCATCGGTGACCGCGCGCTCTAGGGCCGTCGATTTTCCCCTGCACCACAAGTCGTTTCACAGCAGTGTCTTCTCGACGTGTGATATGTCCGAAGAAAGTGAGAATTTTCATTGGACGATGGAAGAAAGACGCTGTTTAATGCCGAGTTCTTGGATGATTGAGTCGTTGGTTCGGAATTGTGTCCAGGTTATGCCAAACATTCTTTTCCAGCAGCACATTTCTAGAGCGTCTACCATCTTTTTCTCGCTTTCTCTTCAAGTCCACGTCTCAGCACCGTAAAGAAATATGGGAAACACTAATGCCCTGACAAGTCGCATTTTAGTGGTATGTTTGTTTCTCCATATTTTCCTAAGCCGATCCACGGCGGACCTGGTGATAGCCATGCGCCGTTTAATCTCATCCGCGCATCCACCTCCGATCGATATTGGTGCCCCAAGTAGATATATGATTGAACGATGTCGCAATTCGCAATTTTAGGCACTTCAGGCGAGTTGTTGTTAGCTCGATCGACAATCATGACCTTGGTCTTGCTGCGATTTATTTTCAGACCGAAATGTAATTATTATTAATAAAACGTAAAACCAATTAATTGCTCGCGCCAACAATGAATCAAGATTTGCTATTTAATCGAATAGGCGCTCGATCGCAAGTATTTTCTTATTGTGTTGTTTTTTTATTCGACTTCTATGTTTAACGCAAAAAACAACTAAATTATAGATACGATACAACAACCTCTTTTTTGTTTTAATTCAAAGCATTATAATTTGAAGCAACGTGTTTCACATTAAAAATTTAGTGAGCGTTATGAGGCGTGCACTTTTGGATTTTTATTTTTTTAGGCGCCGTGGGTATAACATGTTTACGATTTTTTATACGAGGAAGAGACGAGACAAATCATTCACCTGGTGGTAAGAGAACGTCTGCCTTTAACAAATGCTGTCTCACACAGAACAATTCTGTGTGGCACAGTGTCTGTCCCCTGAGACATCCGTTCTTAAGTCGCATATGCCCATAATTATTGTATCGTTACCTTTTACCAGCCAAAATAATGCCGTGAGTAATGACGTGATAAGCTGTGGGGACATGCGAAGAGGACACATTATTACGTTTCGATTTTAATTATCTATTTACCGTCTGTAACGTATATACATTTTTGATATAACTGGCAATTGATACGCCGATCAAATCTCTTTGTGTAATACTTTTAAGAGGTTTTAATTAAAAAAAATTGCAACTACACTAGCTCACGTTCCTTTCAGACTGATAAAGATATAGATTGAAAAAACTTTCCTTACTATAATCGGGTAAATATTTAAGTACTTACAATGATGCGACGTAGATGGAGATACAGCCGATGGAAAGCTGAACGCTGCAGCTCTGGAAATATATTAATTTATTTTAATGCTTTGACATGGACAATGTACAAATAGGAGCACAATGAGTACGTTCCATTTAAAAACTAAAGGGAAATCAAAAATGAGCCACGATTTCAGAAGTTTCCAATACTGCTTTTGAAAACAGTACGTAAGCGGAGTGGAAGTGGTGTGTGGAACTTTCTAGATGATTATGAAGACAAGTCGTGTTTACCTTTGCTCGGGGTTATTGCATTGAGTCAACGGGCTAATGGGCGGCGCGGGTGCTGGTGAACGCTTCGGTGACATCGCTGGCGTCCTGTCGTAAACATATCACCTTCGTTAGTATTTTTTGAAGTAAAACTTCTTTCGGCGTGATGGGTGTAAAATTTCAAGGTCGAATTTAAGTGCAGACTTCTCGTGCAACGTTTCTGTTATTATCGATTAATATTTAACTATTAATTAATAATTGTTTATATACTGAGCAGTAATTTTACAGTGAGTAATATTTTTAATCATGTTTGTTTACTTTTATTTAAATTCCAAGTATACGTGGGCCACTCAGAAAGTTTTGCGAACATAAAAAAAGATCTATGGGTAAGGTTATTATAATTATATCTTTTCGAAATACTCTTCGCCAGTTTCATGGGTCTGAACTAATTTTCGAAACACGTTTTCCAGTACGCCTCAGAAACCTCTCCTACGTTAGGGCTGTCATAATGTCCCGTTCAGCAAGTCATTTGTCTCGGCATGCACACAATTTGTAAGCTACCGCTGCGTAGCGTGGCGTCTCAGCATTTATGGCAGCTCTATCCACTTGAATCTCTGAAACTGGTATCTCTTTCCGCTGTTTTTTTGTTTTAGGGAATAAAAATAAGTTACACACGTGGCACCGTGTTAAGAAGGGCTGTAGTGGCGTGGAGGGTGACCGAAAAGTTTAACCGGTGGGCTCTCCAGGAAGTCCCTGGTTTTAAATGGTGAGTGCGAGTGTTTTGATGGTGAAGCAGTAGCCCGCGGAGCCTCGTGTCCGTTTGCTTGTTGCTCACAGTGAGCACTTCTAGCAAGCTCTGTGCTAGTATACCGTTCGACATTAATGCTACTTCTATCTCGTAAAGGAAATTATGCGAAATACCCCGACAAAGTAAAAAAAATACTAGTTATCAAAATCTTCATTGCGTTTCTCGATCGCTTTACTTTGGTAGGCGTTGGTTCGTTTTGAAACAGCCGAACGATTCATCACCTCTAATAATAAAACTTTCAAAAACATAGGCCTCCCCCATAGACAGCTACAAAAGTTTGCAGTTCTCATATTGGAGGGATTTTGCCATAGTTGCCACGCTTGGCAGGCGGGTTGGCAACCGCAGTTTATTTATTCAGATGTTTCAGGAAGATGCTGCTGCCCATCTCCTGGTTTTAATTTCCCTCTGTCGACTTTTACGACACCCACGGGAGGGGACGGGGTGGTAGATTCTCTTATGCCGCTATCACACGGGGGATACATATTCTTGGACATATCTATCATGACTGAATTTTAGCGAAATACCACATCAGGTTATTAATATTATAGAATATAGTCTCGCGGCCACCAGTTCGCTTTTTTTTTAAACACGATGCAATATAATTTCTTCTGAATCGATAAACTGAACATGCTCTAACCAAAAAAACTGATCTCGAAAACCCACGACTTGTGGTTTTGCAAAAATGTTTCAGAAGTTAGGTACTCTGGTCACGCGATGTAAATCAATTTAATAAAAAACCAACATGTCTCATCTTATTACCGTAATAATACATATCGCTTTATTGTCATTTATAAAGAAAAATAACTGTCCATGTAGAATGATCAGCAAAAATATGATTAAATATAATAATTATTCTATCTAAGTAACCTTTTTTATTATACCACGTTTTAAAACGGACTTAAAAGTAGAAGCTAAGTTTAAAATTTGTGCCAAATAGATAAACAAACAAATTAAGTGAGTTATATATAATATTGATAAATACAGTATTGTCATCTTATCACACTGAGCCACGATTAAAGTTTCAAAGTTAATTTTTTAATTTCAATTTTCAATTTGTACCGAACGGACAAACAGATAAGACAGGAAAGCTCTCTAATAAAAACGTAGTAATATATATGTATCTCTTGAAAACCATGACAACTTTTTTAGGTATTTAACAAGTTTAAATAAACATTTAATTACAATATGTAATAATAAATGAACTTACTCCGATCACAGTTTAAAACGAAAAGGCCCTCCTTTGTGAAACAAGAAATAATAACATATCATACAAGCAGGGTCCGGTTACAAGATATAATTAATAACAGTGCTGCCCCTCATTACATCATTTTTTAAAATATCTAATTTTAAGTGTACATATCTGCTGAAAATTCACAAATGAATAATCAGATAAATTAGAAAGTCAAAAAAGTTTTTAGGTTCTACTAGCTAGTTGTGCCCCGCGGTTTCACTTGCGTTAACTAAGCCGACCACATGATTGCAGCTCTCATTTTGGGGCGATTTTGCCATAGTTGCCACGCTCGGCAGGCGGGTTTGCAACCTCAAGTTTTTACAGGAGTTGTTTACATTTTTTTAAAGAACTACCTTCTTTGGCGCCATCTGCTCATGATTACGATACTGAGCGAAATATTCGCACGTGCATACAGGATATAAAGGAGTAATCCTAGTGTGAGAATAATGTTTAATGAAATAATATTACATGACTACTAGAAGAAGTTATACTATATTGACTTTTAAGCCAATTTGGGCCAAATTGGTTTATATGGACCCCCATGGTCTACATCAGCTTAATGTGGAGTCCATTTGAGTTAACACCTTTAGAAATTTGAAAGACATAAATTGGCAAATGTTTTTACGAAACAAAGAATATTGTTTTGAAAAAGAGAACAGGGTGATTATGTGGGACAAGTTTCAGAAATTATTTTTTGAAATGTTCGTATCGATTGAGATTGTTCCATTCTGTTATATTTGACATTAAATCTAATTGACTTTGTAAAAAAGATCTGGATAAAAATATTAGCGGTTACGTACAGATAATATCACATTACGAATACATAATACGTCTGCTTGATAAAGCTGAACAGACAACATTGTTGCAGATAGCAATTATAATTATTTTTGCACTGTATTTACGCACATGCAAATCTATATTTATATATTTAATTTATATTTATTAAATTCATCTGGAGCACACAAAAATATAAAAACGGATAATTAAATGGTAAATTACCTGAACAGGTCGTGGTGTTTGGGGCTGGGTAGCGGTCTATCTGGCGGCTCCGGCGGTGGCTCGCCGATTGCTGTTAAGAAATTTAAATAGGATAACTGTTTGTACATAAGATTATACATATAGTTTCTGCCTATATATGTCCCACTGCTGAGCACAAGCCTTCTCTCATTTCTGAGAGGGTTTTGGATCGAGGAAGAATCCGCCACGCTGCTCCAATGCGGGTTCGCGGACTACACATGTCTTCGAAATATTTTTTATTTCTCAGACATGCAAGTTTCCTCACGATGTTTTCCTTCACCGCCGAGCACGTAAAGGTAAATCAACACTTAAAATTGCAATTATCTAAAAGTAAATTTGATACTATTTTTCCGTTTTTTAAATATTAAATGTACTGTAATTACTTGTTCTTTTCATCAATTTGAATAAAATCTTTTTTTCTAATCTGTGTAAAATTACGGTAATTATTTCTGAATGCCCCAATTAGTTTAAAACTGAATTAAAAGTCATCTAAAGAATTAATTACGTAATCTGTTGAATAAATTAAGTCAACCAGCAGAATGATTTCAAAATCACCTGTAGGTATATTTTTTATATATGAGAAAGTCTATAAAAAGCAAGAAAGTCAAAGTCAAGAGATAATCAAAACGTTCACAACGGTAAGTGTAACATCTGCCCATAACAAATGCCGTGTCAACCAGAACATTTCTGTGTGGCTCCACACTGCGCCTGTTATCCTTAGACATCAGTTCTTAAGTCTCATAAGTCGAGTAATTACATTAGTTCTCAGTAGTGTAATTATTGGGTTTTATACTGAAACACATTGGCCCGATTTGTACTACAAGTGTCCGCGTAAACAAACACAGGGACCCTCACTCACCTCAACCTATTCGTACCCGATGTAACCGCTCATGCGAGAGGATCGGAGGTAGGCTAGGATGCAGTGTCAGAGACACAAGGTACAATCACAATACAACCAGACCCCTAAATGTTGTGTTTTTGCACAAATATTGGCTCCGGCTGGGATTCGAACCCACGGTTCCAATTCTGCTATTTTATGAGAAAAACGATTATGATACAATACCATTATCATTCTATTACGATTATTGCAATTTTCCTATGCTGCTTAATTTTCAATAGCATGACAAAGACATGATAATGACATTGTTTACAAACAACAGTGTACAAACCAAAGACCATGACGTTAAAATTATTTTTAGAATATTATGCAAATCATAACTAGTAAAAACGATAAATATAGTTTCACAATCGTTTTACAGTGGTCGCCATTGTCATAGCAATGGCAATCATATCTTTAGTTATGAGATATTAGGAACCGCGCAAGTACGCAGCGAACGCGACAGTCCGAATTTCGAGGTTTTTGTAGGAGTTTATTTAAGTATTTATGTTTTGGTCAAACCAAACCTGGCACGCGGGCCCCTGGCCCGTGAGCACAGTATCCGATGAAGCTGTAAAAGCCAAAAAGACTAACAGCAATTACATCACCGAAATTATATATAATGGCAATCATTGAAAACGACATGGTACTACGTGTAGTAGAAGTATTGTCATTTTGAAGCGATTCCTTTGAGATGCCGTGGGAATCGGGGCCCATGAGCTGCGGTACTGTAACAACTCCCGGTTCCTATATTCACAAAACGAGACGTTTACCTTACGATCCGTTAAATTAGCTACGAATAGTACGACAGAACCGTTACTATAACTGACGGACGTCAGTAGCTTGAAAAACACTTGAAAAAGTTGTGAAGCGCTGCGTAACGCCTCGTTGCTCGTTGCAAAGAAACTAATAGTAACTGTTACCAATAACTGTTCGTTGAATATAGGAACCGTGCATATACCAATCGCTTCAAAATGACAAAGACATCTTCGCAGAATGACAGTTTCGGTAATTCTACTACTTCTACTACTTTACGTAGTACACGTCGTTTCTCAATGATCGCCATTGCTATGACAATGTAGACCACTGTAAAACGATTGCCGTTACTCGTTGCAAAGAAACGAAAAGTAACTGTTCGTTGAATATAGAAACCGTGCATAAACCAATCGCTTCAAAATGACAATGACATCTTCGCAGAATGACACTTCTACTAGTACACGTAGTTTTTCAATGATCGCCATTGCTATGAAAATGGAGACCACTGTAAAACGATTTTCGTTACTCCTTGCAAAGAAACGAATAGTAACTGTTCGTTGAATATAGGAACCGTGCATATACCAATCGCTTCAAAATGACAATGACATCTTCGCAGAATGACACTTGCCGGTGCTAGGATTCCTATGCAAGAATCCGTCTAGATAGGTACCACCCCAGGGATAGTCATTCTGCAGTGAAGTAGTAGTGTGCAAACATTACTGTGTTTCGGTTTGAAGGGCACTGTAAGCTAGCGTAATCACTGGGCATATGGGACTTAAGAATTTATGTCTCAGGGTGGTGGGAACAGTGTGGTGTCACACAGAAAGACGTTGCAGTTACCATCAGGTGAACTTTTTGCTAGTTTCATCACTTTATCCAATTAAAAAAAAACTTGTACTACTACACGTAGTTTTTCAATGATCGCCATTGCTATGACAATGGAGACCACTGTGAAACGAATAGTAACTGTTGGTTGAATCGAAGCACGCAAACGATCAGTGTCAGGTGGTACCGTTGTGCGCGGGCGGCGAGGCGGTGCGTCGCGGCAGCAGCGGCGGCTTGTCGGGCTCCGCGCCGCCGCCCGCCGCGCGCGGCAGCAGCGGCGGCACGCGTTCCTGACACAAGCAAACATTACTTTTAATTTTTGGCGCCAACTCGAAAAGTGGCGGTGGTGTTCTGATCGAATTTTTTAATCTCTGTGTATGTTTTGAGTTTTGATGTTAAATATTGTTAGTTTATTGTGCGGCAAGTGCTCGTGAAAGTGTATGACGATTGGAAAATGACAATTTAACACCGGTCCAGCCAACCTTCAGTAAAAGTCCACTAACATTTTACTTTCGTGTGTTAATTTCAATGAAGTCTTTGTTATAATTAAATTTTTACTCGACATTGGCTCGATTTCATTACTAATTGCGAGAAAAAAAGGAGAAGAAACACATCCTTATATTGACATATTTGAAATAAGAAGCTCGAGAAATACCTCATATATCCAGCATCCATAAAAATCAAACAAATATAATACATATCGATATCAATCTGACAAAGTGACAGAGAGAGAAAGAGAGAGAGAGAGAGAAAGATAGAGTAAAACAATATACTCCCCACTTTCTATCTGAACATTAGCACCGTTGTGTTGCTGAAAGGAACTAAAGTTCCTTGCTGGTGTAAGCTCTATTTCTATATGTACTCATGATAATATGACAAAGTGACAGAGAGAAAGAGAGACAGATTATACGCTTCTCTTTCTATATGCACACTAGCGCCGCCGTGTTGCTGAGAAGAACTGAAGAGTTCCTTGCTTGTGTAGGCTCGTTTCCTATATGTACTTTGGTGAAAGTTTATTAATGTGATGTTATATTCTACAACATACTTTTCTACTTGTCAAGTCTTAATAAGTAATAATAACAAAAGAAATGGTCTTCTCTGATATAAACAATCTAACTTCCTAATAAATCATTATATACTTTCAAAGAAAAATGTTTATTAACTACAGGAACACAAAGCACAGCCAAGGTCAGAAGCTTTTTTAATTCAGAACTGAAGTGGTGGATTTTTTAATGGCAACCTCTTTTTAGCCTGTGTCACGAATAGTTTCTAAACAGTCATGAAAAAAAGCAAACAATAAAATGTTAAGTTAAACAATAAACCTGTTCTTGTCGCCGGCAGCCCAGGTGATCGGCACTCCTGGAGTAAAAGACTTCTGCGTCTACTATCGCGCTGCGTGGCGAGAGAGCTGGTGCCCGGCGACTCAGCGTTGAAGAATTACTCCTGCATAAAAACATTGCCGTAAATAACAATTATAGCCAGAAACTGTGTTAAAGGTTTTAACCATATTTTTTTATTTAAAAAAGGTTATATGATTTTACAAACGCAGCCCGAATAAAGAGATTTCTTATATTTACGCGAATATTATTACATTAACTAAAACTAAATTTACGAATTGTATCACGTTTAATTTAACTATTTATTACTCGTCTACTAACTTCGTCGTAACTATGTATTAATCGTATAAGCTCCATAATTAATAATAATTGATGTGTGGTGGCGGCCTCAGAGAATCAGTCACCCAATCTCATTTGGGAGTCGTAAAAGTCGATAGAGGGAAAATAAAACCAGGAGATGGGCAGCAGCGTTTCAGCAACATTTGAATAAATAAACTGCTCTTGCCAACCCGCCTGCCAAGAGTGGCGACTATAGCATAACCCCTCCAAAATGAGAGCTACAAACTTTGTGGCAACCTATGGGGGAGGCCTATGTTCAGCAGTGGACTAGTGACAGGCTGAAATGATGATGATGATGTTTTACACATACAATTTGTAACATTTACGATGTACGATTTCCATGTACGATAAACTTAGCTGTAGTCATAAGCAATAAAGAAGTATTAATCATGGAATAGTTGGAGAATCATTAAACTATCTCAAGTAGTCAACAAGTATATTAATTCTGGAAGATCCGCGACCATATTATACCACTACTTTAAGCTGTTACTCAGCGAGAGCAAGAAATAATTGCTGTAATTGTATAATAAGCTGTTATTGAATTTCTAGATATCAATTAATTCAACACTATAGTTGCCAGCTAATTCACTCAGGTTATCTAACAATAATTTCTCGGATAAATAATTTTTAATTTTTTTTCTTTATCTAACCTACTCACCTGTCATGTCTTGGGGAATGATTGTCACGTGGGGACGGAGGTTCATCGCGTCCACTGCCCCTGTTTTAAAATAATGGCTGTCAATAAATAGATTACATCAATACGAGTAAAAGTGAAATGCATGTATCTTGTCAACAAGATCAAAGGTTTCCATTATTATTTCGTTATTTATATATTTATGTTGAGCTACGAGTGTGATTTCTGCTTACCCCTTATATGGGTAAAAGGCGTGAGGTTCAGTACGACTACCTACGTAACTAAATACATACGTATGTAGGTAGTCGTACTGAACCTCTAGTTTTCCGATAAAGCTGTTAAATCAAGAACAGCGAAAATTTCACCTATACAATATATTATTTTCATTACACTGTTTACAATATCTTGGATATGCCTAAATAAATATTTTGATATTAATAATGTTGCTTCATAATAAAAACTTGACTTTTTAAATATTTAACGTACTGTCGTATAATATATACATATTTTGTTGTAAAGAATAAAATAAACAACACGGTATAAAAAAAACTCGGTCACCGCGTCTATCTGTGTATTCGACTAAATCTTCTAAAGTATTGGATGGATTTTGATGAGGTTTGGCATAAACCCTAGCGAAGTCAAGGCGGGTCAATGTTGTATTTTTTCGTGTATAATACTTGCCTGGCGTTTAGTACAACTGTCGATTTGCTCTTATCGAACAGCGCGAGGCCTTTGTCGAAGAGACTGAGTTGACCGAGTTGTCCCAATGAGCTGCTCGAACATCGTTCCAGGCGCGGACTGGTCAAGGAACCTCTTTCTTCACTCCGTGATCCTGGTTACATAAAGATTTTAAAATGCCAGTTACTCGACTTCACAGGGTCAGAAACTCTTTTATGAGGAAATGTATACCTTTTTATAAAAAAATCCCAGAAAGCGTACAAAGTCTTTCAATCAAAAAGTTCAAATTTTATATTAAGACTCACACTGCTGGTTCGCTAACCCCTGTCCGACTGATTTCGTTGAACCTCTTAATTTTATTAGCTTGAGCTTGTGTTTAACAAAACTTTAATATTTTGCTCAGTTATCAGCTTCTGACAACAACTTACGCCCGGTTCCTATATTCACAAAACGAGACGTTTTCCTTACGATCCGTTAAATAAGTTACAATATATATAATTTCAGTGATGTAATTGCTGATAGCCTTTTTGGCTTTTACAGCTTCATCGGATACTGTGCTCACGGGCCAGGGCCATACATAAATAAACTCCTACAAAACCTCGAAATTCGGACTGTCCCGTTCGCTGATAAGTTACGAATAGTAAGTCGTTCCTAAAACTAACGGACGCCAGTAGCTCATACATGACTTGAAAAAGTTGTGAAGGGCTGCGTAACGCCTAACTTGTAGTGAAGAAACGTATAGTAACTGTTACCAATTACTGTTCGTTGAATATAGGAACCGGGCATTAGAGATGTCGCTCGAGAAGACTGCGTAGTGTACCTTTGTCATCGTGGTGCAGTTGCAGCGAGGCCACCGACGCACCGTCCCACGTGCCGCCGGCCGTCGGCGACAGCTGAGAAACACCTGCACAAACATGGTACAAATTAAAAACTACATTCCAGAGGATGACTCCCAATATACTATACCAAACTAGCTGCTGCCCGCGACTTCGTTCGCATGGACAAAGATTTTTTTAAATATTCCGCGGGAACTATTTGATTTTCCGAGATAAAGAGTATCCTATATCCGTCTCCGTCTCCAGGATGCAAACCGTCTCTGTGCCTTATCCATTCATCGTCATCGTTTCAGCCTATCAATAACCACTGCTAGATTAATTCCCCATAGATTGCCACAAAAGTATGTAGCTCTCATTTTGGGGGGATTTAACCAAATTTGCCACGCTTTACAGGCGGGCTGGCAACCGCAGTTTATTTATCTCTTAAGCCGCCACCATTAATTATAATTTATAATACGAGCTGTGCTGAAAATCAGTGTTGCCATTATTTGCAAGCTATTCAGAGCGCAGACCCTTGTATTGCGTCACACATGCATGCAAGGCAACGTGAAGGTGTATTTACTTATTAATTACTTTGTCAAATGTATTTTTTTTCGGGTGCGAGAAGGTTGTGACGAGTGAGTGCTTCTGTTTGCGCGTACACTAGTGGCATAATAATATCTCCTACGCAGTTGATAGTTTCCGACGGTATTTGGTAGTAGTCGGCGTGGTCGAAAATCGGCGAGCAGGAGGACTTTATGGTAATCAGTTGGCAGCCAAAGTCAACTGATCAGTTCAATTCCAATTATTTGAAATGTTAGACAACGAAACACATTAATGTTTGCAAACACAAGCAGTAGGCTTGACGTCAGAATAAATAAAGGAAAGATAGTTGAATTTGTTGTTTCAGTTCAGTTGATAATGCCTTTCATACACGTGTTCGCGACTTCAGTGGTGTATTGCCTATTGGTAGTGTTGTAGTGGTGAAGGGTATATGGTGGCGACTCTTTGGCGGTATTCGTTTGCTTGTGCACGCTGTTGAGTGAGGGCAGGCGAATGCTCTTCAAAAACTTAAGTAATACACACAATTTTAAATGTTGCATACTGATCTCAGCAAATTTACTTTCTTTCCTTTGTTATAATGGATTTCCGAAAAGTAAGGCCTGATTCTATTAACTATGCCAGAATAAATGGCGCTACTGTGGCATCTAGCATCCCGCATATGAATCCTACCACTAGTAAAAACCTTGTACTGTGGTACTTCGTAGAACTCTTATAACCTGGATAAGTCGTCCGTTTCCCAATTGTCCGGAAACGCACCAGTTATTCCTCTTGTATTGCGGATGTTCATGGGCGGTTCATCACTTACCATCAGGTGAGCCGCTTGCACGGTTGCCCCTTTTATATAAAAAAATGTCGGTAGCTACAATCGACTCACTGAGATTGTCATCGTTGCTGGAGGCGCTTGAGGCGGAGTGGTGCGTGGCGTCGTGGGAGCGCCGCGACACCTTCACCGGTTTCAGCGACAGCTCTGGGTAGCGGCGGGGCTGTGACAATAACAACTTTGAAAAACCGTACGGTGTAATATTGTTATCATTTCTTAAGTGATTCTTTCACCGGGTTCTTTAGGAACTCCTTTACGGTTCGGGCTGCACTTCCTCGCCCATAAAATTGGAAAAGCGCCCAATAAACAAGGAGTATTTAAGAAGTCGTTTCGTGATTATTTATTAAAGAATCATGAGAAGATAAATTGTTAGTAGTGTGCCACTGTTGCAAGTGTGCATTGATTTTGCGTGTATTTATGTATAATACGTATATGTCTTTATTATATATATATACAGGGTCATTCGTAATGTCCTATATATCCCGGCAGGAGGGGCGTAGGGATGATGTGTATATGCCCAAAAAAGATAATGAGCCTCGTAGCGTGATACCTGAAGGAGATATGTCGACTTAAAGAATTTGCTTGAAACTCATAGGTAACTTCCGTGTTATACAGCTGATCGAGGCAATGAACTCATAAATTTAAATGGGCGTTTTTCCATTGAGCTGCCATCGAAAGAACTCACAAGTACTAGGATAACATGAACCTTAAGGAAATCTGTTGCGAAGTAAATCTGTTAGTATGACGCCGTAGTAGGGTAACATAAATTAAATGGAGAAGTTTTACATAACAAATAATTTTAAACATTTGTATGGACATTTTTAGTATTCAATTTTGTCATTAAAGCTTCACTGTTGTGTTTATCAGATCAAAGTAGTATGGTAGGTGCCGGGATATTATACCAATTATGAATAACGTTGTATATATATTATATTATAGTTATTTAAGTTTTTTTTCCGTTTTACTTTATTGCTACACCTCATCAAAATCTCACCAGTCCATGGGTTGACTGAGAGAAAATTTATTTAATTCAGTCCACCATTTGTATCCTTTTATTGTAAATAAGGCAATAAAGGTAAAATAGAATATATAAATACGAGTACGATAAGTGATATATGTAAGAATTAAAGATTTCTTTCTTTCTTTTCTTTTATGTTCCTTTCTATTTGTCATCATCTACCAAAAAACATTTATTATGTTGCCTTATTCATGGTTTAAAATTAACAGCCTATAAATGTCCCACTGCTGACTACAGACCTCCTCTCATTTCTGAGAGGGTTTTGGAGCTTGGAAAGTCCGCCACGCTGCTCCAATGCGGGTTGGCGGACTTCACTTGTCCTCGAAAAAAATTTCTCAGACATGCAGGTTTCCTCAAGATGTTTTCCTTCACCGCCTTCATAAGTGGTGGCGTCAACAGGAATCGAACCCAGGTCACTCGCGTACTACTAAATTTTAAAGCGAATGCCTAGCCGAGCAAGTGTGTGGCGGATCACGCACAATGTAGGGTTCCGCGGAGAGGAATAAGTTGAAAATAAAGTTAATAATAATTTGTAGTCTTCTATTGTATGTATTTCATATTTTTATATATTCCAAATAAAAGAAACATAAGTTAAAAAATATAATGAAAAGTTAAATTTAATCAAAGGAAATATTACTTTACTACTGGATTGTAAAACCAGATTACTTATTTGCTGAACAGGAATATGTAGTGCTATTTATTTATTTATTTACTATTTAGTGTATTCACCTTTATGAAAAAGGATTAAAAATGGCGAACCTAATGCCTTTTGGCATTCTCTTCCAGTCAACCACGTGCATGGAGAAATAATGTGATAGGTGCTTTAGAAATTCTGGATTAGATAACATTTTGACAACACAACTAAAACATCATTAACATATTACATATAGATATATACCGAGACACATACACACCTTTTAATACATACACTCATACAAACATATTCAATTAAACAAATATATCTATATAAATATAAACACA
Source organism: Luehdorfia chinensis (assembly GCA_019845155.1). Classification (NCBI taxonomy): domain Eukaryota; kingdom Metazoa; phylum Arthropoda; class Insecta; order Lepidoptera; family Papilionidae; genus Luehdorfia; species Luehdorfia chinensis. Next base: position 4,585,313 of record JAHVAK010000201.1, on the reverse strand, counting down.
TATATATAAATAAATACACATGTATAAATATAAACATATATACATATGATACATATACATACATATACAAACAATCACCGATGGAATTTTGTCAGTCTCATTTTACAATAGGCGCTAATGGATTTCGAACAAATATTACATCCTGTGAAACTAGCTGTGGATGTTTTATGTAGGCGACACTCTAATTTGATTACCTCCATAACCTCGTAGAAACTACTGCTTATAATTCCGAAGACGTACGTCTCGCTAATCTGGAGACCAATCCAGCAGAATCAGCAGCACCAATGTCACTTCAAGATGAACTCGAACTGACCTTGACTAACATAAAAACTTGTGGAACAACACCCCAACCTAGATCTGGTAATCTTGAGGTTTTGATAAGGAAGGAGATGAATATCTTTGAATCAGGTGGATTATATACCTGCTAAGTTAGTTGCCGTTTAGCTGACAAAACAGTTGACATTTACTTCTTTGCACAGTTATTTTCAAAATAATCTTCAATTCACTTGTAATATTTGTGTTAATGCCCGTCTGGGATTCGAACCCAGGACCCACGCAGAAGTCAGGTACTCTGAACACTAGGTATCGATAGTATGGATGCAACTAAAAAAACTAAGTTGTGAATGTAACACTCACAAATTTAGGCATTTGCTTCACAGGCGGCCGAGGTTCAATTTCCAGACTCTTAGCATAGAGGTAGTTAGTTACTTCATTGTCATCCATACCCGGGAACGGCTCCAATGATTCTAGAAATGCCTGCAAGATCAGATTGTGAAAGTAAAACATACAATTTCGTAGTACCACCGCAGTGCTAGTTATTTTGCCGCCATGCATTGTGTGCAAACAATACAGTACTTTCAGTTTGAAGGGCACTAGAGGCAGTTTTTTTATTTATAGAACAAAATGACAAAATGACAAAACAAGCAAAACGTTCACCTGATGGTAAGTGTAAAAAAAAGTGTAAAAAAAGTGTAAAGAACTGTCTTGTATGCCCTGCATGATGTTTTTTAACTCTCTGATGCTGACACAAAGCAAGAATAAAATTGGGGAGCAAGAGACGTAAATTAGGATCTACGTACAAGCTAATAAGTTTCATAATCATTATCATCATTTCCGTCTACCACCAGTCCACTGCTGAACATAGGCCTCCTCCATAGATTGCCACAAAAGTTTGTAGATCTCATTTTGGCGGATTTTTGCCATATTAGCCACGCTTGGCAACCGCGGTTCATTTCTTCAGATGTTCCCGGAAAATGCTGCTTCCCAATTTCTGATTTTATTTTTCCCTCTGTCGACTTTACGACACCCAAGGGATAAGATGGGTGGTAGATTCTCTTATGCCGCCGACGCAGGGCTTATAAGTTTAGGTAAATTCAATAATACACTGATAGGGAGCCACGGAAATAAAATAGACAAAAAAGCTAGAAACCTTATTCTTCGGGTGCAGGTACAATAACAAATATATTTCAGTGTAAAAGCACTTACTCTCGTTCTAGATTCTACTGTAAGGCAGTAAGGTTGATTTTGGTACTGTTGAATCTCGCCCGTTATCTCCGCTACTTTACGACGCTTAGAGAAATTTATTAGCTCCGAATTTGGAAGGAAATCTGTAAAAGATAAAATAATCTTGTATTAAATTATTACTTCAAAGTGATAATTTATAATTGCGGCTTTTATACGCTCATAGTCAGTCAGTTAGTCTAATTACTCAAATGTTACTCAAGGAATTCTAAAACTAGCTTTTTAAATAAGTCAGAAGTAAGACTCTCATTTGTAAGAGAGGTTGTGGAGTCGGGAAGAGTCCGTCACGCTGCTCCATCGCGGGGTTGTCGGAGATCACATGTCGAAGCATGTTTTATTTTGTTTCTTAGACATGTAGGTCTCCTCTCGTTGTTTTCCTATAATTTTAGTTAAGCCGGCACCGGGTAACGAACCCAGGTCACTACTGTTCTAAAGAGCGCTTAGTCCTCAAGCTATCACGGTTTTTATAGTCTGCTTATAACTAATTATATATTAAATGAATCATTGTGAAAGCTACACGAAGATTACGGTACTATTTCACGATTCATGTCTTTTCTATTTAGTCTATGTTGTGTGTCGATTTGACATTGTCGTTAAGAAATTCAATACTATACTCACCAAGATTGCCTTCCTCAATGTGCAATATATTTGTGAGGTACATGCCGAAGAAGGGAACACATGGGGGGTTTATACTTCGCAACCGCTCCTGATACCGTCGAAAGTGATCAGAGTTCAATTCACGGAACTCATCTAAAGCACGGATTAACCTTAGGGGAATCATCTATAAAGAAGAAAAAAACAAACTTAATTATGTTATAAAAAATGTTGATTCGCTTAGCTCGTAATGACGTAAAGCTCTTAAGTTGAAATTTTAGATAGTATAGAAGAAAATCTGCCACCCTATATCATCCCATGGGTGATCGACTAAGCAAAATACATGTATACAGTCACGCCACTTTCCTATATAAGGGTAGGCAGAAGCCACACACGTAGCCCACTTTTCGCCACCGCCAGATTTACAACCACGTCATTTTGATACGAGTCAAATAATTCTTACTCCCTCTTGCGTTCCCACGAGCCGTATAGTGATTTTATGGTATTATAAAGGCTGTACACCAATATTTGTATAACCAATACTTTAGTCGCCTCTTACGACACCTCGGCAGGAAAGAGGTAGGTGCTTTTCTACTCTGTTGGAAACACCTATCGGCGAATGAAACGCTAAGGAAAATGCCGGGAAAATTTCATGGATTTCGATAAATCGGTACAACCATCTCCAAAAATGCCATACACCATACACAGACTGTTAACAGACTGATGAAGAAGGAGAGTCAATATTTCTGTGTTACTGTACAAGTGTACCTGTATCATGTATAGATGTTTCAAATAAATTAAGAAAGAGGGAAAGACGAACTTATTTTCTTTCTTTCTGATAGTAGAAACAGTTAACTGACCATGCTCCTTTGCTCTCATAACTAAAAGACGTATGTTAAGAAGATGATTATAATTTGTATTACTACAACGAAACGGCAAAAACTACTACTACGAGGGGTGATCCAAAAGTAATGATAATCAGTTATTTCTAGTGCACACAAAAATACAAAAAAATTTCAGTCACTTACTCAGTTAACCACTAGTTCAGGGAAAAAAAATCATATAAATAGGCCACGATTCCCGGGAGCTACATTCATTTGAATACGGACTGTCAAGGAGTGAACATCAAAATGGAAAAACACGAAATCAGAGCTGTCATTAAATACCTCTGCTTGAAAAAAATGTCTACCAAAGACATACACAGCGACTTGGTGGAAACATTAGGGGACTCTTCTCCTCCATATTCCACAGTTGCACGCTGGGCTAAGGAGTTTAAGTTGGGAAGAACATCGACGGAAGACGAACACCGCGAAGGACGCCCATCGACGTCCCTCACTGAAGAAAATGTGAAAAAAGTTGAAGAAGTTGTATTGGAAGATCGAAGAGTGACTATCAGGCATGTAGCTGAGGTCACAGGGATCTCATATGGCAGCATTCAAAGAATCCTTGCGAACGAATTGCATATGAGAAAGGTCTCCGCGCGTTGGGTACCGAAAATGTTAAACGACGAGCAAAAGAAGAAACGAGTCGACATGTCAAGAGCAAATCTCGAAAAGTTCCAGGCAGACAAGGATAATTTTTTGTCACGTTTTGTGACCATGGACGAGACCTGGATCCACCATTTTGATCCTGAAACAAAACAACAATCGATGACATGGAAACGATCCGATGAACCGACGCCGAAGAAATTCAAAGTGTCAAGCTCAGCAGGGAAGGTTATGGCGTCTGTTTTTTGGGACGCTGAAGGAATAATCATGGTGGACTACTTGGAAAAGGGGGCCACTATTACAGGCTCCTACTATGCAGAACAAATAAGAAGATTGCGGGAGGCTATTAAGGAGAAAAGGCGAGGCAAACTGCGGGCTGGAGTGCTGTTCCATCAAGACAACGCACCGGTTCACAAAGCTGCAATTGCCATGGCTGCCATTCAGGAAGCGGGCTTTGAGCTGGTGGAACACCCCCCCTATTCACCAGATCTAGCCCCCAGCGACTTCTATCTCTTTCCACGACTCAAGGAACACCTCCGAGGCAAGAAATTTGACGATGATAGCGACGTGATGGCCGCGGTTGAGGACTTTTTTGAGAGTCAAGATAAAGATTTTTTTTCTAAGGGAATTTTAGGATTAGAAAAGAGATGGACTAAATGTATAGACTTGCTAGGAGACTATGTTGAGAAATAAATTTATTTATTTATTTTATTCATTGTGTTTATTATTGATTATCATTACTTTTGGATCACCCCTCGTATATACCTGAAATGTGGCTCGTAACCGATGTACAGAAGCGCTCCCACAAGCCGCAGCCACAGCCAAAACACCATTAAAATTATTCAGGTCTCGCAACGCTATGGCCAACTCCAGAAATCTGCACACTACTGCAGCCCGCTCTTCGAGGTTTTCACTCTCTACTATCCATTTCTCCATCCATCTGGTGAACTGGTGGAAGAAAGAATGCGTTACATTGACAATATCACATTACATTGACAGTAAATGGACCAGCTTGACTGGAGAAGTACAGCAACTCTATTACATTAAAATGATTTAGATATTTTTATTAAAAAGTGTGTTCATGATTACAATAAAGAAGTAACAGCCTATAAATGTCCCACTGCTGAGAACAGGCCTCCTCTCATTTCTGAGAGGGTTTTGGAGCTGGGAAGAACCCGCGACGCTTCTCCAATGCGGGTGGGTTGGCGGACTTCACCAAGCGTCTTCGAAATATTTTTTTTATTTCTCAGACGTGCTGGTTTCCTCGCAATGTTTTCCTTCACCGCCGAGCACGTGGTAAATCAGCACTTAAAACTTACAAATAACAATATTAGCGGTGCCGACATCGGGAATCGAACCCAAGTCACTCGCGTACCATGATATTTAACGCGAGCGCCTAGCCTCTGAGCTACCACGGCTCGCTGATTTATCGTGATTAAAACGTAAGAAAAACCCGCAGCGCCAGTTACTCTGCCGTAACGCACTTGTGTGTAAACATTACTGTGTTTCGGTCTACCAGTTCACTCGCGTACTATGAAATTTAAAGATTTTGATTACAATAATCTTTGTGAATTCAGAATAAACTTCGCTCCATGTTAATGTTATAACTGAAATAAAATTTAGAAAAAAAAGCTGGCATTTCAAATTAAAAAAATAGTTAAATGGACTCACATTAGTTGTGTGTTTTATTATCCTAAGTAGGTTTGGGCTAGTTTTATCCTTGTCCTTTTTGGTCCAAACGGCACCGACAAGCTCCGATGGTTTCACCTATACAGAAAAAATAATTAAAGTCAAAATATACATAGTTAATAAAATCCGGCGTTACTTCGCGACAATTGTTCACATTAATGGAAGAAAAACAAATTATTTTACTAATATGCATGTGCAAAAAAAAAGGTCTGTTTTGCAGTGGACATTGCCTACCCGCAATAGCGTGCAATAATTGTCACATCCATTACAGAACTTACATGAGGTAATACAAATCGTATTGTTGTGTTATGTATCATAGTCGACACACGATATGTCACTGGTGGTAGGATTTCTATGCAAATCCGTCTATGTAGGTACCAACCCTAAGGCCAGAACACAGAATTGTTCTGGGTGGCACAGCATTTGTTATGGGTGGATGTTGCACTTACCATCAGGTGAACGTTTTGCTCGTCTCGTCACCTAATGACAATAACCACAATTAAAAAAATATGTTTGGTCTACATTGAGACGTCGGTAGCACAAAACACCTCTTATAGAAACCGCATACGGGGTCCCTCGTGAAAAAAAAATCGTATTTATCGTACTTTTGTAGCAACCAGTCTTTTGACCTATGAAAATGAGCAATCTCACACAAAATAATTTAATAATTCTAAATTGTTCCTAACTTGTCATGGTTTTCTATAGTATAGTAATGATAATATAATTTTTCAAACTGTATGTAAATATTTGTTTTAAAACTTATTAATTGAATTAGAAAGAAAAATGATATTGATAAGGACTAAGGTATTGTACGGACAGCATTCATTCACGCGGAATAACAGTATAATATGAAATGCTGTCACTATGAAACTAGTACTATGAAATTTAAAGCGAGCGCCTAGCCCCTGAGCTACCACGGCTCTATAATAGTAGTATGAATGTACTAGTATGAAAATAAATGTAATGACGTCAAGGCACCTGTCTGTAGAGCTGGAACTCGAGCAGGGTGAGCTGCCGCGCGAGCTCGAGCGGGTGCAGCGCGAGCGGGTGCCAGGCGTGCCGCTCGGGCTCGGCCACGTGGCGCAGCACGGCGGGCGGCGCGCGGTCGAACACGTGCGACACGCCCGCCCCCGCCGCCCCGCCCGCTCCGCCCGCCCCGCCGCCCAGCTCCAGCTCCGCGGTCAGCCCGCTCTGACAACGAAACATTTTCGAACTGAAAACTTCTTTACAATAGCTGTCATTCGAAACACGATGAAACATGAAACCTAGAAAGAGACAAACGCATGCCGTTCCCATTCTATTTGTTCGTAGGTCTTGCTCTCGTTAGATGGACAACAAGATCAAAAGTAGCAATTGACGCTGTATTTTAAACATATATTTATGAAATCCAAGCCAAATCATTTGTTTCATGTTTTATTTACCATAAGCTACTCGGTGTCGTTTGTTGAAATTGAAAACTTGGAGTCTGTATAATATTAAAGTAATTAATTCATTAAACCTTTGTTTCGGAACAAATCCATAGTAATTACATTTTCTTAATAATATGTTGCTTATAAATAAACATTATTTGTAAGTATAGAGTTGTATTCATCCACTCAGCATAGGAGTTTCCCACCGATCTATGAACACGCTCAGAATAGTGCTGATGGTACCACAAAGACGTGCCAGTGGAGACGCAAATCGTTTCCTCACGATGGCGGCAAAACCATCAATCCGTGAACATCCCTCGTCATCATCATCATTTCAGCCTATCACTAGTCCACTGCTGAACATAGGCCTCCCCTAAAAACTGCCACAATAGTTTGCAGCTCTCCTTTTGGGGTGATTTTGCCATAGTTGCCACGCTTGGCAGGCGGGTTGGCAACCGCAGTTTATTTATTCAGATGTTAAAGGAAGATGCTACTGCCCATCCCCTGGTTTTTATTTTTCCTCTGTCGACTTTACGACATCCACAAGAAGAGATGTGATGATGCACTACAATGCTACGACAACTACAAACACCTCATAATACTATAAACAGTATTCTGAGGGCACTCAGGGTACTGTTGAGAATGAGACGAATGCAGAGTTTTATTCTACCTGTATTCCATTACATTACGCCCCGTGGGTCACTTATGGGCAGCGGATATATACCGACTTGCGTGTTCAATGTAATAATGCATTATTATATTGAACACGCAAGTCACTGTAAATAGGGTGTAATGTAATGTAATACATGTAGAATAAAACTCTGCATGTGTCTCATTCTCTCGAAATTTAGTTTACTGAAGTTTTTAATTCTACCGCATGTGAACTGCACACATGTTTTATTTATAGCAACAATCATAAACTTGTTGCTTGTGTTGAAGTACAGTTGAAGTTGAAGTATATAACATTTTTCAAGAAAAGCACAACCGAAAGACACTTTTCAAAGTTGGCACAAAAACAAAAAAAATTACTGTAATGTTAAGTGTAATATCATCATAGTTCTAGCTGCACATAGTTCCCCCCATAGATTGTTAAAAAGTTTGTAGCTCTCATTTTTGGAGGGATTTGGCCATAGTTGTTTGTGTATTCAGATGTCATCGCCTGGTTTTTTTTCCCCCTGTCGACTTTTAGGACACCCACAGGAGTCTCTTAAGCCGCCACCACCACACCACCACCACAGTAGTATAGTTCACTACAATACATAATATTTTATTGTAATTTCTTTTCTTCAATCACCTTTCTTTGAACGGTTTTGAGCACACTCTGGACCCACTTCCTCATGGGCTTCCCATCGACAGACTCCAAAAACTCACGCAACCGCTCCAATAGCGCCGGCTCTCGTTCAAAGTCGTAGAAATGCTGGTCCACCCAGTGTCGCAAAACGTTGATCACCCTGTGGATTATATGTATATCGTCATACTTAGCCCAACCATACAGTTTGTTATAGTCATACAATATTTTATCAAGTTATGAGGAATTGTCAAACATCATTGCCAAAAACATCGTTAGAAAACCTGCAAGTCCGAGAAGTTTAAAATATTTCGACGACATGTGCAATGGCTAGGCTATATTTATTAAGAAAATAAGAAGTGCACTTCGCAAAAAAAATATTAAGTTTGTTAATTTTATAATAAGTCTCTATCTGCAGAACTATAAAACTGAACGTCAGTTTATTTTATTGTGTTTAATAGATAAAAACTAACCAAATTTTCGACTTTTACAGTAAATTATTCATTTTTTTTTATAGTAACCTTGTCCTGTGAATTACGAACACAACAAAAAAATTAGCCAAATCTGTCGAGCCGTTCTAAAGTGATGATCTTTCATGTATGCGGCAATTGATTTTTATTTATATAGAAGATTGAAGAAGACGATAGATAGAAGATATTGGTTTTTCGTAGATTTAAAATCAGGACCCTCGATTCAGCAAGTAGGTTCGGTAGACAAGCGGTCGTCTATGATTGTTTTCTAGGCTATATTAAAATAGACGGCCGCTTGGCCGTCTTGTTAATTTCATAGTATTTCATGAGTCGTAGTTTTAAAAAACATACCTAAACTTCACCGGCTGTTGAAACTCTTTCCTGTATCTTTTCCAATCTTCTCGTGCTGTGTTCTTGCTCAGTTTTTCGGCATCACTGCTAGCCGTACTCTCCACACAATCTGTCAAAAATAGTTGCTTAAAAGTTTTGATACATATCTTTAAGATCCTTTAAGTTACTGTTTAGTAATTACCCAAATGGCAAAGTTGTCTTATAATAAGAGATTATTTAGCTTTTGGTTTTATAGAAATTTGTAATGGTTTTAGGATTCCAAACAGTTATTTACAAGTGTTTTAAGACGTTTAAGTTATATAATACTCTAGTTGAATAATTATGCCTGGTAATGTTTAAATGACGAAATTATAAGACAATATCTGAGCTACCACAGCTTTTAAAAGTAAATAAATGATTTTTTATCAATACTAATTGCATCAGAAGTTAAGACTTATGCCATGTGATAAACATGGCTGTCTTAAAAAGTGGGTTATTTGTATTTAATTGCTTATAAGCTTACTTTCTATCACTATTACGGCAAATTAATATCATCATAATTTCAGCCTTGCACTAGTCTACTACTGAACATAGGCCTCCCCCCATAGATTTTCACAAGTTTGTAGCTCTCATTTCGGGGGGATTTTGCCACAGTTGGCAGGCAGGTTGGCAACAGTTTACTTTTTCAGTTGTTCCAGGCAGACGCTGTTGCCCATCTTCCGGTTTTAATTTTCCCTCTATCGACTTTTACGACACCCACGGGATGAGATGGGGAGGTGTAGATTACCTTAAGCCGCTATCCTCAACGGCAAATTATCATACGTCCTCATATTTGGTCCGTATACTTCTGTCTAAAAGGACACTATATGTAACAGCAGAAGGTATCCATTTGTTTTTTTTTTTTTTTAATAGATAAAGTGATGAAACGAGCAAAAAATTCACCAGATGGTAAGTGTAACATCTGCCCATAGCAAATGTTGTGAAACCCAGAACATTTCTGTGTGACACCACACTGCACCCATCACCCTGTGACATGCTTCAAGAAGTGTACTCGTATTAACAAACTAAAAATTAAGTAACGAAGCAATAATTGGAGAGCCTTTTCCTATAGAAAATGTGGTAACTCAGATCTGTGAAGCTACCTCATATGGGGTCTATTTGGTCTATTCAGGCACAGCAATATAAACTTAATTTATAAGCGAAATAAAAATACATCATAACAATGATACTTTACCGATTTCAATGTCCAATAAACATGAGTTGGGACTAATATCTTTCTTCAGGGGCTTGGTCCTTAAGACTTGCGTGCACAAATAATAAACTAATTTACTATTTTACATAACTTTTGAAAATGACGAATTAATTTTGTTAATAAAGCTAATAAATTTAAACTAGGAGATAATTATATAAGATAAAGGGTTCAGTAGTAAGTATTACGACAAGAGAATAGAAACAAAGAAAAAGTTTCAAAATATTGATTGGAATGTTGATGATGATTTATTCCTGGGCGATTTTCGACTACGCCGACAATTTTCGAATCACCGGAAGATATCACTCACGCACAATGTTTTGGATAATATTTTTGTTTTATAGAAGCAAGTGACGAGAGGAGCAAAATGTTTGCCTGATTGTAACTGCAACGTCAGCCCATAACAAATGCTGCACCACACAACTCTCGTCACCCTGAGACATCAGTTCTTAAGTATCATACGACCAGTGTTATTATTCAAGCACTTCATTGCCCTTGAAACCGAAACAAAGTAATGTTTGCACACTACTGCTTCACGGCATAATTACTGGCCTCGCGGTGGTACCTAGCCGGATTTCTGTATAGGAATCCTACCACCAGTACGTAGGTTTTTTTCATAGAAGAGGGGGCAAACGAGCAAGCAGCTCACCTGATGTTAAGTGATCGTCGTCGCCCATGAACATCCGCAACACCAGGGAGTCGCGAGTGCGTTGCCGGCCTTTGAGAAAGGAATAGGCTCTTTTCTTGAAGGTCCCTAAGTCATATCAGTTCGGAAAAACCGCTGGTGGCAGCAAGTTCCACAAAGTGGTCGTGCGTGAAAGAAAATTTCTCGAAAAGCGCAGTGTTGGAAAGCCACTCATCGAGGTGATATGGATGGAATTTGGTGCTTTGCCGCGATGTACGATGGTGAAATTCAGCGGCTGGTATGATTCCGAACAATTGCCTCGGAACAATTTCTCCCAGGTTACGGCTAGGATTCGAACCCAGGACCCACTGCACAGGAAATCAGGTACTCCGCCCTGGGTACTCGATCGACAAATTGAAGCGGCAATAGCCTAATGGTTTAGGGTACGGACTGCGAAACATGACGTCGCATAATGCCCGCCATTCGACTATTTCGTGAACTATCTCCTAGCACAATCTTTCAAGCTTAGTTGGAGTGGTTAACAGGAATATTAGTAATGTTAATAGATTTGCTAGTATTCTTAAAAAAATATTGTAATACAAAGTATAAATTGGTACAAATTTAATTTACCTGCTCTTGGTGCGTCATATACTTCGCTGGGCTCTGGAATTCGGAACCTCTCGATCAATAAGTCCAACAGCTCACTCGGGGAGCAGAATGAACGGTATGTGGTGAGAAAAGTTCTAACAAGATTCAAATCCGCATAGATGTGGTATGTGAGCCTCTCCACTAGCTTTAAGAGTGTTGCACCCTGAAAAGATTTAGGAATATTTAAGAGCTTTATAAACTCCAAGTCTTATATGCAGATATAATAGCAACTTGATAATATCACTTGATAATGACTTGTTGTGAGGTATAAGCAGGTGTCGTGTTCTAGACTTCGATGGTGTGTACTTGCCTAGTGGTAGAGAGTATCCGGTTGTAAGCTAGCTAATGCAGTATCGGTGCCGGCACCTCTAATTTTCCCGATACCTTCCAAAATTGTTCCCCAATTTTTAGTTCTAACTTGCCACATGCTCAGTGATGAAAGAAAACATTAATTAATTAATTTATTTGATACATACATACATACATAAGATCACGACTGTATCCCAAAAGGGGTAGTCAGAGACTGGGCACTCACTGCAAAAACAGATGACTGCCACAATCCACGTTTCACCAAAACAATATAATGCACTTGGTATGATAGGTGGTGAGCCCATCGCCACCATGCGCTGTTGGGTGCACAGTGCAGTTAAATTCCTCACTCGCCTTTTACGAGATCCATTGGATGAGATGGAGTGGTAGTACCTATTATTTTAACGAGCCGCATGACGAAACGAGCAAGACTGAGATGAGCAGACGTTGCACTTACCATCAGGTGGATACCTGATGGTAAGTGCAACGTCTGCTCATCTCATAACAAATGAGTCTCACAGAAAATGTTTGTGTGGCACCACACTGCGCCCGTCACCCTGATCCATCAGTTCTTTAGTCTTATATGCCCAGTGGTTACGCAAGCTCTTGCCCTTCAGACCGAAACACAGTAATGTTTGCACACTACTGCTTCACGGCATAATAACTGGCCCTGCGGTGGTACCTACCTAGACGGATTCCTACACAGGAATCCTACCAACAGTTTCGTGAGGAAACCGGCATGCCTGGGGAATAAAAATATTTGGAAGACATCTGTAGTATTCCCAACTTCAAAAACCCTCATAGAAGTGAGAGGAGACTAGCATTTTTAATTTTGCTGAGAGATCTTAACAAATTAACTTGTTTCTCTCCATGTACGTGTATTGTATTTAAAAGCTACTGTCCAGTCTATAATTAGAAATCATTTTTTTTCCTGATATTTTTTTTTAAATAATAAAATTAGGCGGAATCATATGTAAAATAAGAAGTTTAATTGGATACCTTAATGAGAGGCACAGGTGAAGTGTTGGGCGATGCGCGTTCCTCCAACACGATATTGTCAGGCGAGTCGGGGACCGCAAATCGGTACAAGTGGACTGGTGGCAGCTTTAAGGGATGCCGTCGTTCCAGATCTAATAAAATACTGTAAAGGAACGAAAAAAATAATGTAAGTAAAGCATTTCATGCAACTAAATGTGTACTACTACTCTGCAGTTATTGCAAGCAATGGTGTAAGCAATGGTATCTAAAACCACCGTTTTAGGTTTTTAAAGGCTTAAAGTGTAATTACAGGGCATATGAGACTTAAGCACCTGGTGATAAGCGTAGTACGAAATTATAGGTGACACCAGAAAAATATAAAATCTTAGGACTTGATCTCTTATTATTTTTTTTTTAGATTATATGGAATGAATAAACATTTGATAGAATATTAAAATACGACTTAAATAAAAAAAAAAGAAAATTAAATATTGATTTTATAGTTCCTTTTACTATGAAATAAATTTAAATTCTGAAGCATTGAAAAATAAACTTAATCCCAGTGCATGTTCAAATCGGCAACGTGCACTGAAGCGACTGTTCTGTAACCCACTCAACAAGTCTTTGTTAGCTCGATGAGAAGAATGGGACACGCTGTTATTTCTATCCACTATTCCAATAATATTTGACATGTCTTAACGTAATATTATTATTTATTTATTAATGGAAACAGTAATAAACTATTTTCCAGTGTCAAGTAACATATCCAAGTATACAATCTTCAAGCAGCAAGACTTCAAAATTTTGATCAACAGTAAATTGATAGTTGACATTTACTGAAGATTTGCTGGACTGACGGAGACAAAACGAAAAGCACAATTTTGGTCTTGAATTCCAATGACTGTACACTTTCAGGAGCACTTGCTGCATAATAAACTCAATATACGTAACAACAACATAAGTAACGCCCGATTTTATTAATTATTTCCTAACCTGTCCAAACTGCGATCCAGCATGGGTTTAGTGTTGAGCATTACGAGGTCGCACATCCAATTCCGTTTCTCGGCGCACGAAGCGGCCGCTAACAGCACGGGAGGGCCTACGCGTGGGCATAGCTCCACCATATGTCTGCCTTCTGTTTAATGCATAAGTGAAAGGAAGCAGTCAAAATTAAGATGCAAGAAAATCTGTGAGAAAAACTTTCATATCAATACTAATGCAACTTTTGTTTGTTTGTATAAATGTAATTTTTGTTATTGTTTTATATCGATACTGGGTCAGAACGACATCATCATCATCATAAGTATTTTTCATATTTGTACCTTATAATCCATTTACTAACAATAGAAATAAAATAAGTCCAAAGATAGAACCCCCTGGTAATCTTATTCATAGATCATACAAAAACACTAAAAATGTTGATTTTCTTTTATAGTCATAATAAATATGTCTTTACGTTAATACCTATTATGTTGTCTTATAATAAAAATTGCATGTTGCTCAATATATTGGATCATATTACCATCTGTATCAGGTCTGTCAACCAACTCCAATTTTCGTACATGTAATTTTTCTTTCAGTTTCAATTGTTGGCCGCCACTGCCGCCGGCTGTTAAACCGCTGCTATTAACAGCCACCTATGAAAATAAAATTTGTGAAAAAAAGAATCACATCGCAATGTGAATTTTGAGGAATAAGTAAATTTCTTACCAAACTGGTTATAGGTTTGCAAAGTAGTAGTAATCCATCGAAGAGGTACGCTCTACGTTCTGCTATTCTCTTGCCGGGTCCTATCTTCGAAAGTGTGTCCTCTGAAATTAAAGAAACCGTCGGAAACAAAGAAAGTTAATAACAGTGTCAGTCATAGAAACGATTGGTAGCAAGACTTTCATAGAGTGAACAAAAAGACATCAAAATTTATTGGTTGAAAAGAAGTGAAACCTCGCTGTAACACATCCTCAATCGATACAATCCGTACGTGTCGTAAAACACTTATATGCGGGATACAAAGTAAATTATTATCTATTAATTAAAAAGGCTGAAAACGTAATTTTTTTATGCTAAAAGATAAAAATAAAATCTTAAGATAAATAGGTGAAAATCTCTCACCCCGTATGAACTCATTGCACCACTGGCCAACATCACGATTGTCCCAGTTGTCTACCAGCCTCGCCAGCTCGTTGCACTTCTCTATCGCTAGCTGCCGTCTCGCTCTAGCCGCTGTACGTAGTGTCGCCTCCCTGAAATATGATATTGTTAAGTAGGAAGTTAAATGTTTCGGCGACTTATGCGGTTAGCGTAACTGGCTACTAGCGCTTGGATTATGGGTTCAAACCACAGCTGAATCTAATCTATGGGTCGTCCGCACAAATTTAAATTTTATTTTCACTTTTCACATATTCGTGCCCTAGTGGTTAAATCGGGTGTGGGTAGGACGAATGAGTGCCTACGTTTTGCCTTCAAATTAATATTAGTGATTTATTGCTAATAGAAATCTTTTTATGTATTTTATATGTGTATGGGTCTCAGGATTAGCCCAGTAGTACTATTAAACGGAAATTTACAGCAGTGTGGTGCACTCTTCTCCCTTCCAAAGCCTTATCAGAAATGAGAGGAGGCCTGTGCACAGCAGTGGGACATTTATAGGCTATTACTTCTATGTACTTTTTACTTTATAGAATAAAGTAGGAGGAATATTATTTTTTTAATCTGTCTAAAGCAAATTGTTTGGTGCTGTAACAAACAATCTTATTTTAACTAGAAACAATAGTTGCACTTTTAATTTCTATACAACCTTACTCTACTTAGCCCTAGTGCAGGGTTTTCCAAACAATTTTGGGCACGAGACACATTTTCCAAAATGAGCTGATACCTCAGCCATAGCCAGATTACTTTGAAAATCCTACCTCTAGTTTTGTCCTTTTGATTCAAAATACTTACCAATTTAAAAAATTTGCGGCATATCGACTTGTTGAGTTTTTAAAAGTACAACAATGTAACACAACTTATACAGTATCTTGAAAGTTTCAAATAAGAACTTGTGTTAATTAATAGGAGTCGATTTTTAGACCTCGTCGACTCCCAAAATCAGTTTTCGTTTATGTCGACCCCTGGAAAACCGATGTTGAATCGGTTTGTTCACTTAAGGAATCCCTGCCCTAGTGGATTGAAAATTATCTTATTAAAATGAATTACAAAAACACTGATGTTCGTACACTTACATCTTTGGTCCATTCCCAAGTGCCTTCATTAACAATTTCTTTATCGGATGCAGATTACATTCAACCTGAAAAAAAGAAAATACAGTTAATACAAACAATTTTACACTCTATTACATCAAGCACACACATGTGGTGTACCATTTAGATCCTTTATGATAAATATGAATAATTCTTTTACATTTATTATCCATGCATCTTACACACTAATGCAACACTGCATTGTCTTGGTATAAAATTTAAGAATCAATACCCATTGGTTGGTTAATATTTATTGATAAATTTAAAATTGACCACACCTTTGCTGATTCAGAAAAACATTCACACACTTTTACTGGTGGTAGGAATTCTACTGCAGAAATCCTACTAGGTAGGTACCACCCCTATGGTGGTATGGGGGTATGGTGATGGTGGCTAATTATTCTACCGTGAAGCAGTAGTGTGCAAGTATTACTGTGTTTCGGTCTGAAGGGCACTGAGATCAAGCGTAATCACTGGGCATATGAGACTTAGGAGCTGATGTCTCAGGGTGTCGGGCGCAGTGTGGTGCCACACAGAATTGTTCTGAGTGGCACAGCATTTGTTGTGGGCGGACGTTGCACTTACCATCAGGTGAACGGTTTGCTCGTCTCGTCACCTAATACAATAAAAAAAAACATATAGTTATGAGAAGTGACTAATGTTCCTTGAGTGTTTGTGTAAAGGGTAACCCTTAGTAGTTAACGTATCTGTTGGCATAATGCATACACTGCCGTTTTCTGTCCATATATGACTGACAGAGCGTTAGTGTTCGAATTCACGTACCTAGGTCCCATTTGATCAATATTTATTTAATTGAAATCTAATCTAATGCACCATAACATATTAATTCCTAAGTGTTTAATATAAGTGCCGTGTGGTGGCGGCTCGTTAAAAAGAATACTACCACTCCATCTCATACAATGGATTTCGTAATAGGCGAGTAAGGAATAAAACTGCACTCTGCACCCAGCAGCGAATGGTGGCAATGGGCTCACCACCTATCACACCAAGTGCATTATATTGTTTTGGTGAAAAGTGGATTGTGGCAGTCATCTGCCTTTGCAGTGAGTGCCCAGTCTCTGACTACCATTTATGGGATACAGTCGTGATCTTATGTATGTATGTATGTTTAAATAAAAATCTCACATGGTCTACTCACTTGTTTAAAACTTTCACGATCCTCAGAGGCGGGTGCAATTTGTAACAATGCCAAAACATAATTATGGTAGAGGAAAACATGGGCGACGGGCGCTAGGAGTAATTTTGGCAGGTAGTACTTGACGGCCAGGCGGAAACCATGACCCGCCGTGTCTAACCTTTCTGATAACTGTAATGAAAGAAATACGATTTTACATACAAAATAACGATGACCCTTTTATCATGGGTACGGTTTACATATTCAAAATGCACAAATACCCAGGCCCAATTACTATCTATAGATCATCACATGCATCAAGCTAGGCCACCCCAGGGCAAGTAATTCTGCCGTGAAGCAGTAGCATGCAAACATTACTGTGTTTCGGTTTGAAGGGCACTGAGAGCTAGAGTAATCACTGGCCAAATGTGACTTAAGAACCGATGTCTCAGGGTGACGGGCGCAGTGTGGTGTCACACAGAAATGTTCTGTGTGACACAGCATTTGATATGGGTAGACGTTATGAAATAAAATAAAAAAAACAATCGCTTAGCTACTTTGCCAATGGTGCCGGACAAGCATTAACAATATTAACTTATACTAAACACTGGCATTTAATGTTATGCTACATAAAAAAAAGAAATGAACCATTCCACCGTTCGTCTGACTGTATGGATTTACCTCGAGAACCACTAAAGCTGTTGACATTCATTTTACAAACCTTATAACTCTGAGACAAAATTAGCATGTTTCATTCTTTGTTCCACCGGTTCTGAAGTTACAAGCATTTTTTCGATAATATTCCACAGAATGTTGAACAGTATAGTTTTTTTTTAACTTTAGAACGGCCCTGACCGATTTGTTTTTGTTTTGTCTGTAAAATCCCCAATTAATATCCCCAAGTAAAATTTTTTTTTGGAAAATCCCGGGAAATGTCGGAAATTTAGTATGTATTTTTGTGTTAAAATCTCAATAAAATAAAGTGACGTTATTTTTTTTTGCACTTCTAAGTGTGCTAATGAAGAAACTGATTTCTTCATTAGTAAATTGCAGCCGTGCGAAGCCGGCGGGCGATAGTTATAAATAAAAATTAAATGAAACTCACCACGGGGTCGTCTACTATATTCTGCAACGCCTCCCGCGACTCTTTGCGTGTAACGATGTTTGCGTATCGGACGTATGCACGGAACTCTTCCACTTCAGCTAGCTCTGCAAACATTTTCATTGTTCTATTTTAACACTTATTAAATAATAAATAAGCACTTATTAAATAATAAATAAGAAAGGTTTAATATTAAATAACTTTAAATAATAAATAAGAAGCGTTTGTTTTACATAACTCATAGTATTTGAAGCTGGGCATTTGAACTGTGGCGTTATAGTTTTATGTTGAGCAACGACTTTTTATACAATATAATAAAAGTGAAGCGTCTGTCTGTGATTTCAAAACTTAAGTGAAAACTGCTACTGATAGGACGCTTAATCATAAATGACCAGTTTTAAGAATTTTTGTCTGTCTGTCTAAAAGTTTGTGTCGAATAGGCTCCATAACGGCTCAACTTACATAATACTGAACTATTATTTTTCAAACTTTAAAATATACTTTATGATTTTTTTTAGTATAATTTTAATAAAAGAAAAACTGATTTCATAAATGAAGTAGATGATATCTTCCTGTCCCGATGTCAACGCTCATGCGGTAAAGTCGGCGGTAGGCTAGGATGCAGAGTCAGAGTCAGAGTGGGGACAATCGAAAAACGTCATTTTGCACAATAGTTGAGTACCGTTGCTATTCGAATACACCCGCGACATAGAAATTAGGTACTTTGAGTGAAGAACTTCGTCCGTGTGGAATCAGCTTTTTCAAATATCCCGTGGATACTATTTGATTTTCTGAGATAACAACACACCTATGTCCTTTTCCGAGTACGCAGGCTATCTCTGTGCCAAATTTCGTCAAGATCAATTTGGCGGTTGATCCGTGAAAAGGTAAGAAATAGACGGAGGGGCAGAGATAATTAATTTCGTATTTATAATATTAAGTATGGATTAAGAGAAATATTTAATATTAGATCTAGCTGTTTCGGAGATTCGATATCAAAACAAACAGACAGATGAGTTTGATTTTTGCGATCTTCCTAATTTATATTTTTCTTAATGTCATATATATTGATTTATATATATTAAGAAAAAACAATTGCGAAATCACTGACAGGCACTCAATTTTTATTTATTTGTTAATTTCACACAATTTGAACTAATGAAAACATGTAAACCTAAAGTAACGAAACTATATTAATAATAAATAATAACCCTACAATTAAGACATATTTAACAATTTTTTTTTAAATATTAAAACAAAAAAGAAATAATTTGAAGAAAAAACACCTAGAATTAATTAAATGTATAAACAAATTTTAAACTTAAGTATATAAATTTATAAATTTTGTGACAATTGCTATGAGTTCAATACAACATTGATCCAGACCATTTCATCAACAACATACAGAGTTTTACGATATATCATGTAGCAGCACTCAGCACCCACAGACTTAAACACAGATTTTTTTTTTTTGCTAGCTGTTGTGGGATATACAGCTTTATGGAATTGGGATAGCTGTGCTCGCGGGCCCGGGCGGGTTTTGTTGAACCGAAACTTATATACATAAACAGCTCCCTAGCTTTTCAATATAAATTCATATCGACTAATATTTGATACACATTTTCGATGATGTTATTGCTGTTAGGCTTTTTGGCTTTTACAGCTTCATTGGATAGCTGTGCTCGAAAGTGCTGTGCTTAGAAATGTATTTGCCCCCCCTCTCCCCTTAATCATTAATTTCGCAAATTTTAAAATGTACAGACATGTGCAGTTTACATTTTTGTTATATGTATAGATTACGAAAATATCTATCAAATTATACATACATACATAGTCACGCCTCTTTCCCATATGGTAGGCAGAGACCACATCTTTCCACTTGCTACGATCCTGACACACATCTTTAGCTTCTTCTACTTTCATTAGTGTTTTCATACAAGCTCGTCGGTTGCGGGTACTTTTGACGTGGCCTTGCCTTAAAACGATTTCGATCTGATCGTAATACGTTCGCCTACGTCGACCCTTACCGGCTTGCCCATTTACACTCGCCTCATAAATCTGTTTCGTCAATCTTCTTTCATCCATCCTCTCTACGTGTCCAAACCATCTAAGCATCCCTTTCTCTATCTTTGTCACTACATCTTCTACCACACCGCAACGTTCTCTTATCACGTTGTTTCTCAGTTTGTCCATCAAACTCACTCCAGCTATACTTCTCAAACTTTTCATTTCAACAGCATTAATCTTATTTTCATGCTTCTTCTGCCAGACCCAACATAACATAAGTGTGGGGACCAGTACTCCTCTATGTACAGTCAGTTGTGCCTTTTAAGATACATTCTGGCTGCACATAAAGTTATGCAGGGCCCCACAGAATTTATTTCTCGCAAAGCTCTTCGTTCAATATTACAGTCATACTTTCCGTCTCTCGAAAATTTTGAACCCAACTATACAAACTCTTTCACTTGTTCCACTCTTTCTCCTTCAATCAGAACTCTGCAATCCGAATATGAAATTAATATATAAACAATCAAATTATAAATATATAATATAACCTTCGAAACAGCTACCGATATACGGCGTGGGGGAGTCTTGCGACATCTCCATTGCATCCTCCAGGTTACCAAGCAGTGTCACTGTCAGCTCATATATGTCCACTATGTTCCCGAATATTAGTGATATTGCCTGTAAAAAACATTTTTTTGTTCAACTACAGTTCATGAAATTCATGCACCCTTTTATGTTCCCACGAGTAGCTAGCCATCGGCACGGCAACCACAGGCTTGGCGGATGGGAAGGGAAAAGGATTAGACAGGAAATGAACATGGTGCATGATAATACTATCTCAGAAGAAACAGGAGTGATCGGGAGGCAACCAGGTCAAGTATATCTGCCAACCAGGGTTGAGATATACTTGCAAAATTCATTACCAGGGTTACCAAGTACGAGTATTAAAAAAAAACAGGACGAAAACCAGGTTTCAAAATATATTTTTTTTCAAAAAATAATTTTAAAATATTTGAAAGTATTTCAGGGACGAGACGTATTTACGCTAGTAGTTTTTAAAACCAGGGCTGCGCTTCAAAGTAGGGCGGCCTGGTACTGGCAAGAAATACTTACAAGTGCGTTGAAAGTATTTCTACTGCGTAGCCGCGTACTGGCAATCAGAGTCCGCGAGGGCGGCAGACGCTTGTTCCGAGTTCAAAGCTCGGTGGCCGTGCCTTTCGTACGTTCTTACGAGGTGGCCCGAGTTCACGAACCGAAATGTATGAATTTCGCGCGCCTACGGCTCTTTCAGGACTCGTTACGGTAATTACTGGCCTATTCATAGCTTCATAAGGAACGGAACTGCTTTAACGTTCAGCTAATTCGTAACTTCTGCTCTTTTACTTAGACTAGTTCGTGGCATTCTTCCTTACTTCTATACAAATAAGAATAACTTTCTATAAAAAAAGTAAACATTATTGCGTATACAAAAGTATTTTAAATAGTTAGTAGTAATAGCTATGTTTAATACATTCAAGTAAATATTTTATTTTAATACGTTTCGTTACCTGACTGAGACCTTATATTTTAGAAAAGTTATTAAGCGAGTTTATTGATTAAAGACAATTTTTTAATGTTTAAATATATTTTTTATAGATTTCTTTAAAATTTTGTGTGTAAATAAATAAATAAAACTGTTTTCTTTTATATTGCATCTATTTATTTCTAGTTATTGAAAATAACGCTAAGTTATTACGCGAATTTATAAAATAGACGATTTTGGAACTGTAAATAACAGTGTGTTAATAAAACTGTAAACATTTTTTGCATGGATAATAATTAGATAATATAACAGTTCTAAATAATAAAATAGTGACAAATCTACAAACATGGCTCCTAAGAAAAGTTTGGCTTGTGAAAATAAAAAAAAAGTTAAAAAATATTTAAGAACATAAAATTCTATGTAAAAATTCTCGGATTCCGAGTCCGCGAGGGCGGCGGACGTTTGCTCCAAGTTCGGGGCTCGGTGGCCGTGCCGCCCGTATGTAATTACGAAATGGCCCGGTTCACTAACCGAAATAGCTCTTTTACTTAGATTAGTTCGTGCCATTCTTCCTTATATCCGTATACGAATGTATTTTAAATAGTAAGTAGTAATAGTTATTCGCGATACCGCCGCATCTCAGGCCGGTTCTTCCCCTAGCACTACTGTCATAAGCAGAAGCGTCGCTGGAGTTTCTTGCGCCATTTCTTCTCCAGCGGAAACGCATTCGGAATTGGTGGTAAACCTATGTAATAATAATCATGGTATTAGTAATGATAGTAGTAGTAATATTGCCCTCCCGATTGCAGTAACTGACCGAGCCGAGGCCGGCCCCTTGGGCACCCTCGAGTCTGTTACTCTCGCGAACAGGATGACGGTCCAAGCCGAGGTCCCCCCTCGGGGGCCCTTGCGCTTAGTAATAGTTATGTTTATTATATTCAAGTGAATATTTTGTTTCCGTTTTTTGGTTAGTCGTGTTACGATTAGCCGCGTACAGCTAACTTCGCGTACTGCTGTCTTGGATTGACAGTACGCGGCTACGCAGTAGAAATACTTTCAACGTACTTGCAAGTATTTCTAGTCCATACCAGGGCGCCCTACTTTGAAGCGCAGCAGGTTTCAAAACCTGGTAGCGTAAATACGTATCATAAATACTTAAGGGCAGCAAATGCCTTATGTAAAGTAAACGCAGCGCTTACTCGGCTGTCCCGCTCGAGAATCTTCTCGAGCTCGTCCTTGAAGACACGTATGATGAGGTGCAGATCGCGGAGGAAGTGTCGCTCGTCGGCGAGCAGGTCGCGCACCAGCTCGCCGTACGTCAGCGAGCCGCGCCGCCCGCGCCGCTCGCCCGCCGCCCCCGCGGCCAGCAGCTCCGGCTCTTGGTAGAACATGTCCATCAGCACCTGGTGAGGAGACAATCCATTTTAAATTTTTTTTTAAGCGAAACTTTAAACGCTATGAGTCAAATTTTAATGCAAAGTTTCTGCATACATACAGCCACGCCCCTTTCCCATTACGGTAGGCAGAGACCACATCTTTCGACTTGTTACGATCCTGACACACCTCTTTCGCTTCTTCTACGTTAATTAGTGTTTTCATACACGCTCGTCGGTCTTTCTTCTAAAAGTCTAGTCTTTTAGAGTAGTAGTAGTCTTTTAGATACGTTCTGGCTGCTCATAAACGTATGCATATGCAGGGGCCGATTCACTTGATTTCCTGTCAATCACTTTTCTCAATATCACTTATACTTACTTTCCGTCTCTCGTAAACTTAGAACCCAGGTACCCAAACTCTTTCACTTGTTCCACTCTTTCTCCTTCAATCAGAACTCTACAATCCGCCATAATTTCTTTTCTTTCAAAAACCATTACTTTCGTTTTACTTACATTCACTTTCATCCCTTTGCTTTTTTCCCTAGCACCATGCATAATATTAACCTGCAACACCTCCTCCAATGATGCTAACATAACTTGATTATCGGCGTATAGGAAACATTTGACGGTTAGATTAATTTGTAACTTTTCTGGTATTCTTATTATTATTATAGTTAATTCCATTGTGTACGTACAGGAAGAATAAGAAATATAATATATATTAAAATTAAAAACAATATTTTTTAGCAATCATAGCCTTTAAATTACTGACCATTAGTAGCTGAAACTACCAAATAGGTACAGGTCTGTATGTTAAGTATCAAGTTCTTAAATAAGTGGTTGCAGTTGTATGTTACTAGAGTGATTCGTGGATAACTTTAATGACTTTTAAATAAATAATGAAAATACCTAGATACACAAACAAGTAAAGCTTTGACTTACTTTATCCGCACACATAGCCGTCTTTATATCACTGCATGTTATGGTTTGGTAACCAGATTTCTGAGAGATTTTCTTCACGAATGTACCGGCTAGTTTTAGTATGTCGCCGCTCACGTATTCCAGCACCGCTGTCATAAATACTGATACTGATGTGTCGATCTTGTATAGGAGGACCTCCTGTAACAAAAACATACAAATTTTAAATAGCAAACAAAACTTCAAGTCAATACATATTACAAATAAGCGAAACAATCTTATCCAAGAGCTTAAGCCACATATCTGGCAACTTTTAATAATCAATAACTGTCTGGAAGGAAAAGGCTCTCAAGAGGAAACATTACAGGCAAATACAGAGTAGGGCAATCCCCTCTAGAAAGTGCAAGGATGAGGAGACACTGGTGGCTCAGTACTGTGCATTGTGGCTAGTCTAATGGGGTAGCCTATATTCATACATATAATGATTATAAACATATCCTAACCCAGCTAGTTGCCTGTATATGTAGAAGAAGCTATGACTATGAAGCTGTTATTTATGCACCCAAAAAGTTAAAATGTTGAAACTTTAAACTTATGGTGTAGACCTTTTCTGTTTTAACATACATATGTACATTTGTTTTTAACTAGAGGAAAGTAATGAGGCGAGCAAAACGTTCACCTGATGGTGAGTGCTGATTTCCGTTTGATCCCTGAGACATCAGTTCTTAAGTCTCATATACCCAGTAATATCACTAGGTTTCAGTGCCCTTCAGACCAAACAAACAAAGTAATGTTTGCACACTACTGCTTCACGGCAGAATAACTGCCCTAGCTCTGCAGTGGTAGATACCGATTTTTCTATGGTTCTTATTCTTTATGGGGAACTCCTACCACTAAAATTACATCATTTAGTAGTGTAACCTCTCAAGGAAACCCTTAGAATGGCTATAGATATTATTACGACAAATATCATAGTGTAGCATAGTTGATTTAACAAAGTCTGGTAAGTAGTATTTCAAAACTAGTCCACTGTTAAACATAGTCCTCCCCCACAGATAGCCACAAAACACGCTCCAGAGCCACCAAAATCCATCGACTTCCCGCTAAACCGTGCAGGTCGACGCTCCATCCAGTGGGGGGTCGCCCTACATCGCGTTTGACGCCAATCTGTCCTAGGTATACATATTCGTCGACAACCGATACCGATATTGTTGTTAATACCCCTGTCCTTTCCAGTCCAGTAGCTTGAAGACATCTTCCAATGCAGCAGTGAAAAGTTTCGGGGATATGACGTCACTCTGTCTTACACCTTTCTGTAGTTAATCGGATTCGTTCTCTGGTTGTGTACTCGGATAGTCATCGTAGAATTTCTGTACACTACCGCTGAATTAACTATAGCATTGCCCAAATTTCGACATAATCAAAGGCATGTCCATCATACGCTAGACGTAGCGGGAGATTGTACTCTTCGGTCTTCTGTACGAACTGGCGAAGGGTGGTCTATGATACTAAACACAGACGCGGATCAAAAGGGATATCGGTCTATAGTTAGGTCTTCAAGAAGACGTTATCGCCATTCTTGAAGAACAGGACAACTCCGGCGACGATTACAGGTTTTCCACCCACTTTCAGAAGCTCCGCTGTAATTCGTCCGTCACCCGGCGCATTGCCATTCTTAAGCTGTTTGCGAGCCATGCTAATCTCACTCAGAGTGACATCAGGGATATCGTCGGAATCGTGTCGGAAGTTTTGCTCTTGGGTCGCAGTGGCTCACACTAGTGGGCGACTCCAACGACGATGTGTACAGCTGTCCCTAAAATCTCTCGATCTCACTTGAAATCTCTGGTCCAGCGGAAATGACGCCATCGCTCTCGGTCCTCAACTTAAGACAGTTGGCTCTTGTTGTTGCGTAGTTGCGTAGGTATCGCCGCATACATTGGGAGATATGTCTGAGGGTTTCATTTCAGCCCATAACTAGTCCACTGCTCAACATTGGTCTCCCCCATGGATTGCCACAAGTTTGTACCTCTCATTTTAGGGGGAATTTTGCCATAGTTGCCACTCTTACAACTTTATTATACAGATGTTCCAAGAAGATACTGCTGCACATCTTCTTTTTTGTAGAACCGTCCGGGCTCATTCAGGTCCACTGTCTGTGGCGACTGCTTTTGAAGAAACACTAACAGAAAATCTGCATGCTAAACATGACAATGTTTCAAAACAGCAAATGTTTCAAATTTAAGATAGGTTTACGTCCAGTATTATTTTGTCCGGCTGTTTCATAATAATGAATATTTATTAAAAACATTTGAATTTTTTTTTACCTTTTGCAGTAGTTGGTGCAACTTGTCGAGCGGTAAAAGCAGTCGACGACGACGGCTCGTGGCAGCTTCACGTGCGTCCGCCAACGCCCATTTGTCCAAAGGTGTTGGGAAGGTTCTCGCCACTCGTTCTTCGACATCCTTCGAAGACGTGGGCAGAAATAGCAACTAATATTAGCAAAATACATAAAAAAATAAATTTTAACAGCTAAAATGACTAACCTAGATAAACTTACATTTGTACTAAACCCTAAATGCAATTTGACAACACATATTGACACTGTAATTGATTAAAACATGTAAACGGCAGGTTTTATTAAATATACATGCAAACATTTTAACATTGTTCATCCTTGACTAATGCACAAATTATTGAACATGTCAACCACAGATACAATGATCTTATTTAAATTTAATTAGAATAGAACAGAATCTGTGGCTCTTTTTAATGTTTAAAATTTGTGCGTAGAAAGAGCTGAAAGTTTACTAAATAAATACAATAATTTGTATTTAACAACCCGACTTGAAGAGCATTATAATTTTTAAGTGTTGTAGATATCTGTCAAGGCACAAACATACTGTACAATACATTACATGCATTGTTTTGTGTTATGTTGTTGATAATGTAATAAAATAAATAATATATTAAGATAATTAAATACAGGAAATGCCTATATAAATTTCAGAGGTCAAGGAACAATTAAAATAAGTTACAAAACAATCTCAACTTTTCTTGTATACCTGGACGGTGAGTGGTGATGGGACAGCACAGAGCATTGCCAACAACCGTAGGCAGAGTGACTCAACATATTCAAGTGCACTTTCCTCGGCTGTTAGTGTTGGATGGACCTGCTCCAAGACCTGAAAAGAAAATTGATTTAAAAAAGCATAATATTTAAACCATTTCATTATTTATGTTTCATTTACTTTTGTTAATATATTATTGTGACTTTATATTTATTAAGTGATTTAAATATAGTTTACTAACTTATATAATCATGAAAATATTATTAAAAATTTATTCAAAATAGAGATTTACATACTGTAATTTTTTTAACATTAATCATTTATTGTTACACCATCACTGAATATTACCTATTAAATATTCAATATTACCTATTTCTAAGTTAAGTTACAGACCATAACTGTCCTACTACTGAGTGCAGGCCTCCTCTCATTGCTGTGAGGGTTTTGGAGTCGTAAAAGGTCTACCATACTGATCCAGTGCAGGTTGGCAGACTTCAGTTGTCTTCGAAATATTTTATTCCTCTGACATGCAAGATTGTTTACAATGTTTTCCTTCACCACTGAGCATGTGGTAAATCAGCACTTGAAAAAACAATTT
Source organism: Luehdorfia chinensis (assembly GCA_019845155.1). NCBI lineage: Eukaryota > Metazoa > Arthropoda > Insecta > Lepidoptera > Papilionidae > Luehdorfia > Luehdorfia chinensis. The sequence goes on along the minus strand of JAHVAK010000201.1, from coordinate 4,557,754 downwards.
TAGCGGTGTCGACACTGAGGATCAAATTCAGGTCACTTGTATATTCGGTTGCCACCTGTACTATGATATATGGTATCGTAATATATTTTAGTATCGTAATATAGTACTAAAAATAATATATTTTCATCACAAATTCAACTGTTGTGCTTTTTTATATTAAATGTCTGGAATGCACCCGAAGAACTGAGTGGTGAATTTCAGAGCGAAACGCATTAATGACACTTATATTACGGTAATTAACATCAACTTTCTGTTATTATTGTCCATTTATCAATGAATACCGCCTGATTTTTAAGGTTATTTAAGTGTTTAGTTTCTACTACTAAAATAAAAAACATTGAAAGTGATGATGGATCTATTAATTTAATTTAAAATTAATTTTTCATTTATTGTAATATAGATCTAAATTGCTCAGATTCCCATAATTATTTTAAAAATAATAGAACTTTTATGGCCAATGCAAAGAGTTATATCCAATACACATGGAAAAAAACAGATTAAAAATAAATGTATACTATTTTTTTCCTAAACTTCCTTAAAGTACTATGGTTAAACTTTCCAATATGGACCATCGATATATGAGGTTTTAGGGGTGGGAGGGGGAGTAGGGGGGGGGGTTACCCCCTGTGCCATTCCCACCCTGCGGAACCCCATGGTTATGGAGATAATCATGGTTAAAGTTTTAAGGTTAGAATAGCGCTATTTAAACTTTCAAAAATGGACCATCGATATATGAGGTTTTAGGGTGGGAGGGGGCGGAGGGCTACTTCGGCTTTTTTGCCCTCGGCGACCAGCCTCAGCCACTACAACGATCTCGGTGCCTGCGCTTCCCTACGGCGGGCGGGCACTGCTCTCCTTCCACGTCCTCCGAGCTCTTATATACACTCTATGGGTAGGGCAGACAAGACCATGTGGATAGTGGTGCTCTGATTCAGTTTTGGGTACTTTTTGGATATTAAATAAGTAAGTAAATACTTGGAATAGAGTAGGTATTGATACTTTCAACATTTGCGGAACCCTACACTAATTGAAATGTGAAGTGATTGATGTTTGATATCAATTATTTGTCAAATTTATTTTGTAATTGCGTGTTATTTGCCAATTTGTATGAACTTTGCAAAACGCTTTCTTTTAGTGAGTACTATCTACAAAAAAAATATGGGCATTTAAATTGATGGTTGAGTGACCTAAATAACATATGATTATATTTTCATAATACAATATTAACTTGTTGGCCTTGAGCAATAAAACTCACTATTACTTATAGTTTGTATTGTTACTCTTCTCATTAACTATTGAAAGGATTAAAATTTTCAGTTTTGTTTTCAGTAATGAAACTTGTATGTTTGTATTTGGGCTATAAGTAAAGCAATGAAATCACAAAAATCAATAATTATACGCAGAAAAAGCCGCTAAAATGCTAGATTTCATAAATTGCTAATTGTATGACAGTTTAGTAACCTATCTCTATTACTTCTAACACAAGGGTATATAAATATGGTTGTAAGCTAACACTGTACGAGCATATAGATAAAATTACTCAATTGGCTTCTAATGTTATTCAGTAATTAATTTCTTTTAAAGAAACGCCATAAAAATGTTATATCACTTTCGATTGGAAAACCAAGATCACGTTTAGAAATTATTTAAAAACGTTATTATGTCCTAAACATCTTAATTTAATAACAATTTTAATTACGGAGTTAAAACATAAAGATCTTGAATCTCTGATCTTGATCAGGGTCTTTAAATGCCTTAATGTTTTGAACGGGGTAACTTTTGTGCTGACATATTGTACACAAACCTTGCGTAGTGAGTTGACGAACAACCCGCGCCATTTCTCTGCATTCTCCGGGTCCTGGAAGTCGTAGCCTCGACTCTCCTCCACTGTCGGCAGCATTTTGACCCCCAGCCCTGCCCCCAAATCATGTAAACATTTGATATCACACCAACTTTACATAAATCACCATTGCGCCTTTTGGGAGAACCAAACAGCTTCCCTAAGATGCACTATTTTAGGCAACACAATTTACTGCTTTTGTAAAAAATTAAATATAGATAAAAAGATCATTGAATTACAACACAATGAAGAGTAAACGATTCTCAAGCTCATTAGATCGGCAAAACGACGCCATTTTCAATTTATTTACTATGTCTTTGTTCTCTACAGCCAGCGACATTCATAAATGAAACATGCGCTAAGTAATTTAATTGGTTATTCTGTGACATGACGTAACATTCTTATCTGTTATTGGTGAATTGAATTTGATTGACATTGCGTTACAGCGTTTGGCATTAAAAAAAACTTGGTTCTCGTCGGAAAATGCTTTTTTGTATATTACACATATTCCAAAAAATTGACAACGGCTACACTTGCGCAAGTGTGTTCAATAAAAATCAATATTATTTTCCCAATGATATGTTGGTTGAAAAAAAAAAACTCCACATAAACTTTTTTATCGTAAAGAATATTTCTCCAAATATTCAAAAAACTCTTTGCTAGAAAATTGTCTTGCCACTTTATTCTGAACGACATAATCAAGAGGGTTTTCTCCATATATATTTCATCGATTTTATCGATACCAAAAGTTTTGTTATTTAGGAACAGAAAACTTTTTTATTCATATTGTAGTATGATTGTAGTTGTCTATATTGTATATACTTACACAGCGTTGTTATTATAGATACATCCAAACATAGAGACCATGAGAAAACACAGTTTGTCGTCGACCCATTATTTCTGACCATAGTGGTGGTCTTAGTTACGATACCGTAGGGTACTAAAAATATCCGGATGAAGGCAAACATACTGTAAAACACTTGATTTGATGACATATAAGATCCGCATGCAAAATTTAAAATGGTCTGTATTATCTAGTTTTTGAAGAGCACCGCATGCACTCAACAGCGTGCACAAGCAAACCAGTACTGCCACCGGGAGCCCCCCCCCCCCCCCCCCCAAAGTAACGTCTGATTCTTTATACTATCTTATATTTTATGTAAATTGACCTAAGTCACAATGGAATGGATATCTTATGGCGCTTGTAAAATAAAAGATATAATATACATTAGGTGTATGGGTATAGTGGTAGGATTCCTATGCAGGAATCCGACTAGGTAGGTACCAGCCCAGGGCCAGTTATTATGCCGTGAAGCAGTAGTGTTTTCAGACATTAGTGTGTTTCGGTTTGAAGGGCACCGAGAGCTAGCGTAATCACTGGGCATTTGAGACTTAAGAACTGATGTCTCAGGGTGAGGGGCGCAGTGTGGTGTCACACAGAAATATTCTGGGTGACACAGCATTATTTGTGGGCGGACGTTGCACTTACCATCACGTGAACGTTTTGCTCGTTTCGTCTGTATCTACAATAAAAAAAAATATGTATGTCATCATGGTGTCGGCATAGGAGAATCTACCACTCCATCTCATCCCGTGTGTGTCTTTAAAGTAAACAGAGGGAAAATTAAAATCAGGAGATGGGCAGCAACATCTTCCTGGAACATCTGAATAAATGAACTGTGATTGCCAGCCCTCCTGCCAAGCGTGGCAACTATGGCAAAATCCTCCAAAATGAGAGCTACAACATTTTGTGGCAATCTATAGGGGAGGCCTATGTATGGCAGTGAACTAGTGATATGCTGAAATGATGATGATGATGAAATCATCATCATATAGGCTTACTCTTTCCAAACAGATAACGTTTGAGTGTAAAAATCGTGGCAATGTAATTCTGAAACATCGGAATTTCCAGCATCCACGTGGATCTTTAAATAAACTTGTTCATTATCAAAAAATCAGTATTAGAAACATCATGTAAACAATCAACTATTGAGCATGGACTTTTCTGAAGTTTGTTAGATAGACAGAAGAGGCATTTTCGAGATGGTTTTTCCGGTAAATATTATTTTTTAAAACTTTCATCAAGCAATGGTCGGGTGTTCCCAAGTTCCCATACCGGCACTTGACACCGGTCTGTATCTGCAGTCAGCGGCAGTTTCAAGCTTGTCATTGGCAGTGTTGACAATAACATATGATTATGACACTGCTGACATTGGCATATTATTGTCAAAGTAGAATCTCGGTTTCTTGGTTTCTTGATAGTGGTATTGTAATTTTATTAAAATAACTTCAGACCAACTGCACATTGCACAATAATGTTGCAAATATAATTTGACCGAAGTGCAGATAAATAAAATATAGACGTTTTTAAACCGCTACCTTTAAATGAGATGCAATGATTTGGTTCTTTATAACATGCTTTTCAATATCTAGTGGAGTATATTGTAACGATAAGAATACTCCTATATTTGATAATGTAACCCGTAGAAACTTTATATATGATACGTAAGTATGAAATATTCCTTTTAGTTATTTTGATGACGTTTATTTATATTTGCTGCGCAAGCTTATCAGTAAGTTTCAATACGATTACTTAGTTATTTTTGCTTTGTTGTTAAATTCGTATTATTTTACTACTCGTAATGTAGTTAAAATTCAGGGGTCTCAGTCCCTGCTCAATGAGTTTTGGTTTATAGATTTAAATTCGAACACTATTTAATTCACAAAGGATTGAGTATTCAATCATAGAAGTATATCATAGAATCCCATATCACATCAAACAACACCAAAAGCTGTATATTTTATAATGTTGGAAATTATTAATTTTCTGACAAAAATATGATTCTGAGATGATGATGAAACATGTTGATTGTTTTTTTTTTTTTTTGTTCATTAGCAAGCTTAATATACAACCGCAAGTTATTTTGAATTGATTAATTAATGAATCTATGAAATCAAAATATTTTTGTGGGCCATAGAAATTATAAAAATTTATTATTAATAGTGGGTTTTGTAGCAATCTATATCCTATGACAAGCAATGGAATTGCAATGGGGTGTAATGAAGATAATATTATTATTAGTGTGATTTTAGAATAGCTGTGTTATTGTAAATAATTTCATGCTGAGTTTTATGTTTGAAATAAAAATTATATATTATTTAGTAGCAGTAGTTAAGAAATAGAATCAGTTGTTATCACTTTTAGTTCTATAAACAAGTTATTTTTACAATTTTAACTCTTGTATTACATAGTTATTAAGTGCTATATGTTGGGTGTGGTACTTGTGGAGAATTCATGTTGGGTAAGCTGCATGCCCAGAAAAACTAATCTTCTTTAATAGATGCCTAGTATTCAGAGTGCCAAATACTGTGCAGAGGGTCCTGGGTATGATCTCAGCTAAAGCCGATTAAGCTTAATCAAAAAGTTGTTATTGTTAACCCATATTATCTGTCAAGATGCTTTTATTTTAGGTGTAAATTATATATTATTTAGTAGCAGTAGTTAAGAAATAGAAATAGTTGTTATCACTTTTAGTTCTATAAAATAGCTATTTTTACAATTTCAACTCTTGTATTACATAGTTATTAAGTGCTATATGTCGGGTGCGGTACTTGTGGAGATTTCATGTTGGGTAAGCTGCATGCCCAGAAAAACTAATCTTCTTTTATAGATGCCTAGTGTTCAGAGTGCCTTAATACTGTGCAGAGGGTCCTGGGTATGATCTCAGCTAGAGCCAATTAATCTTAATCAAAAAGGTCTTAGTTGTTAACCATTATTATCAGTCAAAATGCTTTTGTTTTAGGTGTAAATATGATACAATAGTAAGAGTGACTGTGAATGATACAACTTCTGAAGTACTTGACTTTTTTGAGGTAAGTCAAGATAAAGAAGGTAAATAAGTAAATTGTTATACCTACATTGCTTTTTATAAGACCATTGGTGAATTTTGAGTTATGTGGGATTTTGTAGAAAGTTTGTAGCTCTAATTTTAGGAGGTCTTTGCCATAGTTACCATGCTTGGTGGGTGGGTTGAACCGCAGTTTATTTATTCATATATCCCAGGAAGATGCTGCTGCCCATCTCCAGTCTTTTATTATTTACTCTTAATGTATGTCATTGTGGCATTATATATAACACATGGATACTCATCTATCACGGGAGCAACTAGCAGTTTAGTTGGACTCCTTTTGACTGCAATTTTATTATGGTCCCCTCATCAACATTAGTTGAGACTGTGGAAACACAGCACACTACCACTGCTTCCTGATCCTTCACCAGGCCCTCTCATACATTACAAAAACAGGTCTGTGAATTACTGCCTTTCACAAAAATTAATTTTACCATCTTAATACTTTTTTAGGAAACAGACAAATGGCGCGGTTACCCAACTCGCGTTCATGTTGCATTAAATGACAGTCTTGATGGAGAATATCCTGTATTTATCACTGCAACACAGCAGAAAGGTAAAAATATCAAGATATTTTTGTAATATCTATGTTTTTAATACAGATAAAATATTATATTACAGCAGGGTATAAAGAGTTAATTATAAATTATAATTATCCAGAAAAATTTATTTGGAAAGATAAAGAAAAATCGACTTCCATTTAAATAAAACTATTTTTACACTGTGCGAACGCTATAAAATCCGTAAAAATAGTTTTATTTAAATGTGTAGTATTCGCGTAAATATAAGAAACCATTTTGTACAATCCAAAATAAGACTTAAGTTGGATTCCAAACTCAGAACTTTCAGTAACCATTGTAGTATTTTTAATATTCAACCAGCTCACAATGAGGATGTCACAGTTCCTAAGCAAGAATACATCTAGGTAAGTACCACCCCAGAGCATTACTGTGCTTCCATGTGAAAGGGCTAGTGTATTTACTGGGCATATGAGACTTCAGAGCTGATGTCTCAGGGTGACAAGTGCAGTGTGGTACACCACAAAAATGTTCTGGGTGACACAGCTTTTGCTAAAGGCAGACATTTGCACTTACTATCAGGTGAACGTTCTGCTCGTCTCATTCTGCATGTCTTGTCACTTTCTTTTATAAAAAAAACTTGTCTGGCGTATTGGCAAATATAGTACCAGACTACTCCCATTTTAGATGCTGTTTCCTGTCACCGGTGTGTCTTTTAGTTCTTGCATTATTGAGATGATTATTTCGCAATCTGTAGGAGTCACTGCCATTCTCTGGATTTATTTTCTTATGAGCTGATGTAGTGAGATGGGATTATAGATTTTTTTTTTAATTACTTATGGAATAATCTACATGTGTATTTAAATATAAGTAAAGCTAATATCAGGATGTCAGAAGAGGGAATAATATATACTTCAAAATGGCCTAAGAAACTTTAATTTTTATAATATTAGGGAGATATTTCATATCAACAAAAAACACATATGAGAAATAATATACATACATATAAAGATTGTTGAATAGTTCTGTAAAATTGTAGTCATATGTATTATTAAAATGGAATGTATAAAATAGTGATTTTAATAGTACAGTTGTTCAGTGCAACATTATGTTTATTTTTTGTGTGGGGGTAAACAAGCAAGGGGCTCACCTGATGATGATTACCCTGGCCCATGAACATCCGCAATACCAGAGGAAAGCATTTACAAAAATGTTCACATCACTCATCACACGGAATCACCATTAAGTGTACTTTGATTAATTTATTTAATGTATTATAAGTGTGGCCTTGTCACTAGGTATCTCATCCTGGGAACTACCACTGGTGGTAGTGACTCATAATGCTGTATTACAGTTTGATAATATGGCTAGAACTCTGTGTCCTCACGACGCTGGACCTAGTAAGTATCTTGTATCTATTTCCATGTTTTGTGGGTAATCATCATCATCATCATCATCATCATCATCATTATCATCATCATCATCATCATCGTTTCAGCCCATCATAGTCCACTGTTGAACACAGGCCTCGCCAAAAGTTTGCCACAAAACACGGTCCTGAGTCACCAGCATCCATCGACTTCACGCTAAATTGAGCAGTCCGTCGCTCGAAAGTCGAACGAAGTTGCCACTCGAGAATCTTTCTTTCCCAACGGTTATGGGTTCTACGAGCTATATGGCCAGCCCATTGTCACTTGAGCTTGCTAATCCTAAGGGCCATGTCGGTTTAGTTCTGCTGCGGATTTCATAGTTACTGATTTTATCTCGCAGAGAAACGGGTGCGCCGTGTGGTGGCGGCTTAATAGAATCTACCACTCCATGTCATCCCGTGGATGTAAAAGTCGACGGAGGGAAAATTAAAACCAGAAGATGGGCAGCAGCATTTTATTCTAACATCTGAATATATAAACGGTAGCCAACTTGCCTGCCGAGCGTGGCAACTATGGCAGAGACCCTCCAACCCTGAGAGCTACAAACTTTTGTGGCTATCTATGAGAGTGGTCTATGTTCATCAGTTGTCTAGTGATGATGAGAGAAATGGGTAATAAAATAACTTATTTAGTATATAAAATTTAAATTTCGTCATTAACGTGTTATAGTCTAGTCATAGGCCTCTCCCAAGAAGGAAGAATTTGCCATAATCAGCATTTGGCTAGGCTAGCATTTAGCTATTAATAATTATTAAACATTTGGTAGGCGGATTTGCGATAGACTAGACGCCTCAGACCAATGCTGCCGTCAGTAATCGGTCTGTTTATTTTTGGGTTGATATTTTCCGACATATGTATTCCACCTATCGGGAACCATAACCGGTGGTAGGATTTATATGTAAATATTTGCCTAGGTAGGTACCACCGGAGGGCCAGTTATTCTGCCGAGAAGCTGTGGTGTGCAAACACTACTTGTCTCAAGAACACTGAGAGCTAGTGTAATCACTGGGCATATGAGACTTAAGAACTGATGTCTCAGGGTGACGGGCGCAGTGCGGTGACACACAGAAAGATTCTGGGTGACATAGCATTTGTTGTGGGCGGACGTTGCACTTACCATCAGGTGAAGGTTTTGCTCGTTTCGTCACTTTGTACAATAGTGCCCTTCAGACCGAAACACAGCAATGCTTGCACACTGCTGCTTCACGGCAGAATAACTGGCCCTGGGGTGGTACCTACCTAGACGGATTCCTGCATAGGAATCCTACCACCTAGTATCGGGTACCATACCCGGTGATAGGATTCATATGTAGAAACCCGCCTAGATGGGTACCACCACAGAGCCAGTTATTCTGCAGACAAGCTGTAGTGTGCTATCACTACTGTGTATCGCTCTGAAGGGCACAGAGAGCTACTGTAGTTATTGCGCATATAAGATTTAAGGTACTGTCTCAGGGTGACGAACACAGTGTGCTGTCACAGAAATGTTCTGGATGACGCAGGATATGTTACTCGTATGTACAGAACCACTCCGGAATTGGGAAGATTTGCCCGACATTATGAACATCATTTCAGCCTATCGTTTTATTGTTTATCAGCCTATCGACAAATTCTAGGTCTACATCTAAGTCTAGATCTCGGCCTGGGTCTCTAATATTTTACCCTCAAGTACGGTCCCGAGGTCACCATCCATCGCCTTTTCATTGTCTTCTTTAGAAAAAATAAATCCATAGTTCAGAGACTTTTTGTGGAACTCGATGGAAGCAAGTGGCTCAGGACCGTGTTTGGTGGCAATCTATGGAGAGACCTATGTTTAGCAGTAGACTTGTGACTGTTAATTTATCAACAGACATAACCACCGAGAATCGTCCGATGATTGAAATAACCACTTCCAACATACGAAATACGTCCGTACACATCAAGCTTCGACGCGTGACTGATTTCTATGTCGAGCTGGACAAGGTACTTAATTTTATCTACTTGTTAAAGTTTTAATAATAGGGAAAGAAAGCTTAATTTGCTAAGATTCCGCATGCAAAATATAAAATGCACGATCTTAGCAAATTAACGTTGTGCTCCTATGCCCCTATCCCTAACTATATAAAGTTTTAATAGACCATCTTGTGCAGTAATCGAATAAAATTACTAAATATTTGCTTGTATATTCCGAAAAGCGATTGAATTCTCTAAAGTTCCGCCAACCAAGCCAACCAAAACAAAGGAAATAAAAAACTTGTTTTGCACGTTTCATACGCGAATTATTTAGGAGTGCTCTATTATCGCTACAAATTTTTCCTCCAATTCATTCACATTTAAACCTCTGATTACACTCACATCAGTACGCATTATAAGATGATTCATATACCATCATGTAGATATTTTGTTAGAAATTAATTCTGTCCTAGTTTAAAGTCGATTCATCGATATATTTATTAAAAATAAGTATTTAAGTCTAAGAAAAGAGCCTATTCCTTTCTCATTCTGAAAGGGCGGCAACGCACTCGCGATTCCTCTCGTATTGCGGTGAGCCGTTTGCCTTCTTCTATGAAACAAGAAACCCGTACTGTCAATTATGTTGTAGGAAACGATACACGATAACTTTTGAAAAACACTATTAGTTAACACGATTTTTTTAAATAACTTCTGTTTTAATAGGAAGAACCCTATTGAAAACTGTTAAAATATAATTACTAAAATTTTAAATCTACAACTCCACAACATCAAAACCCTGTTTTGTGTCCACTTTTTTGTTATATTTTATACTGATGTAATATATTTCATATTAAAAATTGAATGAGCGTTATGAGAATTTTCAGTAAGATATCTTAAACTAAAATTGTATTTTTTTAACTTTTTGAACTCTTATTTCGTTCTGACTGTTATATTAATCAATATTACGACCGAATTTAGTTCGAAACTGTTTGCATTCGATACATTGGCGTTCGTCTAATAACCTAGATCGCGCAGGTCGTCGCTCCATCTAGTGGGGGGAGGGCTACACTGCGTTTATCGGGTTATCGGTTCTACGGGCTATATGACCGGCCCATTGCCACTTCAGCTTGCTTGTCGGTTACTTTAGTTCTGCTGCGGAACATTGTTTAATCATTGACAAATTACTCTGGTCTGAGCGTAATGAAATGGCCTTTTTAAAAATTATGTAAATATAGACATACATACACACATATATATATATGTGTATATTAAATTAATGCTAACACAATAGACAGAATTTGACATCATAGAACAATTATATTTAATCAAATAACTTTGGTCTAATTTTGAGGATAGCTAACATTTTTACATCATTAGAACATCGGGCGTGGGTACGTTACCAGGAGTCAGTGACATTGTGTTTGCGCGTACACTCGTGGCACTATATAAACTCCTGCGTAGTTGATAGCAGTCGACTTTTTTTGTCACAAATCGACCAGGTGGACATCGTCTGATTTCCTACAATGATTATGTTTTTTTTTTCTGATTTAATTTTTGCTTTCATGTTTTTACGTGTTTTAGCAGCATTCATTTGATTCGGCAGGAAGTGAAGCTGAACGTGACGCCTAGTACTCCAAAGTACTATTATTTTTCTTTCGCCAAGGATCCACTGAATCTCTCTCAAAGTGACAGCAAAGGCATCTTGCCAAGGTATTGTTGTGAGCTCTATATTCATGACTGTTTTTATTATTTGGAGTGAATAGAGAGGAAATATTGTTATGGTCTTGAACTCTATATAATTCGATCTATATAAAATACGTCCATTCCAAATCCATCCTTTTAGTATCCAATTTCGGTCTCTAAGACGATCAGATCAAGAAAACCCAATAACATTTGTATATTTTTGACTCATAAAATTAAAGAAAATATTGTATCGACGTCAGACTTTGAACGAATTTTAAAAAAAAAGCTCAATTGGGGCTAAAAATATGTCACACTCACGCACTCTTTCATAAAAAAATATAAATTTTATTAGTAGTATTGTGACCCTCTCCCGGTTTCCCTCACCCACTCACTTAATATACTCTCGCCCTACAATGAATGTCTTAAAATATAATTCCTTTGTTGCCAGTGGATAGTATTAAATAGTTTATTTTAATTTAGTCCACAAATATATAGTTTTTTGCTTTTTACTCATAGGTTCAACTATACGATACCCAAGAGTGTAATGTTGATGATCGAGTCGGATGACAACGTGTGCGCCGTCGTCTCTATACAGAACAATTCGGTTAGTATTTTACTGTACTATACCATGAGACCGATAGGTGTGCAGAGTAGAATAGCACCTACCTTTTTCCTACCAAGGTGTCGTAATTATTTTTAGCCTCTCAAATCATTTATTTAAAATGCACAGACACGTGCAGCTTACGCTTTTAATACTGGTGGTAGAATTCCTATTCAGGGATCCGTCTGGGTAGGTACCACCCCAGGGCCAGTTATTCTGCCGTGAAGCAGTAGTGTGCAAACATTGCGGTGTTTCGGTTTTAAGGGCACTGCGAGCAAGCGTAATCACTGGGCATATGAGACTTAAGAACTGATGTCTCAGGGTGATGGGCACAGTGTGGTGTCACACAGAAATGTTCTGAGTGCCACAGCACTTGTTATAGCAGACGTTGCACTTACCCTCAGGTGTCAATGTTTACGTCGTTTCGTCACTTTATCCAATAAAAATAGGTATTGTTCGGACAGCCTTTATTCATGCAGAATAACACCATAATATGCAATGCTCGTAGGAATGCAATAAGGAGTAACAATTTTTTTGACTCGTACAAAAATGGCGGCAACCTGGTTCGTCACCGGTCACGTTTCGTCTTCCGCGCGGGCGAGAAGTGAGCTACGTGTGTGGTCTCTGCCTACCCCTTTTACGGGAAAAAGGCGTGAATATTACAGTAAACTTATTACACTGTTATTACCAGGGGTGAAGTTTGAGATAATGTGATTTTTGTTTCAAGTGTCCCGTCTTCGACAATGAAAAGGACATGTTGTATCAAGGTTACCACCTCACCATGACGACCAAGGGCGCAATCAGCATTACCGTAAGTTGTTTGTCTTTTTGTTGAATTTTACGTCGCGTACTTCGCTGCGTTCTTCATCATCACCTTTACAGCTCTTCGCAAGCCAATAGATTGCCACAAAGCATACCCCTGAGCCACCAGCGTCATCCCGTGTTATATTATCGAAAAAAAAAACTTTACTGTTAGTAGGATTTCTATGCATGGGTCCGTCTAAGTAGGTACTACGGCAGTGGCAGTTATTCTGCCGTGAAATAGTACAGTGAAAGCATCACTGTTTTTCGGTTTGAAGAGCACTGCTAGCTAGCGTAATTACTAGGCACATGAGACTAGAGAACTGATGTCTCAGGCTGACGAGCGCAGTGTGGTGCCACACAGAGTTTTGGGTGACAAAGCATTTGTTATGGGCAGATGTTACATTTACTATCACGTGAATAAGTTCCTCGTCCGTCACTTTCTTCCATAAAAACAACTTTGGAACTGGCGAAATAAACACATCATCATCATCATCATCATTCCAGCCTATCACTAGTCCACTGCTGAACATAGGCTTCCCCCATAGATTGCCATTACAGTTCTTCTTGGGGGATTTTGCCATAGTTGCCACGCTTGGCAGGCGGGTTGGCCACCGCAGTTTATTTATTCATATGTTCAAGGAAGATGCTGCTGCCCATTTCCTGGTTTTTATTTTCACTCTGTCGACTTTTACGACACCCACGGTAGAGATGGGGTGGTAGATTCTCTTACGCCGCTACCACACGGCTGCGGCATGTAAATAAACACGATGGAACATAATTAAAATTCGTCCTAAGTACTTTAGTAGTTCTGTTGTGAACTCCGTTCGCACAGTCAGACAAAAAAGGGTAATTCTATTTGTTGTATGTAGTATAGCTTTAATAAATACTAATAAACTATTGTTATATTTTATTTCACAGCAATCTATGTTTCCAGTGGGATTCTACATAGTGTTTATAGTTAAAGAGAGCAATTCGGACTGCACCGGCGAGAGCAGTACGGACAGTGCCTTAAGTTTGGAGGACTGGATAGATGATGGACGTATCAAGAATTTCAGGTAAACATCCCGTATAGTGGCTACATAAGATTTTTTTTTTTTATTATTGGACACACTGCGCCCGTCACCCTCAGATATCAGTTCTTTAGTCTCATATACCCAGAGATTGCACTAGCTCTCAATGCCCTTCTGACCGAATCACAGTAATGTTTGCACAATGCCTTACGGCAAAATAACGGGTATTTGGGTGCTACTATATCCGTCTATCCGTGTCCCATACTATTAGTATGTATGAATGTATTATTACATTCATGTCTCTTTCTCATTGAGGTAGGCACAGAACACATCTTTTCACTTGCTACGATCCTGTCACACATCTTTCGCTTCTTCTACATTCATTAGTGTTTCCATATAAGTTCGGTCAGTTGCGGGATACTTTTGACGTGGCCTTTCCGTAAAACGTCTTCGATCTGATCGTGATACGGTCGCCTACGTCGACTCTTACCGGCTTGCCCAGTCCATCTTCCTTCATCCTTGCTCTCTATGTATCCAAACTGTTTAAGCATCCCTTTCTCTATCTTTGTGCCGTAAAGTTCCCTTATCACGCTGTTCCTCACTTTGTAATTCAATTTTCATCCACTTTTAGTTACTTTTAAGAACCAATGATAATACAGTCATTTCATGTCTATGAGCTAGTATAATCACCAGGATCATCAGCTTATAGCTATTTAACCTTTTATTAATTTTAAAACTATATTATAACACAGACTCTTTAATGTTTTTACAGGTTCCGCGTCGTGCCGGCATTGACCTACACAGAGTATATTACAGGTGTATTGGCGGCTTTTGGGTTGGTGGTTCTAGTTGCAGTGTTCGCGCCTCTACTGACATTGATACGATGCTACTTTTCTGGTAAGTGTATAATTTTTAGAGAGGAAATTTCTTTCCATCTTTTTTATGGAATTTAATGACGAGACGAGGAAATCGTTCACCTCACTAATCATGTGCAACGTTCGTGACAAATGCTGTGTCACCCAGAACATTTCTGTGCGGTACCAGTGCTAGTCACCCTGAGACATGAGTTCTTAAGATGCCTAGTAATTACACTACACTACAATTACACTTCTTCATATGCCTAGTAATTACACTAGCTATCAGTGCCCTTCAAACTGAAATGTTTGCATATGCTTGACGTCAGAATTACTGTCACTGCTGTGGTACCTCCTTAGACGAATTTCTCTTTTCATCCTCCACTCATCATTTTGGGTAATATCCTGTGTAAGCACCTAGCCTCAGGTCGATTCGATGATCAAGGATCTTCATTGATCGCGGCAATTTTCTCATGGAGTTTCAGCTAATTCAGACTTTGACAGCGTTTACTGCCTGCTTTCTATGGGAACGCAGTTGTCTCGCTCTTTTCTTTCCTCCCACAGAGAAATCTATCTGTCGATAGTGCGATATACATACTGTTACTTAGCTAATTCTCACGAGAGTGTATTTAAGGAATTACGCTCCCTGTACGCTTCGCTCGGCGTAGATTAAAATTTAGAGGTGATTAATTTTTTATGATGAATATGTTATAAAAGTTTATCCTTTAATATTTTCCATGACAAAATGTACCCATATGCCAAGTTTCAATAAAATCGAAACTGCGATTAAGTTGCAGCGAAATTCAGTATGATTATTTTTCATATAGACACCTGCATGAAACAACATTGTAACTCAGTTTTTTTCTTAATTGGGGTTGCTACCATATTTAAGTTTAAAAAAAACAATAAAACCTCGACACATACTGATAAAGTTTTAAAGGTTAAACTGTATTCCGATAGTTTATAAAATCGGGCGCATATTTTTTTAAACTCACGCATGCTACTGTATAGTTATAAGAAGTGAGTTACAATTATTTTCCTTGCAGGTATCGATATTTATACTATACTCCATTTCGTTATGCAACTGGCGTCGTCGTTTCAGCCTATCACTAGTACACTGCTGAACAGACGCATCATTTTGGGGGGATTTTTGTAGGTTGGCGATTATTCCATTTTAATTATATTTTTATTTACAGAAGAAATAACTATTATCGAAGAGGGACCCGGTACATCTGGCAACGCGGCTCCGAGTGACACCAAACCCATAGTGCTTGATGATTCTGGAACGGGTGGGTTAACTTTCTTCTTTTATTATAATGTCCCAGTGCGGAAAATGTTTTTCTAAAATGACCGTACCACTTAAAATAATATATTAAAGAAAAGTAACGTTACTGTATGTGACGACTAGGTGGCCTACATTTGGCGCCAACTCTAAAAGTGTCGGTGGTAGTTTTTATTGAATTTTGTAATTTCTGTGTATCTATTGTGTGTATATCTCGTAAAAGTGTACAGTGATTGGAAAATTCAATTCAATACCAAAATTGTACTTTTGGTTTTGTCTCCATCATCATTCATCAGTCCAGCAAATCTTCAGTAAAAGTCAACTATCATTTTACTGTCGATCGAAACGAAGTGTTGTTATAATTCAATTATGACTCGACATTGACAAAAATGCCTCGATTTGGTAGCTAATTGGCAAGATCAAAAAAAAAGAAGAAGAAGACTGCGTAGTCTAGTGGTCAGAGTATCTGACTTCTACGCCTCGAGTCCTGGGTTCGAATAATAGCCGGAGCCAACATTTGTGCAAAAACACATTTTCGGGTCTGGTTGTTTTGTGCATGTGAGTTTGTAAAAAGCACTCACGGTACAGGAGAATTACTAGAAAAGGACATTGTTTTTTTTAAAGTGTAGTTTGGACTGTTCCACCACCATCACCACCACCATTTCAGCCTACCCAGTCCACTGCTGAACATAGGCCTCCTCCATAGAGTGCCACAAAGTTTTTAGCTCTCATTTTGGAGGGATTTTGCCATAGTTCCCACGCTTGGCAGGCGAGTTGGCAACCGCAGTTTATTTATTATGAAGTTCCAGGAAGATGCTGCTGCCCATCTTCTGGTTTTAATTTTCCCTCTGTCGACTTTTACGCCACCCACGGGATGAGATGGGGTGGTAGATTCTCTTAAACCGCTACCACACGGCTGGACTGTTCATACTTATGAATTTTAAGCAATATTTTGCGGTAAATCGATTGATTCAGGTGGCTCCGGACCATACTTTGTGGCACTCTATGGGGAGACCTATGTTTTTACTGGTGGTAATAATCAATATCACTAATTTAAAATCTCTTCTAATTAGTACTAGTAAATCATTTAGATCCGCCACTCTGCGGCATTCAAAGTTAAATAGGAGTTATATCCACAGAACAGAAAAAACAAAGTAGAAGTGGTAAGTTCGTAAATTATTAAGAGAATCAATGTCTCCAAACTCACAGACTTGCAACTGTGTAACTTAAGATAACACAATGAAAATAACTTTCTTATTGGATGGAATTCTACTCCAAAATAAAGTATTAACTAAATTGTACATCAATCAAAAAAAATGCTTTCATGCATTAGAGCTTATATGTTTTGTACACAACAGATACTGAACAAAATGTTTTTGACGCCGTAGACAAAATTATTGTCTTACGAGTTCCGCTATTGCACACTAGATGTCGTATCGTTGGTGGCAAGACATTTGTTTAATTCTGCTGCATCAGAGCCCTATTCGATTAGTGATTGACATTTTAGTTTTGTTATTTAATATATCGATAATCGTCGAACGATAAGAATTAACTTGAAAGTTGGCCTGTTGCCATTGAACACACTTATTATAGATGATAGAATGAAAGTTATGATAGAATTGTAAAACCACATATATAAACATATACATTAAGATAGGCCGAGTTAGAATGATGATAAATGAATTGTTCTTAAAACTATAACTTTATTTCAAAGCTAGTGCAATGGGTAACTGTTAAGTAACGTATTTTACAAGAAGAACTTATTTACCTAAATTTGTCCCACCGAGTGCCGTTGTGTTCCAAAATTACTGGTCTAGATTTAAAGTAACAACTTACAAATGTCATTCTGCTGAACTCAGGACTGCTCTCTGCTCAGAAATGAGAGGGTTTTGAGGAGTCTGCCACTTAATTCATAATCAATTTTGATTGTCCTCGAGTAAGTTTCTTATTTACTTTTAATAAATGATGGATGAGTATAATTATATAACAGTCTGTTTTATTTAGTCGGTCACGTGGTTTTTTTGTCGGAAATTCGCTCAATTGTTGATAACTAATAGTATCAAATAATAAATTTCACACAAATTGACGCAGTATTTTAACCATGACGATGAAAAAAATTAATACATTTTAATATGGTTTCTCAGGTTTTACATATAATATTAAAATATATATGTAGATAATAATTATACCCTTTATCGATATCGAATCGAGTTTTTTGATCGTCCCTTCTCAAATCGAATAGCTTGAAAACATTTTCAATGTTGTCTACGCAAAACTGGACCTTATTCATTTTGCATTAAGTAGAAAATATTATGACGTATTGATCTTAATAAATATTGTCACCTCTGCTTTTTTGTTAATTTATTTTATGTAATATTAT
Source organism: Luehdorfia chinensis (assembly GCA_019845155.1). Lineage (NCBI taxonomy): Eukaryota > Metazoa > Arthropoda > Insecta > Lepidoptera > Papilionidae > Luehdorfia > Luehdorfia chinensis. The sequence goes on along the minus strand of JAHVAK010000201.1, from coordinate 4,539,512 downwards.
ATAAGATGATACGAAACTCCACCATGGGACAAATTAGTGGCTCGACTATCGTTTTTACATTCTAAAATAACACAAAAGGGCATGATGTTTCAACTGTGTGTCAAATTTCGTGCAGTAATGTTACGAACCGAGGTTAGAACACGACAAAAGTGCGCGGAGTCGAATGTGCGTTTCATCCCGCGTACTTGTGAAATACGCGCCACGCCCACGTGTCTTTTTCACTTGTTTTTTCTGTTCTGTGGTTATATCTTTCTTTGCTTTTGATAATCCTGCTTTTACCTACGCCATCTTCTGTACTTCAACTATTGCATTGTGAATTGTACTTTGTAAGAAATTTTGATACATTTTCAAAACTATTACTACTAGAGAAAACACAATTTTTTTACTGGTGGTAGGATTCCTATGCAATAATATGTCTAGGTAGGGACCAGCCCAGAGGCCAGTTATTCTGCCGTGAAGCAGTCGTTTGCAAACATTACTGTGTTTCGGTTTGAAGGGCACTGAGAGATATACACTAGCTCTCAGTGCCCTTATACTGTGTCCTGGTCTGAAGGGTACTTGCACCTAGTGTAATTACTGGGCATATCATCATCATCATCATCATTTCAGCCTAATACTAGTCCATTGTTGAACATAGGCCTCCCCCATAGATTGCCACAAAAGTTTGTAATTCGCATTTTGGATATTAAGCATTTGTTTAATAAGTAGGCAGACTGGGCATATGAGACTTAAGAACTGATGTCTCAGGGTGACGGGCGCCTGTTTGGCGTCACACAGAAATGTTTTGGGTGACCTAGCATTTGTTATGGGCAGACGATGGACATACAAACAGGTGAACGTTATTCTCGTTTCGTCACTTTATTCAATAAAAAAAATATAGTTATATATACTTTTAATATATCGTATTTAAATATAACACACGTTTTGTATATTACTTTGACTACTTCTATAGTATTTAGATAACCATGGCCGATTCCCGCTTGGAATTCGTATTTGTATGACCTAAATGTCTCTCTTAGGAACTAACCTTAATTTTAATGTAACAGACTCCGAACCAGACGCGGAATTGGAGAGTGAGCCTGTGTTGCCGAAAATAGTGGAACTTCCTCCATTAACGCTAGCGGGGCTTAGCAGAGCGAAACCTGCTGCACAAAGCAGACGGTCAAATAGGTAATGATACTATAATTATGTTTAATTCAAAAGAGAAGCTTTTTAATTGATCCTTTCTCTTTCCCACTTTACCGTTCTTGGCCGTACCGTAAGATGAGATAAATGTGGGGGGTACTTTGGAATCATGTTTTCGCTAATGAATTTTTTTAAACACTAGCATTCTTTATGCATGCAATGCTCCGCTCGAAATAAGCTTAAAAGCTTTTACTAGGAGATGGTTCACGACATTAGTCTATGACGAGATCGATGCCTGAGACGTTAAGTTTCGCAGTCCGTACCCTAAACCATTAGGCTATTGGCGCTTCAATATTCTCAGATATGTTACGAGTATATATATTTCTAAATCATGTGTGCGGTTAGCGCTTTATACCCGACATGTCAAGGTCAAGCGATTCGGCGGTCTTCAAATGCCTCTGTCACAATTATATTGCATTTATACGCTAATTTGAATAGACTCATATCAAGAAAACACTTTAAGTAATTCATTTAAATTATTTTTAAAAATCATCTATTATTAGATGATTTTTAAAAAGCTACTTTGATAAAAAGCAGAAAAAAATAATTGTCGTCCGGATTTTTTTAGGGATGTGGTCACGATAACTCCCGAAAACATTTACGTATCGAGACCGGGTTATTTTTATCGTGTCCAGAATTTTATCTACTAATTTTCTATTTCATATCAAAAGTCTAGCACTTGTAGTTTTAAAGAAACTTATTTTTATCTCATTGTTTTCATCTGAAATGGAAATATTCGAACCTCAATACGATTTTTTTTAAAGAGGTAAAGGAGCGTCATAAGACGTGCATTTTTGGATTTTTTTAATACTGCTAATTTCTGTCAGGTACTTTTGGAGTGCGCTCACCGTGGCAGTAGTGTACGCATTGCCCGTCGTTCAACTCCTGTCTACTTATCAACGCGTGAGTAAAAATGACATTATTGTTGCGTATATAATGAGCATTTGAGGACTGGAGATAGTGGAGGGAACACGTAATTTGAGTACATCATGCAATAAGGGTCCATCCTCCAATCACCTGCGGTTTTCAGAGCTCTTTTTTAACCCCCTCCTCCTTGGTGATACGTCGTAAGGTTTTAGGCTCTTCGCCGCCTCCCCCTTCCAACATCACGTGAATTTTTTATTATTCAGATTTTTAAAGAGACAAAATCGCTCGCTCGGGATTTTACGTGGTCGCACAATTCAATTCATTTTTGAAAAAAAATCACGAAAAAAATATTGAGTAAATTATCGATTAGTTTTTCTGATTTTATTATTATTATGTAATTAAAGGACGCTCTGTAAAGGAAAATAATTTTAGCATGTATAAGACAAAATAGTTAATTTGAAATTCTTTTACACGCCCTCTTTTTAAATTACGACATTGACAGGACATTATTGTATTACTGCTTATAAAAAAAAATATAAAAATCGTAGCGGACTTAGCGGATTTATATACTTAATATAAATAATTTTGATACTAATTAAAAGTAGTTTATTAAATAATATTTACTAACTTAATGTAAGTTACGGAAGTGGAACGGTATCACCTGCCACATGTATTTATATGCTTAAAAGGAGATTCCAGTCACATGTTATAAGTAATTCTGTATTTACGTAAATAGAGATATTGTTTTTATTTTTCGCAATGATCAACTTAGAGGCTAACGGTGACGATGAATGTTTTATTATAGATAAATATTATAATACATAGATACGTCATAGTTATTCCCAGAAGACAACTAAAGATAGCGTTTCGAACGCAGCGACAACACGCGCTGTTTATCCTTGTCACTCTCGTTGTAAATGGAATAAGGTAGTAATGGTGACGTTCGAAAACGCGACTATTGTCGCCTTTTCTTAGCTTCACTTACGGAACGATAATAACAAATAACTCTTTTATTTTATAATGTCATTGTTATAGATGGTTTTCCAAACTGGCGATCAAGATCTGTGCTACTACAACTTTCTGTGCGCCCACCCACTGGGATTCCTGTCTGACTTCAACCACGTGTACTCGAACGTTGGCTACGTGGTACTGGGTCTGGTGTTTATGGCCCAGACGTGGTGGCGACAGATAAACGCGAGGAATCATCCCAAGGTAACAAGAAATAATATCAGAGTAAAATTTTGGGTAAACTGCAATATTACAGTGAATGCTTTTTTTGAGAGCCGATTAGATTAAAGGCCCGGTCGTTTAAATTTCATAACACCCAAGTGACCTGGATTAGATCCGCGACGCCGGCACGACTTTTTTTTAATTGTATATAGTGACGAAACGAGCAAAACGTTTACCTGATGGTAAGTGTAACGTCCGCCCACAACAAATGCTGTGTCACACAGAATATTTCTGTGTGGACCCCGTCACCCTGAGACATCAGTTCTTAAGTCTCAAATGCCCAGTGATTACGCTAGCTCACAGTGCCCTTCAAACCGAAACACAGTAATGCTTGCACACTACTGCTTCACGGCAGAATAACTGGCCCTGGGGTGGTACCTACCTAGACGGATTCCTGCATAGGAACTACTTTTTTCCTACTTTTTTTTACTTAATTGTTAAGTAAAAAAAGGTAAAGTAACAAGCCATAAGTGTCCCACTGCTGAACACAGGCCTACTCATTGTTTTGTGAGGGTGTTGGAGCTGGGAATTTTTATTGTTCAGACATGCAAATTTCCTCACGATGTTTCCCTTCACCGCTGAGCAGGCGGTAAATCGGCACTTAAAATTGCAGAACAATTTTGGAGATGTTTGTATCGAACTCAGGCCTATGAAATTTTAGAACGACCGCCTCGTCCCTGCCACCATTGCTGATTTATCGTGATGAAAACGTAAGAAAAACCCGCAGCGCCAGTTACTTTGCCGTAACGCGTGCAAACATTACTGTGTTTCGGTCTGAACTGTGCTCAAATGTCTCACTGTGACGTGCCAGGTCGTCTCTTATTCTTTCATAATAAAAAACGGGTGCGTGTATCAGTGTGTACGCGTGTACTCGCTGCAAGAAGTGAAACATTCTTGGGTTAGTTTAAAAAAATTACGTTCAGTGAGTATTATGTAGATAATCTATATTGAATAAAAATTATTTAAATAATAATTCTTCAAAATATATCTACAACATGTGTGGTCTACACGCCAACCCGCACTCGAGTAGTATGCGGACTTTTCCTGCCTTTAGAAACATTCTCAAAAATGAACCGTAGTGGGACATTTAAAAACTGTTGGTCCGGCAGATACTACTGTGCCCGCCGATAGGTTTCCAGGTAGTAAAATAGCACCTACCTCTTTTCTATCAGTGTAGTAAAAGGCGACTAAGGGATTGTACGTACAGTCATTATTCGTGCAGAATGAATGAAATGGTGTTACCATTATATGCAACGCTGTCATTGCTCGTTGCACGCATTGGGAAGTAAGAATTTTTTGACTCGTACTCGTACCGAAAAGTGGGCCGCGGGTGGTCTTTGTCTAACCCTTATAGGAGGGAAAGGCGTGATTGTATGTATGTATGTACATTATTGTAGATAGGTAATTCGTGTCGCATAAGGAATTATTTTTTCCCTGCAGAGATACGTTAATTTTTTTTTGTCCAATGCTATCTCATCCTTGTTCTTCTTGGCAGGAATTGGGAATCCCTCAACACCATGGGCTGTTCTACTCAATGGGCTTGGCGTTGGCTATGGAGGGTCTACTGTCAGCCTGTTACCATCTGTGCCCTAACAAAATGAACTTCCAGTTTGGTCTGTCCACTTGATTAATTTAAAAAAAAAATACAAAAATTCTATTGAAGACAGTTACCATTTTTAACAGACTTCATTAATTTATATATAGTAAAGCATCTCTAAAAATGTTTTTCAATTTTAATTTAAAAAAATTTGCTGATTATCCACGTGCTCAGCGGTGAAGGAAAACATTGTGAAGAAACCTGCATGTCTGATAAATAAAAATATTTCCATGACATGTCTCATGTTCGTCAACCCGCATTAGAGCAGCGCGGCGGACACACAGCTCCAAAGCCCTCTCAAACATAAAAGGAGGCCCGTTCCTAGCAGTGGGAAATTTATATGCTGTTACTTTGTATGCCTTTTTACTGGCATATATTATTGCTAATATATGCCAATAAATGGCACTTAAGCGTACTATGTATGTTGTGGCGGCTTAAGAGAATCTACTACCCCATCCCATCCCGTGATTCTCGTAAAAGTCGACAGAGGAAAAATGAAAACCAGGAGATGGGCAGCAGCATCTTCCTGGAACATCTGAATTAATAAACTGCGGTTGCCAAACCGCCTGCTAAGTGTGGCAACTATGGCCAACCCTCCGAAAAGAGGGCTACAAACTTTTCTGGCAATCTATGGGGGAGGCCTATGATCAGCAGTGGATAAGTGATAGGCTGAAATGATGATGACGAGCGTACTTTTTAAGCTTCATATTGATTCTCCATCAAGAATAGAATGTTTGTATCTGTTGGCTACAGTGACCACTTCCCATTACATGGACTGTATGCTCTAATCCACTGCTAGACATATGCCTCTGCCAACCGTAGTCACCACGATTGGCAGGCCGTTAAATTCTTAGGCGGCTTCCGACTTGTATAGACCATCTCGTAGAATGCCTAAAATGCACAGACCGGTGACGAGCAGTAGTGTCAAAAGTGTGAGGTGTCTTTTTTTTTTTACAAAGTGATGAAACGAGCAAAACGTTCACCTGATGGTAAGTGCAAAGTCTGCCCATGACAAATGCCGTGTCTGCCAGAAAATTTCTGACCCTGAGACATAGTAGCTCACAGTGCCCTTCAAACCGAAACACAGTAATGTTTACACACTACTACTTCACGGCAGAATAACTAGCCCTGGGGTGGAACCTACCTAGACGAATTTCTGCACAGGAATCCTACCACCAGCGAGCGCAGTGAGGTTTCAGACAGGACTTTGCATTCAAAGTTCTGGGTGACACCGCAACTGTTGCAGACGTGGTACTTACATTTAGGTGATAAGACTTGATCGTCTCGTACAGATTCGTCGTTCATGTACGTGATAGCGGTGCTGGTGATGGTGAAGCTCTACCAGAACAGGCACCCAGATGTAAACGCGAGCGCCCATTCCACCTTCATGCTCATTGCTGTCGCTATGTTTATCGGTAAGAGTTTATTTGGTAAGTCATTACGCTATAGAAGGTTCGCTGCGATTCTAAGAGGAGCCTGGTTGGCTCGAATTAATCAATATTCCTGCCCACACGGAAAATACTCGCATAGAAGTGAAGTTTCGAAAACCAGCCCGTTGAAATCTACGATCTACAAGTCCTTACGCAGAATACTTAAAGTCAGTCTTAAGCTTTAAAGTTTTAAGGATACTGCGTGGAGTGTGAGATTTGGCATGGTTTAAAGTTTATGTGAACTACTCAACAAATTCCCAACTTTTGATTTTATCTGTTGTCGCAGTATTTATTTCTTGCTATTGGTATCATAGGGATATTATTCAATAAAAGACGAAAAGAAGGTAAAAAGACATAGCTCACTAGTAAAAAAGATGGTCCATTTTTTTCAATTATGAGAATGGATTAATGTCGCCACCGAATGGCGTTTATTTATTGATTCCTCAAACACTATTTCTTTTTTCCTTTAAACGCAGTTCTACTGCATAATTGAAAGAAACGCATGACGGTATGAAACTTGTATTAGAATAAATTAAATACAAACAACCTAAGTGGCTAATTAGTGCAAGCAATCAGAGGAAAGAAAGGATGCTGTCTTTCCTCTGATTTTGCTCTTACCAGTTACACGGCTCCATACAATTAGTACCTCTTTTGATGTATTAACAGCGGAGTCTTTTACTAAATAAATAAATAATAAAAATACAATAACCTTTTAATATCTGAGGTGATCGCTTCCTGGTTATTTCACTCGTTATTTTGTGTCACCATTTATTACAATTTTCGATCTGTTCCGTTTCGTTTTAATTTTTTATTTAAGAAAGTGACGAGACGAGCCAATAATTCTGTTGGTAAGTTGAACATATGCTTATAATAAATGCTTTACCTCATCGCCGCTTCACTTTCTGATTAAACGGCAATACAAAAATATATTAAATAATTATTTTAATATATATATACGTGGCCAACACAGCGAAGTTTTTATATTATTATATAATTAATGTTTATTGACCATATAGCCGTAGTAGCACAGGAGCCAAGCGCCCGTCTAAAATTTGCCGGCATTATTGTAGAACAATTTTAAGTGGGTTTAGGGTACAGCCGTCTGGTAGCGGCTTAAAATAATCTACCACCTTATCTCATCCCCTGGGGTGTCGTTAAAGTCGACAGAGGGAAAATAAAAACCAGGAGATGGGCAGCAGCATCTTCCTGGAACATCTGAATAAATAATTCTGAATGTCTTCCAAAGGAGAGCTAATAACTTTTGTGGCAATCTATGGGAAGGCTTAAGTTCAGCAGTGAACTAGTGATAGGCTGAAATGATAATGATGATGAGGGTAGAGGTGGCACGAATAGTGATTTGGCCGAATACCGAATATTCGGCCACGCTCTAGGCTGAAGCGCCGAATGTTCGGCAAAAGATATGTGCATTTCGTGTGTGATAGGTTACGACTTGTTGTCATTCATCACAACTTGCCACTGATAGGTTTCAAGTATTAAAGTTAAAATTTGTTATTAAAATAAACACAATTTTGAGTAATATGATTAATTTTTTTCATGATTAGTATTTGGTTTTCGGCCAAATAGTGCAGTATTCAGCCGAATACGAAATATAAAAAAGTAGCCGAATAGGACGAACACCGAATAGTAGCTGATTATTCATGGCATCTTTAGTTTAGGGTGTATCCTTACCACAAAAGTAAGGCACTAATTTTACGTAAAAGATTGATTAAATTGAATTCCTTTTTAGGATACTTCGGCATAACATATCCAAGCCTGTACTTTTGGGTTCTATTCACCATCTTGCATCTCACGGTATGTTTCGTGCTTACATTGAAGATTTATTACGTCGGACGCTTCAAAATGGGTAAGATTTTCAATTTATTTTACTCTTCGAATTTAATTGTTATTGTTATTTAAAAAAATAAACTAACAACAAAAAAATAAACGTACTATTGCCACAGTGCCCATGGCATTATTTTTTTTTAAAGTTTTGCAGTGCTGTGGTGGAATAAATATATTAAACCATGTTTATCAGAAAGTAAATAGTAAAAAAATATGTATATAATGTAAATATTAAATATTATTTTACGTCCTCATATATTCGTCGTTTTTATCAATTTATGCTGCAAATACATTCCACATATCATTATACTCGTAATTGTATTAAAGAAGCTTATATTAACATTGAGCTTAATACATAAGAGGACAGGGCAGACACTGCGTAACTTAAAATCAGTAATATTGAATAATTAAATTAGATTAGACTGTTAGGGTTAGGCCAAATGAGAGTAATTTTGTGAGCTATGAGTCACATTTTTGAGTCGCGTAATTTACGCTGTAAGGCTATATAAAGTCATTTCGAGTCACATGACGACGCAAAATGAGTTTTAATTTGTATTGACTCAAAAACGCGACTCACAAAATTACGCTCGTTGGGCCTCACTCTAAAAAAATCTAGGATTTTCCATTATCATAATAATTACGTCGGACAGATTTAAATTAAAAGTCAATAATGTCTAAATTAAAAATATTTATTCCGCCGTGAAGCAGTAGTGTAAAACATAACTGTGTTTCGGTCTGAAAGGCACTGAGAGCTAGTGTTATTAATAGGAACATGAAACCTATAACTACTGAACTAACTGAAGTCTGAAAGGGACGGGCGGAGTAAGGTGCCACGCAGAAATAGTGGACACAGCATTTGTAATGGGCAGACGTTCCACTTACCATTAGGCGAACGTTTTGCTTGTCTCGTCACTTTCTTCTATATCAAAAGAACATTATTAATCAAAAGTCCCTCACGAAGGCCCTTGCGCCCATAAATAAACGTTTCGGCTAAGTACCCTCAGCGCTCTGCCATTCGGGCTAACAGTGACCATGAGTCTTAAAAAACCAAAAACTTAAATCTGTGCAATGCAAAAATTTAGTTCTTTCCGCGTTCATCAATATGGTTTTTTTATAGTATTTCAGTTAACATGCAATTTGTAAGAACTTTTTAACAGATTAAATTTGAACAATTTAAACATAATGTGAAATACAGACTGTTCGATTCCGAAACGTGCGTTTACGGCACTGAGGACACGTGGTCGGTACGCGTTCGTACCGCGCTACACCGCGAGGGCGATTCTGCTCACCGTTGCCAACCTTGCCAACTGGGCTCTGGCGGCTTACGGGTAAGAGGACTGAGATAATATTTTAACGTATCTTCTTTTATTTATACGAGAGTACTTTTCCCTCGATACTATCTATATTAAAATTAGTTGACCTAAGTAAACTCTGAATCTACCACCCCATCTCATCCCGTGGGTGTCGTAAAAGTCGACAGAGGGAAAATGAAAACCAAAAGATGGGCAGCAGCATCATTCTGGAACATCTGAAAAAATAAACTGCGGTTGCCAACCCGCTTGCCAAGCGTGGCAACTATGGCAAATCCCCCCCAAAATGAGAGCTACAAACTTTTGTGGCAATCTATGAGGGAGGCCTATGTTCAGCAGTGGACTAGTGATAGGCTGAAAAGAAGAAGAAGAAGAAGAAGAAGAAGTAACTCTGGCTTGTAAGTGAATTTTGATAATAAATAAAGAATTATATAAGGTTAGCACTGTTTTTGTACTCAGTTTTAACAAACATTAGAGTCTCGGTGGCAAACTGTCATGTTTCGTAGGAGTTAAGCCATGGTTACAGGATGTACGAGCACAATAAGGACTTCGCGAGGCATTTGCTCGCGATACTGATGGGCAACGCGATCCTGTACATGCTGAGTTACGTGCTGATGAAGTTGGTCCACCGCGAGCCGATCCCCGCCTACGTTTGGATGCAACTCGCGTTGGCGCACGCCGCATGGGTCCTCGCGCTGCTCCTGTTCCTCGATTCTCGCACCAAGTGGTCTGTAAGTATGACAACCGCGTCGCCTAGAGGTTAGAGTTCCTCACCGCGAGTCCTGAGTACGAATCTCAGCCGGAGCTAACATGTGTGCAAAAACACAAATTGTTGGTTTTCGGGAGTTGGTTGTGTTGTGGTTTTCCTCGTGTCTACACTGCATCCTAGCCTCTAGGTAGGCTTACATCGGGCACGGGTAGGTTGGGATCACTTCCGACAGTATTCGTGGTTGAGACTCGGCCAGGAGACATCAAACAAGATGTTACATCAGTAGTTTATACTGGTGGTAGGATTTCTATGCAGGAATCCGCCCAGGTGGGTACCACCGCGTGACTATTGAAATTAAAAAACATCCTAATTTCAATAGAGAAGATGGTTGGGTATTACCACCGGCTTGAGATTCCATAATTAATAAAATGAAACCGAAAACCAAGCATACCACCGCAATACTTCAAGACACTAAGCTCATTTTGCGTAGATCCGACCAAAAATAATAATTAAAAGCTGAAGGTACCCTGGATTAACTATGACATCGGGAAATCTGTCACCTCCATCCCCCCCGTGACCATGGGTGCTGTGAAGCACTCGAAACGTCGGGTTTTAAATAGTTTAAAAATTAAATGCGATAAGATTCGTAAAAGTAATTTTATTAAATGTGTTATATTCGCTTAGATATAAGAAATCATACTGCAGGATTAGTTATTCTCCCGTGAAGCAGTATGTAGTGTTCAAAAATTACTGTTTTTCGGTTTGAATGGCACTAAGGGCTAGTGTACTTACTAGGCATATGAGATTTCAGAATTTATGTGTCAAGGCGTAGAGCGCAGTGACGTGCCACATAGAAATGTTCTGGGTGACACAGTATATGTTATGGGCAGACGTTACACTTACCATCAGGTTAATGATGTGCAAGTATAATTTATTCAATTTAAAAATTAGTCCGGCGTCCTTACAAACGGTACCGGAATCTTACAAACGTTGTGGTGAAATAAAATATTTCACCACAGCGTTTGTAAGATTAAAGGTTAAAGTCTTCTGGTAGTGTGACTGCAAAACCGACTGGTAAGGTGGAAGTTACGATAAATCCCCAACTTAAGAGGGATTAATTAGTGTCCAAGTTATAAAATTAAAAATAATTAGAGTCTTAGTGTAGTAGTTGTCGTGTGGTGGCGGCTAAAGAGAATCTACCACCTCATCTCATCACGTGGGTGTCGTAAAAGTCGACAGGCGAGAAAATAAAAACCCGGAGGTGGGCAGCAGCATCTTCCTGGAACATCTGAATAAATAAACTGCGGTTTCCAACTCGCCAGCCAAGCGTAGCAACTATGGCAAAATCCTCCCAAAACAAAAGTTTCTAACTTTTGTTGCATCTTTGACAGAGGCCTATGTTCAGCAGTGGACTAGTGATAGGCTGAAACGATGACGATGATGATGATGATGCTTACGCTGACATTTATGGTGGTATCCTATATTTTGTATAGTTGATAACTTTTTAATGTTACCGGAAGATGTCGCTGTGGAAATTTCCGGCATGGAAGTTTTACTAATCAATAACATTTCACAGGAAACACCGGCACATTCCCGGCAGCATAACGCGGCATGCACGGCGTTTCGTCTCCTAGATACACATGATTTATGGCACCTAGCCTCAGCTACCGCTTTGTTTCTAACCTTTAACGCGCTTTTAGCAATCGATGATCAATTGGTTAAAACACCGAGGCAACTTATACCAGTTTTTTAAAAGCATTGTTAGTTTGAAAGAATATTTACAATTATCGATTGTTCTAAAATAATTGACTGTTAATTTGTTTAAAATATTCTAGTATTATTTTTATCTGTGACTTAATGAAATTTTGTTTCTTTTTTTACAAAAACTAATAAGATAGGTACAGTCATAAAAAAAATATCAACTGTTTTAACTGAGTAATGTTCGCTTACGAAAAATCTTAGAAATTCATAATTTAGAGTCATTGTCATTAAACATTAAGAATCACGTTTACTCGTTGAATTGAAAGTGAAGAAAGCGTCCTAACAGTGTGCTATTTGCAATTATCCAAAAGCAAATTATAACGCATGTAATCGTTTTCTTATTGCTTATTAATTATAAGTGTTGACTACGATATCTTTGATTTTTTTTATAATTGCGTAAGATTAAACGCTGTGATAGCATCTAAGAAACAAATTTTAATATAAGTATATTATTTTCGTAAAATATAATAGATTAATGTATTTTTTTATTTTCTTCCAATTTGACATTAGTAATTGTATAAACCAAATGATTTGTATTTTATCGTAACTGGGTTAAGCGAACGACGTCACGGAAAGCCTAGAACTAGGTTATCCATGTTTCTGGGTCACGGTGGTACTCATGAATGACATTTGACTATGGATATCTATATCACTTTGTTAGACTACAGATGCGAATGTTAAACAATAAACCGATGTATAGCAAATGTTTTAAAGTTAATATTTCAGTAACATCTCTTCTTATTCTTTTTTGATTCTGGCAATTAGCTAGCAAATCGAGGCATTTTTGGAAGGACTTCGTTTCGATCGACAGTAAAATGATAGTTGAATTTTATTGAAAATATGTTGGACTGATGAATTGTAATGGAGATAAAGATTTGCTGGACTGATGCAGACAAACCGAAAAATACACTTTTGGTATTGAATTGAATTTTCCAGTTACTGAACAACTTTTACGAGCACTTGCTGCATAAGAAACTCAATATTTAACATAAAAACTCTAAATATTCACAGAAATTACAAAATTCAATAAAAACACTACCGCCATTTTTCCAGTTGCCGCATTGCTCTTTAATGATCTCATTCCAACATTTTGTTCAAAAATTCATTAATGTGTACTTTTTCGATGTTGGCGACTTGTTGTTATTTATTGACGTCGCATTGTAAATTATTATGAAATATGAAATTGGCACGACAAAATCGTAAAGATTAAAACTTCACTTTAGACTCCATCGATATCTGCGTTAGAGTTACTGTGCAAAGTTTACATATGTTTCGTAAAATCACCAACCTGGACCACCATACCTATTTTTAAAAAAAAGTTTCACTGGCTCATATACTGAAACCGGTAAGGACTACGCTCTCACAGAGACGTAATTCTTTTTGACGTTATTTAAATGTTTATAAAATATATTTTTATATTTCGTTGCTATTGATTTTTTTAATAAAATAATTAAGGAAAGCGTTTAAAGTTAAGCCGTATTTTGTCGTATTTTGACTGATTATTATTGTTTAAAAAAAATAAGTGCTAGAATCCCTTGAATATAATTTTGTATGACTAATCTTGTTTTATTTATCTCTATGTGATATTGTTTTTGAACTTATAGAATATACTGTAAAACATTCACCAAATATCTAAAGACACCCCACATCAGAAGCTTACTATAAAAAGGTAATGTCGATAACTGGCCCGCAACTTTCACTCGACAGTTTTGTTCACACAGAAATGTTCTGAGTGTCACAACATTTGTTATGTCTTCCCATAGAATCTAGCCATCTGGTGAACAATTTGCTTGTCTCGTGACAATCTTATTTAAAAAAAAAATTCGAGAAAGACGAGACGAGCAAAACGTTCGTCTGATGGTAAGTGTATCATCTGCCCATAACAAATGCTGTGTCACCCAGAACTTTTCTGTGTGGCACCATACTGCGCACTTCATCCTGAGACAAGTCTTATACACCCAGTAATTACACTAGGTGGCTTCCCGGCAGAATAGTTGGCCCTGAGGTGGTACCTACTTAAACGGATTCCTGCATATGAATCCTCCTACCAGTTTATGGGTATCTCTGCTGTAGATGAATTGTAAGTATAGCAGTTTTAAGACATCACGATAAGACGAATTTAGTGCCCTTTTACTAATTGCTTGACTCCAATGAGTATTTCAAACATAGCAATGAATACGGAAATTGTTACTATACGTATACATTTGTTAATTTAATGGTGAAAACAATATCTTGTTTGTAATACTGGTGGTAGGATTCCTATGCAGGAATCCGTCTAGGTAGGTACCACCCCAGTGCCCCTTATTCTGCCGTGAAGCAGTAGTGTGCAAGCATTGCTGTGTTTCGGTTTGAAGGGCACTGTGAGCTAGCGTAATCACTGGGCATATGAGACACTCAAGGTGATGGGCGCAGTGTGGTGTCACACACACACAGTAATGTTCTGGGTGACACAATATTTGTTATGGGCGGACGTTGCACTTACCATCAGGTGAACATTCTGCTCGTTTCATCACTTTATCCCATAAAAAATAAATACAAATTTTCATTTGCAGAAGCGTATTTAAGTTAGACGGCACTCTAGGTCAATACGATAAAGCGCCCTAAACCCATTGGGATAAAGCGCCCTAGACCCATTGCAATAAAGCGCACTTCTATGTCTGTAATAGTATTACTAATATAATTTAGCAGTTTTAGTGATTGCATATGTACTTAATAGTTCTAACATAATTATTCTACCCTTGAAATTAAAACGTCTTTTAAGCATAACTACGACCGAATCCAAGTAATATTGATCTTTATTCGCCCTTAAAATATTGCCGCCCTTAGCTAATACCTCGCAGGCTTAAGCCTTAATCCAGCACTTCATTTCAGACAGTTTATGTGTGGAGAGAGGAAAGCTAAATGTCGGCCATGGTGGGTTAAGAGTCGTCAGATCAATGTACTACAGGACAATATTTTATTTAAAATGACAAACGTTTATCGAAAAATTGCTTTTATCAAAAATAGATCAAAATGCTACGTCCTAACTGCTTTGTAAATTTGTCGGGTTTTTACCTGCCCGACCTACATACTAGTAATTTAAAACGTAAAAATGTTTTACTAGAACAACATCGCTTAATTCTATACACGAAATCGCCTAATTACAGTGTTGAAATAAAAAGAGGAAGTTGTAATATATCGCTAACACTGTTACATTATTTATTCGATAATATCAGATAAATTCAATAAAACACAGCAACAGTAACAATACATCCCGATTCAACCACACATGTGTGCTGCACAAAGCTAGGAGTGCTCCACTTAAAGCAGACTACTAAATTCGTGAAGATGGAAATATGCCGTAAAATACTTGCACGTACATAGTACCTAATACACATCTACCTACACATTAAAATGTATTTTTAAATTAATATTATATTACTGATATTGCAAAAAACTTTTTCCAAATTATTTAGAATAATACAGTTTAATTACATTCCGCCGTAGCTCAGGGGCCGTCCGTTTGCTTTTTGTTCCATCAAATCGAATGCAGTTTAGGTCCGAACACCAACACCGGCACCTCTAAAATTCTTAATTACAAGTTTATATTTACGATATACTACGTTCTTGAAACAGCGTGAAAGAAAACATCAAGAGAAAACCGAGAGGCTATAAAAATAAACCAACTGGGTCAGCGTGGCGGCCTTCTTCTCACAAAATGAGCGAAGCGTTGTGCCTACTAGTGCGACATTCATAGACTTAAAAGTTAAGTAAAGTTTCAGCCTTTAAATGTCCCACTGCTGAGAACCCTTGAAATCAAGAAATGACAGGAGGCCCTCTCATTTCTTGATTTCAAGGGTTTTTGGAGGTAAGAAGAATCCTCCACGCTGTTCCAATGCGGGTTGGAGGACTGCACTGCACTTGTCTTCGAAATATTTTTTATTTCTCATGAGATGCAGGTTTCCCCACGATGTTTTCCCTTACCGCCGAGCACGTGGTAAATCACCACTCAAAATTGCAATTAACAATTTAGTGGTCATCAAAATTCCAGGTATTTTTTTCACAGTTTATTTACATTTAATTTCAGTATATATGTGCCATTTTGTTCGATGACTTATTGCCATCTTGATCTTGAAGGTACGAGTAAAAACACGCGACAAGTAGGTTTGGCAGTCCTCTATTGATGTTAACCTGACACTACCTAAAGAATTCTGAAGAGATCGAAACAAGTGGAAATCTGAAGGTGCAAGGTCAAGGCTATATGGAGGATGCATTAACACCTCCCAGTCATACTCTCTTGATTTTTGCTAAGTGGCTAAAGATGTGTGCGGTCTAGCGTTGTCGAGATGAAAGACCACACCCTTTCTATTGATCAATTCCGGCGGATTTCTCTAAACTCCTTGCTTTAGTCTCATCAGTTGTTGGCAGTAGATATCCGAATCGATGGTTCTGCCCGGCGGCAAAAGCTCATAATGAGCAACGCCTTTCCAATCCCATCATAAACACAATATGACCTTATTGCGAGTTTACCCGGGTTTTGGCACAGTCTGTCAAGCCTGACCGACCTTTGACCACGACCTTTTTTACACGTTCTTGTCGTACGTTATCCTCGTTTCATCACCAGTTATCAATCTCTTCAAAAGCTGCTCGGTTTCATTACGTCTCAATAAAGAATCGCAAATGAGTACACGGTTTATTAGGTTTCTTTCAGTGAGCTCACGTGGCACCCAAATATCGAGCTTTTTTGTGTAGCCAGCTCTTTTCAAATGGGTCAAAACTGTTTCGTGGTTAAGTGCCAGTTCCTCAGCTATGTCGTAACTACTTATATGCCGATCTTGCACCACTTTATCAAAAATGGCGTCCATTTTATCCGTAACGACCTTAAACCAATCGTGCTACTCTTACTGGCACTGCATTAAGTCCATAAATAAAATTTTAAAATATATCGAATTTCTTCATTAGATTCATACATTTTGAGAGAAAGAAAAACTAATGAAAAATAGCTGGAAACAGGAACCTTTTAAATGTCATGAAAACCAGGTAGATACAAATAGTACAGCCAAGATTTTATTACAAGTTTAGAGGTACTTTATGCGAAAAGACGTTTACCCCGACCTATTATGTCCTATGAATATAAATAAAAATAATGCAATTCGATCAATTAATTACTATTTTGAAAGATTTAAGCGGTAATACAGTAAATTCATTGAAATTAGGTTGTTGCAACTCATTTTAATTATGGTGAGATGGAATTTTTCGTTAACGGTAGCATCTGGCACGTTAAATTCAGTTAAGCCCAGTTCAATACACCGCGACCTAGATCATAATAATGATATGTACATAGTTGTATGGAGTGACCTAGGAGTAGCAGGGACAGTCGATGCCCCGGTGGCCCAGTTCATAGAAGCACGTACTGCGCATGTATTTTTCCAAAACTGAATGGTCTCTTCCCTTTGACTTCACTGGCTAAATATTCTCCCGGGCAAAGTGGCTGTAACTATTAAAGTAGGAAAACAAAAACTTAATATTTATTCAAAGTATTCAGGGCGAACTATTAAGTCTATTTTAATCAGTTTTTAAAAATATTTACTAACTTAATAAAAGATCCGTATGGCCAATTTATTATATATTGAACGAAAAATCTATTCGGACGATACGCGGTAAATATAAAACTGGGTAAAACAAGGTGTGTGTGCTAGCAACACCACATTGTTGTCCCGACTAAAAGAAAAATGGCCGACTCAAGTAACGTCAAAACTTCTACTGCTAATATTTATCCAAAAAACCATTAATTTACCCCTGTTAGAACGACGTGAAAACCTCTTGTGTAGTGGCAGTGAAGTGTACAAGTATTAAGTTCTTAACGAATATATAGTGCTATTGGATTACATCGTGTAAGGTGGAAGATTGGATGACTGTATTGAACTTCTGATTTCCATGCACAGTACGTATTTTCTTCTATTTCCTGCATATCCACACACTGGTTTAAACATGTTTAATTAGCAAATGAATAAAGGCAATTTAAGGGTAACTCCGCTATGCTATTGAAGTTATATGTTTTCGTAATTTATGTTGCAAAATTACATTTTTCAAAGTGACATGCTTATATTTTTCGAAACAAAGGGTTACATTTACTCTTAATTTTTACATTTACTCTCAATTTATCTCTAATGAAATATAAAGGATTGATTTAATTAAAATTGAACAATTAAACGTACATGTTACTAAAATTTTTACAGCAATTTTTATACGAAAACTCTGTCAGTGTAAATAGATTTCAGTGAATCCATGAATTTAATATTATGATTATTAATTAAAAAAAAATATATAATTTATTTCCTCTAATTAGTTTCTAAATTTAAATAAACTTCACTTCTGATTGGTTAACAAAAATACTCTTCCTGTATTTTTTTTTACTATGTTAGATGCTGCATTATATGTCGTTCACATATTGGTATGGTAATATAATCTTCTTAACTGTAGAAGCAATTAACAGGAATTGTATTGTAATATATGCAAAGTGATTTTATTTTTGTGAGTGATTGATGCCTTCAGTGTTTCTCTTCTATCTGTAATGTTACTCATGCATCTGAAGGTCTCTTAAACAAGACATCTAAGTTACTTTTAGATGATGATTAAGTTTTATTCTTGTCAAATGTCTTACTCAAGTATTTATTAAAAGCATTACATACACACTTCACATACAATTAAAAATAAAAATATATATTTTTTAAATGACTCCACTACCACTTTTCTTGTATTATGGGTGTGTGTTACAGACATACATTTCACATGCACAACCCAATCAGACCTAGAAACCAACAATTTGTGTTTTTTCACAAGGTTGGCTCTGGCTGGGATTTGAACAGACGGCATAGAAGTTGGATAATGTAACCACTAGGCCATGCAGTTTTTAATAAAATAACTATTAGTGAAAGAATTGATTACACACTAAAAAAAATAATTTTGTCTCAGCTCTAGTTGTTGCTGAATGCCACTCCTTTGTACATGAAGATGATATTTATTTGTGTTATATGGAGTTATATGTATACATTACTCTTGCATCTATACATTATTTCAGATCAATGTGTATATTGTATGAAGTAGCATTATCATTTTGGAAAAGTTTGGCTTTGCCTAATTTCTAGAATTCCTTCCAACCTTTGAAGGGGCTACATATTACTTGGTACAGTGATAGCAGTTATTGTGGTCACTTAAGTATTCAATTTTAGGGGACTGATTAGTTCCTTTGTGGTTTACAGTCAATCCATTAAAATATTTACTGTTTGACATTTGCATGCCTATCAAGTTTCCTATTTCTTGTTAGTAGTAAAGTTTGTTTTGATTTTTATCAAAAACAATGCCTCACAGTAGGATTTCTCCTTTATTGTGGGTGTGTTTTACAGACATATATTGCACATGCACACAACAAACAAAACTGAAAACCAACAAATGTTGGCTCTGGCCAGGATTTGAACCCAAGACCCGCAGCATAGAAGTCAGGTACGCTAACCACCAGACCATGCACAAACTTAGGTCACTTGCATACTATGAAATTTTACATACTCTGAGCTACCTTGGTTCATTCATGTTACATTACACATCATGGTAATTAAGTAATACACAGCTATTTGATACAAATAAGATGAAAAAAATCAATAATTATATGTATTTTTAAATCCCCTTATTATTCTTTACTTGAACTGCTGTTTGAGTCACTGTTTCTGTGGGATGATTCTGATAGGATAATTTCATTAAACTTCCTATGTGTTTTGCTTATCTTCTGACTTCGTTATATTTTGTCTCTTGTGGGAATTGAACTCTCAACTCAGGACAAAACCCATTTGTGTAGCGAGAAGCCAACTGTGCCATCAATTGCCCAGGCTTTTTCCACTAATTTGATTACTTTGATACTGCTATTGCTAGCTCTCAAGCTCCATTGAGTAATGCCATCATTATACTGTCTTATATTGCTTAAATTTTTTATAGATAATCCATTTTGTAACAATGTCTATCTATGGTCAATATTGCAAGCCAATCAAGCTTATGTTGTATTGAAGTTTCCTTTGTAAATAGTTGTTGCAGAGCATGTAGTTGATTTAATTTTTTTTGTTGGTAGCGTGTGACTACTTGAGCACATAAGTCACATGGTAAGTGCCACACTTGTCCATAACAGATGCAGTGTCATCCAAAACTTTAAACTGCAAAGTCTTGTGAGACACTACACTGCAATTGTCACCCTTAGATATCAGTTGTTAACTCATATGCCTGGTAATGTAGTTAAGTTCAAAAAATTTGGTATGTACTATTAAGTGCCTATTACTAACTTAATTCAAGTTTAAATTAATGTTTGATAACCAGGTACAGGTATAAATTTAATACTATAGAACCTTACAATTAACAATTCTTAGATTAGTTAGATTTAAATGTATACTTAATTGACTCATCACCACCATTAAAGAAACAAATGTCTCAGTGTGACGGGCGCAGTGTGGTGTCACACAAAAATGTTTTTGATTTATTATGGGCAGACTTCACCTATATCACCCACCATCAGGTAAACGATTTGCTCGTTTAGACACTTTTAGCCAATTAAAAAAATGTATAGATACTATAATTATGTATTATTATTGTTCTCTCCAACAAAATAAAATGAAAAGTAAACAAATTAAATTATTTGGATATTTTAATTAAATATATTCCTTCTAGTATTTATTTAGGAAATAAATAATATTAATTATACATACATACAGTCACGCCTTTTTCCCATGTAAGGGGTAGGCAGAAGATACACTTTTCGCCCCCGTGGGAAACTATGTACACACGGAAGAAGTCGCGTGCATCAGCTGGTATGAGAATAATTCATACAAAAATTCATATTTTTGATCTCACAATTAGTTTTCTTTTCAGGAGTATCTGTCAAAATAGGCGATTTTTTTGTACCAGCTGTACTCATTTTTCTTTGACCTACCTTTGGTTAAGGTCGAACCATTTCGGGTGAAAATATTTCTGGCACTCTAGGAAATGGCAGTGTTCACATTATTTCTTCCGTTTTATCAGGTTGACAAGTAGCCAGTAGCGCATGTGTCAGGCTGACTCAGAGGCTGCAGCGATTCAGTCAGTATGACTGATAGAGACTAGTGCTTGCTTTAGGTTGGTCTTGCTCTGGTAGCTGATGGTCGATCTGCTAAAAAATCTTTATTGAAGCATTGCTCAATTAGCACCAGTCAGATTTATCAAAGTAAAAATTAAGTTATGTAAAAATTATAAGGCCTAATCTAAAGAGCAATAAAATAGAAAAATTTTAATACTTACGTGATCGTAAATGACTGTCTTTGTATAAGTCCAAGAGAATAATAACGAAGAACTTATTTTCTAAGTGCTATGGCGAACTTGAATAAGCGACTCATTCCAACCATGGGGGTTGTAATTAATTGGACTGTTCCTGTTGACATGACAACCGTATATTGGGGAGATTAGGAAACACGCTATCTTGGGTTTGTTGCTGGATCTGGCGTGGCGGCGGCGTAGGTGGCTAATAGATGAAGGGGTCACTTCAACTTTTCCTCACACAAGTCCGTGGAAGCTGCTTCCTGTGCGAACATATCGCTCAAGCGGCCATTACAATGGCAAGAGAAGTATCCGATGAAGAGTATTTAGTATCCGATGAAGCTGTAAAAGCCGAGACGGCTAACAGCAATTACATCACCGAAAATATATAAATGGCAAGAGTAGAACGGGCCGCCGAATCGCAGCCACTTATAACCTAAGGTGCGTGCGGAAAAAGAGCAGGATAGGTGCCGTTACAATAGATTAAAAAAAATTAGAGAGCCAATTGGTGGCGTTACCACTAAGCAAAAAAAAAACCAAAGCGCTCTCTTCTTCGAGCACCGTGTGGCAATCGACGATCTCGGAACCTGTTCCACCCCTACGTCCCTCTCTTTTTACCATTTAAAATTTTGTCGTGCGATGCTTAGTTACCAAGATAGTTCGAGAATATGAGTGAGTGCGCGAAGTGGAGAGAAAAGATCAGGAAAAAAAGGATATATTTTTCTAAAATATATTTCCTTATACATTTTTCAGGTCGGTTAATTAATGTCTAAAAAAAGTAGTTTGTCTTTTTTCTCAAAATAGACAGATCGAACTCCTGACCTCATCGTTAATACCCGAAGCTCTTTAATTTTATAAATAATAATGATTTTCATTCATTTGAGCCTATCACTAGTCCACTGCTGAACATAGGCCTCCCCCTCAGATTGCAACAATAATTTGTAGCTTTCATTTTGGGGTTATTTTGCCATAGTAACCACGCTTTGGCAGGTCGGTAACCGCAGTTTATTTATTCAAATGTTCCAGGAAGGTGTTGCCCATCTTCTGGTTTTTATTTTCCCTCTGTCGACTTTTCCAACACCCACGAGATGAGATGGTGATGATGATTTCCGCCATTACCTTCCAAAGACCGCTAGCTACCGGTGCCTCATTGAACCAACAAGTCGCGAACAAATATCCGTACTCCGTGTACATTCACAGTTCTCTCTGCAATGACTTTCAATATCTTGTTCTGCCATTGCGGTGATTCCATCGTTGCACCATAAGTCTCCAAAGATTTTCAATTGGGTTTAAATTAGACGATTTTTAAGGCCCCGGTATAGGTATATATATATGTGGTGACTTTGTACCAGTCGCGGGTAATCCTAGCCGGTGTAATCGACAGTTGCCTTTTAATAGTAAAATTTACCTACCAGACTCAGTGATAGGCACTATCTTCATCATATATTGTATTGTTTTAACGCCAGAGATTTAATCTACCAGGTTGTATGGATTTGAAGGTCTATTAGTCTGTAAACATTGACTCGAAATTTACAAACTCCCTGGCAAAATTCAACCAATCTGCTTTATGGGCATCAGTCGTTTTTAGTGTTACGCCTGTAGTGCAACCCCAAACTGCAAATAGCGGCGAATAGTCTCAGTATTGCCGTCAAATTTTTCTGCATAAGGGGCCGTAGGTGTAAAACCGTTCTCTTCATACACACGTCTCAATATTTCCCTTTTGCGTGCCTTTAGGACGTCGACCACTTCGACTATGATCTTGGAGATTGCCTTCTTCACCTTCTCAAGTAATCCAAATTTGACGTGATACGAGTATATTTAATTCTGTCGAAATCTGACTTATGTTATTTCCCGACCTGTGTAACTATATTATTTCTGCCTTTTCGGGTATTTTTAAACTACGCATTGAGTTATTATGTACTACGTCCTACATAATAAATAATAAATGAAAAATTGACATGATGATGTCTGTCAGAAATAAATGAAAAGGAATTTGAAACCGATTTTACGAGTATTATTGAATGGGTTCTACTCGTATCAAGGTTTTAACATTAAAACTCCATACTTTCTAGTGACATGATGACAACCTATGCTTTGATTGGCTTACAGTCAACTAATTGCGTTGAATATAAGTGAACATAAGTCTGTGCCTTAGTGAAATTTTAATTTACTGAAAGTTGTTCTCAAATATGGTAAAGAAATTATATGTCCGTCTATACAACAGCAATCGTAACATGTGCATTCTGCACGGGCGCGCACTATCGTGCAAAAGCAGCAGCGCACGCCTTTGTTCATTTTTTTTGCTTTTTTTTCTTTCATATCGTCTTTCAACATTTCAATTATTCCAGCGTAGTATGGTACCACCTTTTTCTTTGTAATCAATCAAAAGCACAAACAATCCTGAAAAATCTGTGTCAGTGATTTTTCCTCCCGATTGTGACACCAAGGGGTTGCGTGCCTTTTTTTGAGTTACTGAAGCATCGAATCTAGCTTAGAATCAAGCTCATAATGATAAACCCGTGTCACCTCCAGTAACACTTTTTCTATGTTTTCGGTACAAAGGTACTAAAAACACGTAACGTGTTGCAACGTGTTTTTAGACCTTTGTCACGATACTGTCACTTTAACACGTTGCTTTTGGTATGGCGTGAGTATTCTCGGCACCTATCTTGTACTCACTTTTGACATGTGGCGACTTCCATGCGGAATATTCAATATGGTTGTATCTGTTAGTCAACCATTTAAGCCAGTATTTTCATTTTAAAACGGGCACCTTCTTTTGTTCCATTTCCATTGTTCCACATTTTCCGCAGTGGTTGCCTAGATATACCGTCCTTCCCTGGAGTCGTCTTCAGCGAGTCTCTGCCTTGTTGGAAGAAGTTGTGCCATTTGTAAATTATGGCTTTCCCGGGGCTAGACTCCCCGTAGACAGAGGGCATCTTTTCCGAAATGGTTTGATGAGGTTTACCTGTTTAGTAAGAAGAGAACTTGGACTGGTGGCTTGATAATGATGGGAAGAGGTGCTTTAGTTATTCACATTTACAATTGTCCGTTTTTAGATGTGAAGCGCGGCGCGGCGGGGGCAGGCGGGGCACGTGGGGCATGTGGGGCGCAGCGGCGGGCTGGTGGTGCGGCGCGCTGGCGGCCGCGCTGCTGCTGCTACTCGCACTGCGCTGCCGCCGAGCGCGACAGAAACAAGCACATGATGCCTTGTGGGCTCCTCGAGCGTTGCTCGTTCATCAGGTGGGTTACGTTAAAGACATTTAAAACTAAATTAGTATTATATTCTTGTTGTAATGGATTTTAGTGTAACATGATATAGCCAGTATAGACGACCGCGTATACTAGCGGTTTATTGTATCGGGCGCGGGTAGGTGAGGACGAGTTAGTGCCTTAGTTGGTGCGAACACTTATATACATACAGTCAAGCTTTTTTCCTTATAAGGGTAGGCAGAGGCTACTCACCGTCCCACTTTTCGCCCTCGCGGGAAACGAGAGGTGACGGATGGCGAACCACGTCGCCGCCATTTTGGCATGAGTCAAACAATTCTTAATCCCCATTGCGTACCCACGAGCAGTATAGTGAGAGCATTGCATGTTATGGTGTTATTCTGCACGAAGAAAGGCTGTCCGTACAATACCTTAGTCGCCTCTTACGACACCTCGGTTGGAAAGAGGTAGGTGCTATTTTACTCTGCCGGACACCTATCGGCGCGAACACTTGTGGTACTAAAATATCTCCTCTGCGGGTGGAAGGTATTATCTCCTGCGTCGTGATCTAAAAACATCATACGGGCAATGACACTCGCAATATAAAAATGTCCTAACCGTCAGATATCTCTGCCATTTAAACTACATTTTGGTTGGGTCGTACTTTTATGACGTAACTAGCAATTTTGTTTTACCTTTAGTCTATACCTTTAAAGAAATATAAGAAAAATTTCCGCGCTTATAATAATTTTATTTTCTGTTGTTGTTTCTTCTGTTGTAATTTTATTGTCTGACTGTTTTAAATAAGATTTAAAATTGGAATTGTTATCTACACTCCATTAATTTTATGTGTTAATACTAGAGTATCAGTTAATAAAATTACCTTTGTTTATCTTTACAGGTCCATATTGTGAGTGGCGGTAAGGCTCGTTTGTCTCACGCGGCGGTTCCGGAGCCTCGTTGTACACACACAGAACTAGCTGGTGCTCCTCCTGACCGAGTAGTCCCCGCGTCCCCTACGGTCCCCGCTCCTACTACGCCACTCCCAGAACCTCCTCAAATTATTATTATACAGAACTTTACACAAAATACTCTCGTACAAGAAGCATCCAGCTCCGAGTCTCGACCCCTTCCTCCTTCTGCTCCTCGTCTCCCACCTCCAGAGCACTGGTTGCATAAAAGACCCTTTGACTACAAGTATCCTTGTATTCCACGCCCTTTAGCTCAACTAGTCAATACTGATCTTGGTGCAGACCTTTCTCGAGAATCCCGAGCGAAAAAGTACAGCGCTACGAGATCACCGTCTTTAGAAAAAGACGATAAATCTCCTTTTGTTAGTGCAGGGTCTGATGCTGAAGTATTTGGATTTGACGATTCATCCGTTACTAAGATGAGTGACTCAGGAGATGCATCGTCAGACATGTCGCCGGGTAACCTGAGACGATTTCGATCTGTCAGTACTCGGCTAAATATGTGTAGTGTAAATGAAAACGCTCACGTAGATGGCATTGAAAGAATTGAAATGCAGAATTCGCCAAGGGTTATTGAATGCAGTTCAGCGAAAGATAAGTCTTCGACTTCGAAATTCGATTTTTCTCCAAAATTAATAGCCGACAGCTTGAGCTCTCCTCGGTTCTTCACACCACCCGAAATGGTGTCACCTTCATTTTTTACGGAACCCTCTCCGAAATCATGTATACTATGACAGTGTCAGATCTCCAAAGTTCTTTCCCGAAACTCCTCGTGACGCGGAAGTTCCGCAGTCGCCTAGAGCGTTAAGCGATCATTTAAATAGAGCTAATGGTTTGTGTGAAAAACCTAGTTCACCTAAAGTTTTAAGTGCTCGGACCTAGTCCTAAAGTTCATAGTTACAATAAGGAGAATTACTTTACGTTTGAACAAGTAGCTTTAGAGGAAGGTGCAGCAAGGTCGTCACCACGCCCGAAAAGGTATGGTGGAAGATATTCTATTGAAAGAGAAAGATTAACTCCACCAGCAGATAAAGAAGCGAAAAAAATATAGACGACATAATAGTTGCGATACGAATATAAAAAATAACGAAGAAGACATATCGAAATGTGAAAATGAAAAGGAATCTGACGATAAAGTGGAAGTTACAGAAAAAGATGTAGTTGATTGCTGTGCCAAAATCGACTCAATACAAATTGAGAATAAAATAGAAATCAATAAAATGCTGTGAATTAACGCCGTGTGAATCAATCTCAGCACAGGCGAGGCGGCAACGACTAAAATCAATCTCATTAGATTCAGACAATGCAAAAATTATTGAGCAAAACTTAGGTTTACCGATAGCTAAACAAATGAAAGATCAAATGAACGAAGCATATAAGAACCAAGAGACCAGTACGTCATGCGAAAACGTGGAAAGGAATATTAAATTAAATTCCAGTGATAGGCCGGCTTTTAAGTTTGACGTCAAACAAAAAAATCAACATGTTGAAGCAGAAGAGCCTAAATCTCCGGATCTCCTTCAAAGAAAAGGATTGCGACAAAGTTCTGATACTCAGTCATTTCTGGATATGCCCAGGTTTTCGCCAAAAGAATTTGAAATTACTGTAACGTCAGAAGAAGGGTCAACTATACCTGCCGAGTGCCTAACAAAACGAAAAGGTAAGAATCTGCGGAACTTGACAATTGATTTGTCGAAACGGGACAGTGATCTGGAAAAGGAATTGTTAGAATTTGAAAAGTTGTACACTAATGCAGAAGAAAAAAAGGTTAAAACGCCTACATTAAAAGTTAAAGCGACTTCTTTAGATTCGTCCGAGTCGGTTAATCTTTCCCTGCCTCAAAAAAAGGAACTCGAAGTACCTCAAAATTCTATATCAGTACCTAATACTCCAAAGAGGCAGTTAAAACGAATACTTGGTCAAAGGAGTTTCAAACACGACGTGGGTTCCAAAATTGGATACAATTCTTTACAGTCTAACGCCGAACAGAGGCGACTTTACATGAAAGGTCAAGATAGTGGTATTTTCTTAAGAGATAACCATGCTAGTCTTATGTTATATCAGGCAGGGCCTTCTCGTATTGGGTCTCGTACTATGGGCTCTTTTGAAGAAAACATAACGGATTTTACTGAAGCTACCCCTCAGATTAACGTTTCTGGAGTTGACAGCAGGCCTGGATTTCATTCTGAACCTGGGCAGACACTTGGTTCTAATCTACTACTTAACTACAAGCAAAATTTAAGCGTATCCAGTACTAATTTGAAAACATTACCTGAGGGTGTGCCTTCAGACGATTTTGAACCGAGTGCTGAAGATGAAAAGGTTATCAAGAAACTTCATAGGAGGAATTCAAACCAAAGTTTAATGCTTAGCACCCACAGTCTGCAAAGTTCAAATTGTTCCATAAGCAGCTCAGGCGCTTCCTGTCATAATTTAGCGACAGTTCGGACAAGTATTTCGAATTTCAGTTTGAATTCTGATAGTAGACAGAAAAAGCTGTCTATAGATCGACGAGACTCTAATGCATCACTTATAAATGCTGAAAATTTGACACCGACAACAAGGGTCATATGTTCTTCTAACACAAACCTTGCAAGAGAGGGATCAAAAAATTGCCTTTTGCAAAGACGCGGTTCAAACAATAGTCTCACATTGAACATTCTTACAACGAATAATCTCAGCAGACACTCTAGTAATAGTTCACTGAATAAGGAAGCGAAGCTTGGACAGAAAAAAGGGTTGTTAGAACGCAGAAGTTCAAACACATCTTTAACCCTAAATATCAATAACTCTAATCCTCAACTGTCAAGTAATCGAAGCCTCAGCGTCTCAAATTATAATCTCAATGGATCCACGTGTAATCTTAGCAGGTATAATAGCAATCACAGTATTGACAACCCTACAGTTGAACCTCGTAAAGGTATCTTAGAGAGACGAAGTTCAAACACTTCGCTCACTCTTAACATTCAACCCCAGGAGCCAAGAGACGTGGAAATTGACGAGACACTTATCGACAGCACTTTAAAAGAGTTGCCACATAGAGACAGGCATAGGAAATCTCTGAGCACAGAGAACTTGATTCCTAAATCATACAAGAATCGTACAAAGCTACGCAACACAGACAAAGGTATGGGCTTCGGTTCACATGACAATTTATGGTCGTCGTCCTACACGACGGAACAAGAATACTCACAGAATTTAACCTTCGTTTGTGGTGATCAAGAAAATGAGATCATTTATGCGTTTGGTCATCAGGATGATCCTAATTTTCAACAAGGATTCGTTAAAAACATTACTACGAAACCTTTAAGCCCTCAAAGTACCTCTGAAGATTTTAGATTGTATTTAGCGAATATGCAACATTTGCAAAATGCGTCTAGCGTATTGACTCGGCAGCAGCTGAAAGATTTAAACGATGTTTTTCAAAACGGATACTCTAAAGTTAAATGTCATAGCGTAAATGAGGGGCAGCATTGTTGTTCAGGGCGAGTTGACTTCGACATTAAGGAAAATCCCCAGATGGTGATACCTGAACCGGACACAATACAACCTTGTTCTGAGTATCAAAAGATGTTGTTGAGGAACCTTCATCAAGAGTTCTGGGACATGCCGACAAATTTCCAAGAGAAACCTATAGTTTCTGGCTCTCATCCCAAAAATAGATATAAAACAATTCTGCCAAATGAACATTCTAGATTTATATTACGTGCAGACCCGGGTACCATAGGTGAAGGATACATTAATGCCAATTTTATTAAGGTATGTGAAGCAAACAAAATAATAAAGTAAACCGTGTTATGGCGGCATAAGTACATGTGATGCCTTTTCTCGTTCCAGGGTGTCGCAAAAATCGATTAAGGGATATGGTTTTTTTTGAGCATAAAGTCCTCAATAAACATATAATTATTGTAATATAATATAGATTATATAGCGTATAATTATAATAGATAGTAAAGCGACTACATTATAATCCAAATTAGTTTTGGTATTAAAACTTTGTACATACATACATACATAAGATCACGACTGTATCCCATAAGGGGTAGTCAGAGACTGGGCACTCACTGCAAAAACAGATGACTGCCACAATCCACGTTTCACCAAAACAATATAATGCACTTGGTGTAATAGGTGGTGAGCCCATCGCCACCATCCGCTGTTGGGTGCACAGTGCATTTTAATTCCTAACTCGCCTTTTACGAGATCCATTGGCTGAGATGGAGTGGTAGTATTCTTTTAACGAGCCGCCACGTATTTTATAATATGTAATTTGTAAAGTGCAAATCATTCCAACTTGGGTTAGACCTTTATCTGAATAGTCCAGCGATGCCCTTAAGAGGATTTTTCTCTTCTGGTTTTAATTTTCCCCCTGTCGACTTCTCAGATTCTCTTAAGCCGCCACGACACGGCCACTATACCACATTTCGCGGAAACTATTTGGCTGGTGTCACAGTTTCGTTTCCACAAGACATATTCGTAACGAACTGAAGTAGAGTAATAAGAAAGAATGTATCATCTGAAGAATGCACTGAAAAAATATTATGTTCATGAAATATTTCAACATTTTTGTTATTATTTGCTTACTACCAATGTTTATTCTTATTTCAGGGACATGAATATACCAAAAATAGCTACATAGCCACGCAGGGTCCGCTTCAAAACACCATATACGATTTTTGGATGATGGTCCAACAGAATATTGAGGACTTCCTACGTCAGAAAACTAAGCTAATGTCTACAGATAATGCAATACAGAAGATTGTCATGTTGACCAACTTTGTTGAGAATAATCGACAGAAGTGCGAGAAGTATTTTCCATTAGAATTGAATGAGGAATTAATGATAACAAGCCCCGAATTATCAGAAACAAGTTTTTTTAGTGAATCAGAGAGTGTAAAAAATAGTTTTGTTATTAAAAACACTGGACTGGTTAAAAAAGCTGGCTACACAATTCGAAAATTGAACCTTAGACATTTAAAACCGGAAAGTGAAGACAGTGATAGTGCGTTGACAGTGTATCATTACTGGTTCCACAATTGGGCGGACCATAAGTGCCCGAAAGATGTGAATGCATTGTTAAATTTAAGTTTGGATGTGTTAAAAGGCCAAATTTATAACTTTAGCGAAAGTGATGAAGAGAAAGATGAACAGTGCAATTGTAATGATAGTCCAAAGCTTGATTCTAAGTTTGTGTTTCCCCCATTAGAAACTGGGAGTGTTTCTTGTCCTGTAAAAGTAAAGGTATCTTCCCCGCTAGATTTGTCAGTGGAGAATAAGTCACCACCAACAATAGTGCATTGTTCAGCTGGTATTGGACGAACTGGTTGCCTTATAGCTATTTTAAATGGTATAAAGCAACTGACAAATGAACAGAAAGTTGATGTGCTGGGCATAGTCTGTAATATGAGGTTAAACAGAGGCGGCATGGTACAGAATTCTGAACAGTATGAGCTAATTCATAAGGTCTTATGTCTGTTTGAACAGGCATGTCTACCAAGTTTATAGCTAGGCTAGATAAATTCGCAAATAGACCTAATATAGGAATGCAACTCTGTAGCAATACTATTTTATTTATACTGTTATCATTAATTTATTCATGAATTACAATGTATATTTGTTAGATAAATTATTGGGTATCTCCTATATAGTACTTTAAATACAATAACGTTTTCTGTTTTTAAGATGTATAGAGTAAGGATGAAGCTTAATCGGCTTCAAAAATATTTTTTTTTATTTTTATTCTATTGGTTACTGTTTTTTAAGATTGATAGAATATATTTACAAACAGAAGCTTAAGTTTCGACTGAATTTCCCTTTAGTTCCTAGTTTGTCACCTCTCTCAAAGTAATATTTTAAAGGTTTTTTGATACATTTGGAAACTTTTTATATACAATATCGAAAGTTGTACAGAAGTAAAATTTTATATTTCGTCATAATCAAATTGAGACCACTATTATTAATGTCAAAGTGCTATAACACTAACTGAAAACAGTGTTTAGTAGATAATATGCTGTGATAAATTCTTACAAGCGATATTCTAAATTTGCCGATGTATCCTTACAAAACAATAAAATTTAAGATCAATATTTTCGTCCCACGCTAATATATAATTTTTGTAAATATTTTCTATTGATTTTTTTTTATCTACATAAATATTAGGTTATTTTCATAACGGAAAAAAAGTGTTTGTCTCGATGGTGCTTACATTTACAATCATATGTTTTTACCAATAATATTGCAGTATGGAATTGTTTCTACATCCATTTAACTAATGATGTTAATCAAGTCAAATTAATTATTGTGAATTAACATAAATGATGATTAGTGTAAAACAGATATCCTGTCATTTGGGTTTATTTCTTTTAAATCATGTAGATATTTCGAGAATTGAGAAGAACTGCAGTGATAACCATCGACAATACTATGTAAATGGTGGTGTCGATGGTTATCACTATGCATTTCTTTATCTATTAATCGAGGTTTCCAAATATTAAAAAATTATATTTTAGACTTTTGGCGCCAACTCGAAAAGTGGCTGTAGTATTTTTAATTTTGTAATTTCTGTGTATATTTGGAGTTTTGATGTTTAATATTGATAGTTTATGATGCAGCAAGTGCTCCAGAAAGTGTACAGTCATTAGAAAATTCAATTCAAGACCACAATTGTGCTTTTCGTTTGGTGTCCATCACTCCAGCGAATCTTCAGTAAAAGTCAACTATCATTTTACTGTTGATCAAAATTTTGAAGTCTTGCTTCTTTAAGATTGTATACTTGGATTTGTTACTTGACACTGAAAAATATTTTATGACTGTTTCCATTAATAAATAAATAAATATCTTTTAAAATCAATGTAACAAGAAATTGAGTGATAGTCACGTTTTTTTTAAATCTAAATTCGTTGCTAATTTTAATAAACGTTTTGTTCGCTATTTACGGTTATACATAACAGGCTGAACTTTTCAAAGAATTGGGTAAGTAAATGGGAGAATTGATAATTATTATTGCCATATGTAGATAAGCGTAGTTATGTAAAATTGTAAAGACCAATCAAGTGGCAAACATTTAACAGCAAACGACCTCTGATTATTTATGTCGCATTTCAAAGTGTCTGAGCTTTTTTATGAAATGAGTACAACTCATTATACATGAATATTTAAAAAAAAATAGAAGAGTTGCAACTTCTTTGCAATCTTGTCGCCCATTAAATTTAGGTTGATTTTCGTTTGTGTTTTATGATTGTTCCATTGAGTCGAAAATATGTGATGTACGCGGCGGTCAACATGTCGGGGGAAACACGGGTGCTGATTTTCTTTTAGAACGTACCTATTGAAATTCGTTAATTAGTTACTTATTTCAATTTTTGCGTATTAAATGTAATGTCGGCATGACTGCAGTCGCCCCAGGCTCGGGGCCTAGCAAAGAGTTAAAGAGTTTGACATGGATTGAAAAATGAAATTTGCCACATGGAAATGTGCAAACCCCAAGCTTGAACATTTCCATGTGGCTTTGATATTTTTTGCAATTGCGTCGATAGATTTATTTTTTCGTGTACATACGTGTTATGTGGAAGGTAAAGAAGATTAACGTTTCCAAGACGCAAATTTAATTTGCTTTCAGACGCCGCACAGATTTTAACACTTTCAATCTACCATTCAACACTTACTAGACACCTCTCCATTTTTTTTTCAATAACTAGTGACATGCCCCGGATTCTCTCGGGTGCAATTTACTAATGACAAAAATAGAAGTGCGCAATTATTAAGTCCGCCATTTGTAATCCTTTTTCATAAAGGTGAATACATTAAAGAGT
Organism: Luehdorfia chinensis; assembly: GCA_019845155.1. Lineage (NCBI taxonomy): Eukaryota > Metazoa > Arthropoda > Insecta > Lepidoptera > Papilionidae > Luehdorfia > Luehdorfia chinensis. The sequence continues at coordinate 4,506,280 of JAHVAK010000201.1, read as the reverse complement.
AAATAAATAAACTAACATTTTACTGTTGATCGACATTATGAATTATCTATTGTCACTCCCGTGACTGACTTGACATTGGCAGAATTCTATTATGAAAGGCCAGAACTAAAAGAAGAAGAACATATATCAGCAGAACTGTCAAACTGAATGTCATTTTTTTATTGAGGTTTTTATAGAAAAACATCATCGAAATTTCCGGCGGATTTTCGAAATATTTTCTTACAAACCTTGTCCAGATAATTATGAAGACAACAAAAAAAAAAAATCAGCCCATTCGGTCGAGCTGTTCTCAAGTAAATGACCTTTCATACAGTAGACAATTGATTTTTATCTATATAGATATAACAAACCATCATTTGCGATCAGGTTTTTTAGATCAAGTGTGTCCTGTTTGATAAACTTTTTGAATAACAATCTTAATTATTGTATAATTTAATGTGTTAACTCTGTTCTGCTTTCAACATACACTATCATTGTAAGAAAAGACACAAAAGCGGTTTTGATGATATCACTAAGCTAATACGATATTATGATTAGTGTTCGTGTGTTATGTTTATTTGACGCCGTGGGAATAGATTTCAGTAGTCCACTTTACCAAGAAGAAGTATTTGGCATACTCTTGTGAATTTTAGTACAAATCGCGAGTAACGAAACCAAGTTTAGTGTTGAAGCAGTAATTAAACGTCTTTGAAAACATGTTTTTAAAATGTCCATAGTACGAGGAGCCTGGTAACTATGATTACCTCTCCAGGTTATTACGGCTACCTAAATGCATTGATGACGATGAATACGAATTATAAATACATAATAAAGAGATATTTTTTTTCAACCGCGCAAGTACAGATAAATAATTAATTCAATTTTCTCTCGACGTTCGTAAAATTAAACAAACATAAGTACACAAATTTGCTAATTATTACTAATCGTATACTATACTGTTTTATTAATATCGATTTTAGTTCGATCTATTAATAATCTTCATACACGAGATCATGGAAATATGTTAGCAGCTGCAGATCTTTTTAAACCTTATAGAATATCTGTATATTGAAATGTAATGAAAATTCTTAATTTTCGGCGTATGAAATATACTTTCCGTTTGTCAAACGTCATTTTTTTATTAGCTATGCAGGCATAAGAATTTTTTGAAATGAAATTGTGTAAAAATGAAAAAAGTTAATTTCATATAAAAAAAAAATCTTAATCACTAGAAGTGTAATTAGTGTATTTAAATGTTATTATTAACAAGAGATCCTATGAATATTGAATGTTTTTTAATTTTTGACCATGGGATAAAACTGGCTGAATTACTAATTCAATAGGTACTCTGAGATTTTAAAGTGTGATTTTAGAAGTTACAAATGTGGAACTACCGAAAAAAGCCCTGTAAATATTTTACAATCTTCGATTATTGCTTTTCTTGTATATGGATATATTTATGACTATGTTTAGTTTACTAAGATATTATCTTTTTTATTATTATTACTAGGATTAAGAAAGATCACCTAAATCCTATATGAATATGTTGAAATTGTGTGATATACCTAGTATGTTAATCATTGACTTAATATGTTTAGTTCTGGAATGTTGTATGGGGTTCTAAATTAAACGACTGGATAATAAGTGTTTTGCCGAAACGGAAAAAAATATTTTATATCAGAAATTGTGCATTCGTTTACTGGCAAACTCTCACTTTAGTCAGTGTTGCCAAATATATAGTGTTTACATCATTTTAATACTTGTTTTTATTTGAGTAGTTTATAATTTTCTATTGATAGTAATCGATTTGCTGTTTCTAATATACTCTGTTTTATTTTCGCCATATTTTTGGCTTTTACAGCTACAGTACAATTCGTGTAAACACAGAATCTATGTATTTTTATAGTTCTAAAATGGCTAATAACAAATGGCTATTAATTTAGTATGTCGGATATTATTTTCGGTTTCTCGCACAAATAATTAAAATGAAAGTAACTTTAACTTTTGTACACCTAAGTGAATATATATAATATATTTCTGGGGATTATAAATTATTGACTTTAGCTAGGGAATATTAAAAAGTTATTATTTATTACATATATATACAGGGTCATTCGTAATGTCCTATACATCCCGGCAGGCTGGGCTTAGGGACGATGTCTATATGCCCCAAAAAATATAATGAGCCTATGATGAATGATAATGATATGTCGACTTAAAGAATTTGCTTAAAACTCATAGGTGACTACCCTGTTATACAGCTGATCGAGGCAATGAACTCGTATAAGTTTTATTGGGCGTTTTTCCATACAGCTGCCATCGAAAGAACTCACAAGAACTAGCATAACATGAAGCTTAAGGAAATCTGTTGTGAAGTAAATCTGTTAGTATGCCAGCCGTAGTAGGGTGACATAAATTAAATGGAGAAGAAAACGTATTTTGAATTTGTCTGGTTCGGAGCAACGACTTTCTGAGTTAGGGTCGCGTAAAGTTTTACAAAACAAATAATTATAAAGTTTTGTATGGACAATTTAAGTATTCAATTTTGTCATTAAAGCTTGACCGTTGTGTTTATCAGATCAAAGTAGCATGGGTAGGTGCCGGGGTGTTATACCAATTATGAATAACGTTGTATATACTTATATATATATATATTCTAGTAGATTTTGCTGTCACAGCTCACTATTTATATCAATGCCCATAAGGCGACGGTGTAATATTTATTTTTATAGTTGCGTGAAATTTAAAAAAAATAGTCATTATAATGAAGACTTTCTATACTAAAGAACACTCTTCTAACTGTTATGCCTTTGATTTGAGTAAGGATATTAGATTAAATTATTATTGTAAATATTGTGTGTCTAATATATTGTTTTATTTTTTAATTATTATCTACTCGATGAAATATAAATTTATGGTACAACTTTTGTTCTTTTGTTCTTTCTTTCTTTATTGTTAGAAGAATTGGCGACAGTGATAATTTTTTTACATTTTCGCCACAGAGCCTCCTTACCCATCAGTTAAAAAAGTTATTATTGTCGTAATTCCTTTCGTTTTGGTAGTATGTGATAGTTAATGAAAATGGCTGACATTATTAAACCAAATTAAATCTTATAGCTGGCATTGTGTAAATATGGATATATAGAGTTATTGTTATGTACAGTTCTTGTTTAAATCAGGTCGTGGTAACCGGTAAACTTTTCAAACCTGTTTCGGTCATTGACCCCAAACCGAAATGATTATTGGTTAAGGTTTCGGTTTCCTTTCTGTTTACCGGTTAATGAGAAAACCGGTTTCGTTCCGTTGAATTAACTGATCAAAGCGAATTTAAATGGATGGCCGTGTCGAGCGACCTCTGTTATTGGTCTGATGATCACACTCATAGCCGAGACGGCTGGCGTGAGACAAGATATGAAATTTTTTGGACAAATTAGCTATCGAAGAATTCAAAAGACCTATATATCGCCATATGTATACACACAATGTTACTAGATAATGAAAGTAGGTATATGTTTTTAATGTCTCAGAGGTGATATTTTTATAATTTTTGATAGAACAGTTCTATCTATCTTACTTAGGTTTCTTGTATATCAATGATACGGGCACACTAAAAAGTCAGCTGCTAAAAAGGTATCTGAAATGAACCGGTTGTGACATAACCGGTAGGAGATGAAAAAAGAAAAAACACTCAGTAGACATGACAGAAGTAAAACACATTAGAAATTTGATTATCGTTATCATCATCATTTCAGCCTATCTTAGACAACTGTTGAACATAGGTCTCCTCCGTAGATTACCAAAATTTCAATAAAAATAAAAATAAATAAAATGAAAAATTACTGTTCAGTATTTAAACAACTGTCAATTGATAACTATTAGTTAATAATTACAGAAACCTTACATTCAAATATCACCTTGAAATTTTACTCTCATCGCGCTCAAAGAAGTTTAACTTCAAAAACAATAGTAAATTAGAGTAGAAAATATTGCAGATTTTTTTTATGTAACTAAGGGTAACAAACGAGCTTACCAACCCACTTCATGGTAAACGGTCACTGCGGTGAAAATATTTAGTCTTAATAAATGTACATTTCCGTGTGGTAGCGGCTTAAGAGAATCTACCACCCCATCCCATCCCGTGGGTGTCGTAAAATTCTACAGAGGGAAATTAAAACCAGGAGATAGGAAGCAGCATAATCCTGGAACATCATAAATGAACTGCGGTTGCCAACCCGCCTGCCATGCGTGGATACTATGGTAAAATCCCCCCAATATCAGAGCTACAAACTTTTGTGGCTATCTTTGGGGGAGGCCTATGTTCAGTAGTGGACTTGTGATAGGCTGAAACGACGATGTGCGATGCCGGTAATAGACGACGTAGGCGAACGTATCACGACCAGATTGAAAACATTTTACGGAAATTCCACGTCATAAGTACCGCAATCGACAATCTTTTATAAAAACGCTCATGAAAGTAGAAGCGGAAAAATGTGGTCTCTGCCTGCCTTATTTTTGCTTTTCTACTTTTTCTCTTCACTTTTTATATTCTTATAAATAGGAAGGATAGGTATCCTCCTCTCCTTTTCTGTTTTTATTTTTCTTTTTTTTATCATATTTTCTTTTTGTGGCGAAGCCTTTTTTCTTATTTTTTTATTCATCTTCCCCACTTTTATTTCAGTTTTCTTTTTCCCTGCCAGTTTATTTGCATAGTATAATGTATTATAACAAACTAATCTATAGCTAAATATTTGTCGTTATTCAACTACTTTGTGTTTTGAATACGGCCTTCCTGAACCTGATCTTAGAAATTTATCAATATTTTTTGAATTATTTTATTTTATTGCTCGTTTCTTCCCACCCTCGTCAGGTTTTCGATCACTGCTTTGTCTCGGCTTTTAATTGCCATTTTGAGGTTGTAATCCAATAATCTTTTTTTATGAACCTGCTTATGTGGGTGATCCCGGGGGCTTGATGAGGGGGGATTGATTTCTGCGTTACGAGTCGTTGGTTCAATTTCGGCACGGAATACATATTTGCATGGTTTTCTACAGTACAGATATTACGTGTGAATTTATATCTGGGGATATGTGGATTTAATATCTAACACGCCAACCACACAGAAATTCTGCGTCATCAAATAATTATTAACTAGAACTCAACTCGAAGTACTTACATTATCAATTTTAAACACCAAAAAACTTATTTGGAGTAATTAAACTTACATTAGTTGGGCTATGATTTATAATAGACGCCACGTGAAGTAAATAATAAGCAAAACACGAAATCAGTACTGCATGACTATCCAGAATTAGATAGAGCGATTTAAGTATGAAAAAAAACGCGTATCACTTAAATTTGATTATAATCCATACTAATATTATAAAATGCGAGAGTAACTCTTTCTGTCCTTCTATCTGTTTGTTACCTTTTCACGGTTCAACCGCTAAATCTATCTTGTCGAAATTTGCCACAAAAAGTTATCTACTTGCATCCCGGAGACAGGCATAGGATAATTTTTATTCCGGTAAATCTAGTAGTTCCCACGGGTTATTCAAAAAAACCTTTGTCCACGCGGGCGAAGTCGCGGGCATCAGCTAGTTTTTATTATAAATGCGAAAGTAACTCTCTCTGTCCCTCTCAGTCAGATACATTTTCTATAAAAAAAGGATATTGAAAAAAACAATATCCACGCGGATGCAGTCGCGGGCATCAACTACTAATAAATAAACATGAATTAACTAAAATATTACTTACTTTAAAATAACTGTTCATTGTGTAAATGATTATAGATTAATCGATAAATAATAATTAAGAACAAAATAAACAATGCACGACAACGTTGCACTCGAACTCGAAATTGAAATATTACTATCATCGCGCCAAAAGATTCACTTCAAAAACAAATAACACGTCTCTTCTGTTTTTAATGAAGATTGTGCATTATATCTATAACTGACCGCGTGGACTAGTGGTAAGCGTACCTGACTTCTACGCTGCGGGTCCTCGGTTCGAATCACAGCCGGAGCCGTCGAGGTAGGTACCACCCCAGGGCTAGTTTACCCACACATTACTGTGTTTCTATACCCATTAACTTGCTCCTCAAGCAAAATGTGCTTAAGACACAAACTTCGCCTCTATAAGACTTGCATAAGACCCGTAATGGACTATGCTTGCGTCGCTTTCGCTCACGCGACGGGCAATCAATTAAAGAAGTTACAGAGCGTTCAAAAGCGATTCTTGCGAACTGCCACCGGAGCCGGTTGGTATCAACGCAATGTAGATCTTCACAGCGACTGTGAAATTCCCCTTAATCTCTGAACACTTCAGAGAATTATCACAGCGGTTGTTCGAAAAAGCCGCGGTTCATTCAAACCCGCTGGTGGTTAAAGCAGCAAATTACCGACCAAACGGAAACGCGACCGAACGCAAACGTCGCCCGCGAAACATGCTAGACGACACGGACGTCTCAGCTCTTCCTGACCACGATACCGTCAGTCACGATCCAGGCCACACTGTACACACAGTCAATAGCTTTAATTTAACACGTACCACGACGCGCGACCGCCGTAGAGAGCGGCGCGCAATAGTCAATAATGACACCGCGTACACACGATTCACCCGTGTTCCAGGGCGGTTCTCACCGCCCAGAGTTACCGACACACAAGTCGACAGTCCGAATGGACGCCCGCAGCCTCCCTCGGACGGTCATTGGATGACTTAAAATATTTAAGATTTTCGAAGTCGCGAAAGCACGCAGCGAACGCGGACACAGTCCGAATTTCGAGGTTTTTGTAGGAGTTTTTATTTATTTATTTATGTTTGGGTCAAACCAAACCTGGCCCGCGAGCACAGTATCCGATGAAGCTTGTAAAAGCCGATAAGGCTAACAGCAATTACATCACCGAAAATATATATATTACTGTGTTTCGGTCTGAAGGACACTGAGTGCTGGTGTAATAACTGGGCACATGAGACTTATGTCGCTGTTACTTTTATGTCGATAATAGGTTAGGAGGACATCGTTATCATCATCATTAAAAAGCTTACATTTGGTCGACGAGGTGTAAATATCGATGAAGTCATTTGGCGGCATCGCTTTGTTTAGTGGGTGTTGATAAGCCTCGGACTCTTTAGGACTAGGACTTGGCGGTATACGGTGAGAAAAAAGAATCATAGACATCAGTATGGTCGATTCAGTACCCCGATCTGCACTCTGCGCACCCTAGACAGTCGACGAGTTTCTCCCTCGCCAATTGGCTAATCTTTCCTACAAATGACAAATCTTTTTCATTCTCCATAGACACGCCTAAAGAAAATATAATAACAGTTTCTTCTTTTTTCTTTTACGTTTACTCTTAAAAGAACTTTGCCAATATCAAATCAGTTATCGAGTAGAAATAAATTGTAACATTTGTTAATTTCTTATGAGCCCAAAAACACTAACTGTATTGACAGTAACAAAAATATGACACTAATTAGGTATGCAGTGCCTAAAAAAATACCAATACGTATTTCATTACAGAATACGATAATAAATACGTTATTTTTGTTTCTTTCAATCGTCATGTTCAATATTCTTATTTTCATGTGAATTATGTTTATAATTTTTTTTAACAATTCCTGATGGGACTATGGTTTATAGTAACGACTAAATTTAATCGTTATTTATATTACATAATAGGTTGTTATTTTGGATTATAGTTATTTTATTTATGAAAATCAAAGTGAGCTTGGAATAAAACTCTACACACTAATTTGTCTTCAATTTTTGTGCAGGTATAACGTGTTTATTTCATTTTTGTAAATGGTATAAGTATTAAAATTCTTTAGATATAGTCAAATCAAGAACACCAAATTTATGTAAATAATTAGTTATAGCCTATAAAATGTAATTTTGCGAAATATTCTTATTATTAATATAATTAGTTAAGAAAACTATTTAGATGTAACACATCTAAAGCTCGAAAATATTGAAAATTTGGACGGGAAATGTAAACGAATAAACGCAAGTATGAGGTTAAGAGTAAAGAAGACATTTTTTAATTTGTTTTGAGTTTTTTTGATGATCTGTTTATCGATAGGTCGCCGCGTTACAGTCGCTCTACTTAAATCCGACTGCATTTATTTACTCTCAAGACTATGACCATGGCTGAGTGATAAGCGTCCCTGGTGATCGGGTCAAGGTCTAGGTACAAATCTAAAGAAATCAATACTTCATTCCTACTACTCATCGCATTACTTTGACACGGAATTTAAACCTACTGGTCGTTTACGCAGACGCTTGTAGTTGCTAAGCCGTAGGATGATGGTCGAAATTAGCTAGGAATATTGTTTCATTTACTCTTAATTGTCTCTGCTGGTGTTTATCTGAAGTCAACAACAGTCAATCGTTTAGCTTTAAACCAACACTGCAGGGCTGGCACTATTTCTTACCCTGTCTCTTTAGCGAAATAAATACGCCAGCAGCCGTAAGAGTAACAAGCGGCCGACTACTATTTCAGGTGTTTACATTGACGGTTCTCTTTTTGTAGCGTTCGAGGCTTCATTGTGACATTAACTGGGCGACTTGTCTGAGCGTCTCCGAAAAAATAGGGTGTGACAGAAAAGTAAATGGAATTTATATTCCATATTTTTTTAAAATAGTTTATACTGTACACGATAGTAAGGTCAATGAGGGCAATTCCGTCATTGTTTTTTAAAATTTAGATTTGGCTGACTATAATTGATACTCTTAATACAAATTTGGTGGTTGTAATTGATTAAGGATTTTGTTGCCTTTTGATCCTTCTATAACGAACAATATAATATCCTTGCGTATTTCCCGAGATGTTTCCCGAGAATTTGGAGTCAAAAAAATTAAAAAAAAAGCCGTCTTGCATTAAGTTTTACTAGAATGAGATAATTATTTCAAATTGAGAAAAGTTTTTTTTAATTACATATGTTCTCTTTTATCATGAATAAAACGTTAAAATCACATTTTGTCACTAAAATTATTTTTTAGGGCTCGGGAATGTTGACATTTTAAAAAAGTTTTAAAAATATTTTAATTATTCTAAACTGTCAGTACTAAACTAAATAACTTCAGGTTTTTGTCAGTTACATATGCAGTACCTAAAACTTGTTTATGTACACGATTTTGAAATAGTTTGAATTAACACGATGCCCTTTAAAGGTGAAGGGACACGTGTTGAAACTTGTATTTGAGCTACGTTTTAAATGATGAACTGGTTGTCCAAGGAAATTATTTATCTTCGAGTAGTTCAATGTACTTGAAGCTGAAGATTTTCAGTTTTAGGTATAGCAATATAAACTCAAAATTCTCGCGTTTTTTTCCACAAAAATCATTGAAGTATTCAAAACAAAAAATGTTTAAAAATACACAAGGAATAGTTTTTGTCAAGTGATTCTATCGGTATTTTAAGATACACATCACGGTCTTTATAACTTAAAAATTAGTTTCGATTTCTTTACTGTTTCGAGATTGTTGGCGTGGATGCCCTCTGTAACGCCAAATCAAAAAGATAAGATATTTAAAATGTTTACAATATCTACAATGAGGCGATTCCGGTATATAGCGATTTAGCTTGCACTAAACCTCCCAATCTTATCCGTACACCGGATGTAGTCGCTCTACAACATGGCGCTCATCGCCCTTTGAGCGCTCCACAGCAAGGCAAACAGATTGTCAATCTGAAAACCTGTTGCAATCTTTCAGGTCCCTCTGTAGAAGGCCCTCTCAAAAACGGTCCTCTCTCCCAATGCTATGAATGTCAGCTTCATGGCCATTCCTCAAGGAACGCTTGTTACGCACGAGCTAGTCGAATGTCCTAGACCAAAGGACAGATCCCTCCTTGCCACCTTTCGCCTACCCTCCTACCTTGTGTTCTATGTAATACAGACGCCCAAACAGCCAACCACCTCGATTATCTTAAAGCGCCGAAACCCAAAACGCCTGCGGTTGGACAAGTATCTGCACGCAGAAACGTTCCAGACCGTCCCTCCACCCTCCGTATGGAGAAATTTCCCGACCCCCGCGTCCATTACAAAATCGGGTTCACCGATTACACTACACCCCTTGCACAGGCACTCAAAGCTACCAACGGTAAACCCGAGGATATGATCCGACTATGCGGTGCTAACATGTTATTAACGCCATAGTTTACTTGCAAGCGTAATAGTGCCGTCACTTCAACCCATCGCGACTCTCTCACTTTCTCAACACACATACATACACGATCATATACATTAATCATTCGCGATACCGTCCTTCAGGCTGGTTTTTCTTATTTTAATTATGACTAGAAGCGTCGCTGGAGTTTCTTGCGCCATTTCTTCTCCAGCTTCTGCGCATTCCGAATTGGTGGTAAATATAGATGTTTAAGACGTCCTCCCGATCGAAGAAACTGATTGAGCCGTGGTTCGGCCCTCACGGGCGCCCACGAGTCTTACTTACGCGCACAGGGTAACAGTCCAAGCACAGGTCCCCTCTGGGGGGCCCTTGCGCCAGTTACCCATAATAAAGGTTTCAACTAGCTGTCTTTAGCGCTCGGCCATCTTCCAATCCGGGTGAAGCTGTAAAAGCCTTCGGGTTAACAGTGACCAATAGCCCTAACAAAAAGCGTCATGTCGGTTATTCTGCCTAATTGATATCGAGTCTACAAGTGTAAAACGAAATAATTTCAACTGCAACAAAGTATTTTAATTGCCCTCAGCACTCTGCGACCTTTCAATCCGGCGAAGCTGTGAAAGCTTTCAGGCTAACAGTGACCATCAGTCCTAAAAGAAAGACTTCTGCCGTTTAGTAATGTGTTCTACAGATTATTGAGATTTTGCTCGTGATGCTGTTTCTGCTTCAAAATGTACAGAATATATGCATGAATAATTTGAAATTAATTACGTCACTGCGATTTATTTTAACAAATTTTAAACTATGGCGCTTTTTATGTGGACTAGACAGGCCAAGGAAAACTAAATCTAAATAATAGTAAATAATGCGATAACATTTCTTATATCCTGAATATATAAGTAGTTTTATTGTCATATTAATAGTTTTATTGTCAGTATTATTGTCAATGGCTGCCGACGTTAATTGATAAATTATGTTTCCTCGATAATACAGTGACTATACTGGTAAAAATCAGAATTTACTTTTATTCGTAATAAACCTTATCACTCAAACATGTCACGTTGGGGCAAGCGCCAGGCATATATTAAATGACTTTCATATATATAAATATATATATATTATCTTATTACCGATATATATCGGTGATGTAATTGCTGTTAGCCTTCTCGGCTTTTACAGCTTCATCGGATACTGTGCTCGCGGGCCAGGGGCCCGCGTGCCAGGTTTGGTTTGACCCAAACATAAATAAATAAATAAAAACTCCTACAGAAACCTCGAAATTCGGACTGTGTCGCGTTCGCTGCGTGCTTTCGCGACTTCGAAAATCTTAAATATTTTAAGTCATCCAATGACCGTCCGAGGGAGGCTGCGGGCGTCCATTCGGACTGTCGACTTGTGTGTCGGTAACTCTGGACGGTGAGAACCGCCCTGGAACACGGGTGAATCGTGTGTACGCGGTGTGATTATTGACTATTGCGCGCCGCTCCCTACGGCGGTCGCGCGTCGTGGTGCGTGTTATATTAAAGCTATTGACTGTGTGTACAGTAGCCTGGATCGTGACTGACGGTATCGTGGTCAGGAAGAGCTGAGACGCCCGTGTCGTCTAGCATGTTTCGCGGGCGACGTTTGCGTTCGGTCGCGTATCTGTTTGGTCGGTAATTTGCTGCTTTAACCACCAGCGGGTTTGAATGAACCGCGGCTTTTTCGAAAAACCGCCGTGATAATTCTCTGAAGTGTTCAGAGATTAAGGGCATTTCACAGTCGCTGTGAAGATCTACATTGCGTTGATACCAACCGGCTCCGGTGGCAGTTCGCAAGAGTCGATTTTGAACGCTCTGTAACTTCTTTAATTGATTGCCCGTCGCGTGAGCGAAAGCGACGCCAGCATAGTCCATTACGGGTCTTATGCAAGTCTTATAGAGGCGAAGTTTGTGTCTTAAGCACATTTTGCCTGAGGAGCAAGTTAATGGGTATAGACGGCTTGAGATAAAAGCCGCTCTATTGCGTATGTTTTTAATGTGTGTAGCGAACGACATCGCTGCGTCTAAAGTGACCCCGAGGTATTTGACGCTCTTTTCCCAGGGAATAGGGCGTCCGAACAGGGTGATCGTGCCTAGCTGATTGTTGCCGATTGGGTGACATCGTCTAGCGGGCTTTGGTGTGCCCCTCTAGAAGTATATCGCTACACTTTTCTCAGGGTTTACCTCTATTCTCCATTTCCGGAACCATTCGCCTAGGCGATCGGCTGCGGCTTGGAGTTGAATCGTTATGCGGCCCTTGTGCTTGTCGGAATAGTACAGGGCCGTGTCATCTGCGAAAAGCGCAAGATTGACTTTCGGGTCTTTAGGAATATCGCTAGTGTATAGCGAGAAAAGGAGTGGGGAGAAGCAGGAGCCCTGAGGGACACCTGCTCGGAGAGGGCGGCTTGAGGAGCGCGTTCCCTCCACCCGGAAGCGAAATAGGCGGTTAGACAAGAAGGCCCGTATGATGTTCACGAGTCTGTCTGGCACTTTAGTGTGATACAACTTGTAATACAAGCCGTCATGCCGGACTTTGTCAAATGCCTTTACGACATCGAAAAATAAGGCCCCTGTGCCTACATGCTTAAGGCGGTCGTTTAAATTCTCTAAAATGTGCTCCGTTAAGCGGTGCACTTGATGAGTACACGAGTGTTCGGGGCGAAAGCCGAACTGCTCGTCTGGAAGAATATTATTCGTAACGACATAGTCTTTTAATCGACTGAGTATAATTCGCTCATAAATCTTAGACATCGAGTTGAGGAGACTTATTGGGCGATAATTAAACGGAATGTTCCTAGACTTATTAGGCTTCGGAATGCCTATAACGTCGGCTTCTTTCCAGTCCTCCGGGAAGGAGCCGCTGGAGAGGAGCGCGTTAAAAATACTAACAGACACAATAACGGCGTAGTTAAACATTTCATCACCCTGTTGTTTATGCCGTCGAGGCCGGGCGCGGATCGGTTTTTAAGATTTTTGACTATCTTAGTGACTTCGTCGAGAGTCACTGGAGGCAGTGGTTCGCCCACTGGTGGTATTGCAGCCCTGCGTTCGAGTTCCTCGGCCACCTACTGCAGATGGTCGGGATCCGCAGGCGCGAGAGACGGAGTGCATTGGCTCTCTAAACTGTCTGCGAGGCATCCGGCTTTTTCGCTGTCGTCGAAGGCGAGCGAGTTATCGTTAGATCTAATGTGTGGCGGCATGGGTGAGACCGGCTCTGCTTTGAGAGATCGTACCAGCTGCCAGTAGGCAGTGTGCGACGGCTCGATTTCACCAAGCATAGTGTCCCAGCTGTCTTGATTGTACTCAGATAAGCGCTCTTTAACATCCCTATGTAAATGACTTTCAGTGCGTGCACCGTAGCTCGTCTCACAAACTATCATGTTGAGGCGTCTCCTCTAGTACGTAGTACATTATAACTCATTTAATATTACTGAACAGTGCTAAGTCGGAAACTTAGCACTTTCCAGGTGCAATTGTTCCTATCTCGCTAAAGATGCACTTTTGTTACAGCCGTGAGTATTTTTCTGTGATTATTATATACAATTTGAATAGTTTTGTTTTTTATGTAAAATTTTTTATGATAAGTATATATTTATAGAATAAAGATTATAATAAGTTAAGAAAACTAACAAACTATAAAGTAACGATTCCATGGTCTTCTATTCCATTTACCTTATAACACCCCATTTTTTTAATGACGCTCAGGGTTTTCACCCATTATAATTAGACCGTAAGACTGCTCTGACAGCTTTTATTATAATAAGAATATTCACACCCTGTCTTTATTGTAAAGAAATGGATAGATTATTTTAATCAAATTATAACTAATTGTAACTTGTTAAATGGATATTATATAATATGAATTTCTAATCCTTTGTATGTCTGTATGTTCTATTTAAAATAAACATTGATGTGGAGGAGTGGATTATGTATTAGTTTTATTTATACCAAAAAGCGTACATGTAAGCATACTTAGTTATATTCCACCACTGAGCGTTTTTCGCGGAATTTCCACTCCGTGGAACTTGCTGCCGCTAGCGGTATTTCCGGACCGATACAACGTAGGGACTTCCAAAAAAGAGCCTATTCCTTTCTCAAAGGCCGGCAACGCACCCGCGATTCCCCTAGTATTGTTGCGGATGTTCATGGGCAGCGATGATCACTTAACGTTAGGTGAGCCGTTTGCTCGCTTGCCCCTCTTCTATAAAAAAAACCAGTCTTCTTATTCTTAGTTTCCATTCCGGCTATACCAATGTCAGCTTCCCTTTTTTTATTGAAGAAAGGGACGAGACGAGCAAAACGTTCACCTGGTAAGTGCAATGTCCGCCCATAGCCATGTTGTGTCACCCAGAATCTCTCTGAGACATGAGTTCCTAAGTCTCACATGCCCATATTATACTAGCTCTCAGTGCCCTTCAGACTCTAACCCAATATTGTTTTATCAAACATCGCTACTGTTTTTCAGCTAAGACTCAACTCGCCGCCTTGTCATAGCGTTATATTTTGAGTTTGGAACATTTTTACATGGATTAAAACAACATTTTCCTACAAAAACAGCAACCTTATTTTACTATCCATGAACAAACAGAACTAAAACGATTTATTTATAATTTACAAACATCAAACGTTACATTAAAATTAAAATACAAACATTAAAATACACCAATGTATTTTAAAATGAGGTACTATATAAAAATACTTACTGTTTTAGCATTGTTGTTAGAAAGATTGGAAGTTAGTTGAAAGCTCATTCATTGGTTTCATCATCATCATTTCAGTCCATCACAAGTCCACTTCTGAACTAAAGTTTTAGGCCCAATATGGCCACATAACATGTTTGAACAGGCTTGATTAAATTATGAACCAGAGTACTTATTACATTAGATGGTAAAAGACGTTATTCAAAAATATAGCAGTGATGATTGTTATCAAAACCACATTAAAGTCTATAAATGCCCACTGCTGAGCACAGGCCTCCTCTCATTTTTGAGAGGGTTAAGCCCGGAAGAGTCCGCCACGCTGCTCCAATGCGGGTTGGGTTGACTTCGAATGTCCTCGAAATATTGGTTATTTCTCAGACATGCTGGTTTCCTCACGATGTTTGCCTTCACCGCCGAGCACGTGGTAAATCAGCACTTAAAAAACAATCTGTTTTGTACTTTGGCGTTGCTCCATTTTAAACCATTAATAGCCGTAAGCCCTGGGAGAATACAACACACCATATCAAATTTCCGTTAAACTTTTGCATAATTATCTTTTAAATATACTGCGCTTTTAGAACCGGATCGTCTATAAAAACCTACCACACGAACTAAACGTTAAAGTTTTAGCGCATAGGTAATTTTATAATTTCAGTCCAAACACGCACATAGCTTACGTCACAGCGATTAATAGAGGAGAACGAGTATTAGCAGATCTATAAAAAGTTTAATACAGTTAGGGTTGTACTTAGGTCGCACTGGAAGTTTCTGGATTTTGATAACTTTTTTATGGAAGGAAGTGACGAGTAACCAGAAATCGTTCACCTGATCATAAGTTGATCAGGGAGTAATTGCCCTAGTTACCTTGTCCGGCAAACACGGTAGAGTGCCGGGTAAGCGGCCCCGGCATCCCGAGCTACAGCTGTCTCCTCCTACTGCTTGCAGAAACAGTGGTATCCTACATACATACATAATCACGACTGTATCCCATAAGGGGTAGTCAAAGACTGGGCATTTACTGGGTAACAGGGTCTCTGTTTTTGCAACAGAGACCCTGTTACCCTGACATGTCAATTCTTAAGTCCCATATGCCCAGCATTACACAAGCTATCCGTGCCCTTCAAACCGAAACACTACTGACTAGTAGTAGCTAGTGCATTACGGCAGAATAACTGACCCTGCGGTGATAACCTACCTAGACGGACTTCTGCATAGAATCCTACCGAATAATCCTACCACCAGTAATTAGTCGACGAATTCCGGAGGCTTTACTGCGAATATTCTTGTTTCGGATATTCTATCTCGGAAAGAAACACCGAGCAGAGATCTGTCCGTAGCTCGCTAAACGATTTAAGATTCCTCATACTGTAACAGTGAAGCATCATATCTCGAATCCGAACGTCATCACTAACTACTCTTTGACCTACTAACTACTATACTATACTTGTTAACCTGGTGGACTTTGTTGTATGGGTGGGTATATAGGTGGGTTTTTGTCTTAAAATTTTGGTGATCACTTTTTTTTAAGAGGGGACGACTTCTAACGTAGTGTAAGAATTCCTTTATTCAATTTAGGTTTGTTTAAAGCTGTGATGAACTTCAAGAGCTGTTTCGATTTAAGAAATAACATCTTCTCAGAGAAGAATTGGAAATACATTTTTGGGTTAATTTTTCAATGCAGTATTTGATGTGATATTTATTCTATCATCAGCATCATCATCATCATCATTTTAGTCTATCACTGGTCCACTGCTTAACATAGGCCTTCCGCATAGATTGGTCCAAAAATTTGCAGCAATTTTTAGAGTGATTTTGCCATAGTTGCCACGCTTGGCAACCGCAGTTTATTTATACAGATGTTCCAGGGTGATGCTGCTGCCCATCGCCTGGTTTTCATTTTCCCTCTGTCGACTTTTACGACACCCACGGGACCGGAACGGGAGGCAGATTCTCTTAAGCCGCCACCGCCGGCTTCTGAATTTAATGACCGTTTATTGAATGACACTTTGGAATTTGCTAAAACTCATATTTTACTAAGAAAGACTTTCTAGTTTTAGCGAACCTAAACATAGAAACCTCTACATTCAATAGCAACTGACGTAGGTATGATGGACATGGACGTTAGAATTAAGCTGTTGGAAGACAAGTTGAAGTCGTTGAACATAGCACTAAAGTTCCCTGTCGTAATGGCTACATACGTAATACAATCACGCCGAAAGCATATAAGGGGACGGAAGAGGCCACACAAGTAGCCTGCTTTTCGCACCGGTGAGAAACTACGTCTTGGTAGGAGTCTAAAAATCTTACTCCTAATTGCGTTCCCGAGACCAGTATAGTGACAGCATTGCATATTATGCTGTCATACTGCACGAATGAAGGCTCTTGCGATAGCTCGGTAAGAAAGAGGTACTCGTAGGTGCTATTCTGCCGGACACCTATCGGCTTAATGCCTACGTCATCGGCAAATAACTAATAACTATTATGTATAATTGTTCATACCCATTGCATCTTTCAGTGCATTGTCATCGTTGGCTACTCTAGCGCATCACTACTAAATACAGTATAAAGGTTTTTAAAAAAATAAGCTACGTTAAAAATATTAATATACATCTTTTTTCATTATTAACAAACCATGAATAGTTAACGATTGATATTCAATTACCAAAACTTGTTTATATTCGTCAATAATGACATTTAATAGAATAAGACAAAAACCGGCCAAGTGAGTGTCGGACCACGCACACGGAATGGTTCCGTTGTTGGGGGTAACGGAAATACTTATTTTTTTTATGGAAGAGGGGGAAAACGAGCTAGCGGCTCACCTGATGGTACTTCATAGTATTTCTCAAATACACTGTCAAAATCAAAGTTTTTTTCTGCGGCCTCTAAGCTCAAAAAGTTGTGTGTAACGCAAAATAACCAAAATATGTACACATACATATTTTGGTTGAATACATTTATATATATATATTATTAAGCAAATTTTTGCCTACTATAAGTTCTTACCACATTCTAAAGTCCGCTCTTTGTTATCTTTTTTATGCAAGATATTTTATTATAACTATTTTTCGTTGAGTGTTTTCTAAGTTACATTGTATATTTGAAAAGTTAAAGGGGGAGGGAGCATTGATGCATTTAGCGAATTCTCGAAGCAGTCTTATGCTGATTACCACAGTCTGGACAGGACTTTAATTTTGTCTGAATCCCTTTGCTGTCTACAAGCAAAGGGAGTCAGACATCTGGTGTTATCTTTAACCCATTTTCCTCTAAAACAAATCATCCTACTATTCTTAATAAAAAAAAACTCTCTTTATCTGCCACAAAGGCATGTGTTGGCATGGATACCGAGCGATTGCGGGATACAAGGTAATGAATATGTAGATTTTTCAGCTATGAAGGCTATACAGACTGGATATCTCTCCCAATACCATCTTTCCAAACTTGACCTACTTCCTATGGCATGTTCTAAATTAATATCATCATGGCAATCCATTTTTCAACACTAAAAATTTATTAAAAGTAAACAGTATGCCATGGTCCAAGATGACATTCCTGAAAAACCCTGGTTCTTCCGATACTGTGAAGTAAGTAAACTTGTAATGTTTTCTTTTATTTACGCGAATATTACACATTTAAATAAAACTACTTTTTTACGGATTTTATCGCGTTTAATTTTTAAACTATTTTTTACCCGACGTTTCGGACGCTTTACAGCACCCATGGTCACGGGGGGACTGAGGTGACAGTTGTCCCGATGTCATAGTTAACCCGGAGTACCTTCAGCTTTTAATTATTATTTGTAGTCCGATCTACGCAGAAAGAGCTTACTGTGTCTTGAAGCCTTGCAGTGGTATGCTTGGTTTTTGATTTAATTTTATTAATAATAGGATCCCAAGCCGGTGGTAATACCCAACCATCTTCCCTATTGAAATTAGGATGTTTTTTAATTTCAATAGCCTCGCGAATCATCCTTGGTAGGAATCGGTGTTCTTTTGCAAGGATTTGTGGTCTATCAAATCTGATGTAATGGTTGGGATGATCCAGAACATGGTCACAGACTGCAGACTTCCTAGAGCGTCGATGCTTCACATCAGCTATGTGTTCTTTAACGCGGGTTTTAATGGATCTTTTAGTTTGCCCTATGTAAGAGAGACCACATTCACAATCCAGCTTGTATACTCCTGCATCTTGTAGAGGGATGTTACACTTGACAGATGGTAAAAACTGACTTATCTTCTTCGGCGGCTTGAAAAATGTTCTTATAGAAGCTCGCTTCAAGATATAGCCAATCTTGTCCGTGACTCCTCTGACATATGGAAGAACAGCAGGTACACGCTCGACTGTGGCCGGCTTCACTCGGTCACTGCGACGAAGGCGCGGAACCCGAAGCTTGTTGTCTTGCAAAACTTGCTTGACATGCTGAAGCTCGGCGGCCAGGTGTTTACTGTCACAGATCCCTTGTGCTCTCTGAAACAAAGATTTACCCACGGTAGCTAACTGTGAAGGATGGTGGTGAGATTCACCATTTAAATACCTATTTGTATGGGTCTTTTTTCTATACACAGTGTGACACAAGGTGTTATTAGGATTCCGAATTACTAACCCCCCCGTGACCATGGGTGCTGTAAAGCGTCCGAAACGTCGGGTAAAAAATAGTTCAAAAATTAAACGCGATAAAATCCGTAAAAAAGTAGTTTTATTTAAAAGTAAACTTGTGGTAAGCGTACTTATTAATTTCATCAACTGTTTGCCGCCTCCGTTTTGTACACTCCAGTACACCAGTCCATCTGACTAAACTAAGGATTAGAAATAATTCTTTTTTTTATTGGATAAAGTGATGAAACGAGCAAAACGTTCACCGGATGGTAAGTGCATCGTCTGCCCATAACAAATGCTGTAGCAACCAGAAAATTTCTGTGTGAGACCACACTGTGCCCATCACCCGGAGACATAAGTTCTTAAGTCTCATATGCCCAGTGATTACGCTAGCTCACAGTGCCCTTCAGACTGCCTTATTTGTTGACCCTTGTATTTACCCCATTTGTGAACATTTTATGTTATTTTATTCATACTAAATATTAAATTGTATTATAATAATTGACTTATTCTAGTGTTGGGCTGTAAAAATATTTTGTTGTTTTGTTGTAGATTCGGAAGTCTCACAAAACCGGAATTTCGTGAAATTTATTTGTTCAAAGTTTTCTGTTGTCACTCCCATGAATGACTTGACATTGGCAGAATTCTAATAAGAGAGGCTAAACTTACAAGAAGAAGAAGAATTACAATGGCTGTGACATACGGACAGGACGAAATTATGAAGAATTTTACTACGAAACCCAAAAAATGGACGTTTGAAAATTTAACAATTTTGACCTTAAAGGTCTTTTTTTCTCTATATCACGACATATCTGAGATTTTAACAATGTTTTTGGTTTTTTGCGACATTTACCTTTTTAGTAGTTTTACAACAATTAAAATAATGCAGCTGCAGAAGGGTAATAATGTTTTTTGATACGCAATTTGTATAGTAAAAACTATATGTACTTTCTTACTTTACGAGAATCTTTAGAGCGTTTTGTAAAATTTTAAACAGTTCAATTCACAGTGATTTTTACACGTTTACTGACTTTTTACTTTTTTTTTTTAGGACTGATGGTCACTGTTAGCCCGAAGGCTTTTACAGCTTCGCCGGATTGAAAGGTGGCATAGCGCTGAGGGCGCTTAGCCGGAACCTTTATTTATAGATGACTGGCGCAAGGGCCCCCAAGAGGGGACCTCGGCTTGGACCGTCATCCTGTTCGCGTGAGTAATCGACTCGAGGGCGCCCAAGGAGGCCGGCCTCGGCTCGGTCAGTTACTGCAATCGGGAGGGCAATATTACTACTACTATTATCACTATTATCATGATTATTATTAGATAAGTTTACCACCAATTCGGAATGCGTTTCCGCTGGAGAAGAAATGGCGCAAGAAACTCCAGCGACGCTTCTGTTTATGATACTGGTAAATAGGCCTGCCATACTGCCCTTGCGCAGAACATTGCGGTTGAGAATAGTGAATACCAGACTAGATTTGCCGTTTCCCGCGGATGCGAAAAGTGGGTTACGGGTTTGGTCTCTGTATGTATTACCATCCTGTTAATAGTCTATTGCTGGACTTAGATCTATCCAATAAAGGATTTGCCGTGATCATGCTTGGCGTTCAACATCGGCGATCAATCTAACATATTCCTCGCACCTTTGACGTCCCGGCCCATCGGTTTCTTTATATAGAAGTTATTCACCTGATCAGGGTTGCCTCGTCCTAAAACCAGAAATCCGTACAGAACAGCCAGTTAAGCCGGACCTTTGGGTAAAGTTGGGTAAAAAGGTCGGATAGCTCAACTTATCACGGACTTTGTGTCTTAGTTATAAAATCGATAAATATTATTATATTTAAATCTAGGCTTTTTAATTATTTTCCATGATCGACTGAACTTCTAATGAAACAACAAAGTTTAATAAATAAATCTCTTTCCTGGGTTTCTTACCAGTTCTTCCCAGGACCCAGGTCTTTTTTTGCGAAGCAGTGTAGTGTAAAAAAATACGTTAATTAAGTATATGATAAATCTATTCTTTTATTATAAAATTCAAAACAAAATTAAACACCGCGTGACTGGTAAAATGTAAAAAGCCTAACTAAAGCCAGACAGACTGGACATCGTTTAATTTGAAAAAGCTTATGTCCAGCTTTATCCGAACTCCTGGCAACCCTTCACCTGATGATAAGTGCATTGTCTGCCCATAACAAATGCTGTAGCACCCAGAAAATTTCTGTGTGACACCACACTGCGCCCGTCACCCTGAGACTTCAGTTCTTAAGTCTCAAATGCCCAGTGATTACGCTAGCTCTCAGTGCCCTTCAAATCGAAACACAGTAATGTTTGTACACTATTGCTTCACGGCAGAATAATGGGCCATGGGTGGTACCTACCTAAGGGATACCACATCCCAGTTGGAGAGTTGGTATGTTTGAACGCTCTAATCTTAGGAAAACATATTTGATTTGAAAACCATCTTCTTAGATTAGATAGCTCGTTTATTGATGAAGGTTACGGGTAATAAAACTTTATGCTATGACCTTAAGGAGCCGCACGCTGAGGATCGAATATAGCCGAGAAGGGCCGAGCTGTAAATGCTCCAGGTACCCCGCGGTTAGCGCGTTCAACCGAACCAACTGTTCAGCTTTATAATATTAGTATAGATTTAGCTCATGGTAGATTTGGTAGCTCAGGGGAACCGTGGTAGCTCAGGCCCGGGCGTTCGCCATAAAATTTCACAGCGAGCGACGCGAGTTCGATCGCCGGCGTCGACAACTCGAAAATTGCATGCAATTTTAAGTGCTGATTAACCACATGTTCAGCGGTGAGGTGAAACACCGTGAGGAAATTTGGGATTGTAATATTAATGATTAATAGTTGTCCCGAATTATACTTTCGTGAGGGATAAATAACTTAAAAAAAAAACAGAATATTAATTTATTTATTAAACGACGTTACAATCTGAATTACAACTTAGGTCTGACTGATCGAGCATCCCAGGTCCCCGTAGGCTGCAGCGGAAAATGCTGAATTAGCGACGCGACGCTGTGACGTTGCTTTCTTGATAAGTTTTCTGCATTCGCTGTAGAGTGTACATATCTCAAGAGTTTGGGCGTTTGTGCATGATCTCGTTGTGCTCTTGGATTAAATGTATAGTAATCTTGCATGTGAATTAAAATCGAGTTCAACCTACTACCGGTGTTGTTTTATATTCGTCAAGAGTGATCGCGTATACATTTTTGGGCCATACGAGCCGGATTGAGCGAGTGAAAATTATAGTATAGTATAGTACAGTGCCAGTGAAAAAGTACAGTATAGTGCAGTGCTAGTAAAAAAGTATAGTAGTGGTATTCATTGGCTGTTTGTTTCACGCCGCATGACAACTGACGACCTCAAGTGAATCAAGTGATAGTTTAAAACTGTATGGTGACAAAACTTTCGGCCGGACTGTCTCCATGGTAGTTGTGAGTGATACATAGACTATTTAATTTAACATTTAAACTTTTAAGGACTTCTTTACTTATAAATTTAGTAGTGATAACAAATTTTGAAATACTTTCTTTCGATTTTATTATTGTCTGAGAATAATGGAGCAAATCATTCGATCCCAAGATGATCTTGCGAAGCAAATAGGAAGAATTTTAGTTAATTTAAAGAAATCTAAATCTAGAGCAACTAAGGGTTATTTAGAGACAAGATTGGAATTGTTAGAATCATACTGGTCTATCTTTAAAAGTAATCATTTGGAAATATTAAAGCAGGCGAATGACGAACACAGAAAGAAATTAAGTTATTTTATCGACGATAAATATTATGCAGGAGAGGATGAATATATTGAAGTTAAAACTTTACTAAAGGAAGGGTTAATTAATTTATCGGAACCTACTTTAGGAAATAAAGGCAGTGCACAAGGACCTGGAGCTTTGGCCTCTACAACAAAGACCAAATTACCTCCTATTGAAATTCCATCATTTTCCGGGAACTACAAAGATTGGCCCTGTTTCTATGACTTGTTTTCATCTCTAATTCATCAAAATTCTTGTCTAAGTAATATTCAAAAATATCACTATTTAAAAAGCAACCTTTCTGGAGAAGCGGAAGCATTACTCAGACAATTTCCTCTTACGGATTCCAATTACGAAAAGGCTCTAGAATTACTTGAATCTAGATATAACAACAAACGTTTGATTGTCCACTCACATGTTACAAGATTATTCAATCAAAAGAAATTAAACAACGAATCAGCCAAAGGTATACGTGACCTCTTAGATACTACCACAGAATGTTTATGTTCGTTGGAAAATATGGGTATTAAAACTGAAAATTGGGATCCACTTATTGTCTACCTTATAGTTGGAAGATTTGACCCTGAAAGCCATAGATTATGGGAGCAACATCTGGCGGGTGCACGGGATGTACCTACCTGGAAGCAGTTATCGCAGTTTCTAGATATTCGTTTCAGATCTCTGGAAGCTCTACCGACGTCACGATGCAATCAAACCATTTCGCGTAGTCCTTCAGCTACTATCAAATCCTTTAAAACAAACGCAGATCCGATGTGCGAATACTGTTCAAAAGATCATTACATATTTCACTGTAAGGAGTTTGGAAAAATGACTAGTGAAGAACGACGAAATGTTGCTCAAGAAAAACAATTATGTTTCAATTGCTTAGTTCCAAGGCACAGGGTCACTAACTGTCGGCAGAACAGCTCATGTCGAATATGTAAGCGCAAGCACCATACTCTTTTGCATACCACATCTGCACAACCCATCCAGAATAATCAGACTATAGTAGAAGAGTGTGAACAATCTGAGTCTATCGAAGTCACCTCTCATAACACTGCAATGTCCGGTGGTCAAGTTTTATTGGCAACTGCCATAGTTAGAGTTATGTCTACAGATGGAAAAATGCACACGTTGCGCGCGCTGATCGATCAAGGATCACAGGCTTCATTTTTGACTGCTTCAGCGGTGCAGCTACTGGGTTTATGTAAATATCCCATCTACAGTAAAGTCACAGGCATCGATTCTGCTATGTCAGCGAGATCTAAAGGTCAGGTTGAATTCCAACTTTATTCACATTATAACGACACTCCTGTTGTAAAGGTGAAAGCACATATTCTGAAGAGTTTGTCCTCAATTCTGCCGCGCCATAAGGTAAACCTGCAATTTTGTAAGAAATTTAATAAACTCACCTTAGCAGATCCGGAGTTTACACAGCCAGGAACTATTGATATTCTACTAGGCGCAGAAGTTTACGCAGATATTATAGATGAAGGGCTCTTACGTCAGGGCTCGATGATCGCTCAGAAATCATTACTCGGTTGGATTATTTCAGGAAAGACTAATGACACAAACAGTAATTCCATTGAGGTTCTTCTTATGCACAGCCAACTTGAGATGGATGATTTAATACGGCGATTTTGGGAATCTGAAGAAATGTACACGGATACTCGTTCTATGACGGCACAAGAATCACAATGCGAGAAAATATTTGAAACAACACATTCTCGCACCTCATCTGGGCGCTATGTTGTTGCACTACCATTTTCACAAGAAAATGATACTCCGCTCGGTGAATCGAGAAGTCGTGCTGTCAAGAGACTTCAACAAATGGAACGTAGATTCCAGAAAAATCCAGAATATAGGGAACGCTACACTTGCTTCATGCAAGAATATCTGGACTTAGGGCACATGGAACGAGTTCCTGTCCAAGACTTAATGAAATCTGACGCCAATATCTGCTACCTTCCCCATCATGGAGTCCTTCGAGAAGAGAGTCTCACAACTAAACTGAGAGTAGTATTTAACGGCTCTGAGCCTACATTGTCCGGAACTTCCCTCAATGATCGTTTATTAATTGGTCCTTCGTTACAAAACGACATTCGTGATTTATTTCTAAGGTGGCGAATCCATAAAATTTGTTTACTGGCCGACATACAGCGGATGTATCGACAGATCTTAGTAAGGAAAGAAGACCGAGATTATCAAAGAATTGTGTGGCGTAGTGATTCGTGTCAAGACATTCAGGACTATCGATTGTGCACAGTTACGTACGGCACATCTAGTGCTCCTTACCTTGCTATTAAAGTTTTACAGCAATTGGCTAGTGACGAAAGTGAATCATTCCCTGAAGCTGCAAATGTTCTGAAAAGCGACTTTTATATAGACGATTTACTTACTGGTTGTGAAACCGAAGCCAGTGCAATGAAACTTGCTTCAGATCTGACACAATTGCTCGCTAGAGGAGGTTTCGTCCTCCATAAATGGGCGTCAAATTCTGTAAATGTTCTAGATAATATATCTACTGACGACAATCCGTCCCAAGAGTTGGTCAATATTGTTATGAACAAATGTATTAAGGCATTGGGTATTAGATGGAACCCACAAAGTGATTGTTTTGAGTTAAGCTTGAACCTAAGCTATTATAAATCTAAGCCGACTAAACGCGACGTTTTATCCAACATTGCAAAGATGTACGACCCTCTCGGCTGGTTGTCACCAGTAGTGATTGTAGCTAAGATTTTCCTACAAAAACTGTGGCTTCTTGGTCTTGACTGGGATGAGCTCTTGCCAGAAACTTACGAACGCGAATGGTTAGAATTCTTAACAGCTGTGGGTAGTATGCCTACTATTTATTTACCTCGTTGGCTTAATTTGTCTTCTACTAATCAAGTGGTTCAAATTCACGGATTCTGTGATGCTTCAACACTTGCCTACGGTGCTGTTGTTTACGTACGACTTATCACTGATTCTGGTAATGTTCTTGTTAAAATTATCGCAGCCAAGACCAAGGTAGCTCCTGTCAAACAAATATCTCTACCACGTTTAGAATTGTGTGGGGCAGTACTATTGTCGAAATTATTCCAACGTGTCAAAATCAGCTTATGTATGTCTGACGAGCACATTTTTTGTTGGACCGATTCCACCATCGTTCTGGCTTGGCTCCAGAAACATCCAAGTTCTTGGAAAACTTTTGTAGGGAATCGTGTCGCAGAGATATTGTGTGTTACCCACCCCCGGCAATGGCATCATGTCGATTCAAAAGACAATCCTGCTGATTGTGCCTCACGTGGACTTCCGGCTACAGAGCTTCCGCGGCACGAACTATGGTGGAATGGCCCTAAGTGGTTGAAGTCTTCTACTGTTTCATGTGATGTTCTTGAGGTACCTGAGACTGATTTAGAGATTAAATTGAGTCATCATTTAAATTGTAATGAGATAATCGATGAATTCATTTTGCCTAACTTTTCTAGTTTAACCAAATTAATTCGTGTAATTTCGTATTGTTTTAGATTTTACGAAATTTGTAAGTCAAAACGAGCCACTCGAACTGATAATAATTTTATATATAAGAAATTTCCAATATTTTTAACTACTGTTGAATTAAAACGTGCTCGATATAGTTGTATACGAATTTCTCAAAAATGTCATTTTCATAATGAAATTGATGACTTGATGAATGGTCGCCATGTGGCTAAGAAGAGTCCTGTTTATTCTTTAAGTCCGTTTATCGATGACAATAATATATTACGGGTTGGCGGACGACTCAAAAATGCTGCTATTCCACATGACACCAAGCATCCTATTGTCATATCTGGTAAGTCGCATTTTGCTGCACTAGTAGTGAATCAAACACATAAACAAACGCTACATGGAGGTCCCTTGTTAATGTTAAATGTAATTAGATGTACTTATTGGATTACCAAAGCGAAATTACTTCTTAAATCCTATTGTCGCAAATGTGTTAAATGTGTCAGACAAGCGCCACAACTTGCCCAGCAATTTATGGGAAACCTACCTTTGTCTAGGGTGTCTATTTCTAAACCTTTTTCCAACAGCGGAGTTGACTTCGCTGGTCCAGTATTTTTGAAAGCCTCTAAACTTAAAAAAGCCTCTATTTACAAGGCATATATTGCCCTATTTATCTGTACAGCTACTAAAGCAATACACTTAGAATTAGTGACAGAACTAACTACGTCTGCCTTTATTGCAGCCTTCAAAAGGTTTACGGCACGGAGAGGACACTGTGCCCATTTATATTCAGATTGCGGTACTAACTTCATTGGAGCCAATTTCGAATTGAAAAGATTAATCCAACAAACTCAATCCGCGCTGTCACCTGAAATTGCACAATTGTTAGCTTCTGATGGAACCGAATGGCATTTTAATCCACCTAGTTCCCCTCACTTTGGAGGTTTGTGGGAAGCCGGAGTACGATCTCTCAAACATCACCTCAAACGTGTACTTGGCGAATCCAAGCTCACCTTCGAGGAATATAATACCCTTTTAACCCAAATAGAGTGCTGTTTGAATTCTCGTCCGATTTCCGCCATTAGCGACTCAGTTGACGATTTAACTGCGCTGACCCCTGGTCACTTTTTGGTGTTTGGACCACCTATAATAGTCCCTCATGAAAATTTGCTCGATGTCCCGATTAATAGACTTAATCGTTGGCAACACATCGAGCGCATTCTTCAATCATTTTGGCAGCGCTGGAATCAAGAATACCTCACAACGCTTCAACATCGATACAAATGGGCTCTCCAACAACCTCCTGTAAAACTAAATGATTTAGTTTTAATAAAAGACGAACGAGTACCTCCGTCGAAGTGGCTATTAGGCAGAATTATAGCAACTCACCCTGGAACTGATGGTAACGTCAGAGTTGTCAGTATAAAATGTCAAAGTTCTGTTCTTAAGCGTTCTATCACTAAATTATGTTTGTTACCAATAGAGACTTAATACATTTTAAGGACTTAAGTCGTCCTTGTCCGGCGGTAATGTTTAATTACTAATTGTTTGTAATTGTAACTGGTCGCTATTTTGCTACACTAGATGTCGCTCATCAATTAAAATGCATGATATCGTTGTGCTCTTGGATTAAATGTATAGTAATCTTGCATGTGAATTAAAATCGAGTTCAACCTACTACCGGTGTTGTTTTATATTCGTCAAGAGTGATCGCGTATACAGTGCATGTTGAATTTATATGTCATTATCATCATCATTGCAGTCTATCACTACTCAAGAGTTTGCAGCTCACATTTTTAAATTTAATGTATTTGTGTATCGATATTTATGTAAGTTGCGTGTATATTTGTGTATGTATATGTATACATAAATACATATGTATATAATGTGTACATGTGTGTGTGTGTATGAATAAATATGTATAAATGTGTTTAGTTACTGTGCATTTTGATATCGGATTGTTATCTAATTTCTTTTAACCTTTTTGTTTACTTTTTTTTATTATGTTTGTTCTCCTTATTACTAAGCACCCATAGCATATTCTCTGCTTAAACCAATCTGCTGCTGCCCATCTCCTGGTTTTTATTTCCGCTGTCGACTTTTACGACACACACGGGATGAGATGGGGTGGTAGACTCTTTTAAGCCGCCAACACACGGCTGAATTTATGTATGGTTGTATGAATCTTATTAATTAATAATAAATAAAAAGAAAATGACTAATTACAATTTTGCGAATTCTTAATACGAGTCTGATGCGGGCGTGGAACGAATAAAATATAAATTGTCGTTAGAGACAAATGTGGCAAAAAAGAAAAGGTAGCTCAAGGGCAAATGAATTTACTTTTCTGTATTTGAATACGCGACAAGGTTTTTTTATCATCAACCGTGAATCATTTCGAGAACGACATCATCTGCCGATCACCAGAATATTTCATATATCTAAGTATATGTATATATACTCGTATGTATCTTTTTTTCCTTTGTGTATGTTTTTCGCCCCTGCCCACCGCCGTACACGCTTTTCCCACTAACTTTCTGGTTGACTGGTAGAAAATGCCATATGGCATTAAGTCCGCCGTTTGTACAGTTTGTACAATAAAGTGTAAAATAAATAAATAAGTGTAAAATAAATTTCAACTGGTCATGGTTGGCTAAATCCGAAAGTACAGGGTGTGTGGAAAAATGTTAGAAGGAGCCACGAGCCCTTTCGATAAAAACTGGAATTGTATACTTAGATAAAAAAATCCCAGTTTGATATATTAATAGTACAATAGTCGGCGGCCGCCTGTCGTAGAGTCTATTACGCTTGATAATGCCTCGTTTTGGGGCGAAACACGTGTCGTGTTCTCGGCTTCGGTGGTGTATATTATCTAGTGGTGGTATTGTAGTGGTTGGTGGAGGGTACCTGGTGGCGGTTCCTGGTGGCGGTGTTAGTTTGCTTGTGCACGCTACTGAGGGAGGGCGGGTGGTGCACTTCAAAAAACTAGGTAATATACACCATTTTTATATTTTATATTTTGCATGCGGATCTTAGCAAAGTAACTTACTTTTCTTCATTATAATGGATTTCCGCAAAGTAACGCCTGATTCTATTAACTATGTATAATTATTGTCAATCTACATATTGTCAATGATCAGTGTTAGCTAAGAGACGGGGCGCTCGCCTTAAAATATCATACTATGCGTGTGCCAGTTCGAACCCCGGTGCCGGCACCACTAAAATGGGTCTGCAGTTTTAAGTGTTGATTAACTACGTGCTCAGCGGTGAAGCTCTGAGGATTTAAAAAATATTTCGGAACATACGAAGTCCTTCAACCCGTATAGAGCAGCGTGGCGGACTCTTACCGGCTCTAAAACCCTCTTAGAAATGAGAGGACGCCGTGGTTCATATAAGTAATATTGCCCTCCAGATTGAAGTAACTAACCGAGCCGAGGCCGACCCCCTAAGGCACCCTCGAGTCGCTTACTCTCGCGTATGGGATGACGGTCCAAACCAAGGTCCTTGCGGCAGTCATCCATAATTAAAGGTTTCGGATAAGTGCCCTCAGCGCAATCCGGCGAAGCTGTGAAAGCCTTCGGGATAACAGTTACCGTAAGTCCTAAAAAAAGTCTGTAGTTGGATATCAATACGCTGACGCTTTCTGCGTTTTACTTTACTTACATTGAAGTGATTTTACAACAAAAAAAATTACGTAGTTTTAGGATTAATACATTTCGTCACATTTTTTCAGAAAATGTTTTTGTTTTATTTGTAAAAAATAGTACGAAACAGACCCGGTAACTATTAAGATTAGAAATTACAATAGACCGACGATGACTATGACAATAAATACATTATAAACGAAACCACACGAATCAGCTGTCGGTCACATAGAGACAAATTTAACATTGTGACATCACAAAGCGCACGGGTTTTTTCCGGACACTGTCCGGTGTCATCGGTACTAAGTTTAAATAATATTTGTACTTGTAATGGGGATTTACATACGTAATAAACGGAATTTACAAATCTACGTATATTGAAATTGATAAATTGAAACTATCTTTGGAAAATATTGTAATCGGAATTAATAATCTAGTGATGCAGAATGCAGTACAATCCGTGAGTCGTCGTTTCTGGTTATGTATTGAAAACTATGGGCATTATTTGAACAATTGATAAGTAAGTTTAATAAATTAAGGAAAAAAATTGTGTTTTCAAATGAGATTTTTTCCTTTAGATTGCCATTTAAAATTACTTCCCAGAATTTGATTCTTATAAGCGATACTATTGGCGCAATTTTATACGTATAGTATAAATGTTTGTGCATCTGTATATATATTTGTATGTGTTTGTATATATATGCGAGACTCTGTCTGATTTCGCAATAAAGATTTTTTCTTAACCTCAAACTTACATCCACACGGATGGAGTCCTTGCTTCTGGCTTCAGCTTGTATTATATATGGGAATGTAACTCTCTCTGGTCTCTGTCTCTCTGTCTATTACTTTGTCACCTTTTCACGGCTAAACCGTTGAAGCGATCTTGACGAAATTTGACGCAGAAAAATACAGCTGATTAATGGTCCCAATCAAGACCTTCACTCATTAATAAAAAGTGGTCTTATATATTCAACGAATATTTTCGGCCAGTTACACTCGTTTTAATTCTATCAATATGTATATAAACGATTTATCACTGACCCATCACGATTTATCCGAAACTACAAGACCCATTGACTTTTTCATACATATTCCTTTCCCGACATAGACGCTCACTAAGTAAGGATTTAATGAACTAATCTAAATGTAATTATTTCTTATATTTACGCGAATATTACTCATTTAATAAAACTAATTTCACGGATTTTATCGCGTTTTATTTTAAACTATTTATAACCCGACGTTTCTTGTGCTTTACAGCACCCATGGTCACGAGGGGACTGAGGGGACACCTAAATGTGTTAACGGGCTTGTGCTGTTTTTCTATACAACAAGATATATATACAACAAGAAGATTAAGATAACTTCCGTGCGAAGTCCGAGCAGTTAGTTATTTATAAAGCGTTAAATGACACGAACATTGGCCTGTGTACTTAACAGACACATTGGTCCTATATTGCTACGGTAAACATCTAAGTGGGGTTTCATTTCCAATAACAGATTGCTTATAAATTACCGTAAACGGTTTATTTATTCACTTATTTAGAAAACCAACAGCATTTTTTAATAATATATGTATCTTATAGTCTAATCTAAACACTAGCCTATTGAAGTAATTGACCGAGCCGAGGCTAGCCCCCTTGGGCACCCTCCAGTTAGTTACTCTAGCCACGCCGAGGTCCCCTTTGGGGGCCCTTGCTCAAGTCATCCATAAATAAAGGTTTCGGCTAAGCGCCCCCAGCGCTCTGCCACCTTTCAATCTGGCGAAGCTGTGAAAGTCTTAGGCTAACAGTGACCATCAGTCTTAAAAAAAACTACCCTATTATAGGTTTCCCTACGGTGTCTATACAAATTACGGGTCTAGGAGCAATGTAACCATAATTATAATATAATATTATTACACATCTGTATAATTTTAATATTTGTTGAGATTAAATAATAATTTTTTACATATTTAAAACTAGGTCAAGATGCGCTTTATGAAATAAAGTGATTGTGTTATGCAATTGCGATGTTTATTTATTGTGTGTGTGCGCGCGTGAGTGCGAGCGTATGTATGTGGGTGTGTTTGTGCTTGTATGTGTAAATACTTATTGATTTTAGTATAATATATGGACATCATTTTGGCTAGATATAGTATTCCCCTATATTATACCTATTCATGCGTAGCTACAAAAAAGTTTTTCAACAACTTGTTTTCTATAAATATGTTTCCTTCCATTCTTTTCGGAATGTATTATTATTATATAGGTATACTTTTAGTTCAAGTGTATAAACTGTGACCGAGTGGTCAGAGTACCTGACTTCTACGCCGCAGGTCCTGGGTTCGAATCCTAGCCGGAGCCGACATTTGTGCTAAAACACAAATTGTTGTCCCCGTGTTTCTGACACTGCATCTTCGCCTACGTCCTATATTATCGCATTAGCCTTACATCGGGCGGGTAGGTTGGGACGAGTGAGTGCCTCTGTGTTTGCGCGGAAACTTGAGGCACTATAATATCATCTGCGCAGTTGATAGATCTCGACAATATTCGGAAAGTTGTCGCCGTGGTCGAAATCGATCAGGAGAACATCATAAACTGACCGCATTTCACGGTTTCACAAATCAGGGCCTGAGGGCCTATGTATCAATACAAGTAAAAAGTCGAATACGGGTAATGACTGTAAATTATCGTCGACACAATACTTCACTGGTTGTAGGATTACTATGCAAGAATCCGTCTAGGTAGTACCGCAGTGTCTACATTCTGTCGTCAATCAGTAGTGTGTTAATATTACTGTGTTTCTGTTTGAAGGGATCGTATAATCACTGGGCACTTCACATGGGACTTAAGAACTGATGCCTCAGGATGACGGGCTGCCAAAGAAATGTTCTTGGTGCTACAGCATTTATGGGCAGACGTTGCACTTACATGTGTTAGTGTGTTCACGCACGTGCGTTTCCAATTTTATCTCGGGTCTATTTTGATCCAAGACAGAATTTGACATAGCTTATATCAAATTTCTGTCAAATATTTACGTTCAAATACATTCATACCTTTAGCAGGCAACACCGGTGATACATCGCACATTGAAATCGGCTGTAAATAAATAAATCTGCAATAAAAGACTTTTACAACTATAACATTTTTTCTTTGTGTTTTCTAAATTTTAGGTTGTGTTACTACAATAATCTAGTAGGCAAGGATTGTAAACTTTAAATTTTAAAATTATCGTTAGCAAAAGCAAGAAACACAAATAATTAAATTGAAATATGTACTTTTAAATATGGCATCATATTAACGCGAATCTTCGCTTACGCAAAGCGTCATCAGTGTCAGCAAAATTCAAAATTTTTGATCCATGAATAACCAGATGTCATCTACGCAGGTTTTATTGTAGTAATGTAATTATTGGCGCAAACACATAGGCAACGATTCGACCATACATACCAACGACAAAACACCTAAGTATACCGTCGTAGGAAGCTTTGTGTGCAGAGTCAAAGATACGATATAAATTTTCTCTTCACGTATTAACGTGAAGAGAAAATTTTGTGAGAAAATAAGGAGTGTGAGAAGAGGCATAGTTAAAGTTTTTATAGAAAAGAAAGGAAGCTAAAGAAGAGGAAGCTAAAATTTATAAATAATATACAAATGTTCCAGCAAGATGCTGCTGCCCATCTCCTGGTTTTCATTTTCCCTCGGTCGACTTTTACGACACCCACGGGATGAGATGGGGTGGTAGATTCTCTTAGGCTGCAGCGTGTGGTAACACGCTGTGTACCATACGCTTAGTAAGACATTCATAATATCTAAGTTTTCGTCCGGGACATCTAGCAACTTAGATTGTAGCGCCAGTTTGCTGGCACTGGATTTTATGATGGCACGAATGATACTTATTTCATTGGGTGTGGCTGGGCGAACAAAATTCTGAGTATGCTAAGTTATCTAATTTAATGTTCAAATCAACGTGGGGGCGGCACGGGAAGCAGAATCCGCGAGAGGTTGTCGTAAACAAGTAATTTCTTTTGTGTATGAATACAGTAACAGTGGAGTGGGTGCGCGTATTCCGCCGCGGGACGAGCGGGCTGTACTGGCGGAATGGAAGAACGCACATTAGTTAGAGTTTCCCGCTTATCGCGACTCAACGAAATTAGTTGAAGTTGTCAATAATTCCCGTCGTATGTATTCCAATATATAGTCGAAAGTACTTAGTCATTCGTGTGTACTCAAAAATAATATTATTATTATTTCTTGAATTTGCATATATCGAGTTTAAGAATATTTGTTTCTCATAAGAATTAAATTTACTTACATGACAATATTATTACTATTAGTAGAATGTGTTTAAATATTTTGCGCTACTCGAATTATTAATTAAGAAAATGACTTACAACAAACTCAAATAACAAATAGAAACCATAAATTAGTAACAATACTATTTAGAACAAAAAAAAATTATAGTTAAATTTAGGGTACGTCTATAATTGCGCAACGTTGGTTCATATTACGAGTTTAGTAAATATCAATAAACTGTAACACGGAATTAACCTATCTGGAACTGACTCATACTAACGTGCATGTTCCGAATTAATTAAATAATGTTTAAGTAATCTCTTAAAAGTAGTTATTGACTTCGCATCTCGTATATTATTAGGTAATTTGTTATAAATTTGAGAACCTTTATACTACATACATACATTACTTCGCCTAAGTTTCATTTTATGTTGTTGAGTTTTCTTCGTGAATGTAATTTTTGTGTGGATGTCTTTATTTAATATTTTCCGGATAAGCACGCAATTAAAATATTTTTAGGTGTGTGTTGATTAAGTTAATTAATTTTGTTTCCTTGTAAAATTTATGTGTAGGTGTTAAATAATCATAATTAAATAATACTTTTAATAATTTGTTTTCGGTAATTTGCAATATAGCCAGGTTGGTTTTAGCTGCTGTAGCCCATATTTCAATTAAGTGTTCAATATGAGGTTTTATCAGAGAGTTATAGATCGTGTAACGAACACACCGCGGTAGACATCGAACAACACTGCGTAACCTCCCCATCAAAGACGTTAATTTAGTTTAAATTTTGTTAATATGATGTCGCCAAGTTAGTTGTCTGTCCAAAGTAAGACCTAGGTAATTGTCATGCTCTTCTTTATTGATTAACTTATTATTTATTATTAAAGGGGTAAAATTTCCAATAATTTTATTTTTGGGCGCCAGTATCATATAATTTGTTTTAGTAGTATTTATGGTCAGCAAGTTACGTTGAACCACATATTTAGCAAGTTTAAATCTTTTTGTTCATCAGCTACAATAGTATCTATCGAGTTTGCAAATTAGAACAGGCATGTATCGTCTGCGTACAGCGTAATGTCTCCTTTTAGGCCAATTTGATTAATACCATTTATGTACATCAGGATATAGAGAATCTACCACCCCATCTCATTCCGTGGGTGTCGTAAAAGTCGACAGAGGGAAAATTGAAACCAGGAGATGGGCAGCAGCATCTTTCTGAAACATCTGAACTTAAAAAAAAACTGCGGTTGCCAACCCGCCTGCCAAGCGTGGCAACTATGGCAAAATCCCCTCCAAATTGAGAGCTACAAACTTGTGTAGCAATATATGGGGGAGGCCTATGTTCAGCAATGGACAAGTGATAGGCTGAAACGACGATGTACATCAGAAACAGCAAAGGCCCCAAAATCGAACCTTTAGGTACACCAAATGTTATAGTTATAGGAGAGCTTTGTGTTTCCCCAATTTTTACTACTTGCCTTCTATTAGATAAGTAAGTCTTGAACATAGCATACGTTGTTTCAGTAAGACCAATTGCATCGTGTTTCTCTAATAACAACGTATGACTTACGGTGTCAAATGTTTTGACTATGTTGGGAGCTCTTAGATCGGGCGATAGTTTCAGGGGTCTGTTTTGAAACCAGATTTGTATATGGGAATGACCTTTGCTATTTTTAAACTATCTGGAAATATTACTACTCGTAAGCATTTATTGACACATCTTGTTAGTTCATCAATAATTATGTTTTTGATGCTTTTAACTGATTTTGTGTTAACGCCATGTAGTCCCGTTAGTTACATTTTAAGTTATTTATTATTTTTGAAATTTCATTAACAGTTGCATATATAGATTCAACTGTAGATGAATCAGTTCCAGACTTACCCTCGTGAATAACATGAGAATGAGATAGATTGCTTGGGATTTGTTCTGCTAATTTCGCACCAACAGTGGCCAAGAATTCATTAAAGTTTTCACAGATATCCTTTACTTCGGTTATTATACTACAATCTGCCGCGAGTAACTTTCTTGGATCACTGGTTTCATTTACTTATTATTTGCCAAACTATTAATAAAACTCCACATTTTGGATGGTTTTTTCTTGCAATTTTTGAAAGCGTTGATATATATAAATATATATATATATGATATATATAATTCTCTGTTTCGTCATCTATATTTATTAAGGTGTTGACAACTGGTTTTGGAAAAAATATACCATTTAAAGAATATACTGTATTCCCGCGCCGCTCCCGCTTTGTTTGAACACTTAGTTTTCGTCCGGGACATCTAGCAACCTAGACTATAGCGCCATTTTGCTGGTACTGGATTTAATGATGGCACGAATGATACTAATTTCATTGAATTGTGTCTGGGCGAACAAAATTCTGAGTATGCTAAGTTAGACACTCAGAATATCTAAGTTTTCGTCCGCGACATCTAACAACTAAGACTGTGGCGCCATTTTGTTGGCATTGGATTTTATGATGGCACGAATGATACTAACTTCATTGCGTGTGTCTTGGCCAAGGATCGGGAACCTTTTCCGGCGCGGGCCAAAATTAACCAAAATGTTAATATTAATGAGACGGTTGGGATCAGAGATATTATCTTATTAAAACAGTCTTTTAGTTTTACAGTAAATAATAAGATATAATAATATCGAACTAAAATGTGGTTCTTAGTATCTATTTTTTTTCTCAAAATGTTTGTTTCATGTTTATGTTTTATAATTTAATTTTATATATTATACTTTTCTTTCAGAACTAAAGTGGGTCACTTGAAATTATAAAATGGATCAGTCAGTTACCCGAGGGTCATAGGTTGACGACCCCTGGCTGGGCGAACAAAACTCTAAGTATGCTAAGTTAGATATTCAATACATCTCATTTAGATTTCGTCTAGGACACCTTGCAAATACTCAGAGACTTGCCTGTGTCGCCATTTTGCTTAGTATAATTAGTGCCATCATAACCAATACGACAATGAAACCGTGAAACAAATAATTTTGTAATTCGTGACATGATCATTTAAATGATATATCAACGGCAGATTAAAATAACAATAATATTATTGTTATGTACGAATATATTTTTTTACTCAATTTCAGAATAAATTCAGAATATTTTTATTCAACATTGATTATTTACATAATAATTATTGAACGTCATTTTTTCACGCTACACTGGATCTCAAAAAATTATTTAAAAATGATATAAAGGCATAAATGTCTTGATGTCTTTGTCTATTTTTTTAGGCTACACTGATTCGCAATGAATGCCTTTGTCCTGGGAAGAACTAGCAAGAAACCCAGGGTAATTTTTTAGTCATTTTAAAAATAATGTCAAATCATAGCAGTAATATAATAATGTAGAAAGCAATTATGGAAGCTGTTTAAGGAAGGAATCGTGGAAGTTACTATTGAAGTTTGTGGTGCAAGTAAGAGAAGAAGAGGATGTTAGTTAAAGACTATGTGTGCAGAGGTGCAAAAGGCAATATCTAATAAAAAAAGGCTTGGCTGGATTGATTGCCTACAAGACCCAATCAGAGAATACAAAAAGCAACGCTGTATACAAGGCAAAGAATGAGAATAATAAGTTAAGGGTTGTGGCAAAGAGGTCGTGAGAAGAAAGAAAGAGAATGATAGAGATGAATGTGTGTACAGGCAAGTGTACAGGTGAAGTACAGGCCGCATTCGGGGACATGAATGAAGATTGCGAAGAAAGTGATATAAGCATGGAAGAGATCGTGGAAGCGTTAAATAGTATGAAATTAGGCAAGGCTGCAGGATATGACAGAATTACAGTAGAGATGCTGAAAGCTGGACAGGGCGTGGTAGCTAGTCAGCTGTACCGCCTTTTTAACTTTTGCTGGAGGAAAGGCAACGTACCAGGAGACTGGTGCAAGGCCGTCATCGTACCACTTTACAAAGGAAAAGGGTCGCAGCAAGACTGCAAAAACTACCGAGGCATTAGATTGCTCAGCATTGTTGGCAAACTGTATGCAAAGGTGTTGATTAAGAGAGTGATGAATGATACTGAAGAGAAGATATGGGATGTACAAACGATTCAGGAGAGGAATGGGATGCATGAATCAGGTCTTTTCCTTACGAAGCGTAGCCGAAAAACTCTTGGCTCAAAGTCAAAAGGTCTATTGCGCATTTGTACACTTGAAAAAGGCTTATGACAGTGTGGTGAGGAATGAACTGTGGTCGACATTGTCTATATATGGGGTGAACGGCAGCTTGATACAAGCACTGAAATCACTGTATAAGCATTCCAGTGCTTGTGTAAGGGTAAACGGGGCTTACACGGACTGGTTTAACATCGAAAAAGGTGTTAGACCGGGATGTATGGCTTCACCGTGGCTGTTTAACCTATTTATAGACAATTGCTTGAAATATCTTAAAGAGAGTGTGTCTGGATTAAGAATGAATGATCTCACCGTCAAATACCTCCTATACGCCGATGATCAGGTTATATTAGCATCATCGGAGGAGGAGTTGCGGGAGATGGTTAATATTATGCATGATGCTCTACAAAGCACAGGAATGAAAATTAATGTAGATAAGACGAAAGTAATGGTTTTTGAAAGAGAAGAAAGTATATCGGATTCCAGAGTTCTGATTGAAGGAGAAAGAGTGGAACAAGTGAAAGAGTTTGTCTATTTGGGTTCAAAATTTTCGGGAGACGGAAAGTACGACTGTGATATTGAACGAAGAGCGTTGGCAGGAAATAAATTATAAGGGGCCCTGCATAACTTTATGTGCAGCCAGAAAGTATCTAAAAAGGCACGACTGGCTGTACATAGAGGAGTACTGGTCCCCACACTTATGTACGGTAAGCATTAAAATAAGATTAATGCTGTTGAAATGAAAAGTTTGAGAAGTATCGCTGGAGTGACTTTGATGGACAAACTAAGAAACAACGTGATAAGAGAACGTTGCGGTATGGTAGAAGATGAAGTGAAAAAGCTAGAGAAAGGGATGGTTTGGACACGTAGAGAGGATGGATGAAAGAAGATTGACGAAACAGATTTATGAGGCGAGTGTGTATGGGTAAGCCGGTAAGGGTCGACGTAGGCGAATGTATTCCGATTAGATCGAAATCGTTTTAAGGAAATGCCATGTCAAAAGTACCCGCAACCGACAAGCTTGTATGAAAACACTAATAAAGAAAGTAGAGGAAGCTAAAGATGTGTGTCAGTCTCTGCCTACCCCTATGGAAAAGAGGCGTGACTCTGTGGATGTATGTAGAAATAGCTTAGCAGCGATCACCTCATTCCCAGGGCTTATCATCAACCATGTATTCTTTGATATGACACCATGTAAATATAACACTTTTAATAAAGTCTTTATTTAATAAAAAAGTTGAACTTTTTGATAAAAAGACTGCGGACTTTTGTAGATAAAACGTATGCAATGCCTCCATAAAACAGTTAATGACTCTGTGAAGTTGATTAACTGATATTACATGTATACATATTGCTACGCCCAAATGGGTTATCATGTTGGACAAAGAATCATATATACGTACAGTCATGCCTTTAAGCCATTTAAGGGGTATGCAGAGGTCACTCACGTAGCCCGGATTTCGCCAACGCGGGAAACTAGACCTGACGTGTGTCAAGCAAATAACAACTGGAAATACACACATGAATGTAATAAATAAATAAGTAAATTATGCTTGTTCTTGTTATTTAAATTATGAACATCTCTTTCTTGGTAACCTGTTTTATGTTCTTGTGTACATACAAAACCTTTTCATAACGTATTGAGAGCCCACGGTTAAGATATTAATTTCTTTCAATTTATCTCTAAGTGACACTACAGAGCCAAGTTTATAAATAGCCTTTTCGGCCCTCTTTTGCAAAACAAAAATCATTTCAACGTCAGTCGTATTTTCCCATAGCAAAATAAAAAAACTAATCTAGTAGTTTCAACATTAGTCAAGTTCCTAATTTTTTGCGAAATATTTTAAAAGGTTGCACTATGTTAATCAAAAGTGTATCATTAGAGACGTCAACAAAACAATACGTCTTCTTATTAAATCTGTGTGACCCAGGCTTTGAGTTTGAATCAAAATTGCTTATTATGTATGCTGGACCTTTATAATTCATTGGTAATTGATTTGCGGCTTATACATTATTATGTATGGTTGAGTAAAATTCCCGATAGAAGGAACTGATCGAACCGTGGTTCGGCCCTCTCGGGCGCCCCCGAGTCAGCTTACTTAGGCGCACAGGGTAACAGTCCAGGTATTCAGGTATTGTATTTATACTCCATACCCTATCAACCACATGAGATTCAGCAGATTACATGCGAGTGTGGAATTAAATGCTAGGGGGGCTTAGTCTAAATGCTAATATTTCAAGTTGTATGTCCGCAAAGTTGTTGCGATGCTATAGAATTAACATAAAGTACATGATACGTGATAGTGTGTAGGTCAGACCATTAGGTCAAAAAAATAAATGGTCGGGCGCTCGCCTTAAAATTCATAATACGCAAGTGACCTGAGTTCGTTTCCCGGTGACGGCACCTTAAAAATTGTTCTAAAATTTTAAGTGTTGATTTACCACTTGCTTACCGGCGAAGGAAACCGTCGCAAGGAAACCTGTATGTCTGAGGAATAAAAATCTCACGAGGACATTTAAGGCCGCCAACCCGCACTGAAGCGGCGTGGCATGACTCTTTCCAGCTCTTACGCCCTATCGAAAATGAGAGGAGGCCGGTGTTCAGCAATGGCTCATTTATAGACTGTTACTTTACTTTACTTACATAATTATAATTATATGTGATTTGATCACACTCACAGTACACAAAAGTTACTTAAAAATGTTACAATATATTCTTAGCTGCTATAGTTGACGGTTATATTACGGCTTTTAACTATTTCAATAACACTAGCTAACCCGTGCGAATATGCTGGGTTTCTTGCTGATTCTTCTCAAAACATAGGCTTTTTTGCAAACCAGCGTAGTTACAAAAATGACGTTCAATAAGTATTATCTAATAATCTATATGGAATAAAAAATATTCTATTCTATTTCGCACCGCATCGTGATCATGAACAGATGGCGCCATCTACCTTCTTTAAAGAATGTAAACAACTCCGACTGCTGTCGTGCATGTTGTCGGATTCTCAACAGGCGATGCTTTCTATGATGAAATTAATTAAGTATTTTTTTAATCATTTTTTTAACGAAAATTATTTTTAAGAAATTTACTTATTGATCGTCATACATACATACATACATAAGATCACGACTGTATCCCATAAGGGGTAGTCAGAGACTGGGCACTAACTGTAAAAACAGATCACACAGCCACAATCCACGTTTCACCAAAACAATATAATGCACTTGGTGTGATAGGTGGTGAGCCCATCGCCACCATGCGCTGTTGGGTGCACAGTGCAGTTTAATTCCTTACTCGCCTTTTACGAGATCCTTTGAATAAGAAGGAGTGGTAGTGATCGTCATTAGAGGGAAAAATAATCTTCAAAATGGCGTATCAAAACATTAATTTTGAGACAGTATTAAGGGAAATATTTCAAACAGACAAAAAACACCATTGAGAAATAATATACATCGATAATCAAACTCAGCAAAAACAACACAATAATTATTCTGTGAAAAAGTTAATTCGACTTATACACCAAAAAAGTATCAATAACCCCATTTGATGAGAATGACCCAATTTGGTGCTTTGTCAGCTAACTGATCGGTTTAGTATATAGGAGTTAGATCAAAAGCTAAAAGACAATAACCTTTAGCATCTTGTGCCCACACCGTGTGGTCTGCCACCCCATCTCATCCCGTGGGTGTCGTAAAAGACGACAGAGGGAAAATTAAAACCAAGAGATGGGCAGCAGTATCGTCCTGGACAGCTTATTATGTATGCTGGACCTTTATAATTCATTGGTAATTGATTTGCGGCTTATACATTATTATGTATGGTTGAGTAAAATTCCCGATAGAAGGAACTGATCGAACCGTGGTTCGGCCCTCTCGGGCGCCCCCGAGCCAGCTTACTTAGGCGCACAGGGTAACAGTCCAGGTATTCAGGTATTGTATTTATACTCCATACCCTATCAACCACATGAGATTCAGCAGATTACATGCGAGTGTGGAATTAAATGCTAGGGGGGCTTAGTCTAAATGCTAATATTTCAAGTTGTATGTCCGCAAAGTTGTTGCGATGCTATAGAATTAACATAAAGTACGAGTACATGATACGTGATAGTGTGTAGGTCAGAGGTCGGGCGCTCGCCTTAAAATTCATAATACGCAAGTGACCTGAGTTCGTTTCCCGGTGACGGCACCTTAAAAATTGTTCTAAAATTTTAAGTGTTGATTTACCACTTGCTTACCGGCGAAGGAAACCGTCGCAAGGAAACCTGTATGTCTGAGGAATAAAAATCTCACGAGGACATTTAAGGCCGCCAACCCGCACTGAAGCGGCGTGGCATGACTCTTTCCAGCTCTTACGCCCTATCGAAAATGAGAGGAGGCCGGTGTTCAGCAATGGCTCATTTATAGACTGTTACTTTACTTTACTTACATAATTATAATTATATGTGATTTGATCACACTCACAGTACACAAAAGTTATTTAAAAATGTTATAATATATTCTTAGCTGCTATAGTTGACGGTTATATTACGGCTTTTAACTATTTCAATAACACTAGCTAACCCGTGCGAATATGCTGGGTTTCTTGCTGATTCTTCTCAAAACATAGGCTTTTTTGCAAACCAGCGTAGTTACAAAAATGACGTTCAATAAGTATTATCTAATAATCTATATGGAATAAAAAATATTCTATTCTATTTCGCACCGCATCGTGATCATGAACAGATGGCGCCATCTACCTTCTTTAAAGAATGTAAACAACTCCGACTGCTGTCGTGCATGTTGTCGGATTCTCAACAGGCGATGCTTTCTATGATGAAATTAATTAAGTATTTTTTTCATCATTTTTTTAACGAAAATTATTTTTAAGAAATTTACTTATTGATCGTCATACATACATACATACATAAGATCACGACTGTATCCCATAAGGGGTAGTCAGAGACTGGGCACTAACTGTAAAAACAGATCACACAGCCACAATCCACGTTTCACCAAAACAATATAATGCACTTGGTGTGATAGGTGGTGAGCCCATCGCCACCATGCGCTGTTGGGTGCACAGTGCAGTTTAATTCCTTACTCGCCTTTTACGAGATCCTTTGAATAAGAAGGAGTGGTAGTGATCGTCATTAGAGGGAAAAATAATCTTCAAAATGGCGTATCAAAACATTAATTTTGAGACAGTATTAAGGGAAATATTTCAAACAGACAAAAAACACCATTGAGAAATAATATACATCGATAATCAAACTCAGCAAAAACAACACAATAATTATTCTGTGAAAAAGTTAATTCGACTTATACACCAAAAAAGTATCAATAACCCCATTTGATGAGAATGACCCAATTTGGTGCTTTGTCAGCTAACTGATCGGTTTAGTATATAGGAGTTAGATCAAAAGCTAAAAGACAATAACCTTTAGCATCTTGTGCCCACACCGTGTGGTCTGCCACCCCATCTCATCCCGTGGGTGTCGTAAAAGACGACAGAGGGAAAATTAAAACCAAGAGATGGGCAGCAGTATCGTCCTGGAACATCTGAATAAAACAACTGCGGTTGCCAACCCGCCTGCTAACCGCGGCAACTATGGCAAAATCACCCCGAAATGAGAGCCACAACCTACGTGGCAATAAATGGGGGAGGTCAATGTTCAGCAGTGGACTAGTGATAGGCTGAAATGATCTTGTGACCTATGTATCATATTAACTTCGATAAGAAAATTAATACATATTCATGAGAGTAATATATGACAGGATGCGGTGAAACTATTACTTGATTGATGGCTGTGAA
Organism: Luehdorfia chinensis; assembly: GCA_019845155.1. Classification (NCBI taxonomy): domain Eukaryota; kingdom Metazoa; phylum Arthropoda; class Insecta; order Lepidoptera; family Papilionidae; genus Luehdorfia; species Luehdorfia chinensis. Next base: position 4,461,774 of record JAHVAK010000201.1, on the reverse strand, counting down.
GCGTTTGAAGATTGTTTAGTCGTTGATCAATGTACAAACAAAATATATTCATATCAAATTTTTTTGTTATTTTGTGAGACTACCATTGAACGCCGAGTTATTAACCAAAATTAATAAAAAGAAATTAGGATATTTGAAACATGAAAATAATGGTAATTTTTTAAAAGTATTTGTATAAACTACGCACAAAATGTATGCCGCTTTTTGTTGAAAACAAATTGACAGCAAAAGCAAAAATGATGAAATAAATCTGTCACTAAAGAATTAAAATGATGAATTGTAAGTCATGCCTCAAATCAAATACATCAAACACACAGTATTTACCAAGCAAAAAAACAAAACTTGTGTATCTTGTAATTGACACCTAATGATGAATTTTAGCACATCATAATATTGATAAATTAGCGGGGCCCATTCCAAATTAGGATAGATACACAATACTAGTGTGATCGAAATTCGATATTAATTCATACTTTTTTTAAGTTTCTATGATATTTACGTTTGAGTAATTTTTTATTGCAATTTTTTAAAATTCTATGGCTATATACTATTATGTATTTGACATTGGCCGTATGAACGTAAACAAACGTCAGATTACCATATAATTGACATTGTCAGTCTTCTACAATCTTCATACAAACTTTAGCTATGCTAAATCTCACTCTCCTACATGGGCGCATATGCTTAAAAGCTAAAGGGGTAAAAAGTTTTCTCTTATATTTAAAAGTTGAACATTGTACTGCATTATTTACAGCTTGACTATAAACTGAGAGCAATTAGTAAGGTTCTATTTATAAATAACGTTCCGCGAAAAATAAGCCCACCACATGATTGCGCTGTGCGGCATGCTACCCCGCTGACCCAAGGATTCAAACCTTAAAGCAGTAGCATAAAGTTTTATTGCCTACTAGCTGATGCCCGCGACTTCGTCCGCGTGGATGTAGGTTTTTTTTTAAATATCACGTGAGAACTATTTTATTTTCAGTCAAATAAATATCTTTGTGCCAAATTTCATCAAGTCCGATTCAGCGGTTGAACCGTGAAAAGCTAACAGACAGACGGACAGAGAGAGTTACTTTCGCATTTATAATGTTAGTTTGAATATCTCTCCTCAACGAATATAGCCCGTTCGTTCTAATGCAAAATAATTTTTAAAATCAGATAAGTATTTCCGGAAATTAGCGTATACAGACAAACAAAAATTCTGAAGACTATTGTTAAAGGAGCCCTATTGCTCTTATTATTTTTATTTATTTATTTATGGAAACAGTCGTAAACTATTTTCCAGTGTCAAGTAACCTATTATCCAAGTATAAAATCTTCAAACAGCGACTTCTAAAATTCGATCGACAGTAAAATGATAGTTGTCTTTTACTGAAGATCTGCTGGACTAATGGAGACAAAACGAAAAGTACAATTTTGGTCTTGAATTGAATTTTCCCTTCACTGTACACTTTCACGAGCACTTGCTGCATAATAAACTATCTACATTAAACATCAAAACTCAATATATATCCAGAAATTACAAAATTCAATAAAAAAACTACCGCCACTTTTCGAGTTTGCGCCAAAAGTCCCTATTGCTCTTATAAAGACCCATCATATTAAATTTTTCTTAAATATTTTCTATGTACAGATATCGACCAGTTACAATTTTACGTGTGTAAAGATTTTTATTTTACATTTAGTTTTTTCTTTGTTAAGCCGGTAGGTGTTCGGTAGAGTAGAATAGCATCTACCTCTTCCCTACCGAGGTGTCATAAGAGGCGACTAAGGTTATATATTGTATGGATAGCCTTTATACGTACATAAAACATCATACTCGTAATATGCAATGCTGACACTATACTGCTCGTGGAAACGCAATGGGGAGTAAGAATTTCTTGATTCGTTCCAAGTGGTTCGCCTCTCGTCACATTTCTTTTTCACGCGAGGGCGAATTTTATTTGCTAACGAGACGAGTAAAATGTTCATCTGATGGTAAGTGCAATAAACTATCAAGGAATACCAGATCTTAACATGTTCGATGGGAAGGATGCTAATCTTGTAATTATACCTGATCTTATGAGTAAATCCGACAGTGGGATTGTTGATATCCTTACTAAAGATGGTCGTCTTAGAAACTCCGAGGTTAAGGTAATAAATATAATATTTATTGAAAATGCCTACAGCCCGAAAATAGAAAATTTATTGAAAATGCCTACAGAGCTGTTATAAAAGATACAAACATACAGTCATTTTCCCTATATAAGGGGTAGGGAGAGACCACATCCTTACCTCACTTTTCGCTCCCTCGGGAAACAAGACGTGACGGGTGACAAAATACGTCGCAGCCATTTTGAACTGGTGGTAGAATTCCTATGCAGGAATCCGTCTAGGTAGTTACCACACCAAGGCCAGTTATTCTGCCTTGAAACTGTAGTGTGCAAACATTACTGTGTTTCGGTTTGAAGGGTACTGAGAGCTAGCTTACCCACTGGACATGAGACTTAAGAACTGATGTCGCACAGAAAAGTTCTGGGTGACACAGCATTTGTTATGGACAGACGTTGCACTTACTATCAGGTGAACGTTTGGTTCCTTTTGTCACTTTATTCAATGAAAAAAAAAGAAAAAAAAGACGGGTTAGAAATTATTATTATTACTTCCCATTGCGTTCCCAGTGACAGCATTGCATACTGTTATTATTCTACACGAATAAAAGCTGTTCGTACAATACCTTAATCGCCTTTTACGACACCTCGGACTTTTTTGCTCTGCCGGACACCTATCGGTGATAAAGGTGCTCACGGGTATTTAATGACAGACCTTAAACAGGATACTAATGACATGTGTCGTATTATATCAAAAATATTTCCCACAGATGTATATTATACGGCCTTTGTTCCTACAAAGGGGCTTATATACGATAACAATCAAAACATTTCTGTAATTTGCTAATGATGCAGCGAAACCTCAAGACGCATAAAGATTTCTTAAATGTTTTATATACACTCAAACGAAAGTATCAGAAGGCAGTATTAAAATGATCATAACGTTCTGCAAGGCAAAGTAACACTTGATAAAAAATTAAAAGAATAAAATAAATGTGACAGTGTGCGTGTGCGTCTGTTTGTGTGCGATTATTATGTTATGTTGATATACATAACTTTTGTTGACTAACAAAAGTCGTCTCTGAGTTTACTTGCAAGAATCTTTTGAAATGCATGCTTTCGAATGATTTCGATTTGAAGAGATGACTCGATGAGACACTACTGAAAATACACTACTTTTGTATACCAACATAACAATACAATTCACACGCACACACACAGACGCACAAAGGACTCCATGGCATTTCCCTTGACACATAGGATACCCACGCTATAAGACGAGGTGGCAGATTGCATTATCTTGTAATTAACTTGTTTATAATAATAATAATATTTTTTATTTCAGGTATTAATAACCCATATTGTGTTAGCAATATCTTATATGATTAAATATAATAGTATGTGATTAAATGCAATAAATATAACGTTTTATATGCGATAAATTTCAAATTCATGGCAATACAATTTATGAGTCTGTGTGTGCTAGACTTTGGCTCAGACGTACACTTGTGGCACTATAATATTACCTGCGAACTTGATAACATACATACATAAATACAGTCACGCCTTTTCCCATATAAGGTGTAGGCAGAGGCCACTCTCGTAGCCCACTTTTCGCCCTTGCCAGAAACGAGAATGTCGAATGATGGCGAACCACGTCGCTGCCATTTTGGTACGACTCAAAATTCTTACTCCTCATTGCGTTCCCACGAGCAGTATAGTGACAGCATTGCATATTACGAATTAAGGCTGTCCGTAATACTTTAGTAATAACTTAGTCGCCTATTACGACTCCTCGGTGGGAAAGAGGTAAGTGCTATTCTACTCTTGACGGACACCAAAAGGATGACTAAATAATTATTTTAATTATAGTATATATTTTATGGTTATTCGTAATAAAGATTACTGAAACTAATTATAATAGTTCAAGTGGTCGCCCGATGGTAGAAATTCTTTTTTTGTTACATTTTATGTATTTGTAACACATATTTCATATAAATTTTAACTTTATGCACTCTTTTTTATAAACTATCCATATAACTATGCCAAATCTCGCACTCATCCGTGCGCGAAATAGGCTAAAAATAGGGTACATAGTTTTTTCCTCACTTATACGAATAGTAGTACGTAGATACGAGTTTACACTATTAGTAAACGTTATAAACTTTTCCGGCTAGTCTCCGAAACGGCTGGACCGATTTTGATGGTACTTTCATTGACAGATACCTGATATTATAGCGGATGACTTAGGTTACTTTAATTTTAGAAACAGAATTAGAGTTCTGCGAAAAAAATTAAAACCCTCAAAATTGGGAACTATATCTTCGATCGGCGACGCGGGTGAAACCGCGGGGCACCGCTTGTGCACTTATATAACAATCACTTATTTTTTAAGGAAGATAGTGATAAGAAGAATGAGAGTCCTAAGTCCTAGTAATTATGTGCCTAGTAGTTAACACTAGATATCAGTGCCCTTCAGACCGAAACACATTAATGTTTTCACGCCACTACTTGACTCCAGAATAACCGGCACTGCGGTGGTACCTACCTAGATAATACAGACAAAAGTTGTGCTAAATGCAGCCACTAACATTCCATCTACTACACTTCTAGACCTATATTCATCGTTGGACTCGTGATAGGCTGACGTGATTGGGATAATTTAATACCATTATAACTCCAGTCTTACAAGACTTTTGGGAAAACCTTGGCTGTAAAACAGCAGATTGTAAACTCTTTTGTATTGTAAATTGTAGATTGTAAATTGTGTGACATTCTTATGGATTTCGCAAATATGGACCTTAATCTTGGAAATAATTTAACAGGTGCCAATAAAAAAAATGTTAAAACTATATTTATTTTATAACGTAACAGATAGCATTAATGAAAATAACAAAATATGTGATTAAATTAAATAGTTGGCGAACCAAAATCTGGTTCTGTATGTTCGAAATCGGTTAATATTCAAAATGCCTTAAACTTTACAGTGTTGCGAGTGACCTGAGTTCGATCCCCGGTAACTGCACCTCTTGGCCCCAAAACCGTCTCATTTATACGCTGTAACTGACTGAACTTCTCAGTACACCACTACGTTCCCATTTCTGGTAGCTCTAACTGTGAGAGAGTTAGAGCGCTCCTCGAGTTGTAAAGCGTCAAAATAGAACATTTTTTATTTTTTATTATTCGAGCATCTTTATACTCTGCTAGATTCGCTTTCTTTTGGTATCTGAAATGAAATGAAATAAAAATTGTTTATTTATAGACGAAGGATTTATAAATTTCATTTGTCAAACGTTTTCACAATCTCCCACTGTAATGTAATGAGGTTCCTCTGACGGAGGAGAAACAGGCTAAAGAAAATCCATAGGTATCCTATTTTCTGTTGTTTTTATTTATCTTAGTCAAAAATAATCAATGTCAATAATCTATGTATAAATAAAATGGAGATCTACCGTTGTGCGCGCATCACGCAAAAAACAACTGAAAAGATTTATTACATTTTTTTATTTTTTAGACTTAGACACGCGGTCCTTATCTAAAAGAAGTTACGATAAATACGATAAACACAAAACTTTAAAAACTTTATATTAAATAAAGATATTTAATATAAAGTTTTTAAAGTTTTGTGTTTTGCGCGCATCACGCAAAAACTACTTGATAGATATCGATAAATTTTTTTAGTGTTACTTCTTAGACACTTTGTCCTTGACTAATTTGATCCATATTTTTTTTTTTATTTCATAAAAGTGACGGAACGAGCAAAACGTTCACCTGATGGTAAGTGCAACGTTTGCCCATAACAAATGCTGTGTTACCCAGAAAATTACTTTGTGACACGACACTGCGCCCGTCACCCTGAGACATCAGTTCTTAAGTCTCATATGCCCAGTGATTACGCTAGCTGACAGTGCCCTTCAAACCGAAACACAGTAATGTTTGCACACTACTGCTTCACGGCAGAATAACTGGCCCTGCGGTGGTGCCTACCTAGACGGATTCCTGCATAGGAATCCTACCACCAGTAAGTAGTACTATGTTTATTAATGCGAAAGTAACTCTCTCTGCCCTTCTGTATGTATGTAATCTTTTCGCAGCTCAACCATTGAACCGAACTTACTTGCATCCTGGAGACGGACATAGGATACTTTTTATCTCGGAAAATCAAATAGTTCCCACGGGACCTTTAGAAACCTATATCCACGCAGACGAAGTCGCGGGCATCAGCTAGTTATAAATAAATTTACAAAGAATAGTCTCAAACACAACTAAAGCACGCTCCATGTTAAAATAGACAAGATTCAATAATAAATATATAAGTATATTGCAAACTCGAGCAGACCAGCCTTAACCAACAGCACCTGTTCACAAGTATGACGCATGTGCCAGTCATCGCCCTCCTCGACTATTTTAAAGTGAAGTGAACGACGTGTCACACGATGCCGCCGCAAGCAGAGACATTAAAGCGGGCATGGCACACTCATGTAAAACTATATGTGCATTCTTCGTCTACTTCCTTTTGATAGGGCTTATTCTTAAAAAAATATTAATTGACATTTAATGTCCATGTAGGATCACAATTGTGTGCAAACTGAAAAAAGAACTCTAGAGAGTTTTTATATCCTTTTAATCCAACTTTTATCGCGTCATTGTGACTGCCACCGGACTAAGAGACTTCATATGCAATTGGCCTTCCTTTTAACGTCCTCGACTTTACTAAGAGACGATCTGTTGTTGTATGACACTCTTTTTAAATACGGTGTATATTTCAACATCTCGTTTCGATAAACTGGCGAGACGTTGAGCAATTTTATTCTGGTCTTTCATTACAATATACAATATCTCGGACTGGTTTTGTTGATTAACCAAAAGTTTAAAAAAATTGCTCTATATTATGTTGTATCTGAACGTACGATGCAAGTATTTCAACCCATTCGAGTTCGAGTGTCTCAATCTTCCAACTCGAATTTAGGTGGTAGGATTCCAATGGAGGAATCCGCCGGGGTTCGTACCACCGCAGGGTTATTCTGTAGTGAAAGTAGTGCGCAACATTTACAGCAGTCTGATCACTTTTACTAGACTTTAACCAAACTTATCACTACCACACGACCCACCATTAACTGTTGGCGTTTTTGTACACATTCAAATATTTTTTTAAGGTAATTTTTGGACTAAAACCTCGGAAATTTTTATTGGTTAATTTTACTGCAAAAGCTTATTAATCAGCTAAACCAGCCATACACCAGCTATAATATATCTATGAATTGACGTTTATCATGCATTATAAAGAAATAGGCTGTTTAATTTGGGCCTAATCCACACTTAAAACAAGCTGTACAATCGCATAATTTGTACTTTAAACAGCTTCTCAAGACAGCTTAAAGAATCGATAAGAACTATTCATTAGCGCTTGGGCAGTGTGCAAACTCATTGTGTTTCGGTATGGTTACGAACGAGTGGCGTGTTACACGGAAAGTGCCTCTGGATGACACCGATACTGTTTTCGACTGGCATGACACTTACTAACAATTGAACGACGTCCTCGCCTTGTCACTCACTTCCAATAAAAAAAAACACGCAGCGCCTTTGACGCTACTGCCCGACACAACTCTGTATTATTTAGGTCTGGCTTGTCTGTCTAGTCTGTCTTGAGATAGCCCAGGGTCGGGCGATCGCTTTAAATTTCATAGTGACAGTCGCATTAGCATTGGCTTTCAAACAGACAAACTTTTAACTCCAGATTTGGTTCAACAAGGAACTACGCTAATGGAAATATATAAACTCCGTGTGGCGACGGCTTAAGATAATCTAACACCCTATCTCATCCCGCGGGTGTCGTAGTAGTCGACAGCGGAAAAAAGAAAACCAGGAGGTGGGCAGCAGCATCTTCCTGTAACATCCCAATAAATAAACTGCGGTTGCCAACCTACCTGCCAAGCGTGGCAACTATAGCAAAATCTCCTCAAAATGAATTACAAACTTTCGTGGAAATCTATAAGAAACTACTAGTCCACTGCTGAACATAGTAGACTGAAATGATGATGACTTCTTTACTAATAAAGAGAGAGATAGTGTAGTTTATTTTAAATACGTCACTACGCAAAGTACGTACGCACAAACTAGTGCCTGTAACGAATATTCATATACACATTCGCATTCGCGAATATTCGCATGTTTCTTGACATTCGTATTCGCATTCGCATATTCGTATATTTCGGGAATGGATTTGTCATAAAAACTTCATATTTTATTTTTATAAATTTAAAACATTAGTATTATAATGAAATTTTATTATAAAATATTGTTTTATGTACAAAACATTCTCTTTTTTCTTTAAAATAGCTTAATTATGTTTTTTAATTTACAGTGATGGACATATAATAAATAATAAATTAGGAACGATTTGTAGCTCCACAAATGTTTCATCAAAATCATGTTACATATAGATTTGTATTCCTTCTCATAAAATATTAGATATGTCATTAAATAGTCACATTGGGTAAAACAAACTAAATAAGTAATAGAGTTATAAAGTCACTAAGTATTTTTAAGAAATTACATTTATTTTCAATAGTAACAAGAACGATTAATAAATTGTTCGAGAATTGTTTCAAATGAAACTACGAGTAAATAAATGATGTGAGAGAATGCAAACTAAAACAGGGAAATGAATACATTTTAAACTAAAATTTATAATTAGTTCACGGTTTTTAATTACTGCCGTACACTGGCGAGACATTTGACTCTATAAATTTTTGGCAGATACAGTTCCATCCTTCTAAGAAGCGCTCTTAAATAGCCACAATATTGATTTGATACTCTTTTCTGGACATCGCATCAAAGATGTTCCATTGGATTTAGGTCTGGGCTGTTAGCTGGCCAGTCTAAGGCAGAATGTAATTGTGAAATGAATTCTTTACCGTACGTGCGGTATACTTTAAGTCATTGCCGTACTGGAATGGCCAAATAAATAGGAATTAATCCATGTCCAATCCATTCTTAATTGTATGACCACCGCTATCGGAATTATCATTAGTAATTATTTACTGATCAGAAATAATAATTTTATTTTATTATTATTGAATTGTTCAACATTTTAATTTTTTTTAGTTAAAATAAGAGAGGTTTATATGTAGTTCTTTAATTTTCCAAATTAATTTACGATGTTATGGTGACTGCGAACAAAATTGAGCTAACTATCCCAGTAGCGAACTATTGTACTCAAGTCTAGGAAATTCGCATTCGCGAAAGTCGATGGTAATTATCCGCATTCGCGTCCGCGAATACTTAAAAATGTATATTCGTTACATCACTAGTACTAACACTATTAAAATTATTGTACGCATTTTCGTTGATTTTCTAGTAACTTTTATTTTATAAAGCGTATTATTTTGAAAAGACAGTTTGTTTAATCAATATTTAAAAAAATATGAAACAATTAAAATCGGACTTCTGTTCATTAGGTGTTATTGACAACATGAAAGTTCATATTTCGGGCCACGGAATGCTCGATAGCTAAGTTACGCAACAACTGTTTACTGTTTCAACTGTTTACTGGTGGTCTGAGAGGTACCACGACAGAGCCAGTTATTCTGCCATGAAGCAGTAGTGTGAAACATGTTTCGGTTTGAAGGGAACTGAGAGCTAGCGTAATCACTGGGCATATGAGACTTGAGAACTGATATCCCAGGTGACGGGCGCAGTGTGGTGTCACACAGAATTGTTCTGGGTGACACAGTATTTGTTATGGGCAGACGCTGCACTTACCATCTGGTGAACGCTCGTCTCTTCAATTCATACAATAAAATAAAAACACAACTAGCCATGGGCTCCTCCGGCACGAGTACCGTAGCATTTTTCCCGCCATACCACCCTATTATTACGCCACTGCCCTGAGACATTAGTTCTTAAGTCACATATACTAAGTAATTACACTATCTCTCAGTGCCCTACAGACCGAAACACAGTAATAATTGTACACGACTTTTTTACAGCAGTATAACTGGCCCGGGTTGAGTATAATCCAACCAAACTACAGCGCGATGAGAGTTAAAATTACAAGGTCGAATTTAAGTGCAGCGTTGTGCAACGTTTTTGTTATTCCTTATTAATATTTATCGATTAATTAATTATTATTTATACACTGAACAGTTATTTTATACAGAGCAATATTTTTATTTATTTGTTATTGCCGACCGCGCTTAGTGGTTGTACTTCGCCACCAAGTACCTGACTTCTACGCCGCAGGTCTTGGCTTCGAATCCCAGTCGATGCCAACATTTGTGCAAAAACACTAATTATTGGTTTTCGTCAGGTTGTGTTGTAATTGTTCCGTGTACCCGACACTGCCTACCTCTGATCTTATTGCATGAGCGTTACATCGGGCGCGGGTTGGTTGTGCCACTATATCTCCTTCGCAGTTGATAGCCTCCGACGGTATTCGGATGATGTCGCCGTGGTCGAAAATCGGCCAGGATGACATCACATTTATTTTGATTATAATCAATATTTTTATATATAAATCTCACTTGTACTGAGTTGTACGCGTTCTTTTTTATTAGCAGTGTACGTCATTCGCAATATTTTGTCAGGTAAAGTTCCGTTAAAACTTTACAAGTTGTTTCGGAGGCGAGCGTGACCGATGCGTTGTTTTCAAACAGTTTCTGCTGATATACTCGCGGAAGCTGTTCCCTTGGACAGTAAAGACGTGCGTTTTGCAATCCGCGGACGTGCCCGGTTTCCCTTTGTTTCGCGACCATAAACGTCGTTGCGTTTACAGAAATAATTCAAAGGGAAGTGAATTCGAATTTTGTTTGCTTGTCGTTGGTAAGTTTATTTTTTTCCTTAATTTTTCTTTTTTTAAGTAAACAGCATTTGCTTCAAAATTTAAAAATAAAATTATGAAAAAAAAAAACCTCTAAAATAAACATTTCTATTAAATATATATATTTAAAAAGTAATAAAAAATAAACTAAGCAGTTCTGCAGATTCGTGTGAATAATATGTGAAACCGGGGGTTTTTTATTATAAGAAAAGAACAGAATATTTTTTTTTGTATATGGTCCGCAAAAATGCTTCCGTTATGGAAAGAAGCAAACGAATTAAGGAAGTCTTTGAAATTATTTTTGCTTAGGACTTTTGGCTCCAACTCGGAGTGGCGGTAGTGTTTTTATTAATTTTGTAATTTCTGTGTATATTTGGAGATTTGATGTTTAATATTGATAGTTTATTATGCAGCAAGTGCTCCTGAAAGTGTACAGTGATTGGAAAATTCAATTCAAGATCAAAATTGTGGTTTTCGTTTTGTCTCCATCAGTCCAGCAAATCTTCAGTAAAAGTCAACTATCAATTTACTGTTGATTCAAATGTTGAAGTCTTGCTGCTTGAAGATTGTATACTGGGTTATGTTACTTGACACTGGAAAAAGTTTATGACTGTTTAGATTAATAAATAAATAATAATATTTTTGCTTATGACAGTTCTATATTATAATATAATTGTTACGATCAAATGCATTTAAGAAGTAAAGATTTATGTAGAGCGAACTCTATAACACATGTTCTTAGTTATACTATCAATACATTTAAAAATATATAAAAATGTACATACTTTTTACTCCTATTATATATCTGCATTTAATAAAGTATATAATTTTTTTCCAATCTATTACCTGCTATATATATTTTTAAATCTAATCCTTCATATAAGTATTTGGTCTTTAAAATTAGATTAGTTTTACTTACTAATAAAAAGTAATGTTTATTCAATGCATAACTTTAAAAAAGATTGTAACGCTATGGTTAACTTACTGAATGTTGCGATGAAATCTAATAATGATAACTGATAAATAAATTATTTTAAATGAAAAGCTGTTTAAGTGTATTTAACTAATTTATTGATGAATATATTACAGAAAGTTTGGTTAAACTATTTAACGTTAAATAAGTTTAAATAATTTTATTAACAATAAATCCGAACAATAACCAAATCACGTTACATTTCGTACATTTTACAAATTGTCCTATTTTTGTACAATTTCTTTTTATTTTACAATGAAAATTAATAAGCAATTATTGCAATGTAATAAAAGATGATAATCTCTTAATGTTTACTTTTATTTAAAAACTTTTTTGTTTATTGTTCACCTTAATTGAGGAGTCGATTTCGACTTTACAATACAGCCTTACTTATCTTTTAATCACACATATTTTAAACATAGGAAACAAAGTTTATTTGCTAAATATTCAAAATTTTGCATGCGGTTCTTTCCTTTATTACAATGAATTTCCGCAGTCACGCCTAATTATATTAACTATACATATTATTTGTTGTACTTTTATTTATTTATTTTTTTATTTGCGTTCCCTGTGAGTTGTTTTAATAAGTCTATGTCTAATAAAGGCCTCTCCATTAGCTGGCGAGAACGTTTTACTCCACACTCTTTCAAACTCACACACACAACTTACATATAACGTGTATGTTACACGTACACTCGTCGAAGCGAGAGTTGAGGCGAACATAGTGCCCACATAGACGCAACTTACTAATTGACTTAATAATGTAATAATTTTTTTTTTGAATTTATAATGTAGTTATTGTCTTGGTACATGTTTATGATGTACTTATTTATAGTTGTATATGCTATCGTATAATCTACGATAAAGTGTAATTATCTGTTTTTTAACTAACTTTATATTATTCATACATACATAGTCGCCCCTTACGACACCTCGGCAGGGAAGATGTAGGTGCTATTCTACTCTGCCGGACACCTGTTGGCGTACTTTATATATAACTATTTATGTACAACAATGTAAGAACATAATAACGTATTTTAAAAAAAATTAACAATCACAACATATTAGCAAATCATGGATTTAACTGATAAAAAAACTCACGGACGGCATACGCTGTGGGCGCATTGACGATAATCTAATTCCATAAAATATATACACTAGTTGTGTCTTATACTAAAACAATGGGTGCGCGCAAGCGGGACAGGGGATGTTTCTCGGTAACGCTTAATTAGAATGAGCCACTGGGTGCCTTCTTATACAGATACACTCTACACACACAAACCCAAGTATGTGTTGTTAGTCTCAACTCTCACTGCGACGAGTATACATACATATGATGGTAGCAAGTAACGGTAAGAAAATTTAAAAAGTTGTACTGCATAAAACTATTTTGCACAAAAATGTTACTGATTCGCGATAGTTCTTTGCAACTTGAAATTTAGTAGCGTTCGAAAAATCTTACAAAAAATATAATATAACCTAATTATTATATTTTTCACTCTAATCATAAATATATTTTTTGTAATTATGATTATCTTATTTTTATCGATACCTATTTTGCCTGTCTGTCGGTTTAATTACTTTCGGTTTTGTTTCACCGGTTCCGAAGTTATAAACATTTTTTCGTTAATATCCCAAGAAGACTTTAAATGATATTGTAGTACCTTGACCATTGAAAACTTTCATTAAATATGAATATAAAAAGTTCTCTAATAATTATAATATATGTTTATACATCACTTGGTTTCTATTAACCTGTCTAAAGAAATTCAAAAAGGCTCGGGTATAGCAAGTTATATATAATAGGAAACCAGTAGATACAATTCTGGACACGTTAAAAAAAACCCGGACTCGATAAGACATTTTTTTTCGGAAGTTATCGTGACCACATACTAAAAAACTATGAGTATTCTACTCTTACTATTCTTGATATGAGTGTATTCAAATTAGCATATAAGTGAAAAATAATTGTGATAGAATACCGCCGAATAGCTTGACCTTCACGCCATGAGACGTGCAATAAGCCTGAAATTAATTTACTTGATACATACACGCCATTGACACGCCTTTTTCCCATCTAAGGGATGAGCAGACGCCACTCACTTTTCGCCCTGGTTGGAAATGAGACGTGACGGGTGGAGAACCAAATCACCGCCATTTTGGTACGAGTTATAAAATTCTTACTGCCCAATGCATCCCATGAACAGTATAGTGACGCCATTGCATATTATATTGTTATTCTGCACGAATAAAGGCTGTCCGTACAATACCTTAGTCGCCTCTTACGACACCTCGGTGGCAAAGAGGTAAGTGCTATTCTACTCTGCCGGACACCACAAGGATGACTTAATCATAATTTTAGTTATAGAATATATTTTATACTGCACTGTGCACCCAATAGCGCATGGTGGCGATGGGCACACCACCTATCACACCAAGTGCATTATATTGTTTTGGTGAAACGTGGATTGTGGCAGTCATCTGCTTTTGCAGTGAGTGCCGAGTCTCTGACTACCCCTTATGGGATACAGTCGTGATCTTATCGTATGTATATATTTTATGGTTATTCGTAATAAAGATTACTGAAAATAATAATAATAATAGTACAAGTGGTCGCCCGATGGTCGAAACGCATTACGGCCGTAATTCATTACCTTTTTTTATTAATTCTATGTATTTGTAACACATATTACATAAATATTTTAACTTTATGAACTCCTCCGTATAAACTATCCATACTAAATATGCCAAATCTCGCACTCATCCGTGCGCAAAATATGCTAAAAACAGGGTACAAAGATTTTTCTTACGTAAATACGAGTTTACATTTTTTTTTAAAAAGGATCAAACAAAGAAGCTCGTTTTTGTTAATATTGAAGAAAGGAGCAGAGGTAACGTGTACCTGTGAGAAAAAAAAGGATAATTCCTGTTCAACATTAAAAAATAATATTAACCACAAGGATTACGTAATTGAGAAAAGTCAGCCCCGGGGTTGAGACAAGATAATCTCAACAAACGTCAACAGCTCATAGTATACGTTCAGTTCTCGACGATCTGAATAATCTCGTAAAATATCGAGATTATTCAGAGATTATGTAGAGAGGTGTTGCTTAGTTGACTTCTCTAATTAGACTCCTTTAGTAATAACACAACTTACAATATAAATGTGTGGTGTGGGCTACACTAAACTCTTGACGTCAACTCCTATAGAGTGAATCTTGTCTAGACAAGCCAATCACCGCCTCTCATGAAGCGGAGTTTTATTAGGAGCATTATTAGCGGAATACCGGGTGCATTGCCGGTCTGTGGGAAAGGAGTAGGTTCTTTTCTGGAACGTATCGCTCCGGAAAAACTGATGTTTTCGCAAGGCCACACCTTTCTTCCACCAGAGTTGCGTTAAACGCTACCACAACAAAAAAAATGATATTACATAATTAGCTTTTTCTTAGAAATAAAACTGAAAATGAATAAGGAATTCGCTGCTCGCTGCTGTAAGATGTATTTTTCAAGGTAAAGCTCAATTAATTTTATAGATATCATTGGAAAATTAAGGTCAATTAATTTCATAGATATCATGAATCCATCAGAACTGATTCGTGGATTCCTGGTTCGAATACCAGCAAAGGTAATTTTTTTATATCGTCTGTTCTCGTGTTTCTGAACATCTTCCTTTGATCGTGTTGTTTCCGCTTTTATCGGATATGAGAAAGAGACGACCCAAGTGTGTGGGCTAATGTTTGGATGATTTGTAGTGCTATGGTGCCGACGATAACTTTCGTCTATCGATATTCATAGACACTTCACAAGAAAAAATGGTTTATAGTCACCATCACAGTGTTAACAGTACAAATCTGTCAATGCGTTTGCAAATCTGTCAATCTGCAAAGATGAAAAAAATATCTGCATCTATCCTCGTCGTTTCAGCCTATCATAAGTTCACCTGCTGAACATAGGCCTCCCCCATAGATCGCCACAAAAGTTTGTAGCTCCCATTTTGGGGGGATTTTGCCATAGTTACCACGCTTGGCAGGCGGGTTGGCAACCGCAGTTTATTTATTCAGATGTTGCAGGAAAATGCTGCTGCCCATCTCCTGGTTTTCATTTTCCCTCTGTCGATTTTTACGACAGCCACGGGATGAGATGGGGTGGTAGATTCTCTTAAGCCGCTACCACACGGCATCTATTCCTAAATAAAATATTTTATATTTCTTAGATTTTGCGATTACGCGTGTCCAAGACATGAATAATCATATTTATGTTGTTGGGCGCGTAGCTTCCACGCTAAAAAAAAAATATTTATACAGCATTGTTCTGATGATCCTGGTGCGAATATCATACCATAGTCATGTAATTATTGTATCGTCATCGATCCATAATACGTGTGCAAAATTTTCTAGTGACTCAGATGTCTGGAAGTGGGTGAAAATTTAATTGAAAGATTTCATTATTACATTGTTAGTTACATACAAACATAAAGACAGGTAAAGCGTATAAAAGCGTGTTTAAAAACATAAAGAATTTGATATAAGTCGTATAATTAAATATTTCATTGATACTGATGTTTAAGTTTAACTTAATAATTAATATAAATTGATATTAATCTACGTATATTGGACCTAAGGACCGCGGAACTAAACTCATGATAGGGCTAGTCTTAATAAATTCAATGTCATCAAAATGACATATCGTAAATAACATCTCGTAGAATGGAAAACGCGTGGTAATGAATTTTGAGTATCGTGACTAATAACTGTAATATGTTTTCCAGATATTATTTTTATTAATTTCACTAATATTTAAATCAATATGTGCCTCTACCTTCGATCAACAGACGCTATTATTGATTGAAGGCCTCCACACCAAAATATTTTTTACACATATATTGCACACTAGCTTTTACCCGCGGATTCGCTCACGAAAAATTGGAGATTTTGTCAACATTAGAATGCTACTGTATACATTGTAGTACTGTATTGTATACAGAAACTTATAACATAGTACATTTATTTATTTAGTACAATAATTTATCAGAAACTTATCATTATACTCGATGAAAAACAATATGTACAATAATTTATCCAAAGCTTTTTTACCTGTGGCTTTGCTCTCGTGGTAAGAAAAAATAACGGATTTTTATCATCATCATCATCATTTCAGCTTATCATTAGTCTACTGCTGAACAAAGGCCTATCCCATAGATTACGATAAAAGTTTGTATCTCTAATTTCGGGGGGTATTTTGCCATAGTTGCCAAGCTGTGCAAGCGGGTTGGCAACCGCAGTTTATTTTGTTCAGTCATATTGATGAAGTGTCAGTTTATATTGATGAAGGCCGGCGTCAGGCTTTACAGTCTGGCATTAAGCTGATCTGGAGACCTATTGGTTCAGCCGTGAGACACGCACATTGCATATCTTTAGTATTATTGTCTGCTTTTGTACCTACCCCTTATAGGAAAAAGGTGTGACCGTATATATGCCTGTATGTGAGTGCGGATTATGGGGATCCGCACTCACATATAGATATGGGGATGCAATGGCTGTAATAAGAAGTGGCTTGTATTACATTATTAAGCATTCAGGCTGTTGTTAAATTTGGCCGTGTGGTGGCGGCTCGTTAAAAGAATACTACCACTCCATCTCATCCAATGGATCTCTTAAAAGGCGAGTAATGAATTAAACTGCACTGTGCACCCAACAGCGCATGGTGGCGATGGGCTCACCACCTATCACACCAAGTGCATTATATTGTTTTGGTGAAACGTGGATTGTGGCAGTCATCTGTTTTTGCAGTGAGTGCCCAGTCTCTGACTACCCCTTATGGGATACAGTCGTGATCTTATGTATGTATGTATGTAAATTCTTATGTATATACAGTATACTTATAAGTTTGTTTTTTAAATTTTTGTCTGTCTGTCTGTTTGTTGAAGCGACCCAAAATCCGATTGAAATAGTGAAGTATATATCTAAATAATCAATCGGGATCGGCGTTTACACGCGGGTGAAACCGCGGCACAGCTAGTTTTGTGTATGTTGTAATGCTTGCAGAAGCACTTTAGGGATACGTATAAGATGTGAAAACCCCTTCCCCACTTCATTGTTAATAACAACAAACCAGTTTGCCTTACGTAAAAAATACAGAGCTCAGGGGCCGAACGCTGTCATTAAATTTCTTCCTACGAACTCAGGTCACTCGGACCCGAGTTCGATTCCCGGTGTCGGCACCTCAAAAATTGATCAGTAATTTTAAATGATGATTAACCACGTGCTCAGGGGCGAAGGAAAACATCGTGAGGAAACCTGCATGTCTGATGAATAAAGAATAAGACATTGGAAAGTCATGGCGGACTCTTACCGCTCCCAAAACCCTCTCAGAAATTAGAGGAGGCCTGTGCTAAGTAGTGGAGCATTTATAGGCTATTACTTTGAAAAAATGCGTGCAATACCTACCTACGTAGTATCTGACTGTCGCGCTACCGTCGTTTTGGGGCATTTGATATTACTTCAATCCAATGACCGCTAGCGTAACTATCAAATCCCAAATATTTTTGTATGAAATATTTATTACGAGTTTCTCAAACATAAGTACACAATAATAATTTGTCTTACACCGCTAAGTGTAGTAGTTTGTTTGTTTAGTTTATATCGTAATCAAAAAGTGAATAGGTATATATATTGACTCTCATGTCGGCTGTTGACGAATACAAAATCAATAAGTGTCTTGTTTTCTTAATAGATCTATTAAATTTTTATAATAAAATTCCTAAAAGCGAGATTCTTATGAGCGTGGATCGGACACAGATTTTAAAAAACTCGTCAAGAAAACATTATTAGATACAGCGTAGGCGTATTAAAATAAATGATTATACAGAGGACAAGTGTGGAAATAACACTGCACTTGCATTCCCAAATAATATAATATGATAATATGATGTAATAGTTTTATGTAATTTATAAATGACATGTAATATGGCATTGAAAAAAAGAAAGACTCCAGAGTTTCTTGCCGATTGTTCTCTGTGAAGGTCTTATTTTATGAACCGGTGTAGATTTTGCCATCCATAAGAGCTTTAAACAAGCCTAAATTGATTTTTTTTTAATTTGATAAAGTGAATTAAGTAAATTATTAAAAATAAAAAATTATTAAAATAGTAAATTTATTTTACATATATAATTTTGGGTTATTTTATCCATTATTTAGTGGACTGTAAGACTTTTTGGAATGACACGAAATAGTTTTTTTTTTAAAGTAGAAAGACGAGCAAGACGTTCACTTGATGTCACCGAGAACATTTCCGTGTGGCACCTCACTACGCCCGTCCCCCTGTAACATCAGTTCTTAAATATCATATGCCCATTAAATACACTAGCTCTATGCCCTTAAGATTGATACACAGCAAAGTTTGTACACTACTGCTTGACGGCAGAATAACTGGCCCTGCGGTGGTACCTACCTGGATACCTACACGGGAACACCTGTAGGACGTCTTCAAATTTCAGAAAAATCTTATGGCCTTCGATTAATGGCAACATAACCATATCATGTTTTTCAGACTTAAATTATTCAAACCAGTGACGGGCTGTAGTGTCTAAGGTAAAAAAGTGTTTGGTACTCGTTACAATTAGGGCAATTCCTCCCATCTTGAGGGAGTCCTACAGGTAGCAAGTTCGAATTCTCTACATAGTTTTTCCGGGTTTGAAATAATAATTGTATAAGGTATTCCCTTACTACGGAATTCGTACAATGTTAAAATAAATTGTAACATATGCAATATTTGCTTTGACATGCAATATTTGCTTTGACATATAATATTAGCTCGCTAATTATCATGCTTCCACGTTCAGTGCCGCACGGTGATGCTTATTTAAGATCTGTGGTAAATTAAATACAAATAAGTTATTAGCTATTACATATGTAAATATAATTTTGACAACCGCGTCGCATAGTGGTCAGAGTACCTGTCGTTTACGGCGCGGGTCCTCGGTTCGGATCCCAGCCGGAGTCAACATTTGTGCAAAACCCAAATTGGTTGTTGTAGATGTAAAATGTATGTCTGTAAAATGCACTCTCGATACAGGAGAATTTCTTGTGTATGGTATTGTTTTTAAAAGATACAACGAAACAACAACGTCCGACAAACACTGTCATAATGTATTTGTAAATACAAATTCATAAAATCAATATTAATCCCCACTCGGCCACAGACCCTCTAAACTCTAAATTACGTCTGTGAACAAACTCAATCGCTAACAATTCTATATGATGTCTCAAAACCACTGACCTATCGAGCAATTAACATCCCTATTATAACTATAGTAATGTATCGAATTGCGCGTTAAAGTATCTTAACCCAAATACAATTCAATGAGGGACATTGACCTCGAATTTAGCAATAAAACTTCGGCGCGGCCTAACTTGGTTTTCCTTCTTATAAAAAATTGCGTAGTTACCTTGGGATAATTTCTTTTAATTTAATAAGTATAAAAGAGGGAGAGTGTAATTCTGGCTCGTTTGGCACAGTTTCTGTGTGATGGGCTTCGCCGCTGCAGGTCGCGGTTTTGATTCCCGCACAGAACAAATATTTGTATGGTCTGCTGACAGACTATAACAAATTAACGCTGACTAAAGAATACGCTCAAAATTCAATATGAATTGAAAATACAACCGCCATAATAAATAAATTCTGTTGTTAATAGTTTGAAACAAGGTTAAATCTACGAATGCTATATCCTATCATTCATACCCACAAAATCATAAAAGATAATAATAATGCATATATTATGCACTTACGTGATTTTGGGACCTATCACACCAAGTGCATTATATTGTTTTGGTGAAACGTGGATTGTGGCAGTTACCTATTTTTGCAGTGAGTGCCCAGTCTCTGACTACCCCTTATGGGATACAGTCGTGATCTTATGTATGTATGTTACGTGATTTTGACATTATAAAAAAGAGCGACTTCACAGTCAAATCCTACACTGCCTACAGATACTAGTTCCCGGTCTGGATGTCGTGCATGATACAGGAATCCAGGTTCGTTTTTATACGATAAACCGGGCATACGTTTTTAAATAAAAAACGTCTTATTTTAAATTTAAATGTCATGTACAATGTTTGTTTACTAATTACATTATTGATTTCTTATAACTTAAACTCGCAAAAGAACACCGATTCCTACCAAGGATGATTCGCGAGGCTATTGAAATTAAAAAACATCCTAATTTTAATAGAGAAGATGGTTGGGTATTACCACCAGCTTGGGATCCTATAATTAATAAAATTAAATCAAAAACCAAGCATACCACTGCAAGACTTCAAGACACAGTAAGCTCTTTCTGCGTAGATCGGACAAGGAATAATAATTAAAAGCTGAAGGTACTCCGGGTTAACTATGACATCGGGACATCTGTCACCTCAGTCCGCCCGTGACCATGGGTGCTGTAAAGCACTCGAAACGTCGGGTTATAAATAATAAAATAAAACGCGATAAAATCCGTAAAATTAGTTTCATTTAAATAATTACATTATTATTTTTTCTAAAAAAATTTTGCTCTTCTTGTCACATTTTCTACTCTGCAAGTATAATGTATACAATATGTGCAAGGGTGTACGCGCGCCTATGTGTGTGTGGGAAAAAAATTGTGACAAATAAGCATGTTACGTTACAATAAACGCAGCAATTGCAATATTGCCTCGCGAGTAAAAAATCTGTCAATAAAGCAAAATAATACTTCTGTGGAAGATTTACCTCGACGTTATGATTCGCGCCGACAACATGACTTAGTCCAGTCATCGTCTAAATTAAAATTGCGTTAGTTCTGGCCCTTATTCCATGTCTATGAATTATAAAATATATAATAAATTACCGATTAGCATAAAAAACGAAAAAAACTACAAAACATTTGAGAAAAAATTAAGAGCGTTCCTAATAGTAAAAAATATTATAATATAGAAGAATATTTTGAAAAATGATTGAGATAGATGTCTGCCTCTCACATACATTCATTGCCACGCCCGACAGGGTACATGAATTTCATAATTTAATTTCATGTAAAGCAATCTAAATAAAGTAAAGTAAAGTTTCAGCCTATAAATGTCCCACTGCTGAGCACAGGCCTCCTCTCATTTCTGAGAGGGTTTTGGAGCTAGGAAGAATCCGCCACGCTGCTCCAATGCGGGTTGGCGGACTTCACATGTCCTCGAAATATTTCTATTCCTCGGACATGCAGGTTTCCTCACGATGTTTTTCTTCACCGCTAAGCACGTGGTAAATCAGCACTTAAAATTGTAGAACAGTATTAGAGGTGCTGGCACTATTTTACGCGATACACTCGGTTGAAATAAATTCAAAAATAATATATCATCTTTATCCTTAGTTTGTTTGTTTGTCATACAAGCAAGCACAAACGGCTGAAGGAATTTTAATAAAATTTGGTACAGAGACATTTTGTCACGGAAAATGTTATAGGATACTTTTTGTATTAATGTTTTACGGGTCGGGCAACAGATACTTTTATAAAGATGTATGTTATTCAACAATTCTGTCATCATCATTTCAGCCTATCCACTGCTCCACTACTGAACATAGGCCTCCCCCATAAGTTGCCATAAAAGTTTGTAGCTCTCATTTTGTGTGAATTTTGTCCTAGTTGCCATGCTTGAGTTCAAATCTTTTATTAAAC
Organism: Luehdorfia chinensis; assembly: GCA_019845155.1. Lineage (NCBI taxonomy): Eukaryota > Metazoa > Arthropoda > Insecta > Lepidoptera > Papilionidae > Luehdorfia > Luehdorfia chinensis. The sequence continues at coordinate 4,439,205 of JAHVAK010000201.1, read as the reverse complement.
AAAGACTTCATGAAAAGATAGATGATGATAACCACTGGGAATGAGGTGATCGTTGCCAAGCTATTTCTACATATTTATAATACATCTGTTATTGTACATATGTACTGAAAAAAATATCCCGCTGGTTTTCTTACTGGTTCTTTCCAGGACAGAGGTATTTTTTTAGAATAAGTTTAATTAAAAAAAAATTACTTTCAATAAGTATTATGTAACTAATCTATAAAAAAGTAAAAAGTAAAGTTTCAGCCTATAAATATCCCACTACTGAGCACAGGCCTCCTCTCATTTCTGAGAGGGTTTTGGAGCTAGGAAGAATCCTCCACGCTGCCCCAATGCGGGTTGACGGACTTCACATTTCTTCGAAATATTTTTTATTCCTCAGACATGCAGGTTTCCTCACGATGTTTTCCTTCACCGCCGAGCACGTGGTAAATCAGCACTTAAAATTGCAATTAACAATTTTAGTGGTGCCGGCACCGGGAATCGAACCCAGATCACTCGCGTACTATGAAATTTAAAGCGAGCGCCTATCCCCTGAGCTACCTAACTAATCTATGTTGAATAAAAATTTATTCTATTCTATTCTTGGAAGACAGGTTGGCAACCGCAGTTAATTTATTCAGATGTTCCAGGATGATGCTGCTCCTCATTTGCTGGTTTTTATTTTTCGACCATCACGGGATGAGATGGGGTGGTAGGTTCTTTTGTTCTTTTAAGGAAAGGTGGCGACCACACGGCTTTTTACGTGTTTTCACTTTTTTAATAAAGTCATTATTTATATATTGATCTTTTCTTGATGTCTCTTATCCAACACTTTATGACAAAAGTGTACAATTGCAGCTGTAAAGTAAAAGTAAGCACGTACGTCTGGCAAAGTAGTTAAGGTACTTATTGAGTCCCGGGTTTGAATCTCACCCCATCAGTCCAGTCAATTGTGCAACACGTAGAGTTGGCGTGTGGTAGCCGTGAGGTGACGGCTTAAGAGAATCTATCACACCATATTAGTAAAAGTCGACAGAGGGAGAATGAAAAACAGGAGATGGGCAGCAGCATCTTTCTGGAACATCAGAATAATGGAATGGAAATAAACTGCTGTTGCAAACCAACATGCCAATCGTGGCAACTATGGCAAAAACCCAACAATATTAGAGCTACAAACTTTTGTGGCAATCTATGGGGGACGCCTATGTTCAACACTGACTATATATATAGGCTCAAATGATGAAGATGACGTAGTTCCGCATCCGATTTATTTAGTTGAACAATAATAATCTGTCGTTGTTTAACAAGTGGTCGATAATTTGTTGAATAATTAAACGTTAACGTTCAAACTTGTTGCGACATCTTGCTTGACATCGTGAATTTAGCGCCTACATTTTTTCCTTATTTGTTTAACAAGCCTCTGCTCATGGTTTTGATCCCGCCTTTGGTTAAATAAGTTAACATAAAGAAAGAAATATTCTGTTTGCTGTATGATCACATAAATTTAAAAAAATAATCATAGACCAATATGTATGTATGTGTAAGCTTATGTTATATTTAAGTATTTTATTGTTGGTTGCCAACCCGTCTGCCAAGCGTGGCAACTATGGCAAAATCCCCCCAAAATGAGAGCTACAACTTTTGTGGCAATCTATGGGGGAGGCCTATGTTCAGCAGTGGAATAGTGATAGGCTGAAATGATGAAGTATTTTATGCTGCATCTATCACAAGTTCTCACCACACCATGGGTTGGCTGGTAGAGAATGCCTATAGGCATTAACTCCGTCCTTTTTTACCTTTTTATTTAAAGGTTTGCTATAAAGTTTAAATAAATAAAAAAATAAATATACATTTAAATTTTTTTTTGGAAGCAAGTAATGAGACAATCAATTCTTGTCACATGCCTTAATAGTAGGGGTGTTATCCGGAAGTACCGCAATGTGCTCGTTACTATGAGAGAGGATTTAAGGTTGATATGATCTGTAATTGCACTAGTTTTACTGTCCCATAAACCGAAACATAATGGTGTCTATACAACACTCATTATCATCAGCATTTCAGCCTATCAGTAGTCCACTACTGAACATTGGCCTCCCCCGAAGTTTGCCGTAGTTGCCACGCTCGGCAAGCGGGTTGGCAACCGCAGTTTATTTATATAGATGTTTCAGGAAGATGCTTCTGCCCATCTCCCGGTTTTTATTTTCCCTCTATCGATTTTTACGACACCCGCGTAATGAGATGGGGTGGCAGATTGTCTTAAACCTTCAAAATAACTGGCACTAAGGTGGTACCTACTTAGACGAATACTTGCAGATAAATCCTACCATTATAAATGATTGTTGCCTTCAAACCGGAAGTCGACGCTGTGGACGATACCTCTGACGACAATTGAAGCGGTCATTACGGGTTTTGTAGTTATTTTGACCTCATACATAAAAAAGAGCGCGTGCAATTTAGTCAAGGTCACAGAAGTGAAAGTTATACATGTTAGAAATTTGATTTGAATCAAAATAAACAAAAATTACCAAAGTTATTACTCGCTGTAAAATAACTGCTCAGTATATAAACAATTATTAATTAATCGATAAATATAAAATTCGCGTAAATATAACAAATCATTACGATAAATATTAATTAAGCATAACAGAAACGTTCCACGCAAACGCAGCACTAAAACACGACCTTGGAATGTTGCTCCCATCGCGCCCTAAGAAGATTTTACGCACAGACTGTAAAGTAACAGTATATGAATATTTCACTGCTGTGGAAAAGCCCACTTCAAATTTTTAAAATGATTTTTTGGCGCGAAGTTTCTTCCATACTGTATTAATGCAGTTGGCAGTGCACCCCGAATTATTTTTAATTGCTCGGATATACAGATTTCGTCACGTCGTCAACCTTCACTGCTGAAGAATCGGTGAAATCAGGAGTAAACATTTTAATTAACATTTTAACACGGTGTATTGAACTCAGGTTGCGTGCGTGTTATGAAATTTATTTTTGGCGTGATACTTCTTTGGGCGCAGTGAGAGTAAAATTTCAAGGTCGAATTTGAGAGCAGCGTTTTCGAACGTTTCTGTTATTCCTAATTAATATTTGTAGATTAATTAATAATTGTCTATGTATTGACCAGTAATATTATGGTTAATTCATGTTTATTTTAAATTTTATTAAATTTCTGCCGGCCCATAGGTGGCAGAGTCGAATAGCACCTAGAGAGGCGACTAGGGTATTTATTGTACGGACAGCCTTTATGCGTGCAGAATAATACTATGCAATGCTGTCACTATACTGCTCGAGGGAACGCAATAGGGAGTAAGATTTTTTGACTCGTTCCAACATGGCGGCGACATGGTTTGCCACCGGTGAAAAGTGGGCTACGGGTTTGGTTTCGGGAAAAAAGGCGTGATTGTATGTATGAAAATTTCTAATGAAACATATATATGTTTCACTTCTGTCGCGTGTTCTGACTACGTCCTATTTTTTGTTAAAATAGCACGCCCCCCCCATAAACGAAATCCTGATTCCGCGCCTGTCTTAGTACTTTGTTTGCTTACAAATAAAAATAATATTAAACTAGTCGATGTTATTTGTCTTTCAGAAACTTTTATAAAAAGGCACAGAATTGCTTTTAAAAATTCCTGGGAAAATAGCAGCATGGTTTTCTAGAAATAAAATAGGGGCGGAACTTTTATAATAGCAAAAGGAGATATTGTATAAATTAAAATTACTTAACAAACATAGTCCAATATATTCGAATGTTGCGGAATTGAAATACGAATGCATAATCTATATACGAGTATTGTGTATAAAACATAGTCGTGTTAGTTATACCATTTATAACTCAAGAACGGCTGGACCGACTTTTATGATACTTATTGGATTTCTTGAATTTGTGTCCACTCCGAATAACTATTAAAAAATCGAAAACATTCACACAAAAAAAAAGGAGTAAGTTATTTTTTTCATACATTTTCCGTATACAACGCCAAGCGACACATGAAACAAAACTTATATTATTTTGTATGCTTGACAGTTCTTTACAATAAATACTTTTAATAATAAATTATTTATCTCTTCTTTCATTATCCTCTGACAGCTGATTGAACTGCGCGGTCCTTTCATTGCATACCATTGAGCACAGCTGCATATATACAGCATAGCGGTGAAGACTGGCGCCGCGATTTATCTGCATTTTATTCGAGTTCAGAACTTTCTAGTTTAATAATAATTTGCATTTATCGCCTTCCTAAAAGTGACCCAATGTTTTAAAAATTAGTAAAGCTATAAATTTTTTTATTCTTAAAACAGGCTTAAAAATAATTCTAGGCGGAGACTGGAATGTAGAAATTTTAAAGAAATACAATTATTCTAGAGAATTACAAAGTAGACCTTCTTAGTAACTATAGTATGGCTTTACAAATAAATACACCCACATCATCCTGTATTGATGTGATAGCAAGTAATGTATAGTCGGTATGTTAACATTAAGTAATATCTGTTTGATCACGAAACGGCATAAACATTAATATTTTATAGGGAATGAAAAAGGGAACTTATTGTCAATGTTTACCCACTCACTTGGTTTTAATGGAGTGTATTCGCATGATATTGTAAATGAGGCATTTAACGAATTCCATAGTACCTTACGCTTATATTATGGACTGTGCTTTCCGATTCTAAGAGTGAAGACAAAAAATCAAAATAAAAAACGAATATGTTTAACGAAAGGTATAAAGAAATCATGCATTAATAAAAGAAGATTGTACTTGAAGTGCAGATTTGAAAAGCTGTATCAGTAAATCAACAGAAAAATAACAAAATATAAATTGAAAGTCAAAAATATAAGTGTAAAGCAGTATGGGGCGTAACCCAAGAAAATACACAAGTATTGACATAATAAATTTTGTTAATTTGACTTACAATGATCGACTGACAATTGCTGAATTATTCAATAAATATTTTATAAATTTGACTAATAATATTAACTTTGACAAAAACAAATTAATAAAAATGCCTAATGACACAATTTCAATCAGATAGCAGAGAAATATTCTGGATATTTAATAATTTAAATAACACAAAATCTTTAGGCTACAATGATTTACGTACATTTTTTTTATAATAAAATAATGTGCTCTAAATATATATCTGTATATTATAGTACATAATAAATTTATCATTCGAACATGGAATATACCCATAAAATCTTAAGATGTCTGTGGTTAAACCTATATTTAAAAAAAATCCCCAGTAATATGAGTAATTACCGGCCAGTCACATTAATTCCAATAATAGCCAAAATTAAGAAAAAGCCAGGCATAAGCGTTTACTTGATTTTTCTTTTGTTTTTACAAAACACACAAGTTTCTAAAAAAAATATAATTTGGTTTCATAAATAATAAGTCTACTGCCATGGCTTGCTTTCATTTAATAAAAATAAGTTTAAACAATGAAGTACCTATTACAACACTTTTTCTGGATATGAGTAGGGATTTCGATTTTGTAAATCACGATAACTTACTGGACAAACTTTATAAATATGGTATTAGAGGAATCGCACAAAAATGGATTCAAAGCTACTTAAGTGACAGGAAACAATGTCGCACAATAACAGAGATAATACATACAAACAAAATTTAAAAGACATCTCAATATAGATATAATAAACGTGGAGTTCCACAAGGTAGGAAAAGTATACAGGGTCCTTTTTTGGTTTTTGGTCTACATATGTGACTTACCCAATGCAATAAAACAAACGCCGTTGCGTATTATTTCCTGATGATACCACGATACTCATTAAATGCCAAAAACGTAATATTTATGAATCTGAAAAAAACGAATCATTATCTGAAGTAATTCTATGGTTAAATAAAAATAAATTTAACAAAGACTTAATTGATACAATTCAAAACATATAATATTAAAATAAAAACATTTAATGTAAAATACATAAAATTAAAAATTAGAAGACGTTGATAACGTTAAATTTATAGGTTAGCAAGCACAAAGATAGTGTTTGTACGAAATTAGACAAATTTGTGTACATACTGCGCCGACAGTTTCCAAAGAAACAGCACTAAGCGCTTACTATGGGTTACGCATCGTCGTTACTGATTTATGGACTACTTATATGGGGCAACTCAGTTAATGCGATTAAAGCATTTAAAATTCAAAAGAAATTTTGTTAGAGCTTTCTGCGGAACAGGGTCATTCGACAGTTGCCTTACCTTTACCGTCAATGTATATAAAGGAAATATGTATATTTTTAAAGAAATATCCTAAATATTATGAATTAATCATAAGATCTGGAAGACATCTGGATAAGTTACACGTACCGAAAAGTTATTTAAATAAATTAAAAAATAATGCTTATTGTACGGCCATAGCCGTATTCAATAGGCAGCCTGATGACGTAAATAAATTACCTATGTAATATACATAAAAATATATATTAATGGTTATATATATATATATATATATATATTAATCATAATGTAGTTAATTCGTTTAGTGTAACCTCACTGACATAATTTGACTACTGACTTTTGCACGCTGGTACAGTAGAATGTGTTGTGTCTAAATTTTAATTTAAGATCGTAATTGTACCATGTTCTCGCAAATGAACATTCTTCATTCATTTAATTTCATTTAAAATTCAGTAAACGAATAAACATTCGGAATTTCTAATGACACAAACGGACAGTCAAACTCTATGGATTTGTTTTTCATAGGGCATTAAATAATCTAATAAATTATTCCTGTGAGAACTATTTGATTTTTCGGGATAAAAAGTGTCTCATTTCCATTCCTCAGGATGCAAGCTATTTCTTTACCAAATTTCGTCAATATCGGTTCAGCGTTTGAGCCGAGAAAAGGTAACAAACAGACAGAGGGACAGAGAGAGTTACCTTCGCATTTATAATATTAGTATGGATGTCTGAGGAATGAAAATATTTCAACGACATGTGAAGTCCGCCAACCTGCATTGGAACAGCGTGGTGGACTCTTCCTAGCTTTAAGACATTCTCAGAAATTACAGGAGGCCTGTGCTATATGTGCTGTATGAGACATTTACATAGTGTTACTTTACTTTTTTTACCTTAACACATTAAGTAAAACGTTAATATTCCTCAAAGTGGATTTCTGTGTTTGAAACTTGAATTGCCACTATATTGGCTTAAAAGAGAAAGTTTTTAGATCAGATATACTCAACCTTTTTTCTGCATTACAGCTGTTATGTACGAGTCACCTCAAAAGGATTGATAAAAAATGAGCGCATGCAACTCAGTATACGTACACCCGAGGGCCAGTTATTCTGCCGAGAAGCAGTAGTGTACAAACATCACTGTTTCGGTTTGAAGCTCGCCGTGAGCAGCCTTTATTCGTGCAGAATAACACAAAAGTATGCAATGCTGTCACTATAGTACTCGAGGAAACACAATAGGGAGAAAGACTTTTTTTGAATTCCAGAAAAATGGCGGCGACGTGATTCGACACGTCATCCACTTTTCATCACCAGTTATCAATCTCTTCAAAAACGGTTCGGTTTCATTACATCTCAATAAACAATCGCAAATGAGTACACGGTTCATTAGGTAACATTAGTTATGCAGTAGGAATTCACTTGATAAATTCGTCTATAGGTATGCACAGGCTTATTGTCGACCGAAATAGTTACAAAGATTTGGAATTTTTGTCATAAAACAGTACTTTCGTCACTTATTTTGACGTAACGAATTATTATAGAAGCCGGTATCGCAGTTTTTCCACGGCCTGCACTTTAGTTTTTTGAGTACCATTCGAAATATATGCGAATTTAATTCAATAACTTACTAAAATATCGTTTCTAAGTTAGGAATTGAAAAACTACTGCTCATGTTTATTACATACTTATTTGCCTCCACTCGGTAACGCTGTCCTCTAAAGAATTTCTTCTTCTTCTTATAATTATGGCCTCTCTTATTGGAATTACTTTAAAGAACTTCTAAACATACTTAATCATTAACGATCAACGAGTTAACCTATCCAGCAATACACAGCCCCATTATTCAATTAACCGACTACAAAAAAGGAGGAATTCGTCTGTATATTATATATGTAAGTTCGGGCATAACTTCGAAACGATTTTAATGATTCTTTTTTATTAAAAAGGGGATGCCATAAGTAAAAATCCGATAAAACTTTGGTCAAGTTCTGATGATGAGATCCGTGAGAAAATCATGAAACTTTGTTTGGAGCAGCAGCCTTGAAGTCGGTTTTTTGATTAAATAATTCTTTAATGAGGTAGTCAACTACGTGTTGATGTGTCTCAGCCTAAATAAGTTTAATGGGACATTGACTTCAGATTGAACACTAAAATTAATTTTGGCTTCATCGACGACTAACTTGGTTTTCCTATAGTCGTTTTTTAATAGGAAGGGTGAATGTCTATTTTTGGCTGTGGTGGTAAGAAGAAGAAGAAAGACAGAGTCGAATAAGGGAAATTGATAATACCGTGGCTTTCGGTTGGGAGCGTTATAACCATCTCCAAAAGTTCCAGAACGTAACCTCTTCTTCAGCAACCTGTCAAGTTCTGATGATGGCCCGCTGCTGGATAGGCCTCCAAGAAGGTGAGGATATGCCATAACCACCACCCTTCTTAGGTTGATTGGTGATCTTATCAACTCCTTTCACCTCAGATACTGCTTCCTTTCTGTGTTTCGGTCCGAGGGGCACTTAATGAAACCGTATATATTCACGACTCGGTCAATTAATTTTGATTGTAATAATTACATACATATCATTGTCCTCTGTGCGTTGTGTGTGGCTGAGTAGTCTCAGGGTTTGAGGATAAGGTTGCGTTACTTGCGTCCGCAGTCCATTTTCGTCAAAAGGAAGTTGACACAATTGTATATGAAAGTATATCGTTGTTAGTTGACGTTTAGAATTGCCCTTCGTGTGTTGGAGGCCCACAATCAATGCCCCATTCCGTTACGTGGATATGGTAGTAGTCAACTAAGCGTAAAATGATGAAGTCTCCTGCTCCAATTTCGACCACGGCGACATCTTCTGAATATTGCCGAAAGCTATCAACTGCGCAAGAGATATTATAGTGTGCACGGAATACAGAGGTACTCATTCGTCCTAACTTGCCCGTTGTAACTAATGCGATAAGATTGTCGGTAGGCTGGGATGTAGTATCGGAGACACAGGGACAATCACCGCACAACCGAACCCAAAAACAAAAAAAGTTTTTGCACAAATGTTGGCTCTGGCTGGGATTCGAAACAATGACCCGCGGCGTAGAGTTCAGGTACATGGTACATGGTCGTCAAGCGTAAAATATCATTAACTCAAAAGATGGCGAAATAAACATGAATAAAATCCCTTTTTATTAACTGGAGACAGTGACGAGACCAGCGAAACGTTCACCCGATGGTAAGTTTAACGTCCGTTCATAACAAATTCTGTGTCGCCCAGAACATTTGCGTCGCGCCACAATGCGCCCGTTACTCTGACACATCAGTTCTTAAGTCTCATATGCCCAGTGATTACACTAGCTCTCAGTGTCCTTCAGACACTACACTGCTTCACGGCAGAGTAACTGGCCCTGGGATGGTATATACCTGGACAGATTCCTGCCACCAATATTTTTTTCATTTGCGGATGTTTAATGGCGGCGGCGATCACTTACCGTCAGGTGAGCCGTTTGCTCTTTTACTTCCCTCTTCTAGAAAAAAGCAGTAGCGTGCAAACATTACTGTGCTTTGGTTGGAGGGCCCTGTTACCTAGTGTAATTACTAAGCATATGGGACTTAAGATCCTTTGTTTCTGGGTGAGGTACGCTCTGTGGTGCCACACAGAAATGTTCTGAGACCCGGCATGGGCAGACGTTGCACTTACCGCCAGGTGAACGATTTGCTCGTCTCGTCAAAAAACAAACTATAAATACTGATATTACAGGGGTTAAACTCGAATTCATTGGGAGTTCCACTTAATATTAATATAGAGCTGAAGTGGCAATGGGTCGGCCATATAGCTCGTAGAGCCGATAACCGTTGGGGAAGAAAGGTTCTCGACGGGCAACCTCGTACCAAACGCAGTGTAGGGCGCCCCCCCCCCCCCACTAGTTGGTGCGACGACCTGCACGGTTTTGCGGGAAGTCGATGGATGCAGGTGGCTCAGGACCGTGTTTTGTGGCAATCTTTGGGGGAGGCCTATGTTCAACAGTGGACTAAAATAGGCTGAAATGATGATGATGAGTCCATTTGAAAAAACAGTTATTTAAAAATTACTTATTTAAAGAATACGTGCTCAAGACCCGATTACGTATTTATAATTAACAACAATATTGGCATAAATATATTCTAAATACTCGTATGTACTCGTACATATGAGTGTCTCAGTGTTTGCTGATAGTGCAAATGCAATTGAAGAGTTTCCTTGAATTGCATTAATATGCTTGAAAACATTTGCACTTCTTTGAAAAGTACAGTCTTAGAGAATTGACCCAAACTATATGTACTCAAATAAATTTCAAAATATAATATTCTTGCCATTTCATAGAATTAAGCATGAAACCCTTCAAATCAGATTTAGGAACACGCAGCTATGTCTGGCTGCCAATGGCCGGAAACCGGTTTTAGACGTTTTGCTGAATTTCATTTGCTTTGAAGATGAGGAAGTGGACAATCGGCAACAGCAGTGGCCAATGTCAGGAAATGTATGCAAATATTGATGGGAGATGATCCGCGCAAGTCTTAAACGACATACTCGTACAAGGATCGTCAGCATTTGTTAGTTCTTAGTTACTTAGTCTTCACATTGTTTTGCCTCTACTGGGAAACCAGTCACCGAAAAACAGGGTCGTATGCACATGCTTTTCTGTAGTTACGTTCATCGCAAAGCGTAATGTCATTTTTTTAACGTTGGCAACACTTATTGAGATAGATGTCATGGCCCGTTCATTCGCAGTCGCCATGCAAATATTATGGTCAAACATTGTCGTCATTCGTCGTTATAGGCATGTTTGTCCATTAAATATTAACGACCCGTTCTGGGATGTAAAAGATTTTTACTCTCTTGGTCAATTTGATGATCGCGTAATTTAGCGGTCATATCTGTCCAGAGTTTCGTGCGTCTGGGAATCGAATCCCAGACTAAAACATTATTTTATCAATGCACTAACTCTTAGTATATACTAGTTTATACTCTATTTACGACTGTATGAGATGCATTATTTACTTTATGTAACTCTTACCAAAATGGCGGCGAAAAGTGGGTACGGTTGCTTTATAAATAAGTAAGTGTTATTGGCAGACTGCACTCACTATCAGGTTAAATATTTGCTCGTCTTGTCACTTTCTTTAGATAGTATAAAAGGAACCCTCAGAAGAGCTTCTGCCCTTTCTGTAACCGCGCTGATCTCGTTATTAATAAAAAATAATTATGGCAAATGTTCTGCAGACATTTCATCACTAAGTTACTGGGTTTTGATTGCATATGGAATTCCGTCTCATGGCTGTCAAAAGAGACAAACGAATAAGATAGTGAAACCAAGTATACAGCGACCACAAATTTGTCTGCCGTGATAGCCTTAGCAATTATTTCCCAATAAGATCAAAGGAGATGGCCTATATCCAACATTGGACAATAATGAGCTGACACTACGCGAATTGTGGTGGTGGCGTAAATTTTTTTACAGCAAACTTTATTTTGCGGACCGTGCAACTTCGTCTAAACATTACTGCTGATAGGTAGTAGGTACCACCAGTTTGAACTGCATATGAGACCTAAGAACTGATGTCTCAGGGTGTCGGGCGCAGTATGGTGCGACACAGACCCGTCCTGGCTGACACAGCATTTGTTGTGTGCAACGTCTGAACTTTCCATGAGGTGAACGATTTGCTCATCTCGACACTTTGTCCAATAAAAAAAAAAACTATGTCTGGCAACCCTATTGTTAATTAACATTTATCTATTAATCAATAATTGTTACTTTATGTAGTTATAATTCAGTAAGTAATATTTTTGTTAATTCATTTTTATTTATTTTGACGTATCTACATTCTAATATACATACTCGTATATGTATAACTTCTGTCACACGTACTGAGTTGCACACGCTTTTTTATATTTGCCACGCAATTAACGATCTTGATATAATGTGTTAGAACCTACAGTAAATTTATTTATACTCTGTACCGAGGCACGATGGTGTTGACCAAGCAATGTTTGTTATTCGCTTAGCGGCAACCATTGCCAACTTAGCGTGTGTTTGCGTTAACTAAGTGCGCACTAAATACCGATGCAGTCGTCTACTGTCACGTTTATAGAGTTGGATACCATAGTTCTTAGGTTACAGGTTCAAAAATTACTAGACTGACGTAGGTTGATAAGTCATAGAGATCACCATACTACTGGTGGTAAGGATTACTATACAGAGATCCGTCTAGGTAGGTACCACAGGGTCAGTTATTCTGCTGTCCAGCAGTAGTGTGTAAATATTACTGTGTTTTAGTCTGAAGGGCACTGAGAGCTGGAATAATTACTGGGCATATGGGACTTAAGAACTAATGTCTCAGGTTGACGAGCGCATTGTGGTGACGCACAGAGGTGTTCTGAGTGGCACAGTATTTGTTATGGGCAGACGTTGGACTCACGATGTGGTGATATCGTTCACGCTCGTCTCGTTGCTTCCTTCCATAAAAAATCAGTTTTACTGTACACTCGTTTGTAAGCCTTAGTGTAAGTGACGGGTGGCTAACCACGTCGTCGCCATTTAGTACGAGTCAAGAAAATATTACTCCCCATTGCGTTCCCACTAGCAGTCTAGTGACCTTAATAACAAATGCAAAAGTTACCCACTACTGAGCACAGGCCTCCTCTCATTTCTGAGAGGGTTTTGGAGCTAGGAAGAATCCGTCAGGCTGCTCCAATGCGGGTTGGCGGACTTCACATGTCTTCGAAATATTTTTTATTCCTCAGACACGCAGGTTTCCTCACGATGTTTTCCTTCACCGCCGAGCACGTGGTAAATCAGCACTTAAAATTGCAATTAACAATTTCAGTGGTGCCGCCACCGGGAATCGAACCCAGTTCACTCGCGTACTATGAAATTTAAAGCGAGCGCCTAGCCCCTGAGCTACCACGGCTCAACAAATGTAAGGATATAACTAAATATCGTCAGATATCGAGTTTATGCATAATGTGTATTGTTCTTATCTTTACTACAATATCGTTACACTGTCACTAATGTTATTACGGATGACAATCGCTCACACATTCCACCTGACGGTACTCGTAAATGATGACTAATGAAATGCTCATATAATATACAAAATGTATAAACAAAATGATACAGATCAGCCGTTGTGCGCTCATCACGCAAAAACAACAGGATATCTTGCTATTTTTTATTTTAGTTTTACTTTAGGACACTTGGTCCTTATCTAAAGAACGAATTTATATTATTAGTATGGATGATGGTAAGTGCAACGTCTGCCCATAACAGATGCTGTGTTACTCAGAATATTTCTGTGTAGCACTACACTGCGCCCGTCACCTATAGACATAATTTCTTAAGTCGCATATGCCCAGTGTTTACGCTAGCTCTTAGTGCCCTTCAATCCAAAACACAGTAATGTTTGCACTACTACTTCACGGCAGAATAACTGGCCCTGGGCTGGTACCTACCTAGACGGATTCCCGTATAAGAATCCTACCACCAGTGAATCTCACCACCTTTTCGCAGCTCAACAATTGAACTGTAGTCAACGAAATTCGGCACAGGGACAGCTTGCATCCTGGAGACGAACATAGGTTACTTTTTATCCCGGAAAATCAAATAGTTCCCACGGGATATTTATAAACCCATATCCACGCGGACGAAGTCGCGGGCATCGGCTAGTCAACTAAAAATCAATTTGATGAAATTTTTAACAATAGCAATTTGATGGCCTTGCGTGTCTTCGTAAAATTTTGTGACACGCAGATTTCCTCACGAGGTTTTCATTCACCGGCGAGCATAGCGTAAATCAACACTAGAGAATGCAATTGCCCGACAGTAGGCTTTGGGTTCGTTTTATTTATACAAATTAATTTGCATATGTACGTACAGGTTATTTATGTCAGTTTTCCTTGTCGATTTGCTTTCGTAACATCGACTTGTATGAATCACGTCTCGGACGTGACCGTAGAGATCGTAGCGATATACTGACGTCCCACCTTGAATAATGTTTACTTTTCAATATTGATATTTGAATTGCTCATTGTGACAGTGTGGGTTTGATGAGGTTTAAGGTTAATAACTGACATGTGTCAAACTTAATCATCTGTCAAGGATCCTCTATCCAGTTACATAGAGAACTGGATAGAGCAGAGGTTCCCAGACTTTTTTCTCATAGACTACTTTCAAAATTTAGCTTGCTCCGGTGGACCCACAGCAGCTACATTTCTACTATAATCCCAAAACTATAATTAATTAACCCATTTTTTTGTCACACCAATGTAGACCCCCTTCGAGTCTCCCGTGGACCCCTGGGGGACCACTTTGGGAACTTAGGGGATAGAGGATCCTCATGGCGTAAGCTATGAATAAGTTTTACAATATTAAAGCCTACCCCAGCGCCGCCACATAGTGGATACGTATTAAATATAAAATGTTCACTTTCGCAAATATTAAAATTTCATTAAAAACGGGGTCCTTATAATTTCGTCCTGTCCGTTTGTCCGCAAGTCACAGTAATTTTATGTTTAATATGCTCCAAGTAAAAATAGATGAAATTTTAGAGGAAGAAGTTTTTTTATGAACCTTTTTGAGGCCTACGTTCAGTTGTGGACTAGTGATAGACTGAACTGATCAAGCGTGTGAGGTGTTGTTAGATAGGTGGGAAGAGCATATCACCAATACTTGGTGAGATAAGCTTATCTAAAGTCGAAATGTTTTTTTTTTATTTCATAAAGTGATGAAACGAGCAAAACGTTCACCTGATGGTAAGCGCAACGTCTGCCCATAACAAATGCTGTATCACCCAGAAAATACACCCACACTCTGTCCATCACCCTGAGGCATGAGTTCTTAAGTCTCATATGCCCAGTGATTACGCTTGCTCACAGTGCCCTTCAAACCGAAACACAGTAATGTTTGCACACTACTGCTTCACGACAGAATAACTGGCCCTGGGGTGGTACCTACCTAGATGGATTCCTGCATAGGAATCCTACCACCTGTAATTCGTTAATAAGGCGCAATGGGCCCGTGAAAATTAATTAATTTAGTTAACTTTTACAACACCCACGAGAAGAGACGAAGTGGTAAACTCTCTTTAAGCTGCCGTCACAGTTATTGAAGTGTTATTAACATTTAAAAGTATGCGGTTTCACCGAGAGTACGGCCCTTCAAAAATATCCTGAATGTAAAGCATCTGGTATATTCGCGTTCGTAATCCGGTTACCATACGTGTTGATAACGACAAATTCTGTGAACATGGGAGAGGCCTCTATCCAGCAGTAGAGTTTTACGGGCTGACGATGTCGTCGTTTCAGCCTATCACTAGTCCACTGTTGGAGATTGGCCTCCGCCATAGATTGACACAAAAGTTAGTAGCTCTCGTTTTGGGGGGGATTTCGCCATAGTTGCCGCGGTTGGTATGCGGGTTGGCAACCGCAGTTTATTTATTCAGATGTTGCAGGAACATGCTGCTGCCCATCTCCTGGTTTTCATGTTCCCATCTGTAGATTTATACGACACCCACGGAAACATGAACTAACAAAAATGTTTATTACTGTAAAATAACTGCTCAATACATCAATATTAAATAAAATAGCAGAAACGTTGCACGAAAGCGCTGCACTCAAATTCGACCTTTTTATTATCATCGCGCCTTAAAAAGTTTCAAACACGTCATTCGTATCAGCATGTAGGGGCCTCGACTTTGTTCTAATATTCTAGCCTCGTTTACGCTCCTCAACCTAAAGTTTTTAATAAAGTTACTGTTTTTTAAATAATGATTAAAAAATAACTGTCCATCCAAAATAAGTGCGGTGGATATTTCATTTCAACTCAAAAGAACTTACAAAATTAGAATTACGGAAACCGCTGACAGATACTTCTATTAAAATTGACTTGTTGATTGTATATGAGGTTTTTTTTTTCATTGCACAGCTCTTAAATGAATACGCATTAATTAAAAGGTACTTACCAGCATTCCGAACAACTACATGCATTCGACTGTAGCTAAATTCGCAAATAGACTTTGGCACATTTATGACTATCTTTCTATTAACATTCAGTCTTAAATAAAGTTTTATTCAAGACGTTATAACTTTTCTTTTATAGTTTTCTGTTAATTATACAATTGCCTTTACGTTATGCCTATAGTTATTTTATTTATGTTTATGTAAATGTCCGAAATTTAAAATTATTTGTATCGTGTGAATCTATTTTAAAATGTCAAGGTAGTTTATTATAATTTGATGAAGAATATTCCTGTTTTTGCCGTTGTGACAAGTTAAAGAACTGTGATAATGAACTTCCGTGTGTTATTCCGGACGGCCTACCGCTTTAACTGTGAGTACCTGCACCTTAATATGAGACGAAGATTTCGTTTTTAAAAATATTACTACAGTACTACATTTAATATGCTAATCGAACAAAAACTATTTAAATTTACAGAAGTCGGAAACAGACTTCAAAGTCGTTAATATACAATATGTTTGTAGGTAATATTTTGATTTTTAGTAATTACTCATAAGTCATTAATACTTTTTAACCAATTATGATAGTTTACAAATATTCTTTTTTAAATTAAAAATATACTTCAACGACCGGGTTCGTTAAAATAGATCAACTCGTTTTTACGCTAATTATACATATTAAACTATTTTATTTTTATTTAATACAATACATTTTATAAACAGATTCGAATGTTTCTTCGTTAATTCTTAAAGGTTAAAAAAAGGACTTTAGATTTTATTTACTTTTTGTTTGGAAATAAATTATAACCTAAATAGAAAGAGTGTGTTATCAGCATCTAGGTAATTAAAATTATAGACTTGTCTTTATTGTAATCAGATAATTTTTGTTAACGATTTTACGGTGTCGCGTGGGGTACAAGAAGGGGGGGGGGGGGCTGAGCGGCCAGCCCCGAGGCGACCTCGGCTTGGACCGTCATCCTATACGTGAGAGACTAACTCGAGGGTTCCAAGGGTGAGGGTGTGGGAGGGAGGGCCGGCGAGAGGGATTAAAGTTCAGCATGTTTTTGTTTGTATGGGCAATTTTATAACAAAGTTCGTATCGGAAATCATCTTTTTTTTATAGATTTTTTATAGATTTTTTTTAGAGATCAAACGAGCAAGCGGCTCACGTGATGTTAAGCGATCACCGCCGCCCAAAAACATCCGCAACACCTGGGGAGTCGCGGGTGCGTTGCCGGCCTTTGTGAAAGGAATAGGCTCTTTTCTTAAAGCTTCCTAAGTCATATCGGTCCGGAATAACCGCTGGCGGCAACAAGTTCCACGAAGTCGTCGTGCGTGGAAGAAAATTCCTCGAAAAGCGCACAGTGGTGGACTGCCAACCATCAAGGTGATGTGAATGGAATTTGGTGCTGTTCCGCGATGTACGATAGTGAAACTCAGCGGCTGGAATGATTCCGGACAATTCCTCGGAACACACCCCATAGTAAATACGATAAAAAAGGCAGAGGCGCAACATCACTCAAATCAATCGTCTGCAAAAATCCACGGCGAGCGTGGTAGGGGGACTTTGCCCCCCCCCCCCCCCTCCAGAATACGAGGGGCAGCCTGAGCGTGGACGCTCAGTGAGGGAATCTCCAGAACCGTTAATGCTGGTACTCTCCTGGGGTAGACTGTTGTTCAGTACCGTTACCATGAAGACTTGGGAAGGGAGAATGGGCCTCCGGTTACCTGCACTCACCAGACGAAACGCAGAAACTTATTAGCATTCTACTTCACGCCGGTATTCTTTGTGTATTTTTTTTTGCTTTGCAACTAATTTGTTTACATAACATATACGAGTATGTAATGTACTCATATATATATTGTATACGAGATCGGGAGTCATGAGGATTTTTCGTTTCATGCGCTAATTGAGCTTCTTTATTTGATACTCAACACGGCACCTTTAATTTTTTTTAATTATTGACTTTAAGTAATCTGGGCTTATAACCAGCGGACGATCAAGACGCTTATAACGATACCTCATTTCTCAAATTTTAATAAGTAGTATAGAAGTGATGCGGGAACAGATGGACATACATACACACGGGCTGAAATCATCACCCACCTTTTGGCTTTGCCGTAGTCGGGTAATAAAAATAATGTACATAATGAAGATTTGCACAAAATGCTTTTGCTTTACGCTTAGAGATGCACAACACTCACAAATAAGTGTATTTAGTACTTTCGACACAACAATTTGATCTACAACCAAATCCAAAGGAGTAACTCCGTAATGACGTAACGACTACAAAGGTAGAGCCATGTATCAGATTCGATCGAATCGATGACAGTGGGGAAAACGGGTCTATGGACCACAGTAACTTATAGGTGAACTGTATGTTCAGTTGTTATCCTTACCTGCAAAAGTGAACCCGGCCAAGTGTGAGCAAAAATCGCGTAAGGGTTCCGTGGTATTTTATTCTATATACTAGAAAACTAGAATAATAGAAACTATGAATATGTTATATTTCGTTTTATATCTATCGCAAAATGTAGTAGAACTTCTATTAGTAAAAAATATTTCAGATTGCTTGCCGGTTTCGCAGATTTGAAAATACTAATTTTGAATAAAAATAAGGGTTATTTTGAATATATATTTATAGATAATTTTGAATACAAATAATTTACTGGAATTTCTACAACTGTGCTAAATGACGCGACATCACTCGTAATTACTGAGAAAAGCGTGACATAAGACGCCGAAGTCTCGCCATGAGAGTTCCTTGACATGCCTTTTCAGGGGCCATTCAGGGTTCTATTCTTAAAAGGCAGGTCCATAATTATTTTCGATAAAGCATATTAGACCTTGTAAATGACAACATTATAACGCACGAAAGATGCGTAAACTCGACAGACGAATTAATAATGTACGCCCACAACTACTGCTATGTTGTATAAGATTATAATGATCGCTGTGCTCAATATATTGAAACAATCTATTTAAGCCTTTTTTTTCACACATGTATGCAAACATAAAAACAAAAGTAGTAATCACAAACATAATTGGTCGTTAACCTTTTTTTATTGTAAGGAGCGTACTCATTTTTTTTAACGACCCCAATGAGTGCTTTTTACAGACATTGAAATGAAATAAAAATTCTTTATTTTTCGACGTAAGAAATATACATTTCGTTTGTCAAATGTCATTTTTTACAATCTATCGCCGTTTCGTAATGAGGTTCCTCTGACGGAGAAGAAATAGGCGAAAGAAATCCGTAGGTATCCTTTATTTTTTATCTTCGTCAAAAGTACATTATAAATAAATATACAAAGAACAGTCCCATAGAAAA
This sequence comes from Luehdorfia chinensis, assembly GCA_019845155.1. Taxonomy (NCBI): domain Eukaryota; kingdom Metazoa; phylum Arthropoda; class Insecta; order Lepidoptera; family Papilionidae; genus Luehdorfia; species Luehdorfia chinensis. The sequence goes on along the minus strand of JAHVAK010000201.1, from coordinate 4,419,712 downwards.
CCAAAGCACGCTCCATGACAAAATGTTATACAACATTTAATAACAAATGAATAAATGTATTGCAAACTCGAGCAGACCAGTCTCCGCCAATTAATTAATTGCATTTTATTTATTTTTTTATTTTATTTTATTAAGGTATACAAATCAATATAAAATGTTTTTTTTTCAACACGTATTAAAATAAATACAAAATAAGTTTATGCACATTTAACACCATACCACATATTACATACTAAGAGTTGCACGTAACGAGTTTCATATCCATCCACTAATATTATACATGCGAAAGTGAATCTCGTACGAAGTCACGGGCATCAGCCAGTTTAATTACACTTAAGACTTTTTCGTAGAATAAGTATATAACGTTTTTATATTTTATTTTTTAAACAATGTAATTGCAATGTAATGTAATTACATGCACAATAACATTTACATTTACTGGTGGTAGGATTCCTATGCGCAGGAATCAGTCTAGGTAGGTACCACCCCAGGGCCAGTTATTCTGCCGTGAAGCAGTAGTGTGCAAACATTACTGTGTTTCGGTCTGAAGGGCACTGAGAGCTAGCGTAATCACTGGGCGTATGAGACTTCAGAACTAATGACTCAAGGTGACGGGCGCAGTGTGGTGCTACAAAGAAATATTCGGAGTAACACAGCATCTGTTATGGGCAGACGTTGCACTTACCATCAGGTGAACGTTTTGCTCGTCTCGTTACTTTATCCAATAAAAAAAACACCAGGCCCAAAAACAATGATTTGAGTTTTATGCAAATGTTGATTCCGGTAGGGATTCAAACCCAGGTCCAGCGGTGTACAAGAAATAGACCACGTGACCGTCATTGCTTGGACGCTGCCCATGTGTTAAGACACATGGGCGCCGTCCGACATTAGTGTCTATGAATCCATTAAGAAAATCGGCTGGGATCGGGTGGGTACTACCTACGAGACAGCTGGCAGTTATGCTGACTGGTAAGCCACTAGGTCGTGACGTCACATCTACATAGTATAGATATCTACTGTCGAATAAGGCGCAGTTTCTTAAAGTTATAAATGTAAAAAGTGCATCCGATATACCGTTTTTGTTTTCCAAACCTTTTTGTAACTACTAATGGCGACGAAATTTTCTTCTGAGAAAAGGCGTATACCTGTAACAAAGTGGGTGTCCTTAAGTGCAGAAAATAATATATGTCATTTTTCTTCGTAGGTGGCGAGAATCCCTTAACGAAATGGTAGCGAGACCTCGCTCCCCAGTGGGCGCCCTAATCCCACACTTCTACGTAGGGCGTCATATCCTCATTACCGGTGCGACAGGCTTCATGGGAAAGGTAAGGACCAGTTCGCGTCACCATTTTTTTTAAATAATTAGGAGCTCTTTAATTATTTTTAAACGATGCATTGAACTTCTCTTGTTAAGATAATTTCCACATGCACAATACAAGCAAAACCGAAAACCAACGATATGTGTTTTAACACAATTGTTGGCTCCGAATGGGATAAGAATCCAGGAGACGCGGTGTAAAAGTCATATACTTTGAACAATAGACCACGCGGTCGTCATTGCTCGAACGCTCTCCGTCTGTGTCTTGAATCAATTAAGAAAATATTTTATCAATACTAACTCGTTTGGTGAAAAGAGTTTAATCATTTTTTTAATTGAGCCGTGTGGTGGCGGCTCGATAAAAGAATACTACCACTCCATCTCATCCAATGGATCTCGTAAAAGGCGAGTAAGGAATTAAACTGCACTGTGCACTCAACAGCGCATGGTGGCGATGGGCTCACCACCTATCACACCAAGTGCATTATATTGTTTTGGTGAAACGTGGATTGTGGGAGTCATCTGTTTTGGCAGTGAGTGCCCAGTCTCTGACTACCATTTATGGGATACAGTCGTGATCTTATGTATGTATGTATGTTTAAATGGAGGTAAGTAACAAGACAAATCGTTCACGTGATGGTAAGTGCAACGCCATTATAGTTGCGGCTACACCTAGAACTACTAGAAGCCTTGTGCCACCCTTATACATCAGATTTTATGTATCATATGTCCTGCCACACACTGGTCACAGAGCCCATCAAAATGAAACAGCCACAACGGATCTACCTAGGCGGATTCCTGAATAGTTATTCTTCTGGTTGTAGGATTCCTATGCAGGAATATACGAGGGCTAGTTATTTTTCCGTGAAGCAGTAGTATGCAAACATTACTGTGTTTCTGTCTGAAGGGCACTGAGAGTTAGTGTTATTACTGGGCATATGGGACTCAAGAACTGATGTCACAGAAATGTTCTAGGTGACAGACCATTTGTTTTGGGCAGACGTTGCATTCAGCATCAGGTGAACGTTTTGCTCGTCTCGTCACTTTCTCCTATAAAAAAACGATACATCAGTTCTTATGTCTCATACGCTTTGTAATTACACTAGTACAGAGCTCTTCCAACCGAAACACAGTGGTGGTGTTTGTGTGGTGTTTGCTCTTCACTACTTGACGGTCTACCTAGACGGATTCCTGCATAGGGATTCTACCATCAAAAGCTGGAACATAACGTCAACGTATTGCGTGCAAGAGTTAATACATGCAATATTCTTTAATTACGTATATCGTCTGATCTTTTTATGTTATTAGTAATATTAATTTCAGTTTTCTTATTTTCTACACCGATTTCTCAGCTTCAAAATGCACACTGTTTTTATGGCATAAATTCGGCATTGATACAAAAGATTAATTTAAATTGAAATAGCTCATAAATATCTACGTGGGAAGTCCAGATTACTAAATTGATTATTATATGATGTCTAGCTAACCCGTGCGTATATTTCGTACAGCGTCGTGATCATGAACAGATGACGCCATTTACCTTCTTTAAAGTATGTAAGCAACTTCTACCGACAGTTGTCATGCATGTTAGATGAACAGATTGTCAACAGATGGCGCTTTCTACAATTAAATGAAGTAATTCTAACTTTTTAATCAATTTTTTAACGATAACATTAATTTTAAAAAATTACATATTTTTTGTCATTAGGGGGAAATGGCGTATCAAACATTAATTTTGATACTGTATTCAGAGTATACAGATGGTAAGAGGAACGTCTACATATAACAAATGTTGTGTCACCCAAAATACTTCTTTGTGCTGGGAAATCAGTTCTTAAGTCCTATATACTCAGTAATTACACTAGCTCTCAGTACCCTGCAGACCGAAAAATCTATATATTGTGTCACCAGGACCAAAAAGTCTAGCGGACTAATAAAAAAAAAATTAATAATCAAATTGCTTCAACTTGCGTTCTTTAGCAGATCCGGCCAGAGCGAACTATAAAAACGGAACGAATTTAAAATTGGCGGCTCTTGCTTAAAAATCCTCACCAAAAGAAAAAAGATTTAGTATAAACTTTTATGACTTTTATTTTAGAATATTTACGAGAACACTACGTATTAAATTAAATAAAGATATAAGGATTTTTTTTATTTATTTTACTTTCCCAACATCCCGATAGCTTTGCAACATCCCTTGTTACGGGGGGACTCGGGTGTCAGATGTCTTTATGTCAAAGTTAAATAGCTGAAGGTAGCCCGGATTCAAGTTATATTCATCGTCATCGTACGTTCGTCATCATCATCATCAAGTAGGTGATTTTACTGGTGGTATGAATCCTATACAGGAATCGGTCTAGGTGGGTACAAACGCAGGGCTAGTTGTTACAGGTGGTAAAATTCTTATGCAGGAATCGGTCTATGCAGTTACCATCGACGGGTCTGTTATTACTGGTGGTAGGATTCCCCTACAGGAATCCGTCTAAGTGGGTGCCACTGCAACTGCTACTGTTTCGGTCTGAAGGGCATTCATTGATATTGAAGGTGTCGTCATTGCTTTTTACAGACATTAAAGGTGTCTGTGATTTAAAAACAAATGCCAAAAGTTTAAGTTAAAACGCCTATTTAAACGATCCCTAATCATAAGTGACCGTTTCAAGAATGCTTGTCTGTCTGTCTGTGTAAAAGTTTGTCTCAAATAGGCTCTGAAACCGCTCACCGGATTTAAGTATGGCCATATGAGACTAATTTTGAACTGACCAGTTAATGGCACAGTGTAGGTTTAGAATATTGACAATCAAATTCACATCTCATGTCCAACTATTGTTTGACTTCCCGAGGAGAGCTAAACATCCCAAGCCGTGTGGTAGCGGCTTAAGAAAATCTACTACCCCATCTCATCCCGTTGATGATATGAGATTTAAGAACTGATGACTCTAGGTGACGGGCGCAGTGTGGTGTCACACAGAAGTGTTCTGAGCGATTGTTATGGGCTGACGTTGCACTTTCCATCAGATGAACGTTATGGTCGTTTCGTCACTTTATCCAATAAAAAAAAATTAAAATTTTATTAACTAAAACATAGCTTTTAACTTAAAATTTTGTGTACGTTTCATTTTGATATCTTGAAGGGTTTAGAGGATATGAATATTAATAATAAAATCATGTGGTTGCCTTATTTTACGAGGGTGAAAGCGCAGGGCATTGCTAGTTACTTAATATGAGACTTAAGAACTAATGACTCAGGGGGACGGAGGCAATGTTGTACGACACAGAAATGTTTTGGGTGACACAGCATTGGTTTTGGGTAGACGTTGCAAATACCATCAGGTGAGCGTTTTGCTCGTCTCGTGACTTTCTAGAATAAAGAATACGAGTTATTGTGATGAGCGCGATTGACAGACTCACTGGCGATTGCTTAGTTACCAGACACCTTAGTCGCTGCAACCTTTCACTGGTCTGTGTATTTGCGTTCTGGCGTCTTACCTGTGGATATTGCACTAGCACGAAAATTACGACCGCATGGCCTAGTGGTCCTATGTTCGAATGCTAACCGGAGCTTACTATACAAACTTACAAATGATGTTTAAATGAAACTAATTTTACGGATTTTATCACGTTTAATTTTGTTATTTATAACCCGACGTTTCTTATAGCACCCATGGTCACGGGGGGACTGAGGTGACAGAAGTCCTGATGTCATAGTTAACCCGGAGTACTTTTAGCTTTTAATTATTATTTGTGGTCCGATCTACGCAGAAAGAGCTAACTGTGTCTTATAAATAACAAAATTAAACGCGATAAAATCCGTAAAATTAGTTTCATTTAAATGTGTAGTGTTCGCGTAAATTAACGTTTCATTAGTGGTGTTCCAACCGGGGACCTGCAGGCAGGGGCGGATTCGATATTCTGGGTGCCCTTGGCCTACGGAAGATTGCCGCCTTCTCCCTGCAAAGCACGTAAAATTGAATGACGTATAAGAATTAAAGAACAACGAATGCATGTAAATGATAAAGTTATCTCAAACAGAGTCTTTAGGCTACCATTTTTGTGTGTGAGTAACAATATAATGCAATCCTATGCAGGAATCCGTCTAGGTAGGTACCACCCCTGGGCCAGTTATTCTGCCGTGAAGCAGTAGTGTGCAAACATTACTGTGTTTCGGTTTGAAGGGCACTGTAAGCTATCGTAATCACTGGGTATATGAGACTTAAGAACTGATGTTTTAGGGTGAAGGGCGCATTGTGGTGTCACACTGTTCTGGGTGTCAGAGCATTTGTTATGGGCAGACGTTTCACTTACAATCAGGTGAACGTTTTGCTCGTTCCGTCACTTTTATTAAATAATAAAAAAAAACAATGAATAAATATGAAAAAAATCTCAGTAAGTTTTGCCGCCCACTATATTTTGCCGTCCTAGGTCCGGACCTAATTAGCCTATAGGGAAATTCGGCCTTGCCTGCAGCTTTGCCGTCTTAATAACTTTTAGACAAAAATATGTGTTTGCTACAAGCTTATATTTGTTATACCTATGTCCAGCAGTGGATTTCAAATGGTGCTGGGGCAATAGTACTTGTCAAAACAAATCAAAGAGGGCCAAATATGTCGGATCTTGCTTATTTAAGGAATCCCTATGGTATGCCGAATTTAAACTCAATCGGACATCGGAAAGTAGATCAAAATTGACTTACAAGATTTAAACCGGAAATAGATACTTATAGAAAGTTAAATAAATTTTAGCTCATTCGGACATCGGAAAATACGTCAAAATTGTAGCATATTGTTTTATACTTATTTATGTCGTCGCTCGTCATGGTATTCCACATGAATTAATAACGGATAACGGGCCAGCTTATGCATCTAAGGAGTTTCGTAGTGATACATGTGGGATTTAAACATATTACGTCTTCACCACATTATCCTTGGCCGTAGTGAAAGAGCGGTACGTACTGTTAAAACGTTGCTAAGTAAGTGTTCAGCGTCAAATAGTGATTTTTATTTAGCTTTATTGAACTATAGAGCATCACCAAGGGATGGTACAGCAAGCCCTGCACAGTTACTTATGGGTCGACGATTAAATACTAGACTGCCATGTCATGAGATAAAGTTGAAGCCGGAAAGAAACGGATACCATGACTATCCGAAATCAGCAGCGGAGCGCTGCATGGTATAATACTCGGAGTCGTCGTCTGCCGGAGCTGCAAGAGGGCGACGAGGTGATTGCTATGAGCGGCACGTCTTTTTCTTTGTGATGTCTTTTTATGTGTGAGTAACAATATAATGCAATCCTATGCAGGAATCCGTCTAGGTAGGTACCACCCCTGGGCCAGTTATTCTGCCGTGAAGCAGTAGTGTGCAAACATTACTTGTTGAAATTTATTGTTATTGAAGGAGGATGATGTAGCATATTGTTTAATACTTATTTATGTCAAATTAAAAGAAATAAACCAGTTGTCAATTAGCCATCATGTTGTTTTACTACAAAAATTGACATACAAGATTTGAACCGGAAATAGATATAGCAAGTTAAATAAAAGCTTAGAAACAAGTATCGTACAAAAATCTTTGTTTTATACTTACCACGTTTTAAAACGGACTTAAAGTATGAAGTTGTTTATAATCAATTGTAAAATTTGTACCCAATAGATAAAGAAACAAAGAGTCTGACAAGAAAGCAAGTTCATCCAGTTGGATGACAGTTCATTATTAACTACACAATTAACTTAGAACTAAGTTTCAAGTCTAGCTCCTCGGGAAGTTAGTTTAAAATAAATTACTAAAATTGACCTGAACAGACATACAAGAAAATAAATAAGTTAATAAGTGGTAATAAAATGGAGTACAGTGTAAATAATTACATGCAATCTATCTACATTTTTTTCAATGTTTAAAAATCGGCGTTTCAAGACAATTTCTGTAAAGTTTTGCTGAGTGAGAACGCTTCCGTTGGCGCAGTTGTGATTTGTTTTATTATCCGTTTCTTGCCTCCATGGTAAATATTCTGAGCATTATGTCGACGAATAAATGTTTATCTTCTCCTTATTATGAATAATTTTCAGGTGCTAGTGGAAAGATTACTAGCGACATGTCCAGACATTGGGAAACTGCACCTCCTGCTGCGTCACAAGAAGGGTGAGGCGCCAGAGAAACGCTTGCAGAAGCTTAAACAGTCTCAGGTTCGTGTTACATTTAAAACTTGTGTGCTTGTTTCGTCCGGTTTAACATTTTTGGTTAATATTTCTTTTTTTGATAAAGTGACGAGACCAGCAAAACGTTCACCTGATGGTAAGTGCAACGTCTGCCCATAACAGATGCTGTGTTACTCAGAACATTTCTGTGTAGCACCACACTGCGCCTCTCACCCTGAGACACAAGTTCTTAAGTCTCATATGCCCAGTGATTACGCTAGCTCTCAGTGCCCTTTAGACCTAAACACAGTAATGTTTGCACACTACTGCTTCACGGCAGAATAACTGACCCTGGGGCGGTACTTACCTAGACGGATTCCTGCATAGGAAACCTACCACCTTCACACACTTCCACTAGTGAGCTTTAATGCCCTGTAATTACACTAGCTATCAGTGCAGCGGTGATTTTAAAACATGGCAACGATTACCGAATACTGTTGTAAGTTATCACGTGCGCAGGATATTGCGGCGCATGTCCTGTGGTCGACTTAATTTACGGGGGGAAACCGCAAGCTACAACTAGTCGGGCAATAAATTACTTGGCATTAGATAAACAAATTGAGTCTCTAGGAGGAGGGGGCCAGCTGACCCTCCCCGCTCCCCCTTGATCTGATGGGTACTTGTAAACAGGTGCTGCTTGTGGTGGCTGGTCCGTTTGAATTTGCAATACACTTATGTACCTATTATTGATTCTGCCTTGTCTAATATCTATGAGTATGTATAGCTTGTAAAAAAACTTTATGTTTTATTGACAAAGATAAAACAAATTTGCATAAAAGCGGATACCTGCGTAGTTTCGTTTACCTGTTTCTTTTCCGTCAGCGGAACCTCATTAAGGTATAGTAGAAAAAATACGTTTGACATACGTAATTTATATTTCTTACGTTGAAAAATGAAGAATTTTCATTTCAATGTTAGTACAAAAACAGTGATAATATTGACATTTATATTATTCTGCGGCACGGCAATTTGGCATCACAAGTGTGATGGCTCAGTCCAAAAATCGGTCAATAAGCATTTTGTTGAAATATAAATGTAAAAATGTATAAAAAACAAAATTCGTAATAAAACTACATTTACGGATTTTATCGACAGCGTGGCTTTATCTGAATAAATGAACTGCGGTTACCAAACCGCCTGCCAAGCGTGGCAACTATGTCAAGATCCCCCCGAATTGAGAGCTACAAACTTTTACGGTAACCTATAGGGGACGCCTATGTTCAGCAGTGGACTAGTGATAGGCTGAAATGATGATGATGATAAGTTATTCACACTGATAATCTATCTATTTACTTGAAATTTGGCATACATATTCCTTTTCCGACATAGACATTTAGAACCCCCCATTAAGAACGAATTTTAGGAACATTTAATCCGATAGGGACTAAGGAATTGTACAGACAGCCTATATTCGTGCAGAATGACACCAGTTTTTTTTTATTTGATAAAGAGTCGAGACGAGGAAAACGTTCACCTGATGGTAAGTGCAACGTTTGCCCGTAACAGTAGCTGTGTCATCCAGAACATTCCTGTGTGACACCACACTGCGCTCGTCACCCTGAGACATAAGTTCTTAAGTCTCATATGCCCAGTGATTACGCTAGCTCACAGTGCCCTTCAGACCGAAACACAGTAATGTTTGCACACTACTGCTACCTACCTAGACGGATTCCTGCATAGGAATCCTACTACCAGAATATAGTTAGTGTATTTGTTATGATACCAGTTAAATGCACCATAATGTGTAATGCTGTCATGCTCGTGGGAACGCAATGGGAAGTACGAAATGTTGGACTCGTTACCATAGAGTTATTTCACTATAGAATTCGACACAGAGGTAATGTGTCGAAGTTTATGAGCAAAAATTTTTTTTTATTATTAAAGGCCTATTAATTCAAACATTTTCTGTATGGTAATCTTTTTGAAACGGGTTTTTAGATAATTTTACATTAAGCCGACGGTTTTGTACATTAGTTGTTCAAACAACTCAACATCATTGACGAAATTTCCTAGCTATTGCTTTTTTAAGACCGTTTGTTTTAAGAATTTAAATTCGTCGTACTAATTATCAACGAATAAATTAAAATCAGTTTTAGTCGTGTCGTTTAATTAGTTGAAAAATTTATAATTTAAATTCTCGAATTTTTCCGAAAAGGTATTGCTATTATTGTATCGCCTTCATTTGTTTGTTTTGTTAATCGGATAAAGTGGTCTATGTTGAGACTTATTTTCATTAACTTTTATAATAAAAGCATCATCATCACCATCATCATCAGCTCGTAAACAGTCTACTGAAGACAGGTTTCTCACAAGGTGAGAGCATTTGCTGTAATCGTCACGCTTGGTAGTACCAAAAATATGACTGCACTTACCATCAGATAAACGTTTTGCTCGTCTCGACACTCGCTATATTTTATAACTTTTCTTTTGCCGTGTGGAGGTGACGTAAGACCAATGGGCCTGTTCGGGGTTTTTTTGGGCCTGGATAGAAATCTTTCTTTTTCTTATTTAAAAATCTTTACCCCTCATTAGTTTTTCTCCTATATCGTGAGTGCGTTTTACAGACATAAATTTCACATGCGCAACACAAACTAGACCGGAAAACCAACGATTTGTGTTTTTGCACACATATTGGCCTCGTTTGGGATTCGAACCCAGGACCCGCGTCGTATAAGTCAGGTACTCTGACCACTAGGTCACGTGAACATCAACCATAATCGAAAACATTATTTTCTTTCGCACACACTTTATAGCACAATTTGTTACTCTTCTATCGTTCAGGCTCCACTTCTCTGGAGCTCCTTGCCCAATGACATTAGAAAAGCTCAAAATAAGATTTGCTTGAGGGGGTTAGTACGGGAGCATTATTTTAAAGATGTTTGCGGATAAAATTGTTTGTGAATACTTTTTACAAATTCGTATCGAACCATTTCCTGTTACCATCACGTGTATTTCTGTATATGTATCTGTGTTTGTATGCATGTTAGTTTATATGTATGTGCATATTTGTTTATCATTGTATATTTATCATAATTGTATATTACTATTCTTTTATTTAATTTTGAGTATTTTATCTAATTGAATGTATATTTCGAAATAGCTTTTGAGGTTCTGCTAATTAGTGTCTTTTTTAAGTTTACATTTGCCACTTTTTTTCACTACGCTCAGGGCAAAGAATGCCAATTGGCATTAAGTCCGCCCATTGTATCCTTTGAGGTTAGACAATATAGCTTAAATAAATAAATAAGTAAATGGGTGGCTTTCGCATCTGGATATTTTGCTAATGTCTCACTGAAAAAAAAATGTAGCTTATACCACTTTTTTAAAACTTACACGTTTTGGCTCTGCCTTCTAAAGTCAAGTAAGTTGTATATTAGTTATAAAATATCCTAAATATTTTGAATTAACTCAAGATCTTCAACACAGTAATTACAAAAAATATTTATATTACTCGTGTACGAGAAAAAATGGTAGCTATCTATAAAACCTGAAAAGTAAAACATTATTTGAATACATAATTTCATTAAAATCGTAAAAGCCGTTTCCGAGAAACCTTTACTTATATGTATATATATTAATCCATAGGAGAATTGCTACATTATGTTATTTTGCATATTAGAAAATATTGCCAAATTAATGACCTACCTATGTAATTTATATAAATTATAATAAAAAAATAAAATAAAAAATTATGATGTAAAACTGTAATGACAGATGTTTAATGTAACTTTATTGTTTAATGTAGCCTTTGACATTTTCATGCTGGTACATAATTTAATACAATCTTGATCTTGATTGATGATCAAAATTATAAGTTAAGGTCACCATGTTATGCCAGATTCTAGCACATATATTTTCTGGTTGATTCCGTAAGGTGTCATCCGCCTTATGCGATCGGAAGGCGACCGAGATGTCATCATCGTAGTTGAACACTTTAATGGTGGGTGAGACGGTTCCGAGGGTGTCGTAAAAGTGAACTAAAGAAGAAAAAACATCACTAGACAGATATGGCGGAATAAGCTTCTCATGTACGCCGGACCTTTTTTTACTTGTCAATGTCATGTCTAACATATACCCGCCCTCGAAGAGCAAGGACGGGTCATGTTAAATTTTCACCGACTATAGCCCCATGGTGTTCCGCGTTCGCCGCATGTTGATACGGCCTCGTTAATACTTATGCATACATCCGCGGCCTCACCGGCTCCGGCCTTCGGTACCTCACGAGAGAACAAGTCGTCCTCTCTCCCACTCTTAACAAGGCGCTCCGAACGTAGGAAGCGCTTTCCATCCATCCACGGCCCTGTGTGCGAAACGAATTTTGGCCCGGGCCAGGAAAACGTGCTCTCGGAAGCGCCTTTGACTCACCACTGCTGGAAGAAGACACTCCGCTACTCCCCCCTCCCCCAGCAGTCCTCCACTTTGCATCCATGGTAGGCCAACCTTTGGGCTTCGCTTAGCTTCGCTATGGATGACCAAACCACGATTACTATGTTGCCACAACAAGGCGAGTACGCACCTAAATGACCCAGACCAGCGTTAGGCAGCAGCGTCTAAGGTACTAAGTGTCTGTTATTGCTATCACCGATCCGCCTGCCAAACGTAGCGGTTATGGCAAATCCTTCCAACTGGAGAAAATGAGTAGGAGTGAGGAGTATCGTAATGAGCAGCATTAGTTCTCGACAGCCTACTATTTTTATAGGAGAAAGTGACGAGACGAGCAAAACGTTCATCTGATGGTAAGTGCAACTGCCGCCCATAACCAAATGCTGTGTCACCAGAACATTTCTGCGTAGCACCACACTGCGCTTGTCTTTTCTGCAGTTCTTAAGTCTCATATGCCTAGTAATTACGCTAGCTCTCAATGCCCTTTAAACTGTAACAGTGATGTTTGCACAGAAGGGCTTCATGGCAGAATAACACCCCTAGGGAGGCCTACCTAGACGGATTCCTGTATAGGAATCCTACCACCCTACACTACACTATACTAAGATCGCTTTGGGGATTAGTTTATACTCTGAGTGGCCAAGGTTCAGTAGTTCAGAGTTCGGTTCTGAGTATGCTAAGGTACTTTTCGTCTGGGACACCTCCAAAAAATTCAGCTACTTAGATTGTGGCGCCATTTTGCTTTGTATAATTCGTGCCATCATAACCAACGTACAACAATCAAACTGACAGATGATAACAATTTTGTATTTCGTGACATAACAATTTAAATGATATATCAATGGGGGATCAAAGTAACAATAAAATTATTGTTACGAACGAATATAATGTGTTTATCAATTTTAAATCTCGTTATCATAATAATGTGTAATATTTTTTATTATACACTTTAAAATGTTGAGGTTATGTACTGGCGTAAACTTAAATAAATGTGGCTACTTAGTTAGAAAACCTATGTTGGTCACGAAGACTGGAAGGCCTTACCTTTTTTGTTAAACGTTATATATTGTACATACATTGTTATTTAAAAACAATAACTAGCCGATAGATTTCCAGTACAGTAGAATAGCACTTACTTTTTCTTACAGACAGCCTTTATTCGTGCTGAATAATACCGGAATACGCAATGCTGTCTCTTTTTGTGCTCGTGCTGGGTGAATGGAGAGCAATATTTTTTAGACGTGTTTCGCCACCCGTCACTCGTGCTCGTCGGAAAAGTACAGGGCCGTATCATCCGCGAAAAGCGCGAGATTGACTTTCGGGTCTTTTGGAATATCGCTAGTGTATAGCGAGAAGAGGGGTGGGTAGAGGTAGCAGCCATGAGGGACACCCGATCGGAGAGGGCGGCTTGAGTAGGGCATTCACTCTACCCGGAAGCGAAATAGGCGGTTTCACAAGAAGGCTCGTACGATGTTTGCTAGTCTGTCTGTCTGTTTGGCACTTTAATGTGATACAACTTGTAAAACAAAACGTCCGGAGCAGCTGGAGAGGAGCGCGTTAATATGTAACACAACAGTGGCGTAGTTAGCGATTTCATCACCCTGTTGTTTATACGGTCGAGGCCATATGCGGATCAGTTTTTGAGATTTTTGACTAATTTAGGGACTTAATCGAGAGTCACTAGAGGCAGCGGTTCGCCCACTGGTGGTATGGCAGCCCTGCGTTCGGGTTCTGCGGCCACCTGCTGTAGGTGGTAGGGATCTGCAGGCGCGAGAAACAGAGTGCATTGACTCTCTAGACTGTCTGCGAGACTTTCGGGGTTTCCGCTTTGCCGCTTGCGCTAACAGTGGGCTACGGGTGTTGTCTCTGCCTACCACTTATATCGGAAAAGACTGTATGTATATTGTGATATACACACAATATAACTTAGATATACTTAATGTCTGACTTAGCATATTAAGAATTTCTTTCGTCCAGAAACGACATTATTTAGTAAAAAAAACATTTTTGAAAATGATATCGTTACTTATAATGGAATAGATTATAATTTTTTTATTGATTTCATTATATATTATAAGCGACCAGAAGTGAATTTAAATAAATAAAAATAACACAACATAAATCTAATAATTCTTTCAAGTTTAACAAAATCAATTATTGAAATAAAACTCGTAAGCTAGCCCTAGCGCGTCCGTATGCTCCGACCGTCCAAGCCAAAGTGCCGAAGTGTTCGATGCGCCGCACCGACACGGTGAACCGTCCCCCTCCAGACGTCTCGCATAACTAAGTGGCGTGATGGTGACGTCACCGTAGGCCACGACACCTGCTTCGCAGCTGTTATGTTACACGGCCTCTCCTGACAGGCGGTCGTCCTCGCCCGCAATGCTGTCTTCATCTCGACTTGGTCCCGCCTGAGCCTCCATAGGTGCATCGTGTAATGAGTCGTCAGACTCCGCTAAAAGAAAATAATTTGGACCCATTAAGAATTATTCTTAAAACATATTGCCAAAAATGCACTCCTTTCAAATAACCAAAAATCTTTCAATCTTCTTAATTTTCAAACACTTCAATCCTAATGAAATTTCATCCATACTAATCAATCTCTCGAGGGCCCCCGTTCGTACGTATCTGATCAGTTATGCTTCGGTAGTGACTAGTATACCGTGACAGCGACCCTTCCGGGCCAACTGCCCAGCCGTGGTAGAGTAACACTCTGAAGTACAAAACTATGGAGTGACCAAACCAAGTGACCATTCCATCTGCCGTGACACATATGTTTTCACATCTCAATGTCAACGTGAACGTGGAAGGGGCTCCCGTGGAGCATTCCATCTGCCGTGGTAGAGAGTCACACTCATACCACCGTGATAACATGAATACGGAAGGGGCTCCGGTGGAGCATTCCATCTGCCGTGGTAGAGAATCACACTCATACCACCGTGATAACGTGAATATGGAAGGGGCTCCCGTGGAGCATTCCATCTGCCGTGGTAGAGAGTCACACTCATCCCACCGTGATAACATGAATATGGAAGGGGCTCCGGTGGAGCATTCCATCTGCCGTGGTAGTGAATCACACTCATACCACCGTGATAACGTGAATATGGAAGGGGCTCCCGTGGAGCATTCCATATGCCGTGGTAGAGAGTCACACTCATCCCACCGTGATAACATGAATATGGAAGGGGCTCCGGTGGAGCATTCCATCTGCCGTGGTAGAGAATCACACTCATACCACCGTGATAACGTGAATATGGAAGGGGCTCCCGTGGAGCATTCCATCTGCCGTGGTAGAGAGTCACACTCATCCCACCGTGATAACATGAATATGGAAGGGGCTCCGGTGGAGCATTCCATCTGCCGTGGTAGAGAATCACACTCATACCACCGTGATAACGTGAATATGGAAGGGGCTCCCGTGGAGCATTCCATCTGCCGTGGTAGAGAATCACACTCATACCACCGTGATAACATGAATATGGAAGGGGCTCCCGTAGAGCATTCCATCTGCCGTGGTAGAGAGACACACTCATACCACCGTGATAATAACAAAACCATACTAAATATCAACAAGACGTATGCACGCCCAGATTTACCTTAGTCTTATGTACACAGTACAACATCTTACAGTCAAAAAACGCTGCGCAGGTTTCTGGTGTCCACTCTCCTGCCCATGCTACCATGTTTTCGGCTGCAGCTTCTGTTCGTTTCCGCCACCACCTAGCTACACGGGGAAGCAAGTCCTTTTTTTACGCTCAGTTAATTTTAAAGCGTTGCAGTCCGTAATGATTTTAAAAGGCACACCTAGCAAGTATTTTCTAAAGTTTTGGAGAGCTTTTACTACCGCTAAGGTTTCCTATTCATACGAGTACTTAGACTCTGCGCCTTGCGTTGACTTGCTGTAATACGCTACAGCCCGTCTCAGTCTACCCTCATCTGGATAAGAATTGCCCCACAGCCGATAGCACTTGCGTCCGTGTACAGTTCAGACGGAAGCCGGGGGTCATAAATAGCAAGAACAGGTTCGTTCGTCAGACAGTCAATTATGTACTTCAGAGCCTGGTCTTGTTCGACTCCCCACTCAAAAGGAACATTATTCTTTGTTAGGCGTGCGATGCAAGCTGTTCGTCGAGCATAATTTGGAATATACCTTCTAAAATACCCCGCTAGACCAAGAAACTGTCGGATCTGCTTAACATTACAAGGCTTTGGGCTATCAATAACAGCTTGGACTTTTCGCATGCTCGGTCTAACCTGACCATTACTAATTACCCGGCCAAGATACTCTATTTCACTACTAAGAAAAGTACATTTCTTAAAATGTATATAGAGAACCCTGAGCTAGTAAGCGTTTCTAGAAGTTGTCGTAACAGGGCTATCCCATCAGGTACTGAACTAGACAGCAAAAGAACATCGTCTATGTAAACTAGGACCTTTCCTGAATCTATAAACGGCTTTAGGGTCTTTGTAATTATCCTTTGATATACTACGGGAGCATTGGAGAGTCCATACGGAATCTTGATGTATTCAAAATGACCGTCAGGGGTCACAAATGGGTTTTAGCGATTGAGTCTGGTTCCATCGGAACTTGGTGAAAGCCAGTCGCCATATCCAAGTTCGTGAAGTATCTACTTGACCCTAACATGTCAATTTGATCGTCTATTAGCGGCAAGGGAAACTTTTCTTTAACGGTACGCGAATTTAAAACCCTATAATCGACGCACATTCGGTCTGTGCCATATTTTTTCTTAACTAAGAACACGGGGCTCTCGTATGGTGATTCAGACGTATAATTCTCTTGTCCATTAAATCCTTAACAATATTCCCAACACGAAGTTTCTCATCGAATGATAATTTATACGGCCTGCAGCATACCGGCTCGCTATTGGAGACTTCTATTTTCATGCTACCGGTCGTGACTGTTGAGGAAGCTGTGCCACTTATAAACGAACTCGAAAAATCACTTATAACCGACAAAAGGCGCTCCTTATCTTCGCCTTCAAGAGGTGTGTTCACATTACCATTATCATAAATCTCATTCACAGACAAAGGAGTATGTGAATGCATCAAAAGTTGAACACCATTTTGTCGGATGTATGTGATGCCCTCGCGATTTAGGATGTCGGTGCCTATAATTACCGGAGTGCTTATACAATTATGCGGTACAACGTATAGATCAGCTTCGATAGATATGCGAGGTAGCTCGATAACTAATGTTACGTAAGAAGTACTTTCTACAAGCTGACTTCCTATACCACGTAAAACGCGAAAAGTCGGTTTCTGGTTAGTCTTAAAATGTTTTAACAAAGAATTCGATATGAGCGATATGCACGAACCACAATCAACTAAAACGTCTACCGGTACACCCTCAATAACGGCACTAGTGACGTCAGTAGTAGATTTTGAGAGGCTATTATCTAATTTTCTACAAAAATTTACGTTACGTCGATTAAGGTTGGTTGATTCTGAACGTTGTTTAGCAAAACAGTCATCGATTAAGTGGCCATTTTTTTTACAGAAAGTACATGTTTTCACGGAAGATAATTGCGTCTCTGACGGCCTTGACGTTGAACTACTGCCTAACCGCGATCTCTTGGCATTTTTACAGTCTATACGCTTGTGGCCAATTTTCGTAATGTCGAATCGTATGGGAACCGGAACTGGGACGTGAACCTCGACAAATATCACAATTGAAACGGTAATCACTTTTCGGTTTTACATACATTGACAAA
Source organism: Luehdorfia chinensis (assembly GCA_019845155.1). Taxonomy (NCBI): domain Eukaryota; kingdom Metazoa; phylum Arthropoda; class Insecta; order Lepidoptera; family Papilionidae; genus Luehdorfia; species Luehdorfia chinensis. The sequence continues at coordinate 4,402,092 of JAHVAK010000201.1, read as the reverse complement.
AATTTCACTAATTCTCTGGGTTCTAGCCTGGCATTCGTGGCTGCAGCCTTAACATGAGGATCTGTGATACCCCTTAGTACTATGGCAACGATCAGCTCCTCAGACAATCCCCTTACTACACCTAGCCTTAACAACGAACGCCTAGCATACTCGGCATAAGAAGCATAACTTTTGGAATCGGTGGACATCACTTCATAGAGTATAGTCGCAATATCGACGGTTCGCGACTAGACGATCGGTGCTAGACCACTCACTAAGCCACACGCGCGCGTCTCCCTTTAAGCAGTTTCCGATGCGCGAAAGACACTCGTTATCGTCCCAACCGTTAATATCTTTAGCCCTATCTACTTCTTCACACCAAACGTCGATATTGTGAATATGTGGGTCAAAGTTAGAAATAAAATAATGGTTGGATCTTACTTTGACTAACGAAGCGATGGCCTCCGCGATTCTGCCAGTTGTGTCTTCGCCTGTGGATACGCTTTCTCGTGACACCGAAACGGGCACACGGCTAGCGGTCAATTCGTCGTCACGCACGTCGTCAGCAGCTGGACAACCCGTTTGGGCGGTCGGTATCGGCGCCTGTGGCGTCGACGAAACCTGTAAGAGTGGCCTGGACGGCGGAGGTGCAGCAAAACGTTCTTCAAGCGTATTTAATCTAGCGAGAACAGCATCCAGTACCTCCTTACTTGGGTCACATTTCCGTTTACGAGAACGCGATTGTTGTTCAGACATTATTTGAAAAACAATAATAAGTATTGAACAAAAAGAAAGCACACTACTACAAAACGTTAAAAGAAATCAAGCTAAAGCACTTTATTTTAATTTTAATTTAATGCTGGTCAGATGAACCAAAAGCGGGTGGGCAATGCGGCACTATCCCACTTCTGATATAAGCGACCAGAAGTGAATTTAAATAAATAAAAATAACACAACATAAATCTAATAATTCTTTCAAGTTTAACAAAATCAATTATTGAAATAAAACTCGTAAGCTAGCCCTAGCGCGTCCGTATGCTCCGACCGTCCAAGCCAAAGTGCCGAAGTGTTCGATGCGCCGCACCGACACGGTGAACCGTCCCCCTCCAGACGTCTCGCATAACTAAGTGGCGTGATGGTGACGTCACCGTAGGCCACGACACCTGCTTCGCAGCTGTTATGTTACAATATAATTATTTGGAAAATTTGTACAGGTGTTTGACGTCATCCGTCAGAGTAGACCTGAGCAGTTGGAAAAGCTGAGCATGGTAGCAGGAGATGTCTCGCAGCCTGGGTTGGGGTTGGCAACTTCCGCGTTGCATCAACTGCGAGAGGTACTGTAATGTATAACTTAATCCCTCCGATGATTCAGAGCCTACGAACATTCATGTAATGCCACTTGTGATTACACACATACACATGCACACACACAATCAGACTCGTACATGCTCATGGATGCCCTTTATAAATTTCACTATATGCTCCTGTTTCTAGAGTTGAATGAATAAACCTTTTAATTGAAATTGTTAACTACATTAGATTTACTATGTTCTTTCAAATGCTTTTCCCTCAGACTATTTTTGTTTTTACTTTGAGTTATTTTTTACTTGCCATAATTGTAATGGAAATCGTGGCTGCTTCCGCCACAGGAAAGGCATTTGTCTAGTGTGGGGGTCGGCGTTTCAATCATTGTAAAGAAGGTATAGTCTAAGTAGAATATATTAAAAAAAGTAACTAATAAGCCGTGGCAGCTCAGTCCACTCGTGACCATGGGCGTTGTAAAGCGCACGAAACGTTATAAATAATAAAATAAAACGCGACAAAATCTGTAAAGTATATGTACTCTGTGATCCAGTTTTATTAAATGTTTTTTTTTTATTTCATAAAAGTGACGGAACGGGCAAATCGTTCACCTGATGGTAAGTGCAACGTCTGCCCATAACAAATGCTGTGTCACCCAGAAAATTACTGTGTAACACCACACTGCGCCCGTCACCCTGAGACATCAGATCTTAAGTCTCATATGCCCAGTGATTACGCTAGCTCACAGTGCCCTTCAAACCGAAACAGTAATGTTTGCACACTACTGCTTCACGGTAGAATAACTGGCCCTGGGGTGGTACCTACCTAGACGGATTTCTGCATAGGAATCCTACCACCAGTAGACAGTAGTAGTTTCCTGACAGTTCCTATAGTCGACTTCTAAGAGATCCATTTGATGACAAAGTGATAGACGCTTTGTTTTCGCTTTGTGCCGATTTGTTATCTTAATTACGTAATGTATAATTTAGAACTGTCGACTACTTATTTTGTCCAGGTATCGGTGGTGTTCCATTCGGCAGCGACTTTGAAGTTTGACGAGCCTCTACCAACAGCCGTCCAACAAAACGTGCTTTCAGCTGTGCGTATGATGGAACTCTGTGACCAGCTGCCGCACATGGAGGTTCGTATTTGTTACTTTAATTTTGGCATGAGATTTCATGTAAACAAAAACAGCGTTTCTCAAACTTTCACACACCGTTCACGTTGCAAGTGCCGGTTTAGATAAATCAATTCAGGACAGTTATTAAAAATAATATTTTCCCGTAAAGCTGTAGTTATTAGGCAAAAAAAAGAAAAATTCGTTTTTGTAAGTATGGAAGCGGCCTATATCCAGCAGTGGACTAAGTGGGTATTGGTGATGAATTCGGTGCTTCAAAAAATATTTCTTTTATTTGTTCACGTATAATGTCATGCTAAATTGGACAGAATATAGTTATGTCTTCAAATGTTAGGAGGTTCAAAATGTCCTCTGAACTTCTTATAATTTTAATAATAAAATCGGAGAACCGATTACCGTTTTGGTGGAAAATTTCTCTAGTGGCACTTAAATTGCAGTGTAAGGCGACTAAACACTAGATTGGGCGACCAGCTTCGGTTTTGCCGATGCTCAGGACCGTGCTTTGTGGCAATCTATGAGGGTTATAGTTAATAGAATCAGGCGGCTTTGCGGAAATCCATTATAACAAAAGAAAGAAAGTTAATTTGCTAAGATTCGCATGCACAATTTTAAATGGTGTGTATTACCGCCAAGCCATTTTAAATTTTGAAGAGCACCGCCTGCCCGCCCTCAATAGCATGCACAAGCAAACTAATACCGCCACCGGGAGCCGCCACCAGATACCCTCCACCACTACAACAATACGACTAGGCAATACATACCACTGAAGTCGAGAACACGACTCGTGTTTCACCTCCAAACGAGGCATTATCAAGTGATATTGACTCTACAAGACAGTCATACACTGCTGACTGTCGACATGACACATGACATCTTAGCCGGGCATTTAAGGCTTAAGAACTGATAACTCAGGGTGACGAGCGCAGTGTGCCCAGAACATTTCTGTGTGACACAGCATTTGTTATGGGCAGACGTTGTACTAGTAAAGTAAAAAGTAAAGTAACAGCCTATAAATGTTCCACGGCTGAGCACAGGCCTCCTCTCATTTCTGAGAGGGTTTTGGAGCTGGGAATATTCCGCCGCGCTGCTCCAATGCGGGTTGGCGGACTTAACATATCCTCGAAATATTTCTATTCCTCGAAGATGCAGGTTTCTCACGATGTTTTCCTTCACCGCTAAGCACATGGTAAATCAGCACTTAAAATTGTAGAAGAAATTTATAGGTGCTGGCACCGGGGATCAAACCCAGGTTTCTCGCGTACTATGAAATTAAAGGCGAGCACCAGGCCCCTGACCTTGCGCTAACCATCAGGTTAATGTTTTGTTCATTTCGTCACATTATCCAATAAAAAAAAATACATTATTATGTATTTCCTTTAGGTGTTTATGCATGTGTCGACAGCGTACAGCAACTCAGAACGGCCCCATATTGAGGAGATGGTGTATGACCCGCCGACGGAGCTTCATCATCTACTTGCGTTGCTGGATGTAGTGCCCCCAGAGATATTGCCCAGTATTACTCCGCAGTAAGTATTTTTTTTAATTTATACATACAGTAATACCTCGTACCCATATAAGGGGTAGGCAGAGGCCACTCACGTAGCCCACTTTTCGCCCTCGCGGGAAGCGAGATGTGACGGGTGGCGTTTACGGGTCTGGTGTTGTGCATGTGATATAGCACCATTTTTTAAATACGATATACATATGTGATATAACTCAGTGTAAATGCCGTCTAATATGTCAGACCTAAATTAAGTCCTGCTTAAGTTTGGGTTATCTCATTATCAGGTTATTACGGCAAGACCTCCTAGTATGGAAGCGGCCTATATGCAGCAGTGGACTAAGTGGGTACATAATGATGATGATTATGATAATATAGAGAAGCAAATTTAGATAATATATTTTTTAATAACTGGATCAAAGTATAATAACTGGATGTTTTTTCTACTACAGTTACAGTTTTTGTTTTAAGATTCAATTAGGAGAGTATAACATAATTAGAATCTACTCTGAAAGCATCATTAGGAAGTTATATGTATATTAATATTTAAAAAGTGCGCGCAGTACCCTAAACACTGAATGTGACCTAAACGCACACGACGCCTTACAATAACTCCCTCTGTAGGGTCCTAGCACTGACCTAAGTCTAGGGATATATCTACCGAGGTAAGACATTCTGTTACCTGTCTAATGATATTCCCCGTGCGTAGGTATTACTCACTATAGGCGTCGCGACGCTAATAAGCCTGTTACCTAGTAGGACGGACGCGGTGCTCCTCATGCACACCACGTATATCTCGATCGTCCGTCTTCCTAGAAATGTGATATGTGCCCTAATGACGTTCTGTTCGTAATGCAGAATTAGACGCTCTGTTATTATTAGGAACACCAAATTCCCCACAAACAGTATTGCCCAAAAGACGCTGGCGGGAATCAGACTACGGTACCGCGATACATGACGTTTATTCTTCTGAGAAACAGGATACAGAAACAGGATCGACGTTATACGATGCTACACAATACTAATCACTTTACAATACTATTCACTACACAATCATCATCATACTCGTAATTTCAACCTATTTTAGTCCACTGTTGAACATAGGCCTCGATCATAGATTTCCCCAAAACACGGTCCTGAGCCACCTACATCCATCGTCTCCCCCAAAACCGTGCAGGTCGTCGCTCCATCTAGTAGGAGGGACGGCCTAAATTGCGTTTGACGGTACGAGGTTGCCACTCGAAAACCTTTCTACCCCAACGGTTATCGGTTCTCCGAACTATATGGCCGGCCCATTGCAACTTCAGCTTGCTAATCCTTTGGGCTATATCAGTTACTTTACTTAGTTCTGCTGCGGATATCATCGTTACGTATTTTATCAAGCAGAGAAACTCCGAGCATAGCCCTTTCCATACCTAGCTGAGCGGTTATGAGCTTCCTCATACGGCCCGCTGTGAAGGACCACGTCCCTGTTCCGTATGTCATCACTGGCAACACGCACTGGTTGTAGACTTTCGTTTTGAGACATTGAGGTATACTCGACGAGAAGATTAGCGTGGTTACAATAATAGGCTGAAATGTTTAAGCATTGGCAATAGCTAATCGATACCAAATGGCACTACATGACATTATTTACATGACAACAGGTAGCATCACTCAACGGTCTAAACAAACAATATTCTATTAAACGAGCAACTCTTGTATTTGCTTTCTTAGAAACTGCTCTAACGATTTTGATAAAAATTTGCATTTTCTGTGGTGTTTGTATTATGTATCTACATATTTATGACTGGAAATGAAAATAAGCTCACCCGAAAGATGCCGAGCGAATATCGGTCGCCAAGGTACTGATATATATAAAAGTAAACCAAAATAAAATATAATCGTTTGTTTAAGGTACATATCACCCAAAACCAATACTTACACGTTTACGAAGGCTATGGCGGAGGAGGCAGTGCGCGTACATGGAAATCAACGGTATCCTATCGGCATATTCCGTCCCACAATAGGTAATAAAACAATATTTTTATTTAGAATTATATAACGTTACCTTACGATTTTATTTATTATTATTATGATACTATTACAACTGGCAACGCAGAAAAAGTAACATCTTATCAATTGGGTACCATTACGCCCATTATAATAAATATTCTAATAGACTTTTGGCGCCAAATCGGAAAGTGACGGTTGTGTTTTTATTGACTTTAGTTATTTAAGTTTACATATTGAGTTTTGATGTATAATATTGCTAGTGTATTATGCAAAAAGTGCTCGTAAAAATGTACAACGATTGGAAAATTAAATTCAAGACCGAGATAGTTTCGTTTTTTTTCCATCAGTTCGAATTCAACGAAGAGCGGATCGTCGACGACCATGTCCTTTCTAATCGGCTTGATCCCCTGTTTTTGAGAATAGATGTTGCATCTCTTTGCATTTTTTACAGGATTTACCATGGGGAGTGTTCCGAGGAATTGTTCGGATTAATTCCAGCCGCTGAATTTTACCATCGCACCTTACGGCATAACATAAAATTCCATCGTCACCACCTTGATGGTTGGCGTTCCACCACAGTGCGTTTTTCGCGGAATTTTCTGCCACGCACTTGCACTTTATGGAATGTTCTGCCGTCAGCGGTTTTTCCGGACCGATACGACTTAGGGACCTTCAAGAAAAGAGCCTATTCCTTTCTCCGGCCGGCAACGCATCTGCTGTTCCTCTGGTATTGTAGGTGTTCATGGGCGGCGGTGATCACTTACCATCACGAGAGCCACCAGCTCATTTGCCACCTATTCTAAGAAAAAAAAAATACGGATTATGTCGACCACGGCGACAACTGCTGTATGGGAAGCTGTTAGCTGCGCAGTAGATATTACAGTGCCATAAATGTACAAGCAAACAAAAAAGCACTCACAACTCCCAACCTACCGGTGCCTAGGTAGAGGTAGTCTAGAGTACAGTGTCAGACTCGAAAACCAACGGTTTGTGTTTTTGCACAAATGTTGGCTCTATCTGGGATTCGAATCGAATTCGTTAGGCCCGCAGCTTAAGGTCAGGTACTCTGGCAACGAGTCAGTGCTAACCGCTAGCTAATACACCATATTCAGAATAATGACGACGTACCCAACAGGGACGACTCTAAAAGTGTATGTCTTTATTTGACGTAAACCGATCATATCGAAGCCGACAGAATTCTAGAAATAGAAGAAGATTAACGTAACATGGAGGGCGGCATGTTAGAGCTTGCTTAGGGCACCATCGCAATCAAATCCCACTCTGCGTGGGCGTCGTGGACAAATTGAAAAGCCTGAATCACATCGCCGGCGAATAATGGCGAAATAACTATGTCAAACAACTATATGTTAAAAGAATGAGGTGTTACTTAGTAGAAATCAACTATAATAAAGTTAATTTGCTAAGATCCACATGGAAAATAGAAAATGGTATATATTACCTAGTTTTTAACTAAACTAAAACGAGGCATTATCAAGGTGACGGTGTCAATATCACTTAACAATGCCTCGTTTTAAGGTGAAACACATTTCGTGTTCAGTGATTCTCGACTTCATTGGCGTGTAATGCCTAGTGGTAGTATGGCAATGGTTTTGAGGGTAACTGGTTGCGGTTTCCGGTGGCGGTATTAGTTTGCTTGTGCACGCTATTGTGGGCGGGCGGTGCTGTTCAAAAACTAGGTAATACGCCTTTTTATATTTTATAAGCAAATTAACTTTATTTCCTTTATTCAAGGTTACTGCAATGATTTACGCCAGATCGATTATAATATGGTTCCGATCTGTAACCCCCGTATTCTACTTAATGCTGTCTGTTTTTCACGTAATTAGTAAAAAAAATCAGTAAGTGTGATGTAAAACCAAATGATGCTAACTTTTTAAGTAGAACGTCATTATTGACAAGGTCGAATGCTTTTTTAAAGTCAAAGTCTGCTGCAATAATTTGTCCCCCACTGTCCACTGTCGGTACAATATCAGTCATGTAGAAAAGAAGATTACTAGCAGTACTTCTCTACGCACAAAATCCACGCCGAGCGTCTGAGAGTTTTTTTTTTGTTTCATAAAAGTGACGGAACGAGCAAAACGTTCACCTGATGCTTACCATCAGATTACTACATTCTTACCATAATTAAAAAACTCGTCAAGAAAACATTATTAGATTTATCTATTTTAATAAAATAAATGATTATACAGAGGACATGTGTGGAAATAACACTGCACTTGCATTCTCAAATAATATAATATGATAATTTAATGTAATAGTTTTATGTAATTTATAAATGCCATGTAATATGGCATTGAAAAAAAGAAAGACCCCAGTTTCTTGCCGATTGTTCTCTGTGAAGGTCTTATTTTATGAACCGGTGTAGATTTTGCCATCCTTAAGAGCTTTAAACAAGCTTAAATTGATTTTTTTTAATTTTTTTATTTGATAAAGTGTCGAGACGAGCAAAACGTTCACCTGATAGTAAGTGCAACGTCTGCCCATAACAAATGCTGTGTCTCCCAGAAAATTACTGTGTGACACCTCACTGCGCGAGTCACCCGGAGACATCAGTTCACAACACGACACAAGTCACAGATGCACAGTGATTACGCTAGCTCACAGCGCCTTTCAAACCGAAACACAGTAATGTTTGCACACTACTGCTTCACGGCAGAATAACTGGCCCTGGGGTGGTACCTACCTAGATGGATCCCTGCATAGGAATTCTACCACCAGTAAACTTTTTTACTTGGGTGAAAATATTCTTGTAAATAGTAGACTCTAATACTTTTGCCGGAGTTGATAATATAGCTCTTGGTCTGTACGCATCTACCTGCGTTGCCGAATTCATTTAAGGCACTGGAACAACACGGGTAATTTTCCATCTCTCCGGAAATTCAGCTTCCTTTAAACATCTATTGAAGAGATAAAGAAGTGGCTCAGCTAGTATCGACCGACAATCTCTAAAGATATATGGAGGAATTTCGTCCGGGCCTGCGGATCTTTTCGGTTTCATTCATCTCAAATATGCCAGACCTAGTCTATCCATACGGGCGACGAAAGCAGCGTCCAAGCATTGAGGTATCTGATACTGCAATCACGAATACGCCAGATATGCGTGGCGATTACGGCTAATTCACAAGTGTTGGCTCCGGCTGGGATTCAAATCCAGTGTCCGTGGCACATATGAAAAGGATTTGGACTTGATATTAACTAGATTTTTTTTTCTCTAGTTGTCTCCGCGCTCAAGAACCCGTTCCCAGGCTGGATAGAGAATTTAAACGGTCCAAGTGGTATCATAGCAGCTGCGGGTAAAGGTTTACTGCACGTTTTCTCCGTGAAGACCTCTGCAAGGGCCGATATGTTGCCAGTGGACATCGCCATTGATACGCTAATCGCTGCCGCCTTGGGAGACCGCCATTGATAAGTAAGTTACTACATAGCTCCGTAGTTTAAAACCGTAGTTTATCATTCAGTGTACCTTTTTTATTACAACATTGGGCTGATGTTTGAAAAAGGCGTGACTGTATGAATGTATTTTTTTTTTGGAAAATCTATATTTCTCGATTTAGGTTCTGAGTTAAAATTGTACTGCCTGGCAAAATTAACGCACCCTAATATTTAAAACAATAATTTCCACCTATTTCACAATTGGTTGGTATTGTAGTTACAGCTGCTGTCTCACTCTTTTGTATGCAATGTGAGAGAAAGTGCTTTCGCAAATTCGTATCGATGGACGGGACATACATACATAAGATTACGACTGTATCCCATAAGGGGTAGTCAGAGACTGGACACTCACTGCAAAAGCAGATGACTGCCACAATCCACGTTTCACCAAAACAATATAATGCACTTGGTGTGATAGGTGGTGAACCCATCGCCACCATGCGCTGTTGGGTGCACAGTGCAGTTTTATTCCTTACTTGCCTTTTACGAGATCCATTGGATGAGATGGAGTGGTAGTATTCTTTTAACGAGCCGCCACGACACGGGACATAGCTCGAAATATCATACTATTAGACTTTTACTATAGACAATCCTCCCGAATTACCAAATAATAAGCATTTTCTTGCAGATCAAAGGATGTACGCGTGTACAATTGCAGTACTTATGAAAATCCTACAACATGGGGACAGTTTGAAAAAGCTCTGCGGCTAAATATACGCGATTATCCACTAGATGGCGCTATTTGGTACCCTTGCGGCAGCGGCGTAGAAAACAGGTAGGTACCAGTTCCGTCGTCCTACTGTAAGAATTACAGAGCATATTCATTACTTCATCTATCTTCTATAAAAAATATGAAATAGAACACTTCCATATTTCATTTAAATTACAAATATTTGGTCTTAATATTGTTATTAATTCCAACAAACAATTGCAGGTACACACAGAAGTTCTTGGAGTTCGTTTTGCAGACGATGCCACTTCACGCAGCGGATTACGTCTTACGCATTTTCGGTATAAAGACGCAGTAAGTTACAGTTTGTAATAACTACTCGTTGGATGATTATACCAGTGGCTCTCAACCTTTTTTTCGCAAAGGACCACTAGTACTTTTTTGTTTTGGCAACAGCTCAAAATAATACATAATAATAATTTGAAAAGTAAAACCTTTAACTTAGACATTAAACTAAGAATAACATGTGAATAGAAATTGTTTTGGAGAAAATCAATGTTATTTTTGAGCTTTCAACAATTATAGAAGTTGGGCAATTCTGGGGCTACTGCTGTTGCTCAGAACTACGCGAATATTATCAATTACTTCCAATCGATTTGTGGTGTTGTTCTCAATTAAAAGCAAAGTAGAAAACCAATATAGATCTGCTGAGCTGAGTATAGATATTTAGAAAAGTTGTGTAGTAATTAATTAATGGTTTTTAACTTAGTTTCGAGGACCTTAATTAATTTCTGGAAAACCCCTCGTGGTCCGCGAACCGCGTGTTGGCAACCACTGAATGTCAAACAAAACGTCACTTTTTTGTTGAGATTTTGATACAAAAATGTCATCCAAATTTTTGGTAACCAACTTACAGTGCCGTCCAAACCGAAACACAGGAATGGATTGCACTTCATAAAGCCAGCATTTAAAAAAAATACAAAATGACGTCTGAGTCATTATCTGCTGTTTGTTATCGTGTATTCGAAGCTACAGTAATTAATGATTCGATAGGGTAAACTACAATTTATTTACTTCGCTTCAGGTTAAGCCTCGTGACAGCTTGCCAGAAGATGCGAGCGATGAATGAGGTGTTGGGCTTCTTCGCCCTCAACGAGTGGAAGTTTAAAACTGACAACGTACGAAGGCTCTATACACGCATGACGCCTGAGGACCGCGCCATCTACAACTTGGATACTAAGACTATCAAGTAAGTATATCTATTGCACAGACTAAAAACATTTGATTGGTGGTAGGATTTCTATGCAGGAACCCGTCTAGGTACGTACCACCCCCGGGCTAGTTATTCTGCCGTGAAGCAGTAGTGTGCAAACCTTACTGTATTTCGGTCTGAAGGACGTTCGAACTGAAGACATTCCACTTAACATTCATCATCATCATCATCATTTCAGCCTACCACTAGTCCACTGCTAAACATAGGCCTCCCCCACGGATCGCTGCAAAAGTTTGTAGCTCTCACTTTGGAGTGATTTTGCCATATATAACCGCATTTTATTTATTCAGATGTTTCAGAAAGACGCTGCTGCCCAACTCCTGGTCTTTATTATCTCTCTGACGACTTTTACGACACCAACAGGATGAGATTGGGTCGCAGTTTCTCCTATTAGTTGAACGTTTTGCTCGTTTATTCACTTCCTATATAAAAAAAAAAACTATGAAAAGCGCGTCACACACGTTAATTTCATATGCTTACTGGTGGTAGGATTCTTATGCAGGAATCCGTCTAAGTAGGTACCACCCTAGTGCCAGTTATTCTGCCGTGAAGCAGTGGTGTGCAAGCATTGCTGTATTTCGGTTTGAAGGACACTGTGAGCTAGCGTAATCACTGGGCATATGAGACTTAAGAACTTATGTCTCAAGTTGATGGGCGCAGTGTGGTGTCACACACACAGAAATGTTCTGGGTGACACAGCATTTGTTATGGGCGGACGTTGCACTTACCATCAGGTGAACGTTTTGCTCGTTTCATCACTTTATCTAATAAAAAAAATATTGCACAACAAATACCATAATTTGTGTTTCAATCCCCAATAATGTGATCCCCAAACAAGAGCGCCGTCAGCCAATTAGTTCAACCACGGCAACAATTATCGAATACTGTTGTAAGTTATCAACTGCGCAGGATATTACGGCGCATCTCCTGTGGTCATCGTATTTTACGCGAGTGAAACCGTGAACTAAAGCTAGTCGCGCAATAAATTACTTGGCATTACATAAACAAATCGAGTCTCTAGTGGGAGTTTACTGGTGGTAGAGTTCCTATGCAGGAATCCGTCTAGGTACGTACCACCCTAGGGCATGTTATTCTGCCGTGAAGCTGTAGTGTGCAAGCATTACGGTGTTTCGGTTTGAAGGGCACTGTGAGCTAGCGTAATCACTGGGCATTTCAGACTTAAATACTGATGTCTCATGGTGACGGGCGCAGTGTGGTGTCACGCAGAAATATTCTGGGTGACACAGCATTTCTTGTGGGCGGACGTTGCACTTACCATCAGGTGAACGTTTTGCTCGTTTCGTTACTTTATACAATAAAAAAGGGGGCAGCTGCCCCTCCTTGCTCCCCCTTGGCAACGCCCTTCTCCTCAATCGTTTTAAATACAAAGAACATGAATCTAAAACTGCCGTGAGGTGGCATCTTAAGTTAATCTACCACCCCGTCTCGCATCCCGTGGGTGTCGCAAAAGTCGACACGGGGGAAATAATAAACAGGTGGCAGCACCGTCTTCCTGGAACATCTGGATAAATAAACCGCGGTTGCCAACCCACCTGCCAAGCGTTACAACTATGGCATAAACTCCTAAAATGGGAGCTACAAACTTTTGTGCCAATTTATGGGGGAGGCCTATGTTCAGCAGTGGACTAGTGAGAGGCTGAAATGAAGATAAGGTTGATGAATCTAAGACGTGAGGTGTTGTTTTCCTTGATAAAGATTGAAAGCAAACTTGTAATCAAATACCTTTTATTTTTTTATAGATGGGAAAGTCTCTACAGGGACTTTGTCAAAGGCACTAGAAAGTACATTTTGAAAGAAAAGGATCAAGATATAGATGAGGCTAAGCGACATATACGCAGGTAAATATTAAATGATTTAACGCTTTAAGATGGATAAATACGGACTAAAGTTAATTGTAAGATTATACATCATTTGTGACCGCGTGGCCTAGTGGTCAGAGTACCTGACTTCTACGCCGCGGGTCTTGGGTTCGAATCCCAGCCGGAGCCAACGTTTGTGCTAAAACATAAAATTGTTGGTTTTCGGGTCTGGTTGTGTTGTGAATGTCCCCGTGTTTCTGACACTGCATCCTAGCCTACCTCCGATCTTATCGCATCAGCGTTACATCTGGCGCGGGTAGATTGGGACGAGTGAGTGCCTCTGTGTTGGCGCGTGCACTTGTGGCACTGTAATATCTCCTGCGCAGTTGATGGCTCTCCACAGTATTCGGAAGTTGTCGCCGTGGTCGAAATCGGCTAGGAGAACATCATATACGACTTGGACCATATTGTGTCAAGACTCCCTGCTAGAACGACCACATGGCGTAGTTATCAGCATACCTGACTGCTACGCAACGTGTCCTGGGTTCGAATTAAACGCGGGTATATCGCCGAGGCAGCCATTTGATGTCGAAACGTTGAATGAATGAAAGATGTTGTTTTGTTTTTAGACGAATGATCGGTGAACTTGACGGATATACGACTCGTGAACCTCGGTTTGTCTCAACGTTATAAAGTATAGTACGGGTGGGCTATATCTTAAAAAATAAACTAAACCACTGCTGAGCACAGTCTTCCTCTCAATTATGAAAGAGTTACCATAAGCATCGATGTTACAGTTTGTATATCGATTTTGTTGCTCGTATCGTCTTCTCTTATTCCATTGTTTTGTTGGTTTTCAGGATGTACTACCTTCATAATGGAGCCATAATGTTTGCAATACTCTTGGTCGTCCGAATAATACTACAGAACAGACATATGCGCGATTTTGTATACGGAACTCTTCGGCTTTTGATGAGCATCGTTAGTGCAACGTACTCGCGTGTATCAGCACATGTGTGAAAGAGACAAATCAGTTACTACCTAATATTTAAGTTGAAATAAATGCTTTTAGTGCCTTCATTTTATTGTACATAAGTGATATATAGTTATGGGTATTCGATAATTAAAGTTTTGCAATCAATGTGTGCAATACAGCTATACAGGAGCCGTTTCGGGCTTAGTCCTAGGGCGGCACAATGGAGGGAGCGGAAAAATTATGGTGGTGAATCATGATAAATAAATTCTTAAAAAAAATGTACTTTTACGTAAAAGACTAACTACTAATTACTTACGTATTACGTATTAGAGTGATCCCAGGGCACCATTGCAATCAAATCCTACGCTGTATATTAATAGACAAATCTAAGATTCTAATTTAAATAAGCTGTGACCGATAAGCTAACACAAAGCACACTGTAGCGGTATACGGCATGGTACCTCGCTGAACTGAGCATTCAAAGTTCGATCCTTCTCGGTAATGTACGATTCCCAGCTTGCGACTCCTTAAGGCCGTAACATAAGTTTATAGCCTAGAACTAGCCTCAATAAACGGGTTATCTAATGAAATAATAACTTTTCAAATCGGATTAGTATTACCTAAGATTAGCGCTTTCAAACATATAAACTCTAAAGTATTATTGTAGTAGTAACTCATACATTTCTATATTGAGAATGTAATTGAAGAATCAAATAATAGTACTGACGACCGCGTGGCCTAGTGAATAGAGTACCTGACCACAATGCCGACGGTTCTGATTGCACTTGTGCCTCTGACACTGCATCCTAGCCTACCTCAGATCTTATCGCATGAGCGTTACATCGGGCATGGGTACGTTGGGTCGAGTGGGTGTATCTGTGTTTGCGCGTACACATGTGGCCCGCACCTCCTGCGCAGCTGATAGCTTCCGACAATATTCGGTAGTTCGGTACATTTCACAGGCACAACACAATCAGCCCCGAAAACTAACTGGGATTCTAACCACAACGCAGTCCTCAGACAAGATGTCACTAGGTCGTCGTCGTTAGTATGAATTTGCTTTACTTGATTTCGTACTAAGCAGTTGCTTATGTAACCATTAAATATGTCTCAATGCGGCTTAACCCCTAAGCTTATCTACATTTTGCTAATGTCCTTTAGTTAATTATTTCAACTGACTCGCATACATTTTTGTTGTACATTTTAAATAATTTACGATATAAGAGATCTTTGATGGTTGGGATTTTGCAATTATAAGAAGATTATTCAAATAAAATGGTTTAACAGTCTTCTAAATAAGAAACGTCAATAACTACAATTAATCGTTTTATTTTGATGCGATCGTGACTTTGATTGAAATCGATTCTAATTACGATACGGTGCTCGACGATAATTGATTTCGTATCGCGGAAATTGCTTTGGATAACCTGTTCTACAATATTTTACAGTCTTATAGTCGATCCATTATTTTACTTTCCACTAGCTGTGCCCCTTAGTTTCACCCGCGTAAAAAAGCCGATCCCGATCGATGATACGAGTATACATAATTATATACTTCCCTATTTGAATCGGATTTTAGGGTTTTAATATTTTGCGCGGAATCCTCACCATTTTTCTAAAATTAAAGTAGTCTAAGTTACACGCTATAATATCAGCTATCTGTCAGTGAAAATCCCGGCAAAATCGGTTTAGCCGTTTCGGAGATTAACCGGAACAAACAGACGGACGGACGGACCAAATGTTATAAAAAAAGTTTTTTTTATATGTACCGTATACTTTCATAAGCATTCAGTAAAAAGCTGTTATTTTGTTATTAGAAACATATTTCAATTTTACTTATTTGTATAGATTTGACGTTTTCACGCCTATAAAGTTTATTACTTCTTGTTAGTAAAGTTCACACAAACTTTCAATCGAAATGTCATACTTTATTGTTGCGATTGTTGCTGTTGATAATGTGCGACATCAATAGAACAAGAAATAGAAAACGTGATATTACATTTGACCAGTGTCAAAATAGTATATTATGTATGTGTCAAATGACAAATTTCTCAACAGCGAATTAACAACATATAATTAGTACATCGTTCAAACATTTGGTGTGTCTGAGCGAATAAAATTCTAAACCGCTAAATTAGACACTCAGCATAAAAAAGTTAAGTTATAAGCGACTGAGTACCTACAGCCAGCGCTTGTCATCCAAAACAGACTTGCTGAACTCAGCTATATTTGTTTACGTAAGTTGAAAATGTTTTTTAAATTACGATAACAAGAATTAAAATTGATGAAAAAATTACGTAAAAATCATTTTATTGTTATTTTTTATGTCAGTTTGATAGTTGTCATTGGTTACGAATGAATGCAGAATAAGAAAATGACGAAACAGTTGCTAGATCTTAGCATACTCAGAATTTTGTTCGCCCAGATACGGCCATTATAAAATAAGAATTGTAATAATTTGCTCAAAAATTAGATAGTAATTGTAAAAATAATAAGTATTATTATCTATAGGATAGTGACTAACCCTTTTATATATTTGTAATATTCATATGAATTTTTATAAAATATCAAACAAATTTTCCGTGTACCATATATATTAGTTGACCGGAGGTTTGAGTGTGCCTAACATTTTTCTATACTATATGTTGTAATACCAACACTATCAAGTACCGAAATATAATGAAGTCTGTGAATTGAGTTTATTTTGTAATTTTTTGTAGAAGTAGTCCTTGATTAAAAGCCTTCTTAGAGTAAATACTTAGAACTTCATAAGATTACTAAATACTAAAACATATATTTTATGTTAAAACAAATAAATTGTTTAAAATATTTTGTGGTATTATTATCTTCCTTTTGATTTACAGCATTGTTTTGTTCTGTTATGAATAAATATAACCATGAAAATTTATTTTTGGTGTAGTAAATAACACTTTTTAGGTAAAGGCCGTCTTCTCTCTGCTGCCCAAATTAGAGCTCACATTAATCAGTGTAAGTAAGTATGACGAATGTCTGAAAAATGTCACGAGAAGTTCGTCGGAACTATAAATATATTTCGTCCAAATTTACAACAAGCAGTCGTCTTTGCCGGGGTAGCTCAGAAACTGGGCGCTCGCTATAAATTTCATAGCTTCAGTGACTTGTGTTCGATCCCCTGTGCCGTCACCTCTAAAATTACTATCTAATGATTTACCATGTGGTGTGTTTTCGTGAGGTAACCATTATGTCTGCGGAATATAAATATTTTGAAAGCATGTGAATTCTGCCAACCCGCATTGGCGCGTGGTGGACTCTTCCTTTCCCCTTTCGTTTATTTTTAAATACTGTGGATTTCATCTGTCTGTAAACAGAAGTTGAATAAATAATAAAAAATGTAGAAGGAGATTTTTAATCAAAGATAATACGTCTGACAATGTATGTATTCATTTGGAATTTAGAAAAAACTAAACTAAGTATCTACTATAACACGGATGAATATTTGATGTACTCAACATTTTTATGGTAAAGCATTTCTTAATTTAAAAACGAGGGGGAATGACAGAACAGATATTATTATTATTTAAAAATCAACTGCCCCACACTAAGATTCCTTATCTACAGCATTGTGCGGAACACAGTTTTGGCGGATGATATTGCCAAGAAAAAGGGTAGCTCGATCGGTTGGTCTGATCTGGGGAGGACGTCTCGTCCGACTAGTAATATTTAGATGTTGTATACATAGTTCGCATCTCAGAAAACTTTCATGCCGCGATTGTGGACGTATGAGAATATTTCTTGAGCTTCTCATGTGGTTATATAGATGTCGCTACATCACTCCCCCACTGAGACTGGAAGTCGTAGTTAGCGTGGAGACCTTGACACGTCAGGCGATGAGGTGCAGTCTGGCGTTGCGGTGAAACGGTATCCAGGTCTTCAGTGCGTCGAGATGTATGGAGACAGGTGATGATGCCGCAGGAGTCAGCCTGAGAAGAGCGGCTGCTCGTTGATGATCCTCAGTGGCTGAGAGACTAGGAAGCACGCGTTGTGCCGACAGTAGTCTGGTGCTGTGACTGCGATCGCTGCCGATAACGTTGTTGCTGTTCGTTCGGAGTAGCTGGCTGGATGATCACGTCGGGGTCACCATTTTGGCGAATAATATTGCCAAGGAAAAGGGCAGCTCGAACCCCGCCAGATCGAATGGTCTGATCTGGGGAGGACGTCTCCTCCGACTAGTGATATTTAGATGTTGTATAAATAGTTCGCATCGCACAAAACTTTCATAGCGCGATTATGGACGTATCGGAATATTTCTTGAGCTTCTCATGTGGCAACATAGATGTCGCTAGACAGCCATTTACAACGGTTACAACAAACGACAACGGTTACAGACAAAATTATTTATGTATACATGTGCAACTATTTCAGACCGGAACCACCAACAATAGGCCTTTCAAATATTTTTTCATGACAAAATCCAACCTGCGACTCGTAGCACAAAATCAAATCCTTGAGCCACTGTGCCAACCGAGCTGATATCAACGTAACTTAAAAAATAGTTTTCTGCGAAGATTACTTGTTTTAAATAAAATAAATTTTTACGGATTTTAACGCGTTTAATTTTGAACTATTTCTAACCCGTCGTTTCGAGTACTTTACAGCACCCATGGCCACGGGAGGACTGAAGTAACAAATGTCCTGATGTTAATCCGGAGTACCTTCTGCTTTTAATTACGAGTATGATTTTTGGTCCGATCTACGCAGTAAAACTAACTGTGTCTTGAAGTCTTGCAGTAGTATGCTTGGTTTTTTTAATTAATTTTATTAATTATTGGATCCCAAGCCGGTGGTAACACCCAACTATCTTCTCTAACGAAATTAGGATGTTTTTAATTTACCAATAGCCTCGCGAATCATCCTTGGAAGGAATCAGTGTTATTTTGCAAGGATTTGTGGTTTATCAAATCTGATGTAATGGTTGGGATGATCCAGAACATGGTCACAGACTGCAGACTTATTTAATGTGTAGTATACGCATAGTAAAGAATCATTAAGAGTATTTCTGCCAAATAATGAATTGATATTGAATAAACTAAGATATTTATTAATAACCTTGCAAATTTTTTATCTTATCCATAGCAACATTTATAAAGAGCGTTTCTTTTTCTAATTATATCAGGAAATTGTAAGAACAGTATTTGATATTATATATTTTCGTATATTTAATTAGTTTTTTTGTAAGTGCAGTATAATTTTGTAGATAAGAATGCAAATCGTTACACGTTGCTCATAATAGCTGTGTGGGATACAGCTTTTATTAGAAAATAGATATAAATAAATAAGGCCAAACACTCTTTTATTGTCATGTGGTATATTCATTAATTTTGATGTACAGCGAATTCTGAAAGAAAAAAAGAGTGAAGGAATGAATTTTATTTCGCTAGACAATAACACTGTTGTTTTTATTACATTTTCTTTAATAAGTAAGCTTTCCAGTCATTAATAGCTTTAGTAAATGTTAAATAAAAATAGAATAACGCTAATTCACACGGCTCAACTAAAATTGGTTTTTAAGTAAGTAAAATGCTAAAGCGTTACATTATCTCTAGTATGTAAGTAATACAAATTATAACATTAATTAGAAAACAAAATACTTATAATTGAACAAAGAATCTGAAATTACTAGTGGCAAAAAGACTGTTATCTCAACTTTACAAACGTCAATGTCAAACTCAAAATTCAATTCTTCTATTCCTACGAAATTAGAAATGTCAAACATATGTCAAATCTTCATTCTTCGGATCCTTAATCTAATCCTAAGGATTATGTGAATTATTCCAGTTAAAGTTCATTAGAAAAAATGTTCGATAAAGTTTTCCAACGGGCGATGAAATTTCGCCTGAAGAAGACATATCCTACGAATATCTATGATTTAACGCGCGGGGCCGCCATCGCTGTCCGGCGACCGTATAGTGACGAAGTGCGTCGCGCTCAAGCTCAAAGCGTCGCGGCACCAGGCCCTACGATCTTCGACAAAATAATATCGAAAGAAATCAAAGCCGATATCATTTATGAAGATGACCTATGCCTTGCCTTCAACGATGTCAGTCCTCAAGCGCCGGTTCATTTTTTGGTGATACCTAAGCGGCGAATTCCTCGACTCCAAGACGCCGAGGATAATGATAAAGAGGTTTGTATTTCGTTTCATTTCATTATGGTTAAAGGCTATATAATCCTGCCAACTTATGTTTTTTTTATAATGGACCCATCACTTTCCCATAGCCTATGCCATGTCTCAGAACATTTCTGTGTGGCGCCAACGTGAACACTCAGAGACATTAGATCTTAAGTCTCATATGCCCAGTAATTACACTAGCTTTCAGTGCCCTTTAGACCAAGTTAGTAATGTTTTCACCCTACTGCTTTACAGTAGAATAACTGGCCCTGCTATGGTATCTGCCGGCAAAGAAATTTTACCACAGGTGTTTGGCCCTATGTCCAGCACCAGACTTACATGGCAATGCT
The DNA here is from genome assembly GCA_019845155.1 of Luehdorfia chinensis. Taxonomy (NCBI): domain Eukaryota; kingdom Metazoa; phylum Arthropoda; class Insecta; order Lepidoptera; family Papilionidae; genus Luehdorfia; species Luehdorfia chinensis. Next base: position 4,381,487 of record JAHVAK010000201.1, on the reverse strand, counting down.
CTTACTCTCATATATTGCTCTTAAATACATATATAAGCAATTATCCACTGACTCATCACTATATCTTTGAAACTACAAGTTCTATTAGCATATTATATTACAAGCATTTACTTGACCTTTCCTACTAGAAACAGATTTTAAAAACATTTATGCCTAAATGTGTAACTGGGATATACTTTTTCTGTATAGACTTTAACATAACATAATAACATAAGATTCCTATGCAGAAATCCGTCTAGGTAGGTACCAACCCAGGGCCAGTTATTCTGTCGTGAAGCAGTAGTGTGCAAACATTACTGTGTTTCGGTTTGAAGGGCACTGAGAGCTAGCATAACCACTGGGGGCATATGAGACTTAAGAACTGATGTCTCAGGGTAATGGGCACAGTGTGGTGTCACACTGTGACATGTGACACAGCATTTTTTATGGGCAGATGTTGCATTTACCATCAGGTGAATGTTTTGCTTGTTCCGTCACATTTATTAAATACAAAAAAAACTTTAACATAACTATAACTTCTATGTAAAGCCAAGTCAGCTAATTTAAGAATAAAAGTTACTACAAAGTTATAATTTTTATTACAAACTTAATCACATAAAACATGTCATCCACATTAACCCTACACATCTCTACAGTATTACACAACTATGCTTTTTATTTGCAATGTTGCAAGCATTACTACAATGCAGTTGGGGTAATGGTCTTATATATGTAAATATTTTAAAGCAGGACAACATGGAAGTCTCAGTCTCTGCCACACCGATGGTGTGTGCTGTTTCCAAAAATGTTCAATATGACAGATGTTCAAAGTCACGACTATTGCTTTCTTTTAAGTTTGTATTAAAACAAATTTTGTTGCAATTATTTCTTATCTCAAAAGAATGTTGTACAAACAACACCGTTATCAGTTTGATGTAGCTTAATTTTATCATTTAGTAATCACATGCGGTAAATTGAATATGGTGACAAATGCAGGAATTCCAGATAACGTCTATGCAGCTTGACAAACGTTTGTTGAATTGTGTGTTTTATGGAGACAAAATATCGTAAGAAATTATAGGATGTAGAAATTATGCATCACATTTATAATTTTAAAGTAATGTTATTTTAATTGTTAATCTGCTGTTCAATGTAACAGAATTAAAATATGCTAGCTGAAGCCCTCAACTGTGTCTTCATAGGTTTTCTAAAAATACTGTGGGTACTCATATATTTTCCGGAATACAAATATCCTATGTTCATCTCCAGGATACAAGCTATCTTTGTGCCGAATTTGATTAAGATTGGTTCAAATTTTGAGCCATGAAAAGGTAACCAACAGACAGAGGGACAGATAGAGTTACTTTCGCATTTATTATATTAAGTGTGGATATGGATTACTAAAAACATTATCACCATACTAGGACTTATCTTGTGTGGTGTGTTTACAGACATGAATTTCACATGTAAAATACAGCCATAGCCAAAAATCATAGCTGACATCAACCTAGACATCATAGCTGCTGTCTAGCTAGGATTCCTGCATAGGAATTTTACCATCATTTAAACTTCTATAGACTTCTTTTGAGGTGTAGGTGTTAATGTGTCACAATAACCACTTACCAATCAAGTAGACTGTGAGCTTTGTCGCTCTAGTTTTTTTTAAAATTTTATTTGATGAAGTGACCAAACGGCCAAAACGTTCACCTGATGGTAAGTGCAACGTCCGCCCATAAGAAATGCTGTGTCTTCCAGAACATTTCCGTATCACACCACACTGCGCCCGTCACTCTGAGACATGAGTTTAAGTCTTATCTGCAAAGTATACAAGTAAGTTATATAAAAAAGTGGCCATGTGGCTTAGTGGTTATAGTACCAGTACTGCGCCGCGGATCCTAGGTTCGAATCCCAGCCGGGTTAACATATTCAAAAACAAACTGTTGGTTTTCGGGTATGTTCGCGTTTTGTTGGGTTTGTCCCCGTGTCTTTGACACTGCATCTTGGCCTACCTCCGATCTTATCATGTGAGCGTTATATCGGGCGCCTCTGTTTGTGCGTACACTTGTGGCACAATAATATCTTTTGCGCAGTTGAATTCTTCCGACAGTATTCGGAAGTTTTCGCTGTGTTCACTACATGAACCAGCAACACGATATCCCATAAAAAAAATATGGCAGAAGGCGACTCATTCACTGATGTATCATTCCAGATTACTTTTATGGTTATAAAAATCTTGAATTTTTTGTCCGTGTGCGTGCGATCGTGCACGTGTGTGCGACCAGTCGAAGGCCACGAGACCCCGGTATTTATCATAGTTAACTTTTAAGACATCCGCAGGAAGTGAGTGGATTATTAATTCTCGGAAGCCGCCATAAAATTGGCAGAAAAATGTAATTTCTTTCATCAAGTGAATTTCCGGTTGTTTTCCGTGTATTAAATCAGTCAGGTTCTCTTGACATTATCATTAAAATTATATATCATTACACGATTTCTAAAGTCAAAGCGAAAACAGGTAGAGTAGAGATCACATGAGAAACTCTAGAAATACGAGGGGGTGATCCAAAAGTAATGATAATCAGTTATTTCTAGTGCACACAAAAATACAAAAAAATTTCAGTCACTTACTCAGTTAACCACTAGTTCAGGGAAAAAAAATCATATAAATAGGCCACGATTCCCGGGAGCTACATTCATTTGAATACGGACTGTCAAGGAGTGAACATCAAAATGGAAAAACACGAAATCAGAGCTGTCATTAAATACCTCTGCTTGAAAAAAATGTCTACCAAAGACATACACAGCGACTTGGTGGAAACATTAGGGGACTCTTCTCCTCCATATTCCACAGTTGCACGCTGGGCTAAGGAGTTTAAGTTGGGAAGAACATCGACGGAAGACGAACACCGCGAAGGACGCCCATCGACGTCCCTCACTGAAGAAAATGTGAAAAAAGTTGAAGAAGTTGTATTGGAAGATCGAAGAGTGACTATCAGGCATGTAGCTGAGGTCACAGGGATCTCATATGGCAGCATTCAAAGAATCCTTGCGAACGAATTGCATATGAGAAAGGTCTCCGCGCGTTGGGTACCGAAAATGTTAAACGACGAGCAAAAGAAGAAACGAGTCGACATGTCAAGAGCAAATCTCGAAAAGTTCCAGGCAGACAAGGATAATTTTTTGTCACGTTTTGTGACCATGGACGAGACCTGGATCCACCATTTTGATCCTGAAACAAAACAACAATCGATGACATGGAAACGATCCGATGAACCGACGCCGAAGAAATTCAAAGTGTCAAGCTCAGCAGGGAAGGTTATGGCGTCTGTTTTTTGGGACGCTGAAGGAATAATCATGGTGGACTACTTGGAAAAGGGGGCCACTATTACAGGCTCCTACTATGCAGAACAAATAAGAAGATTGCGGGAGGCTATTAAGGAGAAAAGGCGAGGCAAACTGCGGGCTGGAGTGCTGTTCCATCAAGACAACGCACCGGTTCACAAAGCTGCAATTGCCATGGCTGCCATTCAGGAAGCGGGCTTTGAGCTGGTGGAACACCCCCCCTATTCACCAGATCTAGCCCCCAGCGACTTCTATCTCTTTCCACGACTCAAGGAACACCTCCGAGGCAAGAAATTTGACGATGATAGCGACGTGATGGCCGCGGTTGAGGACTTTTTTGAGAGTCAAGATAAAGATTTTTTTTCTAAGGGAATTTTAGGATTAGAAAAGAGATGGACTAAATGTATAGACTTGCTAGGAGACTATGTTGAGAAATAAATTTATTTATTTATTTTATTCATTGTGTTTATTATTGATTATCATTACTTTTGGATCACCCCTCGTAGCTCGTATTTCCTAAATCGCGCTATTGACGTTTCGTCGTCTAACTATCTAACTATATATACAAGATCTAAATATTACTGGTAGGACGCGTACTCACCAGATCAGACTTCGATGTTGCGGGTAGCTACCCATCATTCCTGGGCAGCATTCGGAAAATAGGTGACCTCTACGTGATTTTAACCCGCAGCCAACTTCTCCCAACCGCAACAGCAACGTCGTCGGTAGCCATCGCAGTCACAACGCCAGTTTGCTGTCGGCATAACGCGTGCTTCCTATAGTGTCTCAGCCACAGAGGATCATCAATGACGGCTCTCTCTTCTCAGGCCGACTCTTGCGGCTTCACGACTATCTCCATAGATCTGGACGCATTGAAGACCTGGACGCAGCCTCACCGCATCGCCAGACCGCACAATATCGCCTTACGTCCCAAGATCTCCGTGGTCTCAGATCACTACGATTTTCAATCTCAGCGGGGAGTGATGTAGCGATATCATACACACATACCTCTTAGGTTGAATTATTTGAAAATTCAATCGAATGTTATGTTATCATGAAGTATGCAAAATAGCTAAAAGCTTGTAAATTTCTGGAAATAGCTCATATTTCCTATACCAGACACCTTTTGACTGTGTTGAATTTTCGTATATCCTAAGCCTAGTGGTTAGGGTACCTAACTAGAGTGCTACCGCGGCGTGGGTTCTGGGTTCGAATCCTAGCCGGAGCCATCATTGTGCAAAAACACACACGTTGGGACGAGCGAGTGCCCCGATTTGAGCTCCCCCCCCCCTCCCTTTTTCCCTGGGCAGACCGTCCGCCAAAGTTACTAGTAGTAGGATTCCTTTGATTTTCCGCACACAACACAAACAACAAATAAGCAAACACAAAACAAAAAATAAGTAATCCATGTGCATACACAAATTAATTTAAAATCTTCAAACAACGCCTGCTAACGCTAAACTAGCTAATGACAAAATACCGTAAATAAATATACAAAATACTGTTAGCAGACAGTCCTAAGCCTGTCACTAAAAACTAGGAAGGAAAGATTTCATTTATTTTCATCTTAAAAAACCCGTACTATGTTGCGGCGCGTTACGAAGTACGAAGTATCGATACCGAATACTCCCAAATACTTACAAGTAGGTATACTTATACCTGGTTTTCGACCCTGGTTTTCTTACATACTCATAATTGGAAGCCCTGGTATTAAATTTTGCAAGTATATCTCATCTCTGCTTGAGAACTGATGTCTCAGGTTGACGGGCGCAGTGTGGTGTCACACAAATGCTCTGGGTGACACAGCATTTCTTATGGGCAGACGTTGCACTTACCATCAGGTGAACGTTTTGCTCGCTTCGTCACTTTATCCAATAAATAAAAAAGTTTGTATCATCAAAATATGTACAAACGTTTATTTTTTGTGGACATACAAAGAAGTATAGATCTTGAAGGAAATGTGGACTCAAAATCGCTACCGTCAATCTCAGATAATATTTAATATGCATGAGTCAGCCGCCAGGAATTCCAGTCCCCGCTCCGCATTGATAACTAGCTTGATCGCTTGATTACACCTTACACACGCTCGCATATTTCTACGACATTTTTTCTACGTTGATTTAAACCTTGTGTAGTGCGGCAGAAGGTTGCTTTTGCAATGGAGTTTTGTGAGAGCGAAAATTTAACATTTTTTTTTTTTTTATTAAGTCGATTGTATGGCGTGATTTGACGTTTAATATTGCGTAGTATGATGAGGCATACTTAATTACTACTGGTGCGAATTCTTAATAAAACAAAATCAAATTTACTAGCATATATAATCTGGTGGTACAATTTACTGTTGGAAGGATTTCTATGCAGTAATTTGTCTAGGTACCACCGCACCGTGTGTAAACGTTACTGTGTTCGGTCTGAAGGGCACTGAGAGCTAGTGTTATCACTGGCACTACTATCATTATTATAATTTCGGTGATGTAATTGCTGTTAGCCTTGTTTGGCTTTTACAGCTTCATCGGATACTGTGCTCACGGGCCAGGGGCCCGCGTGCCAGGTTTGGTTTGACCCAAACATAAATAAATAAATAAACTCCTACAAAAACCTCGAAATTCGGACTGTGTCGCGTTCGCTGCGTGCTTGCGCGAATTAGAATATCTCAATATGATTTTAAATCGTCTAATGACCGTCCGAGGGAGGCTGCGAGCCTCCATTCGGACTGTCGACTTGTGTGTCGGTAACTCTGGGCGGTGAGAACCGCCCTGGAACACGGGTGTATCGTGTGTACGCGGTGTGATTGTCGACTGCTGCGCGCCGCTCTCTACGGCGGTCGCGCGTCGTGGTGCGTGTTATATTAAAGCTATTAACTGTGTGTACAGTGTAGCCAGGATCGTGACTGACCGCATCGTGGTCAAGGAGTGCTGAGACGTCCGAGTCGTCTAGCACGTTTCGCAAGCGACGTTTGCGTTCGGTCGCGTTTCTATTTGGTCGGCAATTTGCTGCTTTAACCACCAGCGGATTTGGATGAACCGCGGCTTTTTCGAAAAACCGCCGTGAAACGCCGCTCTGCAGTGTTCAGAGATTAAGGGCATTTCACAGTCGCTGTGAAGATCTACATTGCGTTGGTACCAACCGGCTCCGGTGGCAGTTCGCAAGAATCGATTTTGAACGCTCTGTAACTTCTTTAACTGATTGCCCGTCGCGTGAGCGAAAGCGACGCAAGCATAGACCATTACGGGTCTTATGCAAGTCTTATGGAGGCGAAGTTTGTGTCTTAAGCACATTTTGCTTGAAGAGCAAGTTAGTGGATATAGTCGACTTGAGATAAAAGCCGCTCTATTTCGAACGTTTTTAATGTGTGCAAAACTATGCATGTACGCTCTGTGTAGCAACGCACTGCGCTCGTTAACCTGAGACATTGGTTATTAAGTATCATATAACTTGTACACAGAGAAATACTGGCAGAAGAAGTGATGATGTTCTCCTAGCTGATTTCGACCACGGCGACAACTGCCGACTACTGTCGAGAGCCATCAACTGCGCAGGAGATATTATAGTGCCACAAGGGTACGCGCAAACACAGAGGCACTCGCTCCTCCCAACCTACCCGCGCCCGATGTAACGCTGATGCGCTAAGATCGGAGGTAGGCTAGGATGCAGTGTCAGAAACACGGCACAACACAACCAGACCCGAAAACCAACAATTTATGTTTTAGCACAAATGTTGGCTTCGGCTGGGATTCGAACCCAGGACCCGCGGCTTAGAAGTCAGGTACTCTGACCACTAGGCCACGCGGTTGTCAAAAGTATGAAAGTAATTAATGCTGTGAAAATGAAAAGTTTGAGAGGTATAAGTGGAGTGACCGATGGACAAAGTGAGGAACAGCGTGACAAGGGAACGTTGTGGTGTGGTAGAAGATGTAGTGACAGATATTCAGAAAAGGAAGCTGATATTGTTTGGACACGTAGAGAGGATGGATGAAAGAAGATTGACGAAACAGATTTATGAGGCGAGCAAGGGCAGGCCGGTAAAGGACGACGTAGGCGAACGTATCACTATCGCAGCCGTTTTAAGGAAAAGCCACGTCAAAAATTCCCGCAACCGACGAGGTTGTATGATAACGCTAATGAAAGTAGACGAAGCGAGAGATGTGTACCCCAATGGGAAAGAGGCGTGACTGTATGCATGTATTGTATGTATATTACCTGTAATTATTAGCATCAGTGCCCTTGAAACTGAAACACAGTAATGTTTGCACACCACTGCTTCACGGCAGAATAACTGGCTCTTCGGTGGTACCTACCTGGACGGATTCCTGCAATGGAAATCTACCAACAGATAAAAAGAAAGTTAAGTAACTGAATAATTTCGGAGGGTACGTACACCCTATGTAGCCTTTATCGCTAACGCTGAGTTCGCCCAAACGCTTATTTTACCAGTTTTTTTTTAATACTGACGTTTGTTACGTAAGGCAAAGGGCGTCAGTGCAAATTGGATCGTTTGCATTATATCTACATCCATTTTATTTATTTTCTATGTAAAGACTACTTGTCCTTTTACCGTTGCAAGGTTATAAGGCCCCCCTCCCCATTAAAATTAGTATTGTACAACATACTAGGATTTGTTGTATTGTGAGTTATTTTTACAGACAAATTTTACATGCCCAACACAACCGGATCCGAAAACCAACAGTTTGTTTTTGCACAAATGTAGGCTCCGAGGATTCGAAGCCAGGGCCCGCGGCGTAGAAGTCAGGTACTCGGACCACTAGTCCACGTGGTCATCAGTGTGTAAGTGTATTAGACTACTGAGAACCCTATTTTTAAATTCATACTTTGGCAGAGGTAGTGCCGACGTCAAAGGGTGGGAATTAGAAAGTAATTTCAATAATTTCTACATACATACATTCACGCCTTCTTCGCGTATAAGGGGTAGGCAGAGATCAAACCTGTAGTTCACTTACCGCCCTCGCGGGAAAACAGACGTGACGGGTAGCGAACCACGTCGCCGCCATATGGGTATGAGTCAAAACGTACTTACTCCCCATTGCATTTCCATGAGCAGTATAGTGGCAGCATTGCATATTATGGTGTTATTCTTCACGAATATAGTCTCTACAATACCTTAATCGAGTCGAGGTGTCGTACCTCGGTAGGAAAGAGGCAGGTGCTATTATACTCTGTACCTATCGGTGCATCGAATATTTACTCTTAATTCTGTAAACGCTCTGATGCGGTTTTCTTATCTATAAAGGCTTTGACTTAATACCTTTCGCTCGAAGCCGGGGTTGATCAGGTGTATTATACACATTTAAATATATAACGTCAGTCTTCTCTGTTTCAGATCCTCGGTCATCTTATGCTGGTGGCGCGTTCATTAGGCGCTGCACGTGCGCCAGCAGGTTGGCGCCTGGTAATAAACAACGGCCGTCATGGTGCCCAATCGGTTTACCATTTGCATTTGCACGTGATGGGTGGCCGACAGATGGGTTGGCCACCGGGCTAATTGGTCACACTAGCGTCAAGTTAGAAATGAGAGGGTATCTTTATTCAATTTAAGTGCCTTAATATTTTGATGATGTGATTCTTAATTCTGTTAGCAACTACATTTTCTATCTGTCGAAGGTTTCTCCATCAATGAAATAGCTAATGGACAGATAATACTTTTGTACTATTATTGTTAGATTTTACAATTCCTTTAGAAGTCGACAAAAGCTAAGGACACTTTTACATGACCAGTAAGCAAGAGCAATTACCAGTGATAAAATAAACAAATAATTATGGAATAAAAGAAAAACGAATTTCAAAATGTTGCAGTAAAACTAATTTCGGGGATTGTACAATAAAAAAGAATCCTCCGAAGGTACGTTCCCAAAAAAATCTTTCAAATTCGTTCAGGAATATCGAAAATATGACGTAAAATACAAATAAATTATTGTCAAGATTGAACTTGACCTCCTAGTTGAAATTGGCTAACAAGTATTGCTGACATTTTCAGTGCCTTCTCATTTCTATTACAGATACTAATGACGCAAAGCGAGGATTGGTTTTTACTTAGGGTTTTCATCTCATATCAATACTATTATATCCACTTTTCTATGTTTTTTATATTATTCCGATATTCTAGCAGAAATTCTCTTTTATATTGCTTTGTACTGCAATATTTTAAGGAGCTATTTGATTTTCTCTTTTTTATATAAAAACGTCTACCTTGTCTATATCCATATAGACTTGCCATAGGTTAAAAACATATTTATGAAAAATAGCAATGACTATCAATTAATGTTATACAAGTTCGTAGCTCAAAGAAATACTAAAGAAAAAAATAAATCGTGTCATAAATCACGCCATTAATTAGATTAATTAGTAATAGTGCAATAAATTGGCCAAATTTATGATAGAATAGTTTCTAAGTGTTCGATAAAACTTTCTCAAATTTAAACTATTCGAAATGCCACAGTTTGAAGGCTTACTGTGATTATGTAAATGGTTGGAAAAAACGGTCACATTAAAAAGTTTTATTTTCCGTCGCAGGATTGGAGAAAAGAGGCACCTCTATTTATATATTTAATACACTATAGACTATAGTCATAAATTATTATAAATAAAAATTTGAATCTCCGAATTATATACTTTTTTTAGTCCATACCTCAACTATAACAGTCAAAAAATCTAGTCAGTGAGAATTATTATAGTATAAAAATATATTTTGCGTTATTACTTTTGTACAAATTTGTAGTTTTATTAGCTTGCATTTGATTAAAATAACAATATATTATAAATATATCTCATTAGAAGCCACTATATAGTATGACTTGAGTATGCTGGCATCGCCCCGTATAATCTGAGATCTCTAAATTAACTCCGCCCTTGTAAAGTTCTGTGCAAGACACAAATTCCCACTGTGATGTGCATTTCAAACTGTGGTATGTAAGATTGTGTATGAATTTTAGTTATAGAATTTGGTATTAAATTAATTAGTTAATAAAGTTATAATATTGATGAACACAAAAACTTTAGTAACACTAATTAGGCTTTTTGATACAAGTAAAAAAAAATGTATAAAATTCATATAATTTTCGATGTCATAACGTGTATGAATTAGCACAACCCGCATTTAACTTCAAATTTGTAATTTTATGATTAAAATATATATTATAAACATGAGTTGGCAACATTATAGTTATCAAATATTTACAAAGATACTATAAACAATCTTGGAATGTTTTTGTTTATGTGTAATAGATTAGAATAATTTTTAGTAAAATCAGGTGTGGGGAGGATTCGCGGCCAGCCTCTTGTTTTGCAAAAAAAATACAGAGGAGCGACAACGATTCTGACAATAAATCGTTAAGAATTTAATGAATTGTTAAATTCTCTAACCAAAGGAATAAAATATTTTGTTACTGCCACCCCTGTTTTTTTTTTCCTCCAAGCTATACTTTATAAGTAACGTAACTCCATAATATTTTTTAAATTGAATGGAAAGTAGACTCACCACCCTGCATGCTCAGCGTGGTGTATGTAAACCTCCCATGAAATGAATACTAACTTCTGATGGCACTTTCTTGGAAAGAAAGGGCTATAGAAAACCACATGTGAACATATCGGCAGTGGACTTCGAGAGATTGTTATAGATATGCACTATTTTCATTTCATTAATTTCAGCCTATCATAGTCCACTGTTGAACACAGGCCTCCCCATAGATTGCCACGGTCCTGAGTCACCTGCATCTATCAACTTCCTGCAAACACGCGTTTGCCGGTATGAGGCTTGTGTGGTTTCGATAAAATCGTATTGAACGCCGTGTGGTGGCGGCTTAAGAGAATCTACACCCCATCTCATCCCGTGGGTGTCGTAAAAGTAGACAGGGGGAAAGTAAAAACCAGGAGATGGGCAGCAACATCTTTTTTTTATTTTATTTATTCTTCATTGATTACACCTTAAGCTAAAGGCTACAATGGGCGGACTTAATGCCTTGTGGCATTCTCTACCAGTCAACCCTGGTTGATGGTGAAAAAAAGAAAAAATGGCAGGTGCTATCTATTTAAAAGGAAGATATAAAGTAACGTGAGATAATAAGTAAATATAATCAATATATAATTATTAAGAAAAATATATAAATTGATACATAAATACCAAACTAACGAATATATATATATATAAATTAAATAAATAACATACACAAATAGATAAAAATGAAAGAATCAAATCTGTCAAATGTGATCCTTCTCAAGATAATATTCCCGGACTGATCTTTTAAAAATGTTCTTATTGGGAGCATTTTTGATACGAGTATCATAGGGGAGGGCGTTCCAGAGCAGTACAGACTGCACAACAAAAGAAGAGCTAAAGAATGCAGAAGTATGCTGCGGGATCGAGGTCTTAAATTGGTTTAAGGAACGAGGTACTCGATCACGAGTAGAATAAAAAGGGGCAAAGTTATTTTTCAAATATGAAGGAGATTTAGGATCAGTTAAAATAGAATACAAAAGAAGCAAGATTCTGGAGCAACGCCTTTGTCAGATAGGAAGCCATTTAAGCCTAGAACGGTAACAGGAAACGTGGTCATATTAACGTAAACCAAAAATAAATTGAATGCAGTTGTTGAGAAGGCGCTCCAGCTTAATAAGAAGATTACTGGAGAGATCCGGGTAACACACATCAGCATAATCAATGGTAGGTAAAATTAGGGCATGAACAAGCATGAGTTTTGTCTTAAAAGGCAAGAAATGACTATAAAGGGACCGCAAGGTAGCATTAACTTTACGGCTAATTTCGGAAACCTGAACTCCCCAACCCAAGGAATGGTCCACATGCAAGCCAATATTTTTAACTGAAGTAAAGAAAGGGATTAAGATTCCGTTATAGGATACGGGAGAAAGGTTACTATAGTCAATCTTAGCCAGCATCTTAAAACCACCAACAACCATCACCTTACATTTTGATGGGTTAACAGATACACCGTATCTAAATGACCAATCTCTAATGGCTTCAAGATCATCATTTTTGATACCATTGTTGAGGTCATTAATTCCTGGAAGTTTGTTCTATTATACCTAGTCTTAGTAACACGCTCCAAGCGAATTATCTTAAAACGTTTCATCTAAATCATCTTTAAAAAGAAAAAATCAGATTTCTAGTAGTTTTTACAAAATAATAAAACAATAATTAATATTTTTTGAATAAAAAGAATTAACATGATAAGACAAATTTATTCTTCGATTTCCTGCAACAAAAGTGAAACCATAATTATTACTGTTTTCATTGCACATTGGAAAAATATATTGTCAAAAAGTAAACTAAAGTTTCACGTATGGCTTTCGTTTTTGAACTTGTTTTTTTTTTTAGTAGTCATTAAATACTTAATATCGAAAATACTAAAACTTATCGCTATTTTCTTTATTTACAATATTGCAATGATGTTACGATGTACATACATTTTATTATAAGAAATAAGTAAATTGATAATTATTGAATAACAATTTGACAACTAATCTTTTAATTAAAAATTGTTAATCACTTCAAAGTTGCAAAGTAAAACTTCTTTATTTTACAATTCTCATTTCATAACAACATACTAAATAATACTTTTAAGAAAGCAGAAATTCACTTTAGTTGTAAAAGACGCGATACGACGTGTACGATAGTGGCAATAAAGAATTTAATATTGGAATTATAAATGTTTTATTAGGAAAAAAATTATACGCATACTACTACAAGTACACTACCGAGGGTGCTGCTAAAGCTGGTAAAGCGCAGGGTGCAGCGGGCACAGCAGTTAGTAGAGGGGCAGCAGCTGCTAACGCAGATGTCAGCACTGTTGGCAGTGCCGCTTCCAACAGCGGTGGCAGAGTAGCCGCTAAAGAAGCAGATAGTGTCGAAGCTAGTACTGGAGCGAGTGCTGCTAAAGTTGGTGGTAGGGCCTGTGCGGGAGCTGCTGGTAAGACAATTGGGACAGGCGCTGGTGCTGGAAGAACTATTGGAGCAGGTGCAGGTGCTTGCACGCAATAGGCCGTTGGCAAACACTGGGAGTGCGCTTGCTGTAAAGATTGGAATACGCTTTACAAGTATCAGTCTGCTGATGAATTTACTCGTATTTTGAAATACATCAGCAATAAAAATAAAACTGTCTGTTATCATTTAATATTTATATATTAGCTTTTTTATATAGTTTGTGATAATGGTAAGTGCAACCATCTGCCCATAACAAATGCTGTCACCCATAACATTTCTGTGTGGCATTTCACTGCGCCCGTCACCCACAGACATCAGTTCTTTTACCATATATGCCCAGTGTGCCAACTAGCTCTCAGAGCCCTTCAGACCGAAATACAGTAGTTTCCACACCACGAGTTCGATCTCAGTGCCGACACCTCTTAAACTATTTTAAGTGCAGATTTACTACGCTGCTCAGCGGCGAAGTAAAACATCGTGATGAAACCTGCATATTTGAAGAATAAAAATATTTCGAAGACAAGTGAAGTCCGCCAACCCGGATTGGAGCAGCGTGGCGGACTCTTCTCGGCTCCAAAAAGTCAGTGCTCAGCAGTGGAACGTTTATTAAAAATTTAAACCATAAAATGTTAGCTACTGACCTAAAATTTAGACTTCTTTTATAGATTTCTATTTTTGCCAAACCATTTGAACCAAATTGTTGACAATATTAATGTGATGTTGAAGTTTTGTCAGTTTAATGAATAGAAATTAAATAAAATTTCAGATCTTGATACAAATAGTTTAAATACAATATTTACTTAAGTAGAAAATATAATAAAATAAAAGTACTGGCCAGTATATTTTATATTAGTCTATGTACTTAATGCCTTTGTATGATACAAAGGCATTAAGTACATAGACGTGTGTGTATGCGCCTTAATATGGGGCAGTCAGGTTTTACAACCCCCAAGATGGCGTTAGTGTTCCCCCGCACCCAGAGTCAGTCATGCGCAAAAATGAAGCATCAGAGATCCGACTCTTTTGCGCATGACTGAATGATTATGGCGGTTGAAGACAATCTACCACCCCATCTCATTCCGTGGGTGGCGCAAGTCGACACAGGGAAAATAAAAACTAGGAGTTGGGCAGCAGAATCTTCGTGGAACATCTGAATAAATAAACGCCTGCCAACCGTGGCAATTTTTTCAAAACCTCACCAAAATGAAAGCTACAAACTTTTTTGGCAATGCATAGGGAAGGCTTATGTTCAACAGTGGACTTGTGATAGGAAAAGATGATGGTGATGAAGAATAATTATAGTTTTTCTGATCATAAGTCACGACATAGCACGTATTTATCATAGGTAAGCATAACTTACACTAGCCGATATATATAACATTTAAAAAAAAATCTTACCTTTAGCAGCGCCAACATGGAACAAATGACGATCAGAATCTGCATTGTGAACGTTGAAGGATGAAGATGCCATGCACCACTGCCCTATAACTGGTTGATTATCGGTCTTCCGTGACACAGTTGCATCACCACGCACGTGTCACTATTGTGTTATTAGTACATTCATAAACATGATTTTAGTTATGTAACTAATTTCACACGAATATTGAAGTAATAATTCATTAATGAAATACGTGCAATAACATGTCTGAATCACCGTGCGTAAAGCGTAATAACTAAGCCTTATGCCACTGATTCTATGACATAGTGTCACAGCATCTTTCGGCATATTACGTGCCTTGAACACAGGTTGAACCCCGGGCATTCCGGGAGGGATGGGAACCGTAGTCATACTAAAGAAGTTCTATTGAAAATATTTTGAAACTTGTTTAGGTCTAAGAATACTCTATCTAAACACTCTTAAAATGTGTACATAATATGTATTTTCTATATTACTCTTTCGAGGACATGTGAAGTCCGCCAACCCACACTGGAGCAGCGTTGCAGACTCTTCCCGGTTCCAAAACCCTTACAGAAAAGAAATGAGAGTAGGCCTGCGCTCAGCATTAGGATATTTATAGGCTGTAACTTTTATATATTTGACATTACAAGGTCGGCATATTAGTGCAGGCCTAGAACGCCATTGCAATCAAATCATACGCTGGCGGTCATCGTCGGGTCTCAAACCATTTTAAGAAGTTTTACTGGTGGTAGGATTCCTATTCTATCTATATATATATATCTAGTTATGTTATACTGGTGTACTATTATTCCATCACAGGCTGGTCGCTCATTTTCTTTCAATACGGTTGTTGGGTGTCAATGTATGTGCATGGGTCATGGGTGATGATTGTCACATGCGTCATTCTCGCCAACGCGTTGCATGTGGACGTGGATCTAGTTTGAAATTTTATCATGGACCGTGCTGCGGTTGCATAATGAAACTCATTAGGAAACGGCATTAAAGTAACAGCTTATAAATGTACTAATGCTGAGCACAGACCTCTTCTCATTTTTGGGATGGGCTTCGAAGCTGGGAAGAGTCCGTCGCGGCTTCATGCGGGTCGATGTACTCACATGTCCTGAAAATATTGTTATTCCTCAGACGTGCAGGTTCCTTACGATGTTTGCCTTCATTCCTAAGCAATTAGTAAATCAGCACATAAAATTGCAGCACCGAGTACTTATAGATATTTTACGTAATACGAGTAAATTTGACTTTGAAAAATAGTTATCAAAATATTCATAAAAAACATACTTTATTTACTCGCAAAGTCATGCGTATTAAAATACAAATGTTTAACGAGTCCCTCAATGTATTGAGCAAAAAAAAACATGGATCGGTGCAACTCGTGAAGAAAATTGGAATCATACGAAAAACAGCATCATTTGCCTAAAGCATTTTAGAGATGACAATTTTTACGCCACGAAAACCCGTCGCCGGTTCCTGAATTCAGCAGCACTAACTTGATATTTACCATATTTGGTATTGGCCCTTAAACAAATAAGGGTTTTTTTGCATCATAAACTTGTAGGCCATATTGTAATGTCTTGTATTTTGTTTCAGTACAAATGTAATTTCTTTGCCCGAATATTATTTAAATAATTATAGAAAAAAAGTTTTAGGGACGGTATAACATTTTAGTGAGCGAGCGCAGAGCGCAGAAGGCGCCCAGAGCCGGAATAAAGTGCAGGGGTCTTTGTGTGGGAGCACCCATAGAGAGAATAGACCAACCGACCTCCGACCACGAGATTCTAAATATATGTATATTTCTTAGTCAAGTCTTTTTTTAAAAAAATTGTTATGATAAGTAAGTAAGTAGCGAAGAAAGAAAAATACCAGTAACGGGGGAAGAATTGGAAAGAAGTCGGGAAGCAGCGAACACGGAAGGATCTACCTGCCTTATTTAGAGGGAAACCAAAAGCAGGCCGCTGTCACGCGGTTGACACAAAATGTAATAATAATATTGTATTAACACAGGTGTGGCGTACAAATGTTTAATTAATATAATTATATTTAGTTTATGTAATTATAAATGTGTACCATTTTACAGACATTGTTTTTTAAAATCAAATAGTAATATAAATTAATAATTTTTAAATTGTCTACAAACACAATTACAAACCATTTTTATTCATAGTTAACGTTTTTTGCAAAGGCTATTATTTAGTGCGGCGATCGAGACGACGTCAACAGCTAACCGGTATACCGCTGGCCGTCGCCCCGCTCTTTCTACCATTACAAGTAGTACGCTTTCGTAAGACTTACTGTTAACTTGCTTATGTTCTACCAATTATTGTCTAATTCTATGTCCATATTCGTGTTTTTTTTTTAGTGTAGAAAGTGACGAAAAGAGCAAAACGTTCACCTGATGGTAAGTGCAAAATCCGCCCACAACAAATGCTGTGTCACCCAGAATATTTCTGTGTGACACCACATTGCGCCCGTCACCTTGAGACATCAGTTCTTAAGTCTCAAATGTCCAGTGATTACGCTAGCTCACAGTGCCCTTCACAACACAGTAATGCTTGCACACTACTGCTTCACGGCAGAATAACTGGCCCTGGGGTGGTACCTACCTAGACGGATTCCTGCATAGGAATCCTACCACCAGTGTGCTTTCTTGTCTTTTAAAATTTGCTGTGAACTTTCTGTGCTTGTTTACTTCTCTCGCTTTTTCACCTTATGTAATTGTTTTGTGTAATTATAATAAATAGTGAACCTTAAAAAACTGAATACTATAGTTTTATTAAATCATCATCAACGGACATATTAGTTTTGCACAACCTACACAGGTATTATACTGACAGCCTTAATACGTTAGATAACATACATACATAAGATCACGACTGTGTCCCATAAGGGGTAGTCAGAGACTGGGCACTCACTGCAAAAGTAGATGACTGCCACAATCCACGTTTCACCAAAACAATATAATGCACTTGGTGTGATAGGTGGTGAGCTTATCGCCAGCATGTTGGGTGCAGAGTGCAGTTTAATTCCTTACTCGCCTTTTACGAGATCCATTGGACGAGATGGAGTGGTAGTATTCTTTTAACGAGCCGCCACCACACGGCACGTTAGATAACAAAACCACAATATTCAATGCTGTCACAATAGTGCTCGTAAGAACGCAATGGGGAGAAAGAATTTTATTGACTAGTACAAAAATGGAGCCGTGGTAGCTCAGGGGCTAGGCGATCGCTTTAAATTTCATAGTAAGCGAGTGACCTGGATTCGATTCCCGGTGCCGGCACCACAAAAATTTTTAATTGCAATTTTAAGTGCTGATTTACCACGTGCTCGGCGGTGAAGGAAAACATCGCGAGGAAACCTGCATGACTAAGTAATAAAAAAATATTTCGAAGACATGTGCAGCCCGCCAACCCGCATTGGAGCAGCGTGGCGTATTCTTCCTACCTCCAAATCCCTTTTAGAAATGAGAGGAGGCCTGTGCTCAGCAGTGGGACATTTATAGGCTGAAACTTTACTTTTTTACTTTTTACAAAAATGGCGGCGACGTGGTTACCCACCCGACACGTCTCGTTTCCTGCGGGGGCGAAAAGTGGTGCGGTCTCTGCCTAACCCGTATTTGGGAAACAGGCGTATCTATTAAACACAGGATTAATAAAAGATCCTCACTACCACATAGAAAACCAATGTAATATTAGCATAGAAAATTAAATAAAACACCAATTAACGGCATCCGTACAATATTTATTAAACAATATTTTATAGATAAATTATAATTTGAGACACAGTGCGGCGACGCTACAGTCCGCACTCCCTCGTACTCTACGTTAAATCTATGATAGCCTATAATGTACAATTCCCTCACGACTCCCACATGTATTGTAAAACTGATAAGTATTTAAAATTCCTTATAAAAGCCGAAATTTGACGGCAGTGAGATTACAAAACACCGTAAAATTGCAGAATAAGAATTAATATCACCCCATATCATTCCGCGGCTGGTAAAAGTTGTCTAAGGTAAATTTTGATGGTAAAATAACTGTATCAAACAGGGTGGGGTACACGGCATCGTTCCCTACCAGAGAGGCAACGTCCAGCAGTGGACTATTGGGGCTGATGAAGATCTAGTCCATAAATACATTAAAATCATGAATGCGATTTGTAGTGAGATTACTTTGTAAATAGCGGAGTATCAAATCATTAACATAACAAACGGTTACAAAATCTGTACATAATTGTCCATTATTCACATAACACCGTCGCGTATCGATTATATTTGTAAAGTACCTACGCACGTCCAGACTTTAAGACCAATGGAGTTACTGAAATAAATATGACGCACTGACAGTAATGTTTAATCGTACAGTTCTGTTCTGTCGTTGTCGTTGCTTACAGTCGGAACGTATGTGGGTAGTTTGACAAAAGGAATCTAGAAAATTTCTATTTGGCGTGATAGACAGCGTTAAGGTCTTTTATATAATAGTTTGCGAGAAGAAACAATGAGAACCAACCTTTTATTTTATACAGTGCGATACTGGACTACAACTTTTAAGATTTAATTTCACACGTAAAATATAATAGGTACTTCTGAAGGCTGAATATTGAATAGTGTGTTGATTGCTTCGAGCTTTTGACTATTTAATTAACTTAATTGCAACTCTATCCGCACACACTTCCCGTTAACATACATACATACATAAGATCACGACTGTATCCCATAAGGGGTAGTCAGAGACTGGGCACTCACTGCAAACACAGATGACTGCCTCAATCCACGTTTCACCAAACCAATATAATGCACTTGGTGTGATAGGTGGTGAGCCCATCGCCATCATGCGCTGTTGGGTGCACAGTGCAGTTTAATTCCTTACTCGCCTTTTACGAGATCCATTGGATGAGATGGAGTGGTAGTATTCTTTTAACGAGCCGCCACCACACTTCCCGTTAAATCATTAAAATATCTCATTTTTTAATTAATTTAAAACAAGTTGTTTATTTGTTGGCAGTACTAGAAAGTATAGTAAGCAAAACAATAATTAAGGTTACTAATTTCTGGTGCTCGATTTGTCGCGCTCAATATGTTTCTTCAGATTTGTATTGCATTTTACGCTTTGCTACGTCTAGATGTAGGACGTTCAGCAAAGACTAAGTTAGTCCTACGCAAGATATGAGTAGGTGTCGAGGGTTCCAGGAGCACGCTCGAGATACTGTTTGTCGATGAGAGCCTCTATGCATTTCTTGATCATGGCAACGGAGGGCGCAAATGAGCCCCTCGCTTGGGCCACAACCTCTTGAATCAGTTCTGTATGACGCAATACCTGAGGAACAAACGATTTTGAGATTAATAACAAATATTACAAAGTGGAATTTCCAAAGATATTCCGGCTTGAAGGACCACAATTTAAATTTTTAATACTAATGTCTAAGAAATGTAATTAAGTATAAAAATAGGTCAAATGCTAAGAAAATTTGGGCGAAAGAATTGTGGAAAATGCATGTATAATTTGAATATCATCATCGTCATCATTTCAGCCTATCACTAGTCCACTGTTGAACATAAGCCTCCCCCGTAGATTGCCACAAAAGTTTGTAGTTCTCATTTTCGATAGATTTTGCAATAGTTGCAACGATTGGAAAGCGGGTTGGCGACTGCAGTTTATTTATTCAAATGTTCCGTGAAGATAAGCTGCCCATCTCTCGGTTTTCATTTTAATTAGAATATAATAGACAATAAAATACTTTTTTTTAGTAATAAATATTTCATCCATTGGACCTATTCAAGCACCCACAGGACAGGCTTGCCAAGTGTGGGGTCATCGGATAATACTCCACTTTCTCAAAATATTTTTTTTGTCGATCTTATCTAGTATCAGATAAGATCGAAAAAAAGTTAGGTGAACCGAAAACCAAAGTGTGAGCTGCTTAAACATTCGTTTCGCAGGCACTCAGTAACCAGATATGTCGATCTCTGACACGCCTTTGCGCACACGTGCGCAAGAGAACACGCACATGAGTTCTGTGCGCATATGATGTGTTCCGACACATGCGCACGCACACACTCACACATCCGCACGCACACACTCACACATCCGCACGCACATGCACATACACACACATGCGCATGCGCACGCACAGATGCAGTGGCGGCGCACCTTCCTCTGCTTCATGATGCGCACGAGCGCGGCCTGCAGGTACATCTTGCGGTCGTCGTCGCAGTGCGCCGCCTCGCCGCTACCGCCGCCCGCTCCTCCCCCCGACCCGCCGCCTGTATCAAACAAAACGTTCCTTAGGACACCATAGGACTTTAACTTTCCATAGGACTATATAAAGTATCAGGAAATTAATGTTAAAGTACATTTCTGTTTTCGAGTTTCATTTCAACAAAACACGACGAAAGGTTAAATATACACTTACCAGGATGCGTCGGCGCCGCTGCACATGTCAGACGCAGTCTTGTTCGTTTGCAGCTGAAGCCGAGGTTGAGGGCGAGCTCGGCGTCGGCGCCGGCTTCGGTTTCGGCCTCGCCGTCGGCGTCAGCCTCGGCCTCCACGTCGCCGCGCGCTAGCAGTAGCCCGGCATCCAGCAGCGGCCTAACGTGGCGCGTCCACGCTTCGCCGCCGAGCTGCAGAGACTCTCGAGCCTCTCGAGCGTTTACTGTGTCCGTTGTCTCAAACATCAGGAGAAGAGCACACTGGAATAAAGAAATATATCGATACTGGGCAGATATACCTACGGGTAAATATTTTTTTATAGGAGAAAGTGACCACACTAGCAGAACGTTCACCTGATGGAACATATGGCCATAACAAATGCTGTGTAACCCAGTATATTTCTGAGTGACATCACATTGCTGCCGTCACCCTTGTGTGCCCTGTGTGTGTGCCAGTGCCCTTCAGACGGATAGTAATGCTTGCACACTACTCCTTTACTGCAGAACAACCCTGTCCTGTGGTGGTTCCTAACTAGATGGATTCCTACATAGAAATCCTGTCACCACAAACAATTCTCTCTGTCAAAAATGGACCGAGAGGGACCTTTTTAAAGTCGATGGACGTAGTTACTTGGGACCGTACCTTTTGGCAATATATGTGCGAGCACTATATTTAGCAAAGGGCGTAAGATGATCAAAAAGTCGTGGCATCTGACAGAATAACTCTAGTGGCATAATTATCTTAAAAAAAACGGTGGATGAAATTCCCAGTGAACCAGTGACGGAAACTAGTGCGTTGAGTATGGTACTACCACCACCAAGCCAATTGAGAGAGGCATATGTGAAACTAACTTTTCGATTATGTACGATCAATATGCAAAACTTGAAATGAAAAAATAAAATTTTACTATCAAAGTTTTGCGATATCATAAAAAGAAAAATAAATTATGTGAATAAATCTAGAGCAGTTAGACGCGGAGATCTGTGTGCATGTGTGCATGCCTGCGTGTATACATGCGTGCGCGTTTGCGTGAGTGTGTAAGGTGCCTTTTTTGTAGAAGTAAGCGGTGAGACGAACAGAACATTCACCTGAATGTAAGCGCAACATCTGCATAACAATTGCGATGTCACCCAGAACATTTCTACGTGACAGCACACTGGGACTAACTCGAAAAACATCAGTAACAAAAAATTAAACTGTCGAGTATTATAGACTAGAAATTAATATAAATTATATTTAGTACAATCAAATCTTGCGTTTGGATTTCCGTCACCCTCGGACATCAGTTCTTAAGTCTCATATGTCGAGTACACTAGCTCTCCATGTCCATAAGATCGAAACAGTAATATTTGAACATTTCTACCTACCTAGACGGAATCCTAACATCAGTGAAGAATCTACAGTTGTAGTACCTGTGGCGTTGTAGCGCTGATGTGGTAGACGCGTTGCGTATACCGCGTCCGCAGTTCACCAGTGCACAAGTGGTGAAGCCAGGCGAGTCTTCTCCCGCTGAAAGAGGCGCGGTAAAACGCCTCGAACAGTCGGGCGGGCCGTTCCAGTTGTGCAGGTGGCGCTAGCGGTGCCATGGCGCCACCTAGCGGCCACGCGCCTGCTTGTAATACCTTCAACAAAATAAAAATATTACTATAGCTATAATATTGATTTCAGTGAAATGTAACATGGTAACATATATACACGATGGTCTATAAAAAGTAATGTTACCAGCTTATAAATGTCCTGCTTAAGAGAATCTACCCCATCTGATCCCGTGGGTGTCGTAAAAGTCGACAGAGGGAAAATTGAAACCAGAAGATCTGCCCATCTTCTCAGATCAGAGAGATCAGCACCTTCTTGGGACATCTGAATAAATAAACTGCGGTTGCCGACGCGCCTGCCAAGTGTGGCAACTATGGCAAAATCGTAAGTTCGTTTGACAAACGTCATTTTCTTTTTACATTCTACCACCGTTTCGTAATGAGGTACCTCTTACGGAGAAGAAACAGGCGAAAGAAACTCTGTAGGTGTCCTATTTTTTGTAAATCCTTTTTTTATCTTGGTCAAAAATACATTATATATAAATTTACAAGGAATAGTCTCAAAGAAAACCAAACCACGCCCCATGTGATATTGTAGATAATATTCGATAATAAATATATAATTATTGCAAACTCGAGCAGACCAGCATCCACCAACAGCACCTGTTCACAAGTACGATGCATGTGGCAGCCATCGCCCTCCTCGACTATATTAAAGGGAAGTGGACTTCACATGTCCTCTAAATATTTTGAATATTCAGACATGCAGGTTTCCTCACGATCTTTTCATTCTTGTACCTCTGTAAGTATTTAGTTAAAAAAAAAACATAAACCAACCTGTATAAAGAAACCGGTGTTCGTGGACAAGTTATTATCTCTGAGATGCTGCTGAAATTTGGCGTTGAGATCGGCGGAGACCGCCACATCCGTGAACATCCGATGCAGTTTATTCGTGAACTCGTAACCGCAGGCCGCTTTGAGGCGGTTTATCATCGCCTCCTCTTGCTCCATCGACGCCGACAGCTGGTGTATGAGGCGCCTCGCCAGAGCTCGAGCGTAGTGCTTCTGGAAGACGTCCTTGTCGTCCACGTATTTGAAGACGACGATCGCGGCCGCAAGCTTGTCGTCGGCGTCGGCGTCGGCGCCGCGACGTCGGAGTAACGCGTCGCAGTAGCGCGCCAGCAGCTCCGGTGCCCGGGCAGAGCTCTCGCCAGGCTGGCGAGCGTTCACTACAGCGCTGCAAGCCTGCAAATTGAAGTAACGATGCCCCATACTAGGATTTCCCCCTGTATCGTGGGTGCGTTTGTAACTTTCACATGCACGACACAACCAGACACGAGAAGCTACGTGTTGTGTTTTGTTATAGGAGAGGAGGGAAACGAGAAAGCGGCTCACCTGATGGTATGGTGATAGCAGAGGCATTCTTTGAAAATAAAGTAGGCTCTTTTATTGAAGGCCCCTAAGTCGCATCGGTACGGAAATGCCTGGTGGCAGCATATTCCACAAAATGGTTGTGCGTGGCAGAAAATTTCTAGCAAAGCGTACAGTGTTGGAACAGTTGTTCGCTCCGGCTGGTATTCGAACACAAACACTTTTTTATGAGATATAATTTCCCCTTCCCCTTGCAATTATCGGACAACTAGACGCATGGACGGTGCTGTGGATATACCTAGCATTCGATCTAAACGTTTTGCTTCGTCGTTCATAATGCCTACAGCATTGCGTCACAGGGATTAACAGTTTGCTTGCATCAGTCTTTCTTTCTGATTACGTGGGTGTCTCCAAGAGTAGACTTCTACTTCTTAACGTCGGTTTATAAATAGTGAAATTAAACGCGATAAAATCCGTAAAATTAGTTTCATTTAAATATGTAGTGTTCGCGATAATATAAGAAATCATTATAAAAGTAATCCGTCATATTAAATAATTATTTCATTTTTTAATTATTAAAATTTATTAGATTTTAGTAGTTTTGCATAACTTAATGTGAAGATTTTTTATTAAGCCATTTAATTTGTAATGTTATAGTTTTAAATGTGTCTATTTTGTGTTATTTTCTTATTAGTTGAAATTATAACTGAAATGTTATCTGCAAATAGAACAGTATTGTAATCGGTTCTGTCAGGTAGATCATTTATGTACAAAATAAATTAAAGTGGTCCGAGTATACGGCCTTGAGGGACGCAATATTTAATTATAATTTGAAATCGAGATATATATTCTCGAGTTTCTTAAAATTTAATTGCGTGATTTTTACACATGTGACCTGTTTTTAATTTCCTCTTATCCCATTGGCTTCCAGCTTGGCCAATAACTGATCATAGGATACTCGGTCAAAAGCCTTGTACTTGTCAAGGAATAGTATTGTAGTAAAATTAATTTTGTATAATGTTATTATGCAAAAACTCATTTCTAAAGTTAAATGCAGCATGTGCTGTCGGTTTATTTTTTTAATTTAGTTTGATTCCTTTTAATTTACTGAAGAAGGAAATAAGTTGAAAATGCAATGCTTTTTCAAATATTTTTGAAAATATGTAACGGATGTAATTTAGACGATAATTAGAAATATAAATTTTTAATTACTCTGGAAATAATCCAGACCCTAGCGAGGGATAATATTTGATTAAAAAATAAAAAAAAGGAGAGAAAGGAAAAATTAGGATTTTATGAAGTTTTACTTACTTTGTCAAGTGCACCAACGAATGCTTGCGCTCCACCAAATACCTCCGCGAACAATTTGTTATACTTTCCGTGCAGCGACAACATCGCGTTCACGAAGTGCGTATGTGCCTGTAATAAACAACAAATAAATAACTGTTCTTTAGAAGTTTAAAATTTTTGGGTTGTAATCGTCTTACTTGATAAAATCAGACTACTCTGTCTGTCTGTCTGTACTAAATGATTAAACACAAAAACTAGTGAATTGCACAAACCAAAAACAAACACGGTATTGAGCTACGTGCCATACCATCTACCTCCCGCTAAATCGTGGAGGTCGTCACTATATACTTTCTGGTGGTAGGATTCCTATGCAGGAATCCGTCTCGGTAGGTACCGCCCCAGGGCCAGTTATTCTGCCGTGAAGCAGTAATGTGAAATATTACTGTGCTTCGGTTTGAAAGGGCACTGAGAGCTAGAGTAATCACTGGGCATATGTGACTAAAGAACTGATGTCTCAGGGTGACGGGCGCAGTGTGGTGTCACACAGAAATGTTCTGGGTGTCACAGCATTTGTTATGGGCAGACGTTGCACTTACCATCAGGTAAACGTTCTGGTCGTTCCGTCACTTTTATCAAAAAAAAGCGGGGATCGATATCTTACACTGCGTTTGCCGGTACTAATTATCAATTATAAAAGGTAATTTGTTCTCAATTGAAGTTGTTTAAAGCTCACGAACGTAAAAAAACTACTCTGGTTAGAAAACTAAGAACATACATACATACAGTAACGCCTGTTTTCCCATATAAGAGGTTTTCGCCCCCGCGGGAAACGAGATGTGACGGGCGGCGAATCACGTCTGCACGAATAAAGGCTGTCCGTACAATACCTTAGTCTCCTCTTACGTCACCTCGATAGAAAAGAGGTGTTCTTCTCTGCCGGACACCTATCGGCAATAACCTTTTTTAATGCCACATGGTTTATTTTATAGTACATATTATATAGTACGTTTTTTGTAATAATATATTGTTGACAAGTTTTTAAAATTCAAGTCAGTTTTTGCGTCTCACTTAGGAATTTTGTATATATACTAAAAAAGACTTTCCTGTTATCGCCAGTGTAAGAATACCTCTAGTGTATCGCTTCGACACATTCTACACGAAAAAAAACAAGTCCGAGAAATATTCAAGTCCAAATGAGGACTTGAATATTTCTCGTATAGACTCGTGAGGCCCTAATAGGAACGTCGTCTCCCATCGGGAGTAGTTTATATTTTGAACCCGCTTTCATTAGCTTGATATATACATTATATATGAATGTAATGAAATTATCCATATAAATTTAGCCTACTTCAAGACACCAAAACTTCAAAATTTTGTTCCAATGACAATCCTATAATTTCATTGACTATGATCTGGTTCTCTAACCAGGATCATCAGGTCATTGTTTTTTTTTTGTAAGAAAGTGACGGATGTTGTGACCCATAACAAATGCTGTGTCACCCAGAACATTTCTGTTTGGCGACACACTGCGATCGTCATCTTGAGCAGCAGCATCTTTCTGGAACATCTAAATAAATAAATTGCGGTTTCCAACCCGACTGCCGACCGTGGCAACTATGGCAACATCCCCCAAAATGAGAGCTATAAACTTTTGTGGCAATCTATGTTCAGCAGTGGACTATTAATAGGCTGAAATGATGATAATGATGATGTGGATTGCTACTCAAGAGGGTTTTTTTTTAATTACAATTCAATCTATGTGTGGGTGTGTGGCTAAAGATAACATTACCTCGTCTTTGCTGTGTTCGGCTGCCAACAGCGCGAGTCCCTCCCGTGCGGCCTGCGCGTGGGCCGCGTCCACCAACGGGCGCAGGGCTCCCTGCCCGCTCAGGGGCTTTAGTAGCGTGTACATTCGCTTGAGGTCCTCACGCCTCTGTCGGTGGAAATTTGTATCAACAATTAATAGGAATGGTGTGTCGAAAGCTTTTTTTTCACACCGTATTGACGCTGCAAGACATATTTTAGACGTTTATTAACAGATTTCAAATATTTGAAAAATAATCATAAGATAAGAGAGTATAAAATCGTGAGTGAAATTTTGATCGATTTCTTTTTTAAAGGTTCCTTATGGTAAGTGTCACGCCATGGTAAGTAACACACTAGTATCTGAATACCACAGTTTGAAGCCAGAATATCTGTTACCGCGGTGGTATTTACTTAGATTCCTGTATAATAATTTGCTGGTGTTGAAACCAGTATGACAGACCCATGGAGCGGCGCACTCTACGTGCATGCATAGCACGTGCGTGCACTACGCGACCTGCGCGTAGTCTAGTAGTCCGTCCTTCGGGCCGCGCCCGGCGTACGCTCTGTACGTGTGTGAAGAGTACGTGTGTGGAGCGTACTTGCGTGAACTGTACGTGTGCGGATTGACATGTGTAAACTGTAAGTGCGTGGCAGTGCACGTGCGTGCACTGTACGTATGTGAACTGTACGTGTGTAAACTGTACGTGTTTGAACTGTACGTATGTAAACAATTCGTGTGTGCAATGTACGTGCATGCGATTTACGTGTGAAAACTGTACGTGTGTGAACTGTACGAGCGTACACTATACGTGTGTGAACTATACGCATTTTAACTATACGTGTGTGAACTGTACGTGTGTGAGCTGTAGGTGCGTGAGCTGCACGTACCTGCGCGGCGTCCGTTCCGTCGGCGCAGGCCTCTCGCAGCAGGCGCTCGGTGTGTGCGTGCAGCGCGGGCAGGTGTGCAGCGACCGCGGCGCGCTCGTAGCAGCCGCGCACAGCTTCCGAGGATGACGAGTGCAAGAAACGTGCACCTAAAGTCGTTTCGCGCTCTAGTCCTGGAATAAACAATAGAGGTAACTATTAACCAGCAACATTCTTTACCTTTGGCAGGAGATTTAGTTTTCTATGTATAAGGATATCGCAACAGACATACCTTAGTGTCTATAAGACAAAAATAAATATGAAAAAAGGCGATGAGCACCCGATGGTTAAATTTCAATATATATATTTTCGGTGATGTAATTGCTGTAAGCCTTCTCGGCTTTTACGGCTTCATCGGATACTGTGCTCGCAGGCCAGGGGCCCGCGTGCCAGGTTTGGTTTGACCCAAACATAAATAAATAAATAAAAACTCCTACAAAAACCTCGAAGTTCGGACTGTGTCGCGTTCGCTGCGTGCTTTCGCGATTTCGAAAATCTTAAACATTTTAAGCCGTCTACTGACCGTCCGAAGGAGGCTGCGCGCGTCCATTCGGACTGTCGACTTGTGTGTCGGTAACTCTGGGCGGTGAGAACCGCCCTGGAACACGGGTGAATCTTGTGTACGCGATGTGATTATTGACTATTGCGCGCCGCTCTCTACGGCGGTCGCGCGTCGTGGTGCGTGTTATATTAAAGCTATTGACTGTGTGTACAGTGTGGCCTGGATCGTGACTGACAGTACCGTAGTCAGGAAGAGCTGAGACGTCCGTGTCGTCTAGCAGGTTTCGCGGGCGACGTTTGCGTTCGGTCGCGTTTCTGTTTAGTCGGTAATTTGCTGCTTTAACCACCAGCGGGTTTGAATGGATTAAATTTCAAATAAGGCGCCAATAGCTTCCAGAAGCGGTTTCACAGAAACTGTAGCTATTTGAGACAGCACGGATCCACTGAAAGCCTTCAGTCGGAATGTCACTAGTATCATAGTCTCCCTAGCATAGCCACATTGACCGTCAGTATTTCGAAGTGCTGAATTATTTCTACAGTTACGGATACAGTATTGACATATATGGCGAGTACTTGATTTGCCGGCGACAGTGATTTTTTTTTATTTTTATGGAAGAGGGGGCAAACGAGCAAGCGTCTCACCTGATGGTAAGTGATCACCGCCGCCCATGAACATCTACCATACCGGAGGAATATCAGATTTGTTGCCGGCCTTTGAGAAAGGAATAGGCTCTTTTCTTGAAAGTCCCTAAGTCGTATCGGTCCAATAAAAACCACTGGCGGCAGCACATTTCATAAAGTGCTTGTGCGTGGCAGAACCGATGCAGGAACTCAACACCATGCATGTGTCTCAATTATGTCTCTAAACTAAGAGTATATCTAAGATATTAAATGAACACGTGGACCGCAATAGTGTCACTAAGCTAAGAGTAGATCTAAGATCGTAAGATGAACATGTACAAGACAAAGATCATGTCGCTATTACAGGGTTATGTCACCTTGACTATTTCTATCGGTCATTTTATTCTATTTTGATGCTACGGCCTATAATAATAATTGAACAATTCACCTTCTAATATATGCTTCATATAGTGAGAGACATCGCCATCCTGCAACAAATCGGCTGCCCGTCGTGCGTGGTGTGTGGCTGCCGCAGACAAATAGGGCTCCAGCACTAGCTGTTGGTACAGCTGCAATGGTGCTCGGACCCGATGAGCCTTATGAGTAGAAAATACGATATACAGAGATGATATGAGAAACAGCCTGTATATGCGTGACGACCGCGGGGCCTAGTGGTCATCATTACCAGACTTCTATGCCGCGGGCCTGTGTTCGAATCCAAGCCGGAGCTAAAACACAAATTGTTAGTTTTCGGGCCTGAGTGTGGTTGTGATTGTCCCCGTGTTTCTGAGACTGTATCCTAGCCTGCCTCCGATCTTATCGCATCGGCGTTACGTCGGGCTTGAGTAGGTTGGGATGAGTGAGTGCCTCTGCGTTTGCGCGTACACTTGTGGCACTATAATATCTCCTGCGCAGTTGATAGCTCCCGTCAATATTTTTTTTTTTAAAACGAAGCCCCACAGTATGATTTTCTCCTGTATCGTGGGTGCGTTTTACAAACATATATTTCACATGCACAACACAACCAGACCCGAAAAGCAACAATTTATGATTTTGCACAAATGTTGCCTCCGGCTGGGAATCGAACCCAGGACCGGTGGCGCAGAAGTCAGGTACGCTAACCACTACGCCACGCGGTCGACAAAAATTTACTCTTAAATGTGTTAACAGGCTGTTGCTGTGTTTCTCTCTACAGTCTTTACCATAGTAACTTCCGTACGAAGCCGGGGCGGAATGAGATAGTATACCTTATTTCGTTACTGTCAATTTGTGACTTAATTCCTCTTTCTCATGCCCAAGTCCCGGGTATCAATCAATCAATAAGCCATTTATCCTGAACATTTGTCTTCTCACGAAGTTTTGTAACGTTAATAGAGCACTAGCTGAAGCCCGCGACTGCGTCTGCGTGGATTGAAGTTTTTAATAAAACCGTAGGAACTCTTTGATTTTCCGGAAAAAAGAAGCCTGTGCCCGTCTGTAGGATGCAAGCTATCTCTGTGCCGAATGTCATCTACATCGGTGCAAGGATTGAGACGTGAATAGTAAGGTAACAAACAGACAGAGGGACAGAAGAGAGTTAATTTTGCATTTATAATATTAAGTATGGACCTCCAAGAGGCCTATGCCAAGAGCTACACTGTTCAGTGTCTACTAACATCTTCATTCTTTCTTGTCTTTCTTTTTTTTAAAAACGATGCCCCACAGTAGGGTTTCTCCTGTCTCGTGGGTGCGTTCTAAAGACATAAATTCCACATGCACAAACACCCAGACCCGGAACAACCACCTGTAGGTCATACAAATATTTGTCCCGAGCGGGAATCTAACCCGCGACCCGCGGTGCAGAAGCCAAGAGCTTAGCCACTGCGCCAACCGAGCTGACAGCGCTTTCAGTCTCTAGCAAATCAGTTTATTACGATTTGGCTCCACTTTTCTTGGGTACTTCGCGGAAACTCTTATCTCTCCGCATACAGGCACTTACCTGTGCATAAACTGCGCTGTGTATCGCCGCGTGCAACACGTCTGCGAGAGCTGTCTCCAGCGGGGAGTCCCTCGCGGCAGAAAGGGCGGCGACGATCCGAGAAGTTAGAGCGCCAGAAAGTGGTTTGACTAAGACACGCTCCCAAGTTACCAGACCAAGCTCGCCAACCTAGAAAAGTATATGTTTGGAGACCTACAAAATAGTATAGAATATATCTATTTATAAATACGTGGAGCGAAAACTTTGCACCCCTTTCTAAGCAAATTGCGTGCACGAAGGAGTGTGAGATTTGAAAAATTTCAAATTGTTTTAATGTTGGTATTGAGAAGCGAGACGGCTAAAATTTATATATTTTATGTGTCACAAATATATTAAATTGAATAAAATTAAATTAGCTAAATTTATGTTCATACTGACAATGTCAATCACATAATAGTCTGTCGTTTGTTTAAGTTCGCACTGCCAATGTCAAACACATAATAGTCTGTGGTCTTACAGTAGCACAGAGAAGAGAATGTCGTTAAAGGATTTTAAAATGTTCTAAAAAAATAATCACTCAACTCTCAATAACGTTCAAACTTTACATTATTATGATTTGCAGCAGTATTTCGAGCACTAGACGACCACTAGTATATATTAATATCCTGAACACGACTAAGCCCACATCATCAGGGTTAGGACACCATCACATTTACAAATTGTGAAGGTTTTTTATTTTTTTTATTGCAAAAAGAGATGAAACGAGCAAAACGTTCACCTGATGGTAAGTCCAACGTCTGCCCGTAACAAATGCTGTGCCACCCAGAAAATTTCTGTGTGACACTACACTGTGCCTATCACCCTGAGACATAGGTTCTTAAGTCTCATATACCCAGTGACTACGCTAGCTCAGTGCTCTTCAAACCGAAACACAGTAATGTTTGCACACTACTGCTTCACGGCAGAATAACTGGCCCTGGGGTGATACCTACATAGGATTCCTGGATTCCTGCATAGGAGTCCTACCACCTGAAAAGGTGCGGGCGTGTACGGCCGTAATTCCTTTTGATTGATGTCTGAGTTTAATGCAATGACAGTAATCGCTTTATGATCTATGATCTGCTTTATTTCATCGTTTTACGGTAAATCGTAAAACATTTGCCGATTTATTACTTCATTTATTTAGTATGACGAGCGCAGAGGTGCAAATTAATGGTCTGGGTGAGACGGGATTTGTTACGGGCAGATGTTGCAGTTAGCGTCAAATTAACGATTTGCTCGTCTTGTCATCTTCTTCCATTAAATATTGGATAGTTCGTGTTCAAATTGATAAATGGCCGACAAATTTTATTTAAAACAATTATTTAACATAAAATTGCTTTACCAATTTGCTTAACCAATTTTAGCTAACAAAAGCTATCGATATAGTCGATACTTCATTTTTTATTTACGACGACGTCGATAATGGTCATCACTAATTATCGGCGACGACTTCTTTTTTGACCTCCAGCTAACCAATTTGAGAACTAGCAGAGACCCTCTCGCCCCGCTGATGAACAAAATGCGTCGCAGAGGTGTACTGCTGTACACCCCTGCGACTGCCTGCGACCCTGCTGGTGTAATAGAAGACGCATTTTTCTATTGGGGGTGTTCTGGGCTCATGTATCAACAAAGAAAATTATTCATGTAATTAAGAAAGCATATGATAGTCATGATAATCATCATCATCATCGTTTCAGCCCATCACTAGTCCACTGCTGAACATATTTATCCCACTTATTGCCACAACAATTTGTAGCGCACATTTTGGGGGGATTTGGGGGGAAGTTGCCACGCTTGGCAGGCGCGTTGGCAGCCGCAGTTTATTTATCAGATGTTCCAGGAAGATGCTGCTGCCCATCTCCTGCTTTTTATTTCATCTCTGTCGACTTTTACGACACCCACGCGATGAGATGGGCTGCTGCATCTCTTCTGCGGCCACCACACGGCAATGATGACAATATTCAATAGTAATATCACAAAAGTTTCTAAAGAATTCGAAAATGATAGTGAACACAGTTTATTGTTACCTCTAACTGTCTAGAGTCATGCTCTGGACAGCTGACAGTTGCTGAAGAACCATATATAATTTCTGCATCTGAGACCTGGAATTAAATAATGAAATATATGAAAAAAAATACATACACGCCCTTATCCCATGAGGGGTAGGCAGAGACCCCACCCGTGGCGCAATTTTTCCTCCCGCGGAAAAAGAGACGGGACGGCGAACCACGTCGCCGCCATTTTGGAACGAGTCACGAAATTCTTAAACCCCATTTCGTTAACGAGAGCAGTACAGTTACAGCATTGCATATTATAGTATTATTCTGCATGAATAAAGGCTGTCCGTACAATACCTTAGTGGCCACTTACGACACCTCAGTAGGAAAGAGGTAGGTGCTATTCTACTCTGCTGGACACATATTGGCAAGAAAAATAGATAACTGAAATATAATTTATTAGTATTTATTGAATTTTAAAACTGAAATCAATCACTCTTCTTCATTCATTCATTCATAAGATCACGACTGTATCCCATAAGGGGTAGTCAGAGACTGGGCACTCACTGCAAAAACAGATGACTGCCACAATCCACGTTTCACCAAAACAATATGTACTCGGTGTGATAGGTGGTTCTTATGCTTGTGTAAACTGTGTATAATGACTCCCTATTACATCTTAAAATTTGCAATTCTAATGATATACTAACTGAATAATGACAATGTAAATTATTATAATTAAGAGGCCATTCATTTCATGAAGCAACATATTGGAAAAAAAAAATACTTATAGCCTGCCAGTTGCAGCTTTAAGCTTCAACATACAATGACGCCTTTTCTCATATAATAGGTAGACAGAGACCACATACGTAGCTCTCTTTTCGTCCCCGCAGGAAACGAGACGTGACGGGTAGCGAACCACATCACCGCCATTTTGGTACGAGCTCAAAATTAATTGTTGCTTGCTCCCTATTATTATATATTATTGCGATAGTATAGACAGTACCTTAGCCGCCACTTCCACATGTCGGTAGGAAGGAGGTAGGTGCTATTGTAATCTGCCATACATCTATCGGCAAAAGTAGTTAAAAAAAATATAAAAAACGGTAGCTTAATAATGTCCATATTTTATATATTTTGGGCCCGTATAATTATACATCATTTTTATCAACACGAGTTA
Organism: Luehdorfia chinensis; assembly: GCA_019845155.1. Lineage (NCBI taxonomy): Eukaryota > Metazoa > Arthropoda > Insecta > Lepidoptera > Papilionidae > Luehdorfia > Luehdorfia chinensis. The sequence goes on along the minus strand of JAHVAK010000201.1, from coordinate 4,347,151 downwards.
CTCTGGTGTTATATTCAAGATGTAAATTCTACATACAATTTTCTAGTACAAAATAAATAATTCACTTGTACAAAACAATTATATCGTTATTCCATTTCACCGTTAACCTTACCATAATTTTAAAGTAATAATTGTTTACCTTCTGCCTTTTCACATGCTGCAGATTGAGGTAAGAATATAGACTGTTGAGGTACGCTACGCCTTGACTGTACTCCCGCCATGCTGCCACATATCTAACGAAGATATTAATTTAACGTTAGTATTAAAATTAATAATTAATTAGCATTTTCGTTTCGCGACTTTGTTTGCGTCGACAAAGTGAACATTTTCAATAGTCAAGGGCTCTCCTACCACAGATAGCGTACAGTGGTATATCATCGAAAATATGTTCATAATTTCGGAACAAAACACGATGAAACATAGCTAAGTTGGTCCCAGAGTTATTATCCATAACTTATTTAAGATTCATATCAATACCTCTAGTAGTTCTCGAGTTAAAGTCGTTTATAGATATAGACTGACTAAAAGGTACTTCTACTTTATCTGTGCAGCATAAGGGTAAAGTCAAACGCTGCGTTGCTAGAGGTAGCATTCCAGGAATCCGTCTAGGTAGGATCCTGAGGGCTATGTCGGTTACTCCGGTTCTATTAATTATTAACTGGAATCATCATTGAGGATTCTATCTCACAGAGAAACACCGAGAATAGCTCTTTCAATAGCTGCTGTGCGACTCTGACCTTCCTCATGCGGCCTTCAGTGAAGGACAGTATCAGTAGCAATACAGTTCACCATATTCAGTAAATGCCAGGCAGACCATAACAGTTAGACTTTGAATTCCAAAACACTATGTAGCAATAGCCTGCGCCGCCCTAGTGCGGCGATTACGGTAAATCCTCCCAACATTGGTGAGGCTATGGTTATGCCCACCAATGGTCTATCACATTCCGAAAAATAATATTTTTTTTTATTAATTCATTAATTTCATCCATTACAAGTCCACTGCTGAACTTAGGCCTCGCCCATAGATTGTCACAAAACAGGGTCCTGAGCCACTTGCATCCAATATTGCGGGTGTCAACCCGACTGCCGAGCGTGGCAACTATGGTGAAATCCCGTCAGATGAGAGATACAAATAAGTTAGAAAAATTAAAAACAAATGATAATTTTCACCTGGTCAGCAGTCCATCATTATAATCACTACTTTCAAGCGGTGAGTTTCCACGCACTCGTTGTAAAAGACCCGCCACATGCTCCTCCAAGAACTTTCTAGAAAACCATAAAACGCGAGTTAGAATGTACCAAAAGGTATGTAGATAAGTTAAGAACAATGTAAGAAATAACAGAAGGTTGAACATTTTACTCCAAATAAATGTTTGTGGTGGACGAGCCGTGTGGTAAGAGTTGCTTGTGGGTAATTCCTGGAAAATCTTATGGCATCCGACAGGCAGTGAAAATGGCACCTCAAAAGTAACAGACTGAAAATACACAGATCCGAGTACCTGACTTCTCCGCGGGTCGTGGGTTCAAATCCCAGCCGGAGCCGACATTTTTTGTGCAAAACACAAATTGTTGGTTTTCGGGTTTGGTTGGATTGCGCGTGTGAAAGTTATGTCTGTAAAAGTGTAAAAAGGGCTGTCGATAGGAGAAATCTTTAAGTCTCTTTAAGTTCTTTAAGTATCTTTAAGTTTTAGGACATAATTTTTCAAAGAAGAAGGAGAAGAAGGTATTTGTGTGTAAGATGATATGGATAATTAAGGGCAAAAAGTAAATTGAAAGTAATCTGAACAAGTAGTATTTAGTAGAATTTACCAGTTGTAGGATTCCTATGGAGAAATCTGTCTAGGTAGGTACCACACCAGGGCCAGTTACTCTACCGTAAAGCAGGTGTGTGCGAGCATTACTGTGTTTCGGTCTGAAGGGCACTGAGAGCCAGTGTAATCACATATGCGACTTAAGAACTTATGTCTCATGGTGACGTACGCAGTGTAGTGCCACACAGAAATATAAGGTGAATGATTTACTTGTCTCGACACTATGTTCAATAAAAAAAAGAATACCCTCACCTGGTCTCATCATAGAGGCGGTCGGCTAGAGGCTCAGGGTGTGCCACACATAGTGCATAGACATCAGAGAAACGCATGTTCCAAACAGCACGTTCCACTGCTCGTAAAGCCACCACACCTGCTACCTATGTTCCAAAATACAACATAAATTTTCATCAGTTCTTCATTGAGCTCTAATTAAGACTGTGGTAGTGTTAACTAAACGACGTTGCTTAGTTGTACCGATCTTCTCTGCCATGAGTTCGTGGTCCTTATCGCAGACAGAGTTAAATACAAAAATAAAAATGTGTCTGTGTCTCTGATATATGCATCATAGCTCTGGTTCGTATCGCATGGGTGGTATAACGGGCGCGGGTTGGTTAAGACGAGTGTGTGCCTGTTTGTGTGTACACTTGTTGCACTATAATATCTCCTGCGCAGTTGATAGCTGCCTACAATATTGAGATGTGGTCTCCATGCATGACATTCGGCTAGGAGCACACTACACACTACACATATGTCAACATAATTACAATGTGGGTGTCTTCAGTGAAGAGTGAATATTCTTTTTCTAAGCTAGTGTGATTGTCATCCAAACTACATCGCCACTTACTATCAGATGGGATTTTAGTAAGGCAATAGGTATAAAAAAAAATGTCCTTTGCTCGTATTTCAATGCGGTGGTAACATAGAAAATCTGTCAGTGTCATTATCCTTAAAAACATATCTGAGTCATAAGAATCGACAATGGGAAATGCTTAGATAGTCTCATGGCTTTCGACCCATAGCAGAATAGCCACCTCTAAAAATGGCAAACTGAAAACACACATTGTTTTGACAAGAGGCAATGTTGAAGGTGTAAAATGTATGGTACTGCATAGTCCAATCTGCCTACAAAGTGTGGTGATAATGGAAAATATTTCCTAGTTGGGAGAAGCCTGTGTCCAGCAGAGCACTGTTAATGGGAGGAATTAAATGAATTAATTTCAATGGAGGTTCTCCTTTGATCTGTTTGATAATAAAACTGTAAGTAGAAGAAAGAAGAAATTAAATGCCCATCAAAATATCATTAGTCTAAGACTTGTTATTGTTTATTAATTGACAAATTAGTTTATCTATTAATATAGTGTCTTTACATAGGAATAGTTTGGGTATCTCTTCAGAAGTATAATTATGAACATCTGACCTATCCTCTGATTTTGTGACATAAACTAGCTGCGCCGCGCGGTTTCACCGGCATAAAATAAGACTATGCTGTACATCATGGTACCTTGCTGACCTGAGCATTCACCCTTCTCTTTAATATTATGTTCTCAGTCTGCGGTTCCTTCGGGCTGAAGCATAAAGTTTTACACCCTAGAAACAAGTGGTAGGATTTCTATGCAGGCATCTGCCTATACGGTGAAGTGGTAGTGTGCAAACATTACTATTTCAGTCTGAAAGGCACTGCGAGCTAGTGTAATCACTGGGCATACGAGATTTAAGAACTGATATCTCGAGTGTCGGGCATAATGTGGTGCCACACAGAAATGATCTAGACAACACAGCATTTGTTCACTAGTGGTAGGATTCCTATGCAGGAATCCGTCTAGGTAGGTACCACCCTACGGCCAGTTAATCTGCCGTGAAGCAGTAGTGTGCAAACATTACTGTGTTTCAGTTTGAAGAGCAGTGCTAGCTTATTCACTGGGCATATGAGACATAAGAACTGATGATTCAGGGTGACGGGCGCAGAAATGTTCTGGGTGACACAGCATTTGTTATGGGCAGACGTTGCACTTACCATCAGGTGAACGTTTTTATAATTTATCAAAAAAAAACTTGAATAAACAGGCTATCTGATGCAAAAATATTTTTTCAAATTGGAATAGTATTTCCAGAGATTAGCACATTCAAACATAGAAAACTCTCCAGCTTTATTATAGTAGTAAGAAGTAAGATACACTGTTAGCTCAGTTGGCGCAGCGGCTAAGCGATTAGCCTACTATGGATCACAGGATCCATTTCCATATGGTATCAATTTTTCAATGTTGTATGCTATTTGTGCTGAATCTCGCTGTTTGTGCATATGCATTTTATGTCAATTCATGTCCACGATGCAGAAATACTAGTATCGAACATCATAATTATCGCAATTATGAATTTTTCATTAATTTTCTTTACTATCGTTTTTATTTAATTTTTTTGTGTGTACATAAACTATTAAATAAGCTATCCAAATCCGGCTACGAAGATCATTACTATAAGGATTACTGAGGAGACTTTCTGTGCCACTAACACATTTATGAGATTTTTTTTCTATACCCCAACCACAGACACAAGTTAGCATTGAAACACTCCTTACTATTAATATATAATATATGTAACGGACAATATTTGCTGCCATGAAACTTAGTTTAAATGAGAATCTTACAAAAAGAAAGGAAGAAATTAACTTTATTAATTGCATCTCAACAAATGCAAAACATAATTAAAAACAGAAATAACTACAAATATGATACTAAAAAAATTTAAATATAAGACGAAAATGACATAACCAATTAAAGCTGAATTCCAAAATTTTAGCACACTATTAAATTTGCTCTACAGTGTGACTCAAGTAATAAGTCTGCGCTCAGTATATGTTATGGATACCCACACACTGATTTTCAGGACAGCTTAACTGAATTGTTATTGCTATTACTTAACTTCATTCACCTACTTAATATTGTCTCTGCATCACCTATAGGTTAACTAGTAGAGAATGCCTTGTGCATTAAATCCTCATATATATATAATTTGTATATGAAGTTAAATAAATAAATAAATTGCTATTCTCCACCTACAAATTTCAAGTCATTAACAAAATATAACTTTTCGAGTTCCGTAATTAAATCATTTAATTATAAGAATATAAAGGAAAAACAAACCGTCTCCTTAAGGCTGGCCCAAGTCTCCTGGAAGTCCACATTTCTTGGTTTTAGTGACATCATTGAGATCTCACCTCATGTACCTGCAATATCATAAATATATCTCCTACTTTATATTTGCAAGTTTGATTAAGAAAAATAAAAAAAAAAATTGACACTATGGTTGTCTCATAATATTAAAGTTCATTATTAAATTTTAATTCAATGAAAAATAATTCACCAAGATTCAATTGACTTGCAACAAAACAGATAAAACACTATGGAGTGAATAAGATTAAGAAATTCTGAATAGGAAAACCAAAATTTAATATTCATTTATTACCATAATTTAGTATTTCTTGCAGTTCTTTATAAATACTAAAGTATTCAACAACATAAGATAATCAAATGCCTTATTTACTGAATGCTTAGTATGGAAAATAAGCAATGAAATAGGCCAAATTTGTTAATTGTTTACCTTGTCTTGTTGTTTTTAGACACTGTCTTAATAATATTAACTGATACAGTAAACACGAGGATTACCGTTATAAAGGTCAAACGGAAAACTGCTAGTCATCAAGGATCGTATTTAGAATCTAGGAATAAAATTAACTGCCAGGAGAACGTGACTGCGAAGATGACCAGACGTTTTGGTCTATGATAACACCAACCCGTGGCGGAGGTGATTTGTCGAGAAAATGCGATGGGTAGAACGAGAATCGCACCGCACTACGGCATCTAGCAATGGATTTGGCAGAGTGACAACAGCGGGATAATGCGCCTAAGATTGTTCACAAAATTACTCAGCAGTATCGATGTACAACAAAAATAGAGCCAGTTTATAACCATAACGAAATAATTTACTCACTTTTATAAAACCTTATCTCACTAATTTAGTGTCTTAAGAATCGCAAAGCGTTTTGAATGCACCCTAATGAGTTATTAATAAGATAGTCACTAAAACAAACGATAATAATTCATGAAATCCAGCAGAAAAATCTAATTCTTCAATTTTGACATTACTTTTCTTTTAGTTGACGAAGATTATCTATGATGATAATTCTTTAGTTTGCATTCAAAACTTTTCGCCACTATTCAATTATTTCACAAAAATTATTCATCTTCATTAACGTTTGTTTATTTATTCATATTATACATTTAATTCATACGGTTTTGGGAGATTAAGTGTCTAATAATTTTATTCTTGATTGTCTACGCTTGTTATTCGGAAACTATCAGGCCAATTTCTAAAAGTAATGAAAATTCCAGGACCATATTACGCTTAGAGCTCCTATAAAATTTAATAGAGCTATACATAATGATAGCTTATGTTTACGCAAATATTACACATATAATAAAACTGAGTTTACGGATTTTATCGCGTTTTATTTTGGAGTATTTATAACCCGATGCTTCAAGTGTAGCAGGGGCTAGGCGCTCGCTTTTAATTTCATAGTACACGAGTGACCTGCGTTCGATTCCCGGTGCCGGCACTACTAAACTTGTTAAATGCAATTTTAAGTGCTGACTTACCACGTGCTCGGCGGTGAAGGAAAACATCGTGAGGAAAACTGCATGTCTGAGAAATTAAAAATATTTCGAAGACATGTGTAGTCCGCCAACCCGCATTGGAGCAGCGTGGCGGATTCTTCCTAGCTCCATAACCCTCTTAGAAATGAGAGGAGGCCTGTGCTCAGTAGTGGGACATTTATAGGCTGAAACTTTCACGTGATGGTAAGTGCAATGTCTGCCCATAACATGCTGTGTCACCCAGAAAATTTCTGTGTGACACCACACTGAGCCCATCACCCTGAGACATCATTTCTTAAGTCTCATATGCCCAGTAATTAAGCTAGCAATGCCCTTCAAACTGAAACACAGTAATGTTTGCACACTACTGCTTCACGGCAGAATAACTGGCCCTGGGGTGTTAACTATCTAGACAGATTCCTGCATAGCAATCCTACCACCAATGAACAAATGCTGTGTTATCTAAATCATTTCTGTGTGGCACCACATTGTGCCCGACACCCGAGATACGCTAGCTCACTGTGCCTTCAAACCGAAACATAGCAATGTTTGCACACTACTGGTTCACGACAGAATAACTGGCCCTGGGGTGGTACCTACCTAGACGGAGTAATTTTTTACAATCTGTCCAGTGGAATTCAAGATGTAGAAGTATATAAGCTGGATTATGAATGTGGTCACTTTTACATAGGCTATGGCTGGGCAGTACTTTGTTGAATTAATTGTAAATGAAATACGTATTTGAAATACAAATTTATATTTGGTATTTTTATTTTAATTACTTCGTAAAAACGTCATTTGTAATTGGTATTTCAAATATTTATGGCTTCTAAATACATTTCCACATAAATACATTAAGCGTCAATTGTTCAAGTTTCCACAAAAAAAGTTTTGTAAAATTGTACGCTTGTCAGTTTTCTGATATAGGATAAATTTGGAATACGGTACAAGTATAAGGTACAGAGTACCTTATACTTGTACCGTATTCCAAATTTAGATTTACTTAAGCAATATGATAATTTCAAACGTGCAAGTAAAGTCGTTTATAGATTAGGGCACTACGACAATTTGTTTCTTTCCAATTGCGAGTTGGAACTGATCCTCAAAAGCTTAAAGTGAGAGACAGGAGTTTTGGAATAGCATGAAAGATGTTTTGAATAAATACAACCAAAATCATAAAAGTGTGCTGGAAATGTTCGACGATGATAGAGAGAATGAAAATAGGGAAAGTCTGCTTGAAGTATGTTAGGGGTGGAATCTTGTGGTAGCAAACACAATGTTTGATCATAAAAAGATCGACTTGTATACTAGAAGAAGGAAGCCTGAGAATTACGAGTATGATTCATTTTGTGATTGTGGGTGAAAGATCAAGAAAAACGAAGCCTAGAGACTCGGGCATACCGCGAACCGAATAAGAGATATTTAAGCGATGGCGGCATCGTGTGCATGAACTTATTAGTGTTTTAGAGAGCATAAAAGTTGCGAATCTTCAAGAGAAAGGTGTGAGAGAGGAATTTGTAAAGAAACTGATCGAGAAGTTTGATCCATTAGAAAAGGCATGTAAGATTGAAGAATGGAAGTCGTTTAAGGACGGAATCGTGGAAGTTACTATTGAAGTGTGTGGTGTAAGTAAGACAAGAAGAGGGTGTAAGTTAAATACTGTGTGTGTAGAGGTGCAAAAGGAAAAAAAGAAAGTAAGAGTTATAAAGGTTGTTTAACGATTTGAAACAACATCTAGTTCTCCTGGCAGTCCATAACAATAACCAGAGGTAAAAATTCGATCTAACAAATGGATAAAAACCAGAATGATTGTATCGTGAGAGGAGAGGAATGCACGTTCTAAAGTGATGGAAAGAATATGTCGAAAACTTTTTCGAGAAAGAGGATATGCTAGTACAGGCCCCATCCCGGGACGTAAATGAAGGTTGCAATGAAAATTATATATGTATAAAAGAGATTGTGGAAGCATTGTATAGGATGGAATTGGGCCGGACATCAGATAATTACGGTAGAGATGCTGAAAGCTAGAGGTTTTTTAACCTTTGTTGTAGGAGCGGCAACATACCAGGAGACTGGTGCAAGGCCGTCATCGTATCGCTGTATAAAGGAAAAGGGTCGCAGTAAGATTGCAAAACTACCGAGGCATTAGCTTGCTCAGCATCGTCCGCAAACTGTATGCAAAGGTCTTGATTAAAAGAGTGATGATGAACGATACTGAAGAGAACATTGGGATGTGCAAGAGGGATTCAGGAGAGAAATGGGATGCATGGACGATCACTTTATAAGGATTCCAGTGATTTTGTCAGGATAAATGGGGCTTACACAGACTGGTTCAACATCGATAAAGGTGTTAAAAGAGATGTGTAGCTTCGTCCAATTTATTATCTGGTTATTATTCGTACAATTTATATATTTCTAGACAGTTGAAGACGAAAGAAATGTGTTTTTGAATGCAGAGTTCAGATTGAAGGAGAAAGTGTAACTAGTAGAGTTTGTATACTTGGGTTCAATATTTACGAGAGACGGAAAGTACGACGGTGATATTGAGCGAAGCGTGTTGGCAGTAAATCAAGTATATGGGGCCCTGCATAACTTTATGTGTAGCTACAACGTACCTAAAAGGCACAACTGGCTGTACATAGAGTAGTACTGGTCCCCACACTTATGTTTGGTAATTAATGTTGGGTCTGGCAGAAGAAGCATGAAAGCTTTAATGAAAATACTAATGAATGTAGAACGATCGTAGGAAGTGGAAAGATGTGGTGACTGTATACCACAACGGGAAAGAGATGTGACTCTATGTATGTATGTAATTGCAATCAAAGGTTGTGAATTTATTTCGTATTTTAAATAAAAACGCTTAAAATACTGTGTTTTATATTTTATATTTCAAATACACGACTTGAAAATATTTTGTATTTTAAATACATGCTATATAGTATTTTGTAAATTTTTCGTATATGTTTAAATTAAAGTAGGTAAAGCATGTATTTTGCCCAGCTCTGACATAGGGCAGACAAAAAGATCAACAAAACCACCTTAAAAGAACATATAGCACATTTGAAGCATCGACACTATAGAACAGGGATGCTCAAACTTGAACTGCTGGCGATCTACCGCAATATTGTTAGACTACGATCGATCGACTCTGAGAGGCTGCAAGTATGTGTGATGCAGGGTTGTCGCCTAGGTAACGTGTATAGTGGCATAGATGTTAGTTTTCCGCACAATATGCATGTTTTTAGTCAAGGTAAGTGTAGGCCTGCTCTAAAATATTAACGATAACATTCATAGTTACGCGAGTTTATTGATTGTTACAAAACAAAGGAGTTCTAGTGTTAAACTTAACTACAGAATTACTTTGCATGTTGAAGCTTGGCATTGCATCTCCTCGGCATACTTTTCATAAGATGGTACGTAATTACATAGTGCAATCGCAAGCATGATAACATGTTCGTCAGTTAGTCTTATAATGTGACTTATTTATCTTCATTTCAGAAAATGCAGACTCGCACAAGTAAGTTGGTTTGCCTTAGATAAGGATATTTATCTTCAGATATAAAACACCAGAACTTTGTATCAGATGCTGTGGCTTTGAGATGTATATCTGATATAATCTGCACTAACCCATTTGCAATAGAACATGAGTCCATGTTAAACTGACTTGCTATTTCAGTAGCTAATTCCTCAATGTTTTAACCCGAAAAAGGATAACTTATAAATACTGCGATATTTGCCATTTTACTAGAATCATAAAAACGTATTTCGAATTGGCCCAAAATATTTGATAATTCTGCCTCATAAATATCATAATTCAACTGAGGAATCCTTGCTTTCAAAGACGACAAAGAAAATGTTTCAGATCTTTTCTTTTCAAATGATCTATCATAAGTTGCAATTTAGTTTTTAATGCGTTTATTGCGCTAATCATCTCAATAATAGTTTTTCCTTTACCTTGAAGATCCAAGTTAATTGTGTTTAAATGCATTGTAATGTCTGTCAAAAAATCAGTCAGGCATTTTCAGTTTTTCAGCATCTTAGTGTCATCACCTATTTCGCCCGTTAGTTATTTCGGGCAATAATAATCTTGAAACCTTTCTAGGAATTTTCTGCGACTCAACCACCTGACGTCCGTGTGAAGAACTAAATCAGTGTGTTAAGCTCACTGAAATTTAAAGAGCCGTCGTTGCAAGCTACGTGCACGGATGGAATTCACAATTTTTGTTGCAATGACCATAATTTCCTCCATGTTCAGAACTTTTAAATACAAAACTTGTTGGTGTATAATGCAATGGAATGAGAAAAATGAACGGAAATCGTCAATAGCTCGACACAATGCCACAAAACCGTTTTTGTTTGTTTCCAGTCAAAGACTATAATTGACACTAATTTATATATTTGTAGCTCGTAGTTGGTTACAAAATTGAAGAAAACGTCTTCGCCACGGGTGGTCCTTTTAGAGGAATCGTTGTCAAAAACTCTTCCTTAGCCGACAAGTCATTGAATACCATTCGAATAAAAATATACAGCTAGGCAGTGTCTGCCATATCGGTGGATTCATCGAACTGTAAAGAAAAGTATGTACATTCCGTGATATCATGTTTTAGTTCTACCATGTCCTGATTCATGACTTTAACACGCCTCGTGACAGTCGGTCGAGATAACTGAAGTTCTCTGATAGCAGACATAATCTCTGTTTTATTTATAAAATCTCCAAATTAAGTCTCATCCGCTTCAATAAATGTTTCCTTCACAACCGATCCATCTTCTAATGGTTTATTCTGTTTCGCCAATTATGAATATTTGTTCATTCCGAAAAGCGAAGTAGTCGCACGATATTTGCTGTTTTCCGTACCTGGTAGGTCAAAACTTTTTAGTAAGGATAGACCTGCATGCCTTATGGCATCCTCTGTACCGATACCCTCTCAAAAATCGTATTGCGCGTTAGATAGTATGTGATAAGTATTTAGATATTTGATAAGTCGCTTATTGATTACTCTTTTATTACTTCTACTTCTATCCACGATTACCGGCAATACGGAATTAATTAGAAAGGAAAAGTTGCAACTTTTCCTTCCGAATTAAATTTAAATGCATATCAATTAAATTTAATAAAGTAAAAAAATATTATTTCAGCTGCCCAACTAATTAAAACAATGACATTAACAAATAATTATCAACGAAAACGACATTGGCGAAACTTAGTTTGTTGTGTTTCTTGGTCACTATAGTGAATAAACATTAAGTGGGAATTAGTTTGCGACGCCTAAGTCACACGATAAATAAAGATATCCTTATTTCCTTATTTCATTTCAAGATGTCTGCCGATTTAGCTTGGATTTAGCGAATAATTCGATTAAGCAGTGCCCATAATCTTCGAAACTTTCTGAGTTTCACTATACGTCGTTAAGATGGCGCTAGCAGTGTAATCATGTAGTACATTATTGGCTGAATGATTTGGGCGCGTTCTTCGCATATGAAGGAAAAGTTTCCTACGATTTTCATAAAAAAAAGAAAAATTAAAAAGAAAAGAAAATTGTTATATGGAGATCGAGTTAGAAGATGTCGACTTTGCTCCGCTAACATAAAATACGAATTAATTGAAAACTCGATAAATTCTCATAAAATATACTAATAACGGCATCCCATTATTAATTGTGGTGAATAATTCCACGTGCTACAAGATTATCGGAGATTGAAAATAACTTGAAGAGATATACTTCGATTACACCGAAGCTGGAGCCGCAGAATACCTGGAGACTATATCGGCTGTAAATCCCATCGCAAGTGATCTTGGATTTCATGTAGGTGCGTGGACAATTTTATCACCTGCATATTGTGGATATACTAGTGTTTTTAGAGAGTTTCAGCCATAATACTTATTTATAGGTATTGATAAAAATATAACAAAGTTATAGTACTTATGTACACGAGTTGCTGCTATTTACACGCTGCATCACCACCATCATTATTTAATATTTCCTTTAGATAACCCACATACTTCCTACCGCGATTTTGAGTCACTAAATAAATAAAAAAATAAAACAAAATTTCCACTATTTTAAACATATGGATAAGCGGCATTTTATCCGTGCGTTTTTATTTATTAAGCATCAAAAGTGTATTTAGATAAAATATGTACATAGGTGAAATAAACAGTATATAGATATTTATACCTGCTTAGTACGATATATTTAAATTTATATATAATTTCCAATAAAAGTTAACTTAAACTTACATAAGACCACAAAGACAATTTAAAAATAAATCTAAACAAAATTTAAATAATTTCCACAAGATGTACAGATAAAGCATAGATACCAAGTAATGCACGATTCTCAGTACATATTGTTTTTTCAGGGCATAATCTGTGTCTTTGAGGTCTTCTTTTAACAAATACTTTCGTACGCCCAAAGTCCATAAGCATGATTTCTCTTTCCAGTCCACTGTTGTTATGTCAAAATTAAATATCTGTCTGTCTGTTGGTGACAAACTTTGATGTAACTTTAGCAGGTTATCGTCTTTGAAAATCCACTCGTTTGTTGTAAAGTAACCCAACGACAAACAAAGTTTATTTACTTTTTCGTAAAGCTTCACAAACCTGTAAACACAGATAAAAACCTTTAAATTTAATCTTTTATTACTTATAAAACAATAGTAGCAATCTTAAATAAAATTAATAATTTCTCCTTTTATTCCTATAATCCCTGTTAACCACTCCAATCAAGCATAAAGGTATACATTTACTAGGAGATGGTTCACGACAATAGTCAAATTGCGGGCCCGATCCTATGACGGCAACAACTTAAAAGTACGGACATCTTTCGCTGTCCGTACTTTTGAGTTGTTGCCGCTTCAGAATCTAGATATAAAAAGTTTTAAATAACCGGTTCTTTACTTAAATATGACGTGGCACCATACAGCTTCGCAGACGGAGCACTTGCCTAGCTTATCGAAAAGGGGTTCTACTCGTGTTTTGAATACATTTACTAGATCCATGTTTGAGGTACCTCATATGATTTCCTACAAAACTATTGACCTAGTCGTTCTGTCGGTGCGGTTGGGCTCAATGAGCTGATGATATAATGTTGGGATATGGAAAAATAAGAATTATTCAGTATTTGAGCTCTCCTGTTTGAGCCTCTCATCATTACCATTATAGCGGCCCATCCCAATGCACCTAACTTACTTTCGATCTTATCAGAGCGTTATATCGATCGCGAGTAGGTTAGGACGAGTTTATATGTCCTACACATAGTTGTTCCAGTGGTGTTGGTGTAAAATATATATTAAACACACGATCCAGGAGAGTGTGAGGCATCGTTTTTTATACTTACATACGCGGCTTCCTCATCAAAAAAAGAACTCCGTCAATGATATAACCGGGAATGTAGTGCATTAACCAAAATAGCAGTGTATACAAAAATTTGTATTTAGTTTCATTTACGAAACAATACCACACAGCTTTCGTAGAGGCGCTCCTTTCCTTTTCCATTTGAAAGTATTGCGATATAGAACCTAGAAGTTAAATGCACAAGGATGAAGAAAGCGAGGTCAGTTATATATTTTAATGGAAGTAAGTGATGAGACGAGGAAGTTGTTCACCTTACGGTGATTGGAACGCCTGCCCATAACAGTTGCGGTTTCACCCAGAACTTCCCATAGGAACGCTTCACCATGAGACATCGGTTCGTAAGTTTTTTTTATTTGGGAAAGGGACGAAACGGGCAAAACGTTCACCTGATGGTACCAACCCAGAATATTTCTGTGTGGTTCTACCTTCTGTGTACACTACGTCCGCTGAGATGTCAGTTAAGTCTCATATAGCCAGTGATTACACTAGCTCTCAGTGCCATTAGACTGAAACACAGTGCTTCACGGCAGAATCACAACAATAGATGAACACAACCAGTAGATGTCCTGTAATTACAATAGCTTCGATGCTCATAAATCCGAAACCACTCCTTTACGGCAGAATAACTGGCACTGTAATAGTACCTACCCATGTGAATAAATCCTACAACCATGGGATGTGTCGAGGCACTAAGTCAAACGCCTTCTACAAGTCTACAAAGGTGCAGATGTTTTTTCGTAATTTTTTAAATTACATTATCATAATTGTAAAATAAACTCTCTTGGTGAAACTATGGACGAAATGACCTTTCTTTTTCTATAAGATTTTTATATAAAAAGAAAGATCACTTATTTCTATCCCTATGACATTTTCGTATTTGAAATAAATCGGTATAAACATATATTATTTACCAAATGTAATGGGGTTTCTAGAACTGCTAACGGTGTAAATCTTCATCGCCTGAGACGTGGTGTCTCGTCTTCGTGCTGTCTCCCACGCGGCTGCAATAATCGCGTTGTTGACAGTGTCGGCAGGGATAATATCAATCTTAATATTGTCGTCGCTGTACGATACATGCATGATGCCAACGCCAGCTCCAACTATTAGCTAAATGCAAGCAAAGAATGGTACAAACTTTTAAAATCAAAGAGTAAGTACAAATAATAAAAATAGATTTGTCTGTCAGCGTATGAATAGATTATGTGTTTGTCAATCTGTGCGATGAGAATCTTTTACCTAGGTACATATTCGTATCTAAGTAAATAAAATGATAGAGGTCTGCCGCTGTGCGCGCAACAGAACAACTACTGGTGAGATTTCGATTAATTTTCTTTTTTAGTTTTAATTCATAGACACTTGTTCTTTACACTTGTATTAAATAGAAATGACGTATCTTTTACAATCTTTGATTGTACAAAATTATATGATGATCTAAGGGTCAAAATTCATCTGTACCGGGTGTTATGAACATAGCGAAGCAGCAGCATCTTCCTGGAATATCTGAATAAATAAACTGCGGTTTCCAACCCGCCTGCGAAGCGTGGCAACTTCCCCCAAAATGATAGCTACAAACTTGTGACTATCTATGGGGGAGGCCTATATTCAGCAGTGGACTAGTGATCGGCTGAAATGATGAAGGAAGAGTAGATACAAAACTGATTTTAATAGAGACGCTCTTAGTCTCTATAATCTTATTAAAAAAATATTATCAAATATATTTATTAAATAAAAATATTATCAAAGGAAGGTAAGTTACTTTGCTAAGATCCGCATTCAAAATATAAAAATGGTGTATATTACCTAGTTTTTTGAAGAGCACCGCCCGCCCTCCCTCAGTAGCGTGCACAAGCAAACTAATACCGCCACCAGGAACCGCCACCAGGTACCCTCCACCAACCACTACAATACTACCACTAGATAATATACACCACTGAAGTCGAGAACACGACACGTGTTTCGCCCCAAAACGAGGCATTATCAATCGTCGTAGACTCTACGACGAAAATCTTATTAAATATATTCATAGGGTACAGTGGACGAAGCGAAATCATGACTCAATTATAGAATATTATATAAGAAATTGTCTAAGTAGTTAAAATGGCTTCCAGAATATTCGATCATTGCATTACTACTTTTTTGAAATAAAATATGTAACGTTAACTATTGTTCATTCGTTATCAATTGTTCATTGCAATTATATAATTTATAATACATCTATGATCAATTGATAAAAGATAATTATATCAAGCTAAATTAGGTGTATTAGAATGCTTGTACAAAATTAGGCTAAATCGAACTCCGAGTAAACTTAGGCGTAGATTTAGTCTTACGTCAATAATAGAATACCGTAAAATATTGCGCAGATTTTCGATCAGAGATAATTACCAAATACTGTTGTAAGGTATAAAATGCGCAAGATATTACGGCGCATGTGGTCATCTGTGCGATTCTACAGCTAGTTGGGCAATAAATTACTTGGCATTAGATTACCTGCACAAAGGATATTGTTAGTAACTTAAATAAATACGTACACCGCTCGGCCCATATGCACAGCTCATATCAAGCCACCCGGGACTTGGATCGCGGTATGTAGACGTTACTGGAAATAAAGAAAACCAAATTAAAGTTTAATATTACTTAAGGCCGAATCCCGCGAGGGCCGCTCGGGAACCGCACCTTATCATTCAGGCGGTGGACAATCCCCGTGTAGGTCTATATTATTAGGAGGGGGATGAAAAAGAAGGGCTTGATAGACCCTTCTCCGGGTTCTGGATCGAAATAGCGGCGCTCCGATCTTTCTTTATCTATGTAGCCTCTTTCTACGACATTACTTTTTCGCAGAAAGCAACATCGGCGCTCCACGACCTCTCGTTGCTGACCATGGTCTTAATCGAGACTAGAAGAGCGGTCTTCCACCATCAGTAGCGACGAGATCTCAGTATGGCTCCGCCGTAATATCCATCGTAATATCGACATTAAACCAGTATTACTAACAAACAACTAATTCATTGGTGGTAGCATTAATATGCAGGAATCCGTCTAGGTAGATACCACCCTAGGGCCAGTTATTCTGACGTGAAGCAGTAGTGTGTAAACATTACTGTGTTTTGGTTTGTAAGGCGCTGTGAGCAAGCGTAATCACTGGTCATTGAGACATATGAACTAATGTTTCAGGGTGATGTCAAACAGAAATGATGACGATGATGACAGTAATGGCGATGGCACAGTGAGGCGTCACACAGAAATGTTCTGTGTGGCACAGCATTTGTTATAGGCAGACGTTGCACTTACCATCAGGTGAACGTTTTGCTCGTTTCAACACTTTCTCCCATAAAAAAACACTATTTTATTTGCTTAAAATTATTTTTTAAAAAGTTCCTCATTAATGTGCACTGTTTTTCGAATAACGAATATTTATTTTATCTACCAATTTTCAAAAACACGGCGCGGAGGCCCCGCGCTTCTGCAACTGTTCTTATTATAGCCCTGTTAGTATTTATTATAATGCTTACGGGGCCGGCAAGATGACAACATATCATACACATTGGCGAACGCGTGGCCTAGTGGTCAGAGTACTTGACCACTGTGTCGCAGGTCCTCGGTTTGATCTGCCCAGCCGGAGGCAACATTTATGCAAAAACTCAAAATATAGGTAACAGTCTATAGATGATTTAAGATTTTTTAAGTCTCAAATACTTTTTCTGTTGTACTTGTATATTCGATTACTGGTCAAAATCTGAAATTTAAACAGTCTATTTACGACCAAAACGATTCAACATGAAAGCTACTGAAAATGGGGTGCGGTCGGTCAATAGATGACATATTACGCCCTTTGCACACGACGACTTTTTCTCGCGCATTTGTAGTGGGTCAAACGCGTCTAAGACGAGATGCAAAAGTAATACAGTCGCAGAACATTAGTAAACATTCAAACAGGGTCCAAAGTTCTTCACATCGCACGAAATGTATGCCTCTTGCCACGTACTCAAGTCACAAAATGTAGGCCCCTATGTCGGCATTATGCCATAATACCGATGCCGTAGATCAGCTAACTTATTCGATCGAATATATCTTCGATATATATTAATACGTGAGTAGAAAACTTTGTACCCCTTTTTAAGCATATTGCGCGCACGAATGAATGTAAGAGTTGGCATAGCTAAAGTTTGTATGGAGAAGAAGCGATAAATAAAATTTATATACATGTGTTAAAAATACATCACTCAATAGTCTGTCGTTTGTTTATGTTCATACAGCCAATACCAAATACATAATAATATGTGGTCAAACAGTCGCACAGAGTAAAGATTGTCGCCAAAGAATTAAAAGCGTTGCCAACAAATAAGTACTCAAACCTCAATAACGTAAAAACATAAAAATGTAATGAATTGCGGTCGATTTTCGACCACTAGGCGGCCTCTAGTGCAAATCATTCCATCATCGTTCATTAATGAAATCGTAAGAGTTTACAAAGATAATGCAATATATATGTGATGTATAATGTCTTCGTGACCAATTTTTGACCACTGCTGGGACTTCCGAAAACCTTTGGGAGCCTGTTGGCTCCCATGATATTATAACATCATAAATGTATGAGCAAGTACGGAGGCACTCACTCGTCCAAACGTACCCGCGTTTGATGTAACGCTCATCCGAAAAGATTGGGGGTAGGCTAAGATGCAGTGTCAGAGACACAGGTGCAATCACAACACAACCTGAGTGAAAGACTAACAAACTGTTTGCACAAATGTTGGCTCCATCTGGAATTCGACACTAGGATATGCGGCGTATAAGGCAGATACTCCGACTCAGGCCATGCGGCCGTCATTTTGATGTAACTAAGGCACATAATTCATCTGACCGCAAGTGGTTATTGCGGCGGCGGTTGTAGGTATCTATGACGTTACCTACATCTCTATCAAAGTCTTAGTACGTTGTCGCTCCTGAGGATTAAGAGGAACTGCCTCGTAGTCGCTGATTAAGTTATTCAGCCTAACACAAGAGCAAACTGAACGTAGGCCTCCCCCATAGATTACTACAATACAGGATTCTAATCCACCTGCATTCATATACTCCCCGCAAAACCGTCGTTTGACGTCTGTTTTTACCACAGCAAATAACACAAATTCTTTTCCATGCCTCATTGTTTCTACAGATAGCAACTCCTGCTTATTCATTTCATTTAAGCTTTATAAATTTACGTACTCTTGTATACCCTTACATCCTTCCTTAAAAATACTATCCTATCCTTTTACTCGTATTTTTATATAGTTTTCTTTAAGTATCTATACATACCAATAGCTGGTCTCACAACGCAAACGGGCAGATTCACGCCCATATCGCGAACAATTGCCTCGGAAATGGCTTTTGAAAATGAATAAGTGTTGGGCCAGTTGCTAATTAACCTGAAAAAAATGAAGGTGTTGGCGCATGATATAATTTAAAATTACATTTTGCACTTTTAACTTATTATAATTACGACAATTATAAAACAAAATTAATGTCGTAAGTTTAGTTTAACAGCAAAGCGTGCAGTTGGCGTATTTACATCCGCCACTACAACGCTAACCCAAAGTAATACACACCGCTGTAATATTTAATACCACAAGTGAATCAAAGTCAGATTGAAACATATTTTTAAAAGGTACCATCGCAGTGCCAGTTATTCTGCCGTCAAGCGAACATATTTCGGTATGAAAGGCACTATTTTATTATAGGCTGTATAGATTTAAGAAATAATCCATCACGGTGACGAGCGCGGTGCAGTGTCAGACACAACTTTTTAAGAGCAAGTCGTTTATTTATTTCAAAACGATAATATTTAAAATATTGTTTCCGATAATCCCGTTATAACGACAAAGTAGCTAGCTTCTAGAAATTATAATGAGGTCCCCTTCAATGAAGAACATTTTAAAAAGGTGTTCATATTTTTTTAGTATTTTAAACAGAGCTGTAAAGCTAAAGTGACTTACGTAGGCGTCATCGCATCCAGCTTCTCAACAGATAATGATTCCGCCAGCTGTATCATCGCCTCTGGCGGCGCTGGACTTTCATAGAATTGTTCGAAAACAGTCTGGCCTATACGGTCCCGAGTCGCGTGGGTATACGCCGTGGACACGTAGACGAACGCTCGAAGAGTCTTGCAGTCAGTGGCGAGACGCAATGCCTCCCTTGTGCCGCGTGCATTGCAGAGTATTGCTGCTTTTATCTGCACGTCGAACCTAACGTTCGCTGCCATATGGAATATCACGTGAACCTGTGCAGGTTGTTAAATAACAATTTTTTTTATTGTATAAAGTGTTGAAACGAGCAAAACGTTCACCTGATGGTAAGTGCAACGTCTGCCCATAACAAATGCACTGTCACCCAGAACATTTCTGTGTGACACGGCATTTAAAGCAACTAAAAAGGCTACGTACGGCCAAAAAGTTAAAACGAATTACTCTCAGATATGGAATAATGCTTTCACCTTAATGAACAACAACAAAACGAACATAGACGATTGAATTTTGAATCAATGGCCTGGTAAAGCAATCAAATACTCAAGAATTACCAATGGCCGGTTTTAAGAATAATTAGCTCACCCTTCTTTGTATCAGGGAAAAAGCTTGTAATGAAGTCCTCTGTAATCGACAAAAAACCCCATGCTTAATCTAATTATCTCAAGTTTACTGGTGGTAGGATTCCTGTGCAGGAATCCATCTATGTAGCTACGACCGTAGAGCCACTTATTCTACCGTGAAGCAGTTATGTGTATATATATGCAAGCATTACTGTGTTTCAGTCTGTAGGGCACTGAGAGATATTATAATTACTGGGCAAATGAGACTTTGAAACTGATGAGTGGCGGGCAGTGTGGTGCCTTGCATAAATGTTTTGGGTGACACATAATTTGGTATAAGCGGACGTTGCACCATAAGGTGAAAATTTTTCTGGTCTCCTCACTTTTCCCTGAAAAAGTATGTTTATTACTATCGTTAGCCTCTCAAGAGTGCATTGCAGGAGGTCTCTCTCTGTTAAGAGGATTTTCCCTAATCGCCACGCTCAGCTGGCGGTTGACGGTGGCTGTAAAAGAGAGATCATTTTGATCACATAACGTCTTACGCATTAACCAATCAACTAGTTCTCATTCGCAACCGGCATCTTCCCCTTTCTTTAGCTCGTATTGTTTTCGTCAGGCACAATACCATATTTAGGTCACGCTCACGCCTTTTCTCATATAAGGGGTAGGCAGATGACACACACGTAGCCTATTTTTCTCCCCCGCGGTAAACGAGATATGACTGGTGGCAAACCACTTCGCCGCCGTTTTGGTACGAATGAAGAAAAATCTTACTCCCCATTGCGCTCCCTCGATTACTATAGTGACAGTATTGCATATTATGGAGTTATTCCGCATGAATAAAGGTTGTCCGTAAAATATCTTAGTCGCCTCTTACGACACCTCGGTAGGAAAGAGGTAGGTGCTATTCTACTCTGCCGGATACCTCTCGCCTGAAATTTTAATCTATAATTATATCACAATTAGTCAACTTATTGCACCAAAAAAGAAAGAATAAAAACACAAAAAAACAGCATAATTTACTCATGCAAAAGAGAAAGTAATAATAAACTAGTAACTATATATATATATACATATATGTCCATATACATATACATGCGCACATAATATATGGTAACACTTAATACATAATGCTTCAGTATGACCCAACGAAAGGGTCTGCACACAGCGTAAGTTTGGTACACGCAACACTGATTTTCAGTGCAGCATTGTTTATTTATTTATTTAAAACATTCACAATAGCGGTTGACAGAGGAAGCTCCAAAACACCACTACGTTAAAAAATTACATTTCAATAGATTTCTTAAATAATATAATGTCACAAAATTTAAAATGAAAAAGAAAAGCAGAAAAAACTAAAGATTATGTCAGTTAAAATAAATATAACAAAAAGTGTCAGTCAAAATAATGCATTAAAATATATATAAGCATTTCCAATAAATAAACCTATTTGCAAATATGTCAACTTATGGCACTGTGCTAGTATGTCGCCGAGCAATAGTCGTGCACGCACAGTGGGCGCGTTACCGGCACAGCGTGTGCGCGTTCGCGGCCGCTGCAGAAGCCTATGTGGCCGCCGTGTCCTTATTGATCCATTACATCTCGGCACACTGATCTTAATTTGCTCCAAAGCAGTCTGGTTCTCAATTATCATGCATTAGCATGTAGTAATGCACTAACACGAGCAATTTCGCCTTAGTGCCAACGTATCTAAGCCGACCATACCCGATATAATACCGAGGTATAAGGTAAAGATAATGAGGTAAGGATAATACCCGTATTAGCGCATGGGTTTACCACCGCGCAAACTTTCGCTGTATCTTCTCGATCATAAAGGAGTATTTACTTTCACATGGATCCCAAATGATAGCGCCGAACTCCAGTTTGCTACGCACATAGGCATTGTACAAGACTTTGACCACCTTAACATCGCTGAACTGTAATGCAACTCTGATTATGAAGCCGAGGGTTTTATTGGCTTTTTTACAAATATTCGTTATTTGTGTATGAAAGTTCAGTTTGTTATCTAATGTCAGTCCTAAGTCCCGTATTTCATTAATTCTTTCCAGTGGAGCGTCAGGTAAATTGTATGTAACATATAAAGGAGATCGGGAGCGTGAGAAAGTTATCACCTTGCACTTGGTGGAGTTGAAGGGAAGACGATTGATTTTACTCCACTCAGCCACAGTGTCGATGTCCCGCTGCAGTTTCTCGGTGTCGGCGACACTACTCACACCCAAGTATAGTTTAAGGTCATCGGCAAACATAAGGCACCCAGCAGAACTCACGACATCCGGCAAGTCGTTAATCATCAGCAAGAACAATGTGGGTCCTAGGGTACTTCCCTGACTGACTCCAGACCGGGTGTAGTAGTCGTCTGACTCGTGACCAGCCACACGTTTTAACACAGTCTTTTACAAGAAAGCCTGGTATGCCATCCGGCCCCGAGGGAGAGCGAGACTTAAACCTCCTTACTGCAACCTTTACGTCCTTCTCACTCACAGCGTCTATGGCAATCTGCGTTGAATCTGGTGTGTAATAACGCACTGCATCCACAGGGTCTAGGCGCGGGACGTCGGGCTGAAAAACGGAGTAGCGGGCAAATGCAGCGACGGCATCCGGCCCCTCCACCTCTGCATTGTCACAAGTAAACTTCTTGCATCCGCGTCTGTCCCTTCTTTTGTCTTTAACGTATTCCCAGAATTTCGCAGGATCGTTAATAATATTTTTTCGAGTAAGTCTGATGTGCTGTTTAAGCATTATTAAGCATTATTAATCAGAGTCTTCACATACCCCCTATAATACCTAAAGAGTTCCTTAATAATTTCTTTGCCCACAGATTTGTATTGAACAAAATTAAAGTATTTATTTTTTATTTCGGATTATCTCTGAGGTGTGCCAGGAGGGATATACGTAGCGGTCGGGATGTCGAAACTTTTTTTTAACAGGTACATATGCATTTACACAATCGTATATTATCCGATAGATCAACGTTCGGAGTACCCATTAACTCTGACCAGTCTAATTCCGTTAACGCTGCGTATAGTGCACTGAAATCTGCTCTACGAAAATTCCAATCTGGTGGCGCGTAGGGTCGAGCGATCGGCGGACGAGACAGCAGCGAGGGTGAAGGCAGCGGTGCGCCACGCGTGATCGAGATCAGCACTAACAACGGCGGGTGGTGGTATGCGTCCGGTGGCACCAGCGCCTCAGCCCCTGCACCACCCGACACCGGCTCTTAACCCGCACAGTACCAGATCCAACATGCCGCCA
The DNA here is from genome assembly GCA_019845155.1 of Luehdorfia chinensis. Classification (NCBI taxonomy): domain Eukaryota; kingdom Metazoa; phylum Arthropoda; class Insecta; order Lepidoptera; family Papilionidae; genus Luehdorfia; species Luehdorfia chinensis. The sequence goes on along the minus strand of JAHVAK010000201.1, from coordinate 4,323,502 downwards.
TGCTCATTTACTACATTATTATATTGCGATAATTTACAGAACTCACAAAAATAGCTAAAATTGATTTTTACATTTACACTACATGAATTGAGATTAAAGTCACCTACTATTATTTTGTCCAAGTCAGAATATTTACATACTGCATTCTCTATACAAGTCAAAACGCTCAAATACTGATAGTCATCGTAACTAGGCGGTAAGTAAACAACACAGAATAGAAATTTTACATTTTTCCAGCTCATGATAGCGAATATTAATTCCATATCTGGCGTGACACCGTCAATGTCTGTAACGCGGTGTAAAGTGCAGCAGTCACGCGCGGCGAGCAGCACACTACCCAAACACGCATGGTCAGTATATATTTTCGGTGATGTAATTGCTGTTAGCCTTCTCGGCTTTTACAGCTTCATCGGATACTGTGCTCGCGGGCCAGGGGCCCGCGTGCCAGGTTTGGTTTGACCCAAACACCTAAATAAATAAATAAAAACTCCTACAAATACCCTGTTCGGACTGTGTCGCGTTCGCTGCGTGCTTTCGCGATTTCGAAAATTTTAAATATTTTAAGTCGTCTAATGACCGTCCGAGGGAGGCTGCGCGCGTCCATTCGGACTGTCGACTTGTGTGTCGGTAACTCTGGGCGGTGAGAACCGCCCTGGAACACGGGTGCATGGTCAGTGCAATCTGCACGCAGCACCACGTATCCAGGAGGAAACAGCTCGCCCGAGTACACTGAGCTTGTCAAAAATGTTTCTGTCAGGGCTATTACGTCACAATCACACAATAACACGTTTTTATTAAATAATGCGGTTTTCGATCGCAAACCACACACATTTTGATAATACACATTGATGTTTTTAGTTAGTCTCGGATTTTTGCTTGAGACGAAATTTCTGTCGCCAGGGCTTAACGCAAATATCCTGGGCCTAATTCGATGGGACCATGATGTGGTCGGCGAATTTAGAGGGAACGTCTAAATTAAAAGATGCATAGTGTTCCCGCGCCTTGAGTGTTTCAATAGAACAGACATCTTCTCCGCATATGGCAGTTAGATGAGCACGGACCTGGTCTTCACTGGTGCCCTCCCTTACGTAGTATAGGTGTAGGTGCCGACGCCGCTTGGCGCTTAGCACTTAGCAGTGTGGCGCCAGGCGCCGCCGTGCCAAGTAGCACACCGTTAGATTGAGAGGCACGAATACCACGCTTATAGTTGGCTTTGGTACAATCTCCAAGCGTTTCAGGATCATCAGGGTCCATAGTAGTGGGAGCTCTTAGCCTATGCCCACCGTGCACAGGTGCAGGAGGTGGAGGCATTGCCGCCACCTCCTGCACCTGACGGTCTACATGACTAGGGAGTGAGCGGTTAAGCAGTGCAGACGCATTTGGATTGTACTCGTATTTACGCGATCGAGACGGCGTCTTTGGACTCGGTTGAGCCGGAAGTTTGCGTTTTGGTTGGTGTACCTGCAGGATTTTACTACCATCCTCTTCTATCTCCTTCAGAAAATCTTCAGCATCGGATACATGGTTGCGACAAGGCATCGTCCTGACAATCAGTTGTTTCTTGCTTTCCCATTACACTTAATTTGGTCATCATATTCTGTACTTTGGTCATCATATTTTTGAGCCATACGACTACTTATTGAGTCTATAAAAGTCTCAGATAGTAGGCTTTGTATCTCCTCTCTTAAAACAGACCGTATATCGCTCAAATTACCACAGACACATTTGCATTGACATTCAGGTTTTTGACTCAAGTGATGTCCTGTGCTGTTCTTGCAATAACATTCTTAGTTTCCGAAGCTCCGTCTCCGCATTAAAGGTATTATTTTTCTCTGCATTTACAGTCATTCTTGCGCGACTCCCTCTAGTCGTAGTTATGTTATCGGGGAGTAAAGGTAACATTTATTCCAGAGCCGCCTGTTGTTCTTACAGGAGTGTTGTTGTTATCTCCTTTAGGAACTGCTACTGCAAAGTGGGCACAGCCATATCTCCTTAAACTGCCTTTCATAAGTTTTAAAGGTCGTTGATGTTATGTTCAAACAGGCTAAATCATATAGTTCATTGCACTTAGAGCACTCCATGAATTCAAGAGTAACAATTCTCTTACCGCATCCATTGCACACCGTCGACATCGTTGTAATTATTTCAAAAAAAGCGCTTGGCAACAAATGCGGCTACAGCGCCTGTTACAGCGTAAGCAACAGCGGCGGGGTTGTTGGATTGTACGTTGCCGATGAATCACCTCGGCCGCTGATTGCGAGTTGACGTAGGTCAGTGACAACTGACCGTTACGAGATTTTAAAACTATTTGGTTTATATCACTAGATTTCTTGAGGTTATATAAAAACGGTTTGCATTGTTTGATAGCTCATGAAAAAATCTATACAGAAATACTAATGATTTCTTATATTTACGCGAACTCTACACATTTATGATCTATGCAGAAAGATCGGACAAGGAATAATAATTAAAAGCTGAAGGTACTCCGGGTTAACTATGACATCGGGACATCTGTCACCTCAGTCCGCCCGTGACCATGGGTGCTGTAAAGCACTCGAAACGTCGGGTTATAAATAATAAAATAAAACGCGATAAAATCCGTAAAATTAGTTTCACAGAAATACTAAATTTAACTTATTTAAAGAGTTGTATTAAACAATTAATTTGGAATAAAAACTGAAGGGCAAACTAGTAAGCGACTACCGTACTTCATTCTTAGATTTTTGCTAAATTATAAATGCCCTTTTGCTAAATAATTTAGTAATTAATCTTAATCTTTATAAGAAAATATTGGGTTACATTATACGAATAAGATACATTACACTATTTAGGAAGAGAGAAGTGACAGGAATATATTATAATATTAACTTTAAGTTTAGATCCTTATTTCCCAAAGTGGTCCAGGGGTCTACGGGAGACTCGACGGGTCACGCCAACGTAGACCACGTTGGCGTGACAAAAAAAAATGGGTTAGTTAGTTATAGTTTTGGGAAATGGTAGAAATGGCTGCAGGGGTCCACAGGAACCAGCTAAATTTTGAAAGTGGTCTATGAGAAAAAAACGTCTGAGAACCTCTGTGTTAGATAAAGGTGTACGTGGTAGGTAAAGGTTGCATTTTTTTGATGCACTTACTTGACGATGCTTAAGTTTACTTAAGTTTTTTTTAATCATGACACAAGAGTTCACTATTGCAGTAGACAGAGCTGTTTAAGCTCAAGCGTTTGCGTGCGTTACTAGATACACAATGTTACCATCTGCTACACCACATGGACGATTTATACTTTCACATATATTTATGCAATCGGTGTTATTGTTCAGTAAACAAATATTAATAAATCAAACTGACCTCCTCACTTAGTGTCTTCCAATCCACATCACTCATACCCAACCGGATTTCACTGGTGTCTCCCTGGATAACAGAAATCTTGTCCACAAAATCTGGTCGTTCTTTACGCAGTACGTCATATAACTGCAATAAAATTGAGCATGGTTAAATTTGAAATGTTATATTGAAAGAAATTTGCCGATGTGTCCGGCCATCTCGTAAGAGGCGACTGAGGTATTGTACGGACAGCCATTTTTCGTGCAGATTATCACTGATATATGCAAAGCTGTCATTATACTGCTCGTGGGTATGCAATGGGGAGTAGAATTTTTTTTGACGCGTAGCTGAATGGCGGCGATGTGTTTCGCGTATATATCATAATATTAGATCAAAACACTTCCTCACATAAAAAGAACTTCCCTCCTGTTTGCCATCAAATGTGCGAATGAATTCCATGTACGTAGCTGAAGTTTTCCGAACACCTACGAAGTGTTTTCCTTCAACGTTCCTGTTACGGCTAGGGAATGGAATGGTTTGACGACGTCGGCCTTTCAAGGCGATAGGGTTGCCAGGGTTCCGGATAAAGCCGGACATAGTTAGACTTTTTGCATCCGACGAAATTAGGTGACGGTGGGACGGTGTCCGGCCAGTCCGACTTTTGTTACGCTTTTTAAATATCACCAGACACGCGGTAGGCGCGGTGTTTAATTTTGTTTTAAAATTAATAATAAAGACTCATTCATTAAACTTTGTTGAAGATCAGACAATTTGATGATAAAGTGTTAAAAGGCTGCATTTACTTACGATAATGTTTATCAGTTTAAAACTTAGTCATAAAACCCTTAAACGATTGAGTTATCCGACCTTTTTACACAATCTTACGCAAAAGCCCGTCTTTACTGGCTGATCTGTTTGGATTTCTGGTTTTAAGACCTGGCAACCCTACCAGGCGACGATGTTGACATCTGCCATGCTAAAGTCCTCACGATCCTCACTTCTACAACTCAACATAGCTTAATTTTAAGGACTGGTCATAACTTTGCTATAAAAAGTCAGTGATACCTTTTATAAATATTACTTACCGGATCCTTTAAAACTTCTAAGAGCCTTTCTCTCGGCGCTTTTTCCTTTTTATGCCGTATTAATATATAAATTTTTCTCGGTGCACAAGTTCTAAAATGCAAAAACAGATAATTTGACTCCAGGTAATCGTCATTAATTGTCAAATAAGAGGTCCTACTGCCTAATCAATTACGCTAGCTATTCAATCCGCATAAAAGGTTAAATGGGATTTTTTTATTATTCTTTTCTGTTGAAGATAGAAGACAATGTTGAACCTTTCACTTTTCCCTACCACCTGTTGCATTTTGAGATTTTCGGCATCATGTTGTAAATTACTTAATTCGACGTCCTGTTGTTTTTAACTTACTTTGGTGGTAGGATTTGTATGAAGGAATCCGTCTACTTAGGTACCACTGCAGGGCTAGTCATTCTGCCGTGAAACAATAATGTGCAAATACTCGGTTTGAATGGCTTTCCAAACATTTTTATTCTTCAGAAATGCAGGTTTCCCGTGTGGTGGCTGTTTAAGAGAATCTACCACCCCATAATATCCCGTGAGTGTCGTAAAAGTCGACAGAGGGAAAATGAAAACCAGAAGATGGGCAGCAACATTTTCCTGATACATCTGAACAAATAAAGTGCGGTTGCCAAGCCGCCTGCCAAACGTGGCAACCCAAAATAAGATCTACAAACTTTTGTGGCAATCTATGGGGGAGGCCTATGTTATTCCACCCGCCACTTGCGTACACATTATGACATTTAAGGCCAGTGCTCGGCCCCTGTTACCAGGGCCATACTTGTATGTTATACTCGTTAATCGTTAGTTACTAAGATTTCTATAGCGTGGTTTATTGAGACTGAATCTTTTGGATATTTCCGAGCACTTCGGTATGTCTCCATTCACAACTGTGAGGTATATGCTCATATTTTTTATAGGAGAAAGGTAAGTGCAACGTTTGCCTATAACAAACGCTGTAACACCCACAACATTTCTGTACGGCACCACACCGCGCCCGTCACCCTGAAACAGCAGTTCTTAAAACTCATACCTACGCCTAGTAATTACACTAGCTCTCAGTGCCCTTCAGATCGAAACAGTAATGTTTCAGTTTGCACATTACTGCTTCACGGCGGACCACCAGCCGCATTACACTATATACCAAACAATTACACAATGTGGTGTAGAGAACACCACGTTCTTGGTTGCTCCAATTTTTGGTTAGTGGTAGAGCTTCGAAATGAAGTGAAATTAATTTGCATAAAAATACCTTAACATACAATAGGGTCATGCCTCTTTCCCATTGGGGTAGGCAGGGACCACATCTTTCTCTTCTTCTACCTTCATTAGTGTTTTCATACCAGCTCGTTGGTACTTTTGAGATGGCCTTTCCTTAAAAAGACTTCGATCCGATCGTGATACGTTCGCCTACGTCGAACCCTTACCGGCTAGCCCATTCACACTCGCCTCATAAATCTGTTTCGTCGATCTTCTTTCATCCATCCTCTCTGCGTGTCCAAACCATCTAAACACCCCTTTCTCTATCTTAGTCACCGCAACCTTCCCTTATCACGCTGTTCCTCACTTTGTCCATCAAAGTCACTCCAGCTATACTAATACCTTAATAATTTCTCAATTAAGAGTTTCCCAAGAAAACCGGACCCTCCTGTCACGAACACCACACTGTCTTCATAGAATTTCTGTATATGCGAGTCCCCTGGAGCGGCAGCTATCTTTATTGCGTGCTGGTGGGAGAGCGCGGCCTGCTCCATCATGAAGACAGGATCCATTTCTTTTCAAACAATCAAATGCATTACAGTTAATAATAAAATATGAAATACCTGGTGTTATGAAATTTTGTGTCGTGTTTGAAAAGTATTTACATTATTTGTAACTAGCTGTTGCCCGCAACTTCTTCCGCGGAGAATATAGGTTTTTTTAAATATCCAGTGAGAACTATTTGATTTTCAGGGAAAACATATCCTATGTCCGTCCACAGGATGCAAGCTATCTTTGTGCCTAATTTCAACAAAATCGGTTCAGTGATTGAACCGTGAAAAGGTAACAAACAGACAGAGGGAAAGAGAGAGATACTTCCGCATTTATAATATTAGTATGGATTACGCATTTTCACGATCGTACATTCATAGTATTGGATGAAAAAAATATATAATTAATATTAACTATACGGTTCTATCGTACAAAGTCCCATGCCCTATGTCACAGCTATTTCAATAATTTATACTTTACATCTCATATCGTCAAGTTTTAAAAAAAATCTTACTCGCGTTCCCACGAGGGGTACAGTGATAGCATTGCATATTATGGTGTTATTCTGCATGAATAAAGGTTGTCCATGCCGTGTCTTGGCGGCCTAAGATAATCTACCTTCCCATCCCATCCCGAAAGTGTTGTAAAAGTCGACAGAGGGAAAATAAAAACCAGGAGATGGGCAGCAGCATCTTCCTGGAACATCTGAATAAATAAACTGCGGTTGCCAATCCGCCTGCCAAGCGTGGCAACTATGACAATATCCCTCCAAATGAAAGCTACAAACTTTTGTGGCTACCTATGGGGGAGGTCTATGTTCATCAGTGGACTTGTGATAGGCTGAAACGACGACGACGACGAGAGGCTGTTCGTACAATACCTTAGTCGCCTTTTACAACACCTTGATAGGAAATACGTAGGTGGTATTCTACTCTGCCGGACACCTATCGGCTACGGTTTTTGAGAAATACTATGAAATTAGAATTAAACGTTTTCCCCAGTACGGCATCTTTTACTATGCCTGGTCGGACCACAGTTGACACATGTTTGATGTGCGGTACACCTTGTGACCTCGGCATTCACAATAATTCTAAACCACTTATTAACCACTAATTAAATAATTAATGTTAAAAATATTAACAGAAATATTGAAACTGTCATGAACTAAAATAATAATGACCAAAATGCAAACCTAATTTCTACAGTTTTCAGATTTTTCGAAGGAACCCTAAATGTTTTCAAAATCAAAAGCTATTGCTCTCTGAAAAGTCAGCGTAAAATGAGTTGAATCGAGCTTCTTTTTTGATATTAGTGTTGTATTAATAAAAAATTAGACTGGTTAGATACTTATATCTCAAATATTACATTTAAAATCTATAATGTAAATGAATAAAAAAAATACAGTTAAAGCACGATAAAAAAGCAAAGCAAGTTTACTTATTTACTTACTTAAAAAGCACTTTACGAGCCAAGGAGTAGGACAAAACTAAAGAAGAACGAGTAAAGAAGTTGTCATTATTTTTGAAAGAGGGTGAAAGTTCATTTATGTTTTACATACAATAGAAAATTCACACATAAATTAACTGCATTTATGTGTTGAATTTTGAACCTTGAGTGCAAAACCTTTTTTTTATTGTATAAAGGTACGAAACGAGCAAAACGTTCACCTGATGGTAAGTGCAATGTCCGCCCACAACAAATGTTGTGTCACCCAGAATATTTCTGTGTGACACCACACTGTGCCTGCCACCCTGAGACATTAGTTCTTAAGTCTCAATGCCCAGTGATTACGCTAGCTCACCCTTCAAACCGAAAAACAGTAATGTTTGCACACTACTGCTTCACGGCAGAATAACTGGCCCTGGGGTGGTACCTACCTAGACGGATTCCTGCATAGGAATCCTACCACCAGTAAAAAGGTTGCAGACTGAAATATAAAACCGCTGTTAAATTACCTTCACCGCATTTTAATAAAATACTTGCTACACCGTAGCAGGTATAAAATTCCTCTACACCGTCGTCGGTGTGAACCTGCTTCTCGCAATTCGGATCATCCATCACCCATCTCTTCTCGTGGGTGTCGTAAAAGTCGACAGAGGGAAAATAAAAACCAGGAGATGGGCAGCAGCATCTTCCTGGAACATCTGAATAAATAAACTGCGGTTGCCAACCCGCCTGCCAAGCGTGGCAACTATGGCAAAATCCCCCCAAAATGAGAGCTACTAACTTTTGTTGCAATCTCTGGGGGAGGCCTATGTTCAGCAGTGGACTTGTGATAGGCTGAAACGACGACGACGACGACGACGACTGTCTCTAGAGACTTGTGATCTATAGAGAGATACTGTATATAATTTTTTTTTTTTTTATAATTTTATTAATTTTTTATTGTTTTCAAGGATATTGCGATGCTTATCCTTTATAAATGCATAAGACGAGAATGTATTTTCGACAGATTCTGTAATAATGAAAGACAATAAATATTTTATGGCATTATCACTTAGGTCGTCAAAAAACTAAGCACAAATGGTCGCATTCACTAAAATCACTGTTGCCAGATTGATGAACTTACTAGACACTGCTAGCAACTTACTTGGCTAGTAAGTAGTAGTAGCACCTATGTAAGTTATTAGTTATAAGGTTCATTTTAAACGACATATCGTAGACATAATATATTATAATAATGTTTATATAAGTTAACTGTTTTAACTTCTCAGTGTTTTCACTATTACCAATATAATTTTCACGTACCACCAATGGGACCCTGCGAACCCCCAGGGGTACGCGTATCTCAGGTTGGGAATTGCTGTTCTAGATCATCCCAACATTAGATTTGATAGACCACAGATCCTTGCAAAAGAATACCGATTCCTGCCAAGGATAATTCGCGAGCCTACTGAAATTAAGAAACATCCTTATTTCAATAGGGAAGATGGTTGTGTACTACCACCGGCTTGAAATCCTCTTATTATTAAAATTAAATCAAACACCATGCATACCACTTTTTAAACAGTTAAAAATTAAATGCGATTAAATCCGTAAATTAAGTTTAATTTAAAAGAATTTATTACTTCCACATAGCAATTCCAAACATGCTTAACCAAACTTAAAAGTTCGTAATTTTCTCATGAATCATATCATCAAAACTTTACAAAAATTATTTGGGACCAACCTTTAGGGGTACTTTACCTTTCTTATAAACAAGAATTATCTGAATTGGTCCACGTATAGGTAGTATCTCATGGCATAAAAAAAAGATAAAAAATGAGATTTACATAAGGCAATGTCATGAATGCCAAATGTCACCTGTCAAGTCAAAATACGAGATCTGTCAACCGCTGCTGAGAGATTTTGTGATTGTGATCTTCTTGAAATTCGTTGTTTTTGTGAAAATGTCGAAAAAGCCACTTCAACCTCAAGCGAGAAATATTATTTTCAATGTTTATCGTAAAATAAAGGAAGAAGGTGTAAATGAAACTCAATCTTTGATTTTAAGGCGCGTGGTAGAGTTGACCGGTGGGCTGGACTCAGTTGTTTTGATACTTTTAGTTTATTCTATATTTTATTCTTAATTGTGACTGCTTTATAGGGGTTTCCAGTACTACTACGGCGAATCGTAGCTAAGGGCACATCGAATGATGGTGTATTTTCTACGCCTGGTAAAAAGAGGAGAGAGGGGAAGAAGGAAATCAATTTGGATAGTTTCGATTTACAGTTGATTAGGAGTAAAGTAAAGGAATTCTATACAGTTCGAAAGGAAATTCCAACATTAAAGAAACTGTTACCAGTTCTTTAACAAGATATTGACAAAGGAAGGAGAGAATCTCTGAGATAAGAAAAATATTAAATAATAATCCCTCTCACTCTCACTCGTAAAGAAGAGGCCTGTGCCTTGCAGTAGGACGTATATAGACTGAAGCTATCGTTTGAGTAACATGATAAATATTATTATTTTTTACAGACTTATACTAAGGGGATTGGTTTTGAATATTTTAAATGTCAATCAAATAGGACCATTTTGTTCATATTCTGTGAACAAATGCTGGCAAAGCAAAGATATTCTAAAATTCAATCTAAAAGTATTTCACTTAAGGCGAGGTGGATCATTGTAAACGCTTGTGGAGAAAATGGCTTTGTACCAAATTGTTGTCTGGTGTACAGGTCAACAAGTGTATCTGCTGACTACCACCACGATATGAATAAGGACAATTTTTAAAAATGGGTGACAGAGAAGCTAATTCCAAATCTGGGGTCTTGCCTTCACTAATTGTTATGGATAATGCCAGTTATCATTCTGTACGTATGAACAAACCGCCCACACAAGCCAATCGTATCGCTGATATAAAAGAATGGCTCCGTGCAAATGATTTACATTATGATGATCTTTGGCGTAAATGTCAACTACTTGAAGTAGTAAAACAAAACATGTCTGCGCCCTTATATGAAATAGATGAAGTATTAAAATCGCACGGTCACGAAGTTTTAAGGCTTCCACCTTATCATTGCACATTGAATCCCATAGAAATGATTTGGGGTATAAATAAGCAAAAAGTTGCTGATAAAAATGTAAATAGGCCTGCAAGTGACATAAAAGTATTAACAGAACAAGCTTTCTCCGAAATTGGTGCAGAGGATTGGTGATCATGTTATGAACATGTAAAGGAGATTGAAAACAATTTCATCAAGCAAGATAGAGTAATTGAAATGCTGGAAGAGCGATTTATAATAAATACCTCTTTATCTTCATCATCTGATGAATAACAAGAAATGCAAGTGGAGTTCTTGGAATCTTTTTCTAGTTCTGAATAAGGTGATGAACTTATTTGTGTAATTAATTATATATAATAAATTAGTACATAAATTAATTTACGATTGATTTATTTTTCATGACACATTTTCCTATGTAAGAACCTGATGTATAACAACATTCTTCATACACATAACTAATATACTTCCTGTTCATAAAACTGGGCATAAATTAAAATTAAACAGTATCAAGATCGTTTAATCCAATTTTCCCATTGTTGGCAACCGCAGTTTATTTATTCAGATGTTCCAGGAAGATGCTGCTGCCCATCTCGTGGTTTTAATTTCCCTCTGTCGACTTTTAAGACACTCACGGGATGGGATGGGGTGGTAGATTCTCTCAGGCCGCTACCACACGGCATACCTATAGTAAAGAATTATCGCTGTACATACATAAAAAATCATTCCGACGAACTGAGAACATCATCCTTTTTTGAGGACGGTTAAGAAAAAATCAAGAGAAAAATTCAACCTGCCATGAACTAAAATAGTAAATACCTAAAAGCAAATTACAGCCACGCGTAACACGTCCATATACATAACTCCTAATTTCAGGATTTCTAAATTTTCCGAAAAAAGTAGATTTCGCTGTGAAAAGTCCTCTATCTCCCAATGAGTCCCGTCAAAATCGATTCAGCTATTTCGGAGATTAGCCCGGACAAACAAAAAGACAGACAGACAATTTTGCTAAAAAAGCGTGCTTGATTTTTGGTGTCTTGCAAAATTACCATAAGAGGTTATGAAAAAATTCTTTATTGCGGACTCCCGGACAGACACTCCAATTTATTTGTATAGATGCAATAGATAACGTAAAATAAGTATGAATTTTCTTAACCCCTTATTAAGAAAAAAAATCTTTTTCATTTTTATGTTATGTGGGGGGCACATTAGGATTTCTCAATGGCGCGAAGCCAAGGCTTAGCCACTGAGCCAACGGAGCCGATTTAAACTGCCATGAACTAAAATAATAATGACCAGAATGAAATTAGAACCGTGTCCATACGTCCATCGTATGTCCATTGTATGAACTTTACCATGAAAAGTCATACAACCATAGCAAGACATTTGTAGAATATGTTAAAAATTATTTAAAAAAGTATGCTCCGCAGCCAAGTCATTACGCAATAAATTATAGAAAGCGTCGGATAAAATAAAAATGACTTGGAGTATTATCAACAGTGAAACCGGAAAAGTTAAGGAACGCAACTTTAATTACAAATTAAATATTAACAACAAGCTATTGACATCTGATCATGATGTTGCCACAGTTTTTTACTGAAATTCCTATTTTGATAACCAAATCATTAAATTCTTCTCCTACTGCCGCTGAGACATCACTAAAACAAAATGTGACTTCTTGTACAAAAGATTTTGAATTTCATATGATAGATTCAAATGATATTTTATATAATTTGAAGACCATTGATTGTAAGAGAACCGCAGATCTATGGGGTATGTCTGTTGAAGTCATTTTGTCTGTTATAGATATAATTGCACCTCAATTAGCCGTCATATTTAATTCTAGTATTGAAGTAGGTGTATTTCCTGATTAGATGAAACATAGTAAAATCATACCTTTATTTAAATCTGGTAGTACATCGGACCCCTCTAACTTTAGACCTATTTCTGTACTACCGACATTAAGTCTTTCTAAGTAAGTAAGTAAGTAAGTTCTAATTTTTTTAAAAAATAATTTTTAATCAAATGTTCAAACATTTTAATTTACGTAAATTGTTTCACAAAAACCAATTTGATTTTACAAGCGGTCGTTCGACAATCGATGCCGGTGTTGAACTAATTAAGTATATATTCGATGCCTGGGAGAATTCACAGGATGCCTTGGGTGTTTTCTGTGATCTTTCTAAGGCCTTCGATTGCGTTCATCATGAAACACTCATCAGGAAACTAAATCATTACGGTATAAGAAATTCTGCACTTAACCTTCTAACTTCATATTTGAACAATAGAACGCAGAACGTAGTTATTAATAGTACGAGTTCTTACGGGTCAGCAGTATCTATAGGTGTGCCTCAGGGTTCGATTCTCGGCTCATTTCTATTCCTAATTTACATTAATGACTTACCTAACCTAGTAGGAGATAACCATGATATAGTATTATTTGCTGATGACACATCATTGATTTATAAAACGTCAATTTTTATTATATGACGAGGTGAATAATGCTATTTCAAAGGTAGTACATTGGTTTAACGTTAACAATTTGCTTTTAAATGGCAAAAAAACTAAATGTTTAAAATTTACAACACCAAATTTTAAACGCATGGATGTAAATGTACTCGTAAATGAGGAAGATATGAACCTTGTGGATACCACTGTCTTTCTTGGAATAACTCTAGACGCGAAACTTCAATGGGGCCCCCATATATCTAAACTAGCAAGTAGACTTAGCTCTGCAGCTTATGCTGTGAAAAGGATCAGAAACTTGACTAATGTTGAAACTGCTCGATTAGTTTATTTTAGTTATTTTCACAGCATAATGTCTTATGGTATTTTGCTATAGGGAAACACGACTGACGTAGAGGTGATTTTTGTTTTGCAAAAGAGGGCCATAAGATCTATTTATAATCTTGGCTCTAGAGTGTCTCTCAGAGATAAGTTTAAAGAAATTTACCTTGGCCTCTCAATATGTATATGAAAAGGTTATGTATGTACATTAATCACTTTAATAAAAAAAGTGATGTTCATAATGTGAATACCAGGAACAAGCACGAATTAATTATGCCAGTTACCCGACTTCACAGAGTATCTCGTTCATGGGGCAATGTATACGTTTTTACAACAAAATCCGAGAAAATGCACAAAGTATTTCAATAAAAAAGTTCAAAGTATTTGTTAAACAAAGACTTTTTAAGAAGGGTTATTATAATATTAAGGAATACATGGATGATGACAACCGATGGGAATGAGGTGATCGCTGCCAAGTTATTTCTACATCTTTATGAAACTGCTGTATTTAAAATGACTGAAAAAAAATCCCGCTGGGTTTCTTACTGGTTCTTCCTAGGACAGAGGCATTTCTTTGCGAACCAGTGTAGCTTAAAAATGATGTTCAATGAGTATTATGTAAATGATCCATCATCATCATCATCATTTCAGCCTATTATAGTCCACTGTTTAACATAGGCCTCCCCCATAGATTGCCACAAAACTCGGTCCTGAGCCACCTGCATCCATCGACTTCCTGCAAAACCGTGTAGGTCGTCGCTCCATCTAGTGGGGTGTCGCCCTTCACTGCGTTACATGGAAAAAATTAAATGATCCATATTGAATAAAAAATATTCTATTCTATTATATTCTATTCTATTCATCCGCATGGCATCTAATTTCTATAGTTTTCCAGATTTTACGCAGGAAATTTAAATTTTTTAAATTTCGGCAATCAAAATAGCTTAGATGGCTATTTGAAACGTCCTCTACGTGCCAATGACCTTCTATATCCTTCTAATTTGATTTAGCCGCTCCGGGCATTAGCTCACACATAAGTGTTCTGGATGACACGGTATTTGTCATGGGCAGATCTCTTACCATCGGGTGAGCGTTTTGCTCGTTTCGTCACTTTATCCAATAAAAAGTTTATGTTGTCTGTATATAACCAATTGTTATATACAGACAACATAAACTTTTATAAAAGCATTATTTTATTCACTTTTAGCCAATCATGAACTGAATTTCTTTGGGTTATTCAACTGTCGGCTTCCGCTTCGGACAAAGGTTGTGCCAATTTAAATAAACCAGCATAGAATAGAATAAATTTTTATTCAATGTAGATTATTTACATAATACCTATTGAAAGTCTTTTTTTTCTGTTTTTAAACTACACTGGGTCCTGAGAAGATCCAGTAAGAAACCCAGCGGGATTTTTTTATTTTTATTGTATAAAGTGACGAAACGAGCAAAATGTTCTCCTGACGGTAAGTGCAACGTCCGCCCACAACCAATGCTGTGTCACCCAGAATATTTCTGTGTGACACCACACTGCGCCCGTCACCCTGAGACATCAGTTCTTAAGTCTCAAATGCCCAGTGATTACGCTAGCTCACAGTGCCCTTCAAACCGAAACACGGTAATGCTCACACACTTCTGCTTCACGGCAGAATAACTGGCCTTGGGGTGGTACCTACCTGGACGGATTGCTGCATAGGAATCCTACCACCGCACATACACGTTGACGCCTTGTTTGTTATTCTTCGTCATTACAATACCTTGTCCGGTTCACGAAATTGAACTGTATGCACTCCAACACAAATAATAGCTCGAACGTCAATGACATTATTATATTCAACGGCATTACGATTTTTGATACCGCATTTTAGTAAACTTGCTATTCGTAAAAGTAATAATGATTTTTTTTATTTTTTATTTATTTATTTAGATTGCTTTACATGAAATTAAATTATAAAATTATAAAATTCATGTACCCTGTCGGGCGTGGCAATGAATGTATGTGAGAGGCAGACATCTATCTGAGTCATATATTCAAAATACTCTTTAATATTATAATAACTTTTTTCTATTAGGTACGCTCTTAATTTTTTCTGAAATGTTTTGTAGTTTTTTTCGTTTTTTATGTTAATCGGTAATTTATTATATATTTTTATAGAGATGGAATAAGGGCCAGAACTATGCAATTTTAATTTAGACGATGACTGGACTAAGTCATGTTTTCGGCGCGAATCATAACGCTGAGGTAAATCTTTCACAGAAGAATAAAAATTTGGGTATCGTCTAACAAACTTACATATTTCGTGTATGTACATGCACGGTAAAGTGAGGAAATTTAAGTTTTTAAAATGTGCCTTACAACTTTCGGTTTGATTAATGTTGGTAAGTATACAAACACATTTTTTCTGTAAGACAAACAGATCTTGCATGTTAGTACTCGTACTATTGCCCCACAAAATAACGCCATAGCTTAGCCATGCATAAGCATAAGCGTAGTACGCGGTGATAGACGTTTTTAGGTTAGTAGATTTTTTAATTTCCCGTAATTGATATAAATTGCGACAATTTCGATTTGACTTTCTGTATATGAGCTTTCCAATTTATATTTGAATCAATGACTATTCCTAGTAATGAAAACGTCGTAACTACTATTTCGAGTGGGATTCCGTCGTAACAAAAGTTAATATTTAATTAAGTTTTTTGATGTGGCCTAAATTGCATTATTTTAGTTTTTGAAAAATTTATCTCTAAATTATGATCATTCATCCAATTTTTAATTATGTTGATATTATTATGTAGTTTATCGTTTAGGTTTATGTTGTTAGGAACAGATAATAAAAGTGAAAAATCGTCCGCAAACATAACACATGGTTCCTTAATAGTTTTGGGCAGGTCGTTAATGTAAATTATAAAGAGGGGGCATCCGATTACGGTGCCTTGTGGTATTGAATCCTGCATTATTCGCGCCTGTGATCTTACGGTACGGACTTCAGCCGAATTCTCGTCTATATGTTCAATCTCGACATATTGCTCGCGATTATACAAATAAGATCTGAACCATTCGTATGTCAAGCCACGCACCCCTATGCCGTACAGTTTATGAAGCAATATATCGAATTTCACTCTTTCGTAAGCTTTAGTCATATCCAATAACAACCCGACAGCATATTTTTTATCGTTTAATATATTTAAAATTTCGTCAATGTATTTATAAGAAGCTAAAGTCGTGGAGCGATTTTTGCGAAAGCCGTTTTGAGAATCATCGAAAGACCTCTCACAGAAAGAGTACAATCGGTTACACATTGCTTTCTCAAATATTTTAGAATTTTCTAATATTTACGTGAACACTACACATTTAAATGAAACTAATTTTACTGATTTTATCGCGTTTAATTATACTATTTATAACCCGACGTTTCGAGCGCTTTACTGCACCCATAGTCACGGCAGAGTGTTAGTTTCATTTAAACGTAAAAGTAATTTTTAAATTACTCACCGCTCTGAATCGTTTTTTCCTAGCATCATCACAAACCGTTTTGCGTAATCATCTCGGCATGGATGTAATTAAACGAGAAGAGATTTTATACCAGGATTTATCAAAACTTGTACGTTTTAGTAACGCGAAGTGTACAGTCTCCCTTTCGTACGGCACTTTTAAATGCTATCGAAAAAGGTCTGATCTTTTATTAACAGATTACAAACTCTGTTACTACATTAAACCTAGAGAGTTTACAAGGAAATTAACCTCTAACACTTTTTAAGATAATGGTTCCTTATGTTTACGCGAATATTATACACTAGCTGAGCCCCACGGTTTCACCTGCTTAAAAAAGCCGATCCCTATCGATATACATATATACTTCCTTATTTGAATCGGTTTGGGGTTTAATATTTATGCGCGGAAAACTAATTATTTTTCTAAAATTAAGCCCAAGCCCAAGTTACCCGCTATAATATCAGCTATCTGTCAGTGAAAGTCCCGTCATAATCGGTCCAGCCGTTTCGGAGATAAGACGGAACAAACAGACAGACAGACACAGACAGATAGACAAAAAATTCTTATCAGTGCCTTATATACTTTCATAAGCATTGAGTAATAAGCTGTTATTTTGTTATTACAAACGGATACTGCAATTTTATTTATTTGTATAGATTTCATACAGCCAATCAGTTTTTACCATCTCTCAAGCGTAATACGCGTCGGGGAAAAAGTTTCTTCGCATTTTAAATGACAATTCAAGACATTATTTTTTTCAAAGTTTATTTAAATTTAATTCTAGTGTATATGTGCCATTTTGTTCGATGACTTTTTGCCATATTGAAGGTAGTGAAATGATCCCGTTGCTGTAGAAATTTTGGAAATTCT
This sequence comes from Luehdorfia chinensis, assembly GCA_019845155.1. Lineage (NCBI taxonomy): Eukaryota > Metazoa > Arthropoda > Insecta > Lepidoptera > Papilionidae > Luehdorfia > Luehdorfia chinensis. The sequence goes on along the minus strand of JAHVAK010000201.1, from coordinate 4,305,715 downwards.
GAGCAAAAAAACGCGACAACTAGTTTTGACAGTCCTCTCTTGATGTTAACCTGACACTACCTAAAGAATTCTGAAGAGACCGAGACAGAAGGTGCAAGGTCAGGGCTATATGGCGGATGCATTAACACCTCTCAGGCAAACTCTCTTAATTTTTGCTGAGTGGCTAAAGATGTGTGTGGTCTAGCGTTGTCGTGATGAAAGACCACACCCTTTCTATTGATCAATTCCGGCCGCTTTCTCTCTACTTCTTGCTTTATTATCATTAGTTGTTGGCAGCAGAGATCCTGCCCGGCGATTTTAAAATAACCAGTACAATTTTCGTTGAGACTAAAGTTAGGATTTTCAGGATTATGGGGACTTAGTAAGGGAATGCATTTATACAAAACAAATTTCAATGAAGAAATCAGCGGGATATGTAATATGAAAAATATTCGTTTATTGTAATAAAAAGAAGTAAGCTTAGAAAGATCAACTCCTGCGGAAGTGCTGGTAAATCGTTCACCCCTAATTTTGCAAAAAAACACAAAAAATAAACAAAAAAACATGGCAGGCGGCATAGGTAACCGCGAGTAGAGTACAATTGGGGGGTCTGGATCAAGGTATCAAATCAAACTGTCAACTATTCTTACATCACACTAAGTACGAGTATTATTAGTTTTTTTTTTCATAAAAGAGACAAAGTGGTAAGTGCAACGTCTGCCCATAACAAATGCTGTGTCACCCAGAAAATTACTGTGTGACACTGCACCCGTCACCCTGAGACATCAGTTCGTAAGTCTCATATGCAGTTATCATATGCATTAGTGATTACGCTAGCTCACAGTGCCCTTCAAACCAAAACACAGTAATGTTTGCACACTACTGCTTCACGGCAGAATAACTGGCCCTGGGGTGGTACCTACCTAGATGGATTCCTGCATAGGAATCCTACCACCAGTGAAAAGTGTAAGAATAAGTAGTTAAGAATAAATAAAAAAAATTGTTTCTTTCAGCAACTTCAAATGTCCAGTTGAATTTGAAGATGTTCTACCGGAACTTCTTCGTTGTTGAAGATTATTTTTTTTTTGGAAAAAGCAGTTGTGCCATGTCCACGGTCATAATACTGACTGATATTGTAGTATTTCGTGTCTTCAGCGAGGAGACTGACGTAAGCGGTGTACCTTTTACAGCCTGGTTCTAGAATGATGATATTCCTGCTTCAGTGATTTCGCCGTGAGTTGTTTTACTTCCACATTCTAATGCGTATGTAGAATTGCGTTGAAGTATGTTGATCCAATAGTTATTCTTGAGCGCTTGGAACGCATCGATGACGCAGGGAAGAAAGGTTCTGGAGTGGCAAGCTCGTACCGGCACCGGTTTAGGGCGACCCGATGGAGCGACGAACTGCACAATTTTGCGGGTAGTCGATGGATGCAGGTGGCTCAGGGCCATGTTTTATGGTAATCTAAGGGGGAAGACTATGTTCAGTAGCACAGTTCATTCTTCCCTCGCGACTTCACCTCGGCTGCAGAGGATAGGATGAACACCCTAAACACTCCTCCCAATAATCCACCATTCGCATATAGAGGCCATTCCTCATATCTTAACGGTACACTTCTCCTCCCGACACGACTAGGCAAGAATAGACAGTGGAGTGGAAAGAAGAGACAGTGGATATTACTTCAGAGATAATAAGATTAAATATAGGTCTACTAATTATATTAAAATAACAGTTTTCTACTAAGATTTTCATAAATAATGTGTTCGTCATAAGAGATTTTGACATTGACTTTTGTATTACAGATATTTATATTAGTTTTCGTTTCAACCTTTTCTAACGACAACATAAGGGCCGTCTTCCCAATAGCTATGTTGCCGACATTACGCTTATACTGCTCGGACGTTCGCGGGGACAGAACACGGGGCGGGCGAACCGGGTCAACGACCGATCAGCTGATAGCGGCGAAAAGCACTGCGTCATTGTCCGCCGAATCGAACACACTCTGTATCGCGCAACTTGTAACCGCTATAAAACAATTATAATTTTTTTGTGAAGTCCACGGCTGTTATTTAACACCAAGTTTAGGATACTTAAGGAACCTCCAAGGGCCCTAGACTCCTTTACAGCTATTAAAGTTATTTAGTAAATACCTTTGGACTTTAAGCTTTTAACTTTGTCGTCTACATTAAATTACCGTATATTTTTAAAATTACTATCAAGCATTCGCTTTTTCTTTCATAGGTTCTATGTTTCGTCGGGCTTGTTACTTTGAGTCTATCATTTAAGTTTCGTAAGTAGTCATGGGTGGTGTAGACGTCATTTTCTTAAAATGAATACAGGGTAATCGAAGAGTAATTCATAAGAAGTAAATCCTGTAGACTGATTCACTGATATGTTATAGCACATAACACCATATTAAATAATTTGATTACAATTTTAGTTGAAACCTAGTAATTTCATTAATTATATGGTAACATTATTATATTTAAAAAAAAACTGTACTTTGATCATCAGTATGGAAACATTTAGGAACGCCATAGTGTTGGCAGAAAATGAATAGAGATTTAGCTACAGTAATTATTAAATCTAGAATCGGATATGCTCGGAGGAATCGAGCGTATTCAATCTGCAGATAATGGAAAGTCATTCACAAGGAAATGATTGGATCCAACAAAGAAGTAGCTAATGAGTTTGAGACATTTTTACTGATATACCAATTAAAACTACTGTTGGTCTTAGGCCAGTTAACACCCGCGACATTATTAAAACATTTCAATCATTGAATATGAAAAAACAGAAGATTTATGGGGTATATCTGTCATGTGAACAGATTCAGTAATTCACATTATCTCACCACATTTGGCATCGTTGTTTAATTCTTGTATTGATAAAGGTGTATTTCCTGACCTCAATCTTAAAAATAATATTGTTTTGCAAAACGATAAATTAGAGTTTGTTGATAGTACCATATTTTTGAGGCTCACATTAGATTTTAAGCATCAGTGGGGTCCTAATATAGATACCTTAGCTAATAAACTAAGTTCGGATGCGTATGCGGTGAAGAAAATCCGATATTACGGATATAGTACTGCAAGTTTAGTTTACTTTAGCTATTTTCACAGCTTGATGTCTTATGGTATTTTATTATGGAGACATGTGGCTGACGTGAATACAATCTTTACTTTGCAGAAAAGAGAAGTCCGCGCAATCTATAATATGCGCTCTCGTGATTCGCTAAGGGGACTGTTTAAAGAAATTAATATTTTAAGTTTTACATGCCAACATATTTATGAAAACGTCATGCATGTACGTAAATTTAAATCTATATTTCCGAAGAATTGTGACAATCATAATATAAATTAAGAAATATGAATAAACTTGATGATCCAAAATTTAGACTGTATAAAGTTAAAAATTCTTTTATGAGTCGATGTACACGTATTTATAATAAAATTCCAGAAGATATAGTAAATCTAACAGAGACTAAATTTAAAACTTATATTAAAAAAAGTCTGTGCTCCAAAACTTATTATAATTTGAATGATTTATTTCAATGATAAGGACGCATGGAAAGAATCCATCCAGGGATACATTCAAGTAATGTATAACACAATGTGATTGTTATTTTGTGGGCAGCTACAGAATATGTATTTTTAGGTTTCGTCGTTTCAGCCTATCAATAGTCCACTGCTGAACATAGGCCTCCCCCATAGATTGCTACAAAAGTTTGTAGCTCTCGTTTTGGGGGGATTTTGCCATAGTTGCTGGAACATCTATTCAGATGTTCCAGCAAGATGCTGCTGCCCATCTCCTGGTTTTCATTTTCCCTCTGTCGACTTTTACGACACCCACGGGATGAGATGGGGTGGTAGATTCTCTTAGGCCGCTACCACACGGCATTTTTTTTTTTTTTAGGTTTTGTAATTGTAAAATGTAAACTGTCTTGCGGAACACTATAAGTGCGCTCTGTAAAGTAAAAGACAGTAATTTAAGTAATGTTCATTTGTTTGGTAGACATGAGTATGTCATGCTCGCTTTTTATGTCTCTGTTTGCGGCGAAGTCGTGTGGCGGGTCGTCCACTTCCCTTTGAAATGGTTGAAAAGGGCGATGGCACATGCGTCATACTTGTGAACAGGTGCTGTTGGTGGATGCTGGTCTGCCCGAGTTTACAATTTACTTATATATTGATTGAATTAATCTTGTCTAAGATTTGAACATGGATTGTGCTTTGGTTTTCCTTGAGACTATTCATTGTAAATTTAATTATAATGTATTTTTGACTGAGATGAAAAAGGATTTACAAAAAAGATGATTTCTACGGAGTTTCTTTCACCTGTTTCTTCTCCGTCAGAGGAAGTTCATTACGAAACGGCGGTAGATTGTAAAAAAATATGTGTGACAAACGAAATTTATATCTCTTACGTCGAAAAATAAAGAATTTTCATTTCATTTAATTTCATTGCAATCTCTACTCCGGCCCCCAGGTCAACAAAGCATACCTATTTTGGCCCCGAAAAGCATACCTATTTTGTATTTTCATTAATTTCCCACAGTCGAATAGTATCACTTACGCTTATGTAGTTTTATTTGGATATACTGGACAACAGAAAATCCAAAGTTATTAAATAAACATTACCTTGTATAATTTATATTAAATTTACCTGTCACACTCTATTTTTTCGGTGACAATCAGACAATTCACCTAGTATCAGCATTGTCTGTTTTTTTTTTAGAAACGTGATTTTAAGTAAAAAAAAATATAATAAAAAAACGTAAATAATCATTACTTTTTTAGCAATTAAAACAAAACTAATAATGCAACGCAATAGACATAATCATCCGAACGTGATCGTGAAAAAGATTATAATGAAACGAACAATGATTGATTAATAGCGAAAGAGTGAAAGTGGCTAAAGAATGCGTCGCGCCCTTTTGTGCGCTCATCTTTTCTTTTTCCTTCATTTCGCATAATACACTACAAATGTTCCGCAAATTTGAATCACATTGAAGTTTCGGAAAAGTTAACGGTTCACTAAAGTGCTTGTCTACTGGGTCGCCGGCCCGGCCATTAAAGACACTTGCCTGAAACGCCTGCGCCTCCGTCGTGCGTATTGTCGAGTAATTTCCGTAACTGAGTCTGCCCCGCCCAAGACATTTAATTTTTTGCCAGGCGTCCCGATTGGTAAATCGGGACGCCTGGCAAACGCTGTCCAGTATATAAAGCTGTGTTCGAATGGTACAAGTAATTTTCATCGACATTTAGATTGTGTGGAGCTAAACCGACCAAAGAAGTGGGACAATACTTGACCACCAAAAGTATTAGTTTTTTGGTTGGTTGTCGTTTTATTCGCGAATCACCTTAAAGATAAGTATTGACTCTTAATTTTGTATTTCCAAAATAATTTTAAGGGTACCGCGTTAAAATATGGCGTTTTATGAAATGTTTATATAACTTTATAAATAGATATTACTTGAATTTAATAATTCATTATTGTGATAACAAAGAGGGTTACCTGCGTAGCGTCTTTAGCCTGTTTCTTCTCCGTCAGAGGAATCTTATTATATAATTTCGGTTGATATTATTGTTGTTAGCCTTTTTGAACTTGTCTTTTTTTACAGCTTTATCGGATTTTTACAACTTCATCGGATAGGAATGTTATTACGAAACTACAGTAGACCTCTCTTTACCGTCTAGGTAGGTATCACACCCAAGGGCCGGCGATATTATGCGGTAAAGCAGTACTACGTACTGCGGTATAGGGCAGGCTATTGTTTACTGCTGTCTGGTTTATGAAATGCATAGTAAAGTAACACATAGGTACTTAATTATAAACACAAACACGTGCTTAATCCACTTCATTGGGGAATGTCTATGTATTTTCTATCATCTAAAATAATAAAAGCAACACAATAAATTTCTGTTCGTTTATTAACAGATTTAATAGAGACAAAATTATTATTGATCTTACATCTATTAAGCAGTAAAAATGTATCTACATAAAAAACGTAAACTGAAATTAACAATGTTTATATAGTGTGTGTTTAATAATACGTATTTATACTGATATATAATATCCAATAAATTTTATGAACCTAAATAAGACCACAAAGACAATTAATAAATAATTCAAAACAAAATTTAAATATATTCCACAAAAGGTACAGATAAAGCATTGAGACCAAGTAATGCATGATTTTCAGTACAAATTGTTTTTTTAAAGCATAACCCATGTTTTTGTGTTCATCTTTCAGCAAATACATTTGTGTGCCCCGAGCCCAAATGCTTAATTTCTCTTCCCAGTCCAGTGTTGTTATGTCAAAATTAAATATCTCTCTGTCGGTTGGTGACAAACTTTGATGTAACTTTACCAGGTTATCGTCTTTGAAAATCCACTCGTTCGTTGTGAAGTAACCCAACGACAAAGACAATTTATTAACTTTTTCGTAAAGCTTCACAAACCTGCGTAAGACAGATAAGAATCTTTAAATTGAATGTTAAAATATATTTACAGAATCCAGTTTCTAATATGGAATCTAGATTCAAATAGTTTTCATTAACCACTTTATATTTATATTTAACATGACGTGGCACCGTGGGGCTTAGCAGACAGAGTACTGGAAGACAGCTTATCGAGCCAGTGCCATTTCATTTGGTTTCCTGCAACGGTCGGGTACGATTAAGCTCAATGAGCTTATGATATGATGTTCGGATAATATAAATATAATCTGCAAAAATAAGAATTATTGAGTATTTGTGGCTACCATTTCATCACCGTCAAAGTTGCCCGCTATAGGAAACATCGCATACGAAGACCTCCGCGTGGTCCAGAGTACCGGATTATTGCGCAGCTAGTCTTGATTTTAAATCCCAACCAGAACCAACTTTTATGTAAAAACATAAATTCTTAGTTTCGGGTCTGGTTGTGTTGTGATTGTCTCCTTGTCTCTGACACTGCATCTTAACCTAACTCCAAATCGCGTGTCCGTTATATTGGGCGTTAGGTTAGGACAAGTTAGCTTTGTTGACAAGTTATCGCAGTGATCCAAAATCGGCCAGATGAACGTCATCGTCGCAAACCCACTGTTGAACAAGGCCTATGATAAGCAGTTTCAAAATAGATTACCAGATGGGCTAGAACACATGGTCAAAAGCCACCTGTGTGCCAATGACCACTTCAATTCCTCTCATTTCAATGCCACTTCAGTATACTAATCTTAAAGTCTATATTTTATACTTACTTCCGAGGCTTTCTCATCAAAAAAAGAACTCCATCTACGATATATCCAGGAATATAGTGCATAAACCAAAATAGTAGAGTATACAAAAATTTGTATTTAGTTTCCTCAACGAAGCTATACCACACAGCTTTCGAAAACGCGATCCTCCCCTTTACCGATTTCAAGATTTGCGATAATGTACCTAAAAGTTAAATGCATATGGATGAAAAAAGAGAGGTAAGTTTAATGGACCTTAATGGTACTTGCTTCGCCTGCTCATAATAATTGCGGTGTCTTTCAGGTTTTCCCATAGGAAAGCCTTAGTCTCATATTCTCTGTAGTTACATTAGTTTCAGTGCCCTTCAAACAGAACCGTGGTACCTACATCCCTGCATAGGAATTCCACCACTAGTAAAGAAGCAATGTGTCACTGCCAAATGCCTCTTGAAGGTCTACAAAGGCAATGTGGTAAATAATGTATATTATGTATTTTATATCAGGTTTTCTCTTCATTATTTTGTTATCATTATGCTATCTTCAAAAAATAATCTTCGAGAAACTGTGTACGCAATGATTATTCTTTTAGTAAGATCTTTATATCTATAATAAATTGGCAAAAACATATACTATTTACCAAATGTAATGGGGTTTCTAGAACTGCTGACGGTGTAAATCTGTGTCGACTGCGACAAACTATTCCGTTTTCGAGCAATCTCCCACGCGGATGCAATAATCGCGTTGTTGACAGCGTCGGCAGGAACGAGATCCAGCTTGATATCGTTGTCGGCGTAATTGATATGCAAGACGCCAAGACCCACTCCAATTAATATCTAAATGCGGGCAAACAATGAAACAAATAAAAATAATAGATTTGTCTGTGAGAGTATGAATAGGTTTTATTTTTGTCAATCTGCGCGATGAGAACCGTCTCGTACATATAACATCATACATATATATTTTCGGTGATGTAATTGCTGTTAGCCTTCTCGGCTTTTACAACTTCATCGGATACTGTGCTAGCGGGCCAGGGGCCCGCGTGCCAGGTTTGGTTTGACCTAAACATAAATAAATAAATAAAAACTCCTACAAAAACCTCGACATCGGACTGTGTCGCGTTCGCTGCGTGCTTTCGCGATTTCGAAAATCTTAAATATTTTAAATCATCTAATGACCGTCCGAGGGAGGCTGCGGGCCTCCATTCGGACTGTCGACTTGTGTGTCGGTAACTCTGGGCGGTGAGAACCGCCCTGGTACACGGGTGAATCGTGTTGTAATATCATAAAATGTTACAATGGTACATACATAAAGTCACGCTTCTTTCCCATTGAGGTAATCAGAGATGACATCTTGCCACTTGCTACAATCGTAACACAAATATTTCGACTTCCCTACTTTCATTAGCGTTTTCATACAAGCTCGACGGTTCCAGGTATTTTTGACGTAGCCTTTACCTAAATAAAATATAATCATCATCATCATCATCATTTCAGCCTATCAGTAGTCCACGACTGAACAAAAGCCTCCCCAATAGATTGACACAAAAGTTTGTAGCTCTCATTTCTCTCATTTTAGGGGGATTTTGTTATAGTTGATACGCTTGGCAGACGGGTTGGTAATCGCAATTTATTTATTGAGAAGTCCATCTTCTTGAAGGTTTTAAATTTCTCTCTGTCTACTTTTACGGCACCCACAGGATGATATGGGGTGGTGAATTCTCTAGCCGCCACCACTCGGCACAATATAATTCAATAATATTATGTAACGTGTCTTTTAACATCTATGATTCTACAAAATTTATAAATTTTTATGATGACCCTAAACAGCCGGAATTCCTCTGTTCCGGCTGTTACGATCACAGCAAGTGTACATAAGGTACAGTTAGACGAAGCGGAATCATGACTCACCTACACAATAATCATGTAAAATTGTCTAATTAGTTAAAATGGCTTTAAGAATACTTGATCGCTGCATTTGAGACTATTTTGAATTAAGAAAAGTTACAACCGTCATTGTTTATTGCAAATATATAATTTATAATATTAAATCTACGGACAATTGAAGGATACGCCGAACTAATATAGACTTAGATAATAGGAATTTCAGTGCAAAGTTAGGGCCATAATTCCACTTCGTCGACTGTACTTGCACTCTTAATCTATACAAATAATAAAAATTAAGTGTCTATCTGTGATTTAAAAATGAATGCCAAAATTTAAGTGAAAATTGCTATTTGAAATGAAATGTATTTGAAATGTATTTTTATTCAGAAAAGGAATTTAAAAGATCTACAATATGCTAACCCCCACACTAGGCGTAGCCTGTCCTATAGGGGAAGTAATCGATTTCAAAATGATTGAGGCCCGTGTAGAAACAGTAAAGAAAAGAAAATTACATTTTGAAAGTAAAAAAGAAATAAAATAAAATAAAAACATAATTCTAAATAACATTTAAAAAAGAAATTGAGCATGTGTAATTAATTTATGAAGATTGTAAGTTTTGTGTGTGTGTGTGTTTGTGTGTGTGTGTGTGTGAGAGAGAGAGATTTTGTGTGTGTGTGTGTGTGTGTGTGGCTGTGTGTGTTAGTGGGTGGGTATGTAGACAAAGGTACATTCTATGATAAAGGTGTGTGTGATTTTTTTTTGGATGGAAATGAATATGTAAATGTATGCAGCCTCATTTAACAATTTTCATTAAGCCCTCTGCTGTTTCATATGTCCAGTTTATCAGTGTCCTTGTGACTAGTTCCCTCGCTTCCCGAACAGAGCTATTTTTGAAGTTGCAGATATTTACTAGCTTATTGTAAATGAATGGATAAAGAAAAATTCCGAACCTGTGTGCGAAGGAAGGAGCCACAGTGACACCAGGAACTTTAAATACTCTCCTTCGCAACATCTCAACATAATCCGCAGATCCAATCACTTTTCGGTGAACAGAAACAGCAACTCTCATTAAATAGAGCCTCCTGACGCTTGAAACCTGAGCTTCCTTGTAAAGAGTATCGGTTGGATATCTCATGGATTTTCTCAAAGCTACTTTAAGGACTCCACTTTGCGCTCTTTCGAGGGGGAGGAGGGTCAAAGTAGTAGAGCCACCCCAGGCAAGGATGCAGTAATTAATAAGAGATTGGCATAGAGCTAAGTACACCATTTTCGATGTTTTGTCATCAACTGCATCTCGAAGATTTTTCATGACATAAATTAATTTTCTCACTCGTTTAGACGTTTCCGCTACGTGCTCCTTAAACGTGAGTTTATCATCCAAGCTTACCCCAAGACATTTTAGTGAGCCGTATCGTTCAATTTCAACGCAATTACAATTACAATTGAGAGGACAAAATGCGGAATGGATTTTGATAGTATTTACGATAGGGGCAGAAGCGGCTGTCTTATGAAAACAAAGAAACTTTTATGTTCTATCGTATCTAGCGGGCCAGGGGCCCGCGTGCCAGGTTTGGTTTGACCTAAACATAAATAAATAAATAAAAACTCCTACAAAAACCTCGACATCGGACTGTGTCGCGTTCGCTGCGTGCTTTCGCGATTTCGAAAATCTTAAATATTTTAAATCATCTAATGACCGTCCGAGGGAGGCTGCGGGCCTCCATTCGGACTGTCGACTTGTGTGTCGGTAACTCTGGGCGGTGAGAACCGCCCTGGTACACGGGTGAATCGTGTTGTAATATCATAAAATGTTACAATGGTACATACATAAAGTCACGCTTCTTTCCCATTGAGGTAATCAGAGATGACATCTTGCCACTTGCTACAATCGTAACACAAATATTTCGACTTCCCTACTTTCATTAGCGTTTTCATACAAGCTCGACGGTTCCAGGTATTTTTGACGTAGCCTTTACCTAAATAAAATATAATCATCATCATCATCATCATTTCAGCCTATCAGTAGTCCACGACTGAACAAAAGCCTCCCCAATAGATTGACACAAAAGTTTGTAGCTCTCATTTCTCTCATTTTAGGGGGATTTTGTTATAGTTGATACGCTTGGCAGACGGGTTGGTAATCGCAATTTATTTATTGAGAAGTCCATCTTCTTGAAGGTTTTAAATTTCTCTCTGTCTACTTTTACGGCACCCACAGGATGATATGGGGTGGTGAATTCTCTAGCCGCCACCACTCGGCACAATATAATTCAATAATATTATGTAACGTGTCTTTTAACATCTATGATTCTACAAAATTTATAAATTTTTATGATGACCCTAAACAGCCGGAATTCCTCTGTTCCGGCTGTTACGATCACAGCAAGTGTACATAAGGTACAGTTAGACGAAGCGGAATCATGACTCACCTACACAATAATCATGTAAAATTGTCTAATTAGTTAAAATGGCTTTAAGAATACTTGATCGCTGCATTTGAGACTATTTTGAATTAAGAAAAGTTACAACCGTCATTGTTTATTGCAAATATATAATTTATAATATTAAATCTACGGACAATTGAAGGATACGCCGAACTAATATAGACTTAGATAATAGGAATTTCAGTGCAAAGTTAGGGCCATAATTCCACTTCGTCGACTGTACTTGCACTCTTAATCTATACAAATAATAAAAATTAAGTGTCTATCTGTGATTTAAAAATGAATGCCAAAATTTAAGTGAAAATTGCTATTTGAAATGAAATGTATTTGAAATGTATTTTTATTCAGAAAAGGAATTTAAAAGATCTACAATATGCTAACCCCCACACTAGGCGTAGCCTGTCCTATAGGGGAAGTAATCGATTTCAAAATGATTGAGGCCCGTGTAGAAACAGTAAAGAAAAGAAAATTACATTTTGAAAGTAAAAAAGAAATAAAATAAAATAAAAACATAATTCTAAATAACATTTAAAAAAGAAATTGAGCATGTGTAATTAATTTATGAAGATTGTAAGTTTTGTGTGTGTGTGTGTTTGTGTGTGTGTGTGTGTGAGAGAGAGAGATTTTGTGTGTGTGTGTGTGTGTGTGTGGCTGTGTGTGTTAGTGGGTGGGTATGTAGACAAAGGTACATTCTATGATAAAGGTGTGTGTGATTTTTTTTTGGATGGAAATGAATATGTAAATGTATGCAGCCTCATTTAACAATTTTCATTAAGCCCTCTGCTGTTTCATATGTCCAGTTTATCAGTGTCCTTGTGACTAGTTCCCTCGCTTCCCGAACAGAGCTATTTTTGAAGTTGCAGATATTTACTAGCTTATTGTAAATGAATGGATAAAGAAAAATTCCGAACCTGTGTGCGAAGGAAGGAGCCACAGTGACACCAGGAACTTTAAATACTCTCCTTCGCAACATCTCAACATAATCCGCAGATCCAATCACTTTTCGGTGAACAGAAACAGCAACTCTCATTAAATAGAGCCTCCTGACGCTTGAAACCTGAGCTTCCTTGTAAAGAGTATCGGTTGGATATCTCATGGATTTTCTCAAAGCTACTTTAAGGACTCCACTTTGCGCTCTTTCGAGGGGGAGGAGGGTCAAAGTAGTAGAGCCACCCCAGGCAAGGATGCAGTAATTAATAAGAGATTGGCATAGAGCTAAGTACACCATTTTCGATGTTTTGTCATCAACTGCATCTCGAAGATTTTTCATGACATAAATTAATTTTCTCACTCGTTTAGACGTTTCCGCTACGTGCTCCTTAAACGTGAGTTTATCATCCAAGCTTACCCCAAGACATTTTAGTGAGCCGTATCGTTCAATTTCAACGCAATTACAATTACAATTGAGAGGACAAAATGCGGAATGGATTTTGATAGTATTTACGATAGGGGCAGAAGCGGCTGTCTTATGAAAACAAAGAAACTTAGTTTTAGATGTATTCAGTGATAACAGATTCTTATTTAGCCAGGTCGATATGAGCCCCATACCATCTTCTGCTCTTTGATAAACTGCAGGCCAAGTTTGATCATTGAAAATAATGGCAGTGTCGTCTGCGTAACAAAAGATATCAGCATTTTCAAGGCGATGAGAAGCAATGTCATTTATATACAGCAGAAATAGAGTAGGGCCAAGAATGCTTCCTTCAGGGACACCGAAAGGAACAGGTCTCAGACTGCTCTTCCGTTCGGAGATTTTAACGCACTGTCGACGCTCCGACAAGTAGCTTCCAAACCATTTTAGACTTTTACCTCTAATACCATAGGCTTCCAATTTTCTTAGTACGATTGGGACTGATATTCAATCAAACGCCTTTGCAATGTCAAGAAAGACGCCGATGCATTTCAAACCTTTGTCAAGATGTGAAGCTACAGTATTAACGAGGAGGGCAACAGCATCTTCAGTGGATCTACCTTGTCGGAAACTGAATTGACGATCGATGAGCACTCTATTTGCTTCCAGGATAGCAACAAGCCTCTTGTTTATTATTCGCTCCAGTAACTTTGAAATATAAAAGGGAAATCGGGCGATAATTGCTTGTGTCATCCTTTGAACCGCCTTTGTGTATAGGAATCACAGCTGCAACTTTCCAGGAATTTGGAAAAGTACCGGTTTCAATACTTAGTTTGAAAATAGTAGCTAATGGTTCCGCCAGTATGTGTCCGATAATTTTAAGGGCCTTGTGGTTTATGCCATCCAGGCCAGGAGAACTATTCGAGCTCAAGTTTCGTATGAGCGATAAAATCTCTTGAGGGTCCGTAGGTGTAACAAAGAAAGAATTTCCCAGGGACTCTTTAATTGCCACCTTCATTGAGAGGGACTCTTGAGTCTCGTTTAGTTTCATTAGAATACCATTTGCCTGATGTTGACCCACCGATGAAAAATATGCATTACATGCATCTAGAGACTTCTTTATAGACTCCCCAATGCCTGCAATATCTTGGAGAGAGGTGTTAGACTTATAAGTGAATCTATGTGAGATTTGGTTTACTGCTTTCCAGAGTTTAAAAGAAATTTCTGTACCTTGTAAAGATTAATTGTTTTGTCGCATCTTCCGGATGTTTTCTGGCGTCCAAATGAATTTTGTCCTTGTGTTTTGAGCAACGTATTAATCCGGGGGTCATCCAGGGTTGTATATTGAACCTAGCATGACTGACACAGTAACGATGGGAATGCTTTGCTATAACATTTGTCAGTGCAGATGAGAAATTAGAAAAAATTTCATCCAGAGATGAACCGATCATGATTTCAGACCAATTAATTTGTTCCATTTCTGCCTTTAGAGCATCATAGTCAACCTTAATTCTAGATCTCCTTTTAACACGTATTGCGGGGGTAGCTGTTTTGAAACCTACCATAATAAGACTGCGATCAGTGAGGTCAGCGGGACAAACTACTGATTCCGCTTGTATTGCTGCCGGGTGCAAAGATGTGGTCTATACAAGACTAAGTATGAGTTGGTGAGGTTATGCAAGATGTTAAACCATGTTCAGCTAGAAGAGTAAGATAATGTGATGTATTTTCTTCACAAACTGCGGCACCTAAGATATTGATGTTCATATCACCCACGACAATGAGGCATGGGGTGCTTTTGAGTGAGTTTAGGTTGCTTTTCAGAGAAGAGACAAAATTTGAGGAGTTTGTAAATGAGGGTGATCGATATAAACTAAGCAAAGTGAATACATTAGGGACGTTTGCGTCATCAATATCTGGTTCCACGGTATTTGCTGACCATTTATTATTTACATATACAATGACACCACCCGCTCTGTTTATACACTTTGTTGTGCTGAAGCATTTGTATCCATCAATGCCTTTAATGGTGGATGTTTCACTAAACCAACATTCACTGAAAGCTATTATACTCGTATCAAATGAAATGTTCAATCTTGCAAATATTAATAAAAAGCTTTCGAAATTTCGTTGCATACTCCGAATGTTAACGTGAAGAATTTTTATTGTGTGTTTATCCATTATTTTGCCGCAATCCTCAGGGTGAAGCACAGTATGGCATTCTACATTCAGAGACTTGTCTATGTCAGATAAAAGGTCTAGTTTGTAAATAAATTGAAATAAATAAAATAAATAAATGACTTTAGTTGTAAGAATGCCAAATGCTTGCAGATGTAGACATTGAGTGCGGCGAAAGAACTAGAAGTATTTTTAATCAGTTTTATGCGATCAATATTGATTGAAATGATTTTATGTCGTAAGGTAGATGTCCATTTAAAAAATATCAACATATAGTTATTTAGTAGGCTGTATTTATGTGATATATTATGTGTAAGTGTGAAAAATAATATGTGTAATGTATGTTTGTGTGTAGTTTGTGAGTGTTGAGTATTTGTAAAAACATAAAATGTACAAATGAAGTAATACAGACATCATGGTAAAAAATAACAAAATCAGATGACGTGAGTGTAATGTACCTAAACTTAACTGTTCAAAGCTACTGCTGTTCTCGACCGCTTGATAGTTTTTGTAGGTCTTCAGAAGAACGTATTTGGATAGGTGGGTTTCCTCCCCTTCCTTCGCATTTTCTAATGTATACAACACCGTTTCGCACCCAGCAATACCTGTATCCGTTGTCGCGTATCCAGTTTCGTGCGGCACGAAAAAGCTAGCGGCCCTCATTTGTGAGGCGCTCATTCACATATACCTTCCCCTGAGGCCCTGAGCCCACGATGTCCTTGCTATCTAGCGTGCGTCGAACTTTCGCTTCTTTAAGGAACTCTTCTTGTTTCCGTCTCCTTGTGAAGGATACTACTAGCGGACGCGGCAGTCGTTTTGAGTCTTTAGGTTCATCCTTAACGGATGGTCCAGCCCGAGATGCATAATCTAGGTCGCGTTCATCGAGTTCAATTCCTATTTTATTCGCTGTCGTTAGGGCTAGATGGTAACGATTTTCATTTGGCGTTTCAGACAGACCAAGAATTTCTATTTGTGACCGCAATGAGTTGTGCGCCTGCTTTTGTACCTGTACTTGTAATTGGGCGATCTGCACCTTTAGAAGCTCATTTTCCCTTTCTTTTGTTTCTAACGTTTTTATGCGCGCGTCATAGTCGCTGAATCTCGTTGTAAGGTCATCGAATCGTTTACTGAATTCAGTCTGCATATTTGCCATATCCTGACGCAGTGATCGGATCTCAGAAGCAATCAGTTCAAGACTGGTGGCGTGGCGTTTAGATTCGAGGAATCTTGGTCAAGAGTCGTTGCAGCGCTTATTTTCTTGCTATGAGTAACATTTTCGCTTGAGCGCAGGGGGGTATTTGAGTTATCTCCACCTTTTTCAGTGTTAGCACGACAGTCAGGGCATATCCATGTTTCTTTTTGCTGTGGAGTCAGTTTATGTACATTTGCACAGTACGCATGTAGCACCTTGGTACAGTTCTTGAAAGAACATGAAACGTACTCTTCTTTTGAAATTATATGAAGGCAGCCAGAACACTTCATGTTGGACTTTCACTATGAAACTCTTACGAAACCCGTGCGACGAATATCGTTTATCGCTGTGTAGCGTGGTATCAGTCCGAGTCAGCGCGAATAGCGTCGACGGCCCGCGGTGACTCACCCGTAGCAGTGCACTCTTATCTCCGCGTAACCGAGTAATTTTGAATTTGCAACGATTTATTTATCTTTACACGTTGCTTTTTCTTAATGTGATATGCGTACGGGGTATTTTGTATTAATACTGAACTTTTTACAGTTTAGGCTATCTATTAGTATGAAAAATTAATCGAAAATCATGGGTTTTATATCCATAATTATTTTTGAAAGACGAAGAACTAACAAAATGTGTTTACTGTTTGCCGGCCGGCCGATCTCCCCATTTTTCATTTATACCACGCCTAATTATAAATTATCATGTTTCCAATTTTTTACCGTCTGTCTGCCTGAGACTTTGTCTCGGATAAGCTCCAAAACGTCTTAACGGAAATTTTAGGGAATAAAACAGGAATTTCAACTTTTATATTCGTATATGTAACGTTTACAATTTTGAATATAAATATAATTTTAGGCGGGTAAAACTGCGAGGCACCGCTTGTATTGTATAAAATTACAGAATGTAAAACTAATCTTCATATAGAAGTGTGTTAACTATTTGGAATAAATGAAGTAGATACTTGCATGTCCTCGTGAATATTACATTTATCTATGCTAAATGTATGACGGCTCAGTTGGCGCAGTGGCTAAGCGACTTGCTTATGCGCTTATTATTGGACGTGGGTTCGATTACTGCAAATTACAAATATTTATATGGCCTACCAATAATTGTCTCATGTCTAGGCAGTTACGATGTAGGAGAAACCCTAGTGCAGCCCATTATTATTGAATATTAAAAAACAGGTGGTAAGTAACCTGCGTCGTCTTCGTAATAGTCCAGAAACAGTAAAAATGTACATTAATTCTTCGCTATACGCAGTACATAGTTTACATAACTAGATAAAATATTCATTTTAAGCCTCCCATTTGTCTCTAGATCCGCTTAGGAGAGAACCCGCCCCCGTTCTGAATTATGTCTTAAACCAATACGTACACCGCTCGGTCCATATGCACTGCTGATATCAAGCCAGCCAGGGCAGGGCTCGCGGTACGTAGACGTTACTGGAAAGAAATAAAGAAAAGAAAATTGATACATGTATGAATTGAAAATTGAAAGTGCAGTCTCAAATAGCTTATGCCTGTGATATTATCTCGGTATATATATATTTACTGGTGGTAGGATCCTATGCAGGAATCCGTCTAGGTACCACCCCAGGGCCAGTTATTCTACAGTGAAGCAGTAGTGTGCAAGCATTACTGTGTTTCAGTTTGAAGGGCACTGTGAGCTAGCGTAATCACTGTGCATTTGAGACTTAAGAACTGATTTCTCAGGGTGACGTGCGCAGTGTGGTGTCACAGAAATATTATGGGTGACACAGCATTTATTGTGGGCGGACGTTGCACTTACCATCAGGTGAACGTTTTCCTCGTTTCGTTTATTGTAATTGTTGTGTCCGTTTCGAATATTTTGTATGTATGATATTTAATGTATAGGTAATACCGATGCTGCAGAAGCGACGGTTAACAGCTCTAACTTCATTAAAAACATTTAAATATCTTTATCACCCTATATCGTTTCGTATGTGTCGTAAGAGTTAACAAATCTGATGCACTATATTTAGAACATAACTAAGGGTGAACAGTCACCTAGTCCATCTGACGGTAAGTGGTTACTGTGGCAGCGTTTGTAGGTGCAATTATCTTACATCCATATATATCCATACATATCAATATCTTAGTACGTTGTCACTCCTGATTAAGACGAACTGCCTCGTAGCCACTAGTCTAGTCTTCGGTTCTGGTATTCACTGGTGTTCTGTGTGAGTTTAGCTGTACCATCGAGTAGACTTATTTGTGCGTTACAGCCAGCATCTAGCCGCAGTTCCACCCCGCGTATTGTGTTTTCCGTTTCGTGGGGACTCTGCTGGTACTATGGCATCCCTTACGCAAGTGACAACTTTATTTATAGTAATCTTAATGTGGTTACACATGTTACTGCAACCTTGACAAGCATCCATGCATATATTATAAGCCAGTAAACCAACCAGTGAAGCAAGCATTTTATGCATGCTTGCTTTACTGGTGGTAGAATTCCCAGTAGGAATTCGTCTAGCTAATATCAGGGCCAGTTATTCTGCCGTGAAGCAGTAGCGTGCAAACATTAATGTGTTTCGGTTTGAAAGGCACTGAGAGCTGGCTTAATCACTGGTAAAATGAGACTTAAGAACTGATATCTCAGGGTGACGGGCGCGGTATGGTGTCACAACAGAAATGTTCTAGATGACATAGCATTTGTTACGGGTAGACGTTGCACCTACCATCAGGTGAACGATTATCTCGTTTCGTCACTTTATCCAATAAAAACACTTGCCTATCGACTCCAAACGACACAAGCACGATTGAATAGTCTTGAATGAATAATGAACCAAAAGCGATAAGAGATGGAAAAGATTATTTTAACTACAGTAAACATAACAGTGACTGCCGTTTATCAAAACCACATCATCATCATTATAGCCCATCACAAGTACACTGCTCCCTGCATTTATCGATTTTTCGCTAAATCGTCTAGATCGTCGATCGTCGCTCCATTGTGTGTGAGTCCAACTAGCACACATTCTTTTTTAAGTTTCATCGTGTCTTCTCCGATCGCAATATATGGTTTTTCATTTCAGAAAATTCATTTCACCATTTCATAGTTTTAATACCTTCGTCAAAAATACTATTGCTTCATTTTACACATGTGTTTTATGAGGTATTTTTGAATTGATCTTGATACAGTACTTACCAATAGCCGGTCTAATAATGCATACGGGCAGATTCCCGCCCATATCACGGACTATTCCCTCGGAAATGGCTTTCGAAAATGCATAGGTGTTGGGCCAGTTCCTGATTAATCTGAAAAATATTGCAGCATAAATAGAGAAAAAAAGGAGCTTATTTTGTTCATTTTGTCTTCTTCATAAAATTGCTATTAACCCTTTAAAATATTAAATATATAAGTATTTAGCAAAACATTCACGAAGCTATTCTCTAGTCTCTTTTAAAAAAAACTGGTTACAAATAAACGTTCCGCAGTCTTACTTTGGCTTCATATAAGGGTTTATCAAATGTTTTTGTTTAAATGGTTCAAGCCTGTCGGTAGAACCAACAAGCTTGCAACATTTATACATGCTCGAAAGACTGATTTAAAAAATAAAGTCAACGCTGCATTCCAACGTGATATGTAAATAATATGTTTAAATTAATCTCTTTTGCCACACCTTTTAACCTTTTATAGTCACTCCTTGCCACGCTTACATCCCCATTCGTTGCTTTTTGCATTCTTTGATTGGCTCTTGTAGCCAACCAGTCCAGCCAAGCTTTCTTCTTTTCAGACACTGCCCTTTGAACCTCTAGACACACAGTCTTTAACTTACACCCATTCCTTCTTCAATAGCAACATCCACGATTCCTCAAATAAACGGCTTAAACGGCTTCTATACTTTTCAACCTCACATTCCCTTTTAAAGTTTCAAACTGCTTGGTTAGTTTACTTACCAATTCTTCTCTCACCTCTTGCTCTTGCAAATTCTCGAACTTTTATACGCTTTAGTGCACTAATAGGTTCATGCACACGATGCCGCCATTGCTTAAAGAGCCCTCTTAGTCGGCTTAACACCAGAAAGTGGTCTGTGTGAATGCCGACACCGCGGCATGCCCGAGTGTCGGCATATAGCACTTTCTTTCTCAGTCTTTCATTCACAATCACAAAATCAATCATACTTCTCAGGTTACCTTCTTCTCTAGTATACAAGTGGATCTTTTTGTGGTCAAACATTGTGTTTGTTACCACAAGATTCCACTCCAAAGACACTTCAAGCAGACTTTCCCCATTTTAATACACTCTATCATCGCCGAACCTTCCTACCACTCTCTCATATCCATCACGATTCACTCCCACCCACCAATTTAAATCTCCTAGCATTATAATCCTTTAATTTCGGTTGCATTTGTTCATAAGATCTTTAACGCTATCCCAAAACTCATGTCTCTCAATTTGGGCTTATGAGAAACGGTTTCAACTCGCATCTTGTGGAGCATAAACTGCCAATATAAAGATGCGAGTAAGGCCAACCTTCAACCTCACCCACTTGTGTAGGGTTCACAATGCTTATTTATGCACGTCCAATCATTCTCCGCGCTTGTATTGGGTTCACATTATTTATTTATTAAATACCTGATACGAGGTATTCGCTCCTCTACATTTTATATAAAAATGAAGGAAAGACACACATTTTATATAAATTTTTTCATATATTATTTTTAAAGTTTTCTATTTTAAACATCGGATTAAAAAATCGGGAGTAGTAATGACCTAAATTTAGAAAAAAAAATGTGGTGCGCTTTTCATTCCAAATTAATTTTTTTGGACGTTGTTAATTTCACTACAGAAATTACTTATTACTACACTATCATGATGGTTACCGTAATATTTGATCGAATTTGACGATAATTGAAGAGGCCGAATAATAACATTTTGTAAATGTTTAGTTCTCGGTCATACGGACGTAAACCAGTTCAACACTATCACATCTAAGTTAAAGATATTTTTAATTTTTTACGTGTTACTCTTGTTTCAAATTCAAATTGTTGTCCACGTGAATCAATGAAAACTCTTACTTTTGGTTTTCGGCCGACAAATTACGGTAATATAAATAAATAATTATAACATTTTGAGGACGGCCAAAAACTAAAACATAAACCATCATCATCATCATCATCATTTCAGCCTATTACTAGTCCACTGTTGAACATAGGCCTCCCCCATAGATTGCCACAAGGTCGTAGTCGTAATCGTAGTCATTTTGGAGGGATTTTGCCATAGTTGCCACGCTTGGCAGGCGGCTTGGCAACCGCAATTTATTTATTCATATTTTTCAAGAAGATGCTGCTGCCCATCTCCTGGTTTTAATTTTCCCGCAGTCGACTTTTACGACACCCACGGGGTGCGAAGAGGTGGTAGATTCTCTTAAGCCGCTACCACACGGCATAAATAAAATTTTATAATTCAGTTTTCGGCATACTTAATTAGTACGAAAAAAATCGTCAAAGTGTGA
Organism: Luehdorfia chinensis; assembly: GCA_019845155.1. Classification (NCBI taxonomy): domain Eukaryota; kingdom Metazoa; phylum Arthropoda; class Insecta; order Lepidoptera; family Papilionidae; genus Luehdorfia; species Luehdorfia chinensis. The sequence goes on along the minus strand of JAHVAK010000201.1, from coordinate 4,283,992 downwards.
AGATTTGTTTACTTGTTAATAAATTTATACGAGTACACTACAATAAACATACAGTAGGCGGAAACTAAATACTCAATGGCCGAAAAGTAACGTTTTACCCATTTTGTGACTTAAGTGTTTTTTAAACACTTTGTGCCAAACATAAGAATTTAAAATAAATTATTAAAAAAAAAACGTAGGAACTGCAAGAATAAACCAAACATATAATTTTTTCTACAACTTTGTATTTGTGATGTGATCTCCACTGAAAGGCCGAAAACTGACGAACCCTATAATAGTTTAGGATTTTTTTACGATTAGTGTTTTTGCACAAACGTTGGCTTCGGCTGGAATTCGAACCCAGAAACAGCGGCGTAGAAGTCAGGTACGCTAACCACAATCAATATCTGAACAATAAAACCCTTTATATTTCATACCAACTCAATTACAACCTGAATTGTGAATGTGGTCTCTCTGACATAAGGCAAATTAAAAGATTAATAAAATCCGCATTAAAGAACATATAGCTGATGTGAAGCATCGACGCTATAGGAAGTCTGCAGTCTGTGACCATGTTCTGAATCATCCCAACCATTACATCAGATTTGACAGACAACAAATCCTAGCAAAAGAACACCGATTCCAAACAAGGATGGTTCGCGTGGCTGTTAAAATTAAAAACATCCTAATTTCAATAGGAAAGATGGTTGGGTACTACCACCGGCTTGAGGTCCTATTATTTATAAAGTTAAATCTAAAACCAAGCAGACCAAGCAAACTAATAATTACTAAAAGACTTCAGGACACAGAAAGCTCATTCTGCGTAGATCGGACCAAAAATAATTAAAAGGGGAAGGTACCCCGGGTTAACTATGATATCAGTCGATCATTATGTTATTATTTATTGACATCGGTTTCGTGACATCTACTTGTCCGGAGACAGAGGTCACACTTTTATCATGTCATCATCCCATCTTATAGATTGCAGTCCTCTTTTGCGCTTCCCATTTCTTCTTCGGCATGACAAGAGCAAGTTTGCTTAATTCCTTTTAAGCTGTTTCCGTTGTTTCCCATAATTCAGTTACAACGACATAGTGGTTAGCTTGTAGAAACTATAATTAGAGCCATAATTAAGGTCCCTTTCATTGATGAAAACAAAAAAAGGAGTACTATTAAAATCTTAAAAAATAAAATATATAATAAAAATGTCTTACGTAGGCGTCATCGCATCCAGTTTCTCATCCGATAATGACTCCGCCAGCTGTATCATCGCCTCTGGCGGCGCTGGATTTTCATAGAATTGTTCGAAAACCGGCTGGCCTATACGGTCCCGAGTCGCGTGAGTATACGCCGTGGACACGTAGACTAATGCTCGAAGATTCTTGCAGTCACTAGCGAGACGTAACACTTCTCTTGTGCCGCGTGCATTGCAGAGTAATGCTGCTTTTATCTTCACGTCGAACCTAACGTTCGCTGCTATATGGAACACCACGTGCACCTGTGCGGATTGTTAAATTACCATTATTCTGACTCACTAGTTTAGGCGATCCTTGAATCTTTTAAACTGACTCGTTAAACTATGCCTATTAACTATGAATTTATCGACTACGAAGCGAACACGGAAGCTTGAATTTCGAATCAATGGCCTGTCGAACTATTTGAAATAGTCAAGAGTTATCAAAAACTAATTTTTAGAATAATTAGCTTGAAAGCGAAAATACTTGAAATGGAGTCCTGTGTAGTCGACAAACAAACCGTTTTTCACTTTATCCTTAAGTTTTTTTATTAACATTGTTAGCCTCTTAGCAGTGACAATGATGATTTGTTATATTTAAGCAAATATACACATTTAATAAAACTAATATTACGGATTTTATCACATTTATTTTTTAAACTATTTATAACCTGACGTTTTGAGCACTCTACAGACACAGACTGAGGTGATAGATGTCCCGATTTCATAGTTAATCCGGGGTACCTTCAGCCTTTAAATATTATTTTGGGTCCGATCTACACAATATGAGCTTACTGTGTCTTGAAGTCTTGCAGTTGTTAATTATAGGATCCCAAAGCCGGGGACAATACAATGACACTGTGAAAATGACGTTGGCCACTTCCAAGTTGCCAAGTTGGGAGGATTAGCCGTAATCGCCACTCTTGGCAAGCGGAGGGCGATCACAATGTCAACAGAAATTGACGTCGTTTCACATAGCACATTATTAAAAAAGTTATAAGCGTCTCTTTAAAATACTTACGGTGTCCCCCCGGGAAGCACGTTGGGTACAATACTTTTTTGGATAAAGTGACGAAACGAGGGAAACGCCCACATGATGGTAAGTGCAACGTCTGCCAATAACAAATCCAGTGCCTCCCAAAACATTAAAGAGTGACACCACATTGCGTTCGTCACCCTGAGACATCAGTCTTCTTGAGTCTCATTGTCTCACTTACTCACTCAATTACATACTCAATTGTATTTATTTTTTGATTAAATCACAAGTCATATACTTGTGACTTAATCAAAAAATAAATACAATTTTAAGCTCAATTTCTAGGTGTAACGATAGACCAAACATTAAATTGAAAAATGGACATAGACAATTTATGCAAAATAAACAATCAAACCGATTTATACATATCCGTTTAATTTATTGAAAAAAGTAACTGATAGTAAAATTGCCATCACATTATACAATCGTTCTGCTTCTATTCTACGCTACGGCGTAACGATATGGAGCAATAGTCTGGATCAAAACAGGGTTTCCTATCCGGTCAGTCCAGGTAGGTAGGTACCACCCAGGGCCAGTTATTCTTCCGTAAAGCAGTAGTTTGCAAACATTACTATGTTTCGGTTTGAAGGGCACTGTGAGCTAGAGTAATCACTGGGCATATGAGACTTAAGAACTGATGTCTCAGAGTGACGGGCGCAGTGTGGTGTCACACAGAAATGTTCTGGGTAACACAGCATTTGTTATGGGCAGACGTTGCACTTACCATCAGGTGAACGTTCTGCTCGTTCCGTCACTTTTATAAAAAAAAAATATGGAAGTCAGCAGTGGCAAACTAGGGTTGTAAAGAACTTCACCTCCGCCTCCGCAAATGCGGAACTTCCGCAAGAAATCATACCTCCGCCTCCGCATTCGCTTTTGCAAGTACTCGTATTTAGCGGAGTTGTAACAGAGGTTTATTTACGTTTTGCCATTCTTCATTCATTCCGATTTGTAGAACATACTAAAAACAAAGCCGCTAAGAACAATAGTGTTCAAAAATATAAATTGCCACTTTTAAATTTTGTTTACCAGTGATCTGTTATAGATAGGTCGATTTAATATTGATTACTCAGTGACTCCGGAGGATGCGAGCATGCTATCACCATCCGCGACTAAACCTGGCAACATATAACGCACGCACATTGAGGACAGGACATCCAGAAGCTCTTCGACCACACTCTCCATCTCTCGGAGGTCAGGTGTAAAATGAAGCTGCAGTACTCAACTGACGCGACAGCATATCGGCAACATAACAGAGAGAACTTAATTACAGCCTGTACTGAAGAAGCGATAGAGCGTAACCAAGGCGCCATGGTCTCTGCCGGCGATCTGACTTCCGGAAAGAGTGAACTGACTGTAATTTCCGCTAGACTAGAGATTGTAAGTGAAATCGAGATATTTTATGCACAGCTGTACATATTGTCACTGGATCTACACACTAGTATGAGTAACGATAATATCCCGGACGTCAGTCTGAGCGAGATTATACAGCGGCGAGTGAGGACGGAATTACAGCGGAGCATCTGAAAGTGGTACTTGTAGTTCTACAGAACCTATTTAATTCCGTCATCGCGGCGGAACTTCGCTGAAAGAGTGGAGAAGAAGAGTAGTTGTTCTGATCTTCAAGAAGGGCAATAATGCTCTCTTTAAGAACTATAGACCTATCTCGCTACTTAGCCGCATCTACGTGCTGTTGTCGAGAGATATTACGAATCGTCTCGCAAACAGACTTGACGATTTTCAGCCCCCCGAACAAGCCGGATTCCGAAAAGGGTTTTGTACCATACCCTTCGCCAGATTGTACAGAAGACCGAGCAGTTTAAATATCACATTGACGATTCATACTTTCTTATTTATTTACACAATAAGTGTTATTATATAGTAATTAAATATTGATAAATTAAAACTGACCTCTTCGCTAAGTGTCTTCCAATCGTCATCACTCATACCCAATCGAATTTCACTGGTGTCTCCCTGTATTACAGAAATCTTGTCCACGAAATCTGGTCGTTCTTTACTCAGTACTTCATATAACTGTAATAAAATTGTAATGTTTGTAATTTGTAATTGTGTGTCCATTCTAATATGTTAAATATTATACAGGTTTCCCCGCAATGCTTCGCCGCACGTTTTTTTTTCATTGTATAAAGTGACGAAACGAGCGAAACGTTCACCTGATGGTAAAGTGCAACGTCCGCCCACAACAAATGCTGTGTCACCCAGAATATTTCTATGCGACACCACACTGCGCCCGTCACCCTGAGACATCAGTTCTTAGACTTAAGAACTGATCTTAGACTTGACCATCAGGTGAACGTTGCACTTTACCATCAAACTGATGTCACTAGGCATTTGAAGTCTCAAATGCCCAGTGATTACGCTAGCTCACAGTGCCCTTAACCGAAACACGGTAATGCTTGCACACTACTGCTTCACGGTAGAATAAGTGGCCCTGGGATGTTACCTACCTAGACGGATTCCTGCATAGGAATCCTACCACCAGTAAAAAGTGGTAAATTAACACTTAAAACGATTAAACGCTCTTTCTTTTATTGATTTTTTTTACATTTTAAACATATCACAATATTCCGGCCTAGCGCATAATGGGTGGACCATTTCTTAGACAACTTAACGCTGCACAGTTATGCTCCTATAACTAAAAGCTGAATCACAGTACACCCTAAAATTATTCAATAAGATTCCACATCATGGCCCACTAAATATGGTAGATTACAAATTCGTAGGGCTAAAAGTAAATAATAATAATAATCAAAAAGTATATAGCGACGGAAAGGGACACATTATTAACGGCGTATTGGCGAATATATCTTATAACGTGAAACTGAAATTCGACCTTAAAATTTACAAAAATTCGCCCAAATAAGTTTCACTTCAAAAATTCAATCATACCTTTCTTTAAATAATACTTACCGGATCTTTGAAAATTTCTAAGAGTCTTTCCTTCGGCGCTTTTTCTTTTTTATGCCGTATTAATAAATAAATTTTTCTCGGTGCACAAGTTCTGAAATGTAAAAATACAGTATTTTATAGAAAATAAGGATTTGAATGGCAGCAGCAATTGCGTGTTACATATTTCATTTATATTATTTATTTACAGTTATATACATTACAATGCATTTCATTTATATTGATATTTTTCGTAATAAACTTACTTCAAATTTTGGATCTGTAACACACTCAACGATGTAGTTACAAAATTGAAATGTAACAATAATTAAAATTAAACATATATGGGAAGAGAGGGTAAGATGGAAGGACTGGGCAAGATGTCTGCCTATCCCGAATCGCGCGTCACAGCGCCCGTGTCACCACGGACGCAGAGACACGTTGCCACCGTGTACACACCTGCACAATTACCGGAACACAAAAAAAACATTATTTTACATAATATTTCATAAAAGACTGGCCAGTTATTTTAACTTTTTTTTATATTGTTTGAAGTGATGAAAGGAGCAAAACGGTGGTAAGTGCAACGGCTGCCCATAGCAAATGCTGTGTGACCCAGAACATTTTTGTGTGATACCTCACTGTGCCTATCACCCTGAGACATCAGTTCTTAAGTCTCATATGCCCTGTGATTACGCTAGCTCACAGTGCCCTTCAAACCGAAACACAGTAATGTTTGCACACTACTGCTTCACGGCAGAATAACTGGCCCTGGGGTGGTGACCTACCTAGACGGATTCCCTTTTTATTAAGAACTTTAATTTAAAAATTTTACATAAGGCGACGGTCATTTTTTTCATCGCGTTGTTTCTGTTTCCCGGTAATACTGATTTGTTAGTGGTTCGAGCTCGGTCTGAGGAGAAATTTAAAAGTTATATAAATTCGATAGATTCTCAATTTTATTAGTGAAAGTAATTTTTTTTGTGTTAATAGTAACTAAGGTGTAGTTGAATTAAACTAAAAATGCCCTATTTAACACCACCAGAGATTATTACGACAGATGAAATGCGAAGAAATGGTCATACCTACAGATCTGTTGCCGCCAGACTGCAGCAATCAATTTTAACGATTCATCGCAATATTCGACGGTACCGGTTGACGGATTCTCTTGTGAGGAGAAGGAGCCGAGGCAAAACATAGTGCACTTCGATGAGGGATGACCGTTTTCTAAAACTTCAAGCTCGCAGGAACACGCGGGTAATGGCCGTTCAGGCCCGAATTGAGCTTGAAGTCGTGCGAGGAGTGCGAGTGAGTGAGCGTATAGTTCGCAGAAGATTTGAAGAAGTGAACATAGGTTCGCACGTACCAGGCTCCAAAACTTGAGAGACACTATCGTTTACATCGGTTAAACTTTGCATGAGAACATCGTTTTTGGGACATAAACTAATGGGTACTTTTCACTGATGAGTGTAGAGTGCTCTTAAACCAGATCTATGGAGACGCAAAGGAGAACGATACATACAGACGAATTTTGAAAATACGGTGGCATATGGGGGCGGCTCAATTATGGCGTGGGGAGGTATAACATTCGGAGCTCGTACGGAGTTAGTGATGGTCGATGGAGGGAATATGACTGCTGTTAGGTACATCAGGGATATTTTAGAAGAACACGATATCAACATCGAATAACTATAACAAAATCCCCCCAAAATGAGATGTACAAATATTTGTCGAAATCTATGAGGGAGGCCTATGTTCAGCAGAAGACTAGTGATAGGCTGAAATAATGATGATGATGACAAGTATAAAAGAAAGAGCAACAGAGGATCTTGGATTGAAGAAACTTTGCAGATGGCCATGGTAACCCAGTTTGATATAGCAAGGCTTGTATGCATTACCTATAAAAAAAGAACTACTGTACAAAATGCTACTCGTGGGTTCAGAAAGGCTGGTATCTTCCCATATAATAGACATTTGTTTACAGATTTAGAATTTGCACCGGCCAATGTTTATGAAAACGTTCCGGTGATTGAAGGTGGATAAAATGCCACTGTGACAGATAAGGGAGACAAAAATATCGACACTGACGTTACGTAAGACTCAGCTCAAAGCTAAAATAGATTTTATTCTCTGAAATAAGAAATTCTGATTTGGTTTGTCAAATGTCATTTTTTGTACAATTTACCATGGTTTCGTAATGAGGTTCCACTGTACGGAGAAGAAACAGGCGAAGAAAACTTCGCAGGTATTCCCTTTTAAGTCATTATTAATGTTCTTTCAAAATAATAACAAAAAAATATATATTACATGAGAAATTAGTATTTAGAAACAACCTGGCAGCGTTTACATCGTTCCTAGTGGTATTATTATCCATGTACTGTTTTATATTATAATAACCCTTAGTATATAGTCGCTAATAAACTTTTTGAAACTATGGGAAGGTAGACATTGTGCACTTACTGGGATTTTGTTGTAGAAACGTATACTAAAGCCCCATACACCGTATCATTACAGCTTAATGCCATTCAAACCGATGCAGTTACAGGCAGTTTCTAGCATATGATTCCTTCCACTAGTAGTGAACACCAACATGTCGGTTGAGATTAATACGTATATGTGGGCTGTCGACGCGTTTGTAATTTAATTTAATTAATAAATAATTTAATAAATAATACCTAATTTGCATAAATAATACCTTAACAATTTTTCAATCACGAGTTTCCCAAGAAAACCGGATCCTCCTGTCACGAATATCACACTGTCTTCATAGAATTTTTGTATAGGTGAATCCCCTGGGGCGGTAGCCACCTTCATCGCGTGCTGGTGGGACAGCGCGGCCTGCTCCATCATGATGGAAGGATCCATTACTTTTCAAACAAATTTATTAGAGTAAAGATTAAAATATTAAACAATTATAATTAAATAAACTTTGTGTCGTCAATTAATTCAGAGAGAATAAATTAATATTATAAATAATGTATCCGTAATACTAACTATTTAAATATTTCATAACTATGCATTATCATGATTGCGTCAGGAATCAAGAATATAATTAACAATAATTATACTTTTTTTAATACTAAAATCTTTTACTGATTGTTGCGTATTTTGTTTTGAATCAGCAAGGCAGTATTTCTAAATAATTTCAAAACGTTTGCCTGTTCTACATAATTGAAATCGGATGCCTAACGGTGTTATAATATATTTTCTGTTCACATTTGTTTTTAAATTGACTCAGTTCGAAATGTATCGCAAAAAATCAAATGGTAAAAGAAAATGTATAGAATATAGAAACAATGTCACAGAAATTATAAACTTTTGCTACTGCAGATTCAAATTTCAATATTATGTTCGCAACCTTCTTAGCTTGCAGTTTCATTTAAAATTAATAGACCAATTACAATAGTATTAGCAAAGAAACTACTATCATACGGTTATAGATCTCAACTGTTACGGAAATTGCGCCGTGATTCTAGTGTTCCGAACCCGCCAGGAATGCCCGGGAGACTCCGGGAATAACGATCGACATCCCGAGCTCCCGGCCCGCAATAATTTCTCCGGTTTTTGCTTAAATAAGTTATACTATTTACAAAATTAATAAATCGCGCTCAAAGACGCCACTGCTCTCTGCGTGACGTCGCGCCCTTTTTTTTTTTAGACTACAAGAAATTTCAAAAATGGGTATAGATCATGACGTACTGTATATAGATAAGGTATGGATTTTACGTGAAATGCAACCAACAAATATTTGCGACTTTTCTCAACACCTATCCAATCAAATTACTGAGCCAGAAAAGTCGTCTCCATCTATTATAATCGGTGTCCCCCGCTAATTTTTGATGAGATAGAACTTCTGACGACCAACCAGCCACAACCAGCGTGCTTTAAAATACAACAGCTTCATCTAGTTTTAAAGTCAAAAATAAGGAACAGCGTTATAGAAGATGACGTGTTTTAAAATTCAGTTACAAATTCGTGAGTGAAAAATAAACTATTTATATATAAATAAAATATTTATAACTAATAAACAATGTTATCAATTTTAAAGTCCTGCACCATAGGGTTGAAAACGGGAGACCCTACCACTAAGTCTCTGACGTCCGTTCGTTAAAGCTGTGTATCTCGGTCGTTTTAAGAGTTAAGATTCACACAAATTGTGTTATGGTGACATCTAACATACTCGTAGCATATAAATTGTTTAATCCTGAAGTGGTTTTAAGGTCATAACAACGATGTTTTAAAAAAAAATTGTTCAAAACCCTCTGATGACTCGCACTCGCACCTACCCGGTTTTCGTCTAATTTCTTGTACACTTAGGTATCTACTTAGGTATCTACTTAAATATTGTATTAACTTTTACACAATCATTTTTACAAATATACTATTAAAGTTGTTCTCGATTTTGGGTTTCTTCAGAAGCGATTGTCAGGTAAATATTATGTATCTACTAGGGTGTTCCCCTGCCCTGGCTTTGGCGGCAGAGCCACAGACCAGATCTGTCGCTCGGGTGGGGAAGACTGCTACGTCTTAGTATTCGTTTTCCTGGCTTCATGGCCTCTGCGTGGCGGTCTCGAGGGAGTCCGCTGAGGGAGCCCTTAGCGTTAGGCATTCTTGACGCGACACATGTTATGTAGACGATATGTTCCATTGTTCAAGCATCTTTTCTGATGTATAAAGCTAATCTGTATATATATGAGTTACTGAGAAATGATATTCGCAGAAACGTTTCGCTTAAAAGTAATATAATATACTATCCAATTAAATTACATTAATTTTAAACCAGTTCACATAATATTACGTCGGTTTCTGATAATTTATTTATATTTCAGTAATGGTTTCTTATATTTACGCGAACACTACACATTTAAATGAAACTGATTTTACGGACTTTAACGCGTTTAATAAGACTATTTATAACCCGACGTTGCGACCATGTTCTGGATCATCCCAACCATTACATCAGATTTGATAAACCACAAATCCTCGCAAAAGAACACCTATTCCTACTTTAACTATTCAACTTTCACGTTGATAAATTAATTTCGTGACCAGAAAATCGACTTAATCTTTTTCAAGATCAATTTCTAAAGGTTATTTCATTCTAGGCCATTTGAATGATATATGTTAATAAATTGTGATCGTCATAGGTAGGACCCTTTTATTTACGTTGTGTTTAATTATAGTAACTTGTTCTTTTAGGTGTATCATGGAAAAATGTTTATTCACTAGAGTAGCTGCAAGTCCAAGACAGTGTACTAATACTAATTAATTACTATTCCCATACTCTTGTAAAGGGTTCACAATGTTTAATATCTATTGCAAAGAGATTTGTATTCCGCACCTGTATAAGATTAACATTAAATTATTAATAACCCACTACAAGCTATCGCTCCCCCAACATTTTTATTTAAAAAAATGTGGGGAAGGCACACGGCTCCAACTCCCGCCGTGTGCGGTGAGCGCCTTCCAATCCATGCGCTCCCCCCGACACAGGACAAGAAGTCGGGAACAAGGACCGTAGTCCACAGCAACACTGGCGAACCAGCAAAAAGAGGGCTTGGCCTCTTGCTAGTGCGTAAGCACAAACTTCACAAACAAAGTCTCGCATGTCAATGCGTGTTTACATCATACAAGTATACAGCTAAGTCCAGTCTTCGTGGATGTACGTCGCATGGATTTGGCACACGTCGAGCAGTTATGAGCACTCGGCCCAATAAACTAGTAAAGCCTTCCGTACGCGCCATCACTTCGCCAGACCGCTGCAACTGTAGATGAATGTCGAGTGTGTGGCATCAACATCCAATACAAGGTCAGCACGGCAATTTGCCGCAGAGCACGTCGTGAGTCCACTGCTCACTTCAAGGGTATGGGGTCCCACGTTGTGCAGCTTTCGGCTGCAGCCTTGAGAGTCTCCTCCCGCCAGCTACCATCCGCATGAAGTAGACGCATTAGCTCCACCAACCATTGTAATGATGTATTTTGCCATTATTTATCATTTATAATTATCATTCAGCCATCAGGCAATCAGCATTCTATTATATTCGTCAAATGGGTTTGTGTAATTGACGTTGAGTATTATGTATTTCGATCAAGTTTGTCTCACCCACTACCAAGTTTCCAGTTATCATTTATTTGTGGGAATTTACTGAGAACTTTATTTAATATTGTTGTTATTCAACACATGGAGGGCAGACAGTCTGCAGTCTCGTTATAGAGAGACCCGACTTGGACAAAGCTAAAGAAAATGTGAGTCAAACCAAGTGCAAGACGCAACCATTATATTAACGACATCTAAGCAACTGTCACTAGGACGCATTGTCACAGGTGCAACAAGCATCATTACGACCATCGCTCAGACATACGCCAACACAAGGGACTCTATACAGTCTTAGCAAACATCTACACTTCTGCAAAAAACCTCCGTCAAACCGAATCATAAGTTGTATTGAATCAGATGCAACTCATTCATATAACCGTCACTAAAAACACAATACCACAATAGCAGTAAGTATTATTGTGACTATCACATAGATGGAGCCTCCTCACAACACACCTATATGATAATTATCGACTTTGGCAAAAGTTGTTTAACTAAAAAATTTACCAACGTGTCATAGTAGTAAGCCACTAAGACGCCGGTGTATGAACCATGTATCATAGAACTAATGCTCTAAGACATGGGGCGAAAGAGTAAGCTCCAGCACCGAAATGCTAAAAGCCACACCCTCTCTTATGTGATTGTATGAATGTCTAATGAATTCTCTATCTTAATAATTTTAAGTTCCAACTCATTTTTATAATATCATATCTTACAAGAGACCTTCAATGATAGACCATTTTATCATATACTTTACTTACATAGGATCTTTGTATGGAACATTAGCACTATGCAACTTGATACTATAGAGAGTCATGCTCGACCTCACACGTAGATATATAACTGTTGGTATGCCCCTCCGCACGGTTCTCGAGCTTCGGACTTAATAGTATGGTTTTAGCAATACACGAACACCTTCTAATTTTAAGATTGGTTTTGTAATTGACATTACACGAACCCCTTCTAATTTTAATGAACACTTTCTAATTTTTTGCAAGGTTTAATAATTGGCATTACATGAACACTTTCTAGTTTTTAGAGAGGATTATAAAATTTCAATGCACGAACACTTCCTTATTATGAATTACTATATAGAGTATTTTCCATACAAATGAAGTTAATTTTATATTGTAATATTTTTAATTAACTTCTATAGAACTTCGAGAGATAAGGTCTCTTGGATATATTTTATATGTTTTAAAGTAAATTTTAGGCACTGATCTATGTAATATTATGCCAAGAAAAATTAAATTGAAAATAATGAAATTTCACTATTGGGATTGGTCCTCATATATATTTTCCCAACTTTATTGGACCACCATTTTTTTTTTTTTTTCATAATTTTAAATATTTTCTTAAATCTTTCTAAAACGCAAAAATACTTAATTAGAGATAGTATATCGTTACACTACCAAGGATGATTCGCGAGGCTATTGAAATTAAAAGACATTCTAATTTTAATAGAGAAGATGGTTGGGTGTTACCACCAGCTTGGGATCCTATAATTAATAAAATTAAATAAAACCAAGCATACTACTGCAAGACTTCCAGATACAGTTAGCTCTTTCTGCGTAGATGGGACCAAAAATAATAAATAAAAGCTGAAGGTACTCCGAGTTAACTATGACATCAGGACATCTGTCACCTCAGTCCTCCCGTGACCATGGGTGCTGTAAAGCACTCGAAACGTCGGGTTATAAATAGTCTAATAAAACGTGATAAAATCCGTAAAATTAGTTTCATTTATATTTCAGTACTTAATTCTGTAAATTTCAGCACTCGATTAAAAAATAAAATATTTTAAATGTTTGTTACTTATTAGTATTGAATCTGTCAACTTAGAATACTATTTAGTAGCTATTCAGTACTGACGTATGTAGTAAAAATATGTGTTTCACATACATGCATAAAATTATTGATAAGATCATATGTAAAACGTGAATTGGTATGTTTGTTACCTTTTCGGACAGAGTTACTTTAGCTTTATTCTTCTCTAAAGATTAAATTGCAAAAAGATAAAAACCATTAAGTAAGTGCATCCGTATATCCCCTAATTTCTACTTTTTTAAGATTTTACGCAGGAACCCTAAATATTTATGAAATAAAAAGTAGCTTAGATTACTTTCTAAAAAATCCTCTACATATCATTAAAAGACCCACAAAATCGAGTCAGCCGTTTTGGAGATTAGCCCGGACAAACAAATAGGCAAAAAAAATTAAAACGTGTCTTTTGAGTTTTGGTATCCTGCAAATTACTATATCCAATTTTATTTCTTTGTACAGATTTGATTTTATTTAATATATATATATATGTATATAGATATACAAAAAAAAACGTATTTAAAAGTGAAATAACTATGATTACAAATACATTTTTGACATAAACTTACTTTATAAGGTAGTACTTTACAAGCCAAGATGAGAGACAAAACTGTAAGCATTAAAAAAATCTGTCTTTTCTTTAATTTATTTCTTTAAAGGGCGAAAGATCATTACGATTTTACATACAATAGATTATTGAATCAATGAGCATGTTAAATAATTTGAAGGTACTTATAACAAGTCTTTTTTAACATAATTATGAAAATCTTAAAAGTAGGGTTGATGTACAAATACATTTAAAAACTTAAATCTAAAAGCTCTTTCTTAGGAATTGATCCCAATTTGAGATATATCGGTTATTCGATAAATCTGGATTAGGTGTATATTCTGACAACCAAAAGAGCTTTAAAAATATCTAAATTGAATAAAGAAATTTCGAATTTGACTTCCAAGCCTCGAACTGCTTTACCGTGTGAAAACAATTTTAAAAATTAATTATTGCGAGATATCCTTGGACGAATTTTACCATAATTCTGGCCTGGTAACGAAAAACATCTAAAACTTGGACTACCTTTGTAGCCAATATTACTTTGGAGATATTATTATTTTTTGTTTTTATAGAAGAGAGGTCAAAGGTGACTCACGTGATGGTAAGTGATGCCGCCCATGAACATCTAATATATAGAGGAATAGCAGATGCGTTGTCGGCTGTTGAGACAGGAATACGCTCTTTTATTGAAGGTCCCTAAGTCGTATCGGTCCGGAAAAATCGCTGGCGGCAGCAGATTCCATTAAGTCCTTATGCATGGCAGAAAATCCCGCGGTGTGGTGCAATGCCAACCATCAAAGTAGTGACGATGGAATTTTGTGTTGTGCCGCAATGTGCGATGGTGAAATTCAGCGGCTGGATTTTATCAGAACATTTGGAATGGTTCGGACACTCCCGTGGTAGATCCTATAAAAATGCAAAGATATGCAACATCTCTTCGCAAAGCCAGGGGATCAAGAGATCGAAGCAGATCAGCGGGGGGCTGTCAGAAAGTACTGTCGCGCTCTACTGAGCACGCCCAGCTTTTTAGTAGCCAATTTGGCCTTCCCTTCCACTGCAACACTGCTGCACAGCAAAACTGAACGTCACTATAAATGTACGATAGTCGACGCTAAGGATTCCGATACTGGCTGAAGCAACGAGGAGAGTGCTGACGAAGGGTTACTTTTTAGCGGTAAACACGAAAACATTTTTATTTGTAAAAAGGGTAAGGGGGGTATTAGGGTTTAACTAGACTAAATTTAGTCAGCCCCAATCCGAGATTTTGTCTCGTCATGAATAAATAAAATTAGCTGAGCGACCCCGACGGAAGGCGTACTCGTACTGCACTCAGCTGGTACTCCTCTAAGTACTTCAAGAGCTTGCAGTTTATAATGGACTCCATTATTTTGGAGAACGAGGTGATTGCAATCCGCCTATAGTTGCACGGATCTGAGCATTTCTTAGAGATAGAGTGCACCAAAGCTGTCTTCCATGATTTCGGGACGATGCCTAGAAAGTAGAAGTACCCGAAAAGACGTGTTAGAACCGGTGCCAACTCATAAGCACACATCCTCAACACAGAATTTAATCGGGCCCACTCGAATTTTGGATGTCCAGGGAGAGGAGTGCTTTGTGCACGAGTCGAGTTGGACGCAAAAAGAGAGTCTAGAAGATCTGCTTTTTCTTGGCGAGATGCCATTGTGCAGGTGCCGCCAAACCAAGGCTGGGATCCACCACCGATGGACACCACAGAGGATAGAACGAAGACTTCCATTCCCTGAAACACCAAATTAACGACAAATTCGGCAAATACGCCGTGATCATCCAACGAGAAGCAATCCTGCCCACATGGGGAGGATGCAAAGAAAGACTGCATCCCATCCCAATTCGCCGGCCTGTAGTAGCACACACGGCGGGAGCCTGCAAATCGCCATTGCATTGACACATGAAAGGCACTGTACTCCTGATAAGAAGGTGGCCCGAAGATCCCAGAGGGGCATCCAAGGAGACTAGATAGCCTTCCGGATGAGAGTTAAGCAGAAGGTCCAGCACGGAAAGTGTATGATCCTCCACAACCGGAACCCGCGTGGGCGAAGTAACCAGTTGTGTCAGATCATATGTCAGGTCAATGTCATAAACAGATCTCCCCGCATGATCGCTGGTACGAGATCAAAGCCATTCGGCGTAGAGGACGTTGAAGTCACCGAGTATCACGATCTCTGCGGATGGGATCTGCTGTTCGCAGCCATTTCAATGTGATCGATAAAGGCACCCATAGACGCGAAGATGGTCAACGCTGTCTATGCGCAGCCAAAGGGTGGACAGGTTATACCATACCTTCAAGACTGCTGTGGCGTTAACAAAATATATCGTCTCTGACGTATACACAAACCCCGGCCCCAGTTTTTCAGAAGTGTTTCAGTTTGTACCCCGGGTAGGAAAGGGAAGAGGTATCCGGCGGAGAGGAAATTTGCGTCTCGTAAAGAAAAAACAAGGCCGGCGTCGTCGTCTCCAAATGGTAGTGGACGGCATCAAGATTGGAACGTAGTCCCCTGATATTTCAGAATTCCACGCCGAGCGTGGTAGGGGGTCCCGTCGTTTTTTGCTTTTGTAGCGACATCTTTGTCGCCACATGAGAAGCTCAAGAAATATTCTCGCGTATAATCGCGCTATGAAAGTTTTCTGAGATAGGAACTATATATATGTCGAAGCAGAAGACCCAGGGTTATTTTTGGGGGAGCAGTACTACTGTCCCTATTAGACAAGAGTTCAGTTGTACTGTCCTTCTCTTGATCCATTGCAAAGAAACGCCTTGATATATCACTTACTAATGATTTATTTATTACAGATTTATATTTCTCACAATATTTTACAATTTATTTAAAGTAGTTAGCGTAGTAGCTTAACAAACGCTTGCCAAATACACAAGCTTCACCGGCAAGCGTTAAAAACACAAGTGAACTAGGTTGTCTCGTTAACACCCTTTTTTATATTACTATTGTACAGGCCAATCAGCCAAAAAATCCTCCCCACCACTCAATATCAATCTTAAGATAATCCACAATTCAACAAAGTTCACTGGTAACGCATAGAATGAAGTGTGTCTGACGATAGATTTATAATACGAGTAGTTAGCGATATAGGGCACCCCATAAATTTCGATAACCAAATGCTGGTGTGACAAAATAATTTGACAAGGTGACGAAGGAATTAAGAAGTTGTTCAGTGGGCGCGTTCACAGCGAAACCTCAAGTGGCCGATACAAGCCTTTTAAACAAAAACTTTTAACTTTTAACAAAATGAAAGATTTACAAATAAATAATACTCGTGAGATAAAATAATTTAAAAGGCGACGAAGTAGTTAAGATTACATTGGTAAGGTGCGCTTTCTCAGCGACACCTCTTAACAAAAGTGGCCAATACAAGGCGGTTATTGTAAACTGTTAAATGATATAAATACAAAGGAATGCTTATGTGATAGAAATATTTAAATGGTGATGAAGGAATTGACCACGTCGGTTGAGAGTGCTCTCACGGCGACATATACAACATCTAAATATTACTAGTTCGAGGAGATGTCCTCCCCAGATCAGACAACTCGATCTGTCGGCTACCGTTTTCATTAGCAATATCATCTGCCAAACTTTGCCTCTTTGTTTGTACTACACTTTGATTGTCGGAAAAGCGTACATATAATTTAGTTTCTTAGATTATAATTTGTTGTAAATAACTAATTATTGTACTTTATATACTGTTTCTTTCTGCATTCTTGTGCGGTTTTAATTGTTAAAACTGCAATTTTATTTTAGTCTGATTAATGCTCTAGATTAATGAGGACAGTGGTGTGATGACTGGTATCTGGTACCTACCTAATTATTTTTTAGCTTTACGTACATTATCTGCATTATTATTATGTTTCTTTACAATAAAACTGTTTAACTTAAAACCTTTTTTTACTTTTTTTATTTGCAAATTTTTGTTTTTTATTTAGTTAATTTATATTCCTCATTGTATTTAGTTCATTTAGTGCTTCATTATTAAAAGTTTCTTTCCTGAAATTCTTTGTTTTGATAATATAGATACCTAGATTTCAGTTTCATTACTTGACTCTATGTTCAGCCATTTTGGATAAGATTTTTTTTATAAAGTGTACTGTGTTCTACTTGTGAAACCCTTTCATTTGATAACCGTTTTGAGAGAATTGAAAAAAAAAATCCGCTGTTTTGTTGTAGCGGCCATCTCGTATTATTACGCGATATTTTCATACTGTATTCTACTAATTAAGCACTTTAATTCGATACCCATATTGAGAGGGTTGAAAAAAATATGTTTTCCGCCATTTTGTGGCGGCGGCCGTCTTGAATTTACAATGATACTGAATATATAAAATTGTATTGTCACATATTATCATCATAACTTAAAATGTGTACCAAATTTGAGATCAATCGGTGAACAAGAAGGGGGTAAAATTTCAATTTCTAGATTTGACCCACACAAGACTAAATAAAACCGTCCAAAAATTTATGAGATACTCTAAATCTCTGAATAAAAAATACTGATTATAATTACCTCAGATAAAGATTATAAGTAATATTTTAATTAACAAAAGTAAATTGATATTTGCTATTGTTTTTGAACCCTTTATTAATAAATAAGTAGTCAAATAGTTAAATATTCAGTCAATAAGATGTAGAATCAACAATATCTAATATTGTTGATTCTTGTAATTTTTAATAAACAATTGATTATACCCTAACAACAAATATTTTTTAACACGTTGACGGACAGTACCGCCGACAGGCCGACGGTCGACATTCAAGATTTTACTTGTATACTGTCAGTACGCCAGGTAACGACTGCAAAGAAAAAAAAACTATAGAAAAAACTCTTCAAATTATAGTATGGAAATTAGAAGGTTAGGAAAAAGGGTTAATTAGGCAATACGCAAGTTAGTAACATGCAAGGTAGTACGTTACCAATCCGATGCAGGAATCAGGCAAACAGTAGATCGCACTTCAACATTTATACTTGGTGCGGAAGTCCGATTACACGTATACATAATTTTTAGTTGCAACGTTTCGTATTCGTCATCATGCAGTAGGTTTTCGTGTAATAACCGGCAAGAAACACGCGTTTATTTTATGTTCCTTTTTACCGAAATAACTACGCAAAAAATAGTATACTGACACGTTTTCCTTCCACCTTTATTAATCAATTTAGTGAAACAGATATTGAAATGAAACTAATTTTACGGATTTTATCGCGTTTAATTTTATTATTTCTAACCCGACATATATTAAAAATAATATCGATAAAGAAGATTTGGAGGCCATATGTCAAGACATTTCGTATATGTTACGTCGAAGTTCTGTGCCAAAAATGAATCTTCCCAAAGACGAATTAAACTTATCTTTAAATAACTTACGAAACAGACTCGAACTCACGAATCTCCGCGCAGATAAAGGAAACGCTACGGTAGTAATGGATACGTCGGATTATAATTTTAAATTGCAAGAAATTTTGTCGGACGTAAACACCTATAAAAAGTTCAAAACAGACCCAACTACTAACACGCTCAAAACAACTAGCGATCTATTAAAGAAACACGCCGAGAAATAAAATCTAGACATAAATTCGATAATACCTTCCTGTGCCAAACCACCGAAGTTGTTCAATCAAATCAAAACGTCCAATAGTGAGTCAGATCGATTCACCAACTTACAGATTGGCTCAACATGTGGCTAAAATACTCTCCCCACAAAGAGGACATACAAGAGCACATCTTACTGACAATGAAACTATGGACAGTTTTGATGTCCAGTCGTTATTTACATGCCTACCTGTTGAAGACTGCATCTTAATTGTAACTAGGAAGCTAACAGAGAACAACGTGCCAGCAGAACATGCAGAATCACTTTGACATCTGTGACGTGACGGTGAATCTCACCACCATCCTTCACATTAAGCTACCGTGGGCAAATCTTTGTTTCAGAGAGCACAAGGGATCTGTGACAGTAAACACCTGACCGCCGAGCTTCAGCATTTCAAGCAAGTTTTGCAAGACAACAAGCTTCGGCTTCCACGCCTTCGTCGCAGTGACCGAGTGAAACCGGCCACAGTCGAGCGTGTACCTGCAGTCCTACCATATGTCAGAGGAGTCACGGACAAGATTGGCTATATCTTGAAGCGAATTTCCATAAGAACATTTTTCAAGCCGCCGAAGAAAATAAGTCAGTTTTTACCATCTGTCAAGTGTAACATCCCTCTACAAAATGCAGGAGTATACAAGCTGGATTGTGAATGTGGTCTCTCTTACATAGGGCAAACAAAAAGATCAGTAAAAACCCGCGTAAAAGAACATATAGCTGACGTGAAGCATCGCCGCTCCTGGAAATCTGCCGTCTGTGACCATGTTCTGGATCATCCCACAATTACATCAGATTTGATAAACCGCAAATCCTCGCAAAAGAACACTGATTCCTACCAAGGATGATACGCGAGGCTATTAATATAACTTTATGTGCAGCCAGAATGTATCTAAAAGGGCACGACATAGAGGAGTACTCGTCCCCACACTTATGCACGGTAGTGAATGTTGGGTCTGGCAGAAGAAGCATGAAAATAAGATTAATGCTGTTGAAATGAAAAGTTTGAGAAGTATAGCTGGAGTGACTTTGATGGACAAACTGAGAAACAACGTGATAAGAGAACGTTGCGGTGTGGTAGAAGATGTAGTGACAAAGATAGAGAAAGGGATGCTTAGATGGTTTGGACACGTAGAGAGGATGGATGGAAGAAGATTGACGAAACAGATTTATGAGGCGAGTGTGAATGGGCAAGCCGGTAAGGGTCGACGTAGGCGAACGTATTACGATCAGATCGAAATCGTTTTAAGGAAAGGCCGCGTCAAAAGTGCCCGCAACCGACGAGCTTTTATGAAAACACTAATGAAAGTAGAGTAAGCTAAAGATGTGTTTCAGGATCGTAGCAAGTGGAAAGATGTGGTATCTGCCTACCCCTATGGGAAAGAGGCGTGACTCTATGTATGTATGTAGTATATAACCACCGCATGATAGAATAGTTAGAGTACCTGATTCGTCGCGGGCCCTGTGTTCGAATCCCAGCTGCAGTCGACTACTGTGCAAAATCACAAATAGTTGGTTTGGTTGGAAGATTTTTCAACTCGAACCAAAATAGCGGCGACGTGGTTCGCTATCCGTCACGTCTTGTTTCTCGTGGGGGTATTAAGTGTGTTACGGACGTGGTCTCTACCTACCACTAATATGGGAAAACTGCGTGACTGTATATATGTATTTTATACATTAATATTTATATCAATCTATTATAATTTTAGGTTTCTGGGATTTTGCCATGGTACCACCGCAGTGGCAGTTTTTTTAAATAGGATTAAGTGACAAGTTTACCTGATGGTACGTGCAACGTCTGCCATAATAAATGTAATTCTGTGTGACACCACAAAACGCTAAGTTCTTAATTATCATATGCCCAGTGATCACACTAACTCTCAGTGCCCTTCAGAACGAAACACAGTAATGTTTGCACACTACTGCTTCACGGCAGGGTAATTTGCCTTGCGGTGATTCCTGCATAGGAATCCCACCACCAGTAGATGATGTGAAAACTTCTTTAAAATCCTTATGTTTTGAAACTCGATATACGAAAAAACGACATTAAAAAGAGACAAACATATGCATCTACATACAGGTTTTAGCCTGCGAGGGAATGAGATAGAATACAATATACAGTGTTTCCTATAATACTCGTATGTATATTTTCGAATTGGTCTTAATCTGATTTTGCTCTCATTAGCTCGACAACAAGATCAAAAACCGTAATTGACGATGTATTTCAAAGATATATTGATCAAATCCAAATCAAAGCATTTATTTCACACTTTAGTTACCATCTCGTGTTATTTGTTGAAATTGAAATGAGTATTGGAGTTTTTGTATATATCTGAGAGAATGTATAATATGTAATGTAGAACAAGTAGAATAAAAGGTAAACGGAATGACAGTATTATAGTCAATAAAGCATACAATTATCCCACACCTGATGCTCTGCAGTCTTCTCATTCTCTCCAAGATTAGTTTCTTGAAGGTTTTACTTCTATCGTGTGTGACCAGCACACATGTTTTATTTTTATATATGTAAATATATGTTTGTTCCAGTTGATGGAGCGAGTACACAGTGCTAACTCATGCACGGTGACCATTCAGGATGGACCAGACGCTGGACAAACAATAAAGGTGAGGCTGAATATATAATTTTTGTTATGGAGGAGGACTTTTGCGCCGCGGGTCCTGTGTTTGATTTCGAAAAGGAGCCATCATTTGTGCAAAAACACAAATTGTTGCTTTTCGGAGTCTGGTTGTGTTGTGAATTTCACATAATTTCATGTCTGCAAAAGACACCCACGAAAGAGGAAAAATCCTACTGTGGGGCATCGTTCTGACACTGGCACATTGTAGTCAGTACCACACAGAAATGTTTTAGATTATTGATTCCCAAAGTGGTCTATATCGACTCCTGCAGGTCAATGGCGACCTGCAGGGGGTCCACGTTAGCCAAAAAAATGAGGGGTGCATGAGATGTAACTATTACATATTAATTAAATATTATTTAATGACATGTAATTCGAAAAAATTGTATATTTCATAAAATTGTGTAAGTGGTAGGCTATTTGCTTTGCGGTCGCAATACACTTTGAACTTGTAAAAACTGCTCATAATGATACCAATGTCATCATCTTACCGACACACGCGCAGTAGAAATTCTTGTTCATTCTTATCTCAGAGCTTTGCAAAGACAGCTCAGGAGGACTCCTACTTGCACAGACTTGTTTCAATTCTTCAAACTACACATTTGAAGTTGATGAATTTGGGGGGAAATAAGGGTCTACGCTTACCGAAAAACATAGCAATTGGTCTACAAGACCAAAAACTTTGTGGACCTCTGTTCTAGATGATCCAGCATATGTTATGGGCAGACGATGCACTTACCATCAGGTGAACGTTTTGCTCGTCTTCTCATTTTATATGTTAAAAAAAATTAATATTGCCAACGCGATCAAATCTTTCACTCAATCTGCAATCGGGAAATTAACGATTTCGGTGGTGTCATGTTCGGGGATTGAACTCTGTTACAGCGAAATTATATATTTAAGTTCATTTCAGCACCTCCATTGCCACATACTGCCAAGGAAGAACGGTGACTTCATTGACAACGACTTGATTTATTTAGAACTGGCGAAACATGACAAGTAAGATGACACTTATCTTCTTACTTCTTTTTACAAATATTTATTAAACACGCTTATTTCATGTCTTTCTGGCTCAAATCTTGTAATCTAGTTCTACTTTCCTACGTCCGATTCATTTAAAATTTGGCATATCTATGTAGCTTCGGTGACAATGCAATAATATGGTACCATGGAACTGGTCTGATGATGAAGCCGAAAGGAACACTTAAGCATGATGGCTCTGTCATGTTTGGGTTCGTTGAACTTGTTTCGACAAGTACTAGCAACATTTGAAGTCCACTGCTGGACATGACTTCATAAATAAAAGCTAGTAACAAAAATATTTAAAACTTATTTTGTAGCTCATTCCAATCTCTGCCGACTGACTGAACGAACTCCATTAAACCTCAAATTATATAATTCTCAAGTGAGATATCCGCTCTGTGCCTCTCTCATAACTCTGATTATGACCTTGGTTCGACTCCCGTCCCGGCACATCTAAAGTTGCTCTTGCAGTTTTGAGTACTGATTTACCAGATGCATAGCGGTGAAGAAACTGTTGTGGAAAACTGTATGCTTGAGGAATAAAATTGGAGAACATTAGAGGTCCGTCAATCAGTATTGGAGCAGAGTGGTGTAATCATTTATATTTTTATCATATTCTTCTGTTTGAAGTGAAACCTTTTTTAGAATCGTTGTGATTAGAAACTAGCATAGTTGTGATTAGAGACTACCATATACTTTCATAGGATTTAGCCTGCGAGAGAATGAGACAGAATTCTTCGTGTGTTTTCCTTATTACAGTGTTACCTATTACCTATATCCATATGTTTGAATTTGTCCAAATCTTTGATTTCTTCGTAGATTTTTCTCTCATTAGCTCTACAACACGATCAAAAACAGCAAATTGACGATATATTTCAAAGGAATATTCCAAGGATCAAATACAAACCAAAGCCAAAACATTACTGTTTCGGTTTGAAGGGCACTGTGAGCTAGCGTAATCACTGGGCATACGAGACTTAAGAACCTATGTCTCAGGGTGATGGGCACAGTGTAGTGTCACACAGAATTTTTCTGGGTGGCAAAGCATTTGTTATGTGCAGACGTTGCACTTACCGTCAGGTGAACGTTTTGCTCGTTTCATAACTTTATGCAATAAAAAAAACTTTCGTTAGAAAGAAAGAAAGAAAGAAACACATTTATTCACGATCTAATCACAGATTCAAAACAAAACAAGAAAAAAATGGAATTACACAGATCATAAAATAATATTGCCCAAAATTAACAAAAGTGAAAAAAATATATAAATTGAGTCTGTGTAGCAGCATGGTACCGTGAAATGGACAGTACTCAGTAAAAATCGAGATACAGAGACTTAAACTGGTCTGTTCCCGACACTGGTTTTCAGTCCAGCCCGCACTCCGAGGCAACTCGGACGGCTGCGTCAGTGCACCTACAATAATACGACGCAATAACGGACTCGTGTCATTTGTTTTTTCAGTGAGTGCCCAGTCTCTGACTACCCCTTATGGGATACAGACGACTGTATCACGAGATCTTATGTATGTATATGTTGAGATTGAAAACTCGGAGTCTGTATAATATGCTTACATACTCGTACTTTGTAACAATATTTTAATAAATAAACCCTACAATTATCCTACTCCCGATACACTGCATTCGTCTCATTCTGTCGAAGTTTAGTTTTCTGAAGGTAACACTTCAAGATCTCTCACTTTCCGCATGTTGCTTTAAATGTTCCACAAAAAGGTTCCGGGTTCAAGTAGTGTTCCATTGCAGATAAAGTTTGTGAACCCCTGCTTTAGGTTACACTTTAATCAACATTATACTTATTTCTCTAAAGGGTATCAGCGACACACCCTCGCAAGCCTGCTAGGATGTTAGAAGAAATGCGAGAAGAAGCGGCAATATTACGGGCGGCACTTCAAACGATGTTGCAAGAAGAAACTCGGAAATATAAATAAACCCTCGGAAATAGAATGAAGGAGAGAATAGATGAACAGTTGCATAAGGAAACATTGCGGACAGACTACATATTGAATTAGTTTTAATAATGACGTTGTACAATTTACAACAATTCCGGAATACTGTCGGAAGATATCAACGGCGCAGGATATAAGTGTACGCGCAAACACAGAGGCACTCACTCGTCTAGCGCCCAAAGTACCCGGAGGTACGCTAGGACGCAATGACAGAAACACGGGGACAACAACACAACCATACCCAAGGACCAGCACTGTATTTGCACAAATGGTAATTTTTCCACATTTGTATATGTAAAAAGAATATTAAGAAAAAAAATTACCCATTAAAAAAGAAGTCATACACTCAGCGTCACAAAAATCGCACCTCTCTGAGTTTGCGCGAAAAATGGCTGTAATGGCTAGAAACGAATTATATTTATATAAATATTGGTATGTTTGAAATGGGTATTTGAATAGCTTTACATTATTAATAAAAAAATCATGAAATCATTAAAACATTTATCATTATAGAGCGTCAAAAATAAACACTGTCAAATGCTCGTTAGTAAGGACGCTAGTTACACCACCTAAAAAGGGTATAAAAGGGTCGATCTGGATGAAATATGGGCCAGTCGTAATTTAGACTTTGCAGTGAACACACGTGAATAAGTAACCCAAGTAAGAACAAGTAAAGATGGACACCAGCTCTGAAGAAACCGCTCAAGTGATTGCCATATTGCAGTCGGGGATGCGGCAGTGTGACGTTGCTCGACAGTTGAACCTGTCCCGTTTTTCAGTTCGACGGGTGTTCCAACGTTTTCAGCAGACTGGTGGTTATGTTAGAAAACCGGGATCTGGAAGAAAACGGTGCACATCAGAAAGAGATGACCGTTTCATCGTTACGACATCTTTACGAAACCGTTTTACAAATGCTGTTGAGTTGCAACAACAGCTTCGATCAACTCGGAGAACATCTGTGAGTGTTTCTACGATAAGAAGAAGGTTACACGAAAAGAGTTTAACAGCCCATAGACCTGCTAAAGGTCCAAAACTTACTGCACAGCATCGCAGAGATCGCCTAGAGTTTGCTCGCGATCATTGCGAGTGGACTCTAGAACAGTGGCGAACCGTACTCTTCTCTGATGAGACGAGGGTCTGTCTCTTCTGCAATGACAGACGTAGACTTCGCAAAAGTTAGCGGAATATGGAGTAAATTTTTTAATTGTTATTTTGTGGTTACACTTTTAAAATTATTACGTTTATTTTTTGTCTGGGACTACAGTGAATATGGTGACAAGTTTAATGTTTGCTTTCTAACGTGTAGCAGTGTAACGGGAAATTACGACAACGTATTTTTCGGTAATATACTCTGTAGTCAATTATATTATGTTGTGCGTTTTTTTATAACTTGTAACTTAACCGCATTCATAGAAACATATTTGACTATATATAAGCAGTGGTATCAAAGTCTCCTTTATCATTGTTATGTTTGGGTTATTATTAATTCTACTCGTATAACGTTCGTTTTAAAAAAGTTAAAAATTGGCTTCCTGAACCCTGGATCCCTTGGTTCTAGACACGACGAATTCCTAGCTGCTATGGCGTATCACTCGGTAGACATAATGGCAATCAACGAAACATGGCTTCGGGCAGGGGAGGAAGGTCGGGCGCCTTCTGTTCCAGGGTATCGACTGCTACACGTTCCCCGACCTGCCGAGGTTCGTGCGCACGGCGGCGGTGTGGGTTTTTATTTGAGACAAGGCTTGCCGTCAAAAATTATTCAACATCCTATTTGTCCCACGGTGGAGCAGATGTGGTTAAATATTAAAATTAACGGCAAGTCCCTTGTCTTCGGTACTGCTTATCGCCCTCCTTGGTTAAGCGTGACATTATTCCTGGACGCGCTGAGTGAGTCCTTAGGTTCTTTTGTAGGCTATGATCAAACTGTACTGCTTGGGGACTTTAATATCGACATTTTAAATAAACATTGTGTTAGTACCAAAATTCTTTCCGACTTCCTAACGTGCAATAACCTCGTGCAATATGTTGAGGAACCAACAAATTTCACTGAACATAGTGAGACACTCTTAGACGTTATATGTTCCGATGCATCTGTGTCATACATAAGAGTGGACTATATCCTCAGTAGCCATGCTTTTATTGTATGTGAACTTGATATTCCCAAGCCTAGGTTTCAGCCTAAGAGCGTCACGTATAGGATAACGCATAACATAAAATGTATGATGAGGACGCGCAATGAAGCCCAAGTTAGAGCCCGGAAAACAAAACTTGCTCCACATAAGGATTATTATAGGGAACAATAGTAAATAAAGCGATAGTTGCAGAAAAGATTGCCTATTTCAAATTTTATGTTAACTCCAAATTAAATCAACCTAAAATAATGTGGAAGCACATTAAACAACAAGTTCAAATAAAAAGTAAGGATACTTCTCTGTCATCTCATTTTAATGACCCTAATGCCGTAAACAATCATTTTCTTAATATTCCTGGAAAAAAATGACGTTTATTTGTCCCTTCTCACTTTCTTTGAATTTAATGGCACAAATGATAACTCTTTTAATTTCAAAGAAGTGTCGGAAATTGAGGTGGTTAAAGTTATTAACTCTTTGCAGTCTAATGCAGTGGGGTGCGATGGCATTTCTCTTGATATGTTAAAGTTATTACCTAATGACGTTATTACAGAAATAACATACATAATTAATAAATCTTTTGCGACAAATACCTAAAATTAGTAACCCTGTTTGTATGTCGGATCTTAGGCCTATTAGCATTCTTCCGTGCCTTTCTAAAGTAATTGAAAAGCTTACATGTAATCAGCTGACAAAGTACCTTGAATCAAATAACGTCCTTCCTAAGCTTCAGTCTGGTTTCAGAAAGAAGCACAGCACTACCACTGCACTTATAGAGGTCGTAGATGATATACTGACTGCACAGGCAAACGGTGAGGGTACTATTTTGACATTACTTGATTTCTCGCGCGCGTTCGAAACCCTCAATATTCCATTACTTCTATCAAAATTATTTGCAAAGTTGAACTTGGATTTGGGTCGGATATCTGTGTGGGCAGAGCGTAACGCCTTGGTTCTTAATCCAAAAAAGTCGCAATATCTGATTCTGGGATCGCCAAATCAAATAAAAAAGATCACAACAAGTCACCCTGCCATTATTCTAAATAGCGAACCGATTGTAAGAGTCTCGGAAGTCAGAAATTTGGGGGTAATAATGGACGACAAACTTCGTTTTGAGAAGCATGTAATGGTTATTGCAAGTAACTGCTTTTATAGGTTGAAAGTACTTTATCGTATTTGTGATTACCTGAATATTAGCTTACGTACAAATCTTTGCGAGTCTCTCGTGCTCTCAAAATTCAATTACGCGGATTCTCTCATAGGCCCACGTCTATTATCTCGAACTAGGCAAATAATACAGCGGGTACAGAATGCCTGTGCACGCTTCTGTTTTAACATACCGCCGCGTGCGCATGTAACCCCTTTCATTAATAACGCTGATATTTTAAAAATGGACTACCGCAGGCGACTACACTTTTGTTTGGGACTATTAAAAATAAAGAGCCTTTATATTTATATAATAAGTTGATCTGGTCCAAAGATCAAAATACGAAGTATAATACCAGATCTTCCAATTACAAGTTAGTATATCCTTTCTACCGGTCGGCCGCTTTCAGAGGTAGTTTCAAATATAATGGCCACCAAATGTTGGAACAACCTCCCGCCTCCCCTTCATGACCTGAAAACTGTTTTCAGGTCATGAAGGGGAGGCGGGAGTTGGCGGGATAAAAACCAAATACAGATTGTATTTGCTTTGGAACAAAAAAATACTGGTAAATAAATTATATAAATACGTTAGTAATCTTATTAATCCCATAATTTATGTAGATATTTTAATTTTTACTTTATAAAATACAGTACATACAAAAATTTATTTATTCTGACCACATTTTCTTACCTTTATTGTTTAGCACACGTGTGAAGAGGTTCGCCTTTTATTCTGCATTCAAAGGCATTATATTCTAAATTCTTCCAACACGGGTAAACGGCTCATAAATTTAAAGATTTCCACACATCACACTACTACAGAGTAGCTACTCGTATAACTATTGGTAACCTAAAACAGAAACGGGAATGTAAAAACTGACATCAATATTTAGACAGAATACATTAATTTTAATTTTTACTTACCTTCATTAGACTAATGATATCCACTGTTTATATAAATAAAAGTTAAAACATAAATTATTTAAGTTCCATTATTGAATCGTATTATTGTAAGTGCACTGATGCAGCCGTCCGAGTTACCTCGGAGTTCGGGCAGGACTGAAAACCAGTGTCGGGATCAGAGCAATTTAAGTCTCTGTATCACGATTTTTACTGAGTCCTGTCCATTTCACGGTATTATGCTGCTACACAGACTCATTTTATATAATTTTTTTCACCTTTGTAATATTATTTTATGTTCTGTGTAATTCCAATTTTTTTCTTGCTTTTGTATCTGTTGTAATTAGACCGTGAATAAATGTGTTTCTTTCTTTCTTTCTTTCAAAATCAATCAATTTAAGTTGTGGTAACTCCATTCGGTATAAAATTAGAACCATGTTATGTAGTGGGTACTGATAGCTATTATGAAGACCGACTCGACCTTTACCGCAAAAAAGGTTAAAAAACATTTTTTTTGTCATTGTTGAAAATACATTACATTTGACAATGACATTACAATTCTATTAGAATGTTTGATGAATAATTTATCTATCAGATAGACGTCCCTGTCCATGTATATAATTAGCTAAATATATTAAACACTATTTATATACATTTAATCCGACTATCAGTCGAATTAAATGTATTTTAAGTATTTAAGTAACTGTACATTCTCGGGGTGGAGAGAGGAAGAGGAGGGCGGCACTAATGTCAACATTCCTATTGTTCATCCTGGCTGAGGGTGGATTCTCGGACACGAGTTTCCGCGTTTATCCGGCGGATAAACGGAATAACCCAAATTAGTTACCTATTTACATTAATTTGGGATCATATTTATTAAGACTAATTTTTTTTTTCATTTTTAGTTTAATGTAAATAGTTTTTATTATTTTTTTGTGGCTTAAATCTACTAATTAGTGCTTTCTTATGTTTGATTACTTTAAAACACTTATTTACGTATATATTTACGTAATTACGTATATACCTACCTTACTTTACCCATTAACTGTAAATAATGCAATTACCTACTTTTACAATTAACTAATAATATAATAAATACTTGTAAAACAACAAATTTCTTTACCAACTGCGGTAGGCGTGCAAAAAATGCTGGTACGTAAACCTATTGATGAACGAGATTTAGCAGAAACGGAGAGACTGGGAGTTCTACTCACACCACAGCTAGAGGTTTGAAGATTGTCTTACACTGTGAATAATAAATTAATATTTTTTTTAAACGGGAAGGCCACTGTGATGATTCAAAAAAAAATTTTTTTTGTTGTAAATTAAAGTTTATATATTTAAAAATATGTCAACTTTAATTTCGGTTTGGCGGATGATATTGCCAAGGAAAATGTGCTACTCGGCCCGATCGAGTGGTCTGATCTGGGGATGATGTCTCCTCCGACTAGTATATTTAGTAAGATGTTGTATATATCGCATGATCGCATCTCAGAAAACTTTCATAGCGCGATTGTATGAATGTATGAAATATGATGTCATAGATGTCGCTACTATAGGTATAATTATTTTAAAAGACACATGATTTGATAGTGAAAAAAATGGAAAAATTAAAAATAAAGGATTTTTTTCGAAGTGGTCGCTTTGATAACTCGGGCAATTATTAACCGATTTTTTTTGTTTTATACGTCTTTGCTATGGCTAAAGCTAAGCGTATCCAATTTAAATGAAACTAATTTTACGGATTAGCTTTTCTAGATGTTTTAGTAATTAGAAATCCTAATAACACCTTGAGTCACACTGTGTATAGGAAAAAGACCCATACCAACAGGTATTTAAACGGTGAATCTCACCACCATCCTTCACAGTTAGCTACCGTGGGCAAATCTTTGTTTCAGAGAGCACAAGGGATCTGTGACAGTAAACACCTGGCCGCCGAGCTTCAGCATGTCAAGCAAGTTTTGCAAGACAACAAGCTTCGGGTTCCGCGCCTTCGTCGCAGTGACCGAGTGAAGCCGGCCACAGTCGAGCGTGTACCTGCAGTCCTACCATATGTCAGAGGAGTCACGGACAAGATTGGCTATATCTTGAAGCGGGCTTCTATAAAAACATTTTTCAAGCCGCCGAAGAAGATAAGTCAATTTTTACCATCTGTCAAGTGTAACATCCCTCTACAAGATGCAGGAGTATACAAGCTGGATTGTGAATGTGGTCTCTCTTACATAGGGCAAACAAAAAGATCAGTAAAAACCCGCGTAAAAGAACATATAGCTGACGTGAAGCATCGGCGCCCCAGGAAGTCTGCAGTCTGTGACCATGTTCTGGATCATCCCAACCATTACATCAGATTTGATAAACCACAAATCCTCGCAAAAGAACACCGATTCCTACCAAGGATGATTCGCGAGGCTATTGAAATTAAAAAACATCCTAATTTTAATAGAGAAGATGGTTGGGTATTACCACCAGCTTGGGATCCTATAATTAATAAAATTAAGTCAAAAACCAAGCATACCACTGCAAGACTTCAAGACACAGTTAGCTCTTTCTGCGTAGATCGGACCACAAAAAAATAATTAAAAGCTGAAGGTACTCCGGGTTAACTATGACATCAGGACATCTGTCACCTCAGTCCCCCCGTGACCATGGGTGCTGTAAAGCACTCGAAACGTCGGGTTATAAATAGTATAAAAATAAACGCGATAAAATCCGTAAAATTAGTTTCATTTAAATGTGTAGTGTTCGCGTAAATATAAGAAATCATTAAACATCCTAATTTTAATAGAGAAGATGGTTGGGTATTACCACCAGCTTGGGATCCTATAACTAATAAAATTAAGTCAAAAACCAAGCATACCACTGCAAGACTTCAAGACACAGTTAGCTCTTTCTGCGTAGATCGGACCACAAAAAAAAAATAATAATTAAAAGCTGAAGGTACTCCGGGTTAACTATGACATCAGGACATCTGTCACCTCAGTCCTCCCGTGACCATGGGTGCTGTAAAGCACTCGAAACGTCGGGTTATAAATAGTATAAAATTAAACGCGATAAAATCCGTAAAATTAGTTTCATTTAAATGTGTAGTGTTCGCGTAAATATAAGAAATCATTAAGCGTATCCAATTTTTTTTGTTCTATTTTTAAGACAAAAAAAATCCACTACGTACAACGATAACAACATTCATATAGATATTAGGTATGAACTTGGATATATTGGATTTTTGAGACACCGATGCGACGCAGGGGGATTTTTTTCAAGCTCTTCGGCAACGCTATTTTCTTTATGACTATTCATAATCTTTAATAAAAATACATGTAAATATTGTTGGACACTTAAGAAAATAAACAAAAAACTATCCTGATATTCTTTTATTTTCCCGGTCAAAAAAATCCAAATCCATATCAAAAAAATACATTTATTTTTCGGCCGTCACGGTGGCTTTCACCCTTAAGTATACAACGAATTTGTTTCTCGGTAAACTTACATTAAGTGCTGTCTGAACCGTTTGCTAGACTTTTGACAAGGTATCAACTATATACCGGTGGTAGGATTCCTATGCAGCAATCCGTCTAGGTCGGCACCACCCCAGGGCCAGTTATTCTGCCGAGAAGCAGTATTGTGCAAACATTACTGTGTTTCGGTTTGAAGGGCACTGTGAGCTAGCGTAATCACTGGGCATATGAGACTTAAAAACTGACGTCTCAGGGTGATGGGCGCAGTGAGTTGTCACACAGAAATGTTCTGGGTGACACTGCATTTGTTATGGGCGGACGTTGCACTTACCATCAGGTGAACGTTTTGCCCCTTTCATCACTTTAAACAATAAAAAAAAAATCAAACTCCCGGAAGTATTGGCCTGCTGTAGCTGTATTTTTCCCTACCAAAACTAATATAAGCAAAGCTCAGTCACTTTGTCGATAGCGCCTGTATGTCCTAGCAAGGGCAGGCAGCTCCATCTGGGATATCTTCACGGCATCTAGAAACTTTCACCGGAGTCCGAAACGTATCACCGGGCAAGAAAGCGTGCGGTTAAAACGTTCCTTAAGGTAAATCGTGGAGGAGGGAATAAAAAGGATGGTGTAGAAAGGAGAAAGGATGTGTGCATTCCGACGAAGGCGAATAGGTAACCACTTGAGCCTATTGTGATATTGAGAAACATGATCATTCATACGAGTATAACTCAGTGATGTAAATGCCGTCTAATATGTCCGACCTAAATTAAGTCCTGCTAAAGTTTGGGTTATCTCATCTTTACTACGATCGTCAGTCCGCTTGCCAAACATTTTTTTTGGTTATTACGGCAAGACCTCCTAGTATGGAAGCGGCCTATATCCAGCAGTGGACTAAGTGGGTAATGATGATAATTATGATAATATAGACAAGAAAATTTAGATAATATATATTTTTTAATAACTGGATCAAAGTATAATAACTGAATGTCTTTTCTATTACAGTTACAGTTTTTGTTTTAAGATTCATTTAGGAGAGTATAACATAATTAGAATCTACTCTGAAAGCATCATTAGGAAGGTATTTGTATATTAATATTTAAAAGGGGCGCGCAGTACCCTAAACACTGAATGCGACCTAAACGCACACGACGCCTAACAATAACTCCCTCTGTAGGGTCCTAACACTACGCACTGACCTAAGTCTAGGGATATCTACCGAGGTAAGACGTTCTGTTACCTGTCGAATGATATTCCCCGTGCGCAGGTATTATATTCACTATAGGCGTCGCGACGCTAATAAGCCTGTTACCTAGTAGGACGGACGCGGTGCTCCTCATGCACTCCACGTATATCTCGATCGTCCGTCTTCCTAGAAATGTGATATGTGCCCTAATGACGTTCTGTTCGTAATGCAGAATTAGACGCTCTGTTATTATTAGGAACACCAAATTCCCCACAAACAGTATTGCCCAAAAGACGCTGGCGGGAATCAGACTACGGTACCGCGATACATGACGTTTATTCTTCTGAGAAACAGGATACAGAAACAGGATCGACGTTATACGATGCTACACAATACTAATCACTTTACAATACTATTCACTACACAATCATCATCATAATTTCAACCTATTTTAGTCCACTGTTGAACATAGGCCTCGATCATAGATTTCCACAAAACACGGTCCTGAGCCACCTACATCCATCGTCTACCCGCAAACCGTGCAGGTCGTCGCTCCATCTAGTAGGAGGGACGGCCTAAATTGCATTGGACGGTACGAGGTTGCCACTCGAGAACCTTTCTACCCCAACGGTTATCGGTTCTCCGAGCTATATGGCAGGCCCATTGCAACTTCAGCTTGCTAATCCTTAGGGCTATATCGGTTACTTTAGTTCTGCTGCAGATATCATCGTTACGGATTCTATCACGCAGAGAAACTCCGAGCATAGCCCTTTCCATACCTAGCTGAGCGGTTATGAGCTTCCTCATACGGCCCGCTGTGAAGGGCCAAGTCTCTGTTCCGTATGTCATCACTGGCAACACGCACTGGTTGTAGACTTTCGTTTTGAGACATTGAGGTATACTCGACGAGAAGATTAGCGTGGTTACAATAATAGGCTGAAATATTTAAGCATTGGCAATGGCTAATCGATACCAAATGGCACTACATGACATTATTTACATGACAACAGGTAGCATCACTCAACGGTCTAAACAAACAATATTCTATTAAACGAGCAACTCTTGTATTTGCTTTCTTAGAACCGGCTCTAACGATTTTGATAAAAATTTGCATATTATGTAGTGTGTGTATTATGTATCTAAATATTTATGACTGGAAATGAAAATACGCTCACCCGAAAGATGCCGAGCGAATTATGGTCGCCCAGGTACTGATGTATATAAAAGTAAACCAAAATAAAATATAATCGTTTGTTTTAGGTACATATCACCTAAAACCAATACTTACACGTTTACGAAGGCTATGGCGGAAGAGGCAGTGCGCGTACATGGAAATCAACGGTATCCTATCGGCATATTCCGTCCCACAATAGGTAATTAAACGTCGAGGAATGCTCAGAAGAAAAGTCCTGTTTCATCAAGATAACGCCCGTGTTCACACGTCAGTACAGTCAATGGCTGGAATTCACAACTGTGGCTTTGAACTGTTACCGCATCCGCCGTATTCACCTGATCTGGCACCATCAGACTTCTTTCTGTTCCCTAACCTAAAAAAGCACTTGGGAGGTCAAAGATTTTCGACAAACGACGAGGTCAAAGCAGCTGTAGACGCATATTTTGACTCTAAGGAAGAATCATTTTTTTTTAACGGTCTAAATGCTTGGAAGGGGAGGTTGCAAAAGTGTATTGAACTTGATGGTGATTATGTAGAAAAATAAAAATATAACTGATTTAGTATGTGTTTATTTTCTTGGTTAGGCCGAGTACTTTTCAATCCACCCTCGTATTTGTGAAGCCAAATATGAAACGGAGGGAGAAATTTTGGAGCCGCTCAAGTTTTTTAAGTTAGTCTTCGGTTAAATCGGTCTAGCAGGCATCGGCGTAGTCGAGAATAGGAAGCAACAGTGATTTTTAGTGGAAGTTTGAAGGAAGTTTCACAGCCGTTTCAGAGAGGCAGCTGCAGCAAAGGTCTTTCGGCTTACCGCTGCTAATTGAGGTCCCCACGATAGCTGCCTATCCATAACGACACCCAAGTTTTTCACAGTTTCACTAATCTCTATGACGGTTCTATCAAATACGACATTCAGAGGCAGCCCCAGTCAACCTTGGCAATCATCTATGAGCTGCCTATAACTATGACCTGAGTTTTGCTTGCATTTACTTTCAGGCTATAGGCCCTCTTTGCTCTTGATGCGGTGCAGATTTACATTAGTGCAAGTAATGGCTTCGCACTAACGCTCAACGGCCTGCGTGTAGATGGTAGGAAGAAGATAGTTGATTGGAGATAGAGTTAATGAAGATTGCAAAAATAATAGGAGACAAAACACCGCCCTGAGGTACACTGGTACTCAGTTGACACCAAGAAGATAATTAATCGTCAATACCAATACGTTGCCGGCGACCGAACAGGTAACTACGAAACCACCCAATTACTATTGGAGATATGTTAAGAGAGCATAGAAGTGCTAATAATATATCAAAGTCAACCTTATTGAAGGCATTGCTGAAATCCAGCAGTGCCAGAACTGTGACTTGTTTATTTTCCATATTGTGTCTTATATCATCGGTAATTTTGATGACAGTTGTGGATGTGCTGCGACCTTGGCGAAAACCGGACTAGAAAGGATTAAGCAAGTTATTTGTATTAAAAAAGAGGTGAGGAGAGTTGCTGCTGAACAAGGCGCTCTACGACTTAGGAAAGGAACGGGAGGATCGAGATAGGACGGAAATCAGAAAATATAGACGGATTAGGCTTTTTGGGAAAAGGAGTCACTTGAGCCTCCGGCGATCGAGACGTTAAGCAGGTGGGATAGGACGTGGACAATGTCGACGAGGATGGGTACTATCATTTCTTTACTAATGCTGTCGCTACCGACCGCATTCGACGAAATGGATGATATGCTCTTTTTAACATCACAATCAGTAAATTGGCGAAATAAAAAAGTTGAAAAGTCAGGAGTTGGTAAAGCAGAAAGAAAATCTAAAGTTTGATTTTTAATAAGTAAATCAAAATTGTAAGAAGAGGAGAAGTGAAGGTTCAATGAGTTTAAATCTAAGTCCAGAAATATTATTTGTTCGGGATTTCCAACTCCTGATGACCGAAGAAAAGACCATACTTTTGCAGAATCGTTATTCATAACAGATTTATGGATAAATCGGCGTGCATCCCTATACACCCTGTTGCAGTGATTTCTTATTTCAGCATACTTCACTTGGTCGGAGTGCGTTTGTATCTAGCCTTTGCAGCGAGTTTTCTATGAATTACAGCTCGTATTTGTTCCGTAAGCCAAAGTGCAGGAAGATGCTTCATCTTGACTGCTCATACAGGAGCTAGAAGATCGTAAACATTAGTTAAAATGCTATTAAAACAATCCACCTTTTCATCCATTGACTCAGCGTTAAAAACCTCAGACCAGTCAGCGTCTCGTGCATAATTACGCAAAGACTTCCACATCCATACCACCAAAACTACGCTGAAGAAGAATTTTAGGTTTTTCTTTAGGAGGTCGAATTTTATACGGCTGAAATAGTAAGTCGTGGTAAGAAAATTCATCCGCCGGACACTGGCCGTACTTTGCGACATGAACTGGAGAAGATACTATTATCAGATCCAGAAGGGACGGTTGACAATTTGGTAAATGATGTGTTGTACCTGAAGGCAGAATAGATTACTACCTTGAACAATACTTTTCAGCGAAGTGGAGCGAGAATCATGCTTAAATAGACATGTATTGAAATCACCCACGATAATGGTGTGGTCATGTTATGGTTTGAGTTCCTCGACTAGCTTTTCGAAAGAGGAGAAAAAATTTACACGCAATTAAGGGGAGTAGTAAACACCTAGGAGGACACAGTAGAGAGGGAGACTTGTTTAGATAGGTGTTCACCGGCATCTGAAGAGGTGACGTATTGATAATGGTGAAAGGAATATTAGAACGTAGATATATGGCAACACCACCTCCACCCATTCCAGTGCGGTCATTACGTATAAGTTGAAAGCCTGGTAGCGTGTAAGGAGTAGAGGACAAACAGGGTTTCAACCAGGACTCTGAGACAAGAATAACATGTATGCTTTTTAAAGTAAATGATGCGAGCATATTTGTAAAGTGAGCCGGAACGCTTTGTGCATTAATATGTACTACATTAAAATTTATTTTTCTTATATCAGAGGAGTAAAAAAAAAGTAAAGTTTGAGCCTATAAATGTCCCACTACTGAGCACAGGCCTCCTCTCATTTCTGAGAGGGTTTTGGAGCTAGGAAGAATCCGCCACGCTGCTCCACGATGCTGCTTTGATAATCTTGTAGCTCGCGGAATTATTCACCACAATTAATAATGGGATGCCGTTCTTTGTACGAGTATATTTAATGAGAATTTATCGAGATTTCAATTAATTCGTGTATTTGTGTTAGCGGAGCAAATCGACTATCTCGATCTCCATATAATAGGTTTTTTTTTTCCTTTTTTTATGTAAAGCGCGGGAAACTTTTCCTACTTAAGTGAAGAACGCGCCCAAATCATACAGCCAATAATGTACCAAATGATTACACTGCTAGCGCCATCTTAACGACGTTTAGTGAATTAAGAAAGTTTCGGGATTATGGCCACTGCATTATAGTAGTATTACAGAGAGTTTATCATTTAAAAAAATTAATCCTCAAAATCTCGATCTACGCAAGATGATCCTTGAATTCATGCAGTGGGAGACTTGGTTTTTGATTTAATTGTATTAATAATAAAATCCCAATATGGTAGTATTCAACCGTTTTTTAATTTAATTAGCCTCGCGAATCATCTGGGCGGTAAATGCTTTTTAATTGCAAACCCCGGCGTATTGATACTGCCTATGTCAGCATTCTATAGATGCCATTCATCCAGACTTATCACTTTTGACAATAAGTTGTATACGGTAAACGTTTCACTAGGTTCCCAGGATCATAATCAAAAGCTCTTTTCATACGGCTATTTTCATACACCTCGAAAGTGAACGAATTCAAAGTGCCGGCCGCCATTAGTTGAAATACGGAACCGTACGTAGTAGTTTTTGGAGTACAAATTATGGCAAGGATAAAGATAAGATAAGATGATGGTAAAGAACTCCATGCTCGTCACACGTATAAAGATGCAGCTGATTCCATTGCGCAACCACATAGTTGATGTCGCACGTCAATGTTACGACTTGAAATAGAATTATTCGCAAATAGCAGCATCACGTGTACATACGTACGATTATATTTTAAATTTTTATCTATACCTATAAATAATTATTATGGCTGATCACGATATTAGAAGACTCATTCATAAACTCTCTAAAAACACTAGTACTCGTTTATCCACAATATGCAGGTGATGAATATGCCCACGTACCTTCATGCAATCCAAGATCACTTGCGAAGGGATTTACGGCAGACGTCTCCAGGTATTCTGCTGCTCCTGGCTGCTGACCAGCTTCCGTGTAATCGATGAATATCTCTTCAAGTTATTTTCAATCTTCGATAATCTTGTAGCACGCGGAATTATTCACCACAATTAATAATGGGATGCCGTTCTTTGTACGAGTATATTTAATGAGAATTTATCGAGATTTCAATTAATTCGTGTATTTGTGTTAGCGGAGCAAATCGACTATCTCGATCTCCATATAATAGGTTTTTTTTTCCTTTTTTTATGTAAAGCGCGGGAAACTTTTCCTACTTAAGTGAAGAACGCGCCCAAATCATACAGCCAATAATGTACCAAATGATTACACTGCTAGCGCCATCTTAACGACGTTTAGTGAATTAAGAAAGTTTCGGGATTATGGCCACTGCATTATAGTAGTATTACAGAGAGTTTATCATTTAAAAAAATTAATCCTCAAAATCTCGATCTACGCAAGATGATCCTTGAATTCATGCAGTGGAAGAATTGGTTTTCGATTTAATTGTATTAATAATAAAATCCCAATATGGTAGTATCCAACCGTTTTTTAATTTAATTAGCCTCGCGAATCATCCTTGGTAGGAATCTTTGTCCTTTTGCCAAGATTTTTGATTTATCAATTCACATGTACTCAATGTACGAATAAATGCCTCCATGCCCAGAAAATATATAGAATGAAAAAGACATGAACTTTCTCCAGGCATAGAAATCAGTCGGCGTGGACTAGGTTCATCGTTATTTAAAGTATAAAGTTGTGTATATAAAGAACTAACAAGAAGATATTGGTAACTAGGTATCAAATCGACAGAGTTACGCCTGTACGAGTACCACTCTCACTTCATTTGTATATTTTTTGTAATTTTTTTGTAGAGGCTCTCCTCTAGTTATGTTATTTTCTTCTGTTCAGCAAACAAACAGTGTTTTAATTACTAAGCGACATTTTTTGGCTACCTTGAGATGATCGATCATGTTCTTACTTATATTTTAAAAGAATTCTTAGGTATAAAAATACATTGTGACACGAGGTATAACAATACCTCGACATACGCTACCCCGACTTACGCTAATTACCACCGATTCGTCTTTTAGCAACTCTCGATATCCCAATCCGTCCACAGCCCACACTAGTGTTCGGACACGTGTTTGGCGCGGAATCTACGCATAAATACAAATTATTTTATTTGTAATATATACGAAGCCTACATAGACTATATTATGTTACCCAGACAAAGTAAAACTGATTCTTTAAAAAAGAAGTCACTGCATATAAAATTTCCGTTGGTGAGTATAGGCCTTCTTTCATTTCTGAGAGGGTTTTGGACCCGGGAGGAGTTCGCCACGCTGCTCCAATGCTGGTTGGCGGTCTTCACATGTCTACAAAACATTTTAATTCCTCAGACATCCAGGTATCTTCACGATGCTTTCCTTCACCGTTAAGCACGTG
Source organism: Luehdorfia chinensis (assembly GCA_019845155.1). Classification (NCBI taxonomy): domain Eukaryota; kingdom Metazoa; phylum Arthropoda; class Insecta; order Lepidoptera; family Papilionidae; genus Luehdorfia; species Luehdorfia chinensis. Next base: position 4,243,438 of record JAHVAK010000201.1, on the reverse strand, counting down.
GTAAATCAGCACATAATACTGCAAAATATTTGAAGTGGTACCGGCACCGGATTCAAACTCAAGTCTTTTCAAACGCAAAGTCGATTGCGTACTATGAAATTTAAGGCGAGCTACTTGGCTATCTTAATATCAAACTAATACTTATAACTGAAAATGTATTCTTAAATCAAAATAATATTATTTAATATGGTATTCCACTTTTTATTTAGTCCCTGGTACCAATTGAACATAATTTGTATGTACGAGTATTTATATGCAAATTTGTACCCCGACTTACGCGAATTCGACTTACGCGGTTTTCGCTCGGTCCCACCTAACGCGTAAGTCCGGGGTACCTCCAAATATTTTTGATTAATGGATTCAGCCGTGTGGTGGCATATGTTCATCTTTCACAAAATATATTTTTGCGCCCAGAGCCCAAATGCAGTAGAGTGTAGAGCTAGGCAGATAGAGTGCAGGACCACAGCTCATCGAGCAGGGTCCTACTCGTGTTTTGGATATGTTAACTTGAACTATGTTACTCACACCTCATTTGGTTTCCTACAAAAGTAATTACTTAGTTGTTCTGTCGGATACGGTTGGGCTCAATGAGTTGATGATATGATGATCGGATAATATGAGTAAAATCGGCAAAAATTATTGAGAGTTTTTTCATACGTCCGCGTGGCCTAGTGGCCAGAGTGCCTGACTATTGCGCTGCGGGTCTTCATTTCGAATCACAGCCAGAGCCCACTTTTGGTTTAAAACCATAAATTCTTATTTTCAGGTCTGGTTTTGTTGTGATTGTCTCCTTGTCTCTGACACTGCATCTTAACCTCCAGATCACGTGAGCGTTATATCGAGCGTTTGTACGTAAACACTATGCACATTTATTATCTGATTTACAAGAGTATCGCCAATTATCAAATGAACCCGTTAATCAATACGCACTACGCTTAGAAACATGCCTATCCAAATTCCTAACAGAAGTTACATTATCAAATAAGAGAAAAGCAGAGTTGCAAGGCCGCATAGCCTTAATGGACATACATTGCTCTACATACATTTTACTGGGCCTTAAGCCTAACGTTTCTAACCTAGTTCGTTGTGAAAATCCTAACAACCTAAATGAAGCTATAAACTCGGCGTTATCTGAAGAAAAAATTCAAAAATTGCTTTATAAACGTAGTCATGATCGAATGTCACCTCGTCATATTATTCCTTTAAGCCAGCAATACACAATGTCAATGCTAGACCTCCAATTTACAACCAAAATTTTAGCAGTTATTGTAAGACTCAAGGTCATACGAGAAAAGTAAGTCATACGAGAAATGTTTGTTTACTGGTGGTAGGATTCCTATGCAAGAGTCCGTCTAGGTAGGTACCACCCCAGGACCAGTTATTCTACCATGAAGCAGTAGTGTGCAAGCATTACTGAGTTTCGGTTTGAAGGGCACTGAGAGCCTGGCATGGCTGGGCATATGAGACTTAAGAACCTATGTCTCAGGGTGATGGGCACAGTGTAGCTTCACACAGAAATTTTCTGGGTGATACCATCAGGTGAACGTTTTGCTCGTTTAATCACTTTATGCAATAAAAAAAATGTCTAAAACGCGAATATCATAACAGCCGTTTTAGGTGCCACAATCGCCTTCTCAACCTCAGCCTCAGCGCCCCTTTAATAATCGAAATAATAACAACCAAAGATTTTCAAGATCACAACCGGCGTTAGTGAATTTCGTGAATTACGATAATAACTACAACTTTCCCGACCCTCAATCTTGCACTTCTAGTGACTCTGCCCAGTACTATTATTATGATGAAAATAGAGACGACATAGAAAATAATAATTTAAACTAAATAAAGGCTCGCGTAGGTGTTGTCCGGGCCCGTCTATACTTCCATATCCAAGGATCACACGGGTAACCAGCCCCAAGCACGCGTCTATACTACCATATCCAAGGACCACACGGGTAACCAGCCCCAAAACAAGCATTCATAGTTCTGCAAATAAGGGCCAAAATAAATGAGAAAAATCCTACAAATTCTAGTACTATTAAACAAAACTGTATACAAAATCACATCCAATAGTTCACACCGTTGCATACCACACATATATTTAAATTTGCTTAGCCTATATTCCGATTGCCCACTTTTATTTTTAATTGATACCGGTCTTGTGTTGCAAAACTACGCCCATATGTTGTCAGTTTCAGGAATATATCATGGACGCGGAAGAGAGTACTGCACAGCGTGTCCCTGACGAAACCATGTCGCCACCGTTGCCGAGAGCTGCTGTTAGTGATTCACCGATCCTTGGACGGCCATTGAGGTCTCAACCGACAGTGCAGCCTACGGATAATGAAGACACCGGGTCTGCTAGCACCACCGGCGTCCAGGATACAAGGCCAGGTTTCGTTCCAATTGATATTATGAAATATATGATGAAACAAATGATGGATCAGTTAGTTGAATCTACTACTAGTGCAATGCATAAGTCTCAGCCAGTTAAACCGGTTCCCAAAATGCGTAGTCTAGAACATATTTATGTACCAGCTTTTGATCCTGATGATCGAAAGGACACAATTCAAACTTGGTGTAAAAATATTGACGATTTAAAAACTGAATTCGAACTTTCTGATAGAGAAACTTTAAACTTATCAAGGAAACACTTACGCGGTCGGGCCTCTGAATGGGCTCGCCGGAACTATACTGTATTAACTACATGGACAGAACTCAAGTGCATGCTTATTGAAACCTTTGCAGACGAGGCGCGGTACTACGATGACTTGGTGGCTTTCATGGAGTACACCAGTGATCAAGCCAAGAACCTCGCTGAATACGCCACTAGAAAGTGGGAACTAGCAAAGAAGGTGATTGGCGTGGAGATGACTGAGCAACGTTTGGTGGAGGCTGTTATTTTCGGTATGTCGGATTTCCGCATGTGTTCTGATTTGTTGAGACTCACACCTAAAAACTTACCTCAGTTGATTCAAAGTCTTAATTCCTATAAAAGAAAAATATCTACGAAATATTCTGATCACAGTATTCCAAATAAACGTTTAAAGCCAAATCCTTTGGATAGTAAGGCAAAACGCTGTCACAGGTGTCTGAAGCTAGGGCATTTAAAGAAAGATTGTCGGGTTAATTTGAATATCCAGGATGAAGTTGCCTCTACATCTAAAGAAAACAAACGTAAAGAAATTTTTTGTACCTTTTGCAAAAAACAAGGGCATACTTTTGAAAATTGTTTCCAACGTTTAAATAAAAAGTCTAAGGATGAAAAATCAGCTAAGGTCAATACTCTGTTAGTTGGCAGTAATAATTGTGATACCGTTCACATTGATGGTCGTGATTTTTCATGTTTAGTAGATAGCGGCGCAGAATGCTCTCTTATGCGCGAGAGCGTTGGGGATTCAGTTAGGGGTAAAGTTGATTACGAAACAACCTTGCTTAGAGGTGTTGGGGACAATTCTTTTTATTCATCTCGAAAAAAAATATGTACTGTCAGTATAGAAAGTTTGTATTTAGAATTAGAATTCCGACTTGTCCCTGATGGTTTTATTCAATATGACATGCTAATAGGTCAGAACCTCTTTGAGCTTCCCGGAATAGAAGTAACCTTTTCGAAGGATAGTATTATCGTATCACGTAATTCTTATGGCATTAACTCTATTCAAAATTATGACCCGAAATTAGTTGACATTAATAAAGAAATATCCCCAGAATACCAAAACAAGTTACGTAACATTTTAAGTTCACGATCCGCCATGTTTACTTCTGGTAACGCTGTTACACAGGTTACTACTGGTGAGTTGCATATTCGATTGAAGAACCCTGATCGTATTGTTCAAAGACGACCTTATCGCCTTGCTCCTGCCGAACGTGAGCACGTCAAATCGCTTAATAAAGATCTCAAAGATAATAATATCATTAGGGATAGCCAGTCCCCTTTTGCAAGTCCAATTTTGTTGGTACGTAAAAAGGATGGCAGTGACCGAATGTGTGTTGATTATAGAGAATTAAATAGCAACACCATTCGGGATCATTACCCACTGCCGTTGATTGACGACCACATCAGTAAACTATCGAAGGCGAACTACTTTACTGTGCTTGATATGGCTGCTGGTTTCCATCAAATCTTTGTAGCCAGAGATTCAATTGAAAAGACTGCGTTTGTCACACCAGATGGGCAATTTGAATTTTTACGTATGCCTTTTGGCCTCTGTAATGCACCTTCAGTCTTTCAAAGGGCCATAAATGCAGCCTTGAAGCAGTTTGTTGATGTGTTTGTCTTAATATATATCGACGACGTAATTATTCATTCCGAAACAGTAGAACAAGGTCTTGAGTATTTAGAAAAAGTTTTAGACGCTTTGCAAAAAACTGGATTTTCTTTAAATATTAAAAAATGTAAATTCTTGCAAACAGAGATTGAATATTTAGGTAGGATTGTTTCCAACGGTCAAGTGAGGCCTAGTCCAGGTAAAGTCCATGCACTTCTTAACTCCCCTGTCCCCACAACCGTCAAGCAGGTTCGACAATTTTGCGGTTTGGCTGGATACTTTCGAAAATTTATTCCAAATTTCTCCCTTATCATGATACCTTTGTACAATTTGACGCGTAATAATTCTAAATGGGATTGGACTTCTGAGCATCATTCTGCTAGAAGTAAGATTCTTAATCATTTAGCTTCAGAACCGATTCTTACTTTGTTTGATGCATCAAAATTTTGTGAACTACATACTGATGCCAGTTCTGCAGGGTTAGGAGCTGTTCTCTTTCAAAGACACGAGCAAGCACTAAAGGTGATAGAATATTTTAGCATGCGTACAACAGACACTGAAAGACGTTACCACTCTTACGAGTTGGAAACGTTAGCTGTGGTGCGGGCTATCAAACATTTTAGACACTATCTTCTTGGTAGGCAATTTAAAGTTATTACTGACTGTAATTCGTTGAAAGCGTCACGCAATAAAAAAGAATTACTTCCCCGTGTGCACAGATGGTGGGCTTATTTACAGTCTTCTGATTTTGAGATAGAGTATAGAAAAGGTGAGCGTATCCCTTACGCCGATTTTTTTAGCCGTAACCCTACAACTCTAAACATAAATAACATTGAAAACTATAACGATTGGCTAGAAGTGGAACAAAACAACGATTCTGAAACCAAAAATATAATTGAATCAATTAAAAATAACACTATACATAAAGATTTAGCCTCTAGTTATGTCCTTCTGAATAACTTGTTGTATCGCATTTTTTCTACTAAATATAACAAAGAAAAAAAGTGTCCGTTTGTTCCAAAATCTTATCGCTGGCACCTTATTCAACTATATCATGATTCACTTAAGCATTTCGGCTGGGAAAAAACTTTAAATAAAATTCGAGAACAATTTTGTTTTCCGAATATGTCCAAGTGTGTCCGCAAATATGTAGATAATTGTATCACGTGTAAAATTAATAAGAGCCAATCTGGATCTAGGCAAATTTCTCTTCATCCAATTGATAAACACAACGTTCCCTTCCATACTGTACACATGGACACGACTGGAAAATTAAGTGGTAATAAACCCACCAAACAATATGCTGTCGTCTTTATCGATGGTTTTTCTAAATTTTGTTTTATGAAACCTGTAAACAACCTCACGGCTATAGCTACTGTAAATTGCCTAAAGGACTTTATTTACGTTTTTGGAACTCCAAAGCGAATTGTCTGTGATCAGGCGGCTTCCTATACAGGTAAAGAGTTTACAGCTTTTTGTGATCATTGGGGTATAGAGTTGCATTTTATAGCTAGTGGTGTGAGTCGAGCAAATGGACAGGTGGAGCGTGTGATGAAGGTTCTGACGGACTGTTTTACTATAGTTGAGAACACGACCAAGAGAGGTTGGAGGGATGCTGTTGGTGAGGTACAGCTCGCCATGAATTGTACATTTAACAAAACTACTGGTCATACACCTTTCCAACTTCTTACAGGTTGCAATCAGTCACCTCCGGCAATTACTGCTATTCTGAAAGATATTGAGCGCTTGGACCTTGAGACTTGTCGTAACGAAGCTAAAAGGAATATAAATGAAAAGGCTTTAGCTCTAAAACAACAATTTGACAAGACAAAAGCTAAAATAGTTCCATTTAAAGCTGGTGATGTGGTTTTAGTGAAACAGAACCCGCGAGCAATAAATAAATTGGATAGCAAATTTCGAGGTCCATGCGTCATAACGCAAGTTCATGATAACGATCGATACACTATAAAAGTACATGATACTGGTAATGAATTGTATGTTTCTCATGACAATCTACGATTAATGTCCTCCGAGATGGGAAATGAACTTTTTGATTCCTTAGAGGTAGGAGTAAATACCTGCCCATTAGTGAATGTATTGTGAAAATCTGATTTTCTTGATTGTCTTGAATGCTAAGAGGCGCCTGGCCAGCGCATACTGGTATTTTTGATAATTACGAAAATGTAGCTATGTGATTTGGCTGGTGAGTATATCGGTCATGTGACTTGATCTCAACCATGTGATTTGGTTGTTACCATTGCCATGTGATTTGGCTTGAACCATGTGATTTGGTTTACTTTAAGATGCCATGTGATTTGGCTTGAACCATGTGATTTGGTTTACTTTAAGATGCCATGTGATTTGGCTTGAACCATGTGATTTGGTTTACTTTAAGATGCCATGTGATTTGGCTTGAACCATGTGATTTGGTTTACTTTCAGATGCCATGTGATTTGGCTTACTTTCAGATGCCATGTGATTTGGCTTGAACCATGTGATTTGGTTTACTTTAAGATGCAATGTGATTTGGCGTAAGTTATTTGTATTGGTATAGGTACCTTAGTTTAAACTAATATGTGATTTCGTTTGTTTCAATTGAAAAGCCATGTGATTTGGTTAATTTTATTAGATAAGCCATGTGATTTGGTTTGTTTTAATGAAAGTTGTTGTAAAATTACATTCTGATCATTTATGACTTTAGATGTTGAAGTAAGTGATAATTTTATGATTAATACAAGTTCTTTAGTTGTGGTTTCGCGAGCGTTGGTATGCTGCTCGTCAGAATGGCCGTGTGGGAGATCGATTACTTTTGATTTATTATTTCCGGTTGAAATAATTAATAAGTTTATTGACTAATTCTTACTGACAATCGCTCCCACTAGCGCCAATTTCCGACTTGTTCAACCGGAAGTAGGTGGAGATGACAGATGCGAATGTTTTAAAAGCACGCGGTTAGTGTTTCGGTGGATCAGAAGTTGTTCGACGGTGAACACCGCGCGTTGGTGCTCTGAACTGCCTTGACGTCAGGTAATATCGCTTTTATTACATAGTTTTTGTATAATTGTTATGTAATTGGTTCTTAATATTCACTAGTAATGTTAAAACGTGTAATCTTGTACTTAATCTTACTTTTAGTGGTTTTGTGGTCATTATGCTTACAATTAATAAAATGATTGCTATATTATTAAATTATTATTGTTGAATCAAATTGATGTGAGTTTAATTCCTATTTTCTCCCACATGTAATATCTTTTAAAACCAAGGCGTTAAGGTACATAGTTGAGTGCAAGTACTAGTGATTTCTTTCTAACTATTGCATAAACTGTTCTGTGTGTGGCACTTACCCGCTTTATATTGCGTTAACTCTAGTGAATGTAAAAGAAGATACTTCGTTCGCCAAGTAAGCAGTGCCAATCAAATCCAGAACATACAAATCCTTCGCACTTTTCGCACAATGAATCTGATGCTCCTAACATAACACAAAGAACTTTCGTTTCAGGAAGCAGCAAGACTGTGACTTCCCTGAAGCACTAAAGAAGCTAGAAGACTCATTCTCTACACAAATCACCAGAGTAATATCGGAATTTCGGTTGGAGCTAGACAATAATGTATAAAAAATAAATGATAATGTAAATACCTCCATAATAAGCGAATTAAAAAGCCCAACTTCATCCACGTCTGAAATTAAGTCTGAGATTCATTTTTTGCGTACGGAATACTCAATTTTGAAAAATCATATTACAGAATTAAATATACAACAGAATGAACTTGACTGTGACATAAATGCTCTGAAAGATTCCGTAGAATTTCTATCACAACAACAGGTCGATATCAACAAACGCTTGGATAAGTTTACATTTTCTCCTAATAATAGCACTTTCGATCAAATACAAAGCTTAGTTAGTTCTGGTGAGATTATGGAGCAACAAATGAGACAAAACAATATCGAAGTCTGCAACGTGCCCGAGAAACGCAGTGAGAATTTAATTAACTTGATCGAGTCAATTGGAAATACTATCAAATGCCCTGTCTCCCGTAAGGATATATTAGCAATTCATCGGGTCCCTTACGCTCGCAAGGAAGATGGCAGCCGACCGAAAAATGTATTTTATATCTACGCGAATTCGCCGGAACAATGTAATAAGCGCATCTCGATTACATAATGGTCTTAAATCAGATCTATTAGGCATATCTGGCCCTGTACATAAAATTTACTTAAATGAACATTTGACATTGCGTAACAAAAAATTATTTCGCGCTTGCCGTGAAGCTGCAAACAAAAATGGATTTAAATATGTGTGGATTAAGAACGCAACTGTACTCACTCGTGAGTCTGATACGTCACCTGTATTTGTTATCCGAACATTGAAAGACGTTTCTAAGATTAAAAAGACGCAGCATGTAATAATAAAAATAAATAAAAATGGGACAATACATGTTACGATCTTTTTAATCTATTTAAAAATGTTTTCCTTCTTATTTGTTTTTTTTAGGAAAATAATAATATCCGGGTTGCTTTTTTGTGACATATTGCATTTCTTATTCGTATTATATAAAAAAAAGTACCCTCCTCTCATTTCTGAAAGGGTTTTGGAGCTATGAAGAATCCGCCACGCTGCTCCAATGCAACCCGCATTGGAGCAGCGTAAGCGTAGCCCGCAAGCGGACTGCACATGTCTTCGATTTTTTTTTTGATTTTTATTTATTTCTTAGACATGCAGGTTCCCTCACGATGTTTACCTTCACCGCCGAGCACGTGGTAATTCAGCACTTAAAATTGCAATTAACAATTATAACATTATTTTGTAAATATGTTGTGAATCTATTTACTTCTTCCTGTTATTGTAATGTTCTAACTAAAAATTATCATGTTGGCAAATACTCAGCGATATTCATATTATATAAGTTTTTTATTTTTTCGAATCATTCCGTTTTATTGTACTCACTTGTTATACAACGAAATATCTATACTTACTCTTATATATATTAGCATATTTAAAAATGGATAATAATAGTATATTAGTGTACTAGCAAAACTGTAGAGGAATTCGTACAAAACTTCACACATTATATATGAATATTCTTTCGTTTTCATACGATATTATTATTTTGACTGAGACATGGCTCTTTTTTAATATCTCTGATAATGAATATATCGACAATAGGTATATTGTGTTTAGATGTGATCGCGATCTTTCATTGACTAATAAACGGGATGGCGGCGGTGTATTGATAGCCGTGCGGCGCGAATTGCGGCCGGTGAATGTGACATTACCCTCCCCCGCCCCAGCTTGCATCAAGCATATTGTCATTGCTCTGCCCGTTATTAACTCCAATAAACAACATTTAATAAGTGCTGCTTACATTCCACCTAAGACTTGACACAGATGATTCATATTTTTTGCATTTAGATATTTTACGTAAATTAGTCACATTATATCAAAATGAATCTTTTCACATTGTGGGTGATTACAACTTACCCCAGTTAAACTGGGTTAATTGTGATAGCACCGTGACTGGCTTTGTAGTAGGCATCGGTACGGACGCCGTATGCAGAGCACTAAGTGATTTTAGTGCTTTAACTAGCTCGTCTCAGTACAATAATATAAGAAACAATAATGGTCGTATTCTTGACTTGTTTATATCAAATTTAAATTGCAGTATTGATCCCTGTACACCGCTTCTTCCCAGGACAATCATCACCCTCCCTTTTCTGTTAATCTAATTTTGAATGTGGAATATACAGCAATGAGAAAGTAAGCTTTATATAGGTTTAGTTATAAAGCTAATTATGATCTAATTAACACTGAATTATTTAACACAAAATGGGATGATATTCTATGTAATTCAACTGCTGAAAATGCCGTTAATACATTTTATGATTTAATTTATTGTATTATAAGAACTTATATACCGCTGCATCGTTCTAAAACATCACACTTTCCTAACTGGTTTTCTTCAGCACTTATACATATATGTAAAAATAAAGAGAAGGCATGGATTAGGTGGAAAGTATATAAAAACATGTCTGATTATAAAACATTTTCAATATATCGGAAAAGATTAAATAAGGAATCGTCTAAATGTTATTCTGATAATATAAAGCGTGTAGAGTGTAGTGTACAGGTGAACATAAAATATTTTTGGTCATATATACTCGTAGCTAATTGCAAACAAACCTCTGGTATCCCATCTGAGATGTACTTTAAAGATATGTCCTCCAATGATCCTGGAGAAATTTGTAACGTGTTTTCCAATTTTTTTACTTCCGTTTATGAGCCATCCACCTTAGACATACGTACATGGCAACCTCCTTTAAACTACGGTAATGATTTTGTGTACCTTACGGATGGGTGAATATTTCTTTTCGTGCATAAAACGAGGTTTCGGAGAAACAAAAAAAAATATCATATAATCATGTTCTTTATTACTTTCTTACAAGTTTACAAAGATTATTGAATAGATGTATCGAAGGGACAGTGATCAGACTATTAATTTTCAAGATATTAGGGTTTGTTTTTTTCTAGAAATGGTAATGAAATTTTGAGTATATGGTAATTAGGAATCACGTAATGGTAATTGGGTTAACTACTACGGTAAAGAGAAAAAAGCTAAAAATTAACAGAAGTCCTCTTTTTAATTGTAATATGTACTAATCAGATGCCTAAAAAGTAACGTACAAAAACTTTATAATAATAATTATTATTATTACATAATTATTATATCTTTGGGCATAATTAAAAACATAATTGAGATCAATCATTAATATCGTAGGAAATCAATAACACAAAATATTATTAAAATGAGCAACATTTTAGATATATCATATGATAGATCTATGTTTTCTTAAGGTATCTTTATCATTAATCTACAGTCAGATCAGATTAAAAATCTCATTAGATCTCATTTGAAATATTTTTTCTGCCTCGGAAATATTTCAAAATCGCTGTCAGAACTGTTACTTAAACGCCTACTGATGATTTCAGCTGCAGTAGTTTTCTCTACCAATGGATATTTCCTTGGTGATGATCGAATTGAAATATTGTATTTTTTAACCATATCATTAATATCTGCATCTGGATATAAGTAAATTTTGTCATCTGGGATTATATCACACAGTCTAGTCACTTCAATATTGTGTTTACTAGGTGGTTTTAGCAAAATGTTAGATTGTATTTTCACTTTTGATTTTTTAGTATTAGATGTGTCCGATAAAGTTGGTGTAATATTTCTTAAACTATAATTTGTATTTTGAAACAAAACCTCATTTGATTGGACTGTATGTGATGGGGCTATATTTATACAATTGATATTTTCTTGGTTGTCAACGTTACATGTACTTGCGTATTTTAATTTTCCAACTAATTTAGTATGATTGCAACTGTCATCCATGCATAGGAAACAGCTAGCTTCTCTGAAGATTAAGTGTCCTGTTTTTTTGTTCCATAACACTTGGTGCACCTTTAAGGTTCCTTTTAGGGGCAGTAAATCTTCCGTAGGAATAAGCAAATCTTTTTCGTATATTTGGTAATCAACAACAACTGTGATTTTAATATTCTGTGTATTGCTTGTAACGATTTTGACAAAAGAATCTAAATCAGCAACGTCTTTTCCTTGAGCTACCGCAGCATCAGCTGTGCGTTTAATGGTCCCTCCCACACCATCGGCTGCACCCTTACCGTGAACTGACTCTGAATAATTCCACGTGATCTGCTTCAAGTTACTGAAGTACCAGTACAACTTTGTAATTATGAAAAACATAGTTTTGTTTCTGTATTGACTACTCGGGGAATCAGACAAAAAATGTAAGGTGGTAATTTTTTTACTTAATGTTTGAACATATTCTAGCAGTGGCACTATATGCGCCCACACGGCTATGGCGTCATGTCGTAAATTTTTACTTATTGTACAGAAAGATTTAGCTGTACATTTGCCTGACTCTACAAAGTAAATTACCGCTGTGTGAAGAGTCACTTCATCTCTGTTTCCACCAAAGTGGAATGCTTGAATTTCAGACTCATATTTTAGTGCATAATTTTCACTAAAATCGATGTGAATAATTGCTTCATTACACTTAAGGTTATTTTTAAGATCGTTAACAGCAGAAAATTGCCACCTTCGTGTGCCCTCGTGTTTTAGAAACATTAATACACTTTTTTCCAATTCTTCGATAGCATCTTTTGGAAACATAGTAACGGTTTTTTTTCAATAATCCTTTTTTCTTAGTCTACACCTTTACATATATATGAAGATTTTTTACTATCCCACTTTTGAAATATGACAGCTTCTTCATTATCAAATTCACAATAGTTAAGTATTTTGTTTCGGCATATATCACATCGTTTCAATAAGCAATCTGTTTTTTGACAACAGAGACTATTGATGACATCATTAGGCTTTTTCTCTACTAAAATTTTTTGCCTATTCAATGCCTGAATTAACAATTCAATATTTGCATGAATCTTACAAATACATGTATCTCTGTTATTAACATCAAGAGTCAGAACCCAAAACGGTCTGTTTTTACAAAAAAAGGAGTAGCTGACTTTACAATATTGTTCCTCGAAGGTTTTGTGAAGATTTTTCAGGGAATCAAGCAGATACCTCTTTTGTTTTTGGATCTTATTTCGTGTAATAACTTCTTTTTTCCCCGCCGTTATTCTTGAAACATCATCTCGTTCAAAAAACTTCATTATATTTTGCTTTATGATTTCGTAACAATCCGGTTTTTTTTCTGATTCCTTTTTATCTCGAACACTAAAGTTTTTCGTTTCTGTTAAAAATTTTCGAGCTTTTAAAATACTCTTATCACCAATAATTGCATCACTGAAATCTTTTTTACCTGGTTTTGACTGTCTCTTATAATTCTCCTCTAAAGTCTTTAACATAGCTTCACCAAATAATATTTTTTTTAGCTTGCGGCAGCTTAGATTTATCTTTTAAAAGTTCATTTAATTTCGACTTTGCAAGCGTTTCTTCAGTCTCAATATATATTTTTTATAGCTTTCGATTATTTGTTCCAGAATCTTTATTTTGTTCTTAAACGCCTTACTCTTTTGAAATAAAGTGTATCTTAATTTTCTTATCTTCTTTTTTAATTTTACAGTAGCATAGATCTGAATTTGAGGCGTAGGAAGCAGTGGATCTTTAGTCGAGAATCGTTCTGGGAATTGATTGGAATCCTCTTCAACTTCTGCTTGGCTTCTATCTACTTGAAGTGAATCTTCACTATCGCTGCAACTAGGAGTGTTCACATTCATAAGTTTAAAACCTCGTTTGAGTAAACGCTTATTTTCGTAATGTCTTTTAAAGTTTTCCCGCCATTTTTTCCTTTGTTGTCTTTTAGCCCTAGGTGTCATATCATTTATTGAAAGAATTTTCTTTTGCTCTTTTCTTTTCAGATATCTTTGGTGTTCCTTCTCTCTTTCCCTAGCATATAAGATAGGGTCAGATTTAATAGTTTCATATCTTTTTCTGCGTGACGCTCTTGCTTTTTCTAATATTTCTTCTTTTGATCTTCTTTTCCTAGGCATTTTAATCTGCAAAAATAGTGTTTGGTATTTATTTCTTAATTATGTTACTACTGTTTGTAGTAATAAGTTTTAGGTAGTATGCAAGTTTACAGTCAATAGTTATATCGCAGTTAATAATATTATATATATAAGCTATAATTATGTCATAATATTAGTTATATTTTAATATAATTATTTTATATATTTATTAACTCAAGCATATAAATCATTACCGTTCGGATCTCCCCATTACCATTCGACTTTAGTGTGAACGGTAATCAATGGTAATTAGAAGAATCGTAATTAGAATTTAACATATTTTCTTTAACAAGTCATTATTTAGGCAAGTTATAGTTTTATAATACTTATACACCGAATGTTAACCTAATTACCGATATATGTCAGCAATAATGCAATAGATAAAAAAATAAGGTTATTACCTTTTTGAACACGAACGGTATTTAGGAATGTAGCGTACCAAGTCACTTCTTTGATAGCAAACAACGAATTTATGAAGCCGTTACTGTTCTTTCGCGCGTGTGCCTTGCTCAGTGACGGAGCGAAAACTGTCGCCGATCGATGCGTACGATTCGGGTTTCATTCTGATTCGTAGGTATCAAAATATAAGACTGGTACTGGACTGCCGAATGGTAATTATGAGGAAGTGTAAGGACATTTTCCAAAATAGTAAAAAACTGTTTAAATATATTCTTTCGCTTTCAATAAATTGCCCGTGGACATGTCCACTATTCTATTATCATAAAAAAATACTAAAATTCCATTCTTCCAACACAGTTTTATATAAAATGTGCAAATAGTCTAAAATCTGGGAAAAGGGACACCGGTGGTAATGAGAAATTAACCTTTTGATTAAAAAAAATAGCATTAATGTTTATTCATTATTATTATTAATTGCTCCAACTGCAACACATGTTAAAATTTCCAATAGTTATATTTGATTATTTTTTTTTTCAGAGTTTTATATATTCTTTATCGTTTGCCATGCAATATGCACGAAAAGAAATATTCACCCGGATATAAATATTGCTTTAGACCAAATAAAAAAGCAAATAAAACTTCTAGATTCCTCGAAAGGACCTGGACCTGATGGTTTACTTGCAACATTTTTAAAGTCAACAGTGGAATACTTAAGTTATCCCCTTTGCATTCTTTATAACAAATGCTTAAAGGAGGGTGGGTGCCTTTCCTAATATATGGAAGCTTGCCAAAATCACTCCAATTTTTAAAACTGGCGAAAGGCGCAATATTGAAGATTACCGTCCGATATCTTTTATTTCGGCCTTGTCTAAACTTTTCGAAAGTCTTGTTCATAATATTATATATCCGAGTCTTCATTCTATCATAGTAGCTCAACAGCATGGTTTTGTTAAGCGTCGCTCTACTGTAACCAATCTTATGGTATATACTAACTTTATCTTTGCAAAATATGGACCATCGTATACAAATAGATGCCATATATACAGACTTTCGAAAAGCTTTTGACAAGATTGACCATAAAATACTTTTAGATAAAATTGCGTTTAATGGCATACGCGGAAACTTATTGAGATGGTTTGCTTCCTATACTACTAATAGAATACAAAAAGTTTTAATAAACGGTTTTGAGTCTAATACTATAACTGTTTCATCCGGCGTTGCTCAAGGATCCATTTTAGGTCCACTACTATTCATACTTTTTGTAAATGACGTTAATAACTGTTTTCTTCATTCAAAATTTATTATGTACGCTGACGATCTGAAAATATACTTAGATTGTAAAGAATATAATGATTGCAAACTTCTTCAAGAGGACTTAGATCGTTTCTTTAACTACTGTAAGAAGAACGAACTATACCTTAGCCTTCCAAAATGTAAATCCATAACCTTTACAAAAAATAATAATAAATATAAATTTGACTATAAGTTTAATAATGTTTCTTTAATTAAAGTTGACTCGATACGTGATCTTGGTGTGGTATTGGACTCAAAACTACATATAGATGGTCATATTAGTTCCATTAGAGATAAGGCTCTTAGAATGTATGGTTTCGTAACTAGGAATTCCCTCAATTTTAAACTTATATCAACACACTTATTTCTTTAGAAATCCCTGATTCGATCACAAGTAGAACATGCTGTCTCAATTTGGAATCACTTGTATAACAAGTACAAAGATTCAATAGAGTTAATCCAGCGAAATTTTTTTCGTAGAATTAACTTTAAATTTCATGTACACCAATCATATTAGCAATCACTTATCAAATATAATCTATTAATTTTAGAAAAAAGGAGAATATTGCTGAGTGCCATGACGATATACAGTATTTGTAATAATAGGGTTGACAGTATAGATGTAACTAATAAATTAAACTAAATAGTTCCACGCAGTGTACATCGGCGTGAGGTGCGCGCGCGCCATCTGTTCTACACAGCAACGTGCCGGACCAACGCCGGGGTGCGCGCACCTCTGCGTCGAATTACTGAATTATTTAACGACAAGTTATCAGAGCTCGATATATTTGCCTCTTCTGCCACTGAATTGCGAAATCGTGTTATACATTTATTGATTCAAACAGATAGCTAACATTAAGTTTTTTTTTATGTACAATTTATATATAAAAAAACCATTTCATATGTAAGTTCCTTTATAAATCTCATTAAGTTATAGATAAGCATATGCTAGATTTGAGTAACACAACTCCATCAATAAACTTGTGGAAAACGGTGTGGGTTACACAATAAATTAAAATATGTTTTAAACTCTGTTTAATATTACAATATTGTGTAACTGTTTGTAATTCCAAAAAAAAAACTTCGCAGTATCCTATCCATGTTACACAAATAATTAAAATTTTAGACGAAGGTATTGTTACCCGTTCTACATATCCCTGGTTCGTTCCCATTTGGATTGTCCCGAAAAAATTCGATGCTTCTGACCAATGCAAATGGCGTGTAGTCATTAATTACCGTAAGCTAAATTACATTACAATTGGCGATACGTATCCAATTCCTACATCACCGAAACACTACACCAATTAGGAAAATCCAAATACTTCTCGACTCTTGATCATTCATCCGCCTTTCACCAGATTCAAATGTCACCTGATGATGCATCTAAGACTGCTTTCAGTGTCCCAAAAGGACATTTTGAATTCAAGAGGATGCCATTTGACCTCAAAAATGTAACCTCCCAGAGGCTCATGAACTCTGCTCTTTCTGGTCTGCAAGGTACTTAATGTTTCGTCTGCCCGGACAGTCACGATCGTCAATTTCAGATTGCACATATAGCTATAGATCGTCCACATACAGATGGTACAAGCAGTCGAAATTAGAGGTGATGAAGTTTATAAAACAGAGAAAATTATGGGAGAGAGTATTCCGCCTTGCGGCACGCCAGTTTCGACATCAATCAAAGCTGAGTTTTTTTGTCCCACATGAACTGATTACTGGCGCCCGCGAAGATAAGATGCAAACCATTCTAAGACATTAGGTGCGAAATTAAGATGGGATAGGATGGACAGGAGGATGTCATGATCGACTGTGTTAAAAGCGTGTGTAAAAAAACAAAATGGTGGTATGACAAAGTAATTTACAAGGTGATGAAGGAATTAGGAATTAGTTGTTAAGTGGGCGCTTCCTTAGCGACACCTCAAGTGGCCGATACAAGGTACGATCATCTTTTAAACCTGATGAATGATTTACAAATAAATAATACTCGTGTGATAAAATTTGCCTAGTGGTAGCGGCCTTATAATTCTGCCACCTCCTCTCTTCCCTTGGGTGTCGTATAGATGGCGGAATTACCATAAATATTAATTTAATAATATTGTTGGACCTCTGTGGTCCTAAAGTTTTCTCACAGCAGCTTGGGAGAAGCCGCCTAGTTAAGTTGAAGACCGATGATGGCAATTTCCTCACGTCGAAATGCAGTACTACGGTAGACTATATGCTCCCCACAAACAATGTCCTGACCCTGAAAGCGACGATCCCAGAGCCACGCTGACCCGCCACTATACCGACGAGCTGCCAGATTTATGTCTAGACGAGATCGAGCTGGCCCTTGGGCAACTTAAAAATGGAAGAGCCCCAGGCGAAGACAGAAGCATTACAGTCCTGTTTCATAAAAAAGGAGACAGGACCCAACTTAAAAACTATCGCCCCATCTCTCTCCTGAGCTACGTCTATAAGTTGTTCTCGAGGGTCATCACGAATCGGTTTGCGCGTAAGCTTGACAGGCCGGATTTCGGGGAGGCTTTGGCACCATGGACCACATTCACACAGTAAGGCAGATTATACAGAAGACAAGCGAGAGTAATCGGCCCCCGTGTCTTTCATTTGTGGACTATGAGAAAGCCTCTGACTCCATCGAAATTTGGGCTGTTCTGGATTCTTTGCGGCGATGCCAAATCGATTGGCGATACATCGAGGTGTTGAAATATCTTTATAGTGCTATTATGACGCTCGTGCAAGTACAGGGCAGTCAGACAAAACCTATCCAGATGCCTGACTGAATAACCGTCAATGGCGAAACTCTCGAAGTTTTTCAGGAATCAATCAGGAAAAATGCAATCAGGTAGAAACAGCTTCGAGAAAGAAGCCCATAGGAGGATTCAACTGGGCTGGGCAGCGTTTGGGAAGCTTCATCAGGTTTTCTCGTCGCCCATACCTCAAAGCCTGAAGACGAACAGTGTGTTCTGCCTGTACTCACCTATGGTGCCGAAACGTGGACACTGACGGTACGACTGCTCCACAAGCTCAAAGTCACTCAGAGAGCAATGGAAAGAGCTATGCTCGGGGTTTCTCTGGTGGATAAGATTCGAAATGAAGAAATCCGCCGGAGAACTAAAGTCACCGACATAGCCTTTCAAGTTTGCAGACTGAAGTGGCAATGGGCTGGACACATCTGTCGCAGAAGCGACAACCGTTAGAGTAGGCGAATCCTAGAGTAGAGACCACGTTTAGGCAAACGTAGTGTGGGCCGTCCCCTGGCTAGATGGTGCGACGATCTGCGCAAGGCGGCTGGCAGCAACTGGATGCGTGAAGCCGAAGATCGGGCTAAATGGCGCCTATTGGGAGAAGCCTATGTCTGCCGCAGGCTGATCATGATGATGATGATGTGTGATAAAATAATTCAAAAGGCGACGAAGTAGTTAAGATTACGTTGATAGAGTGCGCTTTCTCTGCGACGACTCTTAACAAAAGTGGCCAATACAAGGCGGTTATGGTGAACTGTTTAATGATTTAAAGACAAAGGAATTCTTATGTGATAAAATATTTAAATGGTGATAAAGGAATAAAGACCACGTCGGTTGAGAGTGCTCTCAAGGCGCCATGTACTATGTACTAGAGAAGCTATTTCAAACAAAATGTCCCGCATAGATAATACACTATAAAGCTATAAACTGATGAACCGCAACTCAATGACACGCGGCGCATGCGCGAGGCGGACAACGGTTTATATTCTCATAAATAAAAATGGGTGTGAGCAGATGCCACATACTGTATTTGAGCGAATGCTCTTCAACTTGTGTTACAAATATTCAAGCTGCGATGTCTCCTCTAGTACGTAGCAAATAATAACTCAATGGTACATAATTATAAACACAAACACGTACCTAACACACTTTACTGAAGAATGTCTATTTATTTTGTATCATTTAAAATAATAAAACCAACAAAATATATTTCCGTTTAGGTTATTAAGTGATTCAATAAAAAAAATATGTTATTGATCAACATTATTATTCATTAGCAGTAAAAACGTGTCTTCGTAAAAACGTAAAGTTAAATAAACAACATCTTTATATTTATATCTAATTGTTTAATAATACGTAACTTTACTGGTATATAATATCCAATAAATTTTATAACTTAAATAAGACCACAAAGACAACTAATAAATAAATCGAAACAACATTTAAATAATTTCCACAAAACGTAAAGATAAAGCACAGAGACCAAGTAATGCACGATTCTCAGTACAAATTGTTTTTTTAAAGCATATGTGTTGCTAAGTTCATCTTTCAGCAAATAAATTTTTGCGCCCAGAGCCCAAATGTATAATTTTTCTTTCCAGTCCAGTGTTGCTATGTCAAAATTAAATATCTGTCTGTCGGTTGGTGACAAACTTTGATGTAACTTTATCAGGTTATCGTCTTTGAAAATCCAGTCGTTCGTTGTGAAGTAACCCAATGATATAGACAATTTATCAACTTTTTCGTAAAGCTTCACAAACCTGCATAAGACAGATAAGAATCTTTAAATTAAATCTTAAAATGTGTTTACAGAATCTAGTTTCAAATATACGAGTAGAACCTAGCCGCAAATAGCTTAGCAGATAGAGTGCTGGACCACAGATTATCGAGCAGGGCCCTACACTTGTTTTGGATATATTAACTTGAATTATGTTTCTCTCAACTAAGTTGTTTTGTCGGGACTCAATGAGCTGATGATATGATGTTCGGATAATATAAATAAAATCGGCAAAAATAAGAATTAATGAATGTTTGTGATAACATTTTATCATTACCATTAAAGTGGCCCACTATCGGGAACATCGCATTCGCAGACGCCCGCGTATCGTAGTGGTCAGAGCACCTATTGCGCTGCGGGGTCTTCGTTTAGAACCCCAGCCAGAGCCAACTTTTGTGTAAAAAACATAAATTCTTATTTTTATGTCTGGTTGTGTTGTGATTGTCTCCTTGTCTCTGGCACTGCATCTTAACCTCATCGCGTGAGCGATCCGAATCCCGAAAGTATTCGGAAGATATGGCTGTGGTTCAAAATCGGCCAGATGAACATCGTCGTCGCAAACCCACTGCTGAACTTGGCTTATAGTGAGTAATTTCCCAATAAATTAGCAGATTGCTACAGCACATGGTCAAATGCCATTAACCCTTGCCACTTTACCTTACTAATCTTAAATTCTATGGTTTATACTTACATTCGAGGCTTCCTCATCAAAAAAAGAACTCCGTCTACGATATATCCGGGAATATAGTGAACGAACCAAAACAGTAAAGTATACAAAAATTTGTATTTAGTTCCCCAAGCGAAGCTGTACCACACAGCATTCGAATAGGCTATCCTTTCCTTTATAGATTGTAATTCTTGCGACATATAACCTAAAAGTTAAACGCATAAGGATGAAAAAGCGAGGTAAGTTTAATGGACCTTGATGTTAATTGCTACGCATGCCCATAACAATTGCGGTGTCTCTCAGGTCTTCCCACAGGAAAACCCTGTGTAGCAACGGACTGCAATCGTCACCATGAGACATCGGTTCTTAAGTCTCAAATTCTCTGGAATTACATTAGCTTCAGTGGCCTTCAAACTGAATGGTGGTACCTACAGAGGCGGATTCCTGCATAGGAATTGTAACACCGTTAAAAAAGCGACGTGTCACCACCAAATGCCTCTTGCCGGTCTACAAAGGAGATGTGTAGAGGTTTTCTCTTCGTTGAGTAATAATAAAATAAAAAACAAAGTAGCTGTCATTGGCATAATTTAAAAAAAAATTGTCGAGAAACTGTGTACGAAATTATTTTACTTTTAGTAAGATGTTTGTAATATCTAAAATAAATCGCCACAAATATATATTATTTACCAAATGAAATGGGGTTTCTAGAACTGCCGACGGTGTAAATCTTAGTCGACTGCGACGAACTATCCCGTTTTCGAGCAGTCTCCCACGCGGCGGCAATAATCGCATTGTTAACAAAGTCGGCAGGGACGGTATCCAGCTTGATATTGTTGTCGGCGTAATTGATATGCAAGATGCCAAGGCCAACCCCGATGATTATCTAAATGCAAGTAAACAATGATACAAATAATAAAAATAGATTTGTGTGTCAGAGAATGAATAAGTTTAATGTTTGTCAATCTGCGCGATGAGAACCGTCTCGGTACATATAACATCATAAAATGTTACATTCAGACATATGTAGCAGACTCTGAAGACTTCTTGAGTTTTAAATAAAACTGTTGCTTTTGGAATGATTTTACTCACAAACGTGCCTATTTTTATTGCACAAAATGCTTTAACAATTAGTTTGGGTAAATTACTTAAAGTTTACACTCGTTACTAACTACCAAGTCCTTTTTACACACATTCACAATTTATATTTACATCCTACTCTAAAATTATTATTATTACAAAAATAATATAGTTCGTACGGCGCATGCGCGTTGTTAAATCCACGGCAATTGTGTATGCATACATACACTTACGCCGCTATCTCATTGGGGTAGGTAGAAATCACATCTTTCCACTGACACACATACGAGTATTTCGGTGGCAGGCATTTTTGACGCGTCATTTTCTTAAAACGACTTCGAACTGCTCGTGATAAGTTCGCCTACGTCGACCCTTACCGGCTGGCCCATTCACACTCGCCTCATAAATCTGTTTCCTCAATCTACTTTCATCCATCCTCTCTACGTGCTTAAAACAACCACCACGAACCATAAAAGAACCACTTGCACTCTTAATCTATACCACTCATAAAATTTAAGTATCTGTGATTTAAAAATATTTGCCAAAATTTTAGTGGAAGCTGCTATTTTTACCACGCCTAATCATACTTTCTTATTAAGAATTGTTGACTGTCTGTCTGTCTGTTGTTTGCCTCGAATAGCCGTATGGTGGCGGCTTAAGAGAATCTACCACCCCACCTCGTCCTGTGGGTGTCGTAAAAGTTGACAGAGGGACAATTTTAAGCAAAAAGATGGGCAGCAGCATCTTCCTGGAACATCTGAATAAATAAATTGCGGTTGCCAACCCGCATGCCAAGCGTGGCTGTTATGGCAAAATCCCCCCAAAATGAAAGCTAAAAACTTTTGTGGTAATCTATGGGGGAGGTCTATGTTTCAGCAGTGGACTAGTGATAGGTCGACCCTGAAACGATGATGATTAGGATGAGGCTTCGAAACGGCTTGATGATAATTTTAGGAACTGAAACAGGAACATTAACTATTTTTTTTTTGTATTTTCCTTTTCGATACCTTCCATGGTTCCGAAGATGAATAAAAATATTAGTAATGTAATTTTAGGCGGGTGGAAGTGCGGATCGCAGATACTCGTAGTATTGTTTACAATTACGTTATACCTTTAGACCGCGTGGCCTAGTGGTCAGAGTATCTGACTTCTAAGCCGCGGGTCTTGGGTTCGAATCCCAGCCGGAGCCAACATTTGTGCTAAAACATAAATTGTTGGTTTTCGGGTCTGGTTGTGTTTTGATTGTCCCCGTGTTTCTGACACTGCATCCTAGCCTACCTCCGATCTTATCGCATCAGCGTTACATCGGGCGCGGGTAGGTTGGGACGAGTGAGTGCCTCTGTGTTTGCACGTACACTTGTGGCACTATAATATCTCCTGTGCAGTTGATGGCTCTCGACAGTAGTCGGCAGTTGTCGCTGTGGTCGAAATCGGCTTGGAGAACATCATACTTTTAGATGATAGATCAATAAATAAAATAGATATTTGCATGTCCGCGTGATCATTACATTTATCTGTGCTAAATATATGCTCAGTCGGCGAAGCGGCTAAGCGACTTGCTTCTCTGCTATTGGTCGAGGGTTCGATTACCGCAAAGGACAAATATGAACTATCAATAATTGTCTGACGTATTTATGTAAGTCTCTGAAATGCACATGCGATTGAGGAGAAAACCCAGTGCGGCGCTTTATTTTTTAAATAATAAAAAACAGGTAATAAGCAACCTGCCTCTTCTTTGTAATATTCCAAAAACTGTTATAATTTACATTAATAAAAAAACAACAAAAAAATAAAATATTTTTTTAAACCCCATTTGACTCTGGATCCCACCATGAGAGGCCCCGCCCCCGTTGTGAATCTATATTTTAAACCAATACGTACACCGCTCGGTCCATAAGCACTGCTGATATCAAGCCAACCAGGACAAGGCTCGCGATACGTAGATGTTACTGGAAAGAAATAATTTTACTTAATAACTTCTGAAGGCGAAGGTCGGAACGGTTAACAGATGACATATCACGGCCCTTGACATGACATTTTAAAATACGGTCGACGTGCGTCACATCATCAACATCATAGATTGCCACAAAAGTTTGTAGCTCTCATCTTGGGGTGATTTTGCCGTAGTTGGCACGCTTGGCAGGCGGTTAGAAGACCGCAATTTATATATTCAGACGGGATGAAATGGGGTGGTAGATTCTCTTAAGCCGCCACCACTAGGTAACGTTCGTTGTGCGTCTCAAGAACGCGCGTCTTTGGTCTGCAAGCGACCCTTTGAAATTGGTGAAAGTGCGCAATGACTGCGACTACTTAAGTAAATACTGCAACAGAGACAAATATTTATGAATAGAATAGAATATTTTTTTTATTCAACATAGATCATTTACATAATACTTATTGAACATCATTTTTTTAAACTACACTGGTTCGCAAAGAAATGCCTCTGTCCTGGGAAGAACCAGTAAGAAACCCAGTGGGATTATTTTTTTCAGTCACTTTTAAATATACAATCACAGCAGTTTAGCCCATAGTATAGTAGCCCATAGTAAAATACCATAAGAAATACCATATATATAAAATACAAATAAAATACCATAGTACATAGCCCATAGTAAAATACCATAAGACATTATGCTGTGAAAATAACTAAAATAAACTAATCGAGCAGTTTCAACATTAGTCAAGTTTCTAATTCTTTTCACAGCATAAGCTGCAGAGCTAAGTCTACTTGCTAGTTTAGATATATGGGGGCCCCATTGAAGTTTCGCGTCTAGAGTTATTCCAAGAAAAACAGTGGTATCCACAAGGCTCAAATCTTCCCCATTTATGAGTACATTTACATCCATTCGTTTAACATTTGGTGTTCTAAATTTTATACATTTAGTATTATTGCCATTTAAAAGCAAATTGTTAACGTTAAACCAATGTACTATTTTTGAAATAGCATTATTCACCTCGTCATATAATAAAAGTTGACGTTTTATCTTAAAAATCAAAGATGTATCATCAGCAAATAACACTATATCATGGTTGTCCCGTACTAGGTAAGGTAAGTCATTAATGTAAATTAGGAATAGAAATGGGCCGAGAATCGAACCCTGCGGCACACCTATAGATACAGCTAACCCGGAAGAACTCGTACTATTAATAACTACTCTCTGCGTTCTCATGCTCAAATATGAAGTTAGAAGGTTAGGTATAGAATTTCTCACACCGTAATGATATAGTTTCCTGATGAGTGTTTTATGATGAACGCAATTGAAGGCCTTAGAAAGATCACAGAAAACACCCAAGGCATCCTGTGAATTCTCCCAGGCATCGAATATATACTTAATTAGTTCAACACCGGCGTCGGTTGTAGAACGACCCCTTGTAAAACCAAATTGGTTTTTGTGAAATAATTTATGTAAATTAAAATGTTTTAACATTTGATTAAGAATTATTTTTTCAAAAATTTTACTTAATGTTGGTAGTACAGAAAAAGTATATATGGTAATCTTATGGTTGCAACGTTGACAAGCATTAATGCATAGATTATGCGTGCTAGTCAAGCTTTTTGTACATGCATGCATTACTGGAAGTAGGATTCCTATGCAGGAATCCATCTTGGTAAGTATCACCAGGGCCTGTTATTCGCCAGATAGTCTTGATTGAACAATGAACCAAAGCAATAAAAGATATTCATTTAATTGAAAAAATAGAAAAGGTATTCATTTAATTGCGACGACAGTAAATACGCAGTGATTGCATATCATCAAAATTAATCGTCATCATTATAGCCCATCACAAGTATGGTTCGCAAATGCATCGCAATGTATGGTTGTTCATTTCATAAAATATTTCCCCATTTCATACTCTTACTTCCTTCGTCAAAAATACAATCGTTCCCTTTTCACTCTTTATTTTTGTGAAGTATTTTTTGAATGATCTTGATACTTACCAATAGCTGGTCTAATAATGCATACGGGCAGATTCGCGCCCAATTCACGGACAATACCCTCGGAAATGGCTTTTGAAAATGCGTAAGTATTGGGCCAGTTGCAGATTAACCTGAAAAATATTGAAGGTGTTACTCACGGTATGAGTAAAGTAAGTAAAAATTAAGGGACTTATTTTGTTAATTTTGTCTTATTCATAAAATTGCTATTTAATTTAAAAAAAAAGAATTTCAACGTTGAATTCCAACATCATTGTTCATCAGTACATATTAAATATGTTGCCGTAAGAGCACTCTACCGACGTGGTCTTAATTGCTTCATCACCATTTAAATATTTTTATAACATAAGCATTCCTTTGCCTGTAAATCATTTAGCAGTGTACAATAACCGCCTTGTATTGGCCACTTTTGTTAAGAGGTGTCGTGATAATGCCCAATCTACCAACGTTAACTCCGTCGCCTTTTAAATTATTTTATCACACGAGTATTTTATATTTTTAATCATTTATCGGGTTTCAAAGACTTGAGGTGTCGCTGTGAAAGCGCGCACTAATAACGTCTTCGTCACTTTGTAAATTATTTTGTGACATCAGCTTTTATAAATCAATCGTCAGGCAATCGTCATTCTATGCGGTCTTCAGCTCCGACAAATATAATATCTAATACGATAATAATAACCTGTTCGCTACCTGAATTTTCGAAGTATGCAGAGAAAACGAATCCAAAAAAAAAAATAAACGTCCAGGATGTGAAAATAGTCGCATGGCCTAATGGTCACACGTCTTGTCCTGGCATCCTAGCCTACCAGGTCGAGACGAGTGAGTACCTAGTGTTTGAATTTGAGTATACACTTGTGGCACTATAATATCTCCTGCGCATGTGATAGCTTTGGCGAGTGTTCACAATACACAAACAAAAACACTCTTCAAAAAACGATATATCATTACGGTATAAGAAATTCTGCACTTAAACATATATCTTCATATTTGAGCAATAGAACGCACAAAGCTATTAATGGTACTAGTTCTTCCGATTTAGATTTACAATGCCGTCCTCTATTTCGCTTATCATTTCTTCTTTGGCACGATAGGAGAAAGCTTGCTTAATTCTTAAAAAATCCGATGTTTCCTATAAACCCGTAATGACGACTTAGTGACAAGCTTGTAGAAATTGTAATTAAAGCCATAATTAAGGTAACTTCCATTGAAGAAAATTAAGAAACGGTGATAAAAAATTCAAAAATTAAAATATGTAATTAAAATAACTTACGTAGGCGTCATCGCATCCAGCTTCTCATTAGACAATGACTCCGCCAGCTGTATCATCGCCTCTGGCGGCGCAGGATTTTCATAGAATTGTTCGAAAACCGGATGACCTATGTGGTCCCGAGTCGCGTGAGTATACGCCGTGGACACGTAGACTAATGCTCGAAGATTCTTGCAGTCACTAGCGAGACGTAACACTTCTCTTGTGCCGCGTGCATTGCAGAGTATTGCTGCTTTTATCTTCACGTCGAACCTAACGTTCGCTGCTATATGGAACACCACGTGCACCTGTGCGGATTGTTAAATTACCATTATTCTGACTCACTAGTTTAGGCGATCCTTGAATCTTTTAAACTGACTCGTTAAACTATGCCTATTAACTATGAATTTATCGACTACGAAGCGAACACGGAAGCTTGAATTTCGAATCAATGGCCTGAAGAACTATTTGAAATAGTCAAGTGTTATCAAAAACTAATTTTTAGAATAATTAGCTTGAAAGCGAAAATACTTGAAATGGAGTCCTGTGTAGTCGACAAACAAACCGTTTTTCACTTTATCCTTAAGTTTTTTTATCAACATTGTTAGCCTCTTAGCAGTGACAATGATGATTTGTTATACACATTTAATAAATCTAATATTACGGATTTTATCGCATTTAATTTTTAGACTATTTATAACCTGACGTTTTGAGCACTCTACAGACACAGACTGAGGTGACAGATGTCCCGATTTCATACTTAATCCGGGGTACCTTCAGCCTTTAATTATTATTTTTGGTCCGATCTACACAATATGAGCTTACTGTGTCTTGAAGTCTTGCAGTTGTTAATTATAGGATCCCAAAGCCGGTGACAATAATTTGTGCAAAAACACAAATTGTTGCTTTTCGGGTCTGGTTGTGTTGTGCATGTGAAATGTATGTTTGTAAAACGCACCCACGATACAGGAGAAAATCCTACTGTGGGGCTCCGTTTTTAAAAAAGATAAAAAATACAATGACACTGTGAAAATGACGTTGGCCACTTCCAAGTTGACAAGTTGGGAGGATTAGCCGTAATCTCCACTCTTGGCAAGCGGTGGGCGATCACAATGTCAACAGAAATTGACGTCGTCTCACATAGCACATTATTAAAAAAGTTATAAGCGTCTCTTTAAAATACTTACGGTGTCCCCCCGGGAAGCACGTTGGGTACAATACTTTTTTGGATAAAGTGACAAAACGAGGGAAACGCTCACATGATGGTAAGTGCAACGTCTGCCAATAACAAATCCAGTGCCTTCCAAAACACTAAAGAGTGACACCACATTGCGTTCGTCACCCTGAGACATCAGTCTTCTTGAGTCTCATATGACTTGTGATTTAATCAAAAAATAAATACAATTTTAAGCTCAATTTCTAGGTGTAACGATAGACCAAACATTAAATTGAAAAATGGACAGACAATTTATGCAAAATAAACAATCAAACCGATTTATACATATCCGTTTAATTTATTGAAAAACGTAACTGATAGTAAAATTGCCATCACATTATACAATCGTTCTGCTTCTATTCTACGCTACGGCGTAACGATATGGAGCAATAGTCTGGATCAAAACAGGGTTTCCTATCCGGTCAGTCCAGGTAGGTAGGTACCACCCAGGGCCAGTTATTCTGCCGTAAAGCAGTAGTTTGCAAACATTACTATGTTTCGGTTTGAAGGGCACTGTGAGCTAGAGTAATCACTGGGCATATGAGACTTAAGAACTGATGTCTCAGGGTGACGGGCGCAGTGTGGTGTCACACAGAAATGTTCTGGGTAACACAGCATTTGTTATGGGCAGACGTTGCACTTACCATCAGGTGAACGTTCTGCTCGTTCCGTCACTTGTTAAAAAAAAAATGGAAGTCAGCAGTGGCAAACTAGGGTTGTAAAGAACTTCACCTCCGCCTCCGCAAATGCGGAACTTCCGCAAGAAATCATACCTCCGCCTCCGCATTCGCTTTTGCAAGTATTTAGCGGAGTTGTAACAGAGGTTTATTTACGTTTTGCCATTCTTCATTCATTCCGATTTGTAGAACATACTAAAAACAAAGCCGCTAAGAACAATAGTGTTCAAAAATATAAATTGCCACTTTTAAATTTTGTTTACCAGTGATCTGTTATAGATAGGTCGATTTAATATTGATTACTCAGTGACTCCGGAGGATGCGAGCATGCTATCACCATCCGCGACTAAACCTGGCAACATATAACGCACGCACATTGAGGAAAGGACATCCAGAAGCTCTTCGACCACACTCTCCATCTCTCGGAGGTCAGGTGTAACATGAAGCTGCAGTACTCAACTGACGCGACAGCATATCGGCAACATAACAGAGAGAACTTAATTACAGCCTGTACTGAAGAAGCGATAGAGCGTAACCAAGGCGCCATGGTCTCTGCCGGCGATCTGACTTCCGGAAAGAGTGAACTGACTGTAATTTCCGCTAGATTAGAGATTGTAAGTGAAATCGAGATATTTTATGCACAGCTGTACATATTGTCACTGGATCTACACACTAGTATGAGTAACGATAATATCCCGGACGTCAGTCTGAGCGAGATTAGTATGGCTCTCAAGCAACTTAAGAATGTCACAGCGGCGAGTGAGGACGGAATTACAGCGGAGCATCTGAAAGTGGTACTTGTAGTTCTACAGAACCTATTTAATTCCGTCATCGCGGCGGAACTTCGCTGAAAGCATGGAGAAGAATAGTAGTTGTTCTGATCTTCAAGAAGGGCAATAATGTTCTCTTTAAGAACTATAGACCTATCTCGCTACTTAGCCGCATCTACGTGCTGTTGTCGAGAGATATTACGAATCGTCTCGCAAACAGACTTGACGATTTCCAGCCCCCCGAACAAGCCGGATTCCGAAAGATTGTACAGAAGACCGAGCAGTTTAAATATCACATTGACGATTCATACGAGTACTTTCTTATTTATTTACACAATAAGTGTTACTCGTATTATACAGTAATTAAATGTTGATAAATTAAAACTGACCTCTTCGCTAAGTGTCTTCCAATCGTCATCACTCATACCCAATCGAATTTCACTGGTGTCTCCCTGTATTACAGAAATCTTGTCCACGAAATCTGGTCGTTCTTTAGTCAGTACTTCATATAACTGTAATAAAATTGTAATGTTTGTAAATTGTAATTGTGTGTCTATTCTAATATGTTAAATATTATACAGGTTTCCCCGCAATGCTTCGCCGCACGTTTTTTTTTTTCATTGTATAAAGTGACAAAACGAGCGAAACGTTCACCTGATGGTAAGTGCAACGTCTGCCCATAACAAATGCTGTGTTACCCAGAACATTTCTGTGTGACACCACACTGCGCCCGTCACCCTGAGACATCAGTTCTTAAGTCTCATATGCCCAGTGATTACTCTAGCTCACAGTGCCCTTCAAACCGAAACATAGTAATGTTTGCACACTACTGCTTCACGGCAGAATAACTGGCCCTGGGGTGGTACCTACCTAGACGGATTCCTGCATAGGAATCCTACCACCAGTAAAAGGCTCTTTCTTTTATTGATTTTTTTTTACATTTTCAACATATCACAATATTCCGGCCTAGCGCATAATGGTCCCCGTGTACAGTTTCTTAGACAACTTAACGCTGCACAGTTATGCTCCTATAACTCAAAAAGCTGAATCACAGCACACCCTAAAATTATTCATTAAGATTCCCCATCATAGCCCACTAAATATGGTAGATAACAAATTCGTAGGCCAAAAAGTATATAATAATAATAATCAAAAAGTATATAGCGACGGAAAGAGACACATTATTAACTGTGTATTGGCGAGTATATCTTATAACGTGAAACTGAAATTCGACCTTATAATACTTACCGGATCTTTGAAAATTTCTAAGAGTCTTTCCTTCGGTGCTTTTTCTTTTTTATGCCGTATTAATAAATAAATTTTTCTCGGTGCACAAGTTCTGAAATGTAAAAATACAGTATTTTATAGAAAATAAGGATTTGAATGGCAGCTGCAATTGCGTGTTACATATTTGATTTATAATATTTATTTACAGTTATATACATTACAATGCATTTCATTTATATTGATATTTTTCGTAATAAACTTACTTCAAATTTTGGATCTGTAACACACTCAACGATGTAGTTACAAAATTAAAATGTAACAATAATTAAAATTAAACATATATGGGAAGAGAGGGTAAGATGGAAGGACTGGGCAAGATGTCTACCTATCCCGAATCGCGCGTCACAGCGCCCTTGTCACCACGGACGCAGAGACACGTGGCCACCTTGTACACACCTGCACAATTACCGGAATACGAAAAAAAACATTATATTACATAATATTTCATAAAAGACTGGCCAGTTATTTTAACTTTTTTTATATTGTTTGAAGTGATGAAAGGAGCAAAACGATGGTAAGTGCAACGTCTGGCCATAACAAATGCTGTGTCACCCAGAACATTTTTGTGTGATACCTCACTGTGCCCATCACCCTGCGACATCAGTTCTTAAGTCTCATATGCCCTGTGATTACGCTAGCTCACAGTGCCCTTCAAACCGAAACACAGTAATGTTTGCGCACTGCTTCACGGCAGAATAACTGGCCCTGGGTTGGTGACCTACCTAGATGGATTCCCTTTTGATTAAGAACTTTAATATAAAAATGTTACATAAGGCGACGGTCATATTTTTCATCGCATTGTTTCTGTTTCCCGGTAATACTGATTTATTAGTGGTTCGAGCTTGGTCTGAGGAGAGATTTAAAAGTTTTGTATATACGATAAATTCTCAATTTTATTAGTGAAAGTTTTTTTGTGTTAATAGTAGGCACCTTAGTTGAAATAAACTAAACATTTATTTTATATATTATTTAACACCACCTATTAAACACCATCGCCCTATTGAACACCACCAGAGATTATTAGGACAGATGAAATGCGAAGAAATAGTCATACCTACAGATCGATTGCCGCCAGACTGCAACAATCAATTTTAATGATTCATCGCAATAAAACGATAAATCGAGCTCGCAGGAACACGCGAGCAATGGCCGTTCAGGCCCGAATTGAGCTTGAAGTCGTGCGAGGAGTGCGAGTGAGTGAGCGTATAGTTCGCAGAAGATTTGAAGAAGTGAACATAGGTTCGTACGTACCAGGCTCCAAAACTTGAGAGACACTATCGTTTACATTGGTTAAACTTTGCATGAGAACATCGTTTTTGGGACATAAACCAATGGGTACTTTTCACTGAAGAGTGTAGAGTGCTCTTAAACCAGATCTATGGAGACGCAAAGGAGAACGATACATACAGACGAATTTTGAAAATACGGTGGCATATGGGGGCGGCTCAATTATGGCGTGGGGAGGTATAACATTCGGAGCTCGTACGGAGTTAGTGATGGTCGATGGAGGGAATATGACTGCTGTTAGGTACATCAGGGATATTTTAGAAGAACACGATATCAACATCGAATAACTATAACAAAATCCCCCCAAAATGAGATGTACAAATATTTGTCGAAATCTAAGAGGGAGGCCTATGTTCAGCAGAAGACTAGTGATAGGCTGAAATAATGATGATGATGACAAGTATAAAAGAAAGAGCAACAGAGGATCTTGGATTGAAGAAACTTTGCAGATGGCCATGGTAACCCAGTTTGATATAGCAAGGCTTGTATGCATTACCTATAAAAAAAGAACTACTGTACAAAATGCTACTCGTGGGTTCAGAAAGGCTGGTATCTTCCCATATAATAGACATTTGTTTGCAGATTTAGACTTTGCACCGGCCAATGTTTATGAAAACGTTCCGGTGATTGAAGGTGGATAAAATGCCACTGTGACAGATAAGGGAGACAAAAATACCGACACTGACGTTACGTAAGACTCAGCTCCTATTTATGGCAATGCTCCAGTAACTATAAACCAAAGAGACGTCAATGTTAATATTGAAAACAATATTACAGGTGAACCAACCACTGCGCATAATAAAGAAGAGCAACTTGATATTGTTGACACACAGAATAACATGTCAGAAAATAGTGTGTTTAAAACTAGTTAAGGTATTGTTGATATGAGTTTGGAACAACGGTCCACCTCGTACTTAATTTCTCCAATTAAAATACTTCCGTCACCTAAAGATTCTGCAACAATAAAGAAGCGGAAAGTGAGATGTCAGAAGTCAGAAATCCCAACAAGTTGTTTATTCAAAGATAAAAAAGGAATGAAAGCCAAACCAAAATGAGTTCTTATCGGAAAATTAAAGGCAAGGAAAAAAAGAATAACAAGATAGAAAACTAGGAAAATAAAGGAAAGGGGAAAATAAGAAAAAAAGACGAGAATATAATACAACATTCAGAGCAGGTTTCACAGTATGATGTGTTGTGTGTATTGTGTGAAACCGCCCACAGAATACTAGGTACAGCGTCTAGTGTGTTGTGGTTGGGCACATGAACTATGTAGAGACACAGAATATGGTTGTTTTTATGTGTCAGTCGTAAAATGAAGGGATATCTTATTTATTTCATCTTGCCCGTTCAAGCTTTCCATTCTGCTTTTGGGATAAGGGCATGATGGATGCATTTTTCATGTTTTTATTTAATGAGGCCTAACAGATTTTATACTGAATACTTATTAATTTTAATTACACAGTTTTATAAGCATTCCATTAATTCCATCTTACCCTCCCTTCCCCTATGTAACGCAAAATCCGTGTTCATCATTTCTTCGCAAGTATCCTGAACAGATACAATTATCGATGAAGAGTCAAAATACAGAAGCGTCGTCTTCCCTGAGGTTAGAATGACGATTCTGTGAGAGCATAGCCCTGGGCTTTCTATTTATTAGTTGGATGTGTAAGATGAGCCAATTATTCACCTAGTGGTAAGTGCAACGCCTCTGCATAATTGCGGTGTCACTCAGAACTCAGCTTTTGAACGTTCTGCATACCACCACACATTAGACATAACTTCTAAGTGGAATAAAATAGATTTTATTCTCTGAAGTAAGAAATCCTGATATTATAATAACCCTTAGTATATAGTCGCTAATAAACTTTTTGAAACTATGGAAAGGTAGACATTGTGCACTTACTGGGATTTTGTTGTAGAAACGTATACTAAAGCCCCATACACCGTATCATTACAGCTTAATGCCATTCAAACCGATACAGTTACAGGCAGTTTCTAGCATATGATTCCTTCCACTAGTAGTGAACACCAACATGTCGATTGAGATTAATACGTATATGTGGGCTGTCGACGCGTTTGTAACCCTAATTTGCATAAATAATACCTTAACAATTTTTCAATCACGAGTTTCCCAAGAAAACCGGATCCTCCTGTCACGAATATCACACTGTCTTCATAGAATTTTTGTATAGGTGAATCCCCTGGGGCGGTAGCCACCTTCATCGCGTGCTGGTGGGAAAGCGCGGCCTGCTCCATCATGATGTTAGGATCCATTACTTTTCAAACAAATTTATTAGAGTAAAGATTAAAATATTAAACAATTATAATTAAATAAACTTTGTGTCGTCAATTAATTCAGTGAGAATAAATTAATATTATAAATAATGTATGCGTAATACTAACTATTTAAATATTTTATAACTATGCATTGTCATGATTGCGTCAGGAATCAAGAATATAATTAACAATAATTATACTTTTTTTTATAATAAAATCTTTTACTGATTGTTGCGTATTTTGCTTTGAATCAGCAAGGCAGTATTTCTAAATAATTTCAAAACTTTTGCCTGTTCTACATAATTGAAATCGGATGCCTAACCGTGTTATAATATATTTTCTGTTCACATTTGTTTTTTAAATTGACTCAGTTCGAAATGAATCGCAAAAAATCAAATAGTAAAAGAAAATGTATAGAATATAGAAACAATGTCACAGAAATTATAAACTTTTGCTATTGCAGATTTAAATTTTAATATTATGCTCGCAACCTTCTTAGCTTGCAGTTTCATTTAAAATTAATAGACCAATTACAATAGTATTAGCAAAGAAACTACTATCATACGGTTATAGATCTCAACTGTTACGGAAATTGCGCCGTGATTCTAGTGTTCCGAACCCGCCAGGAATGCCCGGGAGACTCCGGGAATAACGATCGACATCCCGAGCTCCCGGCCCGCAATAATTTCTCCGGTTTTTGCTTAAATAAGTTATACTATTTACAAAATTAATAAATCGCGCTCAAAGACGCCACTGCTCTCTGCGTGACGTCGCGCCCTTTTTTTTTAGACTACAAGAAATTTCAAAAATGGGTATAGATCATGACGCACTGTATATAGATAAGGTATGGATTTTACGTGAAATGCAACCAACAAATATTTGCGACTTTTCTCAACACCTATCCAATCAAATTAATGACCCAGAAAAGTCGTCTCCATCTATTATAACCGGTGTCCCCCGCTAATTTTTGATGAGATAGAACTTCTGACGACCAACCAGCCACAACCAGCGTGCTTTAAAATACAACAGCTTCATCTAGTTTTAAAGTCAAAAAAGAGGAACAGCGTTATAGAAGATGACGTGTTTTAAAATTCAGTTACAATCTCGGGAGTGAAAAATAAACTATTTATATATAAATAAAATATTTATAACTAATAAACTATGTTATCAATTTTAAAGTTCTGCACCATAGGGTTGAAAATGGGAGACCCTACCACTAAGTCCCTGACGTCCGTTCGTTAAAGCTGTATATCTCGGTCGTTTTAAGAGTTTAAGATTCACACAAATTGTGTTATTGTGACATCTAACATAGCCTATAAATTGTTTAATCCTGAAGTGGATTTTAAGGTCATAACAACGATGTTTTAAAAAAAAATTGTTCAAAACCCTCTGATGACTCGCACTCGCACCTACCCGGTTTTCGTCTAATTTCTTGTACACTTAGGTATCTACTTATCATTCTTGACGCGACACATGTTATGTTCTATTTTTCAAGCATCTTTTCTGATGTATAAAGCTAATCTGTATATATATGAGTTACTGAGAAATGATATTCGCAGAAACGACTCGCTTAAAAGTTATATAATATACTGTCCAATTAATTTACATTAATTTTAAACCAGTTCACATAATATTACGTCGGTTTCTGATAATTTATTTATATTTCAGTAATGGTTTCTTATATTTACGCGAACACTACACATTTAAATGAAACTGATTTTACGGACTTTAACGCGTTTAATTAGACTATTTATAACCCGAAGTTTCGACCATGTTCTGGATCATCCCAACCATTACATCAGATTTTATAAACAAATCTTCGCAAAAGAACACCTATTCCTACCAAGGATGATTTGCGAGGCTATTGAAATTAAAAGACATTCTAATTTTAATAGAGAAGATGGTTGGGTATTACCACCAGCTTGGGATCCTATAATTAATAAAATTAAATGAAAAACCAAGCATACCACTGCAAGACTTCAAGATACAGTTAGCTCTTTCTGCGTAGATCGGACCAAAAATAATAAATAAAAGCTGAAGGTACTCCGAGTTAACTATGACATCAGGACATCTGTCACCTCAGTCCTCCCGTGACCATGGGTGCTGTAAAGCACTCGAAACGTCAGGTTATAAATAGTCTAATAAAACGTGATAAAATTCGTAAAATTAGTTTCATTTATATTTCAGTACTTAATTCTGTAAATTTCAGTACTCGATTAAAAAATAAGATGTTTTAAATGTTTGTTACTTATTAGTATTGAATCTGTCAACTTAGAACACCATTTAGTCGTTATTCAGTACTGACGTATGTAGTAAATATGTGTTTCACATATATGCATAAAATTATTAATAAGATCATATGTCCCAAATGAGTGCTTCTCTAGTAAATTAGGTAAGGGTCTCCGTGTTCGCTGCTGCAAGGTGAAACTGAAAATCAACGCCGTGACTCACAGTTTTCCCAGATAAAAAGTATCATTCATCAAGTTAAAACGTGAATTGGTATGTTTGTTACCGTTTCGGACAGAGTTACTTTAGCTTTATTCTTCTCTAAAGATTAAATTGTAAATTAAAACTAATGGTTTTAATTTACAATTTAATCTTAAAGTAAGTCCATCCGTATATCCTAATTTCTACTTTTTTAAGATTTTACGCAGGAACCCTAAATATTTACGAAATTAAAAGTAGCTTAGATTGCTTTCTAAAAAATCCTCTACATATCATTAAACCTACAAAATCGAGTCGGCCGTTTTGGAGATTAGCCCGGACAAACAAATAGGCAAAAAAAATTAAAACGTGTCTTTTGAGTTTTGGTATCCTGCAAATTACTACACTCGGCGTCAAAAAAATCGCACATCCGAAAAAAATAATTTAAATACTATTTTAACACATCAGGCCAATGACAATGTTGTGGTTGTAGGGTATCATTCGAAAGGTAATTTCATTAGCTTTCAGGAATTTTAATTGAATTTTACTTTTATATCGAGACGAAAGAGAAATTAAAGAAAAAGACAGGGTATGTACAAATTTGCAAATTAATAATTTTAAAAAAAAACTTAATAAATACAAAAAAAGTTCTTAAAACCTAGTGTTACCCCCCCTTGCTTTGATAACGGCTTCCATGCGATCTTTCATGGACCTTACAAGGATCGCAACAGCCTCTTGGGGTATTTGTTCCCACTCTTCAAGTACCGCATCTTGGAGCTCTTGAAGAGTGGCTGGAGCTGGATCTCGAGCTCGCACGCGCCGTTTTAGGTCATCCCAGAGATGTTCTATTGGGTTAAGGTCTGGACTTCGTGCTGGCCAATGCATAACAGGGATATCGACCTCCTGTAAATAATCCCGTACAATAGCCGCGGTGTGGCAACGAGCATTATCATGCATTAACATGAATCCATCACCGACATAACCAGCATACGGGACCACATGTTCCTCCAGGATTTCAGTAATGTACCGACCAGCATTTAATGACCCTTGCCCACGGCCACCCCGAGTCCGGGAAACGCACACAAGTTCCGTTTTCCCGTCGACGGAAATGCCGCCCCAAAACATACACGAGCCACCCCCGTATTCGACGGATTCTTCGAAGCAGGGTTGTGTGAACCTCTCCCCCTGTCTTCTGTAGACCCTTCTACGTCTGTCATTGCAGAAGAGACAGACCCTCGTCTCATCAGAGAAGAGTACGGTCCGCCACTGTTCTAGAGTCCACTCGCAATGATTGCGTGCAAACTCTAGGCGATCTCTGCGATGCTGTGCAGTAAGTTTTGGACCTTTAGCAGGTCTATGGGCTGTTAAACTCTTTTCGTGTAACCTTCTTCTTATCGTAGAAACACTCACAGATGTTCTCCGAGTTGATTGAAGCTGTTGTTGCCACTCAACAGCATTTGTAAAATGGTTTCGTAAAGATGTCGTAGCGATGAAACGGTCATCTCTTTCTGATGTGCACCGTTTTCTTCCAGATCCCGGTTTTCTAACATAACCATCAGTCTGCTGAAAACGTTGGAACACCCGTCCAACTGAAAAACGGGACAGGTTCAACTGTCGAGCAACGTCACACTGCCGCATCCCCGACTGCAATAGGGCAAACACTTGAGCGGCTTCTTAAGAGCTGGTGTCCATCTTTACTTGTTCTTACTTGGGTTACTTGTTCACGTGTGTTCACTGCAAAGTCTAAATTACGACTGGCCCATATTTCATCCAGATCGACCGTTTTATACCCTTTTTAGGTGGTGTAACTAGCGTCCTTACTAACGAGCATTTGACAGTGTTTATTTTTGACGCTCTGTAATGATAAATGTTTTAATGATTTCATGATTTTTTTATTAATAATGTAAAGCTATTCAAATACCCATTTCAAACATACTAATATTTATATAAATATAATTCGTTTCTAGCCATTACAGCCATTTTTCGCGCAAACTCAGAGAGGTGCGATTTTTGTGACGCTGAGTGTATATGAGATAAAGAAATAATCACAGACAGACACTCCAATTTTATTTCTTTGTACAGAAATGATTTTATTTAATAAAAAAACCGTATTTAAAAGTGAAATAACTATGATTACAAATATATTATTGACATAAACTTACTTCATAAGGTAGTACTTTACAAGCCAAGATGAGATACAAAACTGTAAGCATTAAAAAAGCAGTCTTTTCTTCAATTTATTTCTTTAAAGGGCTAAAGATCATTACTATTTTACATACAATAGATTATGGAATCAATGCATGCATGCAGGCATGTTAAATAATATTAAGGGACTTATAACAAGTTTTTTTTAACATAATTATGAAAATCTTAAAAGTAGGGTTGATGTACAAATACATTTAAAAAATTAAATCTAAAAGCTCTTGCTTAGGAATGGATCCTAATTTGAGATATATCGGTTATTCGATAAATCTGGATTAGGTGTATATTCTGACAACCAAAAGAGCTTTAAAAATATCTAAATTGAATAAAGAAATTTCGAATTTGACTTCCAAGCCTCGAACTGCTTTACCGTGTGAAAACAATTTTAAAAATTAATTATTGCGAGATATCCTTGGACGAATTTTACCATAATTCTGGCCTGGTAACGAAAAACATCTAAAACTTGGACTACCTTTGTAGCCAATATTACTTTGGAGATATTATTATTTTTTGTTTTTATAGAAGAGAGGTCAAAGGTGACTCACGTGATGGTAAGTGATGCCGCCCATGAACATCTAATATATAGAGGAATAGCAGATGCGTTGTCGGCTGTTGAGACAGGAATAGGCTCTTTTATTGAAGGTCCCTAAGTCGTATCGGTCCGGAAAAATCGCTGGCGGCAGCAGATTCCATTAAGTCCTTATGCATGGCAGAAAATCCCGCGGTGTGGTGCAATGCCAACCATCAAAGTAGTGACGATGGAATTTTGTGTTGTGCCGCAATGTGCGATGGTGAAATTCAGCGGCTGGATTTTATCAGAACATTTGGAATGGTTCGGACACTCCCGTGGTAGATCCTATAAAAATGCAAAGATATGCGACATCTCTTCGCAAAGCCAGGGGATCAAGACGATCGAAGCAGGTCAGCGGGGGGCCGTCAGGAAGTACTGTCGCGCTCTACTGAGCATTTAAGGAGTCAATTCGGCCTTCCCTTCCACTGCAACAGATGCACAGCAAAACTGAACGTCACTATATATGTACGATAGTCGACGCTAAGGATTCCGATACTGGCTGAAGCAACGAAGGGAGTGCTGACGAAGGGTTACTTTTTAGCGGTAAACACGAAAACATTTTTATTTGTAAAAAGGGTAAAAAGGGTTAGGGTTTAACTGGACTAAATTTAGTCAGCCCCAATCCGAGATTTTGTCTCGTCATGGATAAATAAAATTAGCTGAGCGACCCCGACGGAAGACGTACTCGTACTGCACTCAGCTGGTACTCCTCTAAGTACTTCAAGAGCTTGCAGTTTATAATGGACTCCATTGTTTTGGAGAACGAGGTGATTGCAATCGGCCTATAGTTGCACGGATCTGAGCATTTCTTAGGGATAGGGTGCACCAAAGCTGTCTTCCATGATTTTGGGACGATGCCTAGAAAGTAGAAGTACCAGAAAAGACGCGTTAGAACCGGTGCCAACTTTGAAGCACACATCCTCAACACAGAATTTAATCGGGCCCA
Organism: Luehdorfia chinensis; assembly: GCA_019845155.1. Classification (NCBI taxonomy): domain Eukaryota; kingdom Metazoa; phylum Arthropoda; class Insecta; order Lepidoptera; family Papilionidae; genus Luehdorfia; species Luehdorfia chinensis. The sequence goes on along the minus strand of JAHVAK010000201.1, from coordinate 4,202,825 downwards.
CTCGAATTTTGGATGTCCAGGGAGAGGAGTGCTTTGCGCACAGAGCTCAAGACAAAACTGGTCATGTAAGGCGGCAAGTTCCTCCAGTCACCGAGAGTCGAGTTGGACGCAAAAAGAGAGTCTAGAAGATCTGCTTTTTCTTGGCGAGATGCCATTGTGCAGGTGCCGCCAAACCAAGGCTGGGATCCACCACCGATGGACACCACAGAGGATAGAACGAAGACTTCCATTCCCTGAAACACCAAATTAACGACAAATTCGCTAAAGACGCCGTGATCATCCAACGAGAAGCAATCTTGCCCACATGGGGAGGATGCAAAGAAAGACTGCATCCCATCCCAATTCGCCGGCCTGTAGTAGCACACACGGTGGGAGCCAATGTCATAAACAGATCTCCCCGCATGATCGGTGGTAAGAGATCAAAGCCATTCGGCGTAGAGGACGTTGAAGTCACCGAGTATCACGATCTCTACGGATGGGATCTGCTGATCGCAGCCATTCGAATGTGATCGATAAAGGCACCCATAGACGCGAAGATGGTCAACGCTGTCTATGCGCAGCCAAAGGGTGGACAGGTTATACCATACCTTCATGACTGCTGTGGCGTTAACATCATATATCGTCTCTGACGTATACACAAACCCCGGCCCCAGTTTTCCAGAAGTGTTCCAGTTTGTACCCCGGGTAGGAAAGGGAAGAGGTATCCGGCGGAGAGGAAATTTGCGTCTCGTCAAGAAAAAACAAGGCCGGCGTCGTCGTCTTCAAATGGTAGTGGACGGCATCAAGATTGGAACGTAGTCCCCTGATATTGCAGAAATCCACGCCGAGCGTGGTAGGGGGTGCCGTTGTTTTTTGCTTTTGTAGCGACATTTTTGTCGACACATGAGAAGCTCAAGAAATATTCCCGCGTATAATCGCGATAAGAAAGTTTTTTGAGATGGGAACTATATATACAACATAAATATTACTAGTTGGAGGAGATGTCCTCCCCAGATCAGACCACTCCATCTGTCGGCTACCGTTTTAATTGGCAATTTCATCCGCCAAACTTTGTTTGCCTCTTTGTTTGTACTACACTTTGTTTGTCTGAAAAGCGTACATATAATTTAGTTTCTTAGATTATAATTTGTTGTAAATAACTAATTATTGTACTTTATATACTGTTTCTTTCTGCATTCTTGTGCGGTTTTAATTGTTAAAACTGCAATTTTATTTTAGTCTGATCAATGCTCTAGATTAATGAGGACAGTGGTGTGATGACTGGTATCTGGTACCTACCTAATTATTTTTTAGCTTTAAGTACATTATCTGCATTATTATTATGTTTCTTTACAATAAAACTGTTTAACTTAAAATCTTTTTTTACTTTTTTTATTTGCAAGCTTTTAGTTTTTTATTTAGTTAATTTATATTCCTCATTGTATTTAGTTCATTTAGTGCTTCATTATTAAAAGTTTCTTTCCTGAAATTCTTTGTTTTGTTATGGTCTAGGTATCTATACCTAGATTTCAGTTTTCATTACTTGACTGTCTAAATAAACCCTATGTTCAGCCATTTTGGATAAGATTTCTTTTATAAAGTGTACTGTGTTCTACTTGTGAAACTCTTTCATTTGATAACCATTTTGAGAGAATTGAAAAAAAAATCCGCTGTTTTGTGGTAGCGGCCATCTCGTATTTGGAATATTTTCATACCGTATTCTACTAATTAAGCACTTTAATTCGATACCCATATTGAGAGGGTTGAAAAAAATATGTTTTCCGCCATTTTGTGGCGGCGGCCGTCTTGAATTTACTATGATACTGAATATATAAAATTGTAGTGTCACATATTATCATCAGAACTTAAAATGTGTACCAAATTTGAGATCAATCGGTGAACAAGAAGGGGGTAAAATTTCAATTTCTAGATTTGACCCACACAAGACACAAACAAGGCAAGCTAAATAAAACCGTTCAAAAATTAATAAGATACTCTAAATCTCTAAATAAAAAGTACTGATTATAATTTCCTCAGATAAAGATTACAAGTAATATTTTAATTAACAAAAGTACAAAGATTACAAAATTACCAAATATTGATATTTCCTATTGTTTTTGAACCTTTTATTAATAAATAAGTAGTCAAATAGTTAAATATTCAGTCAATAAGGTGTAGTTAGATATTGTTGATTCTTGTAATTTTTAATAAACAATTGATTAGACCCTAACAACAAATATTTTTAACACGTTGACGGACAGTACCGCCGACAGGCCGACGGTCGACATTCAAGATTTTACTTGTATATTGTCAGTACGCCAGGTAACGACTGCAAAGAAACAAAACTATAAAAAAAATATTCAAATTATAGTATGGAAATTAGAAGGTTAGGGAAAAGGGTTAATTAGGCAATATGCAAGTTAGTAACATGCAAGGCACATTCCTGCATCGGATTGGTAATGTAGTAATCCGATGCAGGAATCAGGCAAACAGTAGATCGCACTTCAACATTTATACTTGGTGCGGAAGTCCGATTACACGTATACATAATTTTTAGTTGCAACGTTTCGTATTCGTCATCATGCAGTAGGTTTTCGTGTAATAACCGGCAAGAAACACGCGTTTATTTTATGTTCCTTTTTACCGAAATAACTACGCAAAAAATAGTATACTGACACGTTTTCCTTCCACCTATATTAATCAATTTAGTGAAACAGATATTGAAATAAAACTAATTTTACGGATTTTATCGCGTTTAATTATATTATTTATAACCCGACATATATTAAAAATAATATCGATAAAGAAGATTTGGAGGCCATACGTCAAGACATTTCGTATATGTAACGTCGAAGTTCTGTGCCGAAAGTGAATCTTCCCAAAGACGAATTAAACTTATCTTTAAATAACATACGAAACAGACTCGAACTCACGATTCTCCGCGCAGATAAAGGAAACGCTACGGTAGTAATGGATACGTCGGATTATAATTTTAAAATGCAAGAACTTTTGTCGGACGTAAACACCTATAAAAAGGTAAAACAGACCCAACTACTAACACGCTCAAAACAACTAGCGATCTATTAAAGAAACACGCCGAGAAATTAAATCTAGACATAAATTCGATAATACCTTCCTGTGCCAAACCACCGAAGTTGTTCAATCAAATCAAAACGTCCAATAGTGAGTCAGATCGATTCACCAACTTACAGATTGGCTCAACATGTGGCTAAAATACTCTCCCCACAAAGAGGACATACAAGAGCACATCTTACTGACAATAAAAATATGGACAGTTTTGATGTCCAGTCGTCATTTACATGCCTACCTGCTGAAGACTGAACTGGGTGCTGTAAAGCACTCGAAACGTCGGGTTATAAATAATCTAATTAAACGCGATAAAGTCCGTAAAATTAGTTTCATTTAAATGTGTAGTGTTCGCGTAAATATAAGAAATCATTATAAATTTATCTCTCAGAGATTTTATGTTTATCAATCTGCACGATAAAAACCGTCTTGGTACTTAAAATATTATAATACGTAACATCCATACATAAATAGAGTCACGCCTCTTTCCCATTGCGGTAGGCAGTAATCACATCTTTCCACTTGCTACGATCCTGACACACATCTTTAGCTTCCTCTATTTTCAATAGCTTCATACAAACTCGTCGGTTGCAAGCATTTTTAACGTGGCCTTCACTTAAAACGATATCGAACTGATCGTGATACGTTCGCCTACGGCGACTCTTACTATTTACACTACTCGCCGCATTAATCTGTTTAGTCAGTATACTTTAATACATCCTCTTTACGTAAGCATACCATCTAAACATCAATTTCTGTATCTTTGTCATTATATCTTCTACCACACCACAACGACAAAAAATCACGCTGTTCCTCACTTTGTCTTTGAGCTAAACTTTTCAATTTTTTTATTTTCACAGCACTTTCATGTTTCTTCTTCCAGACCTAACATTCACTACTATACATAAGTGTGGGGACCAGTACTCCGCTCTACAGTACTACAGCTAGTCGTGCCTTTTTAGATACTGTGACGACAAATTATAAATAAAAATAAATTCATTTTATATATTAATTCGTCCAAAACCATTAAAATTATTTAAAATAATAATATTTTAATTTTTTTTTTCGATATAATAGTACATTTCGCAACGAATATTGATTAAAAAATTGCTCAAAATGATTCAAAAATCTATTATGCAATATTATAGCTGAGGACTTCTTGAGCTATAAAAAAAACTGTTGCTTGCTATTCGAATTATTTTTGTTTTGTTTGTCGGCTTTGTCAGCTTCGTCCGTAAGTGACACGCGAGCAGAAGGCCCGCAAGTAAGGGAACGACGTCGCTGCTGGCGATGGCTCGGCGCTCCTATAAAAAGGTAAAACAGACCCAACTACTAACACGCTCAAAACAACTAGCGATCTATTAAAGAAACACGCCGAGAAATTAAATCTAGACATAAATTCGATAATACCTTCCTGTGCCAAACCACCGAAGTTGTTCAATCAAATCAAAACGTCCAATAGTGAGTCAGATCGATTCACCAACTTACAGATTGGCTCAACATGTGGCTAAAATACTCTCCCCACAAAGAGGACATACAAGAGCACATCTTACTGACAATAAAAATATGGACAGTTTTGATGTCCAGTCGTCATTTACATGCCTACCTGCTGAAGACTGCATCTTAATTGTAACTAGGAAGCTAACAGAGAACAACATGCCAGTAGAACATGCAGAATTACTTTGACATTGCCTAACATCTGGCTATCTATTGTGGAAGGAACCGCACTACCGGCAAGAAGATGGTGTGGCGATGGGCTCCCCAGTATCTCCCATTGTTGCTGACATTTTCATGGAAGACTTTGAGGAGAAAGCCCTCCGTACTTTTCTAGTAAATCCAAGGTTCTACAAGCGGTACGTAGATGATACTTTCACAATTCTACCTTCTAATAAAGTCACTGCATTTTAGACCACCTTAACTCCATAAATTCTAAAATACAATTTACAATGGAGTTCTCTCTCTAGCTCTCTTTAGCTTTTCTAGATGTTTTAGTAATTAGTAATTCTAATAACACCTTGAGTCACACTGTGTATAGGAAAAGTCCCATACCAATAGGTATTTAAACGGTGAATCTCACCACCACCCTTCACATTAAGCTACCGTGGGCAAATCTTTGTTTCAGAGAGCACAAGGGATCTGTGACAGTAAACACCGAGCTTCAGTATGTCAAGCAAGTTTTGCAAGACAACAAGCTTCGGGTTCCACGCCTTCGTCGCAGTGACCGAGTGAAAACGGCCACAGTCGAGCGTGTACCTGCAGTCCTACCATATGTCAGAGGAGTCACGGACAAGATTGGCTATATCTTGAAGCGGACTTCCATAAGAATATTTTTCAAGCCGCCGAAGAAGATAAGTCAGTTTTTACCATCTGTCAAGTGTAACATCCCTCTACAAGATGCAGGAGTATACAAGCTGGATTGTGAATGTGGTCTCTCTTACATAGGGCAAACAAAAAGATCAGTAAAACCCGCGTAAAAGAACATATAGCTGATGTGAAGCATCGCCGCTCCAGGGAGTCTGCCGTCTGTGACCATGTTCTGGATCATCCCAACAATTACATCAGATTTGATAAGCCACAAATACTCGCAAAAGAACACCGATTCCTACCAAGGATGATACGCGAGGCTATTGACATTAAAAAAACAACCTAATTTTAATAGAGAAGATGGTTGGGTATTACCACCAGCTTGGGATCCTATAATTAATAGAATTAAATCAAAAACCAACCCTACCACTGCAAGACTTCAAGATACAGTTACCTCTTTCTGCGTAGATCGGACCAAAAATAATAAATAAAAGCTGAAGGTACTCCGGGTTAACTATGACATCAGGACATCTGTCGCCTCTGTCCTCCCGTGACCATGGGTGCTGTAAAGCACTCGAAACGTCGGGTTATAAATAATCTAATTAAACGCGATAAAGTCCGTAAAATTAGTTTCATTTAAATGTGTAGTGTTCGCGTAAATATAAGAAATCATTATAAATTTATCTCTCAGAGATTTTATGTTTATCAATCTGCACGATAAAAACCGTCTTGGTACTTAAAATATTATAATACGTAACATCCATACATAAATAGAGTCACGCCTCTTTCCCATTGCGGTAGGCAGTAATCACATCTTTCCACTTGCTACGATCCTGACACACATCTTTAGCTTCCTCTATTTTCAATAGCTTCATACAAACTCGTCGGTTGCAAGCATTTTTAACGTGGCCTTCACTTAAAACGATATCGAACTGATCGTGATACGTTCGCCTACGGCGACTCTTACTATTTACACTACTCGCCGCATTAATCTGTTTAGTCAGTATACTTTAATACATCCTCTTTACGTAAGCATACCATCTAAACATCAATTTCTGTATCTTTGTCATTATATCTTCTACCACACCACAACGACAAAAAATCACGCTGTTCCTCACTTTGTCTTTGAGCTAAACTTTTCAATTTTTTTATTTTCACAGCACTTTCATGTTTCTTCTTCCAGACCTAACATTCACTACTATACATAAGTGTGGGGACCAGTACTCCGCTCTACAGTACTACAGCTAGTCGTGCCTTTTTAGATACTGTGACGACAAATTATAAATAAAAATAAATTCATTTTATATATTAATTCGTCCAAAACCATTAAAATTATTTAAAATAATAATATTTTAATTTTTTTTTTCGATATAATAGTACATTTCGCAACGAATATTGATTAAAAAATTGCTCAAAATGATTCAAAAATCTATTATGCAATATTATAGCTGAGGACTTCTTGAGCTATAAAAAAAACTGTTGCTTGCTATTCGAATTATTTTTGTTTTGTTTGTCGGCTTTGTCAGCTTCGTCCGTAAGTGACACGCGAGCAGAAGGCCCGCAAGTAAGGGAACGACGTCGCTGCTGGCGATGGCTCGGCGCTCGGCTTCTCGACGCTGCCTGCTGCTCCGCTGTACTCCGACCCCAACCCACCCCTGTAGACGCCATTACGGTGTCGACCGAAATACCATAATGGCGACGGCTTCACCGTCGTCGGAAGAATAAGAAGAAAACGGCGCCAAAAAAAGACCGATTCAAGGCTACCTCGGAAGGTGGCAGCTGTGACCCCCATGCCTAATGTTAAAGCCAAAAAGGCCTAGCGTAGTTAGGCCCCTATCCCGATAGATACTACCGCACCCTCTCAAGAGGCCGGTACTCCCCCGGCTCCCCGTGTAGTAATACAGGACAAGGCTGCATGGGGCTCTTGCTCTTGGATGCGCTTCTCGTTGAGTGCACCCGAGATCTTTCTCGGGTGCACTCAACGAGAAGCGCATCCACTTCACAAAGGCGAAACCGATCGCCAGTGGAAAAAGTGTCACGTTTTCGACACCTGACAATCACCGAGCGCTCACCAAGTGGCTGAGCGATCGGAAGATAAACTTCCACACTTACACACTCGAGGAGGACCGTATCCTCCGCGCAGTCATCCGCGGCGGTCCGCAGGAACTGGAAACGATTTACGTCCTTGAGAAATGTTTACGTCCTTGAAAAGTCCCAGCCCAGTGCTTCAAGTGCACCGCATAACTAACATGCGCACGAAAGCACCTTACAACCTAGTGCTTGTGCATCTGGAACTATCTCCAGAAGGAAAAAAAAATTTGATATACGCAATGTTTGCTACTTATCTGGCATTCCAGTCGAGGTGCCGCGTAAGCGCACGTCGCGGAGGCGGTACTCTTATTTATTACAGATCATCCTAGCACTGCATTCCTATAGAAAACCCGCCCCTATATAGAGGCATCAGTCCGGTCACAGTCAGGTCAACGAACGCGCCCTGTTTGACTTAAGCAACAAGTGCGTATTTGATGTTATCGGGCCCCAGGAACCAACTAGGGTGCCCATAAAATCGAAATATTTTCCGGACAGTTTAGATGTTGTACTTTTAAAGAACGTAGCGCTACCGCTGCGCTCTATAGAAGTGGACAATAAATTAACCTCCGACAATCGCCCGGTTAGCATGATTTTAGGACAGCCCCGCGAGGAGGTCACTCTGACCATCACCGTGACGGACTGACGTAAACTCGAGACTAGCCTCGAGTCTATGTGCTCCCCCGACCCAGATGCCATAATTAATACCCCTTCAGGCCGTTGACCACCTAACCTCATATCTAAAAGCCGTCAGAGACTCCTCGAAGCAGATCAAGATAGCGAGCGATCGCCGTTTTGAGCTGCCAGAGGACCCTAGACGGCTGCTGGGGGAAAAAATGCTGCCACTAAGGCATATGACAGATACCAGTCTGACGGAAACCGCGTCAGGTTGCGCCACCTCCAAAGAAAGGTTAAACAGCGCATGGCCGAACTCAGAAGCACGCGCTGGGACAGACTGACGGAGGACATCACGCCATTCCATGCCGCCTGAGCCCTGGCGAGATCTTTGAAATCAGAGACTGTCGCAGATATGCCGTCTCTGACTCGCCCCGATGACAGTACTGCTTTCGATGATATCGATAAGCAGATTGCTTAGCCGACAGCCTAGAGCTTCAATGCTCTCCCAGCACTCAACCCATCGACCCCGCCCACCTTCAGAAGTTGGAAGTGGAAGTGGCGCGTAAAGCGGTGCTGCCACCGACGGGCGACTCCCTGTCACCATCGATGAAGTTAAGATGATTGTCAAAAACCTCAAAACCCTCCCCCCGCCACTCATACAATTACTAGTGGCTATTTTCAATGCCCTGCTTGCCAGCTGCATCCTTTCCGGATGCCCGGAAGGAGGCTAACGTAATCGGCATTCCCAAGCCGAACAAACCAAAAAATCAGGCCTCGAACTATATAACTATATAATTTTATAACCTTATATTGCCAAGGCACAGAGATTTACAAAATAATAATTATATTATTTTATAAAATTCATAGCTTTTAAATGAAACTAATTTTACGGATTTTATCGCGTTTTATTTTATTATTTATAACCCGACGTTTCGAGTGCTGCTGACTGCTGACTGCTGACTGAGTAAGCTTACTGCTTACTTAAGCTTACTGCTTACTTAAGCTCTTTCTGCGTAGATCGGACAAGGAATAATAATTAAAAGCTGAAGGTACTCCGGGTTAACTATGACATCGGGACATCTGTCACCTCAGTCCGCCCGTGACCATGGGTGCTGTAAAGCACTCGAAACGTCGGGTTATAAATAATAAAATAAAACGCGATAAAATCCGTAAAATTAGTTTCATTTAAATGTGTAGTGTTCGCGTAAATATAAGAAATCATTAAAATTCATAGCGTTACGTAATTTCGACCTCCTTCCGAGGGGCCCTTGGATCGCTTCGAGCCTCGAAGAATATTCCTAGGATGATGTATATTATTTTTGTATTTTGTAATCATATTATCTATTTTCAATATGTCCAATTTTATACGGAATGAGTAACCAAGTATGGTGAATATTTTCAACGTGCTTAAAATGAAATTATATAGATCTATAGAAAAGAGATGCACCCGTTTTGGAATCCTGCTGAATGGCGAATATTTACGACCACTCTATAAAATACCGTGCTGCTGTTAAGGCCGTATGTACCTATTGCGATATATCTGAATTCTAAACTAATGTAACGAATTTTGAGTCGGCGCCAAACAAAAAGGCAAATTAATTACATAAAGCGCAAAATGATATCCTACTAGACTTTACGCCTGAAATTGCAAGCCGTCCTCCGAGTTATTCAGCGAGAGATCTCCCTTTGCATTTGTAGACCGATAACAGAGGTCTCCGAAATATATTCTATAATTTTTCCCTTCAAATAATTACAGGTTTTTTTAATTTGTTGAGGTATGTTGAATTAAAATACAGCGTTGCTTTTTATAGCACATGGAGATATATTTATATTGCAAACATGCGTATTTACAGATTATTGTAAAATTTTTATGAAAATAAAGTCGTGACCTTTTCTACTCCCTTTCAATATTTTTCGCCTGTAGTTACTGAGGTAATAATTACACGGCAATATTTTTATTTTCAGGATTTAATTATGCTCTTTGTAGTCAATCTTTTTTGATTCCTACTATACCATTCAAACAAGAAGCAGGGGTATTTCGTAAACTCTCCTTGCTGGCCCAGAAGCATAGTCAATATCCTTAGATCACTGCATATAGACCAACTATGATAGGAGTAGTTTTTTTTTATACAAAATGTAAATTTTCATAACAAATTACAAATGAATGGAATCCATCTAGGTAGGTACTCGTACCACCCCAGAGCCAGTTATTCTGCCGTGAAGCAGCAGTGTGCAAACATTACTGTGTTTCGGTTTGAAGGGCACTGAGAGCTAGCGTAATCACTGGGCATATGAGACTTAAGAACTGATGTCTGTAGGTGACGGGCGCAGTGTGGTGTCACACAGTAATTTTCTGGGTGACAGCATTTGTTATGGGCTGACGTTACACTTACCATCAGGTGAACGTTTTGCTCGTGTCGTCACATTTATGAAATAAAAAAATTGTCACCATAATGGAGTAGTACTGCTTTAAGACTTCCCATTGTAACTATTTCCTTTTTACGTTGATAAAATAAATATCGTGACCAGAAAATTTACTCAATCTTTATAAAGATACTTTCGAAAGGTTACATCATACTTGGCCGATTTAATGATATAATTTTATAACTTGTGATCGTAATAGGTAGAAATCTTTTTTAACTACGTTGTGTACGGTGTGCATTTTAGTAACTTGTTCTTTTATGTGTATCATGGATAGATGTATATTCACTAGAGACGTCGCTAGTCGAAGACAGTCTAATCTTAATTCGCGTCCTTTCAAATGAATGAAATATCTGGCAGGCAAAGAAGTAAACTTGTTACCATAATGTAGTAATACTGATTTAAGACTTCCATCATTTTGATCGTGTTCTACATGTTGAACGGGCCAGGCACATCACAACAATAAACTAAATTTGCTTCTTGTGCAGAATATGAAACAAAATCCTTTTCTCTATATCTACTTTTACTGGTGGTAGGATTCCTATGCAGGAATCCGCCTAGATAGGTACCACCCCAGGGCCAGTTATTCTGCAGTGAAGCAGTAGTGTGCAAATATTACGGTGTTTCGGCTTGAATGGCACTGTGAGTTAGCGTAATCACTGGGCATATGAGACTTAAGAACTTATGTCTCAGAGTGATGGACACAGTGGTGGTGTCACACAGAAATTTTCTGCGTGACATAGCAGTTGGCTTAAATCTACTAATTACTACTTTAGTAAGTTCTGACTAGTTTTAAAATAGCCGATAGGTGTCCGATAGAGTAGAATAGCACCTACTTATTTCCTACCGAGGTCTCGTAAAGGGTCCGTACGGAAAGCCTTTATTCGTGAAGATCAACACCATAATATGCAATGCTTACACTATACTGCTAGTGGGAACGCAACGGAATCAGTATTTTTTGACTCGTACGACACGTCTCGTTTCCCGCGGGGGCGAAAAGTGCGCTCCGTGTGTAGCCTCTGCCGACCCTATTGTATGTGAAAAAGGCGTCACCTATATGTACTAGACGTACCTATATGTAGTTTTAAAATACTTACCTTCCTTACTTTAATTATTCGCTGTTACCTTATGTAATTACTTGAATGACTAATTGTTATGATGTTCTCCTAGCCGATTTCGACCACGGCGACAACTTCCGAATACTGTCGAGGGCCATCAACTGCGCAGGAGATATTATAGTGCCACAAGTGTACGCGCAAACACAGAGGCACTCACTCGTCCCAACCTACCCGCGCCCGATGTTACGCTGATGCCATAAGATCGGAGGTAGGCTAGGATGCAGTGTCAGAAACACGGGGACAACACAACCAGACCCGAAAATCAACAATTTGTGTTCTAGCACAAATGTTGGCTCCGGCTGGGAATCGAACCCAGGACCCGCTACGCGGTTATATACTTAATATAAATACTTATAAAAGAACAATTTTTTTATGCCAACATGAGTAGACCGACAAAAGAAGCTGTTCGTAAAACAAACCTCTCGTTAAACGAGCTCTAGCAGAAATGCAGGGAAATGGGGTGGTACCTACCTAGACGGATTCCTGCATAGGAACCTGCCAGTGCCAGTTATTCTGCCGTGAAACAGTAGTGTGCAAGCATTACTGTGTTTCGGTTTGAAGGGCACTGTGAGCTAGCGATTACGCTATGGGCACTTGAAACTTAAGAACTGATGTCTCAGGGTTACGGGCGCAGTGTGGTGTCACACAGAAATATTCTAGGTGACACAGCATTTGTTGCGGGCGGACGTTGCACTTACCATCAGTAATGTCAATTCATGCAATAAAAAAAAATCACAACTCAGAAAGAGGCTTGAAGGCTCGTTTTTTGTTACACTGTGAATTATAAATTAATAAAAAATCAATTTTAGTCTGAATTAATCGCTGCAGTTATGTTATTTCCATTGTCATCTATATTCAGTGTTCTTTATCCAAATAAGGACTTCCCTCGATATTCCGTCGTCAGACCTTCGATGACAGTCCAGCTATGTTGGACATATATCAATATGAATGAAATAAGCCCGAACACGAGGTAGCTGTTGTAAACTGTTGACGAGTTCCCTTGACTGTCTTCCGTCTCTAACATTAGATGACCTTCTAATATCCGTTATATGCCATATGGCCAAGTGTTACGGTTTTTTAGTCTATGATTTCATCATCATTATTTCAGCCTATCACTAGTTCACTACTAAACAAAGGCATCCCCATAGATTGCCTTTGCTATAGTTGCCACGCTTGGCAGGCGGGTTGGCAACCGCAGTTTGTTTATTCAGATGTTTCAGGAAAATGCTGCTGCCCAACTCCTGGTTTTCATTTTTCCTCCGTTGACTTTTACGACAGACACGGGATGAGATGGGATGGTACATTCTCTTAAGCCGCCACCACACGGCCAGTCAATGACTTAACAAAATGAATATAACAAACAATAACAGCGGCGGGCAACTTTTTCGACAGTAAAATGATAATTACTTTTCGAATTCTGCAGTGACGGTACGGCACGTTTCCAATACGGTAACCTTGAACAATTTAAATCAAATAATGAATATGTTTACCGGGTTTTACTCCACAAAAGTGCGCAAATGACTGGTACTATTTTAGTTTGATTTAATTAATTGTCACTTCTGAAGCCTTCGTCGATCTTAAGTTATGTATACGGCACACTACATGTGAAAAATGTACCGTTCACAAAATATTTTCCATTAATATTTTTTTATTATTGTGTAAAGTGACGAAACGGGCAAAACGTTCACCTGATGGTAAGCGCAACGTCCGCCCACAACAAATGCTGTGTTACCCAGAACATTTCTGTGTGACACCACACTGCCTCCGTTCGCACCCTGAGACATCAGTTATTAAATCTCAAAATGCCCAGTGATTACGCTAGCTCACAGTGCCCTGCAAACCGAAACACAGTAATGCTTGCACACTACTGCTTCACGGTAAAATAACTGGCCCAGGGTTGTACCTACCTAGACGGATTTATGAATAGGAATTACCTTATTCTTACACCGTCTGCAAGCAAACTTTATTATAATAATAATTTATTTCTGACCGTGAACCCATATTGTATTAGCAAATAAATCAAAAAAGTGAGAGCTTCAGAAAACTAAACATAATGAGATGAATGAGATAATGAGATAAATGCAGAGGAGTATCAGAAGTAGGATAACTGTAGGACTTATTTATTATAATATTCTTACCAAGTTCAAAAGTTAGTTTACATATATCATTATATATTATACAGATTAGAATTCAAAACATAAATGCAAAAGAAAACACCGTATACTGTGTTCTATCTCATTCTCTTGCAGGCTAATTCGTACAGATGTATGTGTTTTCACGTCAATAACAAAATATTTTTTTGCCTTTACCGGGCAGCGCACAGGTATGTTTTCGTAGTATGGAGGCGTATCCAGTGCACCAGCATGTGTACATCCCATCTATTAACAATTACACTCCGGATACTGTTTGCAGAGTAATGGAGCCTGCTGAAAAAGTACTACAGGTCAGCGGATTGCGATGGCATACGGTCTTTATTTGCATCCTCCCGACGGGGGAAGGATTGCTGCCGAATCTGTCACTAATGTTGTTTCAGGGAATGGAACTCTTCGTTCTATCCTCTGTGGTGCTCATCAGTGGTAGATCACATCGCTGGATTTGTGACACCTGCACAATGGCATCACACCAAAAGCAGCAGTGTTACTGGGCCTGAGCTTATGCATCGGCATCTCGGGAATTAAAAAGCAGCAACTTTAAGAAGAAGTAATACTCTGCTTCCAGGTCCTTAAAAAGAGTAATTACTACGGCAATGTCAGAGTACATGGGCAGAATTGGCGAGAAACTAGCTCGCCTTCCTTCGGGAACCCGTGCATTCTGGTCTCTCGCCAAGGCTGTCCAAGGGAATTTCTGTCAGCCATCACTTCCATCTCTGCACAGGGAGGACAATTTGCTGGCCCATGACGCAAAAGAGAAAGCCGATCTTCTAGTTTCTCTTTTTGTGTCCAACTCGATGACAGGGGGAACTTACCACCAACCATAGCGCGCAGTGAGTGCTCTATGCCAGACGTCTAGTTTTTCCAGAGGTCTGTGCGCAAAGCACATTCCTGGACATATAAAAGTCGAGTGGAGATGTTCTATGTTGACAATGTATGCTTTAGAGTTGGCACTAGTTTTAACACATCTTTTCCGGAACCTCCTACTCCTGAACATTCTGGGCGTCGTCCTGAAGTTATGGAACACTGCTTTGAGACCAAGAACAGAATTGACCGATTCAGCACAATCTTAAGTCTAAACTCTCCAAGGTTTCTTTTTCCATAAATGACCCTGATAGTATCTTTAACACCTTATTTTATACAATTTCTAATGAATATGATGAAGTGTTCACTAGAAAAGTTGTAAAAATGCGAAAAAAAATATACTTTAGTGAGTGGGCAACTAAAGGAATTAGAAAGAGTAGAGACAATTGATATGATCTCTATGCTAAAAGATCACTTACAGCTAATATAAAATTTCATCAGTATGTTAAAAAGTACTCAAAAATCATTAAAAGTGTCTGTATGAAAGCTAAAGCTGATTTCTTAAGCGATAAAATTAAACTTTCTTGGAATAAAATAAAAGCCACGTGGAATATTATTAATTTAGAAACTGGCAGGCATAATACAAAAAAGGAAGACTTTGCTTTGAATATTAATGGTAATGTAGTTAAGGATAAATATAAAGTTGCAAATAAGTTTCTTAATGTTTTTTCAAATATACCTACTGAAACTACTAAACATTTGCAGTCAAATCCTGTAGTTGCAGAGTCATTCCTAAGAGAATATGTAAACATGAACATTCAATTTAATCACATTAGCTCTGCAGATATTGTAAAAGCATTTGGGAAACTAAATAAAAAGAAAACAGAAGATCTTTAGGGGTTTTCGGTCTAGGTAATAGATATAATTGTTATCGATATAGCTCCAATATTGGCGATGATTTTTAATCTCTGTGTTGACTTTGCTATCTTCCCTGATCTGATGAAACATAGTAAAGTTGTACCAGTTTTTAAATCGGGTAGTAGAGAAATTCCTATAAATTACCGTCCCATTTCTGTGTTGCCTGCTTTAAGTAAAATATTTGAAAAAATTATGCTGGAGCAATTGCTCGTTCATTTTGGTATACATAGAATTTTAAACGACAAGCAATTTGGCTTTACAAAAGGAAGGTCAACGACTGATGCCGGTGTTCAACTAGTCACACATGTTCTCCAGGCCTGGGAAGATCTTCATGACACTATCGGTGTGTTTTGTGATCTCTCAAAGGCATTTGACTGTGTAGACCATAATAATTTAATTCATAAACTCAAATTCTACGGCATTCATGAAGCCTCACTAGATCTTTTACTTAACAAATCGAGAGCAAAAAGTTGCGATTAACGGTCGTAAAAGTGGGTGTTCCTCAGGGTTCGATCCTTGGTCCATTTCTGTTCTTGGTTTACATTAATGATCTTCCTTATTTGGTAAAATATATGTCTGAGGTAGTTCTCTTTGCGGATAATACCTCATTGTTGTTTAAAGTTAAAAGAAATGACTTGACGCTGGAACAGCCCAATAAAACTCTGGGTATTGTTTCCAAATGGTATAAAACAAAATGTCTACACTTTGAAATGTTTTTTTTCCAAATCGGCACATAATATTAGTATTAAGTTAAAGAAGTCTAACATTTCTTTTGAAAATTTAACTGTATTTCTTGGATTCGCTATTGATTCCATCCAGTGAGGAGCACATATTGAAAAAATTGCTTAAAAATTAAGTTCTGCCATTTTTGCAATTAGAAGGATTAGACAGTTGACTGATGAGGCTACAGCTTAATTAGTCTATTTTGCATACTTCCACAGTATTATGTCATATGGCATATTACTGTGGGAATCCGCGGCCGGTCTCTAAAATTTTATAATAAAATTCTTAAAAGTGTAACTCAAAAAACTGACATAGAATACAAAAAAACTTGTCAAGAAGACATTTTTGGAAAAAGCGTATTATAAAGTAGATCATTACATAGAGGACAGAGATGTGTGGTTTCTTGCCGGTTCTTCTCTGAGGTCTTATTTTTTGAACCGGTGTAGATTTTGACATTCATAAGAGAGATCAGAAGAGAAGATTCTTTATACAAGCCTAAACTGAATAAAGAAATTTTGACTTTGACTTTGACTTTTGACTTTGGTGCACCCGATCCCTAAGAAAGGTGACCACTCAGATCCGTCCAACTACAGGCCGAGGTTTTCTCACAGACCGGAGCATCAAGGTTGCGGTTGACGATGCATGCTCGGACTCCAAGTCTGTGAATGCTGGTGTCCCTCAAGGCTGTAAGCTTGGCCGTGAACAAATTATAAGGCCATGTTCTATGTGATCGGCTTGTTCCACTGGCTTTGCGAAGAGATGTTGCATCTCTTTGTATTCTTTATAGTATCTACCACGGGGAGTGTTCCGAGGAATTGTTCGGATTAATTCCAACCGCTGAATTTCACTATTGCAAATTGCGGCACAACACACAATTTCATCGTCACCACCTTGATTCACACCTCGGAATTTTCTGCCTCGCACAAGGACATTATATGTAATCTGCTGCCGGTAACGGTTTTTCCAGACCAATACAACTAAGGGGCCTTCAAAAAAGAGCCTATTCCTTTCTCAAAGGCCGACAAGGCATCTGCTATTCCTCTAGTATTGAAGAGGTTCGTGGGCGGCGGTGATCACTTACTATCACGTGAGTCACCTGCTCATTTGCCCCCTCTTCTATAAAAACAAAAAATAATAATATCACTGAAGTACGATTGGCTACAAAGGTAGTCCAAGTGTTAGGTGTTTTTCGTTACCAAGCCAGAATTATAGTAAAATTCGTCGCAAGCATATACAATGCAATCATTACATTTTAAAATAGTTTTTTTTTTTTTATAGGAGAGGGGGCAAACGAGCAAGTGGCTCACCTGATGGTAAGTGATCACCACCGCCCATGAACAACCGCAACACCAGAGGAATCGCGGGTGCGTTGCCGGCCTTTGAGGAAGGAATAGGCTCTTTTCTTGAAGGTCCCTAAGTCGTATCGGTCCGGAAAAACCGCCGGCGGCAGCCGATTCCATAAAGTGGTAGTGCGTGGCAGAAAATTCCGCGAAAAACGCACTGTGGTGGAATGCCAACCATCCAGGTGGTGACGATGGAATTTTGTGTTCTGCCGCAAAGTGCGATGGTGAAAACCAGCGGCTGGAATTATTCCGAACAATTCCTCGGAACACTCCCCGTTGTAAATCCTGTAAAAAATGCAAAGAGATGCAACATCTCTTCGCAAGGCCAGTGTATCAAGCCGATCGGAAAGAACCTGGACGTCGACGATTCGAGCCGCTCTTCGTTGAATACGGTCAAAAGGAAGGAGCTGGCACTGGGGTGCCCCCGCCCAAAGATGAGAACAGTACTCCATGTGAGGCCGAACCTGCGCCTTGTAAAGTTGCAAGCGGTGGACCGGCATGAAGTACTGTCCCGCTCTACTGAGCACGCCAAGCTTTTTAGAAGTCAATTTGGCGTTCCCTTCCAAGTGACCGCGAAACTGAACGTCATTCGATATGTCAACGCCAAGGATTCCGATACTGGCTGAGGCAACGAGGGGAGTGCTTCCAAAACGAGGTGCTACGACGAAGGGTTTCTTTTTAGCGGAAAACGCGCAAACTGTGTCTTATTTGGGTTAAACTGGACTAAGTTTAGTCGGCCCCAGTCTGAGATTTTGTCTAACAAAATCTCGACTTCAGACATAAGTTTGTTCCGGCACTCGTCGACGTGTTCCCGAGAAATATTAGCACGGCCGGTGTACAAGGCATCACCAGTACTGTCGTCCGCATAGCAATGAATGTTACTAATTTGTAACATATCATTGATATGCAGAAGAAACAGGGTTGGCGATAGCACGCAGCCTTGCGGAACACCAGCACCCACAGACTTGGAGTCCGAGCATGCACCGTCTACTACGACCTTGATGCTCCGGTCTGCGAGGAAACTGGTGACCCAATTGCATAATTTCTCGGGAAGCCCATAGGAAGGAAGCTTCGAGAGAAGCGCTTTGTGCCAAACCCGATCAAAGGCCTTCGCTATGTCCAAACTAACTGCCAGGGCCTCCCCCTTGCTCTCGACTGCCTCCGCCCATCTATGCGTAAGGTAGACTAGAAGATCACCAGCTGAGCGACCCTGACGGAAACCGTACTGGCGGTCACTAATCAGCTGGTGCTCCTCTAGGTACCTCAAGAGCTGGCAGTTTATAATGGACTCCATTATTTTGGAGAACAAGGAGGTGATGGCGATCGGTCTGTAGTTGGACGGATCAGAGCGGTCGCCTTTCTTAGGGATCGGGTGCACCAAAGCTGTCTTCCATGTGTTCGGGACGACGCCTACAGAGTAGGAGTACCGGAAAAGACGCGTTAAGACCGGTGCCAACTCTGGAGCACACATCCTCATACCAGTACCATAGCACAATAGGGGAGATGCCATCAGGCCCACTCGACTTATGGATGTCCAGGGAGAATAGTGCTTTGCGCACAGAACTCTGCAGGAACTTGATTTCCGGCATAGAGCACTCACACCGCGGGATGATCGGCGGCGTGTTCCCCCTGTCATCGAGAGACGAGTTGGCCGCAAAAAGGGAGCCTAAAAGATCGGCTTTCTCCTTAGCGGCATGGGCCAGCGAGTCATCCTCCCTGTGCAGAGATGGAAGAGATGGCTGACAGAAATTCCCAAGGACAGCCTTGGCGAGAGACCAGAATGCACGAGTTCCCGAAGGGAGGCGGACTAATCTCTCGCCAATTCTGCCAATGTGCTCTGACTTTGACTTGGAAATAGCTCTTTTGAGGGACCTAGAGGCAGAGTTGTACTTCTTTTTCAGTTCGCTAGTTTTTACATCTCGAGACGCCGATGCTTTAGCCCAGGTCCGGTAACACTCCTGCTTTTGGCGTGATGCCATTTTGCAGGTGCGACCAAACCAAGGCTGGGATCTGCCACCGATGGGCACGACAGAGGATGGAATAAAGAGTTCCATACCCTGAAGTACAACATCAGTGACAGATTCAGCAACGGCGTTCGGATCATCTAGCGAGAAGCAAACCCGCCTCCAAGGGTAGGATGCAAAGAAGGACCGCATCCCATCCCAATCTGCTGACCTATAGTGCCACACACGGCGGTTGCTTGCAGATCGCAACCGCGATGAACACGTGAGAGGCACCGTACTTCGGATCAGACAGTGGTCCGAAGATCCCAGAGGGGCATCGACGGAGACTTGATATCTGTCCGGATGAGAGGTCAGCAGAAGGTCCAGCAGGGAAGGCGTATGATCCTCCACGTCCGGAACCCGCGTTGGCGAAGGAACCAGTTGTGTCAGATCATATGCCAAGGCAAAGTCATAAACAGATCTACCCGCATGATCGGTGGTACGAGACCCTAGCCAATCGGCGTGGTGGGCGTTAAAGTCGCCAAGTAACACGATCTCTGCGGATGGGATCTGCTGTAACAGGGAATCTGCAGCCATCTGGATGTGGTCGATGAGTAGGTCAGTTTCGGTGTTACCGCTATGGGACCTATAGAGGCACCCATAGACGCGAGGATGGTCGTCGCTATCTATGCGAAGCCAAAGGATGGACAGGTCCGTACCTTCAAGACTGCCGAGGCGTCGAGAACACATATCCTCTCTGACGTATACTCAAACCCCGGCCCGTGGCACAAAGGAGTGTTCCAATTTGTACCCCGGGTAGGAGAGATAAGCGGTATCCGCCGGAGAAGATATCTGTGTCTCTGTTAGGAAAAGCAAGGCCGGCTTCGCCGTCTCTAGATGGTAGTGGACGGCGTTAAGATTGAAGTGAAGTCCCCTGATATTGCAGAAGTCCACGGCGAGCGTGGTAAGGGGTGCCGTAGTCTTGTTGCTTCGTTTGCCCCGAGCAGAGTGCGAAACGAGCGGAGTTTTGCCCCCCCCCCCCCAGAATACGCGGGGCAGCCTGAGCACCCACGCTCAGATAACGAAGGCAAGCTTGAGCGTGGATGCCCAGTGAGGGATTCTCCAGAACTGTCGGTACTGGTACCCCCCTGGGGTAGATGATTTATTTCCGCTACCATGCTGTTTGGGGGAGGGGGGGTGTTTGGGCCTCCGGTTACCAACACTCACCAGACGAAACGCAGAAGTATATTTTACTTCTACTTCACGCCGGTATTCGGTGTGGTCGTGGTACTTCCCCGGTCGAGCCGGCCCATTCATGCAGCAGCATAAGCTGTTGCGTGGCTCTTCCACTGTTAAACCGCGTTTTCACGCGTTGAAGCAGTTTGAGGCGAGGAAGTCAAAGTCCAAATTTCTTTTTTCAAATTAGATATTTTTGAAGGCTTATAATTGTCAAATTCTACACCTTATCCAGATTTATTGATATATCCCAAATAAGGAGCAATTCCTAGAAAGAGCTTTTTGAGTTTATTTAATTAATGTATTTGTACATCAACCCTACTTACAAGATTGTCATGATTATTTTAAAAAAGACCCCGTTAAAATTTTTTGACGTTCCCGTTTATCTATTGTATGTTAAAAACACATCTTTTTGTTTTTAATGCTTCAGTAGTGTCTTCCACCTCGGCTTATAAAGTGCTATATTGTTAAGTAAGTTTATGTAAAAAATTTACATGTAATTATAGTTATTTTAAATACCTTAATCGTTTTTGATATCTATATATACACACTGGCACAATTAACGGAACGTTATAAAAAGGCAGAGTATAGAAATAATAATGTGTATATTAAAACAAATAATAATCAGACATGAAGTAACCAACTGATAAACATCTTTTAACATCGACTTTAGGAAGTTTTAAAGAAATTTTATTGAAAATAATAAAAATTAAAAATAAACACTTTTTTCTCTAATTTGTGGGAACACAAACTATGTTGTAAATTAAAAATTATAACATTAAATAAATGAAAGACTAATAACGTGTATTTCCTCCTCGTGCTCTCACTAACGTTTCCATCCTTCTGGGCATGCTGCGAATTATGTTATCTATTGTATCTTCGGACAAGCTCTGTTACTCTTCAAGTAATACGTTTTGCAGTTCTCTCAGGTTGTCAGGGAGTGGTATTCTGGATTTAACACTTTTCTTTAACTTTAAGTCCCAAACATCCTCCAAAGCTTTCGTATCCGGGGATCTTACTGGCCACTGCATCACTGTTATACCCACATAGTTTAGATATTTTGTTCAGTTCGGATTCAGCTTGGACTGAGCGAGAACTGTGAGCTCGAGCTTTATCCTGCATCAGAATAAAGCCGTCATCATTATAAGGGGCAAATGGCACAACGTGTTCTTCTAAAATATCCCTGATATACCATGGTGCATACGTCGAATCTTACCGGCTTGCTCATTCACACTCATCTTCCTCATCTTTCATCCATCATCTCTATGTGTCAAAACCATCTAAGCATCCCTTTATCTATCTTTGTCACTACATCTTCTACCACACCGCAACGTTCTCTTATCACGTTGTTTCTCAGTTTGTCCATCAAAGTCACTCCAGCTATACTTCTCAAACTTTTCATTTCAACAGCATTACTCTTATTTTCATGCTCCTTCTGCCAGACCCAACATTCACTGCCGTACATATGTGTGGGGACCAGTACTCCTCTATGTACAGCCAGTTGTGCCTTTTTAGATACATTCTGGCTGCACGTAAAGTTATGCAGGGCCCCAAATAATTTATTTCCTGCCAACGCTCTTCGTTCAATATCACAGACATACTTTCCGTCTCTCGAAAATTTTGAACCCAAATATACAAACTCTTTCACTTGTTCCACTCTTTCTCCTTCAATCAGAACTTTGCAATCCGACATACTTTCTTCTCTTTCAAAAACCGTTACTTTCGTCTTATCTACATTAATTTTCATTCCTTTGCTTTGTAGAGCATCATTCATAATATTAACCATCGCCTGCAACTCGTCCTCCGATGATGCTAATATAACCTGATCATCGGCGTATAGGAGGCATTTGACGGTCAGATCATTCATTCTTAATCCAAACGCACTCTCGTTAAGATCTTTCAAGCAATTGTCTATAAATAGGTTAAACAGCCACGGTGAAGCCACACATCCCTGTCTAACACATTTTTCGATGTTAAACCAGTCTGTGTACGCCTCGTTTACCCTGACACAAGCACTGGAATCCTTGTACAGTGATTTCAGTGCTTGTATCAAGCTGCCGTTCACCCCATATATAGACAATGTCGACCACAGTTCATTCCTCACCACTCTGTCATAAGCCTTTTTCAAGTGTACAAATGCGCAATAGACCTTTTGACTTTGAGCCAAGAATTTTTCGGCTATGCTTTGTAAGGAAAAGACCTGATTCATGCATCCCATTCCTCGCCTGAATCCCGCTTGTACATCCCATATCTTTCTTCTCTTCAGTTTCATTCATCACTCTCTTAATCAAAACCTTTGCATACCGTTTGCCGACGATACTGAGCAAGCTAATGCCTCGGTAGTTTTTGCAGTCTTGCTGCGACCCTTTTCCTTTTTAAAGTGGTACGATGACGGCCTTGCACCAGTCTCCTGGTACGTTGCCGTTCCTCCAGCAAAAGTTAAAAAGGCGGTACAGCGGACTAGCTACCACGCCCTGTCCAGCTTTCAGCATCTCTACTGTAATTCTGTCATATCCTGCAGCCTTGCCCAATTTCATACTATAGCATTATGATTCTTTCATTTTCGTTGCATTTATTAAAAACATTATTCATGCTATCCCAAAACTCCTGTCTCTCACTTTGGGCTTTTGAGGAGCGGTTCCAACTCGCATCTTGTGGAGCATAAACCCCTAATATGAAGATGCGAGTAAGGCCAACCTTCAACCTAACCCAGAGGAGTCT
Source organism: Luehdorfia chinensis (assembly GCA_019845155.1). Classification (NCBI taxonomy): domain Eukaryota; kingdom Metazoa; phylum Arthropoda; class Insecta; order Lepidoptera; family Papilionidae; genus Luehdorfia; species Luehdorfia chinensis. Next base: position 4,179,372 of record JAHVAK010000201.1, on the reverse strand, counting down.
AGGGCTCACACAATCAAAGTCAGTCACACATTCATTCATTGTAGCAGAAAGCAATACACCAACGCCCTGACAGCCTCTACTGGTTTCAGGAACCCCCGACCAATAGGCTGTGTAGGGTCCATGCGAGGTGGTGTCGCACCCTTTCCGCTTGGTCTCATTCACACATAGAACGTCAATCCGTCTTGCGCTCATCATCTCGCATACTTCGTCATTTTATCACTCATACCTCCCCTTACATTCAAAGTAGCAAAGTGGCTATCCGTAGCCCACTTTTCGCGCCCACGGGAAACGAGACGTGATGGGTGGCGAACCACGTCGCCGCCAATTTGTAGTGAGCTAACAATTTTACTGCTCATTGCGTTCCCACGAGCATATAGCACATAACATCCAGTTATATAACAAACTTTGGTTATCTATTAGAAGTATCACATCAAAAAAGCAGCGATTACATGCGATAATAGATATTCTGGCAAGTCAATTTATACTTGTTTACGATTGATATTAGAGAGAGACGACTTTCCGGGCTTGTTAAATGGTACGAGTATCATTTGTTTGGTACTTTAATACCTACTTGATAAAAGGTACTTTTACTTGGTGCTATTAACACAGATAACTGTACCTGTTTCTGATACCTAGGTACCGATATTCTCTTATATGTTCTTGGCAATGGTACAACAAATAACTTATAATATTACCTATGGAGGTATGTACTTAACTGATACCAGTTTTTAGGGATTTGAGAAGATATATCTACGCAGCGATATGTTTTTCCTGTGCAAATGCCGAGGCATAATATTTTTTGTATAAAAAAATGTGTATAATAATGAGAGTCCCAAATATTAGTTATAGATTGTGACTCAATTATATGAACAGACGTGGCTCTACACATTGAGTTAATATGAACTCAATGGCTTCACATGAGATCTCATAACTTTTTACGGTGTAGAGGTTGCGATGCGTGACTTGGCAAATATTTTTGTTGGGATTTGTATTTCTCAGACAAGCAGGTAATTCACGATGTTTTTCTTCACCGGCAAGCGCTTGGCAAATCTGCCGGCACAAGGAATTTATCAGATAAAACTTTAAATAAATGAATTTTATGGAATATATCGCTTTTAATTTTTAACTAAAAATTATACAACCCGACGCTTCGAGCGCCTGACCTTGAGGTACCATGGCTCAATTTCCGTAACAGCTGAGATCTATAACCGTACGACAGTAGTTTCATTGCCAATACTATTGAAATTGGTTTATTAATTTTAAATGCAACTGCAAGCTGAGAAGGATACGAACTAAATATTGAAATTAAATCGAAAATAACATGGTACTCATCAATAATATTTTGTGTTACATTTTTTTCTATATTCATTACAGTTTCTTTTACAGTTTTGTCGTTACAATTTGAACAAATCAGAATAAAACAAATATGAACAGAAAATATATTATAACACGTGTGCCTAGTAACAGGCAAAAGTGTTTAATTATTTAGAAATATTCCTTTGCTGAATCAAAGAAAAAACCCAATAATCAGTGGAAGATTCTAGTATAAATAGTATAATTAATGTTAATTATATTCTATTATTTAGTTATTTTACTAAATTTCTGTGACGCAATCATGACAATGAGTAGTAACAAATTATTTAAATGTTCGTATTGCGTCTACATGTAAAATAATAGAATTATTTTACCACACAAAGTTTATTCAAAACAAGTATTTCATATTTTATTGTTGACTGTAAAAAAATTGTTGGAAAAGAAATGGATCCTGCCTTCAAAATGGAGCAGGCCGCGCTCTTCAACCAGCGCGCGATGAAAATGGCTGCCGCCCCTGGGGACTCGCCTATACAGAAATTCTATGAAGACAGTGTGGTGTTCGTGACAGGAGGATCCGGTTTTCTTGGGAAACTCGTAATTGAAAAATTGTTAAGGTACTTTTTATGTAAATTAGGGTCACAAACGAACACACAGCTCACACACGAGCTATCGACGTCATTCTGTCATCTGCAGTTTTGGTCATTTATGACTTAAATATACTAATAAAAATACCGATTCAGTTTTTTCAGATCTATCGTCTGCTAATATCGGTGAAACGCAGAAACCCATAGTTGCAGAGATACTCTGTGCAAATTACGTCTAATTTATCCATTTCTGTAAAAAGCCGCCAAACAAAAACGACTAAATTTGTTTAACGATAGGTTTTTCGATATTACGCTTGCTAAATATTATTAAGCACATACACAAGATCACGACTGTATCCCACTGCAAAAGCAGATGACTGCCATAATCCACTTTTCACCAAAACAAAAACAATATAATGCACTTGGTGTGACAGGTGGTGAGCCCATCGCCACCATGCGCTGTTGGGTGCACAGTGCAGTTTAATTCCTTACTCGCCTTATAGCAGATCCATTGGATGAGATGGAGTGGTAGTATTCTTTCAACGAGCCGCCACCACACGGCTTTTTTTAGTATTAAACACGTTTAATTGATTTTTTAATTCTATTGTAGGAATCCTTTGCTGGAAATTGCCTAGGTATTTGACAAACGAAATTTAGATTTCTAACGTCAGATAAATATTTTCTATTTCATTTAAAACTGATGTCTATTGTGTGAACACAGAACTTTAAAATGCTTAGTTCTGGGTAACAACACACCTTTTACGCACAGGCGTTGCACTTACCCCCAGGCGAACAATTTGCTCGTCTTATACTTCCAACTAATAAATAAAATCCAAGGACTATGTTTTCACAGAATCGTCATTCTAACATAGTCCTCTGGGGAGACGACGCTTCCATATTTTGATTTTTCATCGATATTGGTATCTGTTCAGGATACTTGCGAAGAAATAATGAACACGGATTTTGCGTTACATTTATATTTCATTTCAATCATTTTGCATTTAAATTTTGTAACTATTTCGTCGCGTGTTACAGAGCCACAATTTTAAGTGAGTTTGTTACTTTCCGTGGTCGTTAATGATGACGTTTTAAAGCAGAGGCCTCATAACTAGGGCAAGCCTTTTATTACGTCATTTTACACCAATTGTCGTTCCGCGAATTATGTCTTGATAGTAAGCTTCGCTGTGGCGGTAGCCTGTTTCATTAAGGCGAAGTATGCACAGTAACCATACGCCGCAGAAATCTTAAACATTAAGTTGACCGTGCACGTTTTTTGTGCACGCTATCATCACGCTTGGCAAGCGGATTGGCGATCGAAAAACTAGATATATAAATAATTTAGTGCAAATCATTTAATGTCTAGCATACTTTGAAGTAAACAAATATATCAATGGCAAATATATTTTCCATGATATAAAAAAGAATATTAATTAAGAATATAAGGCGGCAGTCATTCAAATCTTACAGACAATAAAAAGAGAGAAAAAAGAGATCTTAGAGACAATAAAATACTGTATTTTTACATTTCAGAACTTGTGCACCGAGAAAAATTTATTTATTAATACGGCATAAAAAGGGAAAACCACCGAAGGAAAGGCTCTTAGAAATTGTTAAGGATCCGGTAAGTAATATTTAAAAAAAGGGTATGATTAAATCATTTTTTTTTTACTTTCTTGGTCGAATTTGAGTTTAACGTTATAACATATACGCGCCAATACGCCGTTAATAATTTGTCCCCTCGCTATATTCTATACTTTTTGACCTACGAATTTGTTATCTACCATAAGAGTGGATCACAGTGGGGAATCCTAATGAATTATTTGAGGGTGTCCTGTGATTAAGCTTTACGAGTTATAGAAGCACAAATATGCAGCGTATAGTTGTCGACGAAACGGTACACGTGGACTGTTGTGCACTAGGCCGGATTGTTGAGATTTTTTTTTATTGCATAAAGTGATGAATCGAGCAAAACGCTCACCTGATGGTAAGTGCAACGTCTGCCCCTAACAAATGCTGTTTCACCCAGAAAATTTCTTTGTGACACCACACTGTGCCCATCACCCTGAGACATAGGTTCTTAAGTCTCATATGCCCTGTGATTACGCTAGCTCACAGTGCCCTTCAAACCGAAACACAGTAATGTTTGCACACTACTGCTTCACAGAAGAATAACTGGCCCTGGGGTGGTACCTACCTAGACGGATTCCTGCATAGGAATCCTACCACCAGTAAAATATGCTTAAAATACATAATTCTGTAAAAGAAAATGCCTTTAAATGTTTTAACTGTTGATATACCACCAGCTGAGCGGCGAAGCGTTGCGGGGAAACATGTATAACATATGAAATTTGAATGGCCATAACTTTATTACAGTTATATGACATACTGCGTAAAGAACGACCTGATTTTGTGGACAAGATTTCTGTAATACAGGGAGACACCAGTGAAATCCGATTGGGTATGAATGATGAAGACTGGAAGACACTTAGCGAGGAGGTAAGTTTTAATTTCAAATTCGTTATTGAATTATAACACTCGTGGTGTAAATTAATTAGAAAGTATGAATCGTCAATGTGATTATGTGTTTAGTAGTTTTCTCGTAAATACTGCAATAAAGCGTTAAATGCGTCTAATAGAAGCAGCGGTGAAATGTCCACTTCGCTGCCTTTGTGTTGGATATTACCTCTCCTCCCTCGATCGCACGGAGAAGAGGTAACCGACGATCAGCGGATTCGAGAGCGGTTTGCAGTCGAGCGGACGGCGGGGAACGGTTACTAGCAAATTTTAAAAATTTAGGCAAGGGCCTTGGGACTGCAATGTTTTTATATTAATTGATTCATGAAATGTTTTTTTTTTTTAAGTGTGGTTTAGTTAAGGTGTTAACCACACCTCGGGCAGTAGCTAAAAATTAGTGCTTTGTTTCCTTGTAAGCAATACGTGCACTGGGCCTATTTGTACCATTGCAGTGCACACACTTCTTTCCACAAATTGTGCAGGAAAAAGCTAATGTTTTATGTTTCTATTACCATGACACATTATTTATAGTGTTTTTTAAATATCTGAGTGTTCTTTAAATATATAAATATACAAACCGACCCGCATTGGAGCGGCGTGGCGGACTCTTTCCGGCTCCAAAACCCTCTCAGAAATGTGAGGAGGCCTGTGCTCAGCAGTGGGACATGTATAGGCTGTTACTTTAAACAACTATCTATCTATTATTAATGAACTCTTGTCATGTTACTGAAAATAAAAGTTTCGTAAACTTAGACTCCGTGTGGTGGTGTAAGACAATCTACTACATCATTTAAACCCGTGGGTGATGTAAAAGTAGGTGGCCCTGAGCTCCTACATCTTTGTATAACACGTGGACAGGTTTTGAACAATTCGCGAAACTATTATAATGGGGAAGCACACAAAGCGATGCGATAGCTCAGCGGATATTGATCTATTAGTCTTCTCGAAGCTATGAAGCTGCAAGGTGGAAGCCTAGATTCGAGAAGAGGGTAACGCCAATATGGTATTGTGTGTGTGAAAAAAAAATCGGAAATCTCACTAGATTGTTTGAAGCAAAATTAAATTTTACAACATATCAGATATAGCGATAACACTTAAAATATCCAGGCTATTGGGTGACAGCGTCTAAGGTGCGAGATGTCAAATTAAAATTCAATTGTTTATTTCCAGACTAAGTTTATACAAAATGGATTTAAAATTTTAATATTTATATTGCGACTTAGCCACCTACGAAAGGCTTTGCTAAATTTTACAATTTTTAGCAAGATATACATAATTGTTAATCATATCATACTAAAAAAGAAGTGTGAAAATAATTAATTCATGTGAATGATTAAAAAAATCTCCTTTAGTCATTTATTCAGTTTATTCTTGAACTGTCTGTCGTTTAGTTTTAATTTTAATTCCGACAATTTGTTATACAATTTAATATACATAGTTAAGCAGTTTTTCTTATATTTATCGGATCTAGGAATATCATCTTTCAAGATTTGAATCTCTTTCGAATCTATCATTACTAAGCATAAGCTTCTACATCACAAGCTTTTTTAAATAGTTCCATTGGCGTAATATGCCAAGACTTTTAAAAAATGGTTTGCATGACTTGTCATTTAAAATTCCACATATAAATCTGACGCATTTCTTTTGTGCGATAAAACTCCTGTTTTTGTCTAGACTAATGCCCCATATCATTATACCGTAGCGTTGAATAGAAGAAGAATGATATAATGTGATGGCAGTTTTACTATCAGTTACATTTTTCACTAAAGTAAGCGCATATACAAACTACGAATTAACTCTTTTGCATAAATGGTCTACGTGCAGTTTCCAGTTTAATATATCGTTACACCTAGAAAACTAGTGACTCATGTATTATTCCGATATTGAGTTTAAAATTGTATTTGTTATGCTGTGATTTATTAAATTGTACTCGTATATAACATGATTTGCTTTAGTTAATTTTTATTCAGATGAGCGTTTTGCTCGTTTCGTAACTTAATCCATTAAAAAAAACATTGGACCTAATATGCCTTCCTGGATGACACCGTATTTATCCTATACTTAGAGTTCAATATCGACTATTTTATTAATGGCGACGGATTGACGTCGGTTATTTATATACGACGATATCCACTTCAGTGCTAGTCCTCTGATATGGACATGAGTGGACCAGCGCATGGACGCTCATAACGTTTTTAATAAGAGCGTTTAGGTCTAAGGCTTTAGACATCGCGATCGCAAACCGCGTCCCAAGCGTGGGAGAGGCCAATGTCCCGATATCTATGACGATAAATAAACTTAAGGAGAGAGTGATAAAGCATGGGATTTGTTTTTCGAGTACTGAAGAGTCCATTTCAAGCCTTTCCTCTGATACAAGACTCAAATGTGTGCGAATTATTCTAAAAAGTAGTCATTGATAACTCTTGATTATTTCAAGTAGTTCACCAGGCCATTGATTCAAAGTTCAAGTTTCCATGTTCGCTTCGTTGTCGATTACTTCAGGCGAAGTGAATGTAGCATTACGTGTTCTATAATTTCATACATATTCAGCGTGTCAATTCATAAGATTTAAGGATTTCCCAAATCAGTGAGTCTGACTCTGACTCTGAATAATGGTCATTTAACAATCTGCACAGGTGCACGTGGTGTTCCATATAGCAGCGAACGTTAAGTTCGATGTTCAGATAAAAGCAGCAATACTCTGCAATTCACGCGGCACAAGAGAGGCATTGCGTCTCGCTGGTGACTGCAAGAATCTTCGAGTATTCGTCTACGTGTCCACGGCATATACTCACGCGACTCGAGACCGTATAGGCCAGCCGGTTTTCGAACAATTCTATGAAAGTCCAGCGCCGCCAGAGGCGATGATACAGCTGGCGGAGTCATTATCTAATGAGAAGCTGGATGCGATGACGCCTACGTAAGTCATTTTAATTACAATTTTAATTTTTAAATTTTTTTATCAACGTTTCTTTAATTTTCTTCAAAGAAAGTGACCTTAAATTTACATTACAATTTCTACAAGCTGGTCACTAAGTTTACGGGTTTATAGGAAACAACGGTTTTTTTAAGAATTAAGCAAGCTTGCTCCTATCGTGCCAATGAAGAAATGATAAGCGAAATAGAGGACGGCATTGTAAATCTAAATCGGAAGAACTAGTACCATTAATAGCTTTGTGCGTTCTATTGCTCAAATATGAAGATATATGTTTAAGTGCAGAATTTCTTATACCGTAATGATATATAGTTTTTTGAAGTGTTTTTGTTTGTGTATTGTGAACACTCTCCAAAGCTATCACATGCGCAGGAGATATTATAGTGCCACTCGTCTCGGCCTGGTAGGCTAGGATGCCAGGACAAGACGTGTGACCATTAGGCCATGCGACTATTTTCACATCCTGGACGTTTATTTTTTTGGATGCGTTTTCTCTGCATACTTCGAAAATTCAGGTAGCGAACAGGTTGTTATTATCGTATTAGATATTATATTTGTCGGAGCTGAAGACCGCATAGAATGACGATTGCCTGACGATTGATTTATAAAAGCTGATGTGACAAAATAATTTACAAAGTGACGAAGACGTTATTAGGGCGCGCTTTCACAGCGACACCTCAAGTCTTTGAAACCCGATGAATGATTAAAAATATAAAATACTCGTGTGATAAAATAATTTAAAAGGCGACAGAGTTAACGTTGGTAGATTGGGCATTATCACGACACCTCTTAACAAAAGTGGCCAATACAAGGCGGTTATTGTACACTGCTAAATGATTTACAGGCAAAGGAATGCTTATGTTATAAAAATATTTAAATGGTGATGAAGCAATTAAGACCACGTCGGTAGAGTGCTCTTACGGCGACATATTTAATATGTACTGATCAACAATGATGTTGGAATGCAACGTTGATATTCTTTTTTTAATAATTAAATAGCAATTTTATGAATAAGACAAAATGAACAAAATAAGTCCCTTAATTTCCACTTACTTTAATCATACCGTGAGTAACACCTACAATATTTTTCAGGTTAATCTGCAACTGGCCCAATACTTACGCATTTTCAAAAGCCATTTCCGAGGGTATTGTCCGTGAATTGGGCGCGAATCTGCCCGTATGTATTATTAGACCAGCTATTGGTAAGTATCAAGATCATTCAAAAAATACTTCACAAAAATAAAGAGTGAAAAGGGAACGATTGTATTTTTGACGAAGGAAGTAAGAGTATGAAATGGGGAAATATTTTATGAAATGAACAACCATACATTGCGATCGGAGAAGCCACGGTAAAACTTAGAAAGTAATGTGTGTTATTTGATTGCCCACAAAATGGAGCAACGACCGACGCGATTTTGCAGAAAAACGATAAATGCTGGGCTAAGGAGCGATAGTGGTAATTCAAAGGGGAAGCATATGTTTAGCAGTATACTTGTGATGGGCTATAATGATGACGATTAATTTTGATGATATGCAATCACTGCGTATTTACTGTCGTCGCAATTAAAATAATACCTTTTCCATGTCTTATTGCTTTGGTTCATTGTTCAATCAAGACTATCTGGCGAATAACAGGCCCTGGTGATACTTATCAAGATGGATTCCTTCATAGGAATCCTACTTCCAGTAATGCATGCATGTACAAAAAGCTTGACAAGCACGCATAATATATGCATTAATGCTTGTCAACGTTGCCACCATAAGATTACTATAAATAAAGTTGTCACTTGCGTAAGGGATGCCACAGTTCCAACAGAGTCCCCATGAATCGGATGCTGGCTGTAACGTATAAATTAGTCTACTCGATGGAAGAACGACACTTACATAGAATACCAGTGATTATCAGAACTGAATACTCGAATACTGGCTACGAGGCAGTTCATCTTAATCAGGAGTGACAACGTACTAAAATATTGATAGGGATGTAAGGTAAAGACACTCATAAACACTTACCCATGCCACAGTAACCACTTACCGTTAGATGGACTAGGTGCTTGATTACCCTTAAAAACACTAAACGAGTAGTAGTTACGTTCTAAATATAGTGCATCATATTCTCTAACTTTTACGACACCTACGAAACGATATAAAGTGATGAAGATATTTAAATTATTTTGAAGAAATTAGAGCTGTTAGCCGTCGCTACATACATCATATTACGCACGTAAGGTCGTCAGACGTGAGTAAATCGCCTTGTTGTGGTGTATTAATTGAAACGCGATTACTTGGAGTATTATTAACAGTAAAGCGGGGAAAGTCAAGGAACGCAAATCTAATTACAAATTAAATATTAGCAACAAGCTATTGACATCTGATCATGATGTTGCCACAGCTTTAGAATTGTTTGTACTGAAATTCCTATTTTGACAACCAAATCATTAAATTCTTCTCCTACTGCCGCTGAGACATTACTAAAACAAAATGTAACTTCTTGTACAAAAGATTTTGAATTTCATATGATAGATTCAAATGATATTTTAAATTATTTTAAGACCATTGATTGTAAGAGAACCGTAGATTTATGGGGTATATCTCTTGAAGTCATTACGTCTATTACAGATACAATTGCACCTCAATTAGCCATAATATTTAATTCTAGTATTGAACTAGGTGTATTTCCTGATTTGATGAAACATAGTAAAATCATACCTTTAATTAAACCTGGTAGTACATCGGACCCCTCTAACTTTAGACCCTTTTCTGTACTACCAACGTTAAGTAAAAATTTTGAAAAAATAATTCTTAATCAAATTTTAAAACATTCTAATTTACATAAATTGTTTCACAAAAACCAATTTGGTTTTGCAAGGGGTCGTTCTACAACCGATGCCGGTGTTGAACTAATTAAGTATATATTCGATGCCTGGGAGAATTCACAGGATGCCTTGGGTGTTTTCTGTGATCTTTCTAAGGCCTTCGATTGCGTTCATCATGAAACACTCATCAGGAAACTATATCATTACGGTGTGAGAAATTCTGCACCTAACCTTCTTACTTCATATTTGAGCAATAGAACGCAGAAAGTAGTTATTAATAGTACGAGTTCTTCCGGGTTAGCAGTATCTATAGGTGTGCCGCAGGGTTCGATTCTCGGCCCATTTCTATTCTTAATTTACATTAATGACTTACCTTACCTAGTACGGGACAACCATGATATAGTGTTATTTGCTAATGATACATCTTTGATTTTTAAGATAAAACGTCAACTTTTATTATATGACGAGGTGAATAATGCTATTTCAAAAGTAGTACATTGGTTTAACGTTAACAATTTGCGTTTAAATGGCAATAATACTAAATGTATAAAATTTAGAACACCAAATGTTAAACTAATGGATGTAAATGTACTCGTAAATGGAGAAGATTTGAGCCTTGTGGACACCACTGTCTTTCTTGGAATAACTCTAGACGCGAAACTTCAATGGGGCCCCCATATATCTAAACTAGCAAGTAGACTTAGCTCTGCAGCTTATGCTGTGAAAAGAATAAGAAACTTGACTAATGTTGAAACTGCTCGATTAGTTTATTTTAGTTATTTTCACAGCATAATGTCTTATGGTATTTTGCTATGGGGAAATGCGACTGATGTAGAGGTGATTTTTGTTTTGCAAAAGAGGGCCATAAGATCTATTTATAATCTTGGCTCTAGAGTGTCTCTTAGAGATAAATTTAAAGAAATTAATATCTTAATCATGGCCTATCAATATGTATATGAAAACTTTATGTATGTACATTAATCACTTTAATGAAAAAGTGATGTTCATAATGTGAATACCAGGAACAAGCACAAATTAATTATGCCAGTTACCCGACTTCACAGACCCAGAAACTCTTTCATGGGGCAATGTATACGTTTTTACAAAACAATCCGAGAAAGTGGACAAAGTCTTTCAATAACAAAGTTCAAACTATTTGTTAAACAAAGACTTTTTAAGAAGGGTTATCATAATATTAAGGAATACATGGATGATGATAACCCCTGGGAATGAGGTGATCGCTGCCAAGTTATTTCTACATCTTTATGAAACTGCTGTATTTGTATATTTAAAATGACTGCAAAAAAATCCCGCTGGGTTTCTTACTGTTTCTTCCCAGGACAGAGGCATTTCTTTGCGAACCAGTATAGTTTAAAAAAAATGATGTTCAATAAGTATTATGTAAATGATCTATGTTGAATAAAAAAATATTCTATTCTATTCTATTCATAAAGATTTGTCTCTGTTGCAGTATTTACTTAAGTAGTCGCAGTCATTGCACACTTTCACAAGTCTCAAAGGGTCGCTTGCAGACCAAAGAAGCAGAAGCGCGTTCTTGAGACGCACGACGAACGTTACCTAGTGGTGGCGGCTTAAGAGAATCTACCACCCCATTTCATCCCGTCTAAATATATAAATTGCGGTATTAACCGCCTGCCAAGCGTGCCAACTACGGCAAAATCACCCCAAGATGAGAGCTACAAACTTTTGTGGCAATCTATGATGTTGATGATGTGACGCACGTCGACCGTATTTTAAAATGTCGTGTCAAGGGCCGTGATATGTCATCTGTTAACCGTTCCGACCTTCGCCTTCAGAAGTTATTAAGTAAAATTATTTCTTTCCAGTAACATCTACGTATCGCGAGCCTTGTCCTGGTTGGCTTGATATCAGCAGTGCGTATGGACCGAGCGGTGTACGTATTGATTTAAAATATAGATTCACAACGGGGGCGGGGCCTCTCATGGTCGGATCCAGAGGCAAATGGGGTTTAAAAAAATAATATTTTATTTTTTGTTGTTTTTTTGTTAATGTAAATTATAACAGTTTTTGGAATATTACAAAGAAGACGCAGGTTGCTTATTACCTGTTTTTTATTATTTAAAAAATAAAGCGCCGCACTGGGTTTTCTCCTAAATCGCATGTGCATTTCAGAGACTTACATAAATACGTCAGACAATTATTGGTAGACCATATTTGTCCTTTGCGGTAATCGAACCCTCGACCAATAGCAGATAAGCAAGTCGCTTAGGCGCTTCGCCGACTGAGCATATATTTAGCACAACATGCAAATATCTATTTTATTTATTGATCTATCATCTAAAAGTATGATGTTCTCCTAGCCGATTTCGACCACAGCGACAACTACCGACTACTGTCGAGAGCCATCAACTGCGCAGGAGATATTATAGTGCCACAAGTGTACGCGCAAACACAGAGGCACTCACTAGTCCCAACCTACCCGCGCCCGATGTAACGCTGATGCGATAAGATCGGAGGTAGGCTAGAATGCAGTGTCAGAAACACGGGGACAATCACAACACAACCAGACCCGAAAACCAACAATTTATGTTTTAGCACAAATGTTGGCTCCGGCTGGGATTCGAACCCAGGACCCGCGGCTTAGAAGTCAGATACTCTGACCACTAGGCCACGCGGTCTAAAGGTATAACGTAATTGTAAACAATACTATCTGCGATCCGCACTTCCACCCGCCTAAAATTACATTACAAATATTTTTATTCATCTTCGGAACCCTGGAAGGTATCGAAAAGGAAAATACGAAAAAAAATAGTTAATGTTGCTGTTTCAGTTCCTAAAATTATCATCAAGCCGTTTCGAAGCCTCATCCTAATCATCATCGTTTCAGCCTATCACTAGTCCACTGCTGAAACATAGGCCTCCCCCATAGATTACCACAAAAGTTTGTAGCTTTCATTTTGGGGGGATTTTGCCATAACAGCCACGCTTGGCGGGCGGGTTGGCAACCGCAGTTTATTTATTCAGATGTTCCAGGAAGATGCTGCTGCCCATCTTTTTGCTTAAAATTGTCCCTCTGTCAATTTTTACGACACCCACAGGACGAGGTGGGGTGGTAGATTCTCTTAAGCCGCCACCATACGGCTATTCGAGGCAAACAACAGACAGACAGACAGTCAACAATTCTTAATAAGAAAGTATGATTAGGCGTGGTAAAAATAGCAGCTTCCACTAAAATTTTGGCAAATATTTTTAAATCACAGATACTTACATTTTATGAGTGGTATAGATTAAGAGTGCAAGTGGTTCTTTTATGGTTCGTGGTGGTTGTTTTAAGCACGTAGAGAGGATGGATGAAAGTAGATTGACGAAACAAATTTATGAGGCGAGTGTGAATGGGCAAGCCGGTAAGAGTCGACGTAGGCGAACTTAACACGAGCAGTTCGAAATCGTTTTAAGAAAATGCCGCGTCAAAAATGCCTGCCACCGAAATACTCGTATGTGTGTCAGTGGAAAGATGTGATCTCTACCTACCCCAATGAGATAGCGGCGTAAGTGTATGTATGCATACACAATTGCCGTGGATTTAACAACGCGCATGCGCCGTACGAACTATATTATTTTTGTAATAATAATAATTTTAGAGTAGGATGTAAATATAAATTGTTAAAGTGTGTAAAAAGGACTTGGTAGTTAGTAACGAGTGTAAACTTTAAGTAATTTTATTGGCTTATTGTATCTAACTAGTGTAGTATCCCAAACTAATTGTTAAAGCATTTTGTGCAATAAAAATAGGCACGTTTGTGAGTAAAATCATTCCAAAAGCAACAGTTTTATTTAAAACTCAAGAATTCTTCAGAGTCTGCTACATACGAGTATGTATGAATGTAACATTTTATGATGTTATATGTACCGAGACGGTTCTCATCGCGCAGATTGACAAACATTAAACTTATTCATTCTCTGACAGACAAATCTATTTTTATTATTTGTATCATTGTTTACTTGCATTTAGATAATCATCGGGGTTGGCCTTGGCATCTTGCATATCAATTACGCCGACTACAATATCAAGCTGGATACCGTCCCTGCCGACTTTGTTAACAATGCGATTATTGCCGCCGCGTGGGAGACTGCTCGAAGACGGGATAGTTCGTCGCAGTCGACTAAGATTTACACAGTCAGCAGTTCTAGAAACCCCATTTCATTTGGTAAATAATATATATTTGTGGCGATTTATTTAAGATATTACAAACATCTTACTAAAAGTAAAATAATTTCGTACACAGTTTCTCGACAATTTTTTTTTAAATTATGCCAATGATAGCTACTTTGTTTTTTATTTTATTAATTCTCAACGAAGAGAAAACCTCTACACATCTCCTTTGTAGACCGGCAAGAGGCATTTGGTGGTGACACGTCGCTTTTTTAACGGTGTTACAATTCCTATGCAGGAATCCGCCTCTGTAGGTACCACCATTCAGTTTGAAGGCCACTGAAGCTAATGTAATTCCAGAGAATTTGAGACTTAAGAACCGATGTCTCATGGTGACGATTGCAGTCCGTTGCTACACAGGGTTTTCCTGTGGGAAGACCTGAGAGACACCGTAATTGTTATGGGCATGCGTAGCAATTAACATCAAGGTCCATTAAACTTACCTCGCTTTTTCATCCTTATGCGTTTAACTTTTAGGTTATATGTCGCAAGAATTACAATCTATAAAGGAAAGGATAGCCTATTCGAATGCTGTGTGGTATAGCTTCGCTTGGGGAACTAAATACAAATTTTTGTATACTTTACTGTTTTGGTTCGTTCACTATATTCCCGGATATATCGTAGACGGAGTTCTTTTTTTGATGAAGAAGCCTCGAATGTAAGTATAAACCATAGAATTTAAGATTAGTAAGGTAAAGTGGCAAGGGTTAATGGCATGCAGGTGGCATTTGACCATGTGCTGTAGCAATCTGCTAATTTATTGGGAAATTACTCACTATAAGCCAAGTTCAGCAGTGGGTTTGCGACGACGATGTTCATCTGGCCGATTTTGAACCACAGCCATATCTTCCGAATACTTTCGGAATTCGGATCGCTCACGCGATGAGGTTAAGATGCAGTGCCAGAGACAAGGAGACAATCACAACACAACCAGACATAAAAATAAAGAATTTATGTTTTTTACACAAAAATTGGCTCTGGCTGGGGTTCTAAACAAAGACCCGCAGCGCAATAGTCAGGTGCTCTGACCACTACGATACGCGGGCGTCTGAGAATGCGATGTTCCCGATAGTGGGCCACTTTAATGGTAATGATCAAATGTTATCACAAACATTCATTAATTCTTATTTTTGCCGATTTTATTTATATTATCCGAACATCATATCATCAGCTCATTAAGTCCCGACAAAACAACTCAGTTGAAAGAAACATAATTCAAGTTAATATATCCAAAACAAGTGTAGGGCCCTGCTCGATAAGCTGTGGTCCAGCACTCTGTCTGCTAAGCTATTTGCGTCTAGGACTTAACATTTTAAGATTAAATTTAAAGATTCTTATCTGTCTTATGCAGGTTTGTGAAGCTTTACGAAAAAGTTGATAAATTGTCTATATCATTGGGTTACTTCACAACGAACGACTGGATTTTCAAAGACGATAACCTACAAAAGTTACATCAAAGTTTGTCACCAACCGACAGACAGATATTTAATTTTGACATAACAACACTGGACTGGAAAGAAAAATTATGCATTTGGGTTCTGGGCGCAAAAATTTATTTGCTGAAAGATAAACTTAGCAACACATATGCTTTAAAAAAACAATTTGTACTGAGAATCGTGCATTACTTGGTCTCTGTGCTTTATCTTTACGTTTTGTGGAAATTATTTAAATGTTGTTTCGATTTATTTATTAGTTGTCTTTGTGGTCTTATTTAAGTAATAAAATTTATTGGATATTATATACCAGTAAAGTTACGTATTATTAAACAATTAGGTATAAATATATAGATGTTGTTTATTTCACTTTACGTTTTTACGGAGACACGTTTTTACTGCTAATGAATAATAATGCTGATCAATAATATTTTTTTTTATTGAATCACTTAATAAACTAAACGGAAATATACTGTGTTGGTTTTATTATTTTAAATGATACAAAATAAATAGACATTCTTCAGTTAAGTGTGTTAGGTACGTGTTTGTGTTTATAATTATGTACCATTGAGTTATTATTTACTACGTACTAGAGGAGACATCGCAGTTTGAATATTTGTAACACAAGTTGAAGTGCATTCGCTCAAATACAGTATGTTGCATCTGCTCACACCCATTTTTATTTATGAGAATATAAACCGTCGTCCGCCTCGCGCATGCGCCGCGTGTCATTGAGTTGCGGTTCATCAGTTTATAGCTTTGTAGTGTATTATCTATGCGGGACATTTTGTTTGAAATAGCTTCTCTAGAACATAGTACATGGCGCCTTGAGAGCACTCTCAACCGACGTGGTCTTAATTCCTTTTTTTTTTATTTCATAAAAGAGACGGAACGAGCAAAACGTTCACCTGATGGTAAGTGCAACGTCTGCCCATAACAAATGCCGTGTCACCCAGAAAATTACTGTGTGACACCACACTACGCCCGTCACCCTGAGGCATCAGTTCTTAAGTCTCATGTGCCCAGTGATTACGCTAGCTCACAGTGCCCTTCAAACCGAAACACAGTAATGCTTGCACACTACTGCTTCACGGCAGAATAACTGGCCCTGGGGTGGTACCTACCTAGACTGGAAAAGTCTAGCGTCTTAAAAACATCATCCAGTGCATTGGTAAACAGTTTCGGTGATATAACATCCTCCTGTCTTACTCCTCGATGCATCTGGATAGGTTTTGTCTGACTGCCCTGTACTTGCACGAGAATCACAATGGCACTATAAAGATATTTCAACACCTCGATGTATCGCTAATCGATTTGGCATCGCCGCAAAGAATCCAGAACAGCCCAAATTTCGATGGAGTCAGAGGCTTTCTCATAGTCCACAAATGCAAGACACGGGGGCCGATTATACTCGCTTGTCTTCTGTATAATCTGCCTCACTGTGTGAATGTGGTCCATGATGCCAAAGACTCCCCGAAAACCGGCCTGCTCCGGAGGTTGGAAGTCGTCAAGCTTTCGCGCAAGTCGATTCGTGATGACCCTCGAGAATAACTTATAGACGTGGCTCAGGAGAGAGATCGGGCGATAGTTTTTTTGGAAACGAACGTTGGGAGCCTGCTACAGTTTGAAGCGTATTCGGTCGGAGCGTGGACTTCATTAGACGGGTTCTCTCAAGCTTAAAATCAATATTCAGAGTGCCTCGGACCAGTCGGTGATCGCTTCCAGTGTTAAACCTGTTGATCACTGTGACATCTCTGAATATGTGCCTTTTGTCCGTCATAATGAAGTCAATCTCATTTTTTGTCACGTTGTCGGGGCTTCGCCAGGTCCACTTCCTGTGGGGCTATTTCTGAAAAAATGAGTTCATCAAATATAGCCTCTCCCGTCCAAGGAAGTTTACCAGCATTTGCCCCCTGTGATTCATACTTCCAAATCCGTGCGGCCCCATAATCGACTCCACGCCCGAATGTTTACCCACCTTGGCGTTAAAGTCCCCAATGACAACATTGTAGTGGGCCTTAGTGGTGTTGTGTAAGGCTCTGGCTACATCTTCGTACATAGCTTCGACTTCTTCATCCGAGTGTGTCGAGGTTGGTGCATAAACTTGTACAATCTTAAGAGTATATCTCTCAGACAGCTTAAGCACAAGATATGCTACTCTGGTTGACACACTGGAGATTCCGAGAATGCTGTCACTGAGGACCCTGTTGACGAGAAAACCTACTCCGCCTTGGGAAAGGCTGTCTCCCTCCCGAAAGTAGAGGAGATGACCCGATTGTAGAATAAGAGTGTCCTCCCCCTCTCTGCGGACTTCACTTAGCCCTACAACGTGCCATCGTATTCTTTGCAGCTCTTCCTCGAGTTCGTAGAGGTTCGCGTCTTGCCGCAGAGTTCGTCCATTGTACGTCGCCAGGTCTAATTTTTTGCGGCAGCATGTCTTCACTCGGGGATTCTTAGCACCTCCTGCCCATCGTAATCATAACCGCCACCTTGGTTAGGAATAATGGGGCGACCGGGAACTGGGGGCCGTGATAATTTGCCATTCATTGGAAGGATGTGCCCATAATCGCCACGCTGGGCAAGCGGGTTGGCGATCGCAGTGTCAGACATCTCGCACCTGTAACGCTGCTTCCCGTTACCGGTCTGGATATTTCAGATCCGACAATATTGAGATGGTTATTCCGCCATCTATCGGTAACCCGGGATTCTTTATGGCATTTCCCTCTGTCGGTTTCTACGACACCCAAGGGAAGAGAGGGGGTGGCAGAATTCTAAAGCCGCTACCAGACGGAAAATTTTATCACAAGAGTATTATTTATTTGTAAATCATTCATCAGGTTTAAAAGACTTGTATCGGCCACTTGAAGTGTCGCTGAGAAAGCGCCCACTTAACAACTTAGTCCTAATTCCTTCATCACCTTGTAAATTACTTTGTCACACCAGCATTAAAAAATTCAAAGTTAAATAATTCAGTAATTCGACGCAGGGGTGCGCGCACCCCGGCGTTGGTCCGGCACGGTGCTGTGTAGAACAGATGGCGCGCGCGCACCTCACGCCGATGTACACTGCGTGGAACTATGTAGTTTAATTTATTAGTTAGATCTATACAGTCAAACCTATTATTACAAATACTGTATATCGTCATGGCACTCAGCAATATTCTCCTTTTTTCTAAAATTAATAGATTATATTTGATAAGTGATTGCTAATATGATTGGTGTACATGAAATTTAAAGTTAATTCTACGTAAAAATTTTCGTTGGATTAATTCTATTGACTCTTGTACTTGTTATACAAAGGATTCCAAATTGAGACAGCATATTCTACTTGTGATCGAATCAGGGATTTCTAAAGAAATAAGTGTGTTGATATAAGTTTAAAATTGAGGGAATTCCTAGTTACGAAACCATACATTCTAAGAGCCTTATCTCTAATGGAACTAATATGACCATCTAGATATAGTTTTGAGTCCAATACCACACCAAGACCACGTATCGAGTCAACTTTAATTAAAGAAACATTATTAAACTTATAGTGAAATTTATATTTATTTTTATTTTTTGTAAAAGTTATGGATTTACATTTTGGAAGGCTAAGACATAGTTTGTTTTTCTTACAGTAGTTAAACAAACGATCTAAGTCCTCTTGAAGAAGTTTGCAATCATTATATTCTTTACAATCTAAGTATATTTTCAGATCGTCAGCGTACATAATAAATTTTGAATGAAGAAAACAGTTATTAACGTCATTTACAAAAAGTATGAATAGTAGTGGACCTAAAATGGATCCTTGAGGAACGCCGGATGAAACAGTTATAGTATTAGACTCAAAACCGTTTATTAAAACTTTTTGCATTCTATTAGTATATTAGTATTCTAGTAGTATATAGGAAGCAAGCCATCTCAACAAGTTTCCGCGTATGCCATTAAACTCAATTTTATCTAAAAGTATTTTATGGTCAATCTTGTCAAAAGCTTTTCGAAAGTCTGTATATATGGCATCTATTTGTATGCGACGGTCCATATTTTCAAAGATAAAGTTAGTATATACCATAAGATTGGTTACAGTAGAGCGACGCTTAACAAAACCATGCTGTTGAGCTAATATGACAGAATGAAGACTCGGATATATATAATTTTGTGAACAAGACTTTCGAAAAGTTTAGACAACGCCGAAATAATAGATATCGGACGGTAATCTTCAATATTGCGCCTATCGCCAGTTTTAAAAATTGTAGTGATTTTGGGAAGCTTCCATATATTAGGAAAGGCACCCTCCTTTAAGCATTTGTTATAAAGAATGCAAAGGGGATAACTTAAGTATTCCACTGTTGACTTTAAAAATGTTACAGGTAAACCATCAGGTCCAGGTCCTTTCGAGGAATCTAGAAGTTTTATTTGCTTTTTTATTTGGTCTAAAGTAATATTTATATCCGTAAGGTACACAAAATCATTACCATAGTTTAAAGGAGGTTGCCATGTACGTATGTCTAAGATAGATCATAGGCTCATAAACGGAAGTAAAAAAATTGGAAAACATGTTACAAATTTCTCCAGGATCATTGGAGGACATATCTTTAAAGTACATCTCAGATGGGATACCAGAGGTTTGTTTGCGATTAGCTATTATATGACCAAAAATATTTTATGTTCACCGGTACACTACATTCTACACGCTTTATATTATCAGAATAACATTTAGACGATTCCTTATTAAATCTTTTCCGATATATTGAAAATGTTTTATAATCAGATATGTTTTTATATACTTTCCACCTTATCCGTGCCTTCTCTTTATTTTTACATATATGTATAAGCGCTGAAGAAAACCAGTTAGGAAAGTGTGATGTTTTAGAACCATGCAGCGGTAAATAAATTCTTATAATACAATAAATTATATCATAAAATGTATTAACGGCATTTTCAGCAGTTAAATTACATAGAATATCATCCCATTTTGTGTTACATAATTCAGTGTTAATTAGATCATAATTAGCTTTATAAGTAAACCTATATAAAGCTTGCTTTCTCATTGCAGTATATTCCACATTCAAAATTAGATTAACAGAAAAGGGAGGGTGATGATTGTCCTGGGGAAGAAGCGGTGTACAGGGATCAATACTGCAATTTAAATTTGATATAAATAAGTCAAGAATACGACCATTATTGTTTCTTATATTATTGTACTGAGACGAGCTAGTTAAAGCAATAAAATCACTTAGTGCTCTGCATACGGCGTCCGTACCGATGCTTACTACAAAGCCAGTCACGGTGCTATCACAATTAACCCAGTTTAACTGGGGTAAGTTGTAATCACCCACAATGTGAAAAGATTAATTTTGATGTAATGTGACTAATTTACGTAAAATACCTTAATGCAAAAAATATGAATCATCTGAAGTCTTAGGTGGAATGTAAGCAGCACTTATTAAATGCTGTTTACTGGAGTTAATAACGGGCAGAGCAATGAGAAAATGCTCGATGCAAGCTGGGACGGGGGAGGGTAATGTTACATTCACCGTCCGCAATTCGCGCCGCACGGCTATCAATACACCGCCGCCATCCCTTCTATCAGTCAATGAAAGATCGCGATCACATCTAAACACAATATACCTATTGTCGATATATTCATTATCAGAGATATTAGAAAAGAGCCATGACTTAGTCAAAATAATAATATCGTATGAAAACGAAAGTATATTCATATATAATGTGTGAAGTTTTGTACGAATTCCTCTACAGTTTTGCTATTACACTAATATACTATTATTATCCATTTTTAAATATGATAATATATATAAGAGTAAGTATAGATTTTTCGTTATATAACAAGTACAATGAAACGGAATGATTCGAAAAAATAATAAACTTATATAATATGAATATCGCTGAGTATTTGCCAACATGATAATTTTTAGTTAGAACATTACAATAACAGGAAGAAGTAAATAGATTCACAACATATTTACAAAATGATGTTATAATTGTTAATTGCAATTTTAAGTGCTGAATTACCACGTGCTCGGCGGTGAAGGAAAACATAGTGAGGAAACTTGCATGTCTAAGAAATAAATAAAATATTTCGAATACATGTGCAGTCCGCCAACCCGCATTGGAGCAGCGTGGCGGATTCTTCCTAGCTCCAAAACCCTCTCAGAAATGAGAGGAGGCCAGTGCTCAGTAGTGGGAGATTTATAGGCTGAAACTTTGCTTTTTTTTATATAATACGAATAAGAAATGCAATATGTCACAAAAAAGCAACCCGGATATTATTATTTTCCAAAAAAAACAAATAAAAAGGAAAACATTTTTAAATAGGTTAAAAAGATTTTAACATGTATTGCCCCATTTTTATTTATTTTTATTATTACATGCTGCGTTGGTCTTTTTAATCTTAGACACGTCTTCCAATGTTCGGATAACAAATACAGGTGACGTATCAGACTCACGAGTGAGTACAGTTGCGTTCTTAATCCACACATGTTTAAATCCATTTTTGTTTGCAGCTTCACGGCAAGCGCGAAATAATTTTTTGTTACGCAATGTCAAATGTTCATTTAAGTAAATTTTATGTACAGGGCCAGATATGCCTAATAGATCTGATTTAAGACCATTATGTAATCGAGATGCGCTTATAACATTGTTCCGGAGAATTCGCGTAGATGTGAAATATATTTTTCCGTCGACTGCCTTCTTCATTGCGAGCGTGAGGGACCCGATGAATTGCTAATATATCCTTACGGGAGACAGGGCATTTGATAGTATTTCCAATGGACTCGATCAAGTTAATTAAGTTCTCACCGCGTTGCTCGGGCACGTTGCAGACTTCGATATTGTTTTGTCTTATTTGTTGCTCCATAATCTCAACAGAACTAACTAAGCTTTGTATTTGATCGAAAGTGATATTATTAGGAGAAAATGTAAACTTATCCAAGCGTTGGTTGATATCGATCTGTTGTTGTGACAGAAATTCTACGGAATCTTTCAGAGCATTTATGTCACAGTCAAGTTCATTCTGTTTTATATTTAATTCTGTAATTATGTATGTCTGTGTAATTAGAGCCGTGGTAGCTCAGAGGCTAGGCGCTCGCTTTTAATTTCATAGTACGCGAGTGACCTGGGTTCGATTCCCGGTGCCGGCACCACTAAAATTGTTAATTGCAATTTTAAGTGCTGACTTACCACGTGCTCGGCGGTGAAGGAAAACATCGTGAGGAAACCTGCATGTCTGAGAAATTCAAAATATTTCGAAGACATGTGAAGTCCGCCAATCCGCATTGGAGCAGCGTGGCGGATTCTTCCTAGCTCCATAACCCTCTCAGAAATGAGAGGAGGCCTGTGCTCAGTAGTGGGACATTTATAGGCTGAAACTTTACTTTACTGTAATATGATTTTTCAAAATTGAGTATTCCGTACGCAAAAACCGAATCTCAGACTTAATTTCAGACGTGGATGAAGATAGGCTTTTTAATTCGCTTATTATGGAGGTATTTACATTATCATTTATTTTTGATACATTATTATCTAGCTCCAACCGAAATTCCGATATTACTCTGGTGATTTGTGTAGAGAATGAGTTTTCTAGCTTCTTTAGTGCTTCAGAGAAGTCACAGTCTGGCTGCTTCCGTTTCAATCTTTGTGTTATGTTAGGAGCATCAGATTCATTGTGCGAAGAGTGCGAAGGATTTGTAAGTTCTGGATTTGATTGGCACTGCTTACTTGGCGAACGAAGCATTTTCTTTTACATTCACTAGAGTTAACGCAATATAAAGCGGGTAAGTGCCACACACAGTACAGTTTATGCAACAGTTAGAAAGAACTCACTAGTACTTGCACTCAACTATGTACTTTAACGCCTTGGTTTTAAAAGATATTACACATAAACAAGTTAAGCTGACTCGAGCAACACGACCGTCATCGGTAAAGAATAGTTACGGTATGAGTTGTTTTAATTTCATGTTCTAGGATTGGAGTATGTGTTAAATGTTCACCAGGAAGATGGAAAATGTCGGAGTACGCGGAATATATATCATAGAGTTCTGATGTTTCCTCGTCGTTTAGGTGTGACACCCTTAATTGGTTTAAGACAACATTAGTTCGATCAAAACAATTATTGTAATTGTTATTTTTAATGTCATTTATCGAATTATTCGACTGAGAACTGTTGGTTAAATCATTCATAGGCATAATTTTCAGGGATAAGTCTGAATTTAATTCTAAACGCTCTTCAGAAATATTAGCCATAGTAATATTTACATTATTATTCTCCTTAACGCGAACAACCCTTCTTTATCTTGAGGATTTTGGACCGTACTTTCGATAACAACTTCTGATCTAGCAGGTATGGTATATATAGGTTCATTTTACTTTTATTCTAAATATGCTGATTACATCTTTATAATATTCTGACAGTAGCATACGTTGCATTCTAAATCGTTAAGAAGGTCATTACATAAAATCCCATCGTAATTTTATTCTATGTCTTCTACTACGTGAAATGTGTAGGATATTAGGGGGTTCGAGTCTGGAAGAAGTTTAAATTTGAAGTGACCTAAATTGGGAGTTGATGAATTACTTTTATCGATGCCTTCAATTGGATTATTTCATCCTTTAAAATTGGTAAGTAATTGATGGAAGCGCGTGGTCTAACACAAGACCGGTATCAATTAAAAATAAAAGTGGGCAATCGGAATATAGGTTAGGCAAATTTAAAGATATGTGTGGTATGCAACGGTGTGAGCTATTGGATGTGATTTTGTATACAGTTTGTTTAATAGTACGAGAATTTGTAGGATTTTTCACAGTTATTATGGCCCTTATTTGCAGAACTATGAATGCTTGTTCTGGGGCTGGTTAACCGTGTGGTTTTTGGATATAGATGTATGGACACTTGCTTGGGGCTGGTTACTCGTGTGGTCCTTGGATATTGTAGTATAGACGCTTGCTTGAGGCTGGTTACCCGTGTGATCCTTGGATATGGAAGTATAGACAGGCCCGGACAACACCTACGCGATCCTTTATTTAGTTTAAATTATTATTTTCTATGTCGTCCCTATTTTCATCATAATAATAGTACTGGGCAGAGTCACTAGAAGTGCAAGATTGAGGGTCGGGAAAGTTGTAGTTATTATCGTAATTCACGAAATTCACTAACGCCGATTGTGATCTTGAAAATCTTTGGTAGTTATTATTTCGATTATTAAAGGGGCGCTGAGGCTGAGGTAGAGAAGGCGATTGTGGCACCTAAAACGGCTGTTATGATATTCGCGTTTTAGACATTTTTTTTTTATTTTTTTTATTGCATAAAGTGATTAAACGAGAAAAACGTTCACCTGATGGTAAGTGCAACGTCTGCCCATAACAAATGCACCCATAAAATTTCTGTGTGACACTACACTGTGCCCATCACCCTGAGACATAGGTTCTTAAGTCTCATATGCCCAGTGATTACGCTAGCTCTCAGTGCCCTTCAAACCGAGACACAGTAATGCTTGCACACTACTGCTTCATGGTAGAATAACTGGCCCTGGGGTGGTACCTACCTAGACGGACTCTTGCATAGGAATCCTACCACCAGTAAACATACATTCCTCGTATGACTTACTTTTCTCGTATGACCTTGAGTCTTACAATAACTGCAAAAATGTTGGTTGTAAATTGGAGGTCTAGCATTGACATTGTGTATTGCTGGCCTAAAGGAATGATATGACGAGGTGACATTCGATCATGACTACGTTTATAAAGCAATTTTTGAATTTTTTCTTCAGATATCGCTGAGTTTATAGCTTCATTTAGGTTGTTAGGATTTTCACAACGAACTACGTTAGAAACGTTAGGCTTAAGGCCCAGTAAAATGTATGTAGAGCAATATATGTCCATTAAGGCTATGCGGCCTTGCAACTCTGCTTTTCTCTTATTTGATAATGTAACTTCTGTTAGGAATTTGGATAGGCATGTTTTTAAGCGAAGTGCGTATTGATTAATGGGTTCATTTGATAATTTGCGACACTCTTGTAAATCAGATAATAAATGTGCATAGTGTTTACGTACAAACGCTCGATATAACGCTCACGTGATCTGGAGGTTAAGATGCAGTGTCAGAGACAAGGAGACAATCACAACACAACCAGACCTGAAAATAAGAATTTTTGTTTTTAAACCAAAAGTGGGCTCTGGCTGGGATTCGAAATGAAGACCCGCAGCGCAATAGTCAGGCACTCTGACCACTAGGCCACGCGGACGTCTGAAAAACTCTCAATAATTCTCATTTTTGCAGATTTTACTCATATTATCCGATCATCATACCATCAGCTCATTGAGCCCAACCGTATCCGACAGAACAACTAAGTAATTACTTTTGTAGGAAACCAAATGAGGTGTGAGTAACATGGTTCAAGTTAACATATCCAAAACACGAGTAGGACCCTGCTCGATAAGCTGTGGTCCTGCACTCTGTCTGCTAAGTGCCACGCCGTGTTTAAGCAGAACGCAAACAGTTTTTAATAACCCTTATTAAAAACTATTTGCATCTAGATTATATATTTGAATCTAGATTCTGTAAATACATTTTAAGATTAAATTTAAGTATTCTTATCTGTCTTATGCCGGTGTTTGAAGCTTTAAAGTTACATCAAAGTTTGTCACCAACCGACAGACAGATATTTAATTTTGACATAACAACACTGGACTGGAAAGAGAAATTATGCATTTGGGCTCTGGGCGCAAAAATATATTTGGTGAAACATGAACTTAGCAAAACATATGCTTTAAAAAAACAATTAGTATTGAGAATCGTGCATTACTTGGCCTCTATGCTTTATCTGTACCCTTTGTGGAAAATATTTAAATGTCCTCGACTTTTACAACACCCACGAGATGAGATGGGGTGGTAGATTCTCTGAAGCCACCTCCACACGGCTGAATCCATTAATCTAAAATATTTGTAGGTACCCCGGACTTACGCGTTAGGTGGGACCGAGCGAAAACCGCGTAAGTCGAATTCGCGTAAGTCGGGGTACAAATTTGCATATAAATACTCGTACATACAAATTATGTTTAATTGGTACCAGGGACTAAATAAAAAGTGGAATACCATAACAAATAATATTATTTTGATTTAAGAATAAATTTTCAGTTATAAGTATTAGTTTGATATTAAGATAGCCAAGTAGCTCGCCTTAAATTTCATAGTACGCAATCGACTTGAGTTTGAATCCGGTGCCGGTACCACTTAAATTATTTTGCAGTATTATGCTGATTTACCACGTGCTTAACGGTGAAGGAAAGCATCGTGAAGATACCTGCATGTCTGAGGAATTAAAATGTTTTGTAGACATGTGAAGACCGCCAACCCGCATTGGAGCAGCGTGGCGAACTCGGGCTTCAAAACCCTCTCAGAAATGAAAGAAGGCCTATACTCACCAACGGAAATTTTATATGCAGTGACTTCTTTTTTAAAGAATCAGTTTTACTTAGTCTGGGTAACATAATATAGTCTATGAAGGCTTCGTATATATTACAAATAAAATAATTTGTATTTATGCGTTGATTCCGCGCGAAACACGTTTCCGAACACTAGTGTGGGCTGTGGACGGATTGGGATATCGAGAGTTGCTACCAGACGAATTGGTGGTAATTCGCGTAAGTCGGGGTAGCGTATGTGAGACACGAGGTATTGTTATACCTCGTGTCTCAATGTATTTTTATACCTAAGAATTCTTTTAAAATATAAGTAATAACATGATCGATGATCTCAAGGTAGCCAAAAAATGTCGCTTGGTAATTAAAACACTGTTTGTTTGCTGAACAGAAGAAAATAACATAACTAGATGAGTTCCTCTACAAAAAATTTACAAAAAATATACAAATGACCCGCTAAGTGAGAGTGGTACTCGTACAGGCTGTAACTGTGTCGATTTGATACCTAGCCTATATATTACCAATATCTTCTTGTTAGTTCTTTATATACAAAACTTTATACTTAAATAATGATGAACCTAGTCCACGCCAACTGATTTCTATGCCTGAAGATTCCTACCAAGGCTGATTCGCGATGCTAATTAAATTAAAAAACGGTTGTATACTACCATCTTGGGTTTTTATTATTAATACAATTAAATCAAAAACCAAGTCTCCCACTGCATGAATTCAAGGATCATTTTGCGTAGATCGAGATTTTGAGGATTAATTTTTTTAAATGATAAACTCTCTGTAATACTACTATAATGCAGTGGCCATAATCCCGAAACTTTCTTAGTTTCACTAAACGTCGTTAAGATGGCGCTAGGAGTGTAATCATTTGGTACATTATTGGCTGTATGATTTGGGCGTGTTCTTCACTTATGTAGGAAAAGTTTCCCGCGCTTTTCATAAAAAAAAGAAAAAAAAAACTATTATATGGAGATCGAGATAGTCGATTTGCTCCGCTAACACAAATACACGAATTAATTGAAATCTTGATAAATTCTCATTAAATATACAAATAACGGCATCCTATTATTAATTGTGGTGAATAATTCCGCGTGCTACAAGATTATCGAAGATTGAAAATAACTTTAAGATATATTCTTCGATTACACGGAAGCTGGTCAGCAGCCAGGAGCAGCAGAATACCTGGAGACGTCTGCCGTAAATCCCTTCGCAAGTGATCTTGGATTGCATGAAGGTACGTGGGCATATTCATCACCTGCATATTGTGGATAAACGAGTACTAGTGTTTTTAGAGAGTTTATCAATGAGTCTTCTAATATCGTAATCAGCCATAACAATTATTTATAGGTATTGATAGAAAATTTAAATATAATCGTACGTATGTACACGTGATGCTGCTATTTACACGCCGCATGACGAATAATAATTAAAAACTGAAGGAACCCCAGATTAACTATGACATCAGTACATCTGTCATGTTAATCCTATTTATATAGGTTTTGCGTATTTACATTAATGTTATTAATATAAAATATTAATGTATATGTCTAAACATGGTGACGGTTTTTAAGTGTATTGTGTAGTGTGTAGTCTTTGTTTGTTTGGTTTTGGATTTCGGGTTCTCAATTGAAATTCAAATTTTATTTATTACACTGACGCTATTGTCACTCCCATGACTGACTTGATATTGGCAGAATTATTTTAAGCGCAGCCATTAAACAAAGAAGAAGACGACCATGGGTTTTGTAAAGCGCTCGAAACGTCGGTTACCAACAGTTACAAATTAAACGCGAATAATTCTGTTTCAAGTCGTAACATTAAGTCGTATAACATTGACGTGCGACATCAACTATGTGGTTGCGCAATGGAATCAGCTGCATCTTTATACGTGTGACGAGCATGGAGTTCCTTACCATCATCTTGTCTCATCTTTATCCTTGCCATAATTTGTACTCCAAAAACTACTACGTACGGTTCCGTATTTGAACTAATGGCGGCCGCCACTTTGTATTCGTTCACTTTCGAAGTGTATGAAAATAGCCGTATGAAAAGAGCTTTTGATTATGATCCTGGGAACCTAGTGAAACGTTTACCGTACACAACGTATTGTCAAGAGTGATAAGTCTGGATGAATGGCATCTATAGAATCCTGGCATAGGCAGTATCAATACGCAGGGGTTTGCAATTAAAAAGCATTTACCGCCCAGAATTTTCGAAGAATGTTACACCAAAATGGTTAAGAAAAACCAACGAAGAGATGGAGAGTTTGGTTTAAGAAAATCCGTACCCGACGTGCAAGAAGCAGAACCAGAAATGAAAAAATAAAAGAGGACTACTTACAAAGCATCTTTGTTTATGTGTAATAGTGAGAGGCCCAAATTATTGGTTGTTAAATAAGAAATGTACTTAATATACACCAAAATTGTTAAATTGGCGATTCGATGATAATAAAATTTAGCTTGTATACTCCTGTATCTTTTAGAAGAATGTTACACTTGACAGACGGTAAAAACTGACTTATCTTCTTTGGCAGCTTGAAATTTTTTCTTGTGGAAGCCTGCTTCAAGATATAGCCAATGTTGTCCGTTACTCCTCTGATATAAGAAAAATAAATTTTAATGTAGTTCATATTAATGCACAAAGCGTTCCGGCTCACTTTACAAATATGCTCGCATCATTTACTTTAAAAAGCATTCATGTTATTCTTGTCTCAGAGTCCTGGTTGAAACCCTGTTTGTCCTCTACTCCTTACACGCTACCAGGCTTTCAACTTATACGTAATGACCGCACTGGAATGGGTGGAGGTGGTGTTGCCATATATCTACGTTCTAATATTCCTTTCACCATTATCAATACGTCACCTCTTCAGATGCCGGTGAACACCTATCTAAACAAGTCTCCCTCTCTACTGTGTTCTCCTAGGTGTTTACTACTCCCCTTAATTGCGTGTAAATTTTTTCTCCTCTTTCGAAAAGCTAGTCGAGGAACTCTAACCATTACATGACCACACCATTATCATGGGTGATTTCAATACATGTCTATTTAAGCATGATTCTCGCTCCACTTCGCTAAAAAGTATTGTTCAAGGTAGTAATCTATTCTGCCTTCAGGTACAACACATCATTTACCAAATTGTCAACCATCCCTTCTGGATCTGATAATAGTATCTTCTCCAGTTCATGTCGCAAAGTACGGCCAGTGCCCGGCGTATGTATTTTCTTACCACGACTTACTACTCGTATTTCAGCCGTATAAAATTCGACGTCCTAAAGAAAAACCTAAAATTCTTGGTGGTATGGATGTGGAAGTCTTTGCGTAATTATGCACGAGACGCTGACTGGTCTGAGGTTTTTAACGCATGAGTCAATTAATGAAAAGGTGGATTGTTTTAATAGCATTTTAACTAATCTTTATGATCTTCTAGCTCCTGTACGAGCAGTCACGATGAAGCATCTTCCTGCACTTTGGCTTACGGAACAAATACGAGCTGTAATTCATAGAAAACTCGCTGCAATGGCTAGATACAAACGCACTCCGACCAAGTGAAGTATGCTGAAATAAGAAATCACCAACAGGTTGTATAGGGATGCACGTCGATTTATCCATAAATCTGTTATGAATAACGATTCTGCAAAAGTATGGTCTTTTCTTCGGTCATTAGGAGTTAGAAAATCCCGAGCAAATAATATTCCTGGACTTAGATTTAAACTCATTGAACCTTCACTTCTCCTCTTCTTACAATTTTGATTTACTTATTAAAAATCAAACTTTAGATTTTCTTTCTGCTTTACCAACTCCTGACTTTCCAACTTTTTTATTTCGCCAATTTACTGATTGTGATGTTAAAAAGAGCATATCATCCATTTCGACGAATGCGGTCGGTAGCGACAGCATTAGTAAAAAAATGATAGTACACATCCTCGACGACATTGTCCACGTCCTATCCCACCTGCTTAACTTCTCGATCGCCGGAGGCTCAAGTGACTCCTTTTCCCAAAAAGCCTAATCCGTCTATATTTTCTGATTTCCGTCCTATCTCGATCCTCCCGTTCCTTTCCAAAGTCCTAAAGCGCCTTGTTCAGCAGCAACTCTCCTCACCTCTTTCTTAAAACAAATAACTTGCTTAATCCTCTCTAGTCATTAAAATTACCGATGATATAAGACACAATATGGAAAATAAACAAGTCACTGTTCTGGCACTGCTGGATTGCAGCAATGTCTTAATAAGGTTGACTTTGATATATTATTAGCACTTCTATGCTCTCTTAACATATCTCCAATAGTAATTGGGTGGTTTCGTAGTTACCTGTTCGGTCGCCGGCAACGTATTCGTATTGACGATTAATTATCATCTTGGTGTCAACTGAGTGCCAGTGTACCTCAGGGCGGTGTTTTGTCTCCTATTATTTTTGCAATCTTCATTAACTCTATCTCCAATCAACTATCTTCTTCCTACCACCTCTATGCAGACGAATTACAAATCTACACGCAGGCCGTTGAGCGTTAGTGCGAAGCCATTACTTGCACTAATGTAAATCTGCACCGCATCAAGAGCAAATCCTGCCTGAAAGTAAATGCAAGCAAAACTCAGGTCATAGTTATAGGCAGCTCAAGGATGATTGCCAAGGTTGACTGGGGCTGCCTCTGAATGTCGTATTTGATAGAACCGTCATAGAGAATAGTGAAACTGTGAAAATCTTGGGTGTCGTTATGGATAGGCAGCTATCGTGGGGACCTCAATTAGCAGCGGTAAGCCGTAAGACCTTTGCTGCAGCTGCCTCTCTGAAACGGCTGTGAAACTTCCTTCAAACTTCCACTAAAAATCACTGTTGCTTCCTATTCTCGACTACGCCGATGCCTGCTAGCCCGATTTAACCGAAGACTAACTTAATAAACTTGAGTGGCTCCAAAATTTCTCCCTCCGTTTCATATTTGGCTTCACAAATATGAATGATCACGTTTCTCAATATCACAATGGGCTCAAGTGGTTACCTATTCGCCTTCGCCGGAATGCACACATCCTTTCTCTTCTCTACACCATCTTTTTTTTCCCTCCTCCTCGATTTACCTTAAGGAACGTTTTAACCGCACGCTTTCTTGCCCGGTGATACGTTTCGGACTCCGGTGAAAGTTTCTAGATGCCGTGAAGATATCCCAGACGGAGCTGCCTGCCCTTGCTAGGACATACAGGCGCTATCGACAAAGTGACTGAGCTTTGCTTATATTAGTTTTGGTAGGGAAAAATCCAGCTACAGCAGGCCAATACTTCCGGGTGTTTGATTTTTTTTTTATTGTTTAAAGTGATGAAACGGGCAAAACGTTCACCTGATGGTAAGTGCAACATCCGCCCATAACAAATGCAGTGTCACCCAGAACATTTCTGTGTGACAACTCACTGCGCCCATCACCCTGAGACATCAGTTTTTAAGTCTCATATGCCCAGTGATAACGCTAGCTCACAGTGCCCTTCAAACCGAAACACAGTAATGTTTGCACACTACTGCTTCACGGCAGAATAACTGGCCCTGGGGTGGTACCTACCTAGGCGGATTCCTGCATAGGAATCCTACCACCGGTATATAGTTGATACCTTGTCAAAAGTCTAGCAAACGGTTCAGACAGTACTTAATGTAAGTTTACCGAGAAACAAATTCGTTGTATACTTAAGGGTGAAAGCCACCGTGACGGCCGAAAAATAAATGTATTTTTTTGATATGGATTTGGATTTTTTTGACCGGGAAAATAAAGGAATATCAGAATCGTTTTTTGTTTATTTTATTAAGTGTCCAACAATATTTACATGTATTTTTTTTTAATAGTCTTAAAGACAATAGCGTTGCCGAAGAGCTTGAAAAAAAATTCCCCCTGCGTCGCATCGGTGTCTCAAAAATCCAATATATGCAAGTTCATACCTTATATCTATATGAATGTTGTTATCGTTGTACGTAGTGGATTTAAATATATAAACTTTAATTTAAAACGAAAAAAACATTTTTTTGAATCATCACAGTGGCCTTCCCGTTTTAAAAAATTATTAATTTATTATTCACAGTGTAAGACAATCTTCAAGCCTCTAGCTGTGGTGTGAGTAGAACTCCCAGTCTCTCCGTTTCTGCTAAATCTCGTTCATCAATAGGTTTACCTAGCAGCATTTTTTGCACGCCTACCGCAGTTGGTAAAAAAATTTGTTGTTTTACAAGTATTTATATTATTATTAGTTAATTGTAAAAGTAGGTAATTGCATTATTTACAGTTAATAGGTAAAGTAAGGTAGGTACGTAAGTAAGTATTTTAAAGTAATCAAACATAAGAAAGCACTAATTAGTAGATTTAAGCTACAAAAAAAGAATAAAAACTATTTACATAAAACTAAAAACGAAAAATAAAAATAAAATTTAGTCTTAATAACTATGATCCTAAATTAATGTAAATAGGTAACTAATTTGGGTTATTCCGTTTATCCGCCGGATAAACGCGGAAACTCGTGTCCGAGAATCCACCCTCAGCCAGGATGAACAATAGGAATGTTGACATTAGTGCCGCCCTCCTCTTCCTCTCTCCACCCCGAGAATGTACAGTTACTTAAATACATAAAATACATTTAATTCGACTGATAGTGGGATTAAATGTATATAAATAGTGTTTAATATATTTAGCTAATTATATTCATGGACAAGGACGTCTAGTCTGATAGATAAATTATTCATCAAACATTCTAATAGAATTGCAGTGTCATTGTCAAATGAAATGTATTTTCAACAATGACAAAAAAAATGTTTTTTAACGTTTTTTACGGTAAAGGTCGAGTCGGTCTTCATAATGGCTATCAGTACCCACTACATGACATGGTTCTAATTTTATACCGGATGGAGTTACCACAACCTACATTGATTGATTTGACCGGAATACATACATACAGTCACGCCTTTTTCCCATATAAGGGATAGGCAGAGGCCACACACGTAGCCCACTTTCGAGCAACGAGCAACATAGTGACAGCATTGCATATTACGGTTTTATTCTGCACGAATAAAGGCAGTTCGTACAATGCCTTAGTCGCCTTTTGAACCTCGGTAAGAAGAGAGGTAGGTGCTGTTCTACTCTGCGGAAACGTCTCTTACACCTCGGTAGAAAAGAGGTAGGTGTTATTCTAATCTGTCGGACACGTATCGCGGAATACACTGTATAGTTTCCTGAGATGCGAACTATATATACAACATCTAAATATTTCTAGTTGGAGGAGACGTCCTCCCCAAATCAGACCACTCGATCTGGCGGGTAGCTACCCTTTCCCTTGGCAATATCATCGCCAAAATGGTGACCCCGACGTGATCATCTGAAACGCCAAAATGGTGACCCCGGTATGAATATCCTGCAGCCAGCTTCTCCGAACCACAGCGATAACGTCATCGGCATCCATCGCAGTCACAGCAACCAGACTACTGTCGGCACAAAGCGTGCTTCCTAGTCTCTCTGCCACTGAGGATCAACGGCGGCCCCTTCTCCTCAGGCTGACTCCTGCGGCATCAACACTTGTCTCCATAAGTCTCGACGCACTGAAGACCTGGACACAGGTTCACCGCAACGCCAGACTGCACCTCATCGCCTGACGTCTCAAGTTCTCCACGCTAAACTACGACTTCCAGTCTCAGCGGGGGAGTGATATAGAGACATCTATGTCGCCACATGAGAAGCTCAAGAAATATTCGCATACGTCCATAATCGCGCTATGAAAGTTTTCGGAGATGCGAACTATATATAAATACATACATACATACATAGATCACGACTGTATCCCATAAGGGGTTGTCAGAGACTGGGCACTCACTGCAAAAATAGTTGACTGCCACAATCCACCCAAAACAATATAATGCACTTGGTGTGATAGGTGGTGAGCCCATCGCCATCATGCGCTGTTGGGTGCACAGTGCAGTTTAATTCCTTACTCGCCTTTTACGAGATCCATTCGATGAGATGGAGTGGTAGTATTCTTTTATCGAGCCGCCACCACACTATATATACAACATCTAAATATTTCTAGTTGGAGGAGACGTCCTCCCCAGATCAGACCACTCGATTTGGCGGGTAGCTACCCTTTTCCTTGGCAATATCATCGCCAAAACTGTTATAATGAGCGAAGAGGGTATGGTGTGAGTGCGAAGGCGAGCAGTTCCTTGTGACGAGGTGCACGAAGATGGAGGAGTCGAGGAGGAATTTCCACGTCGCGCCAGAGACATCGTTATGCAAATTTAAAATAAAAGTAGCGGATCCGGCATAAAGTACAGTAAACTAGAAATAAAATGAAATTTTTAGTTATTTATTACATAAAATTAAATACATCTTCTTTCTGCGGATTTTTTTTAGACTGTGGTAGTGAGTGTGACGTCTGCACAGAACAAATGCTGTGCCCTGGATGGCACAACATTTCTGTGTGGCACCACGCTGCGCTCGTCACCCTAAGATTATCAGTCTCTTATGTACAGAAACACAATAATATTTCCACAATACTGCTTGATAGCAGAATAACTGGCACTGCGGTGGCACCTACCTAGGACCTAGACGGAATCTTCGTACCTCACTGTATTTAATATGAACATATTCATTTTTTGTTTTAATTTAGTTGGATGAGTTTTATCAAACAAACGATTTTGGAGGGGGGAGGGGTACTGTATCTGGAATAAGATCTATTCCTCTCGGATCTTTTCCTAAGGGCACGTTATACTTGATTAGAATTATTTGCACGATCCTCGTTCCTATTTATTCTGCATGGTTTGGTCGCGACGTCAAGTAAGCACTTCGTAAGGACCGGTATATGGCGACTGTAATAGTCGTCTGACACTATCGTCCCGTAGGAAATCGTGATTAAAAAAATGGTTACAGTAACTGACCAATAACATTTGGCCAGTAGTTTTTTTTTTTTTTAATAGGAAGAAACTTATTGCTCTCAAGCCCTGCTTGAACAACATTTTCTCAATGCTAGCTGTTTTCTTTTGTGGCTGGAGTATAGAACAACTATCTGTAAGCCAGACAAACATTAGTGGCGTGCGGGAATCGAACCCGCGACCCGTAAAGCAGACGTCAATCCCTTAGCCACCATACTAGTCTATAAGTAACTAACCGAGGCGACAACATTGTTCATGTATTTATGTCAAAAAGTCAGAGGAAGGGTCAGACGACAATTATGCAAAAATAACCCAAGGCAATTCTACATGGTTTTAAAATAGTGTGAGTCAATTAATTATTTTTTTTATTTATTTTATTTATTTAAGCTTTTATGCACATGTGGTACATACGGCGGACTAAATGCCTAAAGGCATTCTCTCCCAGTCAACCATAAGGCAAAGCGGAGATAAACATAATATGATAGGATTCATTATTATTATATTGTTAAAAACAAGTTTTGTGACTACTATTTTAATGGGTAATTGTTTTTTTTTAATATTCTTTTTACATATACAAATGTGGAAAAATTACCATTTGTGCAAATACAGTGCTGGTCCTTGGGTATGGTTGTGTTGTTGTCCCCGTGTTTCTGTCATTGCGTCCTAGCGTACCTCCGGGTACTTTGGGCGCTAGACGAGTGAGTGCCTCTGTGTTTGCGCGTACACTTATCTCCTGCGCCGTTGATATCTTCCGACAGTATTCCGGAATTGTTGTAAATTGTACAACGTCATTATTAAAATTAATTCAATATGTAGTCTGTCCGCACTGTTTCCTTATGCAACTATTCATCTATTCTCTCATTCATTCTATTTCCGAGGGTTCATTTATATTTCCGAGTTTCTTCTTGCAACATCGTTTGAAGTGCCGCCCGTAATATTGCCGCTTCTTCTCGCATTTCTTCTAACGTCCTAGCCGGCTTGCGAGGGTGTGTGGCTGATACCCTTTTGAGAAATAAGTATAATGTTGATTAAAGTGTAACCTAAAGCAGGGGTTCACAAACTTTATCTGCAATGGAACACTACTTGAACCCGGAATCTTTTTGTGGAACATTTAAAGCAACTTGCGGAAAGTGAGAGATCTTGAAGTGTTACCTTCAGAAAACTAAACTTCGACAGAATGAGACGAATGCAGTGTATCAGGAGTAGGATAATTGTAGGGTTTATTTATTAAAATATTGTTACAAAGTATGTAAGCATATTATACAGACTCTGAGTTTTCAAACTCAACATATACATACATAAGATCACGACTGTATTCCATAAGGGGTAGTCAGAGACTGGGCACTCACTGAAAAAACAAATGACACGAGTCCCGTTATTGCGTCGTATTATTAAGTGTACTGACGCACCCGTCCGTCCAGCCGGCCTCGGAGTGCGGGCCGGACTGAAAACCAGTGTCGGGATCAGAGCAGTTTAAGTCTCTGTATTTCGATTTTTACTGAGTCCTCTCCATTCCACGGTATCATGCTGCTACACAGACTCAATTTATATTTTTTTTTCACTTTTGTTAATTTTGGGCAATATTATTTTATGATCTGTGTAATTCCATTTTTTTTCTTGTTTTGTTTTGAATCTATTGTGATTAGACCGTGAATAAATATGTTTCTTTCTTTCTTTCTAACGAAAGTTTTTTTTTTATTGCATAAAGTGATGAAACGAGCAAAACGTTCACCTGACGGTAAGTGCAACGTCTGCACATAACAAATGCTTGACACTACACTGTGCCCATCACCCTGAGACATAGGTTCTTAAGTCTCGTATGCCCAGTGATTACGCTAGCTCACAGTGCCCTTCAAACCGAAACAGTAATGTTTTAGCTTTGGTTTGTATTTGATCAATATTCCTTTGAAATATATCGTCAATTTGCTGTTTTTGATCGTGTTGTAGAGCTAATGATAGCAAAATCTACGAAGAAATCAAAGATTTGGACAAATTCAAAAATATGGATATAGGTAATAGGTAACACTGTAATAAGGAAAACACACGAAGAATTCTGTCTCATTCTCTCGCAGGCCAAATCCTATGAAAGTATATGGTAGTCTCTAATCACAACTATGCTAGTTTCTAATCACAACGATTCTAAAAAAGGTTTCACTTCAAACAGAAGAATATGATAAAAATATAAATGATTACACCACTCTGCTCCAATACTGATTGACGGACCTCTAATGTTCTCCAATTTTATTCCTCAAGCATACAGTTTTCCACAACAGTTTCTTCACCGCTATGCATCCTGGTAAATCAGTACTCAAAACTGCAAGAGCAACTTTAGATGTGCCGGGACGGGAGTCGAACCAAGGTCGTAATCAGAGTTATGAGAGACGCACAGGGCGGATATCTCACTTCAGAATGATATAATTTGAGGTTTAATGGAGTCCGTTCAGTCGGCAGAGATTGGAATGAGCTACAAAATAAGTTTTAAACATTTTTGTTACTAGCTTTTATTTATGAAGTCATGTCCAACAGTGGACTTCAAATGTTGCTAGTACTTGTCGAAACAAGTTCAACGAACCCAAACATGACAGAGCCATCATGCTTAATTGAGGGAGTTCCTTTCGGCTCCATTATCAGACCAGTTCCATGGTACCATATTATTGCATTATCACCGAAGCTACATAGATATGCCAAATTTTAACTCAATCGGACGTAGGAAAGTAGAACAAGATTACAAGATTTGAGCCAGAAAGACATGAAATAAGCGTGTTTAATAAATATTTGTAAAAAGAAGTAAGAAGATAAGTGTCATCTTACTTGTCATGTTTCGCCAGTTCTAAATAAATCAAGTCGTTGTCAATGAAGTCACCGTTCTTCCTTGGCAGTATGTGGCAATGGAGGTGCTGAAATGAACTTAAATATATAATTTAGCTGTAAAGTAAAAAAGTAAAGTTTTAGCCTTTAAATGTCCCACTGCTGAGCACAGGCCTCCTCTCATTTCTGAGAAGGTTTTGGAGCTAGGAAGCATCCGCCACGCTGCTCCAATGCGGATTGGCAGACTTCACATGTCTTTGAAATATTTTTATTTCTCAGACATGCAGGTTTCCTCACGATGTTTTCCATAAAATTTCCATGAATTGTTAATTGCAATTAACAATTTTAGTGGTGCCGGCACCGGGAATCGAACCCAAGTCACTCGCGTATTATGACATTTAAAGCGAGCGCCTAGCCCCTGAGCTACCACGACTCTAATTTAGCTGTAACAGAGTT
Organism: Luehdorfia chinensis; assembly: GCA_019845155.1. Classification (NCBI taxonomy): domain Eukaryota; kingdom Metazoa; phylum Arthropoda; class Insecta; order Lepidoptera; family Papilionidae; genus Luehdorfia; species Luehdorfia chinensis. Next base: position 4,140,006 of record JAHVAK010000201.1, on the reverse strand, counting down.
CAATCCCCGAACATGACACCACCGAAATCGTTAATTTCTTGATTGCAGATTGAGTGAAAGATGTGATCGCGTTGACAACATTCAATTTTTATTTAACACATAAAATGAGAAGACGAGCAAAACGTTCACCTGATGGTATGTGCATCGTCTGCCCATAACGTATGCTGGATCATCTAGAACAGAGGTCCCCAAACTTTTCTGTCTTGTAGACCAATTGCTATGTTTTTCGGTAAGCGTAGACCCTTATTTCCCCCCAAATTCATCAACTTCAAATGTGTAGTTTGAAGAATTTAAACAAGTCTGTGCATGTAGGAGTCCTCCTGATCTGTCTTTGCAAAGTTCTGAGATAAGAATTAACAAGAATTTCTACTGCGCGTGTCGGTAAAATGATGTACACTGGTATCATTATGAGCAGTTTTTACAAGTTCAAAGTGTATTGCGACCGCAAAGCAAACCACTTACACAATTTTATGAAATATACAAATTTTTCGAATTACATGTCAATAAATTATATTTAATTAATATGTAATAGTTACATCTCATGCACCCCTAATTTTTTTTTGGCCTCCTGCAGAAGTCTCTCCTCCTTCATAACAAAAAATATTATATTCAGCCTCACCTTTATTGTTTGTCCAGCGTCTGGTCCATCCTGAATGGTCACCGTGCATGAGTTAGCACTGTGTACTCGCTCCATCAACTGGAACAAACATATATTTACATATATAAAAATAAAACATGTGTGCTGGTCACATATTATAGGAAACACTGTATATTGTATTCCATTTCATTCCCTCGCAGGCTAAAACCTGTATGTAGATGCATATGTTTGTCTCTTTTTAATGTCGTTTTTTCGTATATCGAGTTTCCAAAACATAATGACTTTAAACAAGTTTTCACATCATCTACTGGTGGTGGGATACCTATGCAGGAATCCGTCTGGGCAGGAACCACCCCAGGGCAAATTACCCTGCCGTGAAGCAGTAGTGTGCAAACATTACTGTGTTTCGTTCTGAAGGGCACTGAGATTTAGTGTGATCACTGGGCATATGATAATTAAGAACTGATGTTTCAGTTTGACGAGCGTTTTGTGGTGTCACACAGAATTACATTTGTTATGGCAGACGTTGCACGTACCATCAGGTGAACTCGTCACTTAATCCAATTTAAGAAAACTGCCACTGCGGTGGTACCATGGCAAAATCCTAGAAACCTAAAATTATAATAGACTGATTAAATATTAATGTATAAAATACATATATACTGTCACGCAGTTTTCCCATATTAGTGGTAGGTAGAGACCACGTCCGTAACTCACAACACTTTACACCCCCACGAGAAACAAGACGTGACGGGTAGCGAACCACGTCGCCGCTATTTTGGTTCGAGTTGAAAAATCTTCCAACCAAACCAACTATTTGTGTTTTTGCACAGTAGTCGACTGCAGCTGGGATTCGAACACAGGGCCCGCTACGAATCAGGTACTCTAACTATTCTATCATGCGGTGGTTATATACGAGAGATCACAGAGAGATCATAGAGTCACGCCTCTTTCCCATAGGGGTAGGCAGAGACCACATCTTTCCACTTGCGACGATCCTGAAACACATCTTTAGCTTCCTCTACTTTCTTAAGTGTTTTCATAAAAGCTCGTCGGTTGCGGGTACTTTTGACGCGGCCTTTCCTTAAAACGATTTCGATCTGATCGTAATACGTTCGCCTTATTCGACCCTTACCGGCTTGGCCATTCACACTCGCCTCATAAATCTGTTTCGTCAATCTTCTTTCATCCATCCTCTCTACGTGTCCAAACCATCTAAGCATCCCTTTCTCTATCTTTGTCACTACATCTTCTACCACACCGCAACGTTCTCTTATCACGTTGTTTCTCAGTTTGTCCATCAAAGTCACTCCAGCTATACTTCTCAAAATTTTCATTTCAACAGCATTAATCTTATTTTCATGCTTCTTCTGCCAGACCCAACATTCACTACCGTACATAAGTATGGGGACAGTAATCCTCTATGTACAGCCAGTCGTGCCTTTTTAGATACATTCTGGCTGCACATAAAGTTAAGCAGGGCCCATATAATTTACTTCCTACCAACGCTCTTCGTTCAATATCACAGTCATACTTTCCGTAGCTCGAAAATTTTGAACCCAAATGTACAAACTTTTTCACTTGTTCCACTCTTTCTCCTTCAATCAAAACTCTGCAATCCGACATACTTTCTTCTCTTTCAAAAACCATTACATTCGTCTACTATGGCACTATAATGCGCAGGTAGTCGATAGATGTTGCCGTTGGTTAGCCGGCCAATCAGACGTCAATATCATTGAGGTGTTTCATGTATTGCCAACCTTCTGAACTAAACGTGCCGTTTTAAAGAAATCCGCCGCCTCTTCATCGGTAAGGTCCTGGTTTCTTTCCGCCAATCGCAACGGCGCAATAAGAACATGGCCCGGTATAACACATCTGAAAGGAAATGGAATAATCTGATTGAAGGTTCCGTGGTTAGCGTGTGGTGACGGCTATAAGAGAATCTGCCACCTCATGTAATCCCGAGGGTGTCGTAAAAGTCGACAGAGGTAAAATAAAAACCGGGAGATGGGCAACAGCATCTTCCTGGAACATCTTAATAAATAAACTTCAGTTGCCAACCAGCCTGCCAAGCGTAGCAACTATGACAAGATCCACTAAATGAGATCTGCAAACTTTTGTGGCAGTCTTAAGGTTAAGTCTTTGTGCACCAGCGGACTGGTGATAGGCTGAAATGATGATGATGGAAGGTCGAGCCACTAGAAAATTTCTGTGTGAACCCTCAGACATCAGTTCTTAAGTCTCATATGTCCAGTGATCACGCTAGCTCTCAGTGCCCTTCAAACCGAAACACAGTAATGTTTGCACACTACTGCTTTACGGCAGAATAACTGGCCCTGGGGTGGTACCTACCTAGACGGATTCCTGCATAGAAATCCTACCACTATGTACATCATATTTAGGATCTATAAAAATAAAATTTGACAGCTTACCTTAAGTTAACAAAAGCATACGTAAGCTTGGATTTATAGAAGACGCATGACTCTGGAACCTTGACTTGACCGAAAACGTACATTGGCTCATTCTCCAAGTCAACTTGAGCCCGAGTCTCGGTCAAAGAAGATGGTGGGGTGGAGTTAATGGCATGCTCCGGCAGGGGTTTCTTCCGAAGACTCAACGTGTATAGTGAATATATATCAGTCCTAAAGAGCAATTAATAGTTTATGTTAAAAATTTCATCCATAATTTATCAACAGTTTGGATAATTTAAGTATTTGAGATTTGTCATATTATGGTGGTAGTCGGCTTACGCCTAAGTGCGCCTCAATTTTACGCTTAATTTTAAGACGCGTAAGAACGTCATTAAAAATTGACGTGGACGTGTCGTAAAAGTCGATCAAGGGAAAATAATTAAAAAAAATTGCCAAACGGAAAAAAAACTATTTAGTCCTCGACGTTTCGAGCACTTTACCAACACCCATGGTGAAGGGGTGGAATAAGATGAAAGACGTCCTGATGTCATAGTTAATACAGGCTGCCTTCAGCTTTTAATTATTTATTTTAGCCCGATCTACGCAAACAGTGTATTGAAGTATTGCAGTGGTATTGTTGGTTTTTATTTTAGAGCCGTGTTAGCTCTAATATCTAATATGCAAGTGAGCTGGGTTCGATCCCCGGTACCGGCGCCTCTAAAATTGATATTTTACCACGTGCTTAGCGGTGAAGGAAAACATCGTGAGGAAACCAGCATGTCTAAGGAATAATAGTTTCGAAGACATGTGAAGTCTGCCAACCCGCATTGGAAATCCCGGCAGGGGAGGCAGACGATTGAATACGATGGGCGAGGAGGCAAATTACTGACAATAATCCCTAAACAAGACACCTTAACACTATATACTGCGATGGTGACAAATTCTGGTTGTCAATCGGACGATGTTGATGATCAATGTCATTTTAAAAATAAAATTTATCATTAGAATTTGTCAAGGTCACCTTCTATGTTGAAACACGGGCATATTCCGCCTAACATCGGACAGCCTCTCAGGGGAAATTTCAGCAACTTTATAGCAGGGGCCCAGCTCTTCACAGTCTGCTAGGACTTCGCCCCACGGGTTCACGCATAGCGCATGTCCGTAGGAACGCCTCTTGGGATTGTGCTGCCCCGTCTGTGCCGCTGCTATCACGTAGCATTGGTTCTCGATCGCTCTAGCTCTAAAATAGTTTTACTGTTTTTAGGAATTGGAAATCTTAACAAAAAAAAGTAAAGTTTCAGCCTATAAATGTCCGACTGCAGAGCACAGGCCTCCTCTCATTTCTGATAGGGTTTTGGAGCTAGGAAGAATTCGCCACGCTGCTCCAATGCGGGTTAGCGGATTGCACGTCTTCGAATATTTTTTTTATTTCTCAGACATGCAGGTTTCCTAACGATGTTTTCCATCACCGCCGAGCACATGGTAAATCAACACCTAAAATTGAAATTAACAATTTTATTGGTGTCGGCTCCGGGGATCGAACCCAGGTCACTCGCGTACTATGAAATTAAAAGCGAGCGCCTAGCCCCTGACAAGCCATAACAGTATTTTTAGATATACATACATTTACTTCCTTCACATATAAGGGGTAGACAGATCTAAAGTTTAAGTGTGTTTTGTGATTAGAAAACATAATAAGTATTAACGATCGATATTGAAGATCATGCGGGGAGATCTGTCTGGGACTTTGCCCTGGCATATGTTCTGACACAACTGGCTACTTCGCCGACGCGGGTACCAGACGTGGAGGATCATACACCTTCCCTGCTGGATCTTCTGCTGACCTCGGATCCGGGCGGCTATGTGGTCTCCATCGATTCCCCTCTGGGATCTTCGGACCACTGTCTGATCTAGAGTACAGTGCCCATCATGTGCCCAATGCTATCACGATTTGCAGGATAGCGCCGTGTATGGCACTACAGGTCGGCGGATTGGGATGGGATGCGGTCTTTCTTTGCATCCGACACATGGGGGCGGGTTAGCTTCTCGCAGGATGATCAAGACGTCGTTGCCGGGTCTGTCGCTGATGTGGTGCTTCAGATAATGGAACTCTTCGTTCCATTCTCTGTTGTGCCCATCGGTGGTAGCCACCCAACCTTGGTTTGGTGGCACCTGCAGAATGGCATATCGCCTAAAGCAGCAGTGTAACTAGGTCTGGGCTCATGCATCAGCGTCTCGATTTAAAAATCAGCGACTTTAAGAAGAAGTACAACTCTGGTCTTCCAGGTCCTTCAAAAGAGTAATTGCTACGGCAAAGTCGGAGCATATTGTCAGAATTGGCGAGACACTAGGTCGCACTCTTCGGGAACCCGTGCGTTCCGGTCTCTCGCCAAGGCTGTCCAAGGGAATTTCTGTCAGCCACACTTCCATCTCTGCACAGGGAGGACTATTCGCTGGCCCATGACGCAAAGGAGAAAGCCGATCTTCTTGGCTCTGTTTTTGCGTCCAACTTGACTCTTAGCGATAGGGGGAACGCGGTGAGTGTGAGTGCTCTATGCCAGACATCAGGTTCTGGCAAAGCTCAGTGAACAAAGCACTACTCTCCCTAGATACCAACAAGTTGAGTGGGCCTGATGGCATCCCGCCTATTGTGCTGAGGATGTGTGCTCCAGAGTTGGCACCGTTTTTAACTCGTCTTTTCCGGTACTCCTACTGTCTAGGCGTAGTCCTGAAGTCATGGAAGACAGCTTTGGTGCACCCGATCCCTAAAAACCGCTCGATCCGTCCAACTACAGGCCGACTGCCATCACCTCCTTGCTCATTTAAATGAAACTAATTTTACGGATTTTATCGCGTTTAATGTTTTACTATTTATAACCCGACGTTTCGGGCGCTTTACAGCTCCCATGGTCACGGGGGGACTGAGGTGACAGTTGTCCCGATGTCATAGTTAACACGGAGTACCTTCAGCTTTTAATTATTATTTTTAGTCCGATCTACGCAGAAAGAGCTTACTGTGTCTTGAAGCCTTGCAGAGGTATGCTTGGTTTTTGATTTAATTTTATTAATAATAGGATCCCAAGCCGGTGGTAATACCCAACCATCTTCCCTATTGAAATTAGGATGTTTTTTAATTTCAATAGCCTCGCGAATCATCCTTGGTAGGAATCGGTCTTCTTTTGCAAGGATTTGTGGTCTATCAAATCTGATGTAATGGTTGGGATGATCCAGAACATGGTCACAGACTGCAGACTTCCTAGAACGACGATGCTTCACGTCAGCTATGTGTTCTTTTACGCGGGTTTTTATCGATTTTCTTGTATGGCCTATGTAAGAGAGACGACATTCACAATCCAGCTTGTATACTCCTGCGTCTTGTAGAGGGATGTTACACTTGACAGATGGTAAAAACTGACTTATCTTCTTCGGCGGCTTGAAGTATGTTTTTATGGAAGCCCGCTTCAAGATATAGCCAATCTTGTCTGTTGTTGACTCCTCTGACATAAGGTAGAATAGCAGGTACACGCTCGACTGTGGCCGGTTTCACTCGGTCACTGCGACGTAGGCGCGGAACCCGAAGCTTGTTGTCGTGCAAAACTTGCTTGACATGCTGAAGCTCGGCGGCCAGGTGTTTCCTGTCACAGATTCCTCGTGCTCTCTGAAAGAAGGATTTACCCGCGGTAGCTAACTGTGATGGATGGTGGTGAGATTCACCGTTTAAATATCTGTTAGTATGGGTCTTTTTCCTATACACAGTGTGACTCAAGGTGTTATTAGGATTCCGAATTACTAAAACATCTAGAAAAGCTAAAGAGTTATTTGCCTCTAACTCCATTGTAAATTGAATTTTAGAGTTTAGGGAGTTAAGGTGGTCTAGAAATGCAGTTACTTTATCTGATGGTAAAATTGTGAAAGTATCATCTACATACCGCTTGTAGAATCTTGGATTTACTGGAGAAGTACGGAGGGCTCTCTCCTCAAAGTCTTCCATGAAGATGTCGGCGACAATGGGAGATACTGGGGAGCCCATCGCCACACCATCTACTTGCTTGAAGTATTGTTCCTTCCACAATAGATAGCCAGATGTAAGGCAATGTCTTAGTAGTTCTGCATATTCCGCTGGCATGTTGTTTTCAGCTAGCTTCCTAGATACAATTGAGATGCAGTCGTCTACTGGTAGGCATGTGAATAGAGACTGGACATCAAAACTGACCATAGTTTCATTGTCAGGCAGGTGTAGGTCTTTAATCTCACTGACAAAATGGTATGAATCATTTGTGTGTGCTCTAGTGTGTCCTCTGAGTGGTGAGAGTACTTTAGCCACATGCTGAGCCAATCTGTAGGTTGGTGAATCGATCTGGCTCACTATTGGACGTAGTGGAGCATTTGGTTTGTGGATCTTTGGTAACCCATACAACTTCGGTGATTTAGCACAAGATGGTATTATCGAACTAACGTCCAGATACAATTTTTCGGAGTGTTTCTTAATAAGATCGCTAGTTGTTTTAAGCGTATTAGTAGTTGGGTCTGATTTGACCTTTTTATATGTACTTTCGTCCGACAAAAGTTCTTGTATTTTAAAATTGTAGTCTGACGTATCCATGACTACCGTAGCATTACCTTTATCTGCGCGGAGGATCGTGAGTTCAGGTCTGTTCCGTAGGTTGTTCAACGCTTTTAATTCGTCTTTAGGAAGATTTAGTTTCGGCACCGAACTTCGACGTAACATAGACGAAATGTCTTGACGTATGGCCTCCAAATCTTCTTTATTGATATTGTTTTTAAACAGACAATCTTCGACACTACAGATAATTTCTTCGTACGGTATTCTTCGCGGTGTTACTGCGAAATTCATGCCTTTCGATAATACTTTTAATGTAGATTCATCCAGTGTTTGTTTTGACAGATTATAGACCGCGCGTAATCTATGATCATTGTCCGTAGTCAACGGTTTGATCGGGTCCAGCACACTTTTGTGGCGTCCCACAAATCTGTGTGCTATCACCAACCTTGTCTCTTCTGCATATCAATGGTATGATACAAATTAGTAATATTCATTGTTATACAGATGTCAGCAAGGGTGATGCCGTATACACCGGCCGTGCTAATTTCTCGGGAACACGTCGACGAGTACCGGAACAAACTTGTGTCTGCCCCAGTCGAGATTTTGTTAGACAAAATCTCGGACTGAGACCGACTAAATTTAGTCCTGTTGAACCCTAAGGAGACACTAGTTTGCGCGTTTATCGCTAAAAAGAAACACTTCGTTATATCACCTCATTTTGAGAGCACTCCCCTCGAGCCTCAGCCAGTATCGGTATTCTTGGCGTCGACATATCGAGTGACGTTCAGTTTCGCGGTCACCTGGAAGGGAAGGCCAAATTGGCTTCCGAAAAGCTTGGCGTGCTCAGTAGAGCGCGACAGTACCTATGCCGGCCCAACGCTTGCAACTTTATAAGGCGCAGGTTCGGCCGCACATAGAGTACTGTTCTCTCCTCTGAGCAGGGGCGCCCCAGTGTCAGCTACTCTACTACTCATTTGACCGCATTCAATGAAGAGCGGTTCGAATCGTCGACGACTGTGTTCTATCTGATCGGCTTGATCCACTGGCTTTGCGAAGAGATGTTGCATCTCTTTGCATTTTTATTGGATCTACCATGGGTGTTCCGAGGAATTGTTCGGATTAATTACAGCCGCTGATTTTCACCACCGCACATTGCGGCACAGCGCAATATTCCATCGTCACCACCTCGATGGTTGGCATTCCAGCACAGTGCGTTTTTGGCGGAATTTTCTGCAACGCACAAGCACTTTATGGAATCTGCTGCCGCCAGCGGTTTTTCCGGACCGATAAGACCCGCTTGCTCATTTGCCCCCTCTTCAAAAAAAAAAACAAGAAACGGGATCATGTCACTACCTTCAATATGGCAAAAAGTCATCGAACAAAATGACACATATGTACTGTAATTAAATGTACATACACATACAGTCACGCCTCTTTCCTATAGGGCTATAGGGGTAGGCAGAGACCACATCTTTCGACTTGCTACGATCCTGACACAATTCTTTGGCTTTTTCTACTTTCAGTAGCGTTTTTATACACGCTCGTCGGTTGCGGGTACTTTTAACGTGAACTATCCTCAAAGGTCACCGATTTGATTGATCTGATTGTGACCCCATTCACACTTACCTAATAAATTTGTTTCGTCAATCTCCTTTCATTCATCTTCTCTACGTGTCCAAACCATCCAAGCATCCCTTTCTCTATATTTTCCACTACATCTTCAACCACACCGCAAAGTTCCCTTATCACGCTGTTTCTCACTTTGTCAATCACAGTTACTCCAGCTATACTTCTCAAACTTCTCATTTCCACAGCGTTAACCTTACTTTCATGCTTTTTCTGCCAGGCCCAGCATTCACTACCATGGGGACCAGAACCCCCCTACGTATAGCCAGTCGTGCCCTTTTTAGATACATTCTGGCTACTCAAAAAGTTATGCAGAGCCCCATTTACTTGATTTTCTGCCAATACTCTTCTTTCAATATCACAGTCGTACCTTCCGTCTCTCGTAAACTTAGAACCAACAACTTAAAACCAACCAAGGTACACAATCTCTTTCCCTTGTTCCACTCTTTCTCCTTCAATCAGAACTCTGCAATCCCAAATACTTTCTTCTCTTTCAAAAACCATTACTTACGTCAGAGCATCATGCATAATATTAACCATCGCCTGCAACGCCTCCTCCGATGATGCTAATATAACCTGATCATCGGTTTATAGGAGGCATTTGACGGTCAGATCATTCATTCTTAATCCAAACGCAATTTTTCAAATCTTTTAAGAAATTGTCTATGAATAGGTTAAACAGCCATGGCGAAGCCACACATCCCTGTCTAACACCTTTTTCGATGTTAAACCAGTCTGTGCAAACCCCATTTACCCTGACACAAGCACTGGAATCCTTATAAAGTGATTTCAGTGATCATATCAAGCTGCCATTCACCACACATATGCAATGTGGACCACAATTCATTCCTCATTACCCTATCATAGGCCTTTTTCAAGTCCACGAATGCGCAATAGACCTTTTGACTTTGAGCCAAGAATTTTACGGCTAAGCTAATTAAATGTAAATAAACTTTGTAAAAAAATGTCTTGAGTTTTCATATAAAATGTGAAGAAACTTTTTCCCCAACCTATTATGATATTATATTTTATCTTTTATATTTCATCTTTGTTTTTTTCCTTTAAAAGTAGGTTTTGCGACGTCCAATTTAAGACATTGATAGAAGAATTACCTGAGCAACAAATGCCAGTGTGCAACACCCGTAGCATACGTGAACGCCGATGGATAAGTCAAAACATCGGCACGCATAGTACTTAGGGCAGTGCTCAATTCCGGAAACCGCATGTCGTAGCAAATCGCCAACCCTTAAAAGTAAATACGTAATAATGTTAATTTGTAGCTATTTGCTTTCAATATCATTCATAAACTGTCTGATCATGTCTGAACTGGTATTACCACCAGCATGGTGCCAGTTATTCTACTGTCACACATTTGTACACACCACTGTTTTGTATAGTTAAAAGAATCTTTGCGGAAATCTATTATAATACATTTGTGTATATTACATAGTTTTGATGAGCACCGCGGTTGTGCAATTTTACTTTCCTTACCTTACCAATGTTTTGGTTGGAAGGGCACCGAAGCTTGTATCTTGTAGTTTATAGAAAAATCTATATCCACCATACTTATTATTGATTATGAGCAACATAAATAATATTATAATAATGATTTAAGTAAATATGAATAATGAGTAAATAAATCATGATACTGTACTGTATGTCAACAATTATATCTAAGTAACTCGATAAAAACAATTCATATGAATTGTTTTTGAATTGTGCTTTGTGGATGATCGCAAGTGACCTGAGTTTGATCCCCGATTCTGACACCTCTAAAATTTTTCTGCAATCAAAATTGCTGTTACCACATGCACAGCGGACAGGGAAATCATTGTAAGGTAAGCTGGAAGCACAGCACATGCACATGGGACTTAAAAACAGATGTCTCTCGATGACGGGTGCAGTGTGGTGCTACACAGAAATGTGTTGAGTGACGCAGCATTTGATATGGACAGATGTTGCACTTCATCATCATTATCATTTCAGTCTATTTTAGTCTACTGTTGAACATAGGCCTTCCCCATAGATGTTGCACTTACCACAAGCTGAATGTATTGCTAGTCCAGACACTTTCACTCATAAAAAAATTACTTTGAAAACTGGTTTTTTTATCCTACCTATTCTCCCTACAGGTGTGTCCACAGGAGTAACAACATGGCAGCCAGGGCTTGTGAAATCACTTTCCTTCAAACGGACATTCTTCTCTGGTATCTCAACATCAAATAAGTGCAGCTTTCGGTATGTCTGAACTATGTCACCCTTGTTGTCTATAATTATGTGCGTATTAAACATTTTTGTGGGATTCTTTTCGTCCTTAAAATTAAATTTTAAGCAAATAAAAAATTTATAACTTGCTGAGTAGTGGGTTGGATACTCAACCAAAACCAATGTTTGTGCCTCATAATCTTGCTAAAAACTTAATTCATAATATGATTGTAATTATGTATATACTGGGTATGTTATGAAAGACTATTTCATAAACAAAGTTATGAAATAATAATTACACCATTGCAAAAGCCTATGTATTTGTAATATTAACTATATATAGTTATATTCCCAGTATAGTTTATTTCACTGGCAGCACTGCACCCAATTTTTCCCAATTTTATTGGAATCATTTGAGTTTTCCTATTTATATTTATTTTTGATAATTATTCAATTTAGAATGATTGAACAATCCAGTGATATAGAATTAAGAAGTTCTATCAACAACAGGCCATAACATAAGATAGGTGCTATTCAACTCTGCTGTTAGGTGTCCGGCAGAGTAGAATAGCACCTACCTCTTTCTTACTGAGGTATTGTAAGAGAAAGGCATTATGTGCAAACGCACTAGGAACCAACATGCACAAATCTGGGCAAGTCACCCAGAGTGTAGACAAGCAAAGACAGCTTTGCCCGTTATCAACAGTCGCATCTCCAAGGCGCTACTTCGTCTGAATAAACCCCAAATCAGAACGATCAGTAGTGCTATAACTGGACATGGATCATTTAACAAACATCTGTTTAATTTAGGTGTTACAGACAGCCCTCTGTGCAGAGCCTGTATGGAGACGGACGAAACGGCGGCCCATGTCCTATTGGACTGCCCTACGGTCGCCATATACCGGGTCAAGCATCTCGGCTCGCCGAGACCGCTCCCTGAGGTCGCGGGGAACATCAAGGGCCTGCTGCGATTTCTGGAGGAGCTTGGATGGCTCGAGTAGCACAACGTTCCTGCCCACACGCAAAATACGCGCTAGACGTGGAGTTGCGGAGACCGGCCCGTTGCAATCTACAATCTACAATCTACAAGGCATTATGTGAACAGCATGTTTGTGCAGAATAATAACCATAATATGCAATGCTGTAACTATACTGCTCATGGGAACATAATGGCAAGTAAGAATTTTTGACTCATATAAAAATAGCCACAATGTGGTTTGCCTCCCGTCACATCTCGTTTCCCGCCGGGGGCGTGAAGTGAGAAAAAGGCGTAGCTGTATGTATGTATGAACATAAGAGTAGTAAAAGATTAGTTGGTGGCAAGATAACCTAGTGGTCAGTGTAACTACTTTGCCGCGGGTATGAGGTTGGCGACACAGCTAAGGCCAACATTTGTGCAAAAACACGAATCATCTCCTTTCGAGCTTAGCTGCTTTAAGTGTTGTCAAAATTGGTTTAGACAAGCTGACCAATGACAATAAATATATAAATACAATAATTTAAATTTGAAATTGTTGGTGATAACTGAGCACAATTATAAACATCTTAAGTGACAGTGTTCATTAAAAAAAAATCCTTATATTACAGAACTTTTGATATCAATATATTTCTAAAATTTCAGTTATATATATTCAGACTTTAACTATATAACAACCTAAATAAAAATTTCAGTTTTTAATATATATAATAAGTAAATTTAATTAATATATAAATTTAATTTAAATAAGTTAGTTTAAATAGATATTACCCTTTCATGTACACCGCCCATAGACAACCACACATTATGTTTGGCAGCCAGTTCTCGGTAACTCGAGACTGTACCACCAGTAAGCAAAGGTTCTGCTGCATTGAGTGTGTCTTTTTTGTTATCACATAGGTAATCACATGCTTCAGGTAAGAATATCATCTGAAATAAAAGGAAGGTTACAAATGTTATGGTACTATTCAAAATTTAGTTAATTGATAAAATTTATGTTGTAAATAGATGTTCAAATTGGGGAGGTGGGGATCCACAATGGGACAAGAATGGGAAGTCTCTATAATACAAAGCTGACTAAAGAAATTACCATAATACATTATTAGAATTTAACATATTTCTTAATCTGCTTAAATCGTTATTTTTTACATACAAGCACTTATGTGAAAACAGAAATATTTACAAAATTTTTTAGGCATTATTCAATTGTTAATAAAAAAAAATGTTGTTACCTGGACTTCTTCTTTACTTGCATCACTCACAAGTTTACTAATGACTTGCAAGTTTGAAGACTTGTCTGCAATTGAAGTCATCTGACAAACGGCTATTCTTTTAGAACCCATACTAGAATGACAATAATGTCTCACAAAACTTTCACTGAATATCCTATAAAATATTGGTGCAGACCAATGCTGAAAAAAAAATTACACGGTATACTTTCAATCCAAGAGCATTAACCAGATAAGAAACTGCAAGTTCACTTTGAACTTCAAGAAATCCACCACTTACCGGCATGTTATGTGATTCTCTTACTTAATAAATGAGTTAGTTTAATTAAGAACATCTATCATTTATGAGTGTTGTGAGATTAATATTTTGAATTATTTTAATAATATAAATTTCAGGAAGTACCTATAATTATTGCTGTTCTTGTATTTGACAATGACAGTTGACAACTGACATTGATTGATTGACAGTAACGTCGTTATAGGTGCCGAAGAGTTATATAAAAATATACATACATACATAAGATCACGACTGTATCCCATAAGGGGTAGTCAGATACTGGGCACTCACTGCAAAAACAGATGACTGCCACAATCCACGTTTCACCAAAACAATATAATGCACTTGGTGTGATAGCTGGTGAGCCCATCGCCACCATGGGCTGTTGGGTGCACAGTGCAGTTTAATTCCTTACTCGCCTTTTACGAGATCCATTGGATGAGATGAAGTGGTAGTATTCTTTTAACGAGCCGCCACCACACGGCTTATATTATATTATATATATATATATATATATATATATATATATATATATATATATATATATATATATATATATATATATATATATATATATATATAAATAATCATAATCAGCAGAGGCAGCTCGTTGATTTTTACTCTTTTTACTCTTACTTTTTGTCTAGCATAGTCCCTATATGAGGAAGAGAATAACACCGCCGCAACTGAAACTTTTCTTGAGGAGTCGATAGAAGATTCAGAATTGATTTGCGGGGATTGGAACATTCTCCGTCGTGATAGGCCAACAGCTTGTGGTGGAGTTCTTCTTGCTGCACGTCCGCCCATCGCACTAAGACGACGGCGTGATCTCGAAACAAGCAACGGAGAAGATCTGTGGGCGAGTTTTTCTTGGCACGGTCGCCCTATTTTTGTTTGTGTTATATATATCAAACCTAGTGCCACTGATAGTGATTACATGAACTGGTTCAACAAAGTTGAAAATTTTATACATGTTCTGAATGGTCAATTTGTAATTCTAGGTGACTTAAATCTTAAAAGTGCGTCCGTAAATATTAATCATTATTATTATAGTTATTTTTTGTCTTTTTGTAGTTTGTGTGAGAAGAATGTAGTGATTAATTCGAATGGAGGTATGTTAGATGTGGTTTTGGTCCAGGATAGCGACAGCATATCTCAGGTCACGGTCGCAGCCTCGATGGGGTTAGTCCCTCCAGACTCATATCACCCACCTTTGGATATTGAGGTAAGAATTGACACGGCGCGTTACTCTGATATTATCGAACCAAGTAATATTGATTCAGTAAAAGACTGGAATTTTAAGAAATGTGACTATCAACTTATGAATCACTTACTCTCAGAACTGTCATGGGACGATGTTTTCGAAGCCCAAAATGTATATTGCGCTAGTCAACGTTTCTATAACTCTATTTATAATATTTTTAATTTATGTATGCCAAAGAAACGACGGAAATCCACTGCAAGCAGAAGATACCCCGTCTGGTTTACAAGTGAAATTATCCAGGATACGAAACGTAAGAGAAAATTACATGCTGCCTTCAAACGTACTAACTCTAAAGAAGCTTATCGCCAATTTTCAGATCTCAGAGCCGACCTTAAATCTCGCATTAACTTAGCCTATAGTAAGTACATGGAACAAATAGAGACTGACATAAAAGTAAATCCATGTAAATTTTGGCAACACATTTCTAGTTTGCGGTCAAAAGGTGGTTTTAAGTCCAATATTGTCTACCAAAATACAACGTTCTCCGGGTCAGGAGCAGCAGAGGCGTTTGCGAACTATTTCTCCAGCGTTTTCCTACCTGACGCTCCTGAATTAAACGTAGCTGAAGTAAATGTAAACATCCTGGATCATGACAAGAACAGTAATATCGTCAATTTGATGGAGATTACTCCTGCAGACGTTATTACTGCAATAAAAAAGTTGAAGCCGAATAGTGCTATTGGCCCTGATAACTTACCACCTTACATAATTAGAAGTGCTAAGAAGATATTGTGTGGTCCTCTGTGTCATATATTCAACTTGGCATTAAAAGTTGGAGTTTATCCTCCACAATGGAAGCTCTCGAGGGTAACACCAATACCAAAATGCCCAAACGCAGTGGCAGTTGAAGAATATCGGCCTGTAGCAATTTTATCATCACCGGCAAAAGTTTTTGAAAACATTTTGCATAGATATTTGTACGCGCAAGTGGACAAATATTTATGCAACGAGCAACACGGTTTCAGACAAAAAAGGTCTGTGGATACTAATCTTTTATCTCTTGTAGAGTACATTTCCGCACGCCTTGACAAAGGGTACCAGGTCGATGTACTTTATTTCGATTTTCGGAGGGCGTTTGATAGGGTTAATAACGATATGCTTCTTGCTAAACTCGCAGCCATTGGCATCGCCCCAGGTCTTCTTAGGCTAATCGCAGACTACCTTCGTGATCGCCAGCAGTATGTTAGGCTCGGTTTATACGAGTCGCGACCCTATCATACGCGTTCCGGAGTAAGCCAGGGATCGATTCTTGGCCCTCTGCTGTTCTTGCTCATGATTAATGACCTCCCAACGGTCGTTGCACACTCTAAATGTTTACTTTACGCGGACGACTTAAAACTTTTTACAGAAATAAAGACAGAAGCAGATTGTGTGGCACTGCAGACTGATGTGGATGCTATTTTCCAGTGGAGTATTGTGAATAAAATGGAGTTTAACCTGGAAAAGTGTTATACAATGTCCTTCGGTCGAATGTTTCACCCCATCGGTTACAATTACAAAATCAACAAACACGTCATGACTCGTACTAACACCATAAAGGACCTTGGGGTAACATTTGACCAAAGACTTACATTTCATATTCACATAAGCGCGTTGGCTAAGGAATCATTCAGGCGCTTAGGATTTGTTCTTATCTGTGGACTTTCGCAATGATACCGTAATTCGCTTAATATTTAATGCACTGGTACGTTCGAAACTTGAAGCTAGTTCTTGTGTATGGAATCCATATGAAAGTACATACAAGCTCCTTTTGGAAAAGGTACAAAAAGTTTTACAAGCGCATTCATGGATATTATCCATATTTATATCCCACCAAATTTCTCCTTGGCTCCCTCAGTTACAATTAATTGGAAACTCGGCGAGCATATCAGCAAATCATAATGGCGTGTAAAATAATTCGTGGGAGGATTGACGCTCCAGATCTGAGTGCCGCGCTATGTCAATTATTCGTGCCAAATAATTACGCTCGTAGTCGCAAACACAAACTGTTTGCCGTGCCGCGGGCGCGCACCGTCGCGCGTGCTAACTCACCCGTTCCTCGCGTCCTCATTGCACTCAATGCTCTCCTGGACACAAGACCGGAGTGTGACCTGTTTGCGGATGAATGGCCAATTGATTGGATGAATTGTCAGAATGTATGAAGTTCTGTGAGCGAGAAGAATGAATAGGTTGTCTTTAATTAATGTAATTGGTTCCAACCGTGTTAATTAAAGTAAAATAAATAAATAAATAAATAAAACACACTCTCTCTCAACAAAAACCTAAACTCTTAATAATAACTAAAACAGCAAAAATACAAGAAAAACACAATACACTATAAAAGAAGGGGGGATATCAAAGATTCCGTAAAAAGTTTCTCTGAAAAATTCCGTTCGTCTTATTTTCAATTTCAAAATTGTCTTAATTTTAAATTCTTCTGAGCTGCTATCGATAAAATAATTCTAAGCGAAGTACTGTTCACCACAGGACTAAAGGTTTCCTCATAGTCCACTTCTTTCTGTTGAAAACCTCTGACTACTATTCTAGCTTTATATCTTCCATCCGACTTCTTAGCAAAGACCCACTTGCTTGTTAAAAGCTTTCTCCCTTCAGCTTCCCCTTCATCAACCAACTACCATGTGCCATTCCTCTCCAAAGAAAACTTCTCTTCCTCAACATCCGCTTCATCAGCATCATTAAAAACATCAACAACCTCCTCTATTCTATCTTCACTTGCATCCAAAAAATCATCAAAATCTCTCAAAGACCCTTCTCTCGGTGGATTCCTCCTTGGACCCACACTCTCTGCAACAACCTCCGCTTCTTCTTCATCCGCTTCATCAGCATCATTAAATACATCAACAACCTCCTCTATTCTATCACTGTATCCACTGCCACCGTTTTCTCCAAAGCCTCAACCGATTCCACCAGATCCGCCTCCACAGTTTGCATGACCTCCATTACCATTGCCTGCTCCTGCACCGCCACCGCTGACACTTCCAAAACCAGAACCACCTCCATAACTGCCTGAGCCACCAGATCCACCGCCGTTTCCATATCCACTTCCGGCGTTTCCAGAACCTCCGCCTAAGCCGCTTCCACTACCTTCAATTGTTTCTTTACAAACTACTTAATTTGTTTCTGTACTCTTAATTTTCAACACCGGCAATTGTTACTTCTTCTTCTGTTTCTTTTTCAATTGTTTCCTTTTGAATTGTTCCTTTTCCTGGGCCCATAACCTCTTGAAAACTATTTATTTTAACTTTAAACATTTTTGAATTTACTTTCGATGAAACCTAATCATTATAAAATTTATTTATAATACAAAAGTTATGTCAGATAAATTGACATGTAATCAACAGTTACTTCTACAAATGATTTTCACGGAATTCATAAAATATGACAAATTCAATCTGAACAAACAAAATTGACATTCCAAATTGAAAGTAATTCAAACATCATTCCAAATCCAAAGCAATTCAAACATAATACATAAACAGACCAGGTCAGAGTAGACATCAAAAGAGTATGCATAATCTGAGATTACCAATCAAGGCCAGACACAAATTCCCTACGTACTCCTGCGGTCTGCGGAGTACGTGCCCGTACCACCTTAAACGGCTTTCCTGCAGCTTATCAGAAATGTCACGTACACCAAAGCTTAAGTTACGTATTCTATCGCAACGAGTTGCACCACACATCCAACGGAGCATCTTCATTTCGGTGACGTGTAGCTGCTGGACATGCCGCTACAGAACAGGCCACGTCTCACTTCCATATAGAAGTACGGGTCGAATGACGGTCTTATATATCTGGCCTTTCAGTCTCAAAGGTACACGCTGGTTGCAGGTAATACCTGTTACCTGTCGCCATTTGGACCACGCTGCACTAATTCGGGCACGAATGTCGTAATCGACTTCCCCTGACTGGTGTAGTACGGATCCCAGGTACTTGACGCTTTCCGTTATAACGGCATGCTCGTTCCCTATACTCAGCGATACGGAATCCGTACACCCGCAAGACATGTACTCGGTCTTCGCCACATTGAGTTTAAGACCGCTGTTTTCCAGCGCACTTTTCCAATTATTCACTCTTAGCTCTAAGCTTTGCTTTTCCGTATGAAAAAGCGTTATGTCATCAGCTTACATCATCAGGTAAGGTGGTGAGCCCTGGATGTTTGCCGAGACAGCATCTAGCACAATATTGACAACAAAGGACTCAGAGCAGAGTCCTGGTGAACTCCTACTGTTATTGTATTAAAAGTGCCTGTATCGCCAACAGCAGGTCCGAACTAAAGACACGGAACCGATGTATATATCTCTGATTACGTCAATATACGCTTCGGGCACATTCTTCATCCTCAACGCCCACCAGATAACTTGTCTCGGCACACAGTCAAAGGCTTTCTCTAGATCCAGACAAGCAGTGTAAAGAGGCTTTCCTTTCTCCCGATGTGACTCGATCAAGATTCTGAGGGAGGGCAAATATGGGAGCATTTGTACCACAACCGCGCTTAAAACCAAATTGACGATCAGAGATTGAGCACTCGTGGCGGAGTCTTGACTCTATAATGCGTTAAAACAACTTTGGTTGAACGATGGTGTGACACATGATCTTTACACCGCGGTAGTTTTCGCAATCCTGCACACTACCTTTGCCCTTATGTATTGGAACGGTTGAACAAATCAGTAAGCAGGTGCACACCATGAGATCCTGTTGCTTTCCACGCTTCAATTGGTATATCGTCAGGGCCTATCGCCTTCCGGTTTTTCATGCGACGGAGAGAACTATGTACTTCGTTCGTTGTTATCGGGGCAACAAGTCCTTGGTTCAGAGGCAACTCTGGAGGAAGAACGTTTGCGTATTGCCTGTTCATCAATTCATAGAAGTATCAACGCCATCTCTCTTTCACCGCGGCGGGATCGCAAAGCAAAACGCCCTGGGTGTCCTTGACACAAATACATTTGGTGATATCCAGGGCAGCTTTCTCTCTAGGACGAGCAAGCTTGAACACGAGCTTTTTA
The DNA here is from genome assembly GCA_019845155.1 of Luehdorfia chinensis. Lineage (NCBI taxonomy): Eukaryota > Metazoa > Arthropoda > Insecta > Lepidoptera > Papilionidae > Luehdorfia > Luehdorfia chinensis. The sequence goes on along the minus strand of JAHVAK010000201.1, from coordinate 4,119,853 downwards.
CCTTCTTCTGTGTAAAGCTGGTCATACAGAGGAGTAAGTTGAATATACCGGTGCGTTTAGCTGTTTGCTTTGCGACTTTGTACGCTTGACGATCTTCGAAAGAGAGGGTTTGCTGCCACTGCTTGAACAGTATTTTCTTCTCTCGAGTTGCTTTCCGAACTTCATTGTTCCACCAACACGTTTACCTGTCAATGGATTTACCAGCTTTACCTCCTGGGACCTCCCCCAGTATATGTTTGCCCAGAGTGGTAACAACTTTTAAACCTTGGTCCACATACCCTCCGGTGATTCACTTTGTGTAGAAGCGAGTAAGTCAGGAATATCTAAGGCGTTATTGAATTCCAGTGCCTTGGGGCCATTCAGAAGCCACAACTTGATTCGGGGTATTTTACACTCAGGGACTTTTCTCTTTGGCTTTACAGCATAGTCCATGACAAGAACGCGGTGTTGTGGCGCCACACATTCACCCGGAATAACTTTGCAGTTGGTTACTTTGCCAATGCAACACCTCCTTACCAATAAATAATCGATTTGTGATTGGTGGGGTCCGCTCTTGTACGTAATAAGATGGTCAGGTTTCTTTTGGAAGAAGGTATTGGCCACGGCTAAGTCAGCTGCTATACAGGTTTTTTAGAATGTATTCTCCCTCTGCATTGGGTTACTATCGCCAAAAGCACCATGAACCCGGTCGAACTCCCATTTTTCCTTTCCAACGTGATCATTCAGATCACCCACCACCAACGACAAATCCCTCAGTATTTGGTATGCGACACAGCAAATCCTCAAATTGCTCCCAGAAGGCTTCCTCATCGGAAGCTGAGCAAACCCACTTGCAGACAATAGGCTCTGATAAAATTTGTGACTACCCCTTCCATCAGCACTCACACGCATCAATCGGTCGTTCAGCCTATCAACTTCTAGCAGTCCAGTAGCAGTAGCAGTTCTGGAGCTCTTCGGATACTGCAACAGCCACACCGTTCCGCCCAGAAAGTGACCCGGTGTACATTAGTTTGTAACCCTGCCCGATGTTCCGCGACTTGTTGCCTTTCCATCGAGTTTCCTGTAAAAGTGCAACTTGGACACGACGCCTCCACAGCATGTCTGCGAGCTCACGATATCGTCCGGAAAGACTTCCAATGTTGAGAGTGGCGACGCCCTATCCGAATGCCTCATTTCTATGCTTGGCTCCATGATTTGACATAGTGCTGGATTACGCAGAGCTGTTGCCGCCTGCCCTCTGCAACCCATATAAGGAACCAGCGGTTCGCCAGAGCCCCATTCGTTGTACAGCAGGGTGCACCACGTGCAGGTGGGGATGACTTTGGCCAAAGGTATTTTAGGCCACTTACACCCCGGATTCGGATTTATACTATTTGTATGGATAAACGTGGAATATAGTACGACCCTGATGTCTGATGCAGTGGTGACAGGAGGATTTATCTGTCACATTAATATTTGAAGGGAAAATAAACCTTGTAGTTTTGTGATGTGCATGCGACATTCAACCTAAGGGTGGTAAAGCAATTTCATTGCTGACTATACATTTATTATATTCTATTTGAAACATTTAAATGTGGTTCGGCTCATTCTTTCTGGCCTACTTTACTAATTTAAAACCAGCAATTCATCAAATGTCGTGGTTTAGACAGGCCGTACCATTGTAGCATCGGAAATATGACGATAGTACCGAGAATTTGTTGACAAACGTTGGCCTACTACTAATTTAAAACCAGAAAATTCTGTAATATCATATGTCATAGTTTATGCTGATGATACTATAACAGTATTAGAATTTAATAAAGTTAAAAGTTTCTACCATTACCTCTACTCTCTTGTAGCCTATCGTACAGTATCTAAATCTACTTGTAGCTACCTGAAGTGTATCATAAAATTGTATTGTTATTAAATATTTATGCTAAGTTTTATAGTCGCGAAACCCAAGACATTTTTTGATGTTCTTTTTAGATTTGCAAAATATCCGCCAAAAAAACTGTTTATTAAGTTCTAGTTATAAAGGTGTAGAAATATAAATGTATGTCAACGCAACAGCCTACGGTGCTATCATGGCCGTCCTAAATACCAGCCAGAGACACTATATTGTACTTACATATTACTCTGTGGTCTATCCCTAATGCCCATCTGCCAATTAATAAACTACTCTATGCTAGCTATCTGCTATCCACTCTCCCTGTCGCTGTCGCTGTTAGTTTCTGAATTCTGCTTCTGTTGTTCATTGAATATCTCTGTTTTCATGCAATTTAATATTTTTGGTCCCGTCTTCGTTTCTATTTACTTACTTTTGATGAGTGGTTCACGGTGCCTGAAATTTTTGTTATATTATATATAATGAACATTTTCATACATATGAAGACATTCCGTGAAATAAAAAGTAGTTGGCTGGATTTCTTAACATGTGATTATTAATGTAAATAATTAAAATGTATTTTATTTAAAATGGACGTGTAAGTGTTTAGTAGTGGATGTGATGATAGGTGACTCCTTTTCTCATTGTTTACCGTATACTTCGCTTTTTGTGAAGACTGACGTTCAAGCAGCTCAAGCATTTGTCACTGCTTTTCTCGAACTTGGCTAAAACGTAAGTAAATAAATTAAAATTGAATGTTCATTACAGAATTTGGTTATTAAATCTTAGATTTTATTTTATAATGTTAAGTGAAACATCTGTCGCCAATATGGGCCCGTAATCGCATGACTCATGTCACTTGATGCACCGTTTTCTGTTACTGATTATTTTTTGTTTGTTTACAATACAATTGATAATATCATGCGGCTTTATTATTTCGTCTGTACTTGTTTCGCCACTTGTAGCACTATTTTAAAGTTAGTTCTTTATTATAAACTTACGATTAATTCATTAATATTTTTTATTCAGTATATTATATAAACGTATACAGTGTATTATGTAGATAATAAATTGGTTATGTTTTGGACACTCGAATTTATATGTCAATTATTAAAATTAATGTCATTACATAAATAACATTACTGTTTGGTTAACTTTAAAACACTACAAAAAAATCATAACAGTCATAATAAATATAGTGACCAGAATATAAAATTGAAGCGTATTAAATAAATCACCAAAATTCCCAGCAGCATGTTTGATGCTGCTAGGAATTTTGTGTAGGTCGGCCATTCAGATGAAGGTGGCATCCAGAAAAATGTCACAAGACTGCCATATGTACAGAGGCATACTAAAGAAGATATCGCAAAATTATATTGTTAAAGGTCAGCCATGGAGTCATGGTCAGTCCAAAGTTTGTGCAATAGCTGCACAGTATACATTTTTTAGGAACCAAAAGGTGGTATGAGGCAGTATGCGCAGGTAGTGGTCTAGGTTGCAGATGCACCCAACATTAACACAAGGACTCCTTTATATGATGAAGTATCATAATCAATTATTTTCATTAAGAATTATTGTTATTAATGTAATTAAGATAATTAATAAAATAAATTTCTGATATAATAAATATAAATGTTGTCGTCGTTTCAAGCCTATCACAAGTCCACTACTGAATGTAGGCCTCCCCCATTGGATAGCCACAATAGTTTGTAGCTCTCATTTTGGAGAGATTTTGCCATAGTTGCCACGCTTGGCAGGCGGGTTGGTAACTGCAGTTTATTTATGCAGATGTTCCAGTAAGATGCTGCTGCCCATCTCTTGATTTTAATTTTCTCTCTAATGAGTTTTACGACACCAACAGGATGAGATGGGGTGGTAGATTCTCTTAGGCCACCACCACATGGCACTGTGTCTTGTTATGCATTTACTGCTAAAAACTACCCTCATATTATACAGTAATTCAAATCTTACTTGAATTTCATTTATCGCCTATCATGACCACCACAGAAAAATATACATGGCAAATGATGGGTTTCGCACACACAATATGATTAAATATTGTAATTGATTAATTTATTTACTCTTTAATGTATTCACCTTTATGAAAAAGGATTACAAATGGCAGACCTAATGCCTTTTGGCATTCTCTTCCAGTAAACCATGTGCATGGAGAAATAATGTGATAGGTGCTTTAGAAATTCTGGATTAGATAACATTTTGACAACACAAATAAAACATCATAAACATATTACATATAGATATATACCCAGATACATACATACAAACAAATTCAATTAATAAATATGTCTATATAAATATATACACACATACACAAACATATAATAAAATAATAAATTTATTAAACTACATAATTTAAATTTACATAATATACATAAATTATTACATAAATTTAAATATATACATAAATAAAATTTATATAATAAACAATATTAATTATAAATTTTGAATATTTATCATTAATATTGTTGTTTTAGTCCATATATTGTTTTAGTCCACCTTTAAAAAAAATACATAAACTTTTTAATTAATTTTGGTTTGAAGGGCACTGAGCACACACAGAGCTAGCATAATCGCTGGGCATATGGACTTAAGAACTGATGTCTTAGGGTGACAGGTGCAGTGTGGTGTCACACGGAGGTGGGGTTCTGGATGACATGCGTCATACTTGTGAACAGGTGCTATTGGTGGAGGCTGGTCTTCTCGAGCTTACAATTTACTTATATATTGATTGTATTAATCTTGTCTAAGATTTGACCATGAATTGCTCCATGCTTTGGTTTTCCTTAAGACTATTTTTGGTAAATTTAATTTGAATGTATTTTTGACGGAGATTAAAAAGGATTTAGACACAAGAAGATACCTACGGAGTTTCTTTCGCCTGTTTTCTTCTCTGTCAGAAGAACCTCATTACGAAACGGCGGTAGATTGTAAAAAAATGACGTTTGAAAAACGAAATATAATTTTTCTTATGTGGGCAGATGTTGCACTTACCATTAGGTGAACATTTTGCTCATTTCGTCACTTTATCCAATAAAAAAAAAGGTTATAACCTGTGACTTTTTAGGTGTCTATGCTACTGAGAAAGTCACATGCTTAACTATGGCGGTTAGTTGCATAGATACACAATATGTTAAGTTTATGAAACTTTAGAGATATTTAAACATAATCAGGGTAGGTCACTCATACCCAATTCATGACATTGCTTTTACAATTAACAAAAAAAATCCATACACTATACAATATTTTTAATCATAAGTTCTCTTTTTAAATAAAAAAGCTAAAACTTAACTATGATCCAACTTGCTGGTAAGTGATGATGCAGATTCAGAATGGTAATTTCACTAGCTTAGTAAGACCCTATTCACACATCTCCTTTTTTTTTGCATAAAGTGATGAAACAAGCAATACGCTCACCTGATGGTAAGTGCAATGTCTGCCCATAACAAATGCTGTGTCACCCAGAAAATTTCTGTGTGACACCACACTGTGCCCATCACCCTGAGGTAGGTTCTTAAGTCTCATATGTCTGGTGATTACGCTAGCTCACAGTGCCCTTTATAACCGAAACACAGTAACATTTGCACACTACTGCTTCACGGCAGAATAACTGGTCCTGGGGTGGTACCTAATCCTACCACCAGTAAGTCCTTTTGGAGACACCCACATTGTTATCAGATGGAAAGACTGATGCTGGCAAATTAGCCCTTTGCTGTATGCATTCATTATGAATGATGAAGCGAAGTGCTTCATCATTCTAGGTACCTAGGTATATTCCAAGTGAAAAAATGGAAAGACCATTAGCGTCTAGTTATCCGATTAAGGAATTGGGAAGGTGAATTAAATTCTGTAATGTAAATAATATAATGTTTCTGTTGTTAATGTTAATTTTTGAGAAAGTAAATTCATGTCAAAATATGAAGCATGTCTTTGATATTGTATATGTAATATATATAAAATGAATGATTCTTAGTCTGTACATAATATGCATTCCTATATCATACCTCCGATTGTGATGAAACTACAGTGAGTTGTTGTGGTTTCTGAACTTAGTACAACCATTTTTCAATAGCTAGGTGTTGCTCAAGTCTTGTGTTTGTACAAAGTTCATCTGATTGAGTTTAAACTTTCTACAGTAGTTGTTGTTGGCACATGCGCAAAATGTAATTAACAAAAATCATTGTCTTTTATTTCATTTGTATATGTATCTGCTTTGTATATGTGTATATGTAGCTACTTCAAAACATAACAAAAAAATAGAAAGAGGTATAACATGGCATTAGCTAGGGAGCTTTCTATCAATCTCAAACTCAATCAAAGCAAAATGTCTAGATAATCCAGTGAAGTTAAACAATTCCTTGACTTAGTGAACTCTCAAATGCTCTATTAAGTCTCAGTACAGAGACTTTTATACTGTTTCTCTGCTTTCATTTTTCTTAATGTCAACAGCCTTACCTTTTTGTTAGTGCTCCCAATGATATACCCTGCGTGACTTCTGGTTTCCTCAAATTCAGAGAACATTTCTGAATCATACCATAATTTGGGGTCAGTGACTACTGTTGAATTGTATGCGTCTTAATTTCATCACATTTAGTAACCAAATATTGGTGTATTACCCACCTCATCGTTTTTAATGTTTTAATGAACTTTGTTTTATAATAAACTTCTTTTATTCTTTTTCATTTATCTTAACGACATTTATTTATTTAATCCGCAAATTCAAAATTATCGATTAATGTAAATGCGGTTCCGATCTTATATACCAAGTTTATTTCGTATTTACGTGAACGTTTATGGGTGTGTGTGTGTAATTTGAAAATGAAAATGAAAAATGTATGTGTAAAACTGTGTAGGCTCAAGAAACTGTCGTCAGTGTATGACTTTCGTCGTCCGAAAAGTGTTGTAATGAATTGAATAAAAGGTTCATAGTAAAAAAAAAAATAGCATATGAAAGTCCCAGTGCTGAGTGCAAGCTTCCTTTCATTAGAGGGCTTTGGACTCGGTAACACAAAGTGCGGGTTGGCGGACTTTTCATTTCATGGAAATATTTTTTTTATTTTCTCAAACACGCACGATTTCCTCGTTGATTTCTTTTTCACCGCCGAGCGTGTGGTAAATAAGCCATTTAATTTAAGTTGTTACGGTAACGCAAATCAAACTCAGGTCACTTGCGTACTTTGAAATTTAAGGCGTGCGTCGACCCCTGAACAACCGTGGCAATAATCCCATAATTTACTATTATTATTGTGCAAGAATTCTGAAGCATCGGACAATGAGTCAATGTAAGTAGTATGTGTCCTCGACTGCTCAAGTAGACACAGCGTGCGACACGATACCCGGAAACCCGATAAATAGTAGATCTTAATAAAAAACCTTCGTAATTACTCTGACCTCGAACGCTTCCTATTTACATAAATCGCGCGGAATGCATTTATTGCGATAAGAGAACATTGCCTCTCAGCCGTCTGGACTAGGATGTGACACTGCGTAATTCATATTCTCATCGTTCAATTTGTTCACATTTTCGGACGCTATAAATATTTACAGGCAGGATATAACGTCTTATAAGTTTTTTTTTTGATTTCATTTATCGGCAATACCATGGACAAGGTATAAAAAGTTTTTATCTTAAAAACTATGGACTAAAGATACCGGTGTATTTTTAATTTTTTTTTTCTCAATATTAAAATGTATATTACACCAAATACATATTAATAGAAAATAAACAAAATACAGCTCATTATTATTTATAAGAAAATCGTCTTATTAATCTGAAACTTAAATACAAAAATACTTAGAAAAACTTTTTGCAACTATAAATTTCAATTTCATACACAGTGTAATTTTTCAGAGATTTCAGTGTTCAATATTCAAATAAGTAGCAGACTTCAAATTAGATACCAATAGTAAAATGATGAGTTCACCAAAGATTTGCAGTACTGATGGAGACAAATCGAAAAGCACAATTTCGGTCTTGAATTGAATTGTCTAATCATTGTTCACTTTGGATGCTCGGCGGCATTTGCTGTATAATAATCGAATCCATATTAAAACTCAAAATATAGACGGAAATTATAAAATCATTAAAGACACTACCACCACTTTTGGAGTTAGCGCCAAAAGTCCATCTCTTATAAAATGTGGCCGAATAATGATTTTTGCATCGTGCATTAAGTGAGATGCAGTCGTGTTATATAAAAATTAGTCATGGAAGTATGTATATACCGTTACCGTATCTACCGTACGCATATACCGATGTGTATTTCCCGAGTTAACAATTATATGCAGTATGGTAAATACTCCAAATAGTGCATAGTAAAAGCAGAAATCAAAAACAAAACTGCGCGATGTTACTTATATGGTATTGTGCGAATAGCAGTCGCGCACACATCTACGAATGAGTAGGCCAATTATCGCGGCGGCGTGTCTTTGGGGGCTTTAAACGATTTTTTTTCTTATTTTGTCTTTCGCTACCACTTCGCTTTATTTTGTTAAGTTATTTTGGCGCGAAGCGGCGTGAGACGTGCTTTATACCCGACATGTCAAGGTCAAGCGATTCGGCGGTCTTCAAATGCCTCTATCACAATTATATTGCACTTAGATGGTAATTTGAATAGACTCACATCAAGAAAACACTTTAATTAATTCACTAAAATTATTTTGATAAATCATCTAATATTGATACTATGAAAAATAAAAAAAGTTTAAAAAAAACTGACGTGGACGTCCGGATTTTTTTATCGTGTCCAGAATTTTATCTACTGGTTTCCTATTTCATACCAAAAGTACGAGTACTAGGACTTTTCTTTCAATTTTTTCTTATTGTTTTCATCTGAAATGGAAATGACTCGAAATATTTGAACCTCAATACGATTTTTTTTTCTCATAAGTGTTAAATGAGCGTCATGAGACGTGCAGTTTTGGATTTTCCATAGTTTTATACAATATATTGATCATCATTTGCCAATACTATTTGGGAAGAAAATCTCTAAATCTACAGTAATAAACTCGCACTATGATATTAACATAGACAGGTTTCGTCTAAAATCTACTCGTAATCACGCTATTCTAGACGTGTATTCGTCTAGAATAGCGCGATTAAAAACGCTCCACATCTGATCGGACAGGATTACAATTCCATTTGCCATCAGTGTCAACAACAAAAACGAAGCATTTGCTGCTTAGTATTCCCACGTTTGTGGTATGAATATCTGTTTATGGGTAGTCAATGCGTTTGTTGGTCTATTCTAAAATAGGTAATTATGGAATATTGTTTTTTTTTATAAACGACACCCCACCGCCATGTGGTGGCGCCTTAAGACAATCTACCACCGCCATTCCGTCGATGGCGTAAAATATCATATCGAATCAGAAGATGGGCAGCAGCATCTTCCTGGAAAGTTTAAATATTATACTGAATACGGTTGCCAACCCGCCTGCCAAGCGTGGCAACTATGGCAAATTCCCACCAAAATGAGAGCACAAACCTTTGGGGCAATCTACGGCCTATGTTCAGTTGTGGCCTAGTGATAGGCTTAAATGATGATGATGCCCCACTGTTTTTTTGCGTTTTTCTGACATAAATTTCAAACGTACTACACACCCAGACCAGAGAACCAGTAATGTGTATTTTTGCACTAATGTTAGCGGCGTAGATATCCGGTCCTCGAACCACTAGAAACCATAACTTGAAACCAACCACTAGAAATTTGTGACGATGGCTGTGGTGACGACCAGGCGGCGACGGCGTTAGAAAATCTGCCACCCCCTATCGATCAGTGTCGTAAGAGTCGACCGTGGGACCTGGACAATTACATGGCTAACGACAGGCTGCCGGAATGACAATCTCGAAAATTCTAGAATCTCGAAGGTTCTAGTCTACGGTGCTACGGTCTAGCTTCTGGTACTGCAATCACCAATCCACCTGCCGAGCTAGGTGGTTACGGCAAACCCTTCCTTCTTGTATGAGGCCTATTTCCAGCACTTTTAATAGGCTGAAGAAAACGACTAGACATAATGACGACAGATGGCTATGATGGCGGTAATAAATCCATCACCCCAACTGATGTCACTAGTGACGTAAGAGGTGCTTTGGGAAAGAGTTAATCCGGGGATAGTTTTTGATATTTTATACTACCCATAACATATGCTGAGTCGACAGTACAGTTCGTTGAATCCGCATCTGTTATGGGCAGTCCTTCGTTGTTCTTATTGAAGGATGTGTGCTATTTTTTATTTAGGCTGGTGTTGGCGCAGTGGCTTAGCGATTGGCTTCTGCGCTACAGGCCGCGATTTCGAATCCGATATACACAAAATTTATAATGAAATATTCAGGAGTGTCAAAATCCCAAAAGCCTAAATATTTCTAGTAGATATCAAGTATATATTTATGGAATGGTCTAGAACCCGGAACGTCGACCAATAACGCTAGTTTAAAAGCTCATTGAGAGCAAGAGTCGCAATGCAGAAACAGTTTGCAGTGCTCAGTGTTTGGCATTTAAACAAAATGCGGCAGTGAACTTTGCCAAGCCAAGTTATTAATTACGCCGATCACAATTTTATTTGCCAGAAGTTCTGATCGATAAAGCACGGGAAGAGAGGAGTGGGGGTAATGATGGACGATGAAATGGAATAAAACAAGATCGATAACGAATAAATTCTATCGGTTCAGTTGGTACTGTGGCTAAGCGATTATCTTTTGCGTTGTCGGACGCGGGTTGGGTTCCCGTACGGAACAAACCTTATTCTACCGTACTATACCGAAATTACGAAGACCGGTGTGTAATAACAAGTTACCGTTTAAAATTACAGTACTTTTTGGCACGTTTTTATTAATTTTACGAATTTTATCGCGTTTAATTTTATACTATTTATAACCCGACGTTTCGAGTGCTTTACAGCACCCATGGTCACGGGGGGACTGAGGTGACAGATGTCCTGATGTCATAGTTAACCCGGAGTACCTTCAGCTTTTAATTATTTTTTGTGGTCCGATCTACGCAGAAAGAGCTAACTGCGTAGATCGGACCACAAAAAATAATTCAAATCAAATTCAAAATCAATCAAAATTAAAATTAGTTTCATTTAAATGTGTAGTGTTCGCGTAAATATAAGAAATCATTACGTTTTTATTAACTCTCTTTCGTGTATGTTCGAGTTAAATTCAGTAATTAATTTTAAACTAACTTTCCGTAGAGTTAGAGACTTGAAACTTTAAACATATCTTGGAACCGGATGACAATTCATTATTAACTCGCTTTCTTGTCTGTCTGTCTATTTGTTTGTTTGCTGGGTAAAATCTTTTTATGATACAATACAAACTTTATAATCTTAGTCCGTTTTAAAAACTTGGTATATAAGATCACTGTACGCGCAAACCCCTACTGAGATGTAATGGACAAGTTAACATTTTTATTTGGTTCAATGACCTTAAAATTATTTCAAGCACATTCAGCAACTACTAAATGTCACACATGTGCGCTATTTTTTTATTTGATTCGTTCTATAATAACTACATGATATCCGATGTATTATCTATTATTTTAAGTAAGTAATTTTAAAACGACGACCGCGTGGCTCAGTGGTCAGAGTACCTGACTTCTGAGCCACGGGTCCCTGGGGTTCGAATCCCAGCCGGAGCCAACATTTGTGCTAAAACATAAATTGTTAGTTTTCGGGTCTGGGTGTGTTGTGATTGTCCCCGTGTTTCTGACCCTGCATCCTAGCCTACCTCCGATCTTATCGCATCAGCGTTACATCGGGCGCGGGTAGGTTGGGACGAGTAAGTGCCTCTGTGTTTACGCGTACACTTGTGGCACTATAATATCTCCTGCGCAGTTGATGGCTTTCGACAGTAGTTGGAAGTTGTCGCCGTGGTCGAAATCGGCTAGGAGAACATCATATTAAAATAAAAATACATCACATTATACAATAAAAAAGTATAGATAAATAAAAAAAAACAATATAAATAAAACAACTTAATTAGAAAAAAATAACAAATAGAAAATCGCAATACAATAAAATGTTGAGTGTCTTTATGCAATAAATATATTTCGCTGTCTCGGTTGGGCCACGTCTTAAGGATATTGACGAAATGAAAGGGATAGGTAGAGTCCCAGTGGGACTACGTCATAAAAATAATGACGAAATTAAAGGGACAGGTAGAGACCCAGTGTAATAACGCGTGGCAATGTTATATCAAACTGCATATCTCTGCAACTGTAATAATATTTAGGCTTGTATATAGTTTCGTACCGGATGTGGCGATAGTTTCTGCAATCATCGATGTTCTCCAAAATTATGGGAGTTCAACTTCTTCACCAGGTGGTCAAAGTACATGGGAGAGTTTACTGGTGGAAGAATTCCTATGCAGGAATTCGTCCAAGCACCACAGGGCCAGTTATTCTGTCGTCAAGCAGTACTTACCTAGACGGATTCCTGTATAAGTCTTCTCGATCCCATGTCTTATAGATTAATCGAAAACTAAATCTCGAGCAGGCCAATCTCCTGAATCCAGTCTTGTGATACGTTTCGTTTTACGCTTCCGATATCAAATGTTATTGGTTGGACGACGAAACGAGCAAAATGTTCACCTGTTAAGTGTTAACCTGTTAAGTTAAGTGCAACGTCTGCCAATAACAAATGCTGTGACACCCATTTCCCACCAGTTCTGTGTGACACCACACTGCGCCCGTCACCCTGAGACATCTGTTCTTAAGTCTCATATGCCCAGTGATTACGCTAGCTCTCAGTGCCCTTCAGACCGAAACAGTAATGCTTGCACACTACTGCTTCACGGAAGAATAATTGACCCTGGAGTGGTACCAACATGAATTCCAGTTTTTTCATACCACGACCAAAATGTCGTGTAAGACAGTGGTCAAATCGAATCTAAATCAGGCGTGGAGGAAGAAGATACAAGTTTAGTTGTGTTCCTATCTTCGCAATAATGTTCTTGGCTTTTTATCATTATCGGAACGAGTCAGTTCCGTGGCAACTAACTGACGTGACTCGAGAACGCCGCAGGTTCTTCTAAGTTGGAGCCAACATTTGTTCAAAAACACATTATTGGTTTTCGGCTCCGGTTGTGCTGTGATCTAAGGTCATTCCGTAGCGTAATCACCTTCAGAACAGGCGATTTAATTTTATTCTCACCAAACACGATATATCGATTGACCATTGCTTTCGCGTCACTGAGTTGTTTTTATGTAGCGCTAAGTATTGGATTTTAACGTTATGTGAACTATTTAGCCTTTGTCAGTTTCATTTCATATCGGGACATATCGCTTTACTTTATTATTATTAGTGTTCCTTATTATTATGTGAATATTGTGATGTGGATATGGTAATGTTATTGCATTTTAAAATAAAATATAATATATATTTAATAGTAAACAAACCAATTGAGTAAGGTCCTTTAAAAGTCCGACTGAATTCAATTTGAATGGAAAGACTCCGAAATAGTCCGCCTCTCTGTTCTAATGGTGGGTGAGACATGTGTTGTCGATTTCCTCACGATGTTTTCTTTCACCGAGCATGTAATGTATCCATATTTTTTAAGAATTGGCAGCAAATATTGTTAATTAAAATTCAATTAACAATATTTAGCGCCATGTATCGATTAAAAAAATATTAGTCCATTAGCCTCTGACCTGCAAGCTGATATTTCTATCTCTAACTGCCGTTCCATATAAATTAAGCTTAACGTTTTTAGTATATTTATTTAATTTCCATTTCCAAGTGGTGCTAAACATTAGTTTCTTTAACTTTTTTTTATAATATTTTCCCGTGCAGGGATGGCAAAGTGATGTTAGCTCATACAGGCATGACCGTGATCAAAATCATCATCATCATTTCAGCCTATCAATAGTCCACTGCTGAACGTAGGCCTCCCCGTTTGATGGCCAAAAAAGTTTGACGCTCTCATTTTGAGGGGATTTTGCCGTAGTTGCCACGCTTGGCAGGCGGGTTGGCAACCGCAGTTTATTTATTCAGATGTTGCGGGAAGATGCTGCTGCCCATCTCCTAATTTTTATTTTCCCTCTGTCGACTTTTACGACACCCACGGGATGAGATGGGGTGGTAGATTTTCTTAAGCCGCTACCACACCGCTGATCAAATGCTCTCATTTAATTGGTAAAAGCGTTTTGTATTATATGTATGTTCACCTTATTACCTGCCTTAACGGCAACCTACAGATTTTTTGATACCAGCTATGACACATTAAAAATCAATTGCCGCATGTATGAGAGATCATCACTTGAGAACGGCTCGACCGATTTGGCTGATTTTTTTTGTTGTGATCGTAATTGTCAGGAAAAGGTCAAAAATCCACAGAAAACTTTAGTATTAAAATCTCAAAAAAAAAATGTGACGTGTATTTGACAGTTCTGGAGACGGAGACATGTTATAAAATAAACATACTAAATCAATATAATTTGGGGAAAAAGAAATCCATAATTTTTTCGGTAGGTGGTTGTGTTGATCGATATTTCATGAAGTATTGATCAAACAATTTCAGATTTATACTCGTTGGAATGGCGACATTTTGCACTAAGAAAAATCATTTGCTGTTTTTCGTTTAGTCTATTCAGCTGTGAGTTACAGGATTTTAAAATGGAAGTCAACTAAAGAAAATTCGGTACATTTTTCAGTTTTTCTTTGATAAAGAATTTTGCCTACAGGCTAAAATTGTGAATGGTGTTTGTGGTCCCGATACTTTAACAGCCAATTACGTGCAATTTTGCTTACGTCGATTACGTTCAGGTATTTTTGATGTTAAGGATGCACCACGCACAGGTTGACCCGTCGTCGAAAATGTCGATAAAATCACACAAATAATGAAAGTTAACCGGCGTGTTAGCAGTCGTAGCATCGTCCAAGAGCTAAAGATCGTCCATAAAACAGTTTTATTTCTCATTTTTTTCATTAATAAATTGCACCTGTACGATGCCATGGCGGGTCTCTAGTAAATACTTAAAAAATTATTGTTAATTTGTTATGTTCACGTATTAATATAATGATAGTAGTTGAGATTATGAACACTGTAGATAAATGGTTTTACGCGAATGAAGGTTGGCATTCGTTAAATTTTCAAATTAAAGAGCGGCTTGGCAGCTGCGCTATTTTCATAACTTCATTAGTTAGTACGTTAGTTAGTCACATTGTTAGAAGGACTCTTTTAATTCAACGCTTACATTACCACATGATAATGATATTTGACAACGCTGTTTTGTAACTTTTCAGTACCTTTTGTGTATGGATGTACCGTACGTATTGTGCTCTACAGCCTTTTTTTAATACTATAATAATAATATTAAAACTAATACGTTTAAAAAAATACTTAAATTATAAATTTATTTCTTAGGATTTAAAATATTTCTTACAGTGACACCTATCGGACACTGCTTTAAACATTTTAGACAAAATATATTATAGTGCATAACAAAGCACTGAAGCATAACTTCCTCATAATCTAATGTCCGTTCGCAAACATTCCCTTCTCGTAACCTAGTGTCCGTTGAAGGGACGGTTCGGTGCATTCGAAAGGTTCGGATGCAGTGTTAATAATTCGAAGACAATATGTTCACGATAACGGGAAATTTGTGTGTTGCTATTTCAGCTCATGAAATCCAAAACCAATCGGCTTAACGATTAGAAATCTGACATTCATTCTCGCCATTAATAACAGTAGGAAGAATAATCGTTTATATACTTATATTTAATAAATGCTGTGGCAGCGGCTTAAGAGAATCTATCACCTCGTCTCATCGCGTGGGTGTCGTAAAAGGTCGACAGAGGGAAAATAAAAACCAGATCATGGGCAACAGCATCTCCTTGAACATCTGAATAAATAAACCGCCGCCTGCCAAGCGTGGCAACTATGGCATAATCCCCCAAAATGAGAGCTACAAACTTTTGTGGCAATCTATATGGGAGGACTGTGTTCAATAGGGGATTAATTTTTCAGCCTGTCTGAAAATATGATGATAATGATGATGAATAAACTTGTGGTCGTAGATGGGACTAATTTTTTTTTTATGAAATCTTAATTTTTTTAATTCTTTTTGAAAAATATTTTGTGTGATTTATTTAAATTATTATTGAGATATTTTAAGATATTTAGCTTATAAAATGAAGTAATTACGTTCACAATAAATGTAAAAAAATTAAAAAAAGTCTTTGACAGCGGTGGGATTCGAACCCACGCCCTTTCGGACTGGTGCCTAAAACCAGCGCCTTAGACCGCTCGGCCACGCTGCCTTATGGGAAAATCATTGAAAATTATAGTGACTTTGATGGACGTCGATATCATAGAAATTTGTCAGTATATATTCAACTTTTTTCGTACAGTTATTTGTTTAGAAACGTATTCTAAACATGTGCGACGTTATTGTTGATTACGTCATAACCGCAACAATGAAGTGCTGTTATTTTGAAAAACAAACTGTTTTGTGATGCAGTTTTATAAACAAAATCCATATTCCTACCGTAGATAAATCTGGACGACTGCGTTATCCAGTGGTCAAAGAACCTGGTAAGTACAACGACTACCCATAACAAATGCTGTGTCACCCAGAAAATTTCTGTATGGCACCACACTGCTCTCGTCACCCTGAGACATTAGTTCTTAAGTCTCATATGCCCAGTGATTACACTAGCTTTTAGTACCCTTCAAACCGAAACATAGTAATGTTTGCACACTACTGCTTCACGGCAGAATAACTGGCCTGTGGTGGTACCTATCTAGACGGATTCCTGCATAGAATCCTACCACAAGTACTTAGTTGCTATCCGTTATGAATTTTGTATAGACAATTTGATATCTTGCTTTGATTATATCTGTCGTTGGTTGACCGTCGCGATGCTCAGTGCTATCTGGGTTCGAATCACAGATAAGGTAATATTTGTACAGTGCAATTTATCGGTTTTCGGGTCTGAATTTATCGTGAATGTCCGTATCCTTTACTGCATCGGAATCTTCCGATTATATCGCTCCGGGATGGCGAGGGGACGAGCGTTTGAGCCGCGATATGGCGTTACGGTGTAATTAATTTCGCGCTATAGAGTCACGCCTATTTTCCATAGGGGTAGGCAGAGATCACATCTTTCCACTTTCTACGATCCTGACACACATCTTTAGCTTCCTCTACTTTCATTAGTGTATTCATAAAAGCTCGTCGGTTGCTTATGACGTGGCCTTTCCTTACAACGATTTTGATCTGATCGTAATACGTTCGCCTACGTCGACCCTTACCGGCTTGCCCATTGCTGTTTCGTCAATCTTCTCTCATCCATCCTCTACGTGTCCAAACCATCTAAGCATCCCTTTCTCTACCTTTGTCACTACATCTTCTACCCCACCGCAGCAACGTTCTCCTATAACGTTGTTTCTCAGGTTGTCCATCAAAGTCACTCCAGCTATATACTTCTCAAACATTTCATTTCAACAGCATTAATCTTATTTTCATGCTTCTTCTGCCAGAGCCAACATTCACTACCATACATAAGTGTGGGGACCAGTACTCCTCTATGTACAGGTAGTAAATACTGGTGGTAAAATGCCTATGCAGGAATCCGTCTAGGTAGGTACCACCGCAGAGCCAGTTATTCTGCCGTGAAGCACTAGCTCTAAGTGCCCTTCAAACTGAAATTCAGTAATGTTTGCATACTACTGCTTCACGTGAGAATAACTTACACTGCGGTGGTACCTACCTAGACAGATTCCTGCATAGGAATCCGATGTAACGCGATACGATACAGTGTCCGAACAATAGGTAATAACAATACATCCAAACCCAAATATCCAAAATATTGGCCGCGGCTTTTGTTTCGAACTCAGAACTAACGAAGCCGGCACGCAAACAGCTAAGACATACGTTCGTCCACAAACACATAAGTGGTTAAGATAGACCTTAATTGACGTCTTCCGTTGACAAACGCCGTGAGAGGCGCGTCACAAACATTTTGATTGTCACAAATTTGATTCCGGGAAAGTGATGCTGTGAGAAATATTTTTAAATCTTGTTTCACAGACATGAAATTACAGAAATTTTAATTAAGCAAATTACGGTGAGCAGCAATGAGACCGGCGATTTATATCTTAAAGCTTGGCGTGCTCAGTAGAGCGGGACAGTATTTCACGTCGGCCCATCGCCTGCAACTTTACAAGGCGCAAGTTCGGCCTCACATGGGATACTGTTCTCACCTAAGGGCGAGGGCACCCCAGTGCCACATCCTTCCATTTAACCGAATCCAACGAAGAGCGGCTCTAATCGTCATAATATCTGCGGAGTTGATAGCTATGATAGCGCCGTGGTCAAAAATCCACTATATGTATAAAGGCAATGGAATCATCATAATTTGTTCTATATTTTGTTATTTATTTTTAGAATAATATGGCTGCTGTGATCCTCGGGCATCATTAGGTTTTAGTATAATTTAAACATATGTTATATTTAAGCGGAAGATAAGGCAAACATAAATATATCCTTTACCCAATTCTCATCTATTTACGGTGAAGCATAATTATAAAGTAAATATTTATGTTTTGTGGGATGCATTTGCGGAGGAAACATGTGCATAGGATTAGGATGCGCCTCGTATATAAAATTGTTGCGTAATTCTAGGGTTGCCAACTTTTCTTTAGAAGAAATGTAGCATATCTGATTTCTGAGGGTACATATAAAGTATAGATTAAGAAAAACAAGTATAATTTATATGAAGTATTTTTTCCGAAGGTCGCCTTTCAATCCGGCGAAGCTGTAAAAGCACTCGGGTTAAATCTCGTAAAATCTCATACCCACTTCCCGAAGCAGCCTGCAATATGTGCTTTACTACTCATATGTAATTCGCCTATTGTCATTAATTAAATTTTTTAACAGTATAGCCGTATACTTCATTCTTTAGTTTTAAATTTAGTTTACCAAGTAGGTAAACATGATGGCCTCGGAAAGATTTCTCCTCAAATGCCATTTCAAGTTTAAAAACTTCTCCGGAGATATTTGTTCTCATAAAAGTTCCCTTCGTAGGTACGTTCATTTTTCAGCGAGACAATATTTCTATTTAGCTCGTGAAAAATGTGAAGGGGAATTTTAATTAGTTTTGTCTATATTTTTCTTGTAAATAATCGTATTCTAAAACTTTATAACAAGCGGCCAGGATATCGTAGATGAAAATACTTTTCGCAAAACTTCCTGAGGTAGTTTATAAAAAAAAATGTATTCCAGCAACAATTCCAGAATATTTTAACTAGACTGGCATCTAGACGAAATATATCGACAGATGCGTTCGCTTTCTCTGTTGATGGTTCTTTAACCAAAACATAATTTGTACATATAATCGCGTTTTCAACTTCCCATGTTCGTAGCTAAGATTTTAATTTTAATTTAATTTTGTTTAAATTAGTTTTGTTTTAATTTAATGAAGTGACGAGACGAGCAAAACTTCCAAATGATGGTAAGTGCAACGCCTGTCCATAACAAGTATTGTATCACCCAGAACACTTCCGAGTGACACCACATTGCGCCCGTCACCTTGAGACTTCAGTTCGTAAGTGTCAGTTGTCACATGCTATAATATTAGTAGTTAAAAAAGTAGTTATAAAAATACACATTACACAAAATTCTCCCGATCGGCCCACACCACATTTAATTTTTTAGGAGTTGGTGGTAGGATTCCTATGCAGGAATCCGTCTAGGTAGGTACCACCCCAGGGCCAGTTATTCTGCCGTGAAGCAGTAGTGTGCAAGCATTACTGTGTTTCGGTTTGAAGGGCACTGTGAGCTAGCGTAATCACTGGACATTTGAGACTTAAGAACTGATGTCTCAGGGTGACGGGCGCAGTGAGGTGTCACCCAGAATATTTCTGTATGACAGACAAATATTCTGGGTGACAGCATTTGTTGTGGGCGGACGTTGCACTTACCATCATGTGAACGGTTTGGTCGTTTCGTCACTTTATACAATAAAAAAAAAAGTTAATGGATTCCTCCATGTATTTTTATTTTTAACAATATTAATTCGTTAAACTTAGTGCCGACACATGGGTTCGAATTTAGGTTGCTCGGATACTATTAAATTTAATGTTTGCCACCATGAGCCCGTATGAGATTTCTAAAATTTTCATTATTACTCAATAAAATGTCAGGAAGCCGTGGTAGCTCAGGGGCCGAGTGCTTGCCTTTAATTTCGTATTACGCGAGTAACCTGGGTTCGATCCTCGTTGCCAGCACCTCTATAATTGTACTTCAATTTTAAGTGCTGATTTACCACGTGTTTAGCGGTGAAGGAAAACAACGTGAGGAAACCTGCATGTCCGAGGAATAGAAATATTTTAAGGACATGTGAAGTCCGTCAACCCGCATTGGAGCAGCGTGGCGGACTTTACCCAGCTCCAAAAACCCTCTCAGAAATGAGAGGAGGCCTGTGCTCAGCAGTGGGACATTTATAAGCTGTTACTTTACTTTTTTTTTAAATCTTAAAACTTCACAGAACAAAACTAATGTCCAGGTTTGATGAAAATATAATCTAGGGCGGCCGTTTGTTAGTTCCCTTAGGGCATCAATTCAGGCCAGCTTTACAGATACGGCCGCTTGGCCTCCTTACGGTGTCACTTATGTGACACAACGTTTATTCATGATAAAGAACCTCCTCAGAAAATGCATTTTCCATGTAACTCTTTTATGGAGCGCGGGTATCCGCAAAATAAACGAGCAAATTTAATCAAAATAAAACTGATTTTTTTACTGATTTTATCGCGTTTAATTTTAAACTACTTATAATCCGACGTTTCGAGCGCTTTACAGCACCCATGGTCACGGGAGGACTGAGGTGACAGACGTCCTGATGTCATAGTTAACCCGGGGTACCTTCAGCTTTTAATATTTTTTTTGTATCGCGTAAATATAAGAGAGCAAGTTTTAAATTGAAGCTACAATGGGAAGTGTTGTTAGCGAGCCATCTTATCGGCGATATGATTTGGCGTTAAAATCAGCTATTGCGATCAATATATCTAACAGTTATGAAGCTTGGTCGACACACTACCTGACCTCCAAGCCGAAGCCCATATCGATGTTTTGTCATTGTCCCCGTGTCTCTGACACTGCATCAGATCGTCACCTTCTAAAATCATTTAGGTTTTTCATTTTGTAATAGATACAAGTATATTTTTATAGGATAAGGTAACGAGACGCGCAAAACGTTCACCTGATGGTAAAGTCCAACGTCTGCCCATAACAAATGCTGTCACCCAGAATATTTCTGTGTGTCACCACAATGCATCCGTCACACTGAGACATCAGTTCTTTAGTCACAAAGTATAAATGAAATGGAGATAGACCATTAGGGCTGTAATAAATAAAAAAAATGTAAAATAAGTATTATACTTCTTTACCGTCTAAAAAAAGTGTTCTTGCATACTTAATCAAACCAACAGGAGATTTTTTAAATACATCTTAAAGCCATCCAGGCAGCAGTGTCTTAGTTGCGAAGTCGTCTGGCACTGTGTGGGCCAATCCGAACTTTTAATTCCATAGAACGCGGGGTTCGATTCCCGGTGCCGGCACCACTAAAATTGTTAATTGCAATTTTAAGTGCTGAATTACCACGTGCTCGGCGGTGAAGAAAAACATCGTGAGGAAACCTGCATGTCTGAAATAAAAAATATTTCGAAGACATTATTTTATATGGAGCAGCGTTGGAGCAGCGTGACGGATTCTTCCTAGCACCAAAACCCTCTCAGAAATGAGAGGAGGCCTCTGCTCAGCAGTGGGACATTTATAGGCTGAAACTTTACTTTTTTACTTTTATGCCCAGTTTTGAACTGTTTATGGGAAGTCAGAATATTCATAACTTAGGTAGGCTAGGATGATAGGTCAGAGTCACAAGGACAATCACAACACATCTATACCTGATAATTCAACAATTTGTGTTTTCGAGCAAATGAGATTCGAACCAAAGACTCGCAATGTAGAAGTCAAGTACACTGACCACTGCTTGACGCCGTCGTCAAATACTAGAAATGGAATTCAAATTGGAGAACACTAAATATTAAAGTTATAATGTAAGGAAATGCTTATGTACTCTTTTTAGGACAAAAAAATAAATACTTTTTTATTAGCATATCCTAAAGCTCCACAAAGCTTGGTAAACTTGTTGTTTACCACATACAAATACAAATTTTTGTAATACCTCATACGTATATAAACGCTGGTAATAATATGAAAGCAGGTTATAAAAAACCAACGGGTAAACCCACGTGCTAGCTAGTTAAATATCCCAGCGACGCGCATTTATTGATTGGCATAACACAGGATCGGGACAGACGCCGCCATGTCAATGAACCCTCAATCATTCAATAGAAGCCTTAAAATTAAATGCTAGTAGGGATCGTCTGGCCCCTTCGCTCCTTCACCCTTGCAGAGATGTTGGTATGTTAAAAAAGAAATGGAATAGTTGGTGTAATGTATTTAAATCGACTGGTATACGATGAATTAAATTCAGTCGATGGTGGAAATAGTTTTGGAAATTTGGAAACCAATACGCATTCAAAATTCTGTCTATCTACCTTTTTTTTTTATTAAAAACGACGCCTCACACTTGAATTTCTCCTGTATCGTGCGTGTGTTTTACAGACATACATTTCAAATGCACGACACAACCAGAGCCGAACACGCACAATTTGTGTTTTTGCAGAGTTACTGCCGTGAATCAGTAGCGTGCAAACATTACTGTGTTTCGGTTTGAAGGGCACTGAGAGCTAGCGTAATCACTGGACATATGAGACTTAAGAACTGACGTCTCAGGTGACGGGCGCATATTGGTGCCACACGGAAATACTTTAGGTAAAACAGAATTTGAAATGGGCAGACGTTGCACTAATAAAAAAGTGTTTTGTTACCCTATCCTAAAGCTCCACAAAGCTTGGTAAACAACAACGTACTAATTTCTGTAATACCTCATACGTATATAAACGCCGTGTGGTAGCGAGCCACCATGGCTGGTGGTCTGAAATACACTAAAAGCTAGTACGAGTATAATCACAAGGCGTACGAGACTTAAAAACTGATGTGTCAGTGACGGGTATAGTGTGGCACCACACAGGAATCTTCTGGGTTTTTGGAATTGCATTTGTTTTTTGAATTGCCCCACACTAGGATTTCTCCTGTAGGTACCGGGTGCGTTTTAAATTCATAGTAATCAAAACTACGACTCACAGGCCTAAGATAATCCCTCAGACCCGGATCATCTATCTGTGGGTTTAAAACTAATTCCGTGCGGGAATTGAACTCGCGACACGCGGCACAGGTGCCAATAAATTAGCCTCGGCGTATTGACAGTACGACTTATTTAATTAATATTCTTGAATTCAAATCATTATATTATTTGAATAGCGTTTTGGAGACAGAATAATTGTCGAGGAAAAAATACATCCAGTATGTAAATCCGTTGCAATTCTAAGGGCTCCCATAGACGGACTTCCTGTCTGAATATGCATAGAGTAATAAACTTTCTTGAATGTCGGCCGCCGCAAATAATTCGGCGTTCAGCAAAGTCCTCTTGTAATTTCTTCTTATCAAATATTTACTTCTTTACTTTTAATTTATAAATACATATATAATGACAGCTTATATTTAAGCGGATCATTATTTAATTAAACTTAATTTATGGATTTTATACATACTGTTTATTTTAACTATTACCCGACATTCTATTTGATCATTGGTGCCGCAAAGCGCTCGAAACCCTCAAATTACAATTAAGTTATTGAAGGTCGGTGCCGTCTGCTGAGTCGTAGATCCTGAATTCGAAATCAGTCGAAGCCAATATTTGGACAAAATACAAACGTTTGGTAATCCATACTAATATTATGAATGCGAAAGTGAACTCTCTCTGTCCCTTTGTCCGTTTGTAACCTTTTCACGGTTCAATCGCTGAACCTATTGACGAAATTTGGCACAGAGATATCTGGCATCCTGGAGATGGCCTTGGATTTTTCCTCGACAATCAGATAGTTCCCATGGGGTTTTTAAAAACGTGTATCCACGCAGTCAAAGTCGCAGGCATCGCAAGGTTTTATATTATTTTAATCTCGATACGTAAAGTCTACTAAGCTTTGTCCAGGGCTCTGGCTCCAAAACGAAAAAAAAATAGGGGTTTGTGCTCACCAATGGGACATTTTGTTAGGAGAATGAAATAATCTGTCTTAACTATTTATGTAATGAATAGCCGTAACCCGCGGTTTCGCTGGCATAATACGATCTGACAACATGAGTAGCATTGATAAATCTAAAAAGTCCTCTAGTTGCTAATAAAACTCCCGCCAAAGCGATTCAGCCGTTTCGGAAATTTGCCCGGACAAACAAACAGACAGACGAATTTTTTGAAAACGTGTGTTTGAATTGTGGTATATTGCAAATAAGTGCTTATTGCGAAATCACAGACCGACACAACAATTTTATTTATTTGTATGGATTTGTTCATTTTACGTTACTACGTAGTTCATGTAGATTGTAGACGATGCAACAGGAAAGCGATTTCAATCCACTGCCTCTGAAAGTTTCGCAACTGTCTATTCGATAGTCGGAAACTAGGAAACAAAGTTAGAACGTTCCAGTTTACCAGATGCTTGCAGGTAATATATTAAAACTGAGGAGTTCTGTAGTCTGCTTTTTTATCTATGGTTTTAATAAACTATAGGTATGTCGTTAATATAATGAAACTTTTGAGCTGCAGTTGTTTAGGTTTAACTTTTGATTTCTTTGGATTAAACAGATTGACGACCGCGTGGCCTAGTGGTTATAGTACCAGACTTCTACATCGCGGATCCTGGGTTCGAATACCAGCCGGAGACAACATTTGTGCAAAACACTATTTGTTATGCACTGTCTTCGCTGGGCGTAATGTGTCCAGCCCGTTTACCCATTGATGAGTAAACGTTCGTAAAATCCGTTCTCAGTGAGTGTCAATATCAGGAAAGCAATATGTATGCAAAATTTGAAGTCAATAGGTCTTGTAGTTATAGTAGACATCGTGATGAGTCAGTGGTAAATTGCACTAAATTTCTAATTATAAAAATAAAATATACAAAAAAAATAAATAAAAAAAAACTACATAAAAATAACTGTCAACTTCCATATAAACCAAAAGAGTTATGATATGGGCCATTAAATCACCTTTCATATAAACCTAAAAGTTATGCTATGGGCCATAAAAGCGGTTTTTGAATGTGTTATAGATTGGGGTTCTTAAAAAAGGTCAACGTTGCCGATTTTTTTTTTCAAGGGACGAAATAGCGCAGCAAATTTTCTTTCGCCGCCACCACACTGCTTTCTATTTTTATTGATGTAGAAAAGGAATCGGCTGGTCATTTTCAATAACGGAATTATGATACCTAATGCTGGTTTGTTTCTTTTGAAATCCCTGGACGCCATTATAACTCAAACATCCGCCAACAATATGCCAGGAAACAGACGTCGTGTTAACTTTGTCGTCAATTAGCTGAAAGCGTAGTTTTTTTGGGTACGGTAGTATGTCGGTGACTGATTCCGTAAGAGCTCTGTTAATGTAGAATAGAATAGAATAAACGTTTATTGTGTAAATGCTCCCTATTACATAGTAGCTAAAGAATGCATTTTTTCCTGCGAAAAGAATAATTCCAAGTTTTGCGATGAATAATTCCAAATGTGTATTTGTTTTAGCTCAGCAGCGACAACCGATGTCACTGTCATCGCTCCGGCCGGGCTTCACCTTTTTTTTTATTGCATAAAGTGATGAAACGAGCAAAATGTTCACCTGATGGTAAGTGCAACGTCTGCCCATAACAAATGACCCAGAAAATTTCTGTGTGACACTACACTGTGCCCCTGAGACCTTAGTTAGTTAGTTACCCTGAGACATAGGTTCTTAAGTCTCATATGCCCAGTGATTGCACTTGCTCACAGTGACCTTCAGACCGAAACACAGTAATGTTTGCACACTACTGCTTCACGGTAGAATAACTGGCCCTGGGGTACCCCACCCTATAGCATAGGAAATCCTACCACCAGTAAACCTGTTCCTTTGTTTTTCAAGATGGTGGGCGGTGTATACTACTATGGCATGTTTTGGTAATCGTTTATAACGCCAGTGCCCCGTTTTCGCAACGGTGTTCCACGCTCTCTTCTAGGGAGGTACACGATCTCGCCAGCGCGAGTGTCGGGCAGCCTCGGCTTGTGTTGTCCGTGTCGGCGATACGCTTGTTGGTCGTCTATTGCCAGATCGGATAATTATGGTGGTAGGATTTCTATGCAGGAATCCGTCTAGGTAGGTACCACCCCAGTGCCAGTTATTCTGTCGTGAAGCAGTAGTGTGCAAACATTACTGTGTTTCGGTTCGAAGGGCACTGAGAGCTAGCGTAACCGCTGGGCAAATGAGACTTAAGAACTACCGTCTCTGGGTGACGAGCGCAGTGTGGTGACACAGAAAAAATCTGGATGACACAGCATTTGTTATGACTAGACGTTGCACTTACCATCAGGTGAACGTTTTGCTCGTTTCGTCACTTTATAAAATAAAATAAATAAAAATAAAAGAAACCTGGAGGTCTCCGATTTTCAGGAGCATATCTCTATGTAGATCCGAAGCTCTCTGTTGCCACGAATCCATGTCAGCCATATAAATCGTTTAAGAACTCCGTTCCCAACGATGCGGATTAGTTTACTGCGTACATTTATCGGAGATTTATTACGTTGATTGATAACTTGTGATAAGTTGCGGAAGCTGATATATTGTAACAGCGTACACACGTGTGCTTAAGAGGGCTGCGTTTACCTAAGGGAACTATTAAATGGCTACTTTATGTAATTGGTAATGATAACTTCTTTGGTTTGTTTGACATACATGAAGATTCAAGACATGCTATTATATACAAGCGATTTAATAAAATCTTCCGAAGAACTTAGTCATTTCAAGGCCAGAACGCATGTTATTGGTAATTATACTTTCTTTGGTTTGTTTGACATACATGAAGATTCAAGACATGCTATTATATACAAGCGATTTAATAAAATCTTCCGAAGAACTTAGTCATTTCAAGGCCAGAACGCATGTTATTGGTAATTATACTTTCTTTGGTTTGTTTGACATACATGAAGATTCAAGACATGCTATGATATACAAGCGATTTAATAAAATCTTCCGAAGAACTTAGTCATTTCAAGGCCAGAACGCATGTTATTGGTAATTATACTTTCTTTGGTTTGTTTGACATACATGAAGATTCAAGACATGCTATTATATACAAGCGATTTAATAAAATCTTCCGAATAACTTAGTCATTTCAAGGCCCCTACACAGAACGTACAAAACATTTTTAGATTGTCGATCTCTTGTTCTTAGATTTTCTTAGTTTTAAGAACTTTCTAAGTAAAGACTATACTTATTATTCACAAGCTTTCTGTATTTTAAAATTTGTTGAAACAAATTTGTTAATAATTATAAATTGTAATATATTAATATTTTTTTTACACGAACATACAGTCTCGGATCTGTGCTCGGAAGTACCTGCAGCTTGGAAGCTGCCGTCCTGGGGACGGACATAGGATATAGGATTTATATACCGGAACATCAAAGATTTCCCACGGTTTTTTTTTAAAAACCTAAATGCACGCGGACTCGGTTGAGTCGTAGTTATCGCATTTTTAATTTGTTGAACCTTAAATACGTAAATTTTTGTTTATTATCGTTTTATATGAATGATGCCATCACTAGGATTTCTCCTGTATTCGTTTCAGACATAACTCGTTTTACAGACGTAAACATCATATGCACAAGACAACGAAAACCAGCTATTTATGTTTTTTTCCCGTAAGTATTGACTCCGGCTGGATGATGACATTACTGTGTTCAGTTTGAGAGCTAGTGTAATCACGGGGCATATGAGACTTAAGAACTGATGTCTCACTGATGTCGGGCGTAGTGTGGTGTCACACAGAAATGTTCTTTGTGACACAGCATTTGTTATAGCCAAACGTCTCACTTACCATCAGGTGAAAGTTTTGCTCATCGCGTCACTTTTTCCAATAAAAAAATGCCTACTTTGTCAGGTTGCAAATATATTGTTCAAAACGTAAGTCCACGATTGTCGATTTGATATTTTATTGAAAGAGAAATGATTTATTCATGGAACAACACACAGCACAACTCGCAGTACGATTTTAAAACAAAAGAAGACAAAAAACAAAATTAAAAAACATATTTAGAAATAAAAAAAATATTACTAAAAAATATACAGCCTAAAAGTAAAACAACAGCGATAACAATAGAAAAAGGAAGACTACGGCATAACACAAAATTTCATCCATCAAACCTGAATGGTTGGCGTTCCAGAAATATTCTCCCAAAGTGGTTGTGCACTTTATAGAATTTGCTGGCGCCAGCAGCCAGACTGCAGCAGCCAGACTTTCAAGAAAAGAGCCTATTCTTTTCTCAAAGGCCGGCAACGCACCCGTAATTCCTTTGGTATTGTCGTCGTCGTCGTTTCAGCCTATCACAAGTCCACTGCTGAACATAAGCCTCCCCCATAGATAGCCACAAAAGTTAGTAACTCTCCTATTGGAGGGATTTTGCCATAGTTGCCACGCTTGGCAGGCGGATTGGCAACCGCAGTTTATTTATTCAGATGTTCCAGGAAGATGCTGCTGCCCATCCCCTGGTGTTTTAATTTCCCTCTGTCGACTTTTACGATACCCACGGGATGGAATGGGGTGGTAGATTCTCTTAGGCCGCTGCCACACTTTGGTATTGCGGATGTTAATGGGCGATGGTGATCAATAACCATCAGGTGAGCCGCTAGCTTCACTCCTCTTTAATAAAAAATAGCACTGTTGCTATTTCTTTAGGATAACAGGGGCTCGAAAAAAAAATTAAATATTTGAAGCGATATAGCTTCCACTACGAGGGATATTAAAGCATGCACCACTATTTAAGGAGATTGACTATGATTTCCCTTATACCGCCATTTTAATGTATTAAGAGACGAGACAAGCAAATTGTTCAGCTGTTGGTAAGTGTCACGCCGGCCCATAACTGCCCACGCTTCGCCAATTTTGCATTGGAAAGTTCTGGAAAGCACCGTACTGCGCTCATCACTATGAGGCATCGGTTTTTTAAGTTTCACAAGTCCCGTGCACACAAGCTTCAGTGACCTTCGAACCGAAACAACGGCATTTGCATGTCACTGCTTGACGTCGAATTCACTGGCAACTCGATGATACGTACCTGAGAATCCTAGTATTTCTTTTTCAGAAGTACTTTTCTATACACGGAAGATCTATTATGCTATCCGAGCAATGATGGATTTAGGCTTAGGCCCGTGAGGCCAGGACCTAGGCGGCAATATTTAACGGACGCATAAACATCTTCGACCTTTGTTATGTTTAAGAGATGTTGTAATTTCTAGATAAGAACTACTAAATATATATTTATAATGTCCACCCAACCGATTTAAACCATGGCGACAACTACCGAATTTTGTCGGAAGTTATCAACTGCACAGGAGAAATTTTAGTACAACAGGTGTAAAGACCGCACTCACTCTTCCCAACTTATCCGTACCCGATGTAACGCTATTGGGATAAGATCGGAGGTAGGATAGGATACAGTGTCAGAGAAGGACAAACAACACACTCAGTGCCGAAAACCAACAATTTGTGTTTTAGCACAAATGTTGGCTCCGGCTGGGGAACCCAGGACCGGCGGCGTGGTAGTCGGGTACTCTAACCACTAGGCCACGCGGTCGTCAACATTGATAATACTTCAAGAGATAAAGAATGTGCCCTTGTGATGCTGTGGCTCCTCCGACACTGTAGTGCATCAGCTATGTATGCGTACGCGTACATGGATGACTTTTATTCAGTCATGCGCAAAAGATTCGCATCACTGATATACAGGGTAAAGGAAGCACCAACACCATCTTGAGGGTGATAAGTTATAAACCTAACTGCCCCACACTGAAGCACTGGATACACACAACTATATGGGCGAAGGTCTGAAATAAACAAAGCTTATTTTTATATATTTTTTTTTATGAAATTACGAATGCTAATAGAAAATGCTGAAAAAATTGTGTGCACAATTAATTTTTTATTTTTCGTTCATTTTATTACTATTCAAATTTTCCGCTAAAAGCTCTTTTCACTGCTTTTAAGTCCGCATTAACATTCAGTTACCCAACTCCGGTCTCGGTCCATTTGCTAAAAGCGCACCCGTCTGCCCGTGTGTAAAGATCTGTCTGCGGGCCCATTGTTCGCGGAATCGATACCGCCGATATGTAGGTCTTTATTTTTAGTAGCAGCCTTCTCTTGGGACCGCCTCTGGCCTAGTATGGCGCCGTTGAAATGTACGTATCTCGACTGCTATGGATTCGCGTTTAGTTTGTAGTGTGAATGCCAACAGAATAATAATGATAACGTTGCTATCAAAGTAGTGTAAGTTTGATCAAGATAATATAATGCAACGTTCGTTTGTTGCGCACGTTACTAAACACACACCAGCATATCTAAATATCATTACGGCTGGGATCTTTTATGGAGTTCGTACAGAAGACGTTAATGTATCATCGAAGAAACTGACAAGACAAGCAAATCGTGCACCTGATGGTTGGTGCTACGTCTGCCCTTTACAAATGCCGGGTCACCAAAAACATTTCTGTGTGGCACATCACAGCGATCGTTACCCTGTGATCCCAGTTCTTAAGTCTCATATGCCAAGTATTTATACTAGCTTTCAGTGCCTTTCAAAACGAAATACAGTAATGTTTACACATTGCTGCTTGATAGTAGAAGAGCTGACATTCCGATGGTACCAACCTAGACGCATTCCTGCATAGGAATCCTACCACCGGTAAAACTACTGTACGTTCTTTTAATATTTAGATAGATATGACGTGTCGTAAATTTTAAGCCTAAACAATATTGTTTCGAAAAGGTAATAAGAAGGAAACATTAAGTGCAAATTAATAGGTTTCGGGGAAAAAATTATTTATTTGTTCCATTAAGAAATAAGCAGCCACTTGACCTATATTCCGTCTCACGGTAAGAAATTACACGGTAAAAACGTTATACTCTATGCCTGTTATCTCAATTTATGATTTGTATTGCTTGATAGATGGTTCGAGTATGTATTTATGTTACAACGTTGCAATGGTATGCATAGAATGGATTGTATTGATCATTAAATTGTTTTGAATTATTATAATATGAGTATTGAAAAATAGACGGTCCTAACATGATTAGCAGCTTTCTTATTTACTATATCGCAGTTTTATCACAGACTGCTGGCATGGAATCCGTCTAGGTGGGTACCACCCCAGGGCCAGTTATTCTGCCGTGAAGCAGTAGTGTGCAAACATTACTGTGTTTCGATTTGAAGGGCACTGAGAGTTAGTAATCACAGGGCATATGAGACTTAAGGACCGATTGTTCTGGGTGACACAGCATTTGTTATGGGCAGACGTTGCACTTACCATCGGGTGAACGTATTGCTCGTTTCGTCACTATCTCCAATAAAAAAAGACCAATTTTATGTACACTGATTAAAGATTCAAGTTAGCACACAAGGCTAGACTTTGCAGGTTAGAACGACAACTGTACCAATCGGAATACGGCAAACACCACAGAAGTATCTCAACTAGGTTAATAACCGTCAGTTACATACTCCTTAAATATAATTGCTGTTGAGTACTAATAGCTCGCTTAACTTTGTGCCAGTTAATTTTACGTCGTAGTTAAATTGAGCTAAGACAAAATAATTTATCCATTTACTCTTGCCAAAGGCTTCAGATTTTTTTTTTATATAAAAATATGATTTTGTTACTGTACACAGGTGACTGTCAAGGGGGTATTCACTATGCAGGAGTCGCTATCTGAAGTTGTGGCTACCCATAGCATTGGCCAGTTTACTTCTGCCATAAAGACAGTAGTGGCGCAATTTAGTACTGTGTTTCGGATTTGAAAGCAAGGTACTGAGATCAATGTAATTACTCGAGGGAAAGTCACGTCTAGAACAAAAAAATCGAAGATTTTTTTTGGACGAAGTTCGAATCTATCATACATACATACAATAAGATCACCGACGTTCCTAGTTATATCCCATAAGGGGTAGTCAGAGACTGGGCACTCACCTGCACAAATCAGATGGATTTGCCCACAATCCACGTTTTCTCACACCAAAACCAATATGAATGCACTTGTGTGATAGATGGGGAGCCCATCGCCACCATGCGCTGTTGGGTGCACAGTGCAGTTTAATTCTCTACTCGCCTTTTACGAGATCCATTGGATGAGATGGAGTGGTAGTATTCTTTTAACGAGCCGCCACCACGCGGCTGAACGAATTCAAATATATATATACACTCGGCGTCAAAAAAATCGCACATCCGAAAAAAATAATTTAAATACTATTTTAACACAACAGGCCAATGGCAATGTTGTGGTTTGAGGGTATCATTCGAAAGGTAATTTCATTAGCTTTCAGGAATTTTAATTGAATTTTACTTTTATAACGAGACGAAAGAGAAATTAAAGAAAAAGACAGGGTATGTACAAATTTGCAAATTAATAATTTAAAAAAAAACTTAATAAATACAAAAAAGTTCTTAAAACCTAGTGTTACCCCCCCTTGCCTTGATAACGGCTTCCATGCGATCTTTCATGGACCTTACAAGGATCGCAACAGCCCCTTGGGGTATTTGTTCCCACTCTGCAAGTACCACATCTTGGAGCTCTTGAAGAGTGGCTGGAGCTGGATCTCGAGCTCGCACGCACCGTTTTAGGTCATCCCAGAGGTGTTCTATTGGGTTAAGGTCTGGACTTCGTGCTGGCCAATGCAAAACAGGGATATCGACCTCCTGTAAATAATCCCGTACAATAGCCGCGGTGTGGCAACGAGCATTATCATGAATCCATCACCGACATAACCAGCATACGGGACCACATGTTCCTCCAGGATTTCAGTAATGTACCGACCAGCATTTAATGACCCTTGCCCACGGCCACCCCGTGTCCGGGAAACGCACACAAGTTCCGTTTTCCCGTCGACGGAAATGCCGCCCCAAAACATACACGAGCCACCCCGTATTCGACGGATTCTTCGAAGCAGGGTTGTGTGAACCTCTCCCCCTGTCTTCTGTAAACCCTTCTACGTCTGTCATTGCAGAAGAGACAGACCCTCGTCTCATCTGTTCTAGAGTCCACTCGCAATGATTGCGAGCAAACTCTAGGCGATCTCTGCGATGCTGTGCAGTAAGTTTTGGACCTTTAGCAGGTCTATGGGCTGTTAAACTCTTTTCGTGTAACCTTCTTCTTATCGTAGAAACACTCACAGATGTTCTCCGAGTTGATCGAAGCTGTTATTGCAACTCAACAGCATTTGTAAAACGGTTTCGTAAAGATGTCGTAACGATGAAACGGTCATCTCTTTCTGTTGTGCACCGTTTTCTTCCAGATCCCGGTTTTCTAACATAACCACCAGTCTGCTCAAAACGTTGAAATACCCGTCGAACTGAAAAACAGGACAGGTTCAACTGTCGAGCAACGTCACACTGCCGCATCCTCGACTGCAATAAGGCAATTACTTGAGCGGCTTCTTCAGAGCTGGTGTCCATCTTTACTTGTTCTTACTTGGGTTACTTGTTCACGTGTGTTCACTGCAAAGTCTAAATTACGACTGGCCCATATTTCATCCAGATCGACCGTTTTATACCCTTTTTAGGTGGTGTAACTAGCGTCCTTACTAACGAGCATTTGACAGTGTTTATTTTTGACGCTCTATAATGATAAATGTTTTAATGATTTCATGATTTTTTTATTAATAATGTAAAGCTATTCAAATACCCATTTCAAACATACCTAATATTTATATAAATATAATTCGTTTCTAGCCATTACAGCCATTTTTCGCGCAAACTCAGAGAGGTGCGATTTTTGTGACGCTGAGTGTATATATATATAGGTACTAGAAAACATTGTATACTGTAATCTATCTCATTCTCACGCAAGCTAAATCCTTTTGATGTATTTTTATTGTATGAAAAGACGAAACGAGAATGATGAGCAAAACGTTTACCAGGTGGTAAGTGCAACGTCTGCCCATAACAAATGCTGTGTCGGTCCGAAAATTTGTGCGTTACACCACACTGCGCCCGTCACCCTGAGACATGAATTCTAAAGTCTCATATGCCCCGTGATTACGCTAGCTCTCAGTGTCATTCAAACCGAAACACGGTTAATGTTTGCACACTGTATTTGTTTGTTTCTTTTTAGTGTCGCTTTTTCGTTGCATCAAATTTCAAATAACAACGATTCTAAAGAAGTTTTCACTTCAATAATTTTTTCAACATCACGCGAGGAAGGAAAGAATGTAGTGACAGTGATGATTTGTCTATTACAAAATCCGTGCCTCAAAGGTATACAATAGTAACTCGCATTTATTGTGAAAAATTGTGTTTCTTCTCGATGAGATCGCAAGAAGCAACTCTCCGGTATAAAACATTATCTCTTACTTATCATCATCATTTCAGCCTATACCTAGTCCACTGCTGAACATAAGCCTCATAAAGTTTTTAGCTCTAATTTGTGAGGGATTTTGCCATAGTTGCCACGTTTGGCAGGCGGATTGGCAACCGCAGTTTATTTATTCAGATGTTCCAGGAATATGCCGCTCCCCATCTCCAGGTTTTAATTGTCCCTCTGTCCACTTTTACGACACCAAGGGATGATTTGTGGTGGTAGATTCTCTTAGGCAACTGCCACACGGTTACTTACTTACTCTTACTTATATATTTAAAAAAAAAACTTATATTAATGTGATTTTTTTTTATAGAAATTTTGTTCAAAAAATAATGCTAAATACCGTTCAGTATACTTTAATATTTTTTAAAAACTCTGTGCAATCTCACATTTAAAATTGAGATCGTGCGCTCTTAGTGATTTTATGCCTATCCCGTACAACATGTATGCTCCTCTTCATTTACCTCTGAGGTACAGAAATATGTACCTTTAATACTAATATTCCCTGAGCAATCTCGAAAAATTCCGAACACGTTAATGAGAATCCATAATTTTTCGTACGTTTTCGATAGTCTGATCGCTCCTCCCTAGGCGCAAGCAGCCGTTAACCGAAAGGCAACTAATCTACTCCGGTTTAGTTTTATCGAGGGGTTCAATTAACTTATTACTTGGCTTAATTAAACTTGATACCACTGTGCAAGGAAAATTAAGAGCGGAATCGGTAAGTTACGACTCGGCCTTTAATTTTCCTTGGGATTATCGGTTTATTAATACATGTAATTTATTTTGCATTTTTGAATATAAGCTCTTTGTGTAAAGGGTAAACATAAAAGTTACTTGTATTAATTAACTGTTTGTATTTCCATTCGAACGTATAATGTAACGAAAACGATATGAAATCTATCCTCGAAACAATTGGACTAACTTATTTTTATTACAAAGTTTATTATTGGATAACTTAGTTTTACTGCTCGTGAGAACGCAACGGGGAAGAATTTATTGATTTGCACATAAATGGCGGTTAATCATATGAATCTGTGGTTAAGTTTTATATCAAAAGGATCTGTATTTTCTCGTACGCCTCACACTTAAAAAATATCAGCCTATTAAGTTCATTACTGAACACTGGCGTCCCCCATAGATTGCCACAAAAGTTTGTAGCTCTAATTTTGGGAGGATTTTGCCATAGTTGCCACACTTGGCAGGCGGGTTGATAAACACAGTTTATTTATTCAGATGTTTCCAAGATGCTGCTGTCCATCTCCTGGTTTTCATTAACCCCCAGTCGACTTTTACGACACTCGTGGAATGACCATCTCGGTGGTAGATTATCTTAAGCCGCTACCAAACCGCTGTGAGTCCCCACGACTTTGAACCCCGACATATTTTTCAAAGATCGTGTAAACGATCGCTTGCTGTACTTCCGTAAATATTTTTACTTTAGAAAAAAATATGTTAGAGTCGTCTACCTGAATTGTATTCCTCTTTTTTCCTCCAGTATATTCGAACCTGTCAGCAGACATTATATAGTATTATTTAGTTAAACATCAATATATGATATTTGCAGATCCTTTCGCCTTACTTTCATTAGTGTTTTTATACAAGCTAGTCGGTTGCGGGTACTTTTGAAGTGACCTTTCCTTAAAATAAATTTATACGTTCGCCTACGTCGACCCTTACTAGCTTGCCCATTCACGCTCGCCTCATAAATCTGTTTCGTCAATCTTTTATTCATCCTATCGACGTCTCCAAACCATCTTAACGCTTTTGCATATATAGATAAATAACTCAATAAAATAATTGCAACAGTAGCCTGCTCTATCTCAATAACCGGCACACACCGGCAAGCCCATTGTAGAACTCCATGGCTTTCATTGATTGCATATTTACTACATTCAAAGTGAAAATTTTCCAGAAAAATCGAGAATCGCCAGTGCAACAAAATGAAAAAAATTGCTTTTGAGTGTCCTCGCGGCGCGTTCAATAATTCGTATTGTTAATGACGGAGTAAGAGACCGTGAAAACACAAATTTGAAATATTTAAACGGTTCCGAGTGGGGTGCCCGCGGCGGCACTTCAATCTACTTCGGATTGCAAAGTTAGGGAGTTAAAGCTTTTCCCGTTTTTAATTATTCACTACTCATTACCGGCATCAGAGTCCGTGGCCTGCACAGGAAATTGTGTTTAAAATGAAACGGATTTAAATCCAATTTTATATGAACATAGGCAATTAGTGTGTTTAGGAACCTATCCATTTGTAATGCGACTGTTTTTTTATAGGACAAAGGTACGAGATTAGCAAAACGTTCACCTGATGGTAAGTGCAGCGTCTGCCCATAATAAATGCTGTGTCACCCAGAAGCCAGCTCTACACTGCGCCCGTCACCCTGAAGTGTCATATGTCCAGTATTGACAATAGCTCACAGTGCCCTTCAGACCGAAACACAGTGATGTTTGCACAATACTGTTTTACGGCAGAAGAAAGTATAAAAAGTTCAACATGATCAGAACTCTAGGCGATGCCGATGAATGAACTATCCTACATTTTTTTTTATTCATTAGATATTATACATTACTAAAAGAGTTAGATAATTTATGTCAGAATGAATACTGGAGGAGAAATTAATTACCTTTACTGATTAAAACTCATAGGAAATATTGTAATTTTTCTATATACTCTGATTCCAAACTAATGATGTACTCTCTAAATGAATGGATTAGTAAATACAATGTGTCTAACAGCATTAAGACAACAATTGATAAAATATCATGTGCAAAGAGACAAGTTGGTATGGTTAACTTCCATAATATATGCTGTAATATATGTTTATTCCATAATATATATATATATACGACCGCGTGGCCTAGTGGTCAGAGTAGCTGACTTCTAAGCCGCGGGTCCTGGGTTCGAATCCCAGCCGGAGCCAACATTTGTGCTAAAACATAAATTGTTGGTTTTCGGGTCTGGTTGTGTTGTGATTGTCCCCGTGTTTCTAACACTACATCCTAGCCTACCTCCAATTATATCGCATCAGCGTTACATCGGGCGCGGGTAGGTTGGGACGAGTGAGTGCCTGTGTGTTTGCGCGTACACTTGTGGCACTATAATATCTCCTGCGCAGTTGATGGCTCTCGACAGTAGTCGGCAGTTGTCGCCGTGGTCGAAATCGGCTAGGAGAACATAATATGCTGTGAATCCCTAAAAAGTAAATATAGTGCGTATTATGAGCTTTACAGAGATGCCTCAAAGGACGCTTTTGGATGCGGAGCTGCTTTTGTTGACCCGCAGATGGATATAAATATAGGATTTAATATACATGCCGATGTCTCTATAATGCACTGTGAACTGATTGCGATATCCGAAGCATTGTCATACGCTTCATCTTTGGATAACAGCAAATTTATCGTCTTGTCCGATTCAAAAAGTGCCCTTTCACATTTGGCTCGGCTACCCTCGAGAATTCGCGGATTTCCGATAGCCTACAGTATTCTGGATTCCATCTGTAAGTTTGTTGCGTTAAATAAAGAGGTAGTTATCCAATGGATACCATCTCATGTAGGTATCATGGCTAACGAGAGGGCCGACCGAACGGCCAGACAAGCTACAAGCGACGGTATTACGTACAGTTCTTTACCATTACATAGTGAGGTATTAAGTAAAATTAAAGCAGGTTGCAGACAATTATGGCATGAATACTATGAGGAACGTTCACTTACTAAAGGAATATGGTACAAGACTATTCAGTGTCGGCCGCCCCGTTGCCCATGGTTTGAACAATAAGAAATGAACAGGAGAAATATTGTAGCACTGTTGGGGCCTCGCTCCGGACTCATCCCGACAAACAAGTTCAAGTTCATGATGGGAATATAGGCTTCACGTAACTGCTTAGAGTGTGATATTGTGGAAGATGTACATCATGTGTTGAGTTGAGGAGTGTGTTCGGAACGAGGCCCAGCGACAAAATTTGAGATTTGTAGGTGATTATAGTGTAGGCATTTGTAACAGTGTTTTTGCTGACCCGCTGTCCAAGGAGGCTAAAATGTTGATAAAAGTTTATTTACGGGTTGTGTGAATGTTGTTTGAAGCATTCATCTCTATTCAGATGAACATATATTGTGAAACACGTCTGTGTTTTTTTTGTTATTAAATTAGTATAATTTTTGTTCCTAAGGAAGTTCAATCGTTTTTAGAGTTGATTATGTATTGGTATATTAAAACATGTGTTTTTTTCTTATGGGGGTGACAGTCACTGTGTGACAATACTCCTACATTAAAAAAATAAAGATAAAATAAAAGATATTATACATATTTTAGTTACTACTCATTACCACTTAAACCCTACAGGGGTTTAACTGTGGCATGCTATAACCGTCACACGATGGTATTTATAAAGAAAATATTTTTTTTTAAGATAGATATTCTTTAGATTAACCTAAAAGCGTTATTGGTTTAGACTTTCTTCACCTTGAGCAGCCCGAACTGGTAACGTTTCAGTAACAAAAACACACACAAATTAATAATTAAAAGTAAATATTTTTTTTATACGGTACTTACGTATTAACGCCACCGCAGCTACAGATTTGGCGGTTTCTAAGTGCCGCAAATATAGGTTAGGTTAGGTTAGAAACATTTTCAAAATTTAAAAACAAAGTAGTCAATCGAACAACAAGATTGATCTTTATTGAAACATTAGCGCAACTTCGGCTGGGGTGGCGTTAATACGTAAATACCGATTATACTTTTAACCAGTCTAATGCGTGAATTGTTCATATTGAGTATCTGACCGCTTCAGCCAAAGTCCGACTTTTAAACCAACAGCACTCATCACTAGGAGATATCGGTTCTTTAATGTCATATCACTCTACATTAAGTGTCCTTTAATCCGACACTGCTGTTTGCACTCCACTCCTTGACGGTAGATTAATTGGCACTGCAGTGGAACCACCAGTAAATATGTTGGCTAAGAGTCCAGCCCGCTTTTCACGGAGCGTAGTCGCACGGTGCACATGAAGACATTATTCTTGGCCTGAAATCTGGCTCTCGAGTCAACGCCGTCGTGGCTGTAGGAGTTTTGTTAAAGTCAAGACGAGCTCGTTTCGATTGGTGTAATAATAATAATAATAAAACTTTTTAAGTACTCATATTTTGTTTGTAGACAATTCACAGCTTAATAAATATAGTCATAATGGCATAATGAGCGGTGCGCTATTCATTGTGGGTTGATGAACTCCGAAGCATTATTTCAAGACATTTATGTTTACATTTTCCTTCGCTACAGAGCACATGGTAAATTTACAAATAAAATTTTATTGGTACAAGAGGTATACGAACTTTGTGAACACGTTGAAAATTCTGTGACAACAATAGCCTAAGTGTAATAAATTTTTATTAATTTCACATACACGTGCGCTTAATGCCTGAAGCATTCTCTACCATTATACATCAAGGGTGATGATGGTACAAAAGTAAAATAAATATACAATACTTACCGAGTATACGAGACATATCCCATGTTCTAAATACATTAATATAAAAATAAACAATATAACATAAGTAAATGTGAATGTAAACCGTGTGGTCGTGGCCTAAAAGAATCTACCATCCCATCTGATCCCGTCGGTGTCGTAAAAGTCGACAGAGGGAAAATAAAAATCAGGAGATGGGGATCTTGCTGGAACATCTGAATAAAGAAACTGCGGTAGCCAACCCGCCTGCCAAGCGTGACAACTATGGCAAAGTCCCTCCAAAATGAGAGCTACAAACTTTACAAACTTTTGTGGCTATCTAAGGGGGAGGCGCGTTCAGCAGTGGACTTGTGATAGGTTGAAACGACGACGACGAAATGAAAATACATAAATACACAACTAGATAAAAAATACGCATAAAATATATAATTAATATAAATAAAAAGTAAATGTTCGTTTGTTCAAAATCGCAAATCTCAGAAAGTTCTTCACCAATTGCTTTAAAATTTTAACGCAACGTTGTGCTTTGGAATATTTTTACATATTATTACATTCACTGGTTAAAAAACACTAATGAAAGTAGAAGATGCGAAAGATGTGTGTCAGGATCGTAGCAAGTGGAAAGATGTGGTCTCTGCCTACCCGAATGAAAAAGTCTATGTATGTATGTATGTAAGAGGTAGGCACAGTGATCTGTGCCTATAGCCCACCCACACCCATAGCCCACTTTTCGTCTCTACGGGAAACGAGATATGACGGGTGTCAAACCACAAAAGTTAAAAAATTCATACTTCCTATTGCGTTCCCACGAGCAGTATAGTGACAGCATGGCAGATTGTGGTGTTATTCCCCACGAATAAAGGTTGTCTGTGCAATAATAAATAATAAGAATTTTTTGACTTGTACCAAAATGGCGGAGTCGCCACCCGTCACGTCTCGTTTCCCGCGAGGGCGAAAAGTGAGCTGAGTGAGTGGCCTCTGCCTACCCCTTATATGATAAAAAGACGTGACTGTATGTAAATTTTAAAATGGTAATCTATTATACGTCCTCAGTAAACATGTTGACTCTTTGTTTATTTTTGGTACACCCGTTAAAAGACTCCGATGAGAGTTCAGACAGACTTGTATCTTCAGAGTGACTTTGTATTCGGAAGTCGGTTGTCGAACTTGACTATATTCAATCTTGTTTAAAAAACCCTACACTAGGATTTATTTTGCATAATGAGTGCACAGCACAATCAGACCTGAAAACGAACAATTTGTGTTTTTGCACAAATTTCTCCGTCAGGGATTAGAACCGAAGAACTGCAGGTACTCTTACTACTAAGCCACGCAGTCGTCCAAAATAGTTGAATGAAATTTGATTCCTAAAAGCCATCATTAGACATACGACATGCGAACGCAAATATTTCCATTATCGATTATATGTAGTATGTGGTAGGATTACTATGCAGGAGTCCGTATAGGTAGGTACCACCCCAGGGCCAGTTATTCTACCGTGAAGCAGTAGTGTGCAAACATTACTGTGTTTCGGTTTGAAGGGCATTGTGAGCTAGCGTAATCACTGGACATATGAGACTTAAGAACCTATGTCACAGGGTGATGGGCACAGTGTAGTGTCACACAAATTTTCTGGGTGACATAGCATTTGTTTTGGGCAGACGTTGCACTTAACATCAGGTGAACGTTATGCTCGTTTCATCACTTTATGCAATAAAAAAAAATCAATGTCAGTGTCATGTACACAGCATTGATTAAACGTAACCTTTAAAGATACGTTTATAGAATACGTATATGAATGCAAATGCATATACTAATTGTATGGAAACGTAGCTTAGGTACGCTTAGACTAGCCGAGACTTTTTTTTTTTTTTTATTTATTCCAATAAAAGATTACAAAAAATATTAACAGTTCTTCCTCGCCAAACTATAATCATAGTTTGTAGGCGTTACGCTCCTCTCCTTACTTTCCTAACGTAACATTTTTTAACATCGTTAATCTAATACTTAACATACTTACTAAAAAAATACTTAATAAAAAAGTCGCATTTCTAAGTTAAGCTACCATATTATTTTACTAATATACAATCTTTTAATTTTCTTTTTAATGTTACTTTACATTTAATTTTATTTTTGCTTAATAATAAATCAGGATAATTATTACATAATTTCGGAATTATGTACTTTCGAGTAGTTGTACTTATTGTACAACTACGCGACACATAATACGTAACGTGGAAAGTTACGTTGGCGGTAATCTCGACTAAATGCACTTAGTGTTAGAAGCCGTTTACGTGAGCGTTGTGGGACACATAGCGCAGAAAGTTTTGTTAGTGGTAACAGGTAGGTGAATGTC
Source organism: Luehdorfia chinensis (assembly GCA_019845155.1). NCBI lineage: Eukaryota > Metazoa > Arthropoda > Insecta > Lepidoptera > Papilionidae > Luehdorfia > Luehdorfia chinensis. The sequence goes on along the minus strand of JAHVAK010000201.1, from coordinate 4,077,603 downwards.
TAAATAGGGTTGAAATTAAAAAATAGAAATAATAATTCTATACGATATGGCAAGCATAAGGTAGCTTTCACCGCATTGCCACTTATTCTAACGGCAAGCAGTAGTGTGCGAACTGTGTTTCGGTCTGAAGGGCACTGAGACCAAGTATAGCTCTGCACATGTGACTTAAGAATTGATGTCTAAGGGAGACGAGTAAAGTCTGATATCGCACAAAAATGTTCTGGGTGTCACATCATTTGTTTTGACGATTTGCTCGTGCCGTCATTTTCTTCAATAAAAAATTAAAAAAAATGCCACGCAGCTTTTTACTGTGGATGGTCGGAAATTTCCGACCATCCACAGTAAAAAGTGCATTCGTGCGAAAACACGAATTGTTGGTTTTCTGGTTTGGTTGCGTTATGATTGCCCCTGTCTGTGTGACACTGCATAATAGCCTACCTGTGATATTACCGCGTGAGCGTTACATCGGGCACGGGTAGGCTGGGACAAGTGAGCGACCGTGTATTTGCGCGTATGCCTGTAGCACTATATATTTATTGATAAATATCTATATATTTATTGATAAATATATAGTGCCACTATATATTGATAACTACCGACAATATTCGGTTGTTGTCCCCGTGGTCGAAAATAACCATTACCACTTTAGCTTGCTGATTCGTAATTGGGCATGATTCACTTTTATCTCCTACACTTTGCTGACCGGTGACGTGTTAACTCGTCTTTTCGAACCCAAACGTCGCTGACCGTCTGTTGTGACGTCATTGCACTTCCATTATCTATTTCAATTTATGACACCCAGGGCGATATAGAATATTGCAAAAACTTGGCGTATCGTGTTTAGGTTATAAATCGGACATAACAAAAAATTACTTTTCTTGGTATTTAGGTTTTTATCACCTAAAAACTAAAAAAGCTTGTTGGAGCGCATTCAAAACTTACTCTTGAATAGTCACAAAATAATCTAAGATACTAAAAAATTTTACTACAAGTAGCTAGGACCTGGTAGTTCTTCTCGTACTTCTAAAAGATCCACCTTTCAGGCACTCAGGTAAACTGAGCGACCACGTTTTAGAACAAATAATCACTGGCGTAAAAACAAATCCAACTAGAAGGTGCAGAGTATGCTCTTCAAAAGGAAAGCGCAGCTAAATGAGATATATCTGCAAAACCTGTTGTATACCATTATACGCAGGTGATTGCCATACAGTTTATCATACAAAAAATATTATTAAAAGTTAAAAAAAAAATATATATTTTATTTCACAAAAGTGACGGAACGAGCAAAACGTTCACCTGATGGTAAGTGTGACGTCTGCCCATAACAAATGCTGTGTCACCCAGAAATTAACTGTGTGACACCACACTGTGCCCGTCACCCTGAGACATCAGTTCTTAAGTCTCATATCCTCTGATTACGCTAGCTCTCAGTGCCCTTCAAACCAAAACACAGTAATGTTTGCACACTACTGCTTCACGGCAGAATAACTGGCCCTGGGATGAGACGGATTCCTGCATAGGATCCCTACCACCGGTTAAATATTGTCCCAAGTTTAATTTCATTTCATTCAGTATAAATAAAATTTATTGGAGTTTATTTAGAACGTTTCACTTCCATATTCAATTACAAAATAATAGCCGGTGACATGACATTGTTTCTGTGTAAAATTCCCGGTCAACAAAGTGTTACAAACATTTGCATATATAACAAAAACATGGTTTAATGAAATTATGACATTTTTCCATGACTGCATTGGATTCATTTAACGTCGCAGCCTTCCCATTCAGTCTAGACTAGACAAGTATACAGCTGTGGTGCTCAGCCCTATTCTTCCGACTTTGCTGTATAGCGCGACATTCATACAGCCTGACCTTTTAATACAATACATTTTAACTATTCTGAATGCAAAGTGGTGGTGGATAGGAAGCTAACAAATACATACATACAATCACGCGTTTTTCCCATATAAATACTCCCATTCACGTAGCCCACTTTTCGCCCACGTGTGAAACGCGACGCGACGGGTGGCGAACCACGTCGCCGCCATTTTGGTACTAGTCAAAAAATTCTTATACTTTGCGTTCCCACGAGCAGTATAGTGACAGCATTGCATATTATGGTGTTATTCTGTACGAATAGAGGCTTTCTTTAATACATCGACAGGAAAAGGGTAGGTGTTATTCTACTCAGCCGGACACCTATCTACTTCGGCATTCGGTATTCGGGAAGCTAACAAAGTGAAATTATATCATGAAAGTGAGAGCGAGAAGAAGTGGGCATATATGATAGAAGTGAAAGAGAGAATATGAAAATGCAGCTAGCGGTTAACTTTTCTTGTTACTTTTTTAAAGTTTTATGGAAAAAGTAATGAGACGAGCATAAGATAATCGTTCGAGATAATCGTTCATCTGATAGTACTCGTAAGTTCAACGTCTGCCCATAAATGCTTTGTCGCACAGAGCATTTCTGTGCGATACAACATTCCACACTCACCCGTCACCCTGAGATATCAGTTCTTAACTCCCATATGCCCGGTAACACTGTGCATTTCTCACCGAAATAATGTTTGCACACTGCGACAATTTCCGTACACTGTCGAAAGCTATCAAATGCACAGGAAATGTTATAGTGCCGCAAATATGAGCGCAAATAAAAGGCACGCATTCTTCGTTATCTACCTACGCCCGATGTAAAGTTCATGCGATAAGATTAGAAGTAAGCTAGGATGCAGTGTCAGGGACACGAGGACAATCACAACACAACCAGACTCGAATAATGACATGACGACCACGTGGTCGTCATGCAGTATATACATCTGCATAAAAGCATTATATGCATAAACGATCGATACAACGAAGATAATCGGAGACATTTTGTATAAGAACCACCCCAGGCCAGTTATTCTGCCGTGAAGCAGTAGTGTGCAAATATTACCGTGTTTCGGGCTGAAAGGATACTGAGAGCTAGTGTAATCATTGGGCACATGAGCCTTAAAAACTGATATCTACAGGTGACGGGCGCAGTGTGGTCATAACATTTGTTATGGGTAGATGTTTCATTTACCATTATGTGAACGTTTTCGCGTCCCGTCACATTATTCACTAAAACAATGTATGTATTTGCAAGAATCTGTCCGCTAAAAACTAAGGGATCGTATACTATTTTGATTACACACCATTTTTTCTAAAATTAAAGTAGTCTAAGATACCCGGTATATAATATCAGCTATCTGTCAGTGAAAGTCCCGTCAAAATCGGTCCAGTCGTTTCGGAGATTACCCGGAACAAACAGAAAGACAGAAAGACAGATTTTTTTGACAGAAGTACCGTATATACTTTCATAAGTATTGAGTAAAAAGCTGTTGTTATTACAAACAGACACTTCAATTTTATTTATTTGTATAGATTTACCGACTCAGAATGATTGTAAAACATTTATTGAATATTATAAGATTTTAAATTTTGAATTTTATATTATAGGTTTTTGAATTTTGAGCACAAATATTCTCTTCTTTTCTTGAAAAACGTTTGGACGAACCCACTTATTATTCAAGACATTGAGTTTTTACTTAAGAAGAGTCACGTAAAGTAGCCAGTACTTAACAAAACATAGAGTATGTCATCGCAGACCTTTCCAAGTGCAAAGTGAAGTAGGTGTCCACGGACATGTTCGCATGTCACTTCTGGCTCTCAGACACTCTTGTCCCGTCAGGTCCCGTGCTCTGTGCAGTATAATGGCAATAGTTTTTAGACGAAACAATGTTTTTTTCTTACCTTACTAGCTTCGAGTCTCTAAAATATGTCGCGTTTTTTTAACGTTTTGAAATCTATAGTATCGAAATTTGGGATATTAACGAATGTCTGCGTTACTTTTCAATTTTCATTCTGCTTCATATCAATCTGACTAGAACAAAATGCATAAAAATCTGTAGCTACAGTGCCGGTTTCCGAATACGTACCAGGTACAGTTATGCTACTTGTCTTCTACTTCTTCTTCCTATGCAGTAATCCGTCTAGGTAGGTACCACCCCTGGGCCAGTAATTCTGCCGTGAAGCAGAAGTGTGCAAACATTACTGTGTTTCGATTTGAAGGGCATTGAGAGCTAGCGTAATCACTGGGCATATGAGACTTAAGAACTGATGTCTCAGGGCGACGGGCGCAGTGTAGTGTGACACAGAAATGTTATTGGTGACGTAGCATTTGTTATGGGTAAACGGTGCACTTTACATCAAGTGAACGTTTGCTCGTTTCGTCGCTCTATCCATTCAAAAAAAGTGCCAGGGTCAGCTTTTCGACTTTCTCTCCTCCACTTCGCACGGTCTTTAGCATCCGTGGGTGTTAGTCCAATGTCTCTCATATTGGACTTCACGACATCAAGCCAACGCCGCTTAGGTCGACCGCGAGGTTTAGCTCCTGAGACTTTTTGGGTGCTGTTCTGTGATTATCATAAATTATCTCTGAACACTGCTTATTTTTAATTGAGGAGGTTTGGGTTGAATTAGCACCGACGCAAAAACCTTTCTACGATATTGAGATATGTTGTGAATCTGTGAATTTGGTAGGATTTTGGTTCTTGTATGAAAATTTATTTATTTACTATAACTGCCGATAGGTGTCTGGCAGAGTAGAATAGCATCTATCTCTTTCGTACCAAAGTAATAAGAGGCGACCGAGGTAATATACGGATAACCATTATTCCTGCAGAAAAACAATATAATATGTTGTCACTAAACTGCTCTCGGGAACCCAATGGTGAGTAAGAATTTCTTGACTCGTACCAAAATGACTTCACGAATAACTATATCTAAGTAAGAAATATAAATTTTGTTTGGAAACGGTCATTTTATTCACACTCTACCACCGTCTCGTAATGGGGTACCTCTGACGGAGAAGAAACAGGCGAACGAAACTCCGAATATGTACACAATGTGTGGGTTAAGTAAAGAAGGTAGGCCGTCAGAATATGCCTAATAGCCGATGTATTATATTTTTTGTAGGTACTTCTTTTATTTTATTACATGAATTGTCCGATTAATGTAGTATTAATAAGAAATTTAATGTCGGTATGTCTATTGGGAGCGCCGCCCATTTCTGATTATCGGATCGCCCGATCTGTCGGTCCGACCGATTCCGTTCACGTATCCAATTTAGTATTATGTAATCTAACTAGAGGAAGCTTTCATTTGAAGGTCGTGGATACAAACAATTCAGGAAATAAATTGTTAAAATATAAAATTCTACTGGGACAAGCCATTTCCTTAACATCAAATTTAAATTCAAAATTTTTATTGCATTTAGAAGTAAAAGATGAAATGTTAATTATTGTCACATCATGAAACCCTGCTATAGAGCAATGCAAATCATATAACACTAATAAAACATAACATTCTACACTACATAATTATTGTTTATTTTTATTGGAATAATGGATTTATCTATTTATATAATAATACTTCAAATTAGTCCGCCAACCCGCAGTGGAGCAGCGTGGCGGATTCCTCCTATCTCCAAAACCCTCTCAGAAATTAGTGGAGGCCTGGGCTCAGCAGTGGGACATTTATAGCTTAAAACTTTTACATTAAATTACAGATTATGAAAACTGTGATTACTATTTGGTTTATTAGTAGAAAAACTCCTGCGGAGTATTAAGAATTAATCCATTAAATACTGTTTTAGTTTGTGTGTTTTAACAAATGGCTTAAGCTTTTTTTCGTCTATTATATCATCTGAAATAAACAGATGAACATCATGACGTAAGTAACATTGTAATGTTTATTGATTCGTCAATAAAAAGAAGACATTTTTATATGACATTAAATTATATTACTTCAAATCGAAACACTGTAGTAGTGTTTGCATACTGCAGAATATTTACGGCAGAATAACTCACTGTAATATTATCTATCTAGGCAGATTTCTGGATAGGAATACATATATCTGTACATATGTGTGTGCTAGCGTCTTAAGAGAATCTACCACCCCATCTCCCCCCGTGGGTGTCGTAAAAGTCGACAGAGGGAAAATGAAAACGAGGAGATGGCAGCAGCATCTTCCTGGAACATCTTAATAAATAAACTGCGATTGCCAACCCGCCTGCTAAGCGTGGCAACAATGGCAAAATCCCCCCCAAATGAGAGCCATAAACTTTTTTCACAATCTCTGGAGGAGGCCTATGTTCAGCAGTGGACTTTTGGCTCAAACGACGAACTACGAACTCGCCGCGATGTTATCTTTCTAGGCAGATTTCTGGTTAGGAATTCATTTATCTGTACATATGAGCTGGCTTGCAGTTTTCCAAATTAAAGTGAACTTATGGAAACATGAAAATAACATTTTTTTTACCAACTTGTTAACATTATTCAGGTACGCAGTTCTAGACAGACAGGCAAATTAATTGGCAGCGCTGAGGTGAGAACGTTTGAATGAGTGTTGAATATGCTTAACACTGTTTTAATCGACATCGGATCAGTTTTGATAAAATCGTACGACTACAGCTCCTATCTCATATGAACAGGGTGCATAATGGTTGCAAAGGTGTAAATGCATGTTTCTGCTGTACCTAGGAGTGTTCGAATACCTATAAAGTATCGATAATAACTCTTATGTAATGATATTTATACTTTTTAGGGGAATTATTAATTGTAAAAATTTAACTCATAAAAGTCTATACATGATTCATTTGAAAAAGTTAGAATTTTAGATTTTGGAGGCACGTTACACCATGCAAATTTTTCTCTGTTGTTTGTCACCTTTTCACCCTGGATACACACATAGGATACTTCTTATCCCGAAAAATCAAATAGTTCCCGCTCAAATAGGGTCACTCGCCTACTCTGACATTCGCCTTTAACGTAACAGCGCCCGAGGTACCACTGCTCTCTCTTACGAGTCCTTGCTGTCCAACATCAATATTAAGCCCAATATAATAACCTACGTAATTTGAGTCTAAAACTATTCTGCCAAGTCAGTTTGATTCGATCGAAACTGAGTACCTATATATTCGCCGATACAAAGTATCGTTAGAATGATTCGATGCTAAAAGTACGTGGTGGTATCGAAACAAAACTGGCGGGTCGGCAACCGCAGTTTATTTATTCAGATGTTCCAGGAAGATGCTGCTGCCCATGTCTTGGTTGTCATTTTCAATCTGTCGACTTTTATGACACCCACGGGATGAGTAGGGGTCGTAGATTCTCTTAACAATAGAGTATTTACTCGTATCCACTTGTAACTAGTTCAGAACACCTTTATATAATGTGCGTTTGTATCATGCTCGTATTTACAGTTTATTCATTGTAACGGGACGGGGGCGGGTAAGTAATGCGTGTCTAATTCCATTTCCGTGTTCTATGTATTTATTTATTATTACCTACTTAAGGGCTACTAACAATGTTACATAGTCTAATCAAATAATATAAAGTCTAGAAATACTGCATTGCTTCATTGCTACATTAATTACAAGTAGCCACGGCATGCACAGTTAAAATCTTATGAACATCAACTTAAATATGCAATAAATAGTAATCAAAATCATAATATATGTATAGTACTTCAAACTGATATTGTACAATGCAAAAATAGATTAGGTTAGTAAAATTAACTGCAAATTAACAGCAATAATAATATTATAGACAAAACGATTAACCATACCACTAAACTGACCAAGCCAAAAGCAATAATAATCATGATAATAATAATAGTGAGACAGAGATTCACACAACCTGCATAATTTTTTTATTTGGAAATTGCAGTGTATCGGAAAATATGTGGATATTTACATTTTTGGAAAGTATCTTATATTGTCTTACTGATCTGTTGATAAAGCAATTATGGCCAAGATTCGATTTAGACAGTGAAGTATAGAACGGGACGTATTTGGAGCGTCTTGGAAGCTTAGCAGGTGCATTCAATCTTACTCTATTCACGAGCTCTGGGCAGTCGTATTGTCAAATTTTATACATGATCATTTAATCCAAAAACTCTCTACGAGATTCAAGTGATTGTATTTTAAAATGACATAGTCTGTCATAGAGCCGTGGTAGCTTAGGGGCTAGGCGCTCGCTTTTAATTTCATAGTACGCGAGTGACCTGGGTTCGATTCCCGGTGCCGGCACCACTAAAATTGTTAATTGCAATTTTAAGTGCTGATTTACCACGTGCTCGGCGGTGAAGGAAAACATCGTGAGGAAACCTGCATGTCTGAGGAATAAAAAATATTTCGAAGACATGTGAAGTCCGCCAACCCGCATTTGGAGCAGCGTGGCGGATTCTTCCTAGCTCCAAAACCCTCTCAGAAATGAGAGGAGGCCTGTGCTCAGTAGTGGGACATTTATAGGCTGAAACTTTACTTACTTTACTTTTATAGTCTGTCATTGTAGCTAGGGATCGTTTTGGTTAGGTTGCATTTGTAAGCCAGATGCCACAGGAATCTTTTCTGTATTCTTTCAAAGCGATTCTTATACTCGTCATAGAAGGGATTCCAAATTCATTCAGACCAGAGCATAAAAAAAAACAATAGCACATGAAGGACTTTTAAAATCCCGAGTAGTATCTTATCCCCGAAACCTTTTCATTTTTACTAATCGTAACTCGCGTCTAACTTTATCATTCTTAGAAGGATTCTGTCTCGAAAATGTAATCAATCGTGTTTATTAACCCTAAGTGTGGTAGATAGGCCGTTATTGAGCGATATCGCGCCTCGCAGACGCCGCCAGTGACATGTGAGACACTGATAGGGCTATTTCTTAGAGCATGTAGTGCTCTAACGCGATACCTAGGATATAAATCAGTCTGATAACTATTTGAACTTGCATCCGCTAGCGTCGTCAATGTTGAATGCATACGTCTGGGCTGACGCGTTGTCGTTTATTATGGGCTGTAGGACGTTGTAAGTAAATGCCGACATTTATCTACTCGTAGTTAGCATGTATGTATTTTATAAGACGACCGCGTGGCCTAGTGGTCAGAGTACCTGACTTCTACGCCGCGGCTCCTGGGTTCGATTCCCAGCCGGAGCCAACATTTCTGCTAAAACATACATTGTTGGTTTTCGGGTCTGCTTGTGTTGTGATTTTCCCCGTGTTTCTGACACTGCATCCTAGCCTACCTGTGATGTAACCGCGTGAGCGTTACATCGGGCACGGGTAGGTTGGGACGAGTGAGCCTCTGTGTTTGCGCGTACTTGTGGCACTATAATATCTCCTGCGCAGTTGATAGCCCTCGACAGTAGTCGGCAGTTGTCGCCGTGGTCGAAATCGGCTAGGAGAACATCATTTTATAAAAGGGGTTATTTGCTGCGTTGAAACGGGCATGTTAGTTTTTTTTTAAAGTGTGCATTAAGTTATGAGTGTAATTATGACAAATGAACTTTTAAGTAAGGCGGTTTGTATATTTCTATATTGACGTATTTCTAGCACATCTTGATTTAACCCCTCATAGATTTAGTTCTAGGCGAATAAAGACTGCCCGTACGTTAGGAAAGAGGTAGGTGCTATTCTACTCTCCTGGACATTTTTTTTTTTATTTCATAAAAGTGACGGAACGAGCAATACGTTCACCTGATGGTAAGTGCAACGTCTGCCCATAACAAATGCTGAGTCACTCAGAAAATTACTGTGTGACATCTCACTGCGCCCGTCACCCTGAGACATGAGTTCTTAAGTCTCATATGCCCAGTGATTACGCTAGTTCTCAGTGCCCTGCAAACCGAAACACAGTAATGTTTACACACTACTGCTTCACGGCAGAATAACTGACCTACCTAGACGGATTCCTGCATAGGAATAAATGTTTGTAAAGTTCGTATCGGTACGCGCATAATATATTGTTTTAGAAGTATTTTACGTCAGTCGTAAAAAGCGTCGCATAATAATTCATAAATATAGTAAGTGTTCAGTTCATTAAACTAGAGCGGTCGTAAAATGTAGATATGAACATTTGAGCATTATTCTTTTTAATTGAATTCTCTAATTGAGTTGCCTAGCAGGCATCGTAATAACACTTAACGGAAAACGTCGGCACGTTCTCATGTTCATTACTTTACCCAGACATTATGTTGTATGACATGAATAGATGGTCTGTTCATACGAGCGCAAACACGAGGATTTTTTTTTAATTCGGCCGGACTGTATTAAGTTATGCGTGTGCATACGGTTTTGAAAAAAAAAAGGAGCGTTAAAAACGCGCGGGAAACGAGCGCTCGTGCCCAGCCATAATGGAATGGAGAGGCTTCATTCAAATTTCGAATGAATTCAGAGTAGCCGCTGTTTTTAGTTAGCCAGTGGGGCTTTGTTTTATCATGGCTAGCCGTCCATGTTTTCGTCCTGCCTTTGTTGCAGTCTTCGAAATATATTTTAAGATGAATTATTAATATGAAATGTTGTTGGTAATTCTGTTCATACTTGTATTTAGAATTGTGCATAATTTAAATTGCAGGCCTTGCGAAGAGATGTTCCATCTCTTTGCATTTTTACAGGATTTACAACGGGGAGTGTTTCGAGGAATTGTTCGGAATAATTCCAGCCACTGGTTTCCACCATCGCACTTTGCGGCAGAACACAAAATTCCATCGTCTCCACTTGGATGGTTGGCACCACAGTGCGTTTTTCGCGGAATTTTCTGCCACGCACTACCACTTTATGGAATCGGCTGCCGCCGGCGGTTTTTCCAGACCGATACAACTTAGGGACCTTCTAGAAAAGAGCCTATTCCTTCCTCAAAGGCCGGCAACGCACCCGCATTTCCTCTGGTATTGCGGTTGTTCATGGGCGGTGGTGATCACTTACCATCAGGTGAGCCACTTGCTCATTTGCCCCGTCTCCTATAAAAAAAATGCACACTTTAATAAAACTGGAACGTGATTACCGAACACAGGTTACCTTCGAGTTTTTTATTGTAGCGTTCGATGTTTATTTAACTTATATTTTTAGCTTTAAAAAGGGTATGTGCCTTCGGGGTTTCGTACATGTTTATTGAAGAATACTGACTATGACTATAGATACACATTGCAATCTCCTAATCAGGTGTTCCAAATAATTTAACGTCATACGGCAAGCCACAGTTAAACGTAGATTGTACTGTTTTGATTCTCAAAAGAAATCTAGTATGGAAAGAGTAATCTCTCTTTGCACAAAGAAAATCGATTTACTCAAACTCTCAGTCACGGTCCAAGTATGGTATGTACGAGTACTTCTGTTTGAAGAAATTATTAATATGGTCTACTCACTGTAGTACCTACTCGGCGGCTGACTGTCGTGGAGTCAGACCTGTGTGCGTGTGAAACCTGTGTCGTGTTCTCGACTTCAGTGGTGTGTATTGCCTAGTAGTAGTGTTGTAATGGTGGAGGGTATCTGGTGGCGGCATTGGTTTGCTTGTGCACGCTGTTGAGGGAGAGGGGTGGCCGGCGGTGCTCTTCAAAACTAGGTAAAACATACTCGTACCATTTTTCATTTTGCATGCGGATCTTAGCAAATTAACTTTCTTTGCTTTATTATCAATCGTTCGTATTTTATCACTTCAAAAAAGGAGGACGTTCTCAATTCGTCTTCATCATCATCATTTCAGCCTATGACTAGCCCACTGCTGAACATAGGTCTCTCCCATAGATTGCCACGTATGTTTTTAGCTCTTATTTTGTAGGGATTTTGCCATAGTTGCCACGCTTGGCAGACGAGTTGGCAACCACAGTTTATTTATTCAGATGTTCCAGGAAGACGCTGCTGCCCATCTTCAAGTTTTAACTTAAGTTACTTACCAACACACGTATATATATTTGTATGTTCGGGCATAACTTCTTGTCTCTGTCTAGGAACAGATCCTAAGCATTTTTGGCGCTGCTGCGTGTATATCAGATTTTTGATTTAATGATTATGTAAAACCATTTCAATGCAGTTGTTCGGTACAAATTAATTAAATTACAATTTTATTCTGTTGCAACTCGCGCAAGGCTAACTGAAGACCGAGTAGTGAAGCGTTTCACGGAAGACGTCCATAAATAGATTGATGCGAGTTCATAATAACGGATCATGATTTTATAATTATATGCATGCGTACGTTTCATTGAAATAATAAAGAAGTGAAACGTAAACATTAGAAAATAGATACCCATCTTCTGATATTTTATGTTTTATTTTTATGCTATACTTCTTCGTTGATCGCGAGTTTAATTCCAAAAAACAATTATTTCTATGGCCTACTATTTATTTATATATATATATATATATATATATATATATATATATATATATATATATATATATATATATATATATTTGTTCCAGGTTCTGTAGGTGGCCCAAGATCCTAGGAGCATATTTTTTTTTAAATACGAATATTTGATGCTAAAGTTTCTTTGTACAATCTTACCCTTACCTATTACAATCTTAAATGCAATATGTAACTGTTAAATACTTAGATGCAATGTGTATGTTGTTTATAATACGTTGGGGAAAAAGAAATCCATTATTTTTTCGGTAGTTCGCTGTAGTGATCGATATCTCGTAAAGTATCGATCGAACAATATTAAATTTATACTCGTTGGATAGGTGAGGTTTTTGTTAGAAAGTTTGGTTGAGGTTGATGTTATTTGTTTGGTCCATTTAGCTGTGAGTTCAGGATTTTAAAAATGGAAGTCAACTAAGAGAAAATTCGGTACATTTTACAGTTTTTCTTTGATAAAGACGAAAATGCATGCCTACAGGCTGAAATTGTGAATGGTGTTTATGGTCCCGATACTGTAACAGCGAATTACGTGCAATTTTGGTTACGTCGATTACGTTCAGGTATTTTAGATGTTAAAGATGCACCTCGCACAGGTTGACCCGTCGTCGAAAATGTCGATAAAATTACAGAAATAAGCAAAGTTAACAGGCATGTTAGCAGTCGTAGCATCGCCCAGGAGCTAAAGATCGACCAGTTAAACACACATTTGCACAAAGATGTATTCAAAAAGAAGGTTGATGTATGGACAATTAACACAAAAATCACGTTGGATATAATTTCCTTCTGCGAAGCCTCGGCCAAACTTTATGAAATCGACCCATTTCTTAAGCGGATGGTGAGTGGGTATGAGAAATGGTCACATACGACAACATTGTGCGAAAACGATGTTGGTCAAAGCATTGTGAAGCAGTTCAATCGGTGGCCAGACCTGGACTAACGGCCAGAAAGGTTCTGCTGTGCATTTGATGGGACTGGAAAGGTATCATTTATAATATCGATATGGCCAGACAATTCTATGAGAGAGGCATTATGAAGCTACCTCTTCAATGGCAACAAATTATAGAACAAAACAGTGTACATTTGACGAAAATTGGTAATCCGAAACATGTTAAATAAAGTCTTGAAGTTCATGTAAAAATAATGGATTTGTTTTTCCCCAACCTAATATATAAGTAATGGCATATAAAAATCTCTATTATAAACGGTAGAATGGAGCCGGGGAGAGTCCGCCACCCTGCTTCAAATGCAATCGTACCTAAAGAACAGAATTTCCTCATTTTGCCCCGTAGACCACTTACCGTTTTTTTTTGTTTATTATGTTTCCAGGGGTCTAGCCTGTTTACCTTATATTTGGATTTTTATTGAAACTTATTAAACGTGGAACCCCATTTGCAACTCATTCACTCCCTACTCATTTTTCTCGCTGATATGACACGCATAGGTATGGTTCAAAGAGTAGTCTGAACGCGCGTGTAATTCGGGAATTTACGCAAAAGGTCCCATACGCTTTTAGCATACTCTGAAAGGCGACCCAGGGCGTGGCAGGTGTTTGAACTTCAAAGGAAACTTTACTAAACCTAAAAAGCATTTTAAAATATGAAATGCAATTATATAAAATGATCAAAATACATAATTAAATAAATACGTTGTAACATATAATTTGTGATGAATATACAATATCTACATGATTTAGTGATCACCACATTTCACCACCACCCTCTTTTTCCTTTATCAATTTGCTGCATTATTTCTCTGCGCTAAGGTTGTCTGGAAGAAATAGCTTTTAGTGATAATGTTTCGTGTTCTTTTCAGTATTGGTGTACAATAAAGAGTATATTGAATGATTGATTTATTGAATACAATATTTATGGGTGGACTGTTAATGTGTAAAAAGTCTTGCTATTTTCTACTCTCATTGAAACTTTGTTTTATTTCATCATCATCATTTCAGCGTATCACTAGTCCACTGCTGAACAAAGACCACCCCCACAGATTGCCAGCAAAAAATTTGTAGCTCTCATTTTGAGGGGATTTTGCCATAGTTGCCACGCTTGTCAGGCGGGTTGGCATCCGGAGTTTATTTATTTAGATGTTGCAGGAAGATGCTGCTGCCCATCACCTGGTGTTAATTTTCCGTCTGTCGACTTTTACGACACCCACGAATGGAGATGGGGTGGTAGATTATCTTCAGCCGGCTACCACACGGCAATTGTTTTCTTTAATTTATGGAATATATTTTCTAGTAAAAACAACTATCGTTAGGGAAATTATTAAAATCTACGTAGCTATAAATTGATTCAGCCGTATGCCATAACGTCATAACGGTTATGGTGGATCTATCAATTAGACTAAACGTTATTACAGATGTGCTGCTAATGTTTAAAGCAACATAATGTTTTATAGGAGTTGCAAATATAATTTTTGTTGTGTCTTGTTTATTATAATGTTTCTGCTGTTAAATATAATATATACAATACAGGCAATATAGGCGGACCATAACATATTTTAACTGCGTGGCATAGTGGCCTTAGTACTTAACTTCTACACCGCGGGTCCTGGGTTCGAATCCCGTGAACATAATAAGTCATGTTATCTTTGTGTTTTTATGTCTGTAAAACGCACTCACGATACAGAAGAATTGTTAGTGTGAGGCATTTTATTTTTTTAATAATATAAATATCTTTAAATTGCACGTAGTGTCACCTTGACAATGATTTAAGATTTTAAATTTGCACATGTGTAAACAATCAGACTGTATATGTATAGGTTTTTTTGTATGTCAATGGACGTGGATGATTTATCTGTAGGTTAAACAAATATTTCCTCTCGGCGAGTATCGACTACGCGATCCGTAGTGCAGAAGCCTATTTTTCAACCTCTATTTAAAAAAAGAATCCCCACAGTAGGAGATCTCCTATATCATGGATGCGTTTTACAGACATAAATTTCACACGCACAACACAATCAAACCAACAATTAGTGTTTTTGCACAAATTTTGGCTACGGCTGGGATTCGAACCCCAGGACCCGCGGCGTAAAAGTCAAGTACTCTAACTACAAAGTACTAGGCCACGCGGCCTCTGCGCCAATCGAGCCCGCTTTATCTTTATCTGAAGTGAATAAATTTATTACATCTTTGCTATTGTACTCTAATCAAATGTAATATTTTATTTAGTAACATAACAGAAAATTGTATGATTTTTAACACGTATGATCCTGGTTTATTTTCACATTTTTTTTTACTTTGAGCAATGACATAGTTTTTAATTTTTGTATAGCGAGATTTTTTTGTTTTCCCCGTTTGTATAATCTCGACGTTCATGTTTTTGCATGATTTTTTTCATCACTTTGCGTCGAAGCCATATTTAAAATTGAAAATTCTAAATTTAGAAGCGCACGGCTGAAGTCGATATCCATTAACTTTATGAGTGCCGGTCTAGTTGCCAACTGACCTGTTACCGAATTTTTTCTTGAAAGAAAGTGACGAGACGAGTGAATCGGTCACCTGATGGTTCAACATCTGAAATGCATCTGACACATCAATTCTTACATCTCATATGCCCAGCAGTTACACTAGCTATCAGTGTCCTTCAAACAGAATCATACATTAGAGAAAGCTTATTATAAAAATCATTACATAGAAGACAAAGATGTGTGGAAATAACAAATCTCCTGGCTGCCAAATATGTGATATTGTAATTAAATAATGTAGTGTTTACATGACATTATGTAATATGATATTGAAAAAAAAAAGACCCCAGAGTTACTCTTGCCGGTTCTTCTCTGAGAAGGTCTTATTGAACCGGTGTAGATTTTGAGATTCATAAGAGCTTTCATCATCATCATCATCATTTCAGCGTATCACTAGTCCGCTGCTGAGCATAGGCCTCCCTCATAGATGGCCACAAAAGTTTGTAGCACTAACTTTAGGGGATTTTACCATAGATGATACGCTTGGCGGGCGAGTTGGTAACTGCGGATTACATATTTAGATGTTCCAGGAAGATTCTGCTGCCAAGTCATGGTTTTCGTTTTCCCTCTGTAAACTTTTACGATACCCACGGGATGAGATGGGGTGGTAGATTCTCTTAAGCCGCCACCAAGCCTAAACTGAATAAAGAAATAGTAATACATGATGACACTGCGGTGGTACCTACTTACGAGTAGATGGATTTCTGCACAGAAATCCTGCTACCAATAAAAAGACGCCACTAATTATTTAAGCCATATTTAAATGTTTTGATTTTATTTTTGCCTATATTATCTTTACTACAAACCACGAACGGGCACGGGTAACGGGTAAGTGCTACGTCTGCCTATAACAAATGCTGCGCCACCCAGAACATTTCTATGTGGCACTACATTGCGCCCGTCACCCTGAGATATCAGTTCACACTATCTCTCAGTGCCCTTCATGGCAGAATAACTGGTTGTGGGGTGGTACGTACCCAGACGGATTCGTGCATTGAAATCCTACCACCAGTAAAAGAAGATTACTATCCCGTGACTGAAACTAAGTTATAGATAATAGAATCAGGCGTTACTCTTCGGAATTCCGTTGTGATGAAGGAAAGGACGATAATTTGCTAAGTTACTTTCCTTGATTGAAACCATGTTAATTTTCTAAGATTCGTCTGCAAAATTAAGCCAAGTCTCGACGGCTGTCTGTCGTACTGTCACGGTCTATTACATTTGATAATGATAAGTTGTAAAGTGAACTAAAGTTATTATATTTAAATCATAAATTTAGTCGTACCCGCGACTTTGTTTGCGTAGACGTAGTGAATAATATTAAGGGTTTTATCAAGGGTTCTATTATTCTACCATACGAGTAGATGGAGTTCTGTGGAATATTAGTGAAAGCAGTGTGTTCAAACTTTGGCACCGGTAAAGCTTACACGATCAAATAAAGTCTAGGTTGGTTGGTTTGCTTAAGTGTGATATAGCTTTAGTAGTTCTTGAGTTAAACCCGTTCGTACAGACCGACAGACAAAGACGACACTTTTTTTGGATAAAGTGACGAGACGAGCGTTATGTTGTTATAAAACGTTCACCTTATGGTAAGTGCAACGTCTGCCCATAACAAATGCTGTGCCGCCCAGAACATTTCTTTGTGACACTACATTGCGCCCGTCACCCTGTGACATGAGTTCTTAACTCTCATATTCCCCGTGATTACGCTAGCTCTCAGTGCCATTTAAACTGAAACCCAGTAATGCTTGCACACTACTGCTTCACGGCAGAATAACTGGCCCTGGGGTGGTACTTACCTAGACGGAGTCCTGCATATTAATACTACCACCAGTAAAAATGAAAAATGATAACAAAGAATCAAATATACTCAATAATTTAAACCGATAGCTGTTGAGATATGTGTTTCTAAAGTCGTAAAAAGTGTATAGTCCCTCAAACTTAAGTCGTAAAAAATGTGTACTCCCTCAAACTTAAGTCGTAAAAAGTGTGTACTCTCTCAAACTTTTCAACTATGCGGATGCCATCGTATGATGATAGGACGCGGTTTAATGGAGACGTTGATATCTTCTTCTTCTTCTTTCAGCCTATCACTAGTCCACTGCTGAACATAGGCCTCCCCCATAGATTGCCACAAAAGTTTGTAGCTCTCATTTTGGGGGGGATTTGCCATAGTTGCCACGCTTGGCAGGCGGGTTGGCAACCGCAGTTTATTTTTTCAGATGTTCCAGAATGATGCTGCTGCCCATCTTTTGGTTTTCATTTTCCCTCTGTCGACTTTTACGACACCCACGGGATGAGATGGGGTGGTAGATTCTCTTAAGCCGCCACCACACGGCGACGTTGATATGATTACTCGTAATTTAATATAAAAAAAAACTGAAATAAAATCATGCACATAGTTATGATTTCTTATATTTACGCGAACACTACACATTTAAATGAGGCGGACAGTCCGCCCGTGACCATGGGTGCTGTAAAGCACTCGAAACGTCGGGTTATAAATAATAAAATAAAACGCGATAAAATCCGTAAAATTAGTTTCATTTACATGCACATAGTTGTTCGAATTTAAGAGTCTGATGATTTTCTCATGAATCCTATCATCAGAACCTCACAAAATTTATATGGGACCATCCTAAAGCATCTTCCTAGAACATCTGAATAAATAAACCAACCCTGCCAAGCGTGGCACCTACGGCGGCATTCCCACAAAATGCGAGTTTCAACTTCTGTGGCAATCTATGGGGGAGGCTTATGTTCAGCAGTGGACTAGTGATATACTGTACGATGATGATACTTAAAAAAAGATTGTTGGGAAAGATTATTACAAGACTCCCCCCTTTTTTATAAATCTGCCAGTATCGCACGCGAACTATGTGGTGTTTATCCGAAGCTTTCTTCAAAATAAACGCGTTCGTCTACCGCGTACGCTTTTCAGCAATCGGCGGGCGGTTAATATAATTTACGATAGAGTGAGAATCAGGCAATTCTCTGATTCATGTGCCCGAGTTAAAGTCTATTGTTGACTGCGTCGTTGTACGAGAAGTCTAAAATTATGTCGAGACCTTGTGTTCAGTTTTGTCGATAAGCATAGTCGATTTACTTAGGTCTTTTCGTTACCTGTAAATGACCTGAAGGAATATATCTTTAAGATATTTACGGCTGTTTATGGGTATATACAGGGTCTGTCGTAAATAATGGATAACCCGTAAACTGGAGTTGGTCCGGATGTGAAACTGTAAGAAAATCGTATCTTCTTGCCAGGCTTTCTAACCATATCAAAATGGCTTAGCCTTTTATACTTTTTTATAAATTTCGCTACTTTTTTCATTCATTCCGTTGCCATTTCATCAAATTTAGGTATTTCAGTGTGATTTTTTTAGTATTATACTCCTGAAGACGTGTATTATTTAATTTTAGTACAACTTTAGGTGTTTTTAACGTTAAACATTTTCAAAATCGTCATTTTAAGTTCTTTTTTAAACAATTTTTTTCTTAATGTCAACTTTTGATAATTTACTGTGAAAAAAAAAAGTACTGCGCTATAGCTGCCCATGATCTTAATAAATTGTCTAGTATGTCTAGATTCTAAAAAGATATTACAATGTGTACTTTACAAGCAATATTAAGTTACAGGAGCGAGATCAATATTAAGGTCAGAATTTTGATGTTCCAAGTATTTTTATAAATGGTTATAAAACTTTGTCATAATGATTTTATTCTACCAAGATTCTTTACACAAACAATATCGGGCCACTATTAAGGATATTCAGAAGAAAACCAGGTTAATTTTAGTAAAAAAATATTTATCAATAACTTAAACTAAATGCTCGAAGTGCCCTCCGCCGGCAGCAATACATGCTCTACATCGCCTAATAAAAGATCTTTTAATCCGACGCGCATAACCGGCTTCTTCAATTTTACTTGCTGCTTGTTGCGATTGTGCTATTAAACTAAACTAATCTTAGCAAAAAACTTTAGTGTCTCTAGTAGATCTAAATTAGTTAGCATGTCGAGAAATGCAGAGCTAAGATAGTTCAAACCAGATGGCGGTTCTAACACGCTTTTAAAATACGACCTCGCGTATTTAAATTTTGAGCCCACGCAAGTATTCTGTGATACCTACATGAGAAACTTGTCTTTGCATGCGGGTTTCGGACTATCAACCACAGATAAGTTTCAAAGTGTTATATATGTAGTCCGTAGAAATGCTTCGAAGCAGCATACAGGAGTGCTCCATACTTTTACATAATGAGAGGACGCCTGTGCCTTGAATAAAAAGGCTGGAATCCTTCCACATATATATTTCTATTAAGCGAGTGAGCTATAAAAGATTTTCAACGCGTATTTTTTTATCGAAAATTTGTTAGAAACACTTGATGAAAAATTCTTTAGACTAAAACTCAGTTGCTGTGGACAAATGTCCTCATTTTTGAGAGGGTTTTAGGATCCGGGAACAGTTCTCCGCGCTGCTCCTATGTAGTATGTATTAAATATGTTTTATAATAGTTAAGTGAGGGTGAACAGCACCGGTCATATCTACCTACTTTTAATAAATCATTAGTCTCGTATTGCGTGGTTTCATTCAAACATCTTATTATACTAACATATTGAACTTCACATGTTGAAATATTTATTGTTTCGCAGTCATGGAGGTTTCCTCGCGATGTTTTCTCTAAACTAGCACGTGCTAAACCAGCCGTTTAAATTGACTTTAACAATTTTAGTCGGGCCGGGGGGTCTATTACTGAAATCGAAATACGAACGGCCGACGGATTGCATGTTTCCTACCACGATATCACCCTTCACTAAACATTAATTCTATAGGTTGGATCCGAAAGAAAGCCGTCCGTAGAAGTTTCAACCGAAGTAATTTGCTAGTAGGTTTATGTTTAACGTCCGTCGTTGCTTCGATCCGAAACTTCGTACTCCGATTTTCGTAGTTTTCCCCCAGGATCGATGTTCAAACGCAGGCCACTTGTGAAGTGTGTAGGCGAGCTCCCGGCGTTTGAGTGACCACCGCTCGGCGAAAATTGAAGAACAGTGTCATATTTAATTGATGTTGATAAATACGCTCCGTTTGTTTGTATACTAATGAGAATAGTTAATACTAATTAGATTCATCGTATTGTCATGTCAGTTTGTCAATAACATGCTGCTTCATATCAGTACGAGCGATTGCTGTGAGGGTCTTATTGATGTAATGTTATTTTAGGTATAGGCTGTTTACTAGATTTTTTTTGGTTTAATTTGAAGGTTCAATTTGAGTTTTACTCCGTTATCGCCCCAGTGTTGTAGCTGTCGTCATTGCGGTGTGTAAGTTGCATTATTAGTCCTGACAATAGCTCCCCGAACTGCATTTTCTTTACGATTACATTATTAAGGATTATGTAATTTTCAGTAAATGTATACGATATATGTATATATAGGATATGTATACGCCATATGCATAATGTAGACTCGTCATATTAGCGATGCACTTATCCATACCTCACATCGGCATCAAATTTGCATATCTTTCCGAAAGCGGATATATCCTTTGAGGATGCGCATAATGTCTATCGACGTAGTAAGATTACAGAGCCACTCGTTCTGCTCAATTTTTACTAACATGCCATTTAAGTAATGTTTACAAAAACAGATTTTTTGCATAGTGGTGTTTTACTACTTTTTTATTTACTCGATTTCGTGTATGTCTATTCGGGACAAATTAAGTAATTAATTTTAAACTAACTTCCCGAGGAAGTAGAGATTTTTTAACATAATACCTTAGCTAACAATTCTCAATTAATTAATTAACTTGGATAACAATTCGTTGTTAACTCGCTTTTTTGTATGTCTGTCTGTTTATTTGTCTGTTGGGTACAAATTTGCAATTAATCATGAAGTAACTTTATACTTTAGCCCGTTTTATAAAAGCTTTTCATACGATACTTGTTTTAATCAGAAGTCAAAATAAAAGAAGAAGAAGAATAAGAGAATAAGAATCCAGACATAGTTGGGGCTGCGATAACTTCCTACAGGGTAGGGAATAATGCGAACATCTAAACTTAAAGTCCACTGCCGTAAGTGCTAATTCTAAATGCAAACTGAAAACTTTTCAAATTGATCCTCCACCGTAGGGTTTCCGGCAATTGAGAATTAAGGAGTAAATTCAGTTACCTATGTTGACAATTTTGTGTTAGCTATAAAATTAGACTTTACTCTGTTGTGATATAGTTCTGTTTTACATAGCACAGGATGCAGCACCCATTGTCAATTGTTAGTGTATCAAGTGCGCGCGTTAACCGGCACGTTTGTTAGCATTTTGTCGAATTAACTTTTGACAGGAAAATTTATTTAACTTTGAAAGCGGTGGTATCTCATTTTGGGGGATTTCGCCATTGCTTCGCTTGGCAGGCGGGTTGGCAACCGCAGTATATATTTATTTAGATGTTTCAGGATGACGCTGCTGCCCATCTGGGTTTTATGTCCTAGTTGCCCCGTGTGATGGCGGCTTAAGAGAATCCACCACCACATCTTATCTCGTGGGTGTTGTAAAAGTCGTCAGAGGGAAAATGAAAACCAGGAGATAGTCTTTATGATTTACTGATTTTATTTCTTTTCACTTTGAATGCTTGATTTATTAATTATGTATTATATTTATTCATTCATTGTATAAACGTAAGACAAATTTTTTGATTTATATTTTAAACTGCACCAGTAATCTTTTTGTATTTTTAATAAAATTTTAATCAAATATGTCAATCTAGGCGTAACGCGAATCAAAGTCAAAGTGGAGTAAATGTATTTTATAAATAAATCATAATGCTAGGCGATTTTAATGGCTGGGTGGGAGTGAAGCGTGATGGATATGAGAGTGTGGTAGGAAGGTTCGGCGATGATAGAGTGAATGAAAATGGGGAAAGTCTGCTTGAAGTATGTTTGGAGTGGAATCTTGTGGTAACAAACACAATGTTTGACCATAAAAAGATCCACTTGTATACTAGAGAAAAAGGGAACCTGAGAAGTATGATTGATTTTGTGATTGTGGATGAAAGACTGAGAAAGAAAGTGCTAGACACTCGAGCATGCCGCGGTGTCGGCATCAACACAGATCACTTTCTGGTGTTAAGCCGACTAAGAGGGCTCTTTAAGCGATGGGGGCTTCGTGTGCATGAAACTATTAGTGTACTAGAGCGCTTGAGAATTTGCAAGAGAAAGAGGTGAGAGAAGAACTTGTTAGTAAACTGACCAAGCAGTTTGATACTTTAAATGAGGAATGTGAGGTAAAAGTATGGAAGCCGTTTAAGCAAGGAATTGTGGAGGTTGCTATTGAAGTATGTGGTGTAAGTAAAAGAAGAAAAGGGTGTAAGTTAAAGACTGTGTGTGTAGAGGTTCAAAAGGCAGTGCCCGAGAAGAAGAAAGCTTGGCTGGACTGGTTGGCTACAAGAGAAGAAATCAAAGAATGCAAAAAGCAACGAATGAGGACGTAAGCATGGCAAGGAGTGAGTATAACAGGTTAAAAGGTGTGGAAAAAGAGGTTGTGAGAAGAAAGAAAGAGAATGATAGAAATGAATTTGATACGAGGTTATCTGACGACTTTCAGAACAACATTAAGTTTTTCTGGAAGTCCATAAGAACAGCCAGAGGTCAAAATACGACCTCGCAACTGGACAAAATCAGAAACCAGGATGGAAGTATTGTGAGAGGTGAGGAAAGCATTCTAAAGACATGGAAGGAATATTTCGGAAGCTTATTTGAGAAAGAATATATACGAGCACAGGCCCCATCTGGGGACATGAATGAAGGTTGCTATGAAAGAGATATTAGTATGGAAGAGATTGTGGAAGCGATGAATAGTACTCGTATGAAATTGGGAAAAGCTGCAGGGTATGATAGAATTACGATTGAGATGCTGAAAGCTGGACAGGGCGTGGTAGCTAGTCAGCTGTACCGCCTTTTTAACCTTTGCTGGAGGAGCGGCAACGTACCAGTAGACTGGTGTAAGGCCGTTATCGTACCGCTTTACAAAGGAAAAGGGTCGCAGCAAGACTGCAAAAACTACCGAGGCATTAGCTTGCTCAGTATCGTCGGCAAACTGTATGCAAAGGTTTTGATTAAGAGAGTGATGAATGAAACTGAAGAGAAGATATGGGATGTACAAGCGGGATTTAGGAGAGGAATGGGATGCATGGATCAGGATCTTTTCCTTACGAAGCATAGCCGAAAAATTCTTGATTCAAAGTCAAAAGGTCTATTGCGCATTCGTGGACTTGGAAAAGGAGGGTAGTGAGGACTGAATTGTGGTCGACATTGCATATGTATGGGGTGAACGGCAGCTTGATACGAGCACTGAAATCACTCTATAAGGATTCCAGTGCTTGTGTCAGGGTAAACGGGGCTTACACAGACTGCTTTAACATCGAAAAAGGTGTTAGACAGGGATGTGTGGCTTCGCCATGGCTGTTTAACCTATTCATAGACAATTGCTTAAAAGATTTGAAAGAGAGTGTGTTTGGATTAAAAATGAATGATTTGACCGTCAAATGCCTCCTATACGCCGATGATCAGGTTATATTAGCATCATCGGAGGAGGAGTTGCAGGCGATGGTTAATATTATGCATGGTGCTCTACAAAGCAAAGGAATGAACATTAATGTAGATAAGACGAAAGTAATGGTTTTTGAAAGAGAAAAAGTATGTCGGATTGCAAAGTTCTGATTGAAGGAGAAAGAGTGGAACAAGTGAAAGAGTTTGTGTACCTGGGTTCTAAATTTACGAGAGACGGAAAGTATGACTGTGATATTGAGAGAAGAGTATTGGCAGGAAATCAAGTGAATGGGGCTCTGCATAACTTTATGTGTAGCCAGAACGTATCTAAAAAGGCACGACTGGCTGTACATAGGGGAGTTCTGGTGCCCACACTTATGTATGGTAGTGAATGCTGGGTCTGGCAGAAGAAGCATGAAAGTAGGATTAACGCTGTGGAAATGAGAAGTTTGAGAAGTATAGCTGGAGTAACTCTGATTGATAAAGTGAGAAACAGCGTGATAAGGGAACGTTGCGGTGTGGTTGAAGATGTAGTGAAAAAGATAGAGAAAGGCATGCTTAGATGGTTTGGACACGTAGAGAGGGTGAATGAAAGGAGATTGACGAAACAGATTTATGAGGCAAGTGTGAATGGAAAAGCCGGTAAGGGTCGACCTAAGCGTACGTATCACAATCAGATAGGTGAACTTTTGAGGAAAGGTCATGTTAAAAGTACCCGCAACCGACGAGCGTGTGTGAAAACGCTAATGAAAGTAGAAGAAGCTAAAGATGTGTGTCAGGATCGTAGCAAGTGGAAAAGATGTGGTCTCTGCCTACCCCTATGGGAAAGAGGCGTGACTGTATGTATGTATGTATGTATTATTTTTAAAAGGTGTTTTTTTATTTTTTTTGTATACTTATCCATTCGAGTTTAGTTCAAGTATACATAAATAATTTTTACTCTGTGCACACAAATCTGTGCGAAATCTAGACAATATTTACAAATTCGAGAACCCGTAGTAAACTATTAGCCGAAGCCGATATTTGTTCAAAAAATAATCGTTGGTTTTCGGATTTGTGTGCATGTGAATTTTATGATTCTAATACGCACGCACGATACAAGAGACATTCTAGCTTGGGGGCATCGTAAAAAAAAATATTACCTATACGTCTCACTGCTGTGCAAAAGACCCCTTATTTGTGAGCATAAAATAATAGTTAGTATATAAATAAATTCAAATAACATTTCGTACTTTAAGAATAAAACATGAGACTTCTGAAACTCTGTAAGTAAATGCCCTTATCAAACAAAATTTCAAAGTGGAGGAGCTCTCTGCTCATGATCGTCGAGGAAAAAGTATTTGATTTTTAAAAATTTCCTAAACTTAGGAACGTTTTCTTTTTCTTTCTTTTACGGCAGTACTGTAAGTTTTATTGAATAAGAGCAGTACTTCGCATGTAAATTTACAACGAGTATATATAGGTACTCACTGGAATAGCTTTTTTAGGCTATTAAGCTGTATTCAAAACGTGTCAGACTTAAGCTTACAAAGATCCTTATCTGAATATTCAAGTGTCCTCCTTGATAGCATAAGTACGAGCAACGTGCAACGCTCTCTTCCTGCTTATAGTGTGCCATGAATTCATGAATTTGGCTCAGAATTTTCTAAAAGCTGTGTCATAGCGATTTTTAATAATAAAAGAGAAAATGTCAGTGTTGAGAAAATTTTAAGGTTGTCATCTTAAGAAATCGCACCTTTTTTTTGTGCAGAATATATCTTGACTGTAATTGGCAGCTATATCTAGTATAAATGAAAAAAAGAAAAACGATTTAAGTATTTATGTGAAAGCTTATTCCACTTATTGACACGTGTATTTTGTTTTCGTTTCAGATCGCGTCTTCACTAACCACATGATGTGCCAAGAAGACACTATGTCGGAGCTGACACCGCTGTACCTTATGAAGGGACACACACAAACTGTAATACTATCATAGAATGACTCGAATCTCCAGAGAACCTCACACTAAATGTGATACAACCGCTATACAAATAGGGCTATATTTAATAAATTAGTCTCGAATTGTTTCCTATGAAAAGCCCCGCGTTCCTCTAGTTTTAGTGTCAATTAGCAAACCAAAGCCATTATTAAAATAAAAAAATAGGGTCTCGATAGAAACGAAATAAACAAAATTACTATATATTTTTCTTAACCAAAGCTAGTCTAAGATGTCAAATCAAATGCCGATTTATAGTCAAGTAGTGCCCAAGTCACAGTACCGCGGCAAGAATTCTAAAAGCGTGGCCACACGTGAGACACGGGGGCAGAACTTGACGAGGGCGGATTTCGATCCATTAAATTTCAATCATGGAGGAAACATCCAATTGATGAATGCACCATTAGAGAGCAGAGTTGAAAAACCGGAGAAAAGGGAGTCGAGAAGGAAGGAGGAGACGAGTCGATCAAGGAGGAAGAACGAGTCAAGCGAGGGGAAGGTCGAGGCTTATTTGAGGCAGAACCAAGTTAGCATGAGGCAGCAACAACATAGGCATTCGGCCGTAAGACAGGCCGAGCACAGAGTCAATCTTAGGTGAGCGACACATTTTTGACCCTTTAGTCATCGTTTTTCCATCATTATCAGATCGTAAACAGTATCTACCGGTGGTAGGAAACCAATGCAAGATTCCGAATCCGCAAGGCGAGATATTATGAAGCAGTAGCGTGTAAACATTTCTGTGTTTCGGTCTGAATGGCACTGAGAGCTAGTGTAATTACTAGGCAAATTAGACTTAATAATTGATACCACAGTGGACGGGCGCAGTGTGGTGCCACACAGAAATGTTCTGGGTTACACATCATTTGTCATGGGTATCATATGATCATGTCTCAACACCTAATGTACGACACGTACGCCAAATTACTTTCTAATTGTAAAGTGTCATTTATTATAATTTAATTTTATAAAAGAAACGACTTCTTATCATGCACACGCTTAAACAAATTTAAGAATTTGATGTTTTTCTCATGGATCCCATCATCAGAAATTAACTAAATTTATTTAGGACCCCTCTTAAGGTTCCCTCTCTGTAATAAAAAGAGAATCATCGAAATCGGCCCGCGTGGCAAGGAATTATCGTTGAACATACATAAAAAAAGATTCCGACGAATTGTGAACCTATTCCTTTTTTGAAGTCGGTTAAAAAGGGTGACCGGCCAGAAGAAGATGCCGACGACTCCAAATGTCAAATTATTGTAATGCATAACTAAATTCAGGTCCAAATCGAACTCAACAAGTGCCTCATTACAAAAATACGTTTACAACAGTATTTATGCTACTAAAATAACTGCCTGGTAGTTGTACAGTAATAGAGCATATACGTTTTACCGTCATGCATTATTTTTCTTACGTCTTTAGTCGTTCTCTGACATGTGTATGATATTTTATGTTTATTTGTTACTTAAAAAAAAAAAAGAAACATACTATTAGACCTGAAACTAGATACGAATACGAGTTTTAACTCGGTCGTGAAATTTAATCTCCTTCGAATGATGTTTATAATTATTAATTATATGTCGGATATTACTCGTATAGTAAGCGAGCGCACAATCGACCTGACGCTATGTGGTCACTGTCGCTTTCATTGTGATAATATAGTTATTGACACGAAGCATTAATGAACGAAGAATCTATATATTAATACGTGAAGAGAAAATTTTATACCCCTTTTAATCATATTGCGGGCACGGAGGAGTGTGAGATTTGGCATAGTTAAAATATATATGGAAAGAAGTGCAGAAAGATACAATTTATGTATAGTATGTGTTGTACTGATGATAGGATTCTTTTCAGGAATCCGTCTAAGTAGGTACCACCCCAGGGACAGTTATTCTGCCGTGAAGCAGTAGTGTGCATTACTGTGTTTCGATTTGAAGGGCACTGAGAGCTCTAGTGTAATCACTGGGCATATGAGACTTAAGAACTGATGTCTCAGGGTGGACGGTCGCAATGTGGTGTTACACAGAAATGGTTTTGGCGACACAGCATTTCCCTCAACTTCTCATCAGGTGAACGTTTTGCGCTGACATTTGTGGTTGGCTGGCTTGTGGAATCGGCCAGGAGGATAGCATGCTGCTAATTTATGCTGGTATAATGTGAGAGAGCGGTCATTCCCCGGTCGAGCCGACCTATTGATATGCTACAAAAAGATGTATCTACCACGTGAAATATATTTTTTTCAATGCAGGGCTCTGCCATTAAATGAAGTCTCAGCCCCTCGAGGTCACGACAGAACACCAACTGAGAGGCATCGGGGCTTTCCTGAGAGGGAACGTGAAGGATCGAGAGAATATCGGCGTGAGAGGGAGAGGGACAAGGATCGGGAGCGGGACAATTTTGAGTTTGACGGTAAGATAGAATTTTAAGGCCTGGCAGCGCATTAAGTTTAACTTAGATTTACGCGAGTTACTTAATAAGGTCACTAGCTGATGCTTGATGCGTTCACGTGGATATAGGTTTTTTAACAATCCCGTGCGAACTATTTGATTTTCTCTCCCAGACTCTCAGAGATGAGAGGAGGTCTGTGCTCAGCAGTGGGACATTTATAGGCGGCACCTTTTTACTTTTTTTTTAAATGTCGTTCATGTCTTTAGTCTCTTTTAGTAAATTCGAATAGAAAGACTAAAACAGGAAGACATAGTATTACTATCAATTAATTGGTGCAGATTTCTGATGAGTAACTATACTGTATGAAAATATATATATATATATATATATATATATATATATATATATATTTTCTTCTTCTTTTCATTTTCCTTTAAAGAAAAAGTATTGGATTTATCATTACATTATTGGATGCCACTGAAAATCAGGGCAGGTAGATGCATCCTAGCATATCCTGAATGGTGGATCTTTCTGAAGCATTGCACCATGAACAGATAGATTTTAAATACTTTTTTCCTGTGTTATCTATTTTTAATTTTTTTTTACACTGTTAATCGGTCTGAATTGTGTGCTTGTAACAAATAACTGTTTCTTTCTTTGTAACTTCAGTAGTTATTGAAATATAGACATACAGACAGATTTATTTGTTTAACCATACGATTGAGTTTGCTAAGTAACAGAAAAGTTGTTTAAAAAAAACGACCAAACACTGAGATGAGAAGTGTAACCATGCCTCATATTCCGCTATCAAAGCTTAGTTGCACCGGTATTCTAAAGTGAAAACTTTAAGGTTCTGGGAGAAATCTCCCAGAACAAAGCGACTATGAACAATGGTACTGGTTCATTGTTGCATTGCACTGTACTGTTGTTAAACAAAGCGAATTGCGAGCTTTTATTTACAAGTACTTAGTACAACGCTTAGTTGCTATTGAAATTGTTCAATGTCACCTTCAGATAAGCTTTTAGGTCGAGTTTATAGGAAAGGCGTTGTTGGAATTCGAAAAGAACTTTATTAGATTATAGTTAATATTGACGTATTCATCATCATTTAAGCCCACCACAAGTTCACTGTTAAACCCTGAGCCACCTGCATCCATCGACTTCCCGCAAAAACGAGGTTGACATTCCAAAACCTTCCTACTCCAACGGCTATCGGTTCTACCAGCTATATGGCCGGCCCATTGCCATTTTTTTCAACTTTAAGTTGTAATACATGATCCGCCGTGCGGTAGCGGCCTAAGAGAATCTACCACCTCATCCCATGCCGTGGGTGTCGTAAAAGTCAACAGAGGGAAATTAAAACCAGGAGATTGGGAGCATCTTCCTGGAACATCTGAATAAATAAACTGCGGTTGCCAACCCGCCTGCCAAGCGCGGCAACTGTGGCAAAATCCCTCCAGTATGAGAGCTACAAACTTTTGTGGCTATCTATGGGGGAGGCCTATGTTCAGCAGTGGACTTGTGATAGGCTGAAACGACGACGACGACATGATATTGATATGAATTAGATAGGGAAATGTTAAAACGTATATAATATACGATTGGTTTTACTTTTAGTATTGTATTCTGATTTTTACAGTCCTCGGAAGATTCGTAAGAAAGTCAGGGAACATCGGGGGTACGGAAATGCCCCAATGTTTGCTGACGTTCTGGTCATTACCGATTTTTATTAGATGTGAAATAATTTAAAGCAATGTTCTTCTATGTGCTGAAACTTACCTATTTTTATTCAAACATACCTCTTTCCCGTTGGGATAGGTAGAAACCACATCAGTACCACCCGCCCACTTTTCGCCCCTCGGAGAACCGGGTCGCCGCCGTTTTGGTGCGACTTAAAATTCTTGCTCCCCATTGATTTATCACGAGTAGCTAGGGAAGATGCTGTCCATGTAAACAGAGCCCCACACGCTTGGTTAAGGCTAGCCTCAATCTGGGGTCGCCTGGTCCCAGAGCAGATCGTCACGCTAACGACTAGGCTCGCACCAGCCACGCATCCATCAGCACAGCAAAAATGTACTTTGGGTAGGAAATGGGAATAGAAAGGAACTGTAAGGTGTAGGATACTACTATGTCGGAGGGAGCATGAGGAGACAGCTGTAGCTCGGGGCCTCTTAACCGGTAGTCTACCGTATTTGCCGGTCAACGCCACTAGGTTAACCAAGTTCCTGGCTTTTTTTTATGACACACAAAAAATAAAGGCGTACGTGAATTCAATAACAATATTCGTAAGCATAACTAGTAACATTATATTATAATGCAGAAAAGAAAATCAATTTGCTAAGATCCGCATCATCATCATCATCATCATCATTTCAACCTATCACTAGTCCACTGCTGAACATAGGCCTCCCCCATAGATTACTACAAAAGTGTGAAGCTCTAATTTTGAAGGGAATTTTGCCATAGTTGCCACCCTTGGCAGGCGGGTTGGCAACCGCAGTTTATTTATACAGATGTTCCAGGAAGATGCTGCTGCCCATCTTGTGATTTTAATTTTCCCTCTGTCGACTTTTACGACACCCACGGGGTGAGATGGAGTGGTAGATTCTCTTAAGCCGCTACCAAACGGCATCCGCATGCAACATTTAAAATGACTCGGCGGCTGACAGTCGTCAATATGCTCCTGTTCGTCCAGTGCGCGTGAGGCATCCTCCTTCTCCGTGGTTAACTGAAGACATCAAGAAAATTATGGAGAAAAAAAACAATGCCAAGTCAAAATATAAGTCAAATCCTAGCGACATAAATAAAGAAAAATATAGGTTAGTACGGAATCGTTGCAACAATGTGTGTAGGAAAGCTCAACGACGCCATATTTACGAGTCAGTCCAAGATCCTGACCCTGCCAGGGTTTGGAAATTTCTTAAATCCTTAGGAGTTGGGAAATCGCGCCAAAACTTTTCTGTTCATGACACCGATCTCAATCAGCTTAATCAGCATTTTTCTTCTTCGTCATGCATTGATAACGCAGCAAAAGCTAACACTCTGAATTCCCTTTCAAACACTTCCACTCCTAATACTCCCGCTTTTAATTTTAGTCAATTTGAGAATCGTGATGTTAAGAGAACCATACTGTCCATCCATTCGAACTCTGTTGGTGGCGATTGCATTAGTCGTAAAATGGTTATTCCACTCCTGGATCTCCTTACGCCTGTAAATACTTCCATTCTTAACAACTCAGTGAAAACCGCTTCTTTTCCTTCGGCTTGGAAAGATGATAACGTGATCCCTCTCCCGAAAAAGACAAATCCCTCCAGTTTCTCCGATTACCGGCCTATTTCTCTACTTCCATTCCTATCTAAAGTTCTCGAACGCCTCGTCCACAAGCAACTAAGTTCCTACCTTGTGCAACACAATCTCCTCAATCCTTTGCAATCCGGATTTCGTCCTGGCCATAGCACGACTACAGCACTCCTACAAGTTACCGACGACATTCGTTATGGCATGGAAAACCAAA